>JAWWNH010000188.1:2492500-3738750 GCA_034641385.1 Darevskia mixta
CCAGTGCAGGTACTGAAGCGAAGGATAGACCTGTGACAAGTGAAAATGCAGATGAATTTCGGAGTAATGCAGCTGGGAGTGAGCGTGCTAAAGCTACTGAGGGTGCTGTGACTTGTACGGCTGCCGAAAGAGGAAGTCTTGGCTCTGCCATCTGTTCAGTGACCGGTACTGACTCGCAAGATGGGCGTGCTGTGACTGGCGTGTGTGCTCAGACGGCGACCAATGTGGCAACTGGGCCGCATGCTGACAAGAGTGAAGACATTGTGAATGGTGAGAGTGCCGTCACCAGCACAGGCATAACAGCAGAAGATGGCCCTGAAGCTGCAGCTGCGTGTACTGGTTTGGAGGACAGCAATGAAGGTTTTGCAGCAGCTTCAGATACACAAGAAAAATACGAGTTTGCCACAGACAGTACAGCAGCTAGAGCTGAAACGAACATCATTGATGTCAGTCAAGGTTCCTATGATGATGAAGGTTGTGTGACTAGCACTGGTGCAAAAGAAGATGATGAAGAAGGCGAAAATTTTGTTACTAGTACAGGGAGGGGGAACGAAGAAGCGGAACAGACTTTGACCTGTACAGGAACAGGAGAAAGTGAAAGGGTGCTGATTTGTGTTGGAGCCACAGAAAGTGGAAGTTCCTCCATCTGCCTTGCTGCAGGCCAGCTTAGAACTGACTTGGGTGAGCTGACCTCAGATGTCGATAAAGGTGCTGTTGACAGCATGACAGGCTTAGAGAAAGACTTGAAAATTGATGATATCCACAACAGTACAAAGGGAGTAGTTGAAAGTAGCACCACTAGTGTTGGTGTGGCCAGTGAAAATGTTATGGCATTTGGTGCAAAAAAAGAGTCTCAATTTACTGAGAATTATGAATGTGACGTGATTAGTGCAACCTCAAAGCAAGGTATAGATCAAGAGTCTGCTGTGGAAGAGAAGAATGAGGATGCCACATCTTTCATAGATATCAGGAAATCTGAAGGCCCGTTTAGGATGGGCTCAAAGAAAGTAGCTATTCTCTCAGCATCTGCTAATGAAGATGAGAGAAGTGAAGGGGAGACCATCTCTACAAGTGTGGTCAAAGTGTGCCCTACCTCTGCACAGTCTTCTGCTAAGCACATTGATCAAACACCACTTGTTGCAAAAACAGTTGAAAACCTTGAGAAAACTCCAAGCCTCATCAGTACAGAAGATTTCAACACCCCTACGCCTAGCACAGCTGTTGAATATATGAATCAGGATGGAACTGCTAGTAAACAAAATAACGTTTCTACAAGTATCTTGGAAGAATTTGAAGCCCCTATGCCAAGTGCAACGATAGAAGATGGCAAAAGTGCATTTCTTACTATACAAGCTGCAGAAAAGACCACTACTGTGGAAATGGACGCTATTCCCATGCCCAGTATGTCAACTGGAGGTGCTGATGAAGGCAATACAGTTCATAGCAAAGAGGAAAGGGACGAATGCACTGTGATTTCCACAAGCATAGTTGAAGAGCTAGAGGCTTCCATTTCCCAGGAAAGAACTGAAGATGCAGATGAACATTTCCCCTTAAGATTGGAGCAAACCGCTGACACAGCTATGATCTCGACAAGCTCAGTAGAACAGTTTGAGACTTCTGTGTCTCCTGTTGAGACACAAGAGATTGATCAGGTCTGTAGAACCCAAGAAAGGTTTGAGACTTCCACTATTTCTACTACAGAAGGATGTGACAAAACCATCCATGGTGCATTTGTGCCAGTAGAAGCTACAGAAAGAACTAAGGGTGCTGGAGTTTCCACAGATGGAGCAGAACATGTTCAGGAAGCTACAATCCAAGAGATTGAATTAGTGGTTCAAAGCACTGAAAGAAACAACCAGAGTGCTGTAATTTTGGTTCAAAAGGGAGGAGAGTATGATGCTCTTGGACTTAGTGTTGCCACTGCTAAACCTGACAAACAGTTGGTTGCGTTGAGTGCAGACAAGCCAGAGGATAGTATAGCAGCCGGAATAGTGGAAGAATGTGACAGTGTCTCTGCTGTTGCTGTCTCAGAGAAAACTCCACTTGAATTTTCAAGCAAAGAAGTTGAAGATGAGCATGTGCTTCAAAGAGAAAGCCAAAGATTCCATCAGGGGGAACCTGAGGGTGCTTTGGAAGAGTTAACCACAGATGACACCACAAGCACAGAAATGCCTGAAAATACAGTGCAATCTGATAGCATAGGAGAAAGCCTTGGCCCAGAAATTTTGAACCCTTCTATCAGCGATGGAACATCCACTGAAGACCGCGTGCATGAATGCAGAACACAGGAGAGTGGGCAACATAATGACGTTCCATCTGGTATGCCACTGGAACAGAAAAGTGGGGATGTGAATTTAGCAATAGACTATATTAGTCACAAGCCAGTATTAGAAACTGACCTTGGTGAAACAATGGATCTCCCCAACAGGAAATGCTCGACTTCATTACTTGTCGAATTGGGGGGAAATTCCAATGACAGAGGAACACTTGGAGGAGGAACAGTTCAGGGCAGTCACTATATCTTGGCTGACATAAATGCTAAAGCGGATGGCCATCATGAAGAGGAAGCGTTTTCTCAAGAGAGTGCAGCATATCAGTCTGGTAAGTTCCTTATGTACTGCAATATTTTGAGATTTTGGAATTTAATGACTTGATTGGGGTGTGTAGGAAGTTAGACTTTGGAGCCAGTTAACATAAATAAACAAACTGCCTGCATTTGACCAAATACACAAAGAAGTAATATAGTAAACAAAGTTGAGATTTTCCTATTTAATATAATTTAGTTAAGAACTGGATTAGGGTCAACTTTATAGCTTTAAGGATAGCAGTTAGACTATTGGCTAGCATGAAAAATTTATTTATTTATTTATTATTATTATTATTATTATTATTATTATTATTATTATTTTGTGCTATTCAGCAAAATTTATATACCACTCTAAGCAGTTTTATTTACAACATTTCTATGAAACCCCTGAAATCAAATTTCCAAAAAAGGTGGCATCGGTCAATAAAATTCAGTGAATCATGGTGCTAAAACCACAGCAGAGAGAATATGCATCTGAGGTTAAAATTCTTGGAAAACAAAAGGTCTCTCTGCCTGCTGCCCAAAATATATTGGTTTAGGTATCCGGCAGGTAAATTTTATGTGGAATTACCCATTGAAATGAATGAACATGACTAAGTAAGGTATAATAACTTCAATGGGTAACTTAAACTGAGTAAAACGTACTTGAATACCACCCACACTCTTTAGCTGCCACACCTGACTTCAGATAGTGGGGGCACTTTGAAGCAGTAACTTGCAGTAGGAAGTAGGAAGTAGTGCAAAGAATCAAAGCCTTTATAAAACTGAAAATTGTCTGACAATCCTATACCTTTGAAATCTTGGTGTGTAAATATCTTTAATAATCTTGTAGCATAGCCTGAATGGAGCGAGGAAATTTGCTTGCTTTTGCCTAGATATAGAACGCCACAGAGAGGAAGGAATCATGCAAGTAAGTTTAATTGTAAATTCTTTACTGAAGAGAGCCAAAGGCACAACAGGGACACTGTATGCCCATTTCATCCCCCAAGAGGAATGTAGTTTGAGGGCGCCTGCTTCTGTCAAAGAACACAAAGCATAGAGACACTGTCGATTCATATGCTAGGGCCTTATAAGAACATGCTGAATACTGAGCTTGCTGTTAAAATAACATATTAATAGAGTGATGCTTGGGGGTTCTAGACAAAGGACTCTATGAAGGAATGCAGTTAATAGATGACATCAAATATTGCAAGATGGCAATAACATTGCAAGCAGTATAATCAAATGAATATAAACATTTAAATTGCTTTTGTTAGACAGCAAAGAAATTCATCCAGTTGTGGCTGAAGAGCTGGAACAAAGGACCAGGATGACAGCTACTGAGGTATTATGGTGTTTAAAAGATTATATTCTTTATACATTTGATATAGTTTCTGGACTTAACTAGGGAGAAAAGTTAATTCATTTGAATTCTTTCCCCCACCCCAATAAATGTATATTAAAACTTTTTCATCCTACAATACAATATAAAACAAACTTAACTAAAAATAAAAAATGAAAGAAAAAGCAAAGTAAATACAAAGCCATCTTTCAGAGGTAGATCTTAATCAAGTGTCACACAGAAAGAACTGGACCCTCCCAGCTCTCACCCGGGAGCTTCCCTTTCTTTTCCCACCCTGAGAGATCTTCCCTTTCCAGCCTTTCACGCAGGGTCATTCACCAGCCAGCCATCTCCATCATGTGCGTACAGTCTCCTCAGTGATCCAGAGTAGAAACCACTCAAGAAAAGAAACAAGAAAAAGAAGCAGGGAGGTTTTGTTTTTTAAGCTTTTCTCTCTAAATTCACTCCAAATTGTACACAGAATCCTTTCTCCCTCAGCTCTGTCTCTGCCAGCTCAGAATATTCCGTAATCTCTCCATCCATGGTTCCATTCCACTTCTCCAACATCATAATTCCACTGCAATACTATTTCACTTCTCCAGGCACCTGTGTAAAGGTCCTCTCCATTCCATCATTTGCTGCCTCCAGCTTTATCATTCCACTCTCTTGTTCTGGCAGTCCTTGTTCTGGCAATCAGTATTTTTCTCCAAAGCTTCTGTATTCTTTAACCTCATCTTTCTCTGGACCATTTTCATTCACCATCTTATCGATCTCAGTTCGGATCTATTTTAGTTGCTCATCCAGTAATTGATGTATGATGCCAACAGTCAATGTCCAACAGTAGACATTGTCCAACAGTATTTTTGCCATACTGAGTGTTCTTGGTCTTATTGACAACTCACTCTTCACTTTAAGGTTTATAGTCTCTGTCTTAAAAGCTTGAGTCTCCCATCTTCTTATCTGCACACCTTATTCTTTTCCCATGGTTTCACTTTGCAGCGAGCACATTCATCAAAGAGATGGAAGGTGGGGGGGGGGGAGCTTTCTAACTTTTAGAACACCCCTTAGCCATTTATGTTGATACTGCATGTCAAATTTCAGACTCTCAAAGGAACTTTTCTGGATTTTATTACCAGAATATTCAGATTTTCCATACAGACATTTTCATGCCTGTGAAATAATGGTTATCCACTTTAGTGTAAGTACTGGATAATTTAACAAAGTGAGCATGCCCTAACTACTAGTTTTTGGAGTCCTGAAAGATTTTCCTTCCCTTGACTTCATAGGACCCACAATGTAGAAGCATGGAAGAAGAAAACCTCTCTGAAGAGATTCAACCAGAATTGATTTCCAAAGGTAAATTTCTGTTTCTAACAGCAGTGATAAACTGTTGCAGGTTATAATCTTCGGGATGAATCAATAGAATTAAATATTACATTTCATAAAACATCTGATCCACATCAGGAGGTTAGTCATGCAGCCCCGATTGTTCCTGGGGAGTGAGACTTGCATTTAGTGCAGCTTAATTTAAGTGCCGAATGCAAGCCCTGCTGCCCTCCAATGGGTGCAGATCTATCAGATGTTATACAAGGTCAGGCAGTTGACAGGTGGGTGTCAGAAGCAGCCCCCAGAGGGCTGACCATGTTTGCTGAACGAAAGTGGTTCCCCATCCTTGCCATAGTATTCAGTGTACTAAACTGAACTAAAAGTAAATGTCTGAAAAACTATTCTGCTGCACTAGCTGTTTCAGCATTGGACAGAGAGATCTTAAATCCTCATTTCAGTTGAGGCCCCCCATCCTTTCAGTTTAAGTAAATTTAGTGTAACTCAAATGTAACCCTCGTCAGGTGCTTTGTCTTCGGTAGAACTAGTGCACTATTCTCAATTTTACCCTGTGCATTATTGAATTTAAAATCTGAGGGTTGTATACAGCAAAGTAGTTCCATCAGTATAAGGACTTCCAGCTGTGCAATGGAATTTCCCTTCCCTCTCCCTGTGTGCCCCCTAAATCTGTTCTGGGTGTTTCCCCCCACCCTCAAGAGCAAATTTGGGAAGGGCGCAGGGAGGCCATGGGTAGAGGATGTTTGTTGCACATATGGAACTACTGTGCCAGATACTACCCTTGGTGATTCTTTTTCCTTGAAAGGAGTAAAGTATTTCACAATTTCTAAGATATTTACAAGGGAGTCCTTTTGCTTTGATATGTAATTCTTGTTATATAAGGCAAATGTTAAATTTGCAAAACTTTTATTGGAGACATTTTTAGAGCACGCCCTCTGCTTTGTTTGAGATTATTCTACCTAGGTAAAAGGAAGTTGTTTATAAAATAATCATGTCTTCTGTCAAGGGCTGAGTGTGCACAGGAGACAGTGAACTTCATAGTTTGAAACTGCAAGGAATGTAAACACCCCATTGCTGTTTGAGAAACTAAGATCCAACTCTGTCTTTGACAGTATATTTAACAACTGAAATGTTCTCTTGTAGTTTAATGTAGTATCAATGAAAGGAACCGCATACGTGTTTTCAGTGGTTTAGAGAAAGAGCATTGTTTTTGGAAGGGGTTCTTGGATTAATACCAGTAGCTAGCTATATTCTACGTTTACAATAGGAAGTTCCAGTAAATCAGAATTTTAAACATTTTAAAGTTGGAATAAGCAACTGGGAGGCACAGGCTTCCTGCCTATTGCTCAGCATAATCCTTCAACCCCAAGAGGCCTCTCTCTCTGCACTGCCTGGGAGCGAGCAGCCGACATGCATAAGAAAGAGAGGGCTCTTTCAAAGCCTTTGCTGCTCATGATGGAAAGGAGGGGTTAAAGAGCCCTTCTACTATCTCCTGACTGCTGGAAAGTGAGTCAACCCAGGGAACAGGCTAGAGGCTTATGCACATCTGACTCTTGACTCCCTTTCCTGACAAGTGACATCGGAAGAGGAAACCTGGTTGGTAGCCAGGTTGGTAGCCATCACTGTATTGCAATGTGAAAGAATTAGAATTGGTACTACGGGATGCTGCCCGTGAAGTGGCCAATAAGAATTTGGATATTGGGTGGGGGTGGGGGTGAAAACTATTATAAAGCAGGAGAAAAAGGAGATTCCTGAGCACAGAGTGTAGCTGCTATAGTCCCAGAAAAGTTTCCTCTGAAGTAAGGCTATAACCTACAAATAATAGCATAACGGAGGGTTGTTTTTTTAGTGAGAGCATTTCAGTGCTGCTGCTGAAATCCACATGAGCAAATTTATATCTAATGGGGATAAAATGCATATGCATTGGGATGCAGTAGGCCAGGCACTGCCAAACTTGGCCCTCCAGCTGTTTTGGGACTACAACTCCCATCATCCCTAGCTAACAGGGCCAGTGGTCAGGGATGATTGGAATTGTAGTCCAAAAACATCTGGAGGGCCAACTTTTGCCATGCCTGCAGTAGGCACAACACCTCTGAACTGAAGCCCATGGATTGGGGTGGGGAGGTGAGTAGTAAGGTCTGCCTGAGGACTGCTTCCCGTGCCCTTGTGTAGAAATATTATTTTTCTGTACAAGTTTCTAGCTGAAACAGGTTTGCATAGTTCTGAGAGCACTTCATAGTAGTTCTTAAAATCCATCTTGAGCTTGTGGTTAGCATACTGTTAAGGAAATGTAAGTATAAATCAGGAAGTCACTACCTTAAATCTCATATCTGCCAGAAATCACTAGAAAGCTGTCTACATCTACAATATAGAGATAATTGGTTGACCTTACAGATTCATGAAATGATTGAGACCCTGCTTTGTAAAGCACTTTGAATGCTCAGTGCTATTAATAGTCATTTTTCCTGCCTTTCTGCTTTTGTTTTTTAGCACTTGAAACAACAGACACTTCAGTCGTAACAGAAGCAGTAGAAGTCCAAGTTTCTGGAGAGAAATCACTAGAGGTTTGCATTTCTTTCTTGTTTTACTTTTCTTTACTGGATATTTTTTTTTTAAAGATTACAGTTTTTAGGAGCCTGTCTGTCAAAGGCATGATTTCTATATTGGGATAGCTAAATGAAGCCACCTTGTTCAGGGGCAGTATCTCTCTTAATAGCAGGCAATGGAGGCAAGCAACCATGGACAGCTGTAACTTTGATGCTCTGCTTGGGGTCTTCCCTGGTGCATCTTGACTGGTTGCTGTTCAGAACAGAATGCTGGACTAGTTCCACTTTCAGTCTTGATCCAACATGGAAATATTTACTCTCTCATCCATTTCCTCCTCTTAGTTGCAGGTAGAAATACCTGATCAGAAGGAAGAGAGCTTCATGCCAGAAACAGACAGCCATCCTGGTATCGAAGAGGGTGAATCAGGTAGTTTACAAATAAACTCTCCTACCTTCTTGTCTCTGGCGAACATTTGACTAGTTTGCATGGGATGGTTTGCAGGCCAATCTGATTCAGGAAAAAAATACGTACAAGGTTTCAGCACTCAATATCCTAAGTCTTCGGGAAATATTTCAAAAAAACAGTTAAATTTACTTTACAGGTCATGGTCCAGTGTGTCAGATTTTGGGAGAAGAAGCTGAAGAGAGCCAGTATTTTGAAGCCAGAGCAGAATCTAATACGGTATACTTTAAATCTGTTTTCAAATATGTTACTTCTCAACATACTGCTTGAAATGCTTGCTCAAGGTCAACACAGCCCTAGCCACATTCCTCATAACAGGTGCAACGACATCCATTAATTCTCATTACTGTCAATGCAATCAGTCGTGGAACGTAGGATCGAAAATGTAACAAAACAACAACATAAGCACTTCTCAAAGAATCTCTCGTCCCTTATGGACAGCTGCTTGTTGTAGCTTTCCTCAAAGTAAACTGCAAATGAGCTTCCTAGAAGACAGTTTTACTTTTAGCCTTTTCAGTGACGTCCCTTTCAAGCGAGCTTTAGGGTCGTAGTTCGGATTGACATATTTACCGGTACTGACAGATGAGCATTTTCTTTAAATTCTTTCGTGATTTATAGTACCGGTAGTTTCAGCGATAATTAAAGACAGTGCAGCTGGTATTTTCTCTGGAGATTAATTTCCAGTGGTGCTTGGGCAAGCTGTAGTTTCTCCCACTCCAGTCGCTCACCCATCTGATAGGCTTTCTCGATCCCACATCAGCGAACAATCCATCCAGAGCATGTAGGAGGAATTAATCCCATGTTGCATGTGTTACGCGGAGATAAGAACGACAGATAAACTTTGCTGTTAAGTCCCCGCTTAATTACATCTTTTGGAAGCTCCGAAAAATGCGATCGATCCGCTGTGGCTCCTCCTCGGAAGCGGCTTATCCGTTATTTCTGTCAGAATAATTTACGTAACTAGTTGTGGTGGCAACCTTTAAATGTAGTAGTTCACAATGCCGTTCTGTTAGTACTACAGCACGCAATATTTTAACAAGTTTTATAATTTCGTAGGAAACAACTTCCAGGGAATCAGAAGATAACCTTGAAGGCGATGCCAAGTCTCTGCAACCTTCATCAGAAACTGTAGACGGAAAAGGTAACATCAGTTACAGAATTTTCCTGAAAGGGTTAGAAGACACCTTTCATTTTTGGGGAGGGACCAATGAAAACCTTTGTGGGTGTTGGGTTGGCAACCCCAGTTCTTTTCTCTCTTTTTTGCCAATTAATTATTATAAGTTTTCACATTTTTAACAAATTTTTAACAAATTAATTCAAATTTGACACAAATGTAAAAGTTGACCTCTACCCCCCTTTCAAGATGCATCTTTTCCCTTTCTCCTTTGCTACTCTCAGTAAAATACATTTTCTTAATTTCTAATACTTTTCCATCCATTCCTTTTTCCATTGACTGTGCATGTTCAGTTCCTGCTTAGACTTTTATCTGACTATTTTCCCAATTAATCAAATAGAGTTAATCTTCCTTTATCAATCCATATAAATCATTAATCATAATTTTAAATCACATTTCTTCCAATATAACTTAGTCATCCTGTTTTTTTGCATTTGCAACATTCTAATTAACAGTACTTAAGTTTTACAGACCTCACAAACATCCAGAAACATCTCCTGATCTACCTTGTTATGCAATTCCCTTTTCAGAAAACAGGCAACCCCAGCTCTAAAGGGCCTCCTTCCTGCTGGACGGAGAATAGTCCACCCATGTCTGGACTACAGTCTAGTGAATAAGTAGAACTGCTGCTCCTGTGTACAGTCAAACCTCGGTTTTTGGATGTCTCAGCTGCCGAACATTTCGGAAGCCGAACGCCAAAAACCCGGAAGTGAATGCTTCCGTTTTCTAATGCCCCTCGGAAGTCAAACAGCTTCTAAGGCACGGTTCTCAATTTTCCCCATTGAACTTGCTGGTGTCCCTTTGAGCCTTGGTTTTCAAATGTTTTGGAAGTCGAATGGACTTCCGGAACAGATTACGTTGGAAAACTGAGGTTCCACTGTATTAAGCAAATATCCTGTTCCCTTGCCATACCTACCCCTTAGAAGCACAGGTATATACAGTGATACATGATGCAGCAAACTGTAGGATAGGTTATAGCAGATGCATATTCGTTGATGTTTATCTAGATTGTCAAAGAAGTCGAAATGATGGGGTGTGCTGCAAGTGAAAACCAGGCAATGTACAATTCAGAGGAAGTCACTGGTTTAAGCAATTGCTCAAAAATGATGATGGGGATTTAATTTGTGTTTTTTTTTAAAAAATTAAAAAACATTTTTTCCTGCAGATCAGATTGTTGGCAAAGCGGATATTTGTGAAAAGTCAGATGAGAAATCCAGTGTAAGTCCTGTTGAGGCAAGTAACATGGCCTATTCTGATATATTTGAAAATATACTTTCCTGATGGATGGCTGGGGAAGGGAAGGGAAGGGAAGGAAAGGGAAGATCTCCCAGGATGGAAGGCTGGGAAAAGAAAGGGAGGAGAGAATTGGCTGAACTCTGAGAGAAGTATCCAGTAAGTCGAGTTGCTTCAACCAGAACTGATCCTGTATTCAGTATATATTCTGAACTGCACGTTGGAATGGTCGTGAGCGCTTTTATCTGGCAAATGCCTCACAAATTGGTCCAAGCAGGCTACTGGGGGCTGTAATAAACCGCAAACCACTCAGAATAGCTCCACTGGTTTACCTTGACACAAATACTAAGTAATTATTATCATTGTGAATAACGTTGGTGCAGACCGGAGCTTATATGGTTTAACTTTCCTTGGCTATTAAGAATCCATCCCAGCCATGGTTTTGATTTTAATGGGAGAGGAGACTTTAGCAGATTTTTGAAATTAGTGAAACTTTAAAAAATAGTTTGACTTAGTCTGTGGTGTGTGAGAGAAGCTGGGAAAGACACGCTATCGTAATGCAACTATAATGTGAAGAATTGTTATTTCTAGACATGTCGTTGTGTTAGTTTTGTGGGCACTAGTCAGTGAAAGCTTATGCAGCAATAAATCGGTTAGTCCTTTAATGTAACACAAGACTCTTTGTTCATAATCCAGTTGCCTTAGTGGACACCTTGAATTGACTTAAACAAACAGCATTTGTTTGTCCTTTTGTTTAGGAAAAAAAGCAAGTACCAGTTAAGCGGAAAAGAGGAAGACCCCGTAAATATCCTATTGAAATAATGGCACTGCTTGGTAAGTACAGTGCTGCGTCACCATGGAAAATGTACTTCAGCATTTCATTAAACTCAGGAGGTTTATTTTTCCTTTCAGGTCAAGTTTCAGAAGCTGACTCAAGAACTGGAAATGTAAGCATTTGGATGGATGTTCTATTTGGATGCTCACATGTTGTGGGATTGTTGGCTCTCTGTGGAACACTGTTTTATATTTTTTTCAATTGCAATAACACAACGTTGGCCAGGATCCCATGGGCTATTAAGCTGGTTCCCTGAACTCAAGGCATTACCCTTGTTTTCTTCCACACTAGAGCGGATGGTTTTTAAAATGGAGGGAACCTTCAAAAATAGTTGTGATATTCAGAGAACGCGAGATTTCCACTGAGTTGGTGCAAATTTTCTTTTATTGTCACCTGCATTGAAATTAAACGAGCCCCCCTCCCCCCACACACATACACTCAGTCTTGTTCGCACTCTGGTCAATTTTGTATTTTCTTCATGCTATTATTTTTATATCCCTCACTTTCTCCCAAAGACACCCAAGCACATCAGTAACAATAGCATTAAAAACAGTTGAAAAGCAATCAGGTTCTCTCACTCCATTATTTCAGGGTTGCCAGTACCGGTATTTTTCATCCACCCAATGGCTGGGTAAACAGGAATGTTTTTAAATTCCTCCTGAAAGCCAGTAATGAAGGAGAATGAGAAACCTCACTAGGCAGGGTATTCCACAAATGGGAACCGGCACTGACATGGGTCAGCCCCCAGTGGAGGCACCAACGACGTGTTTGCCATAAGGCATACAATCTCTTTCTGTGGGAGGAAGGCATAACTGCTACTGCCTAAAAGAACTATTATGAATTGACCCAGAAAATGTCATATACTGTGTCACTGCAGCACTTAGTGATTGGCAGCTGAATGTGTGCGCTTCATTGAAAACAGTGGTTTTAAAATGTTTGCCAGCTCACAGAAAAGTCAGCTGTAGATCTCATGGCAAAGCCAGGTTTGTTGTGTGATCTGAGAAATGGTCTTGAGTTGTAAAATGTACTGCATTAGATTTTTGCGGGTCTTTGGACCGTAATAAAGAATGTGTGTGTGCATATTAGATTATTTTATTTTTATTTGCATTATCACCGTAAGAGAGAACGCATGTAGAGATTAAATTCAAATACAGTGGTATTTGATACTTAATTGGTTCCGGAAGTCTGTTCTTAACCTGAAGCGAACTTTCCCATTGAAAGTAATGGAAAGTGCATTGATCCGTTCCAGACGATGAAAAACACCCCCTAAAACAGCAATTTAACACTTAATTTTACTGTCTAACGAGACCATTTATCCATAAAATGAAGGCAATAATCAATGTACTGTACTATAAAATAAATAAGACAGTATTTTAGATGAAAAAAATTAACATTTTTTTTTCTTATGTGCACTGATGATAGTCGGTTTGGATGGGGAGCTTTTGTCCATTTCTGCAGTCACACAATCAACCAGTAGCTCAACTGGGTTCCACACAGTCACAAAAATGAAGTCACAAGCCACAGTCACAAAAGCGAAGTCACCAGTCAGTCCCATAAAATGAAGAACAAGTCACAGTCAAAAAACCGAAAAAGCCACACAAACCAAAACGCCAAAAAAAAAAAAAATAGCAAAAACGAAACCTCCAGCTTGCAGACTCAACAGGAAGCCTCTGTTTAGCAGTGAGGGACTCAATTAACAAACGAAACACACTCAACAGGAACCAGACAATGAAAAGTGACCCCTAAAACAGCAAATTTACATGCATTTTACTATCTAATGAGGCCATTGATTCATAAAATGAAATCAATAAAACAGTTACAAAATGAAAATGTGATTTTCCCCCCCCTTACCTGCTCTGCTCTGATGATAGTCATTGTTTGGATGGGGGCTCAGGGTCCTCTTCCACAATCACAATCAGTGACTTCTCTCCTGCTGATGTCGGAGCTTGGCTCCTGGCATTTGCGGAGGCCTCCGAGAGCCTCCACAGCTGGACGTCGATTGTGGAGGCCTCCGCAGGCCCCGCGGGTGTCCGGGCTTCACTCTGGGCAGCGGTGAGGCCTCTGAGAGCTCAGAGAACTCACTTCCGGGTTAAAATGGTTTGTAACCCGAAAATACATAACCTGAAGTGTTGGTAACCCGAGGTACCCCACCCACAGGCACCTGAATTTTTTGGCACTTTCACACAGTAGAGAGCCTTGCATATCTACGGAGGCCACTCATGGGAATAGGAATCCTGATCTTCCAGGGTTCCCACTGGAGGGTTCCCAAGGAGACTCCAAAGATATGCAAAGCTCTGTGCTGCAGAAATGCACTGTCAATGTGTGAAGGAGTTGGGAGACATGTGGCTTCATTTAGGGCGGAGGAGAGACATCTGTCCTCACAACCCCATTCAGTGGGTGTTTCCTCTTCAGGTGATAAGACCTGAACAGGGCCTGAATGCCACGTAAACGTGTTTTAATTTTTCTAATTCTGCACTATAGAAATATACTGCTGTTTTTATTTTTAATTAGATGCTGCCGTCTTCAGGTTCTAGCAGTAGACAGATGATTACTCCAAAAGGTAATTGTTCAAAGTTTTTTTCTCTTTGGAAAAGGCGGAAAGAGTGGAAAGGATGAGGTGCATCTATAACTCAGCCATTTTTCTTTAAAGAGTTAAAGGTAAAGGGACCCCTGACCATTAGGTCCAGTCACAGACGACTCTGGGGTTGTGGCGCTCATCTCGCTCTATAGGCCGAGGGAGCCGGCGTTTGTCCGCAGACAGTTTTTACGGGTCATGTGGCCAGCATGACTAAGCCGCTTCTGGCGAACCAGAGCAGCGCACGGAAACGCCGTTTACCTTCCCACCGGAGCAGTGCCTATTTATCTACTTGCACTTTGACGTGCTTTTGAACTGATACTCAGATATAGCCTGATTTACTCAGGCTGCTAGCATGGGAAGTAACCCATTTCATCCACCTTTTTACCAGATTGTAGCATTTACAACTAACATCAGGCATTTCAAAATCCTGAGCTGCCTTCCGTTTGGCATTGGTTGACATCTCTGCCAGAAATAACTTAATTTTTGCTTTATTATGCTGTGATGAGTTTTAGAAAGAAATCCTTTTTTAAAGTTCCTTGGTCATTTAAGTTTAAACTTCATATGAAAATTGACGGTTATAACAGTTTGTGTGTTCAGAGTTGCAGTTTATATAGAGTTCTTAACACTTTTTTCTTCCTTTTTTAGTCAAAGGTTCATTGAATGAGAGACACAAAGTAAGTTCAAGATCTTTTAGTGCAAATTTTTTTCCACTTTGATCCTAAAAACGTTTGATTTTCGTAGAGTTGTATAATTTTGCTTTGGGTCATTTCTCTAATGAAAACTCTTTCATTGAAATTGAGTTACTGAATGAAACCAAGGTCCATCATTTCCAGGTTTCTGTCTTCCAGCATAATGAAACAATATGCCTCTGGGTGCTTATGAGTAGGGCATAAAAGGAAGGCATCCTCCATCCTCAGTCCTTAGCATTTTTTAATCCTAGATTAAAGTACATTGCTTCTGAATGTACCGTGTTTCCCCTTTTTTAAGACACCGTCTTATAACTTTTTTCTCTCCAAAAAACCCAGGGTGGCTTATTTTAAGGGGGTGTCTTGTTTTTATTGCGTCATTATGGTACAGTACAGCAATCAACATTTCTTCCATTAAAATAAAGTCGTCCTCCCCCCCTCACCTCTTGCTCTCTGGCACGTCAGGAACATGCGGGGCAGGGAGAGGAGGTTTTTTTTTCCACCCCTCAACCTGGGCGCTGAGCAGCCGGTGCAGAGCTCAGCAAGAGGCGCGTTTTTTCCCCTCACCTCTCGCTGGCTTGCTGGCCCCCAGAACGTCGGCAACATGCGAGGCAGGGAGAGGAGGTTTTTCCCCCCATCCCCAACCAGCGCGCTGAGCAGCCCGTGCAGAGCTCAGCGAGAGGCACGTTTCCCCCCCCCCTCACCTCTCGCTGGCTTGCTGGCCCCTAGAGCGTCGGCAACATGCGAGGCAGGGAAAGGAGGTTTTTCCCCCCATCCCCAACCAGCGCGCTGAGCAGCCCATGCAGAGCTCAGTGAGAGGCGCGGTTTTTTCCCCTCACCTCTCGCTGGCTTGCTGGCCCCTAGAGCGTCGGCAACATGCGAGGCAGGGAGAGGAGGTTTCCCACCCCCATCCCCAACCAGCGCGCTGAGCAGCCCGTGCAGAGCTCAGCGAGAGGCACGTTTTTTCCCCCTCACCTCTCGCTGGCTTGCTGGCCCCCAGAGCGTCGGCAACATGCGAGGCAGGGAAAGGAGGTTTCCCCCCCCCATCCCCAACCAGCACGCTGAGCAGCCCGTGCACAGCTCAGTGAGAGGCGCGTTTTCCCCCCGCGCCTCTCGCTACCGGTAGTTCACTGGCTCCCTGCACACGCAGGAGGGGCTGAGGAGGCGACGGGAACAATGGCGGCTTACTTTCGGGGTACGTCTTACTTTTCCTACTTATGGAAAAACCCTGCCATGGCTTACTTTATGGCTACGTATTAAAAAAGGGGAAACACGGTAAAGGCTCAAATTAAGTTACTGGCAATATCAGTGCTCACACTGACACCTGAAAAAATATAGATGTGGCAAATGGAGCCTTGTTCCTTGGAGATCAGGAGACAGCATTTCTGTTACCTTGCTCCTAGAAAATCCTGCTCGTTCCTAGGTTTTGCAATACAGTGGCAACTTGGTTCTCAAACTTAATCCGTTCCGGAAGTCCGTTCCAAAACCAAGACGTTCCAAAACCAAGACGCGCTTTCCCATATAAAGTAATGCAAAATGGATTAATCTGTTCCAGACTTTTAAAACAACCCCTAAAACAGCAATTTAACATGAATTTTACTATCTTAACGAGACCATTGATCCATAAAATGAAAGCAATAATCAATGTACCGTACTATAAAATGAATAAGACAGTATTGTAGAGGATAAAAATTAAAATTACATTTTTTTTCTTACCTGCACTGATGATAGTCATTGCTTGGATGGGGGGCTTTTATCCATTTCCACAGTCACACAATCAATCAGTAGCTGAACTGGGTTCCACACAGTCACAAAAACAAATTAACCAAAAAGGCCTCAAACACAAAAACTCAAAATAAATAGCAAAAACAAAAGCACCAAATTTAATCCATTCCGGAAGTGTGTTTGACTTACGAAATGTTTGAAAACCAAGGCGCAGTTTCTGATTGGTGCAGGCGCCCCGGAAACAATCGCCAACAGCCGCATTGAACGTTTGGCTTCCAAAAAACGTTCGCAAACCGGAACACACACTTCTGGGTTTTCGGCATTTGGGAACCAAGGCGTTTGAATACCAAGGTAGCACTGTATTATATCCCTGATCATGGGTAGCAGTCATTCAGCAGTTTGTCATCTATGAGCTTTTCTAATTCGAAAAATAAAAAATCTCCATCTTGTTGTATCTTTTACCTAAGTGATGTTATGTATTTTGTGAACAAGTACACAATATGTTACTCTCTTCTCTTTCTCTTCATACTGTCAATAAATTTATAACCCCTCTTGATTAAAAGAGGAGTGGAAATATGTAGAAGAGTATTTAAAAAAAGAAGATATAAAAACAGAACTAGTGATTCGCTTAGACTGAAATACACAAGGGGGTAGAAAGAAGTAAAGTGATATAGTGACTTGTAATTTATCAATTGTATGCTAACCTTGAAGATCTACAATTTAAAATGTTTAATTTTATTAGAAATAGCAAAATACCAATAATAAGAATGAGAAACGATGCATAAACAGTTTGAAGTCATATTTTAACTGTTTTTTTCTTTCTTTATCTACCTTATTCCTGTCAGTTTTTGTTTTTCATGCTTGTGAAATTTTGTAATTTTTTATGTGAATGATAAATAAAGTTTATTTTTTAAAAAAATTATAACCCCTCTTATCATGAGTTCCCCTTCTTTTTTCCCTCAGCCAAAAGCCCTGTATGCTTTCGATTTCTTTACTGTTTCCCCCTTTACTTCCAACTCTTAGGAAGCTCAAGAAGGGGAGGCCGAGGTGGCTGTGCGTCGAAGGGGAAGGAAGCCCAAACGACCTCTAATTCCATCAGAGGAAACAGGTAAAACGTGGAGGATCTGCTTCTCTTAACTTGTTCTATTGTTTAAGGTGCATGTTAGCTTATACAAATATCAGTTTTATTATCCTTTATTCATCGAGGGGAAAATCATTGGGTTATGGCTAAAGTAAATATTATGGGGAAATGTGCAAATTGCTGTAATCTCTTGTCAGGATTGGTACATCCCAGCTGCTTGCCTACAACCTCTTGGGTTTTCTATGAATTCTGGCTGTGAACTAAAGAAGTAAACTATTGTAAAAGTTTTTGGAGAGATTTTAAACAAGTATGCATTAAAACGCTACGGAAATGGAAAATTACTTACTCCACTCACGGGGTCCATTTAGAATTCACCTTCTAAAATAAGTATCCATATCCCTTCTGGAGGCTTGGGTGGAAATTTGAGTGTGTTTATAAAATTTTGTAGGGAAGGACACACTTGAGCCAGACAAAAAACGTCAGAAACTAACACTTGCTGTTGAAGAGGAGACAAAAGACAAAGATGAAAAAGATGAAAACAAGAAGAGCGGTGATAACGGAGGGGAGGACAGTGACAACAGTGATGATGCTGACGAGATGCATTCAGGGGCCACGACACGGTCAGCCTCAAGATTGGAAGCACAAAGGTAACGTTGGCTCTGCAGAGACTTGGGCAGTGGGCTAGGGGATGGAAGAACCGGAGCCCCAGTGGATGAGCAGACACAACCTTGTAGTTCTTTGAATCCTGGCCTCTGACTACAGTCATTAATGAATCCATCCCAAATCCAGTTCTACCTCATCTTTCTGTATAAAAATACAGTCATACCTCATGTTGTGTCCGCTTCAGGTTACGTGTTTTCGTGTTGCGCCCCGCAGCAACCCAGAAGTACCGGAACGGGATTCTTCCGGGTTTCGCCGCTCACACATGCACAAAGGCGCTAAGTCGCACCGCACACTGCACTTCGGCTTGCATCAGTTCTGTGTTACGGATGGGCCTCCGGAACGGATCACGTCCATAACACGAGGTTCCACTGTATAATAAAGGCATCTTGTTTGTGATCCCTACCTACCAAAAATTTTGCTCAGCTGTTGCTTATGGAAAAAATGATGAGACTTTCTATATATATTCCATATTCATATTTTTATTGTACTGTATTGCTAAATTACTATAGCCAACCTGCTTCTTCTCCCTCTCTTGGTGATCTCTTAGCATCTTGGGTGCATATATTTTTACAGTTAAGTGGTGTGTAATTTTTTTGAAATAAATAAATGTATTCTAGACCCATGAAGGCTTCACTTCTGGCAATCCTCTCTGGGTGGGAGTCAGAGAGGTTTTGCCACATTATTAGTTTCTGACAAATAATGTGTGTCTTTCCCCACCTCTCTGTCTCACTCACACGTGTGGATGCACACACTGGAGGATACAGTAGCTAAGAGGTGAGTTGGAAGGGACCCAAAGGTCATCTAGTCCAACCCCCTGCAATGTGGGAATCTCTTCCAAAGCATGCATAACAGATGGCCATCCAATCTATGCTTAAAAACAGACATCTGAAGGCAGCCCTGTTTAGGGAAGCTTTTAATGTTTAATAGACTATAATAGTAACAGCAACAGAATACCCCAGACCAATAGTCTGTTCAGCAGTCTCAGCTTTTGTAGTTGGAGTCAGTCCTGGCCCTGCCTTCCCAGGCCAGGTGGGAAAAGGGCCAGCAAGGCAGGAATCTGGTCGTCCAGGACTCACAGCCAAGATGGTCAGCTGAGACCTGAGAGAGTCAGTGCCTGTACTGAGTTAAATGGACTAGTGGACAGAATCTGTTTAAGGCAGCTTCCTATGTTAGCATAAGGGACCAATTTAGAAGCAGTGGGCTGTGCAAGCTGAACTCTGCCTGCCTACCACTTCCCCACTCCAAACCACCACCACCACCCCTGCTGTTACCCCTGCTGTTTCTCCCTCTGCTAGGATCCAGGTCCTTGCTTGAGATCGAAACAGAGACTTAGCAGTGCAACTGGCACATTTAACTTCAGAAAGCAGAATACCTCAATCCCAACATGAGACTGCCAAGTATTGCTACTTGCTTTTGAATGGCCAGTGTAAGAGTGTCTCTGAAAGCATAGATTCATTTTTAATTTTTGCGCTTTGCTAGGTAACCCGTACTGTTTACATATGCTTATCTGTGCTCATTTTTTCAGAAAGCAGCCCAGCAAGCCCACAACACGAGCCGCATCTAAAAATCAAAGCCCGGGTGCAGTTCCTCCTGCAAACCATCGGAAGTTAGCAGGGAGAAAGCAGTCACCTGCCGTTGCAAAACCCAATAAATCTCCTGTGGCACAGTAAGTATGGGAATGAAAGCCACTTCTAGCTTGTGAATATCTCTACGCCGTCGTCTTCTCCAGAGTAATTTCACCGTGCTTTTGGGTTTGTTTTTCAGTTCAAGGTTACAGCCCGCCAAGCGCAAAAGAGAAGCCAGTCCTAAGAAAAGTCATCAGAGGGGCGATGAACCTGAGGCGAAGAAGTCCAAGCGATAGTTTTGCCCCAAACGGGGAAGGAAAAACAGACAAACTCTCCTCTGCTTCTTTGTAAAACAAAGAGGCGTTGCATGCGCTTGTTTCCAAGGTATAACATGTTACCTATGTAACATATTTAAACAGCTTTATACACTATTTGTTTATGCAGAAGTCTATAAGCATTGCAAAAGTTTACTTTGAACCTCAAGTAGAGATGGTCGAGAGTGACTCGCTGATGCTTCCAATCTGCTCATCACCAGTGGCCTCTTAATGACACCCTTTGTACATAAGCCACTTATTTTAAAGAAGAATGTATTTTCCTGCGTATGAACTTAATCAAACAGCAAGGACTGTTCTGATGTTATCTTACGTTGGTCATTTTAACTGGATTCTTAAATGTTGTGCAGCCATCATTAGCATTGCCTAGGACGCGGGAAGGGACTCCTTTTCAGTGAAATCAACAAATCTCTGATGAACTGGCAAAGTACTTTCCTGTCAAGTAGAATTAGTATAAGGAGGAGACTTTAGTTTCTTCCCTCACACTCATGGCTTTCTGTATGGTAAAATTTCAAAAACTGCATTTACAGTGCTTAGTAAATGCACCCTATTCACTTGGAAATATATTATCATCTGTAAATTTTATCCCAGCATCAAAGTAGCTAGAGCTCATTCAGATAGAACTAGACCCCTTCAGCTGAAACAGTGGAAACTCTCTCATTTTGAAGCTTCTAAATGTTTTTCTCTCAGTATTTCTCTTTTTCAATTGAAACACTGAAATTAAAGTATCACCTTCAGGATTTAAAGATCTTCACCATTTATCTCACACTTTATATACTAGTATTAAAAGAGAATGTAGAGCCTGGCCCTGCTGCCAGAATCATTAGTATACTTACATTTTACTCTCACAAGAACAAATCTTCAAGTTCAGTTTCATGTAAAGTTTTTTTTTTGTTTTTTTTAATTATTATCAGAATTTGTGTCTTGCAAGGATGTGGTAAGTTGCCAAATAACCTGAGATTATTTTAAAATGTTCATATTCATGTTTTATAACCAAATTCAGCATTCTATGTTTTTTAATTTGTTTTCTTTTTGTTTTGGGGACTTTTATTGTTGTAATGTGATTTTTTCTGTCAAATATTCTACTTTGTTTCTTACTGAATTTTTATATATAAATTATAAAATGTTTCCCAAAACTAGAGTCCTGTATTTTTTTAAGTCTCCAGATTAACTTTTTCAGTGGGTTGGAAAATTTTGTAATGTTCAAAGGACACAACCCAAACAACATTTAACTCTCTTTAAAATTGGGAAATTAAGAAGCACAAGGTGTTCCCTCCTCAGTTGAAATCACAGGAACTCAGTGGCACTTAGTGTTGGTTGGATTGTACCCTTAATGTGTAGATTATAGTAAGCTAAATGCACAAACAACAAGATAACAGAGAGCATCATGGTCATAGATTCTTCTGCACTGTTAATAAAATAAATGGCAGATAAAGATGATTAGTGACATTATGGGGAGCTGCCACAGGTTTCATCCTCAGTCTCGGACTAAGACAGTCCTCCAGTTTTCAGCTTGGCCTTATCAATCACTCCCCCTGCTAATCCTTTGATTGGTTCAGATGCTAGGAAATCCTCCACACACCAGTTTGGGGGAAGTAACATCTGACCCAGCATATTTCTGAGCACTGTTTCCTGGTGCTGACATATACATATGCACATGCAAAGCAAGTACAAAGCCACAAAGTAACCCTTCTCCCAGTAAGATGGGGAGATGAGCACACCAGCTACCCAGGTGAGCTTTACCATCTCTTGCCTACCGGCCTGCTGTTTCTTGTTCTTCTGCTGAAACTCTAGGTGCCTAATTTGTTTCACCTCCTAGAGCCGCTGCATGTCTCCTGTCTCCTGCTTCTTGGGACAGGGCACTTAAAAGAAACGCTGCATTGCATGACAGGATGTCAGGGTTGGTTCTGAGGCAAGTCAGCACAGAGACTCTGGGATGAGCAGTAAAGTTGATTCTTTATTCAAGGAAACAGAATACAAACAGTGAAACATAAGGGCAAGACTGACGCCGGTAAAGCAGTTGCCAGAACTGACGATCTGTGCCTCCCTAAGTCTCCTCCCCGGCCGGCTGTTTTCCCAGCAGTCTTGAACTCCATTGGGGAGAAGGGCCCTGTGCTCTTTGCTCTGCTACATGCAATGCCCTGTGTGTCCTTGGAGACAAGGGAGGAAGGAATCTGAATACAGTATGAGTCGCAGGCTCCTGGGAATCTGTTGCAGCCTCAGCCCCCACCTTCTCAGCTGCCTATCCTACATATGCAGTGCTTTCTGCCTCTGGGATGGGATTAGCCAGAGAAAGTGGGGGCTGGGGGGGGCAATTGCAGTGGTCCTGGGTAAAAGGCTGTATAGTATGAGAGGGGCAAACCCGGCAAGGGGCACACAGCACAGTTGGGGGTTGTGCCATATGTGGCCCCTAGCCAGAGGAGTTGTGATTGATTTATTAGCCAGCCTGCCAATACTTCTTTTGAATGCCAGGCTGGTTTTAAATGAGAGCTCTCTCATTCATGATTTGACTGTGGTTAAGGAGACTGACCTGGTATGTGTTACTGAGACCTAGGTGGGTAAGCAGGGTGGGGTTTGTGGAGAATTAAATAAATGATTTCCTGTGGACCCACATGTGTGGGAAAACAAAAAAAAATGGCTGGGTCCCTGCACACAGAGAGCCCCAGTAGCAGAGTATTAAACACACACAAATAAGTAGTACAGTGAAGTGTTAAGAATGCAGGTTGTTAAACCTTTCTATCCCATTCAGCTGCACACAGCAGCCGACCTCTTTCTACCCCTCTTGCAATGAGCAGGCATACACTGTTAAGTAAATTTAAAATGCTTTACTTACAGATTCAAAGTCTCAGTCATGCATTGTTCCATGCAGCAGCAAGGAGAAACACAGGCAAAGTTCTATTGGCTTACACATGTCCTCCTTGATGGATTACATGATGCAGAAAGAGAGAGAGGAATGAGAAAGGCTTCGCTTCCTCCCTCTCTGAAGGAGAGGGAACATGACTTAGCTGAGTCTGTCTAGCAATACAACTCTGGTCCTTAACCCCTTCATGCACTAATTAGCAGTCTTGCATAGTTATGTTTGACTGCAATCTCCCACAAGGTTGGCCTTGCTCAGCTGTGCTTACTCAGGTTACTCAGTCCTCCATCAGAGCAGGCTTGAGGGTTGGAGGGGTTGGGAGTTGGTAGAAACCCATCTCTCCAGGCTTTCTGTCCATTTGAGTGGTCATCTAGTGTGTCTGTAACTGGTGCTGGGGAATCTGAACAGATTAGGGATTCTGCTGGTTTACCACCCACCTGTGACTTAAAGGCACACATACCTTTGTGGCTCTGGTGTGTTACAGTGAAAGAGAATGAAAAATAAAGCATTAACAATACCCAGCTTCCCCCCCCCCCAACAATGAGGGGGTAGTTTTTTGCTGTTACTGTGTTAACAGCATTCTGCTTACTTATCTCAAAAAGGCACTTGAGTTGAATTTTTGGTAGCATGTAAACAGGCAATTTTGGGGAATGCAGCGCTGACAAACAATTGGGAGAAGAGGCAGGAGGGCATTCCTGGCAGGAGCTATGGATAGCAGGAGTGGAGCCAGGCGAAACTCAGCACTCAGGGAAGTAACTGACTCCCAGGTCAGCAGCAACTGAGCAGGCCTTCAGACAGTTACCGGCAGGGATGTGTTTCTGCCTCCAGTTTTGAACATTTCACAGAAGCAGCAAGCAAGGCCTACTAGCAAATCACTTTAATGGCCCACCATTTTGCATGAAGTTCGATTAATTGGCTAATCAGTTAAAAGGCAGATTGACTTAAAAAGAGATCGCCAGACTTACTTTGAAGTCTCTTGACTCTTGGGTCCTCTCTACCCCATGCACCTATCCTGGAGAGGAAACAGTTTAGCCAGAACCTGCCTTTCAACACCGTTGAGAAAATTAGTTGAAAGGACTGGTTATCCCAGCTCAGACATATGTATCGCATCACTTAAACAGTGCAGGCAATCTACATTTCCTTCTTTCTTTTTTTCAGTCCCAGGTGCCAGGAAGCAATTGAACACTACAGGGGAATGCCAGATCAATTAGGTTTTGAGTTTTATTGTGACTTGTCACACATGTGATGCAATAATTTCTCTCTAAATGTCAAAGCTCATTAATGTGAGTGAGGAAGAAGAAATACAGGAAAGGGGTAATGGTTAACAATCACATGCATAATAGTCTGTCACCATTTTCAAGTCTAGAAAAAATAATTCTGGCTCAATGCCCCAAGAAAGCAGAAAGCTAGAAGATTTTCTTTTGAGACAATGATGTCTTTAAATATAAACACAAGTGCAGAATGCTTGAGTAACACAATCCTTATTTAATTCAGTTCTCCCAGTAATGAGACTAAATTGGTTATTTGAATCTCTCTTTAAAACAAAAAAAAGGAAAAGGCTTGTTTGCTGGTGACAGAGACATGAGCCCCACACACTCACCCATGAGTGATATAATATGAGTCCAGGCAAGGAAAGTAAGTTGTCCTGCTTTTATCACCCTGCCGGGGTGTGGAAACTGAGTAGAGTATGTTTACGAAGAAACCCTACAGACCGAGTTTGGATTGCTTTTTTGAAATCAGAATGTGATTCCTCTCCTCTGCGGCATGTAGCTTTTCTCTCTGACCAGTCTCTTTCCTCCTCCTCCTCCTCCCTGCCCCTTTTCGCCTTCTTGGACTTTTCCCTCTGTCTGTCATTTCCCTCTGGAAAGCTCCCTTCTGCTGAGTCCCATATTTCATTTCCTGGCAGCCTCCACTGCCCTGCTGCAACCTCTCTTAGCTTGCTGCTAAGGTCTCCTCGCCAGTCCACCACTGCTTTCCTGGGCCCTTGCCTGCTCTCTCTCTCTCTCTCTCTCTCTCTCTCTCTCTCTCTCTCTCCCTCCCTCCCTCCCTCCCTCCCTCCCTCCCTCTCACCTAGGCCTTTCTGCGTTCCCTGCCCTGGCAGCATGGCCAATGGCTACTGCCAACTAGAAGAGGCAAAACCGTATGGCCTCGTCTGACACAAAGCATGGTAGCTTCATATGAAACATAGGAAACACACTCAGAAAATGAAGGGCCCGATCCAGGTGTTGAAAACCACCACAATGCAGATGATTCACCTCTGGGAGATGCATCTTTCTGGCAATGATGATGTGTGCTCCACTTCTAATCCAAATGGCCATCTATAGGCAACTTACTTTAATCAGATTTCAGTACGAACGGTTGAAGAGAATGGAAGGAGAGAGGGAGCTGGAAAAGAAGAGTGTTAAAGCGGATTTACAGGGCGGGCTGGCTGGAATATATTTCAGTATCCTAAGTGCCAGAACCCAATCTTCAGCTCCAGATATGAGGTTACAAAAATGCCTTTTATTTTGCTTCCCAGCAGCTGTGGCTTTAAGCTTTTAAAGATGACAAAACAGTTTTATCCAGCACAGTCAGCAAAATTCAGACATTTATTTCCCTGAGGTTGTAAACCTCTATAAAGAATGTTTGTATTTGAGTCCCCAGCTCTTAAATGAACATGGATCTTTTCCCTAAAAAAATAAGGAAAATAAGAAGAGAAAGATTGAAATCCTGATATTCTAACCATTCAAAGATAGGGAACAATCCAGTACTTTCAAGTGTCATTAGTGTCAGCAGGAGAGAATGAAGGATTCTCTCTACGGCTTCTGCATGGTAAGAGCTCTGACTCTGGTCAGCTGCAATCCATGGCTGATTAAGTCATTTCTGTCTTTCTTAAAATAAGGGATTTATGGGTGGTCAGTATTTAGATCAGTTGAGCCACAATGGAACCACCCTCGTCCTGTTTTAGGCAGATATTCCATCAGTTCTTCCTTTGGACTGTCATATTACACACCAGCAGTCATTCTACTCCTGAGATGCTTGTTTTATAATCCACCCTTTATTGAATATTTCGATCGCAGAGTGCTTCCCTTCTATCTGGACTGTTATAAGAAATGTAGCTGTAACTATGAAATGGGTGCTTTCTCTCTCTCTCCATCTCTTCTACCTTTTGTCTTGCATATTTCAGACTGTAAACCTGAAAGTAGAGACTTTTTAATTGAGCCACTCTGCTTGCTTTTTCACCTGTAGAGTAGGGTAAAAATCATTTCAATTACAGCTTTCTAGGAGATGGTGTTCCTAGAAATTAATTTAACAAAACAAGCATTGATACTGTTCCCTTCACTAGTGTTACTGGGAATATTAGATGGGCCAAATGGAGGCAGATTGGATAGAAAATTGATTCTATATTTGTTGTTAGCTGCCAGAATGGTTCTAGTAAGAAAAGGGAAATATTTAGAGGAGTTAAATAAGGATTTATGGTGCAGTCAAATCGGATCCATAGCTATTGCTGAAATATTAAGGCATAGTAGAAGATGAACAAAAAATATTTATTGAATTATGGTATAAAAATGTTTGTTTGATACATAGCAATTGCCAACAAAATAACTTACAACCTCTGAGTCATAAAGGAAAAGAACCTGTGGAACATTTTTATGCAATCTTTTGGGACTTTTATGTTTCAGGTCCCCTTACCCACACCAGCAAAGGACATTTAGACATCCTGAGCTACAAGACATCTCAACTATCTGAATATGAATGTGCTTAACTGAACAATATGGATTCCTCAAAATTGACTTTCCATCTTTGAATGTCAGGTTTTTTTTTCTTTTGTAATTTATTATTGTTATTTGTAAAATATCAATGATGGTATTCATTTGGGGGGGGAACAATGATAATGAATAAATATTCATTTTCATATATGTACCAATGATGTGTTCTTTATATAAATGAGGACAACAATGTTCAAATGCCTCCATTGAAATATGCCACTACTTGGAAACATTAGTTTATGGTTCCCGACCAAAGGTTCCCGACCCCTGACATAGATGTTAAATAGCATGAAGGATAATGGATACAACTGAACATCATAGCGCAAATGCTACAGTGTTGAAAATCTCCAGCACCATATTCTGGAAGCAATCTGCCAGTTTAGAATGGAACTGCTGAGCTCTACAGCCTCTCCCATTCCAATGTTAGTGAACATTATGAAAAGATCAGCATTACGAAAAGATCAGCATTACAACAAACAGAATCAACAGGGTCACACATCTCCAGTCTATTTCCTAGCAAAGGTAGTTACTGGTGGCAGTTTCCATCCCAAAACTGAACCAACAGTCAAATTGAGATGGGTCTAGAAAGTGACCTCATCCAGGAATATTTGCCCTGAGCTGCCACCACAAGCTCAAGCACATTACGTAGAAATGGGTTGTTTGCAGCTGAGAAGCACCCCCTGCAATGATTCACAGGATTCAAAGAGGCATTTTGTACTTCTTTGACTAAACCACATTTTAAAAGCCATGAGGGGCAAAAGTTGAGTGCAAATGTGGTAAGTCAGAACTTTCCAAACATCCTGTCGACATCATTGGACATCAGTAACTGAAATGGGTCCCAGCAATCCTGGTATGATGGTGCTACAGTAGCATCCTGCCTCTGCTATTATTTAACCTAGAGTCCGGGTCAGAGCAGATGTGATTTCTAGAAAAATGCTCAGCAAACAAGTCACAGCAGGCTACCAAGGGTTCTAGACCACACTCCAAGAACTCTAAATATTGGAGACTTCTCACTATCCAGAAAAGCTCTACTTGGCAGCACTGAGCAGTCACAGGAGAGGTGGTGATGTATTTCTTTTTGGCTAACAGTTCCCGTAGCAGTAACTGTGTTAGTCTGTTGCAGCAAAAACAACAAAAGACATCGTGGCACTTTAAAGACCAGTTTCATTATTTGCATCTTATAAAGTTGTATGCTAGGGGACCCAGGTGGCGCTGTGGGTTAAACCACAAAGCCTAGGGCTTGCCGATCAGAAGGTCAGCGGTTCGAATCTCCGTGACGGGGTGAGCTCCCGTTGCTCGGTCCCAGCTCCTGCCCACCTAGCAGTTCGAAAGCATGTCAAAGTGCAAGTAGATAAATAGGAACCGCTCTGGCGGGAAGGTAAACGGCGTTTCCGTGTGCTGCTCTGGTTCGCCAGAAGCGGCTTTGTCATGCTGGCCACATGACCTGGAAGCTGTATGCCAGCTCTCAGCCAATAAAGTGAGATGAGCACCGCAACCCCAGAGTCGGACACAACTGGACCTAATGGTCAGGGGTCCCTTTACCTTTACAGTGTATGCTTGTCCACATAAACTGCCATAACAAGATGTGTTATTTTTTGAAAAATAAATAAATCTGGTAGTCTTTGAGGTACCATAAGTCTTTATTGGCATTCTTTTTTGCTGTCATCATCACGACAAGATTGGCTTTGCCTTCAAGGGGATTTTGCCCATGTTCAGTCAGACTTGTAATGAGGTGTTCCTCACAACCAACCACAATCTACATTAAGCTGGATATTCAATTGTCTCCACAACTTCTTCATTGCTGTCAGCTCCCTGGAATACCAAAGAACTGAGCTTACTCTGGTCAGCAATAGAGAATGTGTAAGGGAGATTGTGTTGATGAATATGCAGCTGTATTTAAATCTAATTGATAAATTAACCTGTTTCAGGGCAGATGATTAAGCAACTGACATTGTCTAATCAGTCCAATACCGGTAAGTTATTTAAAAATTCAACTAACAAGCGTACAATCCAGCTAAATTTAAGCACTTCTAAATTACATTGATTTCCTCAGGAGACTGAAGTTGTGACTCTTAATTGAGAGTAAGCATCACTGGGACAGACACTCATAGGATTCTGCTATTAAGCAGCCAGTTGAATGAATAATAGATAATGAAAAAGAACATTTAACTTGCCCACTCCTTTATTTAACAGCTAAAATGCTGTTGAAATAGAAATTATCAGCAGCAAGGTAATATCACATCTTAGTGGTGCAGCAATAAAACTGCTAACATGTTTTGTAAAAGCTAAGTAGGGTCAAATTGCGTGGGGGGGGGCCGTGTGTTGAGATTCCCGCGTTGCAGAAGGTTGGACTAGATGACCCTTGGGGTCCTTTCAAACTCTACAATTCTATGATTCTATTATCCTTTGCCCGACTCCGCTTCAGAAGGCAGTGATAGCCATATGCCTCTAGGTGGCGCACAATATCTATTTGTATTGGGGTCGGGCCGTTTTTGTTCCAAATACAAACTCATTGGGTACTGAGTGTTTTGGCTGTCTGCTCGGATTAAAAAAGGTTGATCTTCCGAAACAAACTGAGTTATATGCACGGTTGATATCGCCCGTGAGGCCGAGAAATACAGACCTCCAAGTTTCCCTACTTTCCAGGGATGCATGTCCCTGATTTAGAGAAGCCATCCCTGTTTCTGTTTTGATCCTGGAATGTCCCGCTTTTCCTTAGGACAGTGATGGCTAACCTTGACACCCCAGATGTTTTGGAACTACAACTCCCATCATCCCTAGCTAACAGGACCAGTGGTGAGGGATGATGGGAGTTGTAGTCCCAAAACATCTGGAGTGTCAAGGTTAGCCATCACTGCCTTAGGACATCCCTATTTTCATTGGAGAAATGTTGGAGGGTATGGAGTTATCCGACCCTGGAGCCGTCTGAAGGCCATCCTGTAAAGCGAAGTTTTGTAAATGTGTAATGTTTTATTGTGTTTTTATATGTGTTGGAAGCTGCCCAGAGTGGCTGGGGCAACCCAGTACGATGTGTGGGGTGTAAAATACTAAAAATTATGGAATGGGACAGTGATGGCTAACCTTGACACTCCAGATGTTTTGGGACTACAACTCCCATCATCCCTGACCACTGATCCTGTTAGCTAGGGATGATGGGAATTGTAGTTCCAAAACAGCTGGAGTGTCAAGGTTAGCCATCACTGGAATGGGACTTCCCTATTTTCATCAGGGAAACGTTGGAGGGTATGGAAATATATGAGGACGGACATAGATCAAGTGCTTCCTTACTTGCATGGGAAGCAATCCATGCGCTTCTCATCCCACCTAAGCATGAGCATAGCCAGAATTTTTGTTAGGGGTGGGCAGAACTTCAGTTAGCTATGTGTTTTTTATTGATTGTGGGTTTGCAGCTACCCCTCCCTGCCTCCCCTTGGCTACGCCCATGCACTTAAGCGCGCTTACGCATGCCAGCCCTGCAGTTAGCGATCAGTGCCCGGGAGGTGGGGAGACAGAGCTAACTTTTCACTCTACGTGCCGACTCAGATAGTAAGGACTATTTAACCCACAATCACATCCCTTTCAGCCCAGCCCTCATCCATGCCGGCACCGTATCTAAACCACCAGAAGAACCCTCCCGCTTTTGATCATCACAAAAAAGGAGAGGGGAAAATATGATGGGAGATTTCCCCTCCCCCTTCAAGTCTACTGGATCCTTCCTATGCACCTTTACGCAGGAGTAAATCTCTCTGAAGTCAATGGGAGTCTCCAATGAAAAAAGCGCGCGTACGAGTGCAGCCTTAAATGCTCACGGCCGCATGTCTCTTCTCCCTTGCCAGGTGAGCATCCCTGGCTCAAAGAAAGAGGGGGCTTCCTCTTCCGTCCTCTAGCTATGGATTAGCATCTTGATAATAGCCCAGTCCGAAGTCATGCTGGAGCAGCCAAATCCACAAGGTAAAAAACGGTTACACCTCTGTGCGTCTCACGGGAAGTCAGACCACGGGTCCATTTAGTTCAGTATTGTCTACACCAGTGATGGCTAACCTTGACACTCCAGATGTTTTGGGACCTGACCACTGGTCCTGTTAGCTAGGGATGATGGGAGTTGTAGTTCCAAAACATCTGGAGTGTCAAGGTTAGCCATCACTGGTCTACACGCATCAGGTGTGGGGAACCCTTTGGGGCCGCCTGATGTTGCTGGACTACAACTCCTATCATCTGTGGCCATTGGCCATGCTTGCTGAGGCTGATGGGATATGGAGTCCGGCAACAAATGACCGGCCAAAGGTTTCCCGCACAAGTCTACACGAACTAGCAGTGGCTCTTTGGGGCTCCAGAGAGGAGTCTTCTTCCCCAACCCTGGAGGTGCTGCGGGTTGGATTTGGTGGGACCTGCTCTATCGCTGAGCTATGGAAGAAAGGCATCGCTGGAACCGCCTGCACGCGTTCCCGGGAAGTGAGTTCTCCTTGCATTAAGCGAGTGTTTTTTTGACATCAAAATGCAAATTTTGGACACGACCAAGCCTTGCGGATGGTAAGGAGGAAGGAGGATTCTGGGTCACCAAACATTGGGAATCAGGAGTAGCCCTTGTTCTATTTGTTCTAGAACAGGCACCCCCAAACTCAGCCCTCCAGATGTTTTGGGACTACAATTCCCATCATCCCTGACCACTGGTCCTGTTAGCTAGGGATGATGGGAGTTGTAGTCCCAAAACATCTGGATGACCGAGTTTGGGGGTGCCTGTTCCAGATTTTATATTTGATGGACCTAGCCCTGGGATCACGTGTGTGAGGAAGGGCGGGCTAGAAATTTGTTTTTTATATATCCCGCTTGATTGCTTTAAAAAAAAAAAACCTCTTAAAGCGGTTTACAAAAACCAAGGAAATCCATCCTGTTGAATCTCTTATATGGCTTTCTCCCGAGTACAGATGAGCGCCTTCCCCCATTGAAATCAATGGGGATCGAAACGTGTTTGGCTCGCGTGTCTTTTTAGGCGATGCTGGATTGCCTAAATTCTGGATTGTCATGGATGCGACCGCTCTGTGCATAGCCGCGCTTTCCCCCAGACCACGTCCCCGAGCCTTGGGGTGGGCACTATCCATGGGGCGGGGGACTTGATCTTCCTTCCCCCTCCCGACTTGGCTAACAAATGTGACCCGATCCGAGGCACATTTTTCTCGGGAGCAAGTCCCCGCGTGCCCACTGCCACGAAACTTGGGGGGAGGCCAGCTTCCTCTGCCGGATCTGCCCCGATGTCCCATACTCTCTCCACCTCAAAAGGTCACCCTCGTTCTTAGGTTGCTGACAGGGAATGGCGGAGACTGGCGACTGGGCTCGTCATAAGAGAACATGACCTGTTGGAAGGCGGCCTGCCTTGCCCAGAGGCCTGCTTCCCACAGCTGGTCATGATCCAGATGCCTCTGGGAAGCCCGCCAGCCGGACATGAGAGCCATGCAGCCCCTTCGCACGGTTTCCCTCAGCGATTGGCATCGGGACTCAAATCTGGCCCATTTTCATTTTCACAAGGGCCCGAGTTCCGAGAGAGCGCTTCCTTTCTCCGGCCCTAAATCTCCCAGCATGATGCAGCTTCACTGGGCGATCGAGGAGGATCCACTGGCGACGACGGGAAGCTCCCCACCCATCCACTCGCTCTCTCGTTTTGTACACCTCCGTCGCGCGCCTTTTCCACTCTACTATAAACAAAACACAAAAAAGAAGCCCCAAACGCGCCACCTTCTCCTGGCAGGGGAGCTGTTGCGCCCCTCGATCTTTGGAGCTGCCCTTTTGGGAACCTTTTCCTGCCCTACAAGAGCCTTTCCCTCTCCCGCATTTCTGAGGCGACCATTCCCAGCGGCGCGCAGGCCGCGGTGTTTCCGTTGCCTTTTCTGAGGCGGGCGGGCTCCATCCCTCACCTCAAAGACCCCAAGTTCCCTGGTCAAGTCAAGGCCGGCTGAGGAGGAGCAAGCGAGGGCGGGATGGCTCGGCCTTCTCTTCCTCGCGGGTTTCAGTCGAGCCTTTTGGGCCAACTTCATGCTCACCCCCAACTTGTGGAGCTCTGAGCGAAACACCCACCCACTTCTTTTTTAAAAAGCTTTGGCCGCTGTTGTCGCTCCAGCACCCTGAATAACTGGGTGCCCTCCACAAACGGGGCCCAGGCCTTTGGGCGAGTTCCGAAGCCGCTGAGGCCCACCGAGAGGCGGCGGGCCGAGGACGAGGAGAAGGAGCGGCCTCCCTGAACAGGCCACCCGGCCGCCCCTCCCGCGTCCAGCCGCCTGCCAGCCAGGCTTCTCCTCGCGGCCTCCGGCGACTCTCCCGCCTTCCCCGGCAGGCCGCGGCGACCTCCAAGCGACGGTTCGCTCTGCTGGGAAAGGGTGCGAAACCTGGTTGGTTAGGGTCCCCTCTTGTAATGCGCCCCGCCGACATTTTGGCGCCTGGGAACCACAAGCTGGCGCCCCCCTCGCCCGGCAAGATGGGCCTCGGGATCTGCTGCCCGGGTGGCGGTCGCCTGCCTGCCCTTTCCTCATGGGTGGGCTGCCCTGGTCCCCTCACCAGAACTGGACGGGCGACCGAGGCCTCGCCCCGGGGTCCCGCCTGGAGCTCCCCGAGGAGGGGAAAGCTCCCTCTTGAGCGGGAAGGAAAAGGCACTTGGTGCATAGTCTCTTGGAGGCCTTTCGAGGGCTCAGGATCGGCCACGAGGCCCGAAGGACTGCTCTGGAGTGGATCGCCTAAGATCCAAGATGGAAGCGGGGCGGGTGAAGCAGTTTGCTTTTACCCGCCACTGGTTGGAGTTGCTTCTATTTATGCGTATTTACACCCGTCGCCCTGTAGGAATAATGATCGCCTGCTCCCTGCCCTCCTTTAGATGGAGCCCGCAATAGCATTTTTTTGCTGCTGCTCTCACACTTCAATGTCAAGCTGACCTCCAACTTTCCTTAGGCGTGCAGCATTTTGAAACACCACTAAAGTCACACACTCCATCCCTGTCGCCCCTGCTTTTTGCATTCTTCCCCCCCCTCCCCGGCTTTTATCGATTGTGCCTTCTTTCCCAGGGCCTCTTCCACCTCGAGTCTGTTTCCTGCACGTACACGCAGAGACCTCGCAAAAAGGATTTTCCTTTGCAGATCTGTCAAATGGTTGCACATTTTGAGAAAAGTTGGGCAGCTGAAGCAAGCGAAACCAGCATTTCCCCCGGGACCAGATCACTTTATTTCAACGCCTGGCTTTCTCGTAACGTGTATTCGACACACTTGGAAAGTTCTCTGAGGGTCGTCAAGCTGCCCCGGGTTGCGAATGGGAAACAGAAGAGCTGCGTCTCCAGGGAATGTAAAGAAGGAAAGCCATCGCCATACGTGCTACATTAACAATTATTATTTTTAAATTGGTTTACAAGCTCTTATTAGGAAAGCTCTGGTTCCGACTACTTTAGGGCACAATGCTGCCAGAACCGAGCTCAAAGTTGCGTCCCATTGGTTTCAGCGTGAGCAGTTGCTCTTAATTTTCCCCATTGGAAACCGGATCACGCTCTAACTTTGTTGGCCTTTAAGGTACCGCAGGACTAGAGTTTTCATCGGCTTGCAGAAGACGCTTTCCATGCTTCCACGAAGAAGGAAGAGCGAGATTTGCCCCTTCTCTATTGGCCTTGTCATGAATTATCAATAATCAAAGACTCTCTTTGATTACTAATGATGCGTCCAGTTAATCATCTCTGTATAGTAAATTTTTCCTTTCACTGTGCTAGCAGGGGCTTCAGATGCAACGAATGAATACCATGCTGGAAGGATCTATCATCTATCTATCTATCTATCTATCTATCTATCTATCTATCTATCTATCCATGATAGGGAAAATAGCTGTCGCAAAACTGATTAAAAATAATTCACTGAAGTTCATATTTGATATAACATCATCGCCACGACAAAACTGACCTCATCTGATAAAATTGCCTAAAAGGAAAATATTTTAAGGCCCATCATCTCAATATCCAAGCACCTAACTGCATATCCGAGGTGGGAATATACAGAAATACATTAAATCAACCATTTAAAAACTACACAAGGAGAGAAAATGTTTGCAACCTAGAAAAAAAGTTGCACTCGACTGGAGGGGGAAATTAAACAGTTTCCATTAGTTTCCCCAGGTTCGAGGCAGATCTCGCCCCCTCCCCACCCGCCCACCGCGCGCGATTGGTTCGTTTTGCAAAAGACGTTTCCCTCGGCGGAGTTTGACAGCCGGGTCCCTTCGCCGCTTACTCAGAAGTATGTCTCACTGAAGTTCAGCGAGTACAGGATCGTGAGCACAGCGAGCTGCAGTTAATAGTTTTCTCACGGAGCGAAAGGCAGCGAATTCACCGCTCGGCTGGGAAAGGGTTAACGGCCAGCGCTGGGCCGGGACCCCCAACTCGCGCCCAGATCGCTTTGCCTGGAAAAAATTAACAACTTCTTCGGGCTGCAGTGAGAGCCAATCAGGCGGCTCCCGGGGCAGAGCCCTGCCCAATGGGAAAGGCCGGGCCCGGGAGCTGTCACTCACGGGAGAGGAATGACAGCTGGGCTCGCATGAAAAAGGCCGAGGAGGGGAGAGGAAAGAAACAGAGGTGGAGGGGGAACGACGGGGAGGGCCTGCCAAGGGGGGACCGTCGCGCCGGAGCTTGAGGAGCTGCGCCGAGCAGGCGGGCGGGCGGCCGAGCGCACCAGGCAGATCCGACGCCTGCCGGGTTCTTTATGGGAAGACGGAGCAGGACGGCCAGGGGCCCCGACGGCGCTGCTGCAGCGGGAGGAGAGGCGATGCGCTCGCCGAGCTGAAGGGAGGCTTCCCGCTGGAGAAGGCGCCTTAGGAGCGGGCGAGGGGCGGGGGCCGGAGACCGATGGCGGTGCGCAGCAGCAGCACCCCTGCCCCGACGCCGTTCTCCATCCAGGCCATCCTCAACAAAAAGGAAGAGCGGAGTGCGCGAGGCTTCTTGCAAGGCCGACTGCAGCCGCCGCCGCCGCCCGCAGGGGGCGCCTCCGCCAGCCCCGACGTGGCGCCCGCCTGCTGCTGGAGGCTCTTCGGCGACGAAGCCGCGGCACTGGCCGCAGCGCTGCAGCAGCACCAGCCTGCCTCTGCCTTGGCCCCCGCGGCTTCCAGGGCTCCCGGACTCGCCGTCTGGGACTCCGACTCGGTCCTGAGCGAGGAGCAAGAGGGCGACAAGGAGGACGACGACGACGACGAAGAGGACGACGACGAGGACGGCAGCAAATCGCCCGCGGCCTCCCTGAGGCCACGAGAAGGGCAGTCCTCTGGTTCCGGCGCCCGGTCGCTGTCGGAGGGCTCGGGCAGGGAGCCGCCGGTACAGGAGCTCCAGGAACGGTCCCCGGAGGGTCTCAGCGACATTGAGCTCTCAGCCCGAATCTCAGGTACGCAGAGATTACGCGGGAGTCCCAGGGTGGAGTTTGCACTTTTGAAATCCGGATTAAAATGGCCAACCCACGGCGCTTTGCTCGCAGGAGCTGATTCCCGGAAATGCCAATTCCGCGGCACCTATTAAGCACGAATTGGGATTGCAGGGCAGGGGCGGGGGGGGGGGTGAGAATATCCATCCTAAGTAACCGCGTGTTAACACAGAGAAACACGCACCCTCCTTGTGCCAAAGGAACGAAAAGCCCCACTGATCTGGAGACGCCTGTTAGCCTGTTAGGGCCAGTTTAGAGTTCCACTTGGAGCGGCCTTTCAGCAGATCCCTGCCCTAGGGCACATTATGTAGGGGGCACGATCCAACTACTATTTTAACGCTGCAGTCCTTTGCACACTTTTACAGGCCCACTGCAGTGCACTTAGACTTGGTCCCGAACGCACGCGCGTAAGAGTGCGCTGTTAGTCCGCATGGAGACGAATGGGACGGAGAATTTAGCACTACTGGCTGCGTCTCGCTCTCTCCTGCTGCTCATGGTCGACAAACTCGGGCTGAGGCCACAAAATTCTGGACCCTTCCAGTTTGCGGCCCAGGGAGTCAGGTTTTTTTACTGCTTTCTCCATAAAAAGCGCCGTACATGTCCTCAATCGGCGCGTAGAAGGTTTTGCAGTAGCTCTGGTCCCGAAGGCTTAAGTGTATTTTTCGATTGCCTTTGTTTAAAAATGCGTCTCAACGTTAAAAGCAGAGTCTATAGCTGTTCAAGGCCACAACTCCCCTCCGCCCAAAGGAGAAAGAACTCTTTAAAAATAATAATTAAATGGCCCACGATCTTCAGGTCTCGCACCTTGCTACATTTTAAATGAAACCTTTTAAATGAAACCTTTCAGCTCCTTGGTTCGGGGCCCATGTAAAGCGAGTTGCTTTTAAAACACTGGAGCATAAAGTTGCAGCTTATTTGTTTATTTTCGTTTTTGCTTCGTCCGTGTCTCTTGCAAACACACGCGCGCACACCAGCCTCGGAGTAATCTCCGAACCTTCTAATCCCACCTTCCCGAACTCCATTCCCAACTTTATTATATAGAAATCTGTTTCTTTTTAATCCATAGTATTTCACTTAATTCGTCTACAGCACAACCCTACGCAGAAATCCTATACAGAAATTGCTTCCGTTCAGTTCAATGGGGTTAAGCGGGTACAGATAAGACTGCAGCATTAGGCAGACGAGTGAGTCCATCACCCGCTGTTACTCCCAGTCCCCGCTCACCATATTCTGTAGGCCCCGGACCTGGAGGCAGGCTGCAGGCCCTCCGTCCCAGAGAGCAACTCGCCTAGAGCCTCTTAGACTTTCGCTTGAAAACGGAGACTCTCCTCGTTTCCTCAACCCCAAGGCGGCTCCACTGGGCGCAGACTTCGGGATGCGATTTTGGTGGCAAAATCCGGGGCGGGGAGTCCCGCTGCCTGGTACCCACTTACATAGCGACCCGGTTCCTCGTCCACGTGCCAGGGAGGGGTCGTGCTATAGGGCGCCTTGCTTGCGGGGAGAAGCAGCATCTTCGGGGCAGAGCCATTACCGAGAGCCGCACCCCACCCCTCAGAAAGAAGAAGTCAATTTGTTCCTTCCGGCCTACTCCGGAAACCATGCAGAGGGCTGTTTTACTCCAGGGAGTTCCCCAGCCTTCAAGGGCGCTTGTTCGCCTGGTGGCCATTGCGGAAGAACCAAGGCGCTACATTCCCAAGCCTGGCAGGCCGGAGGAGGTCTGGGAGCAAAAGGACCCGCGGGAATGGACGTCCAAGAACGGAGGAGAAGCAAGTTTATTTCAGCCTCGAGGGCGGGAATAATAGACCTAAAAACAAGAGCAGTAACCCCGCGGTCCAGCCCTAGCCGCGGGCTTTCGAGCCTAGTCAGTTCTTAATCAGAGTTGCGCACATACTTCAGACTTTTGCGTGGAACTCCAGCGCTTAACTTCGCCGCCTTGCGTCCCCAATTTTTGTTTTCGTTTTTTTAATGTAAGCTTTGAGGTGTAGCTTTCATAAGGCAGGATCGTGCCTCCGAATGAGGATACATTGCCACGGGGAGAAGGGGAGGGCAGCCGCCGCCGTAGATTAGTGGGAGAGCAAGCAAGTGATCTTTATTTGCGGGAGGCGGCTAAAATCCCTTTTCAGTTGCACGGTTCCAGGATTTCCAGTCGCGTGAGCCGATTTAATTTAGTGTAAAGGGATACTTTGGCCGGCCCGATCCACAACCTCATTAAGCCCTACGTAGTACTGAGCACGATTTTAAGATCAACGGCGCTCAAAATACTTCGGTTAATCCGTATCTCAATACTCGCAAGGTCAAAGGAAACAAGAATTCAGCTGCATCCATTTAAACCGCTTGTGCTACAATATTTTGCGCTCTGTCCTGGGGACGAGCCCAAGAGTGCTGCTTACTCCCGTGTAAAACACGGACGCAAATCCTCCTAAATACTTCCAGGCCCAGCGCCGTTGCTTCGTTTTGGGTTTCCACGCCTGTGGCCGGATGTGGAGTGGCCTTGAGTGGGCTCGGCTCTCCGAAGCCTTTCCCTGCCTGGGTTTGCCAACTGGGATCGCCTGCCGGATCACCGGGACTGGGGCTTCCCTCCTCCTAACTCCGCAACAGTCCAGTTGCCCTCTGTGAGGGTGACCTCTGTTTGGCGCTGTGCTGTAGGTGGAGCCCACCCACTCCAGCCCCGTTTTGAGTGCGAGGGCAGAGGACAGGTGTCTCACTGAGACTGGAATCAGGTGTCCCCTGGGAGGGACGGGCGATTTTTGTTTGGTCCCCCTCCCCTGGATTCCCGAAGGAGGCCTTCCTCCTCCCCTCCCCCTCCTCCTTGCTCTGCAGGCTCGCGGTCTGTCTGCAGGAGCCTCCATCCTAACTCCAGAGGCAGCACCAGATAAAACTATGGGCGCGGGTGGGGGGGCACAGAAGGGACAGAGTATATGTCTAGGTGTGAAGTTGCATCCCATATGTTAGGATCTCAAAGAAAAATAACTGTATAATAATGCAAAAAAAAAAAAAAAAAAAAATTCCTTCCAGTAGCACCTTAGAGACCAACTAAGTTTGTTCTTGGTATGAGCTTTCGTGTGCATGCACACTTCTTCAGATACCTGTATATTAATGACAATACTCCAGCAATTGGGCGGGGGGCGAGTTCTTCTGGGGTGTAGGGGAGGCGGCAGGGATGCACAGCCTCTGCCCGCCAGTTCTGCCCCTTCAAACGATGTCATGGGTCCCTGTCCTTCCTGGTTCCGAGGTCTGCCTCCTTCCTGGATGAGCCAGGGACTCGGCCCAACTCCGTGTCAGTATTTATATCCCGCTTTTTGACGACAAAGCAAACGCGGGTTGCCAGTTTGTGGCGAAGCAAATTAAAATGCCGTCCGAACAGTGAAAAAAAGCAATCCAGCATCGACGGTAAGGCGCCATCCTAAAACCCTTGAGCAGAGAACGAATAAAACGCCTTGCAGGCTGCGCTCGGCCAGAAAGCGTGTCTGAGGCGAAATAGTATCGAGAGCCGGTTCCCAAAGCCCCTCTGCGAGGTCTTGCGCCCCTTCGAGGTTCTTGTTCGAGCCCCCTCTCTCTCTTCCTACCTTCCTCCAGCCACACTTCTGAGGGCCTCGTGACCTGCAGGCCAATCTCCTCCGCACGTTCCCGTTGCCCTCAGTGGGAAGGGGGAAACCCCAGGCGGGTCACTCCAGGCTTCCCCCGAAGCGCCTTGTCTGGCGGTGCTCCGCTTAGACCCTTATATAGCCCACGCTTGGGTGGTCTGTCGAAATGCAATGGGGTTTAATCCCAGGCCGAGTGAGTCTCGTCTAGGGTGCTTGCCTTAGGCTCTTTTCCCAAATGAAACTAGGGCGGCTGAAGCCTGTTCAAGGGAGCCGTCCGGAGACCGCCGCCCAACCTTCGACAGCCTCGCGTCCAGGCAGGCCTATTTCGAAGCAAGTCTCTCGGGGTCACGGGACGCAAGCTGTTTGAAATGGCATTTCCCCCTTTATTTACTGGGGTGCTGACAACCGACTGTGGTTTACGACGGCCGGCGGCCTTTGATCCGAATCCTGTTTCTTTCAGAGTCAAGCGTAATGTGGGATCCGAGGCGGGAAGGGTGGCGGCGAACCACAAAACACAGTCCTGGGCGTTGGGTGTTTCCAGGCGCGGAATGTCGCTCAGTAGGGCTCCGTCGCTCGTCCTAAGCAGAGGTGCTAGCGAAGGGGCGAAGTGGAGGCTGACTTCGGGCTCACTTCGAATCAAACGGACTTTGGCTCTCCATGCTTTCTGAGTGTTTCTCAGAAGATCCTACTTTTCTGGCCAACTCTGGCTCCAAGCCCGTGTTACTATTGTGATTTACTCTCGAATGAGACTGGGTCACTGGGTGGGCATTTCAAAGGCACAAAGAAGAGGACTGGGTTGAGATGCGCAAGTTAAAAATGTGTGCGTGTTTCTGCGTGACACACATACACGAGAAATTTGCTTTTCTCTGCCTCTCTCTGACGAACCCCCCACCCCTTTGTGCCTCTCCAAATCCGAAACGTCGCCCCTACCTGGGGTGCTCCCAATGGGTGTGAACCTTTGAAAAGACGACAGTGGGATCTCCGCAGTGTGCGCTCCGGTTTGAGTCGGGTGTGGGTGGCGAGGGCATTTTGGGGGGTCCCCCAGCGCCCCGCCTCTTCTGATTCTGGATTGTTTGTGCCTCCCCCCCCCCCTGTTCCCCTCAGATCGCAGCCAGCCTGACGAGCTCGAGGAAGAGCAGAGCAACAGCAGAGGTGGCGGTAAGAGCTCCAAGGCCCTGTCGGAGGAAGACGAGGCGGCGGCGGCGGCAGCAGCTGGGTCCGGCTCTGCCCCGATGGCCGCTTCGACGGCAGCTCCGAAGCCGCGGAAGAAGCGCTCCCGGGCGGCTTTTTCCCACGCGCAAGTCTTCGAGCTGGAGCGACGCTTCAACCACCAGCGCTACCTGTCCGGGCCGGAGCGCGCCGACCTGGCCGCGTCGCTCAAACTCACCGAGACGCAGGTGAAGATCTGGTTCCAGAACCGGCGCTACAAGACCAAGCGGCGCCAGCTGGCCGCGGATCTGCTGTCCTCGGCGCCGGCCGCCAAGAAAGTGGCTGTCAAGGTGCTAGTCCGCGATGACCAGAGGCAGTATCACCCGGGCGAGGTCCTCCGGCCGCCGCCCCTCCTCTCCCTCCAGCCATCCTACTATTACCCCTACTATTGCCTACCGGGCTGGGCTCTCTCCGCCTGCGCCGCGGCCGCCGGGGCCACGCAGTGACCCAAGCAGTGACGGGGACTCCCTGCCCTCGATCCAGGCTGGATTAAGAGCCGTGGCTTCGGACTAAGGCAAATGGACTAGACCGGGAGGGCGGGTGGGCAGGCGGGGTGCGGGGAGCAGGGGCAGAGGAGAACTGCACCCTGACCCGCTGTCATCATTATTTCATCTGCCCCTCCCCCATGTTCTTTTGGTCTTCCAGCGAAACTCCAGCGGAGCCTTCGCGACGGGGCTGGATGACTGTAAGGCAGCCTCCGCTCCGCCCTTCTCTTTCTTCGAGGCGGCAAAAGGGTGAGGTTTTGCCCAACACGCACCCCAGAACAGCGCAAATAAATCCAAACCTATTTTATGCCTCGGCGCAACCCCGCCGGAAGTTCTCCGGCGCGAACTGGCCCACTAGGGCAACGGAGGAGCCGCCGCCTGTGAGTCCCCGCTGCCCATTCACTTCCATGGGCCTTGCGCTGGGTAACTTCCCGCTGGATCGCGCCCGGTTTCTTCGCGGCGATGACGGAGAGGAGTTGATATTTTAGCACTTTGCGGTTGTATTAAATTGTTGTTATTATGATAATTATTTTTATATTCAATGTGAATATTTTAGTCGGGCCTGCGGGGGTGGGAGGGAACCCTCGAAAGGGAGTTTCAATACTATTCCGTGCCTTCTCGTGTCTCTTCGCTGTTTCAGTTTCCCAGCAAACCTCGCTGTCATTCTCTCTGGTGGACGCCTGCATATTTGTGAATATTCGTTTGTTAATCCGTTCCCCTGTACCTATTCTTTTTTTAATTTATAAAGTTCAATTTAACTCCTGACTATTGTCTCCTTTTTCTACGGCTGGCCTTGATTCTCAGGCCAGGTCGGACTTACCACCGAGTAAAATTAGTTAGAGGACCCTTTCCTGGGCGAATTCTGCTCGGTGTGATTCCTGCAAACGAAATGTAACTTGACTTTATATGGGGGTTAGCCCTGCTAGGAATATAGTGGAACCTGGTTCCGAGTAAAAATGATATATTACGGCTTCACTTTCCTTGGCTCGGAAGCAAACGTGTTCAGTTTTGGGTCGCTAAGAAGTTCGGCCCATGACAATGTGACGTTTAACCCGGATCTGCTTGAATGTTAATCTGTAGGTGCTCAACGAAGTTTGGTTCGGGTCCATTAGGTGTAGAATTATACCACAGTGAAGTTCGTCTTTCCTGGGTTGTGGATTATTCATAGCCTGCCGCTATGACTCTATTTCCATTTTCCATAGCAAAGTCAACGGCAGTGCCAATCTCTTTATACACGCGGTCTGTATTTTCACGGCCCACCCTACTTCTGTGACGGCACTCTGTGTGTGTGTGTGTGTGTGTGTGTGTGTGTGTGTGTGTGTGTGTGTTACTGTGCTCTGTTTTAACTGTTTTTAATTCTAAAATTTAAATCGTTGTAACCCGCCCTGGCATCTGCTGGTGAAGGGCGGGCAATAAATTTAATAATAATCTTAATCCATTCCTTGCAAACCTTTGGGTAAGAGCACCTATGAGAAGAGGATGGGCTGCCCAAGCCTCTGTGCACCGATGCTTTTGAAACCAGGTGCCCCCGTCAAGGTTCCTTGCATGCAGAGTGCAGAGATGGCGAGATTTTATATACAGTATAGCTTTAGATTCCTAAACTGCTTCTTCTTCTTCCTTCCACTGTACACACACACACACACACACACACACACACACACACACACACACAGGGCTGCGTTTCTCCTGAGGTTAACTAGCTGTGAAAGGTTTCTTTTCGCATCTCGGCTCACAATAGCTAAAGGAGTCCCGAGAAAACGGGCAGACTCCGATCGAGGACGCGACGCACGTCTACACAAATGGCTGGAAATGTGTCGCATCCACACCTGAGAGAACTTGCGCTTGAGATCATCTGCGCAACCGGGGCCAAAGGGCAGCTAATTGAGTTTTGCCTATTAGCTTCAGGGAAGCGCCGACGTGTCCCACCCTTCGGCCCAACAGGGGAGAACCCTGAGGAATTCATTGCCATTTAAACAGCGAGGCAATTGTACCGGGTTTCTTTCTTTCTTGGTGGTGAAAGTCCTTTGACAAGCATCCAAGGAAGAGCCTTGATTGCAGGGGGGTATAATGGATGCTGCTTCTGTTAGCACAAGGGGATGTATTAATAAGTGCGGTCCATAACAAGTACCATCCTCTGTGGGTGCGTGTGGGCGTAGGTGTGCCATTCCCCCCCCCACTGTGTGTGTGTGTGTGTGTGTGTGTGTGTGTGTGTGTACACACACCCAACCACTCTTGAAGAGTCACGTGGTGGGAAGCTTTCCAGCTTTTGAACGAGTCTCCCTCAAAGTTCCTGCCCCTGCCCCATCAGTGCTGAGATTCTCTCCTCCATAATTAAACACCAGGGGGATGAATGCATTTGCGGGGAGAGCGCGGCCAGCTCGCGGAGAGCGATTGTTGTGCCTGCAGCTAAGCCGGTGATTGGACGGTTTCTTTGGGTGCGAAGACGCCCATGACAGAGCCCTGGATGTCTCTCGCCATCCCTAGGGCGTCAGAGACGGGAGCTCGACTTCGGAGAGTAAGGATCCCCACTGCCATTTATCCCAAGAGGTTTCAGATCCACCAGATCTCCGCAAGAGCGGACTTCACCCCTTCCCTCCTGGTTCAAAATCCTTAGGGCTGCAAGCTTTAAGTGGGAAAATAACCAGCTAGCGGCGTAATCCTATGCGTGTTTCCTCGGAAGAAAGTCCTATTGAGCTTACGGTTCCGATCCTAATTCCTGCGCACACTGAATGCGGAGAAATCCCCTTGATTTCGGTGTGGATTACTTAGCAGAACATACACGAGGGATTAGGCCAGAAAGCTGTATCTGATTTATCGAGGAGAGATGGGTTTAATTGCAGAAGGGAATTTCAATCCGTGCTGCTGCGAGTTAAGGGCAGAAATGTTGGTTTTTCAAGCTATTTTTCGCCCAAAGTACTGGTGACTTATAAGGAATGGGACGGGGAAAGTAAATAATATTTTAACCAGTTAGAGGTAATTTTGTTGATCATATCTTCAGTTATCTTGCAATTCCTTTAATATATCAAAAAGGTACCTACTTTGAGCTTTTGCTCCGATAACTACCATATTAATCAGTGAAAAGGCAGGGGACTAAACATGATGCAATAGGCTCTGGAATGCATTGCCCTGTCAAATACTTTCACTTTGATCTGCTTTCTGCCGGGGCGCGTGTGTGTCTGCGGAGAACCGCACTCAGGACGGGACCATTTTACCAGGCAGCCTGCTGTGTTCTTATCAGAATACACCGCGCGGAGGTTCCAGAAAAAGCATTTGGCAAGACCCGCCTTGTGTTGGCCACAGAGCTGAACCGCAAAACCGTGAGAAGGCGGCAGTCTAAATCCGCCTGTGAGGCCAACGGCCTTTTGCACTAAAAAGAGAAAGCAATGTTCCCCTCTCCATCTTTATCTGCGCTCTTTCTCCAGTGCCGTTGAGGAGGCAAAACGGCGAGGCTCCAAGCTGCGTTCTTGAGATGCAAATAAATCATTTAGAGTCGTGAAATCGGCGCAAATAAGTCCTGTTACGCCTTCGGCCCCTGTTAAGGCTGTGATCCTGATAACCGCTCAAGATCATTCAGCCGAGGGGAACTTTCTTCCACATAAGCACGGGTGGTCAGGGCTGGACAGGGCGGTGGCCGGGAAGCCTCGCCAGTCCAGATCCGTTATCTAGGGACTGTTGGGAGCCGCCGACCTCCTGGAGAGGAAAGAGTTGGCTCTGGAGCACAGGGAAGGGGGATCGGGGTTCATAGCCAAGTAAATGGGGTTCACTTAACTACTGAGCGGCTCCATACACCCCGCCTCCTATGGCTTTGGCTTTTTCTCTTTCCTTAATGCTGCGTTTTCCTTCTCGGACTTCCACCAGGCTGGAAGGAGAGTCAGTCAAGGCGGGGCCTTCTTGGTGAGAGGGAGCGTTTGTCTTGGGGCTGGGGGCTCCGAGGAAGTGGGAGGATTCTCTTCTTGCCTCTGGATTTGCTTTCAGGCTGAATTTTGCCACTCCCCATCGGGGAAATGTTCAGAGGGACAACCCTGAGGATCTGTTTGTGGGCAAAGGTGGGGGAGATTTGTGTTTTGACTCCCCCAGGGCTCCAGCTTGACTTCTTCTCTCGGGCAAATGTTCCTGAGATATTCAGAGCTCTGGCGGAAGGAAGAGCAGGCATTGTAGGCCGTTGGGAGAGGAGGGGAGCCACGATTGCCCTGGGACACCGCCCCCCCGGCCCACCCCCAAAAGCAACCGGTCCCGCGCGCCTTTCATTTGTTCTAAGGTGTTGCACAGGTTAAGAAGGCTCTGGTGCCATGGGCACGATCTGGACGCAAAGAAGCACATTTAAATTCTTTTCCACGAGGAAGGCTGAAGACAGGGTTTTTCTTATTGAAGCCCGTTGTGTGTGTGTGTGTGTGTGTGTGTGTGTGTGTGTGTGTGTGTGTGTGTAAGAAACCATGTATTAAAAGGGTCATGTTTACTCCGTCTTTCAACTGCTAATAATAGTTAACTCCCATCACAGTCACTAGTGACATTTACAGCTCGACCCAGGTCCCAATTAAACTGAATAGTTCATTAAAAGCCTTATTATTTATTTATTTATTTATTACCGAGTCAAACAAATAATTTCAATACGAACATTCATTCCGATTCAAAAACAACCTCCGCCACCAAAGCAATACCTCTGAGTCATCTTTTTTTTTTAAAGCAAATTCTTACTTTTCTGTTAAAAAAACACCAACACCAACTTTATAATACTTTATAATACTCTGAACTCAGGAAACAGGAGCAGCAACATCCTGTGGCATATTTTGATTTATTCCTCGCCAAGTACGATTAGGTCTCACGGAGCCGTTTTCTGGCCAATGAAAGGTATTTCTCCAGCCTCCCTTAATGAGGACAACAAGGCACCTTCCGCCGAGATGGGTGGCAGTGCCCCTGGATTTGAATGGGGTCTGGGTTGCATCATAAGACTTTAGGGTTCGACCCATTTGTTTGAGGATATATTCGTGCTGGGGAGGGCTAACACTCATTTGACAACGCCATAAAGGGTTAGAAAATCATGGTAAGGAGAAAGAGAGCAGATACTACGTATTTATTTTCCCCTCTTGAAGGGGCTGCCTTGGAGATTAGAACGTGGCTCTAAACCCCACCAGATATAACAAAGAAAGAGGCTGTTGTGTTATTTATTTGTCACTACGTTTCTATCCCACCTTTCCTCCAAGGGGCTCAAGCTGGCTTGCGCAATTTCCCCCCCTCTCCGCTTTATCCTCACAACGACCCTGTGAGGTAGGTTAGGCTGAGAGACAGGGGCCGAGTGGGATGAAAGCCCTGGTCTTCCAGCTCCTAGTCCAGCACACGAGTCCCTCAGATCCTTCTATGCGTGCGGAGGCTGCCTCTGGGAGGCGGAAGAAGGCAGGCGCCCGGGTGAAGAACCAAGGAAGCCCCCCTTCGTTGCCTACGCTCGCTGCTTGGGACTTTCCAGAGTCCACAGCCCAGCCGCTGTGGGAGGCAGAATGCTGGACTTGGTGAACCCTTGGTCTGATCCAGCAGGGAGGGCCTTCTCACGTTCTTAGGGGGTCTCACACACATGTTTTTCCTTCCAGCGAAGCATGCAGGAATCCCAGTTTTCACCTGTCTAGAGAACGCCGAGGCCTCTCTGGTCGTTTTCGCAGAAGCAGGTCGCTTTCGAGGCAGGAAAAGAGGCCGAAGAAAGGGAGCCCAAGGGGCCCGCCCGTCCGCCCATCCGACGGCGGCTGCCCCTTCCATCCTGGGCGCTGGCTGGGAAACGCGGAGCAAATAAATGCTAGGCAGGCGCTCGCAAGAGAGCGCCAAGAGAACGGCAGGCCGCCTCCAGGCCAGTGGATTATGGAGGAATTTCTGGCGCATCATCAGGCTCGCATCAAAATTCGCATATTGTTGTGAGTAATAAACACATTGGCATATGATGGTTTATATAAGCATATTGCGATTATGAAACAAAAAACTGAAGCTGATATTTATTCTTCACTTAAACAGAAGGAGCCGACCTCCCAACCATGCCCTTTGATTCGTAGTGATTTCACTGGGGCTTCCGGATGAATCACCTGCTTATGGTGGAGGTCCCAAATATTAGTATTTTCCTGCATATCTCTGGCTTTCCTGCTTCGTGTAAGCCACACACGGCAATGCACCTGCTAATGCCCTGAATGCACAGGGCTGGATAAGCGCATTCCCTCGGAATGGATCGGACTCCTCCCCAAATAAGGAACACGGTCCACCCTGAAGTTCTCCCGTCCCCATTCTAGGAAATGTCAGCGGAGTAAGATACAATTAGGATTCTCATTCATTTCCATGATGCGATGGCAGGAAGATCCGAGGTGGGGTGTGTGTTTAGAATCAGGGTAGGCGTTTTTCAGAGGGACCCAGGTGGCGCTGTGGGTTAAACCACAGAGCCTAGGGCTTGCTGATCAGAAGGTCGGCGGTTCAAATCCCCGCGACGGGGTGAGCTCCCGTTGCTCGGTCCCTGCTCCTGCCCACCTAGCAGTTCGAAAGCACGTCAAAGTGCAAGTAGATAAATAGGTACCGCTCCGGCGGGAAGGTAAACGGTGTTTCCTTGCGCTGCTCTGGTTCGCCAGAAGCGGCTTTGTCATGCTTCTGTGTGCCGGCTCTCGGCCAATAAAGCGAGATGAGCGCTGCAACCTCAGAGTCGGACACGACTGGACCTAATGGTCAGGGGTCCCTTTACCTTTACCTTAGGCCTTTTTCATTTGCCTGCTAGTACAGGTGGGTCAAGAACACAGTAACCCTTTCCTGACTATTACTTCGTTTCATCGCTTTGAAGATAAACCATCTAAATCAGGGATTGGGGTGCTGGGCAGCTGGGTCTCAGGCGCGCTTCTTCGGAGCAAATCCCATTACATACACAGCAGTGTATGTAAGGCTGATCCGAATCTAAATTGATTGATGGTGGTTAGCAAGGGATTAAATGGGCCACCTGTACTTCCGGGTGGGGAAGAAACTGTGGCCGGTAGTAGCGTGCCAATTCCACTGTAGGTTACCTGCGGGTGTCATAATAGATAGATAGATGGATGGATAGATACATAGAGAACGAGAGATGGAGATATAGATAGGAAGTAAATGTCTCACTTCTAAGGAACGTGCTAAAAGCACGCACCAGTTTAAACATTCGGTTGACTCACCAAGGGGCTACTGGCGACGCCCCAAGGACCAGTTCAGGTTGCAGAGTGCAATGCTCGCCATACGAAGGAAAAAGAAAAGAGTCTTTTCTCATGTGGAAAAGTAGCGGGTCAAGGAAAACGATTCACCCCCAACTTCTCCATTATTTGCATGTTCCAAAGTGCAGGTCCTGCAGTCTGAAGTTCAGGACCACCGCGAGCTCTTGACGCTAAGGACTGCATCATGAGCTCTCCCGAGTGAGTAACAGGAAAAAGACAAACAAACCCAGCTGCTCTGGAGTCCCAACCTGGGCATATTTACTCCGAAGTAGGTGCTGAATTGGCTGACGGATTCACACAGCTTGAAAGCTGGCTTGAAATACTCTTCCTTCCTAAAAGCGATCAAAAAGAGTTCTTATTCCAGCTAAATTAGAGATCTGAAGGACAGGGAGACAGCTGAGGACGCGTGGAGGTCCCTCACTCTCTTTCTAAGTTCCGCGAATGCATTCAATGGGGCTTACTTCCAGTTCCATGGATTGTTGCCCTTGGAAATGCTCTTCCTCCTCCATTGATTTAATTAAACAGGTAAAAAACCCCGGTCTTGCTTATTCTCCACAATACTACTAAACAGCGACTGTTTTCTTTTTAAAATTCTATATATAATTTTACTTTCAAATAGAGAAATATCTCACTTGAATCCAGCTCCTCATAGACAACAGGGGGATACAGCGCTACCTTCCCTACGTATCTATCATGAATCGGCGCGTGCATATATGTGTAAGAGTGTTTAGGATTGAGGGAACAATCCTAAATATCCCACGATCTTATCTGAAATATGCTTTCTTGGGAGTGAACAGGTCATTGAATAGGGATTTCTTCTTTCTGACTGCATGAGATTCCCAGCCTTCGTATATTTGCTTTGCACTCCGATTTTACAGGTTTTCTGAAATCTCAAAGGAATTGGGTGAAATCCCCCACCCGGTTTAACTCCGGCCCCAGCCTCGACTCGAGCGGTTGCATTAGGCAAGCAGTTCCCATCAGCCTGGATAGTTCCCCTGCCCAGCAATCGCCTGCCCAGAAGGGCAGCTGCAGCAATGTGACTGAAGAGTTTGACCATCTATCTGGGAATCTGCCTTTTTGCCGCCGCGTTCCTTAAACGGTGTTTGCTAGAAACGGGTCAGCGGGTCCCCTCTGAGGAGCCACTGATTTCTGAGGCGGGGAAATTGCCTCTGGGGTGTCCCCTTGAGACACCAGGTGGGGAGCCCATATGATGAAACCAGATGTCAGGCAAGCAGACCCCTAATTTCTCCCTGATATGCTAGTTTTCTAAGTGCAGGGGTTGTTTCGTGTGGAGAGCATTATGTGAATCTCCCGCCTCCCAGGTTTACCCCTCCGTCGCAGCTAAGCTACCCTCCCTTGCAAGGTCTAATTTATGTCGCTCGCAGGGTTCTTGTGGGGTTGAAGATTTTCTCCGGGCTCATGAGAAAGAGGGAGATACAGGAACACACAAGCGATTGGCTCTACTTCCTTCTCTCCCTCTCCTTTCCCCGCTGAAAAATATCCAAATATTTTGACTTTGGATTGTGGATGAGGCTGTCAGCCCCATTGACGTCAGCGGGAGGGACGCCGGACACTCCGCTGTAAACGCATTTGCAGCTGGGTCTCAGGCGCGCTTCTTCGGAGCAAATCCCACGGAGTTCAACGAGATGGACTCTTTGATAGGTTTGCTTATGGTGGCAGCCTCACTTGACAGACACCACACATACACACACACACACTCGCTGATGTCAGTGAAGCTTCCAAACAAACCTGCTTGGGCGTCCGAATTAATTGATTTCCAACAACTCAGAGGTTTTCTTATTTCAGAGTTTGTTTGCTTCTTAGAAGATCCCTGTCCCGCCTTTCGAAGAAGCGACCTTCGAGGCTGCTTACAACAGATTGCTGTCGCGCGCAGGAGCAAGTCGGCAGCCTGCCCGGATGCTCTGGGTCCTTCGGCCGCTGGACCGGGCCCGGCTGGTCGCCTCCTCCCCTTTGTTTGTTGTTGTTTTTTGCTTGTGACGGGGGTCCTTTGGCTCTTTTCCTTTAGCGAGGTGACGTCTATGAAAGATAAACAAGGGGAAATATGCTGGCGGTGGTGGTAGCAGAGTCTTGGGGGAGAGGCGAGGATGGAAATTTCCTCTTAAGCAGATTGTCCCTTCTCTCAGGTTGGTAATGCACCCAAAACTAAGAGCGTCCAGCGCTCTCGCTCGCTCTCGCGCCAGGCTTTGGTCGGGAGGTGGGGACTGCCTGTGCTGAGCGAAGGTGATGGATGGCGCTTCCCTGCTTCGTACAAGGCGCGCATTTATAACCCTCGAGAGCGATCCCCAGAGAAACTCTGAGCAAAGGCCCTCGTCTCGAGACAATGGCGAGAATGGAGGACCCACCCAGACCCTGTTCCTCTGCAACCCGAGATCCCGGGGGCGGCTGCAAGCTCGGTCGCTATCGCGCTCCAGCTCCGGCACCGCCTGCTGCAAAGCAAAACAGTTGCTTGCAAGGCAGAGAGAGCAGCAAGAAAAGGCGTGCGCGAGTGACTGCGTGCGTGGGGCGCAGGATGAGGGTTTTCGGGGGAGTTTTGATCAGACACCCAAATGGAGATCTGAGGCGCTACGACGCTGGAGACACACGACACGATCCCTGCAGACCCTCGGCCCCACCAAAAGAGAACCAGCCTGGGCGAATTCCCTCTCCACACCCACCTACCCACCCAACCAACAATGTTTACTTTTTAGGCTGCAATTCAGCTCAGTTAGGCGTTCAAAGAGAAGCGGCTCTTGATTCCAGTTGCACCGGGATCGCCCACGTTCTGGCGAGACCAAAGCCTTGGAGTAAGACCCGTTGAATCCAATGAGGTTTACTTTTGAGTAGACGCATATGGGCTTGCCCGGTGAGCCAGTAGCGATGAGCTTACCTCCGAATGAAGGCGCTTAGAAATGCCACCTCACCGCTCCCTGCGAGCAGGAAGATAAGGCGCCACACGAACGCCCTGAACGCCCGCATCTAGCCTCTGTGGGTGCATCGATGTCATTGCAAACCCCGCGCTTCGGGGGAAAGTCTCTGCTGCTCCTACGATCTAAGCGAGCAGCCTGCTCTACATTTCAGGAAACTGAACTGAACTATTCAGATTTCAAAAGAATATCAGTTCACTCATTTGAACTAAGTCAGAAAAAACCTTTGGAAAGTTCTGTGCGCGCGCGATGCTTTGTATGCTGAACGTGAATTGGTAGCTTGATTGTATCTGGTGAATGTCTGGGCTTCAGACATTTTATTTTATCTTATCTGACATCTTATACAAGGCCAAATGGCAGCAGGCAAAGGAACATTTGCTGCGTCCGAAGGATTCGTTCCCAAAGTGACTTAAACCCCAGATGATAGGTCATGAACGATATAGATTGTGTGTGTGTGTGTGTGTTTGTACATATATACACTATGAATGATGATACCGATGCATAGATATATTACACATCTCATTGATATCTACATCTACGGGTGAGATCTATAATCTGCCCCGTACCGTTTGTCTCTGTCTTTTCAGTCAAGGAATCAGACAGTCTGCAGCCACGCCTAGCCTCGGTCAGGGTACGCAAATATGGACCCCAAATATATTTCCTCAAGGGGCTTTGCATAAATTAGTTCCACTGTGTTCCGGGAAAGTCTGCTTAGGGCTGCATCTTCCGCTTCCTAACAGTTGCGCTTGTAGTCTGGTGGGACGCCTCCTTGAGGGTTGGGACCCAGTATTCTTGAAGTCCTTGTGGGGAAAGGCAAAGGGACCCCAAACCATTAGGTCCAGTCGTGTAGGACTCTGGGGTTGCGGCGCTCATCTCGCTTTACTGGCCGAGGGAGCTGGTCATGTGGCCAGCATGACTAAACCGCTTCTGGCAAACCAGTGCAGCGCACAGAAACGCCGTTTACCTTCCCGCCGGAGCGGTACCTATTCATCTACTTGCACTTCTTGCTTTCGAACTGCTAGGTGGGCAGGAACAGGGACCGAGCAACTGGAGCTCACCCCATCGTGGGGTTCGAACTGCCGACCTTCCCATCGGCAAGCCCTAGGCTCTGTGGTTTAACCCACAGCGCCACCCGTGTGGGGGAAATCACAGCTAAATCCGCTGCAAGAAGAACAAACTAAAGAGATTTGGAATGGACGAAAAGGGAAGGATGAAATCACTTCATCCATGGGAAGGTCCAGTTGGACCGACCTCCGTGGCAGAACCTTCCGTTCAGAGTCTTTGGCTTCTATAAACTGGTTGTGAATCCGGATGTTTGTTCTCTGAAAGCCCGCGGGAGGCTCCGGGCCAATTTCTCCGGATTTCACGGTTTGTGTATCGGGTCTCTGAAGGAAGGCAGGCGAATAAACTTCGGACGCTCTCCAGAGTGACTTCTTAGCTGCCAAACCTCCCAGTCCCCACCCGCGTGTCGTTACAGCCAGCTTGATTTCCACGGGGTTTGCTGATGCTTAGGACGGCCCATTCGGGAACGGTCGCTGTCACACATATATGAAGAAGTGTCAGGTGGCGGTGCAGTTGAAAACAAAGAAACGACGCCCCGAAAATCTGTATTATGGCAAGACCTGTTACTAGGAGAACCAACATGTCACAAAAATCGTGGGCAAGCCTTCGCGTCCGCCAGAACTCTTGATCGCGGTCAGGGGTGGGTTCCAACTTCGATAAAATATTGCGGGAGGGAATCAGGTAAGCCCCTCCTAGCATTATGGATCACAACGGCATTGCCTTTGAATGACAATGCCTATGAACTTGGGGTGGTGGTGGCCCCCTCAAATATTTCATTAGGGAGGGGTGAAGGGACCCATAGGATTTGGCTGCTTTGATCACGGCAGATGGTTAAAAACAACAATCCCGCTACTAGCCATTCTCTGGATATTTCATTTTCATGTCACTTTTAGTTTGTATACCGCCTTTTTATATTACTATACACAAGGCGGATTTCAAGCTGAAGAAACAACAAAGATCACACACTTTATAGCAATCTGATCCAACTCGGAAACCACAGCAGAGGACTGCGCTCTTGGGTTTCCAACAGGCATGGTTGCCTTCAGGGTGGGCACGATACTGGAATAGGAGGGCCGTGGGCCTGATCCAGCCGGCTCTTCTTATGTCCTTATGCAGGAAGTGGGGGACGGGAAGCTATTGTTCACGCCTTCTGGGAATATTAAAGTCTCAGGATGGAGTGTGCGAGGAGGTAGCAGGCGTTTACATGGGACCCTTCCAGGGCTTTTGGAGGTTTCTGGTTCCTGCACCCAGGCCTCCTGGAAAGGAGAAGGCACCTAATGGTTGACTTTGCCCTCCCCCCTCCATCCCGGGAAATACAACAGCCGGTTCTGCCACCCAAAGATGGCCCCGGGAAGCTCTCCTGCGCAAGCTCTATTGAAATGAACGAAAGCTCCAAGAGAACCATTTATTCCAATGGGGCATATGCAAGGAGGGGGAATGAAGTCAGAAGTGATGGTCAGAAGTGAGATCTGCTTGCAAGCGCCCTCCCTGGCCACGACACCCCGTCGGGATTTCGCGTCAACGCAGCTTTTGAAAAGGGTGTCCTCCTCCCTTTCCTTCCAGAGAGCACGTCTTAAGCTTCCACCCTAAGCCCTGGATCCTAAGAACCTTGCTTCAGAATCCTGTTCATTCAGATGGCGCTTAGTTCCACACTTCTGAGATTACAGTTGAGCGCAGGGCACAAGCACCTTCCATGCCCGCGGGAGATCGTTTGGCATCAGGACGAAACCGATATGAAAATAAGGACCCCAAACATGGGCATAGCCAGGATTTATGGGGGGGTGTCAGGCTTTATGTTTGGGGGGGGGCAGAACCTAGCTATCTGCGATGCAATTGGTCAGTGAGTTAAGTATTTTTCTTTATTTACTTGATTTAAAGCAACTGCCCCCCCCCCGGCTTGGCTACGCCCATGACCCCAAAACAACTCGAAAGTGGTTGTCTCGGGCGGGCCCCTGCGGACAAGCGGCTGCGCAGCGAGCAGTGAAATGGGATGCACCCAAGTCCTTTGGTCCCCATGGATCTATTCATTCATTCTTCCCTTGGCCCCCACTCCGTCCCCACCTCTTTTTTTCTTTTTTTAAAAACATTTAAAAAAACATTTTAAAAAACATTTCCAAACAGAAAGGCTGAAAGCTTCAAATAAGGTACTGCAGGGTGGTCAGAGAGCTACAGTACTTCCAATGGAGAAGATGGCTTGCAGATTTACAGCCCGATCCGAGGCACACTTAGGCTTAGCTCAACTCGACTCCCACCGGGAGTCTGTCTGTTGCCAGGTCTTTCCGGTGCATAGTGGATCTCCTTGTTCGCAAGTAAGGCTGCGATGCTAACTCCATTTTCCTGGGAGTGTGGGAAGAAGCTTCATTGATTTTAATAGGACTTACATCTGAGTAGACATGGTTAGAATTGCGCTGTTACTTTACTTTATTACAAGAAAGCTTCCGTTTGTTTGTTTGGCGGGAAATATCTCTGCAAGACCTTTGGAAAGGATTGGCAGGCGTGGGTTAGGATCTGAATATTAAGAAACAAAGCCATACTTATCTATAGGTAAAGGAGAAAGCACGCACACTGTGACATTTGAGTTGCTTTTCTCAGACACAAAGGGGCGGCGACGTCCAGTTTTATTAGAATTGTTCTCTCATTGTTGTTATTTCGTAGCATATAAAAGTTAAAATACTGAGCTATAAACTATGATGTGCCGCGTTGCCTTCCTGCCTGCGCCATCAACTGGCCTCAGGTGCGCAATATAAAATGTGGAAACAATAACGCTGGCCTACACTGCAGGGATGTAACGAAAATGAAATGCTTGGAACATTCCAAAGCGCTATCTACAAAACCGGTGACCGTTCTTAGAGTTAAGTCGGATTGGCTCCTTTTTGCTACAACTTCTAGAAATTCACTTGGTCACGCTATAATCAGGATTACAGCCACAAACAGCGTTGCTAGAGAGTAAATTTCACCCAAACCAACGACACTCCTGAGCAAATCCGCGTTGGTGCCTGCTGATGGCCTCCAGGGGTATCGTTGATCAATATCGCTTTCCCCCCACCGCAGCGTTTATCCCTGATTTAAATCAAAGCCGAGGGCCACGTCGAGCTTCTTTACGACAGAAAAGCCTGCCGTTCTTTTTGTTAAATTGATTCTCAAACGAGAGAGCTGATCTCTGCCTCTCGCTTCTCCTTCGCCGGAGGGATGGGGCACTGGCCTGTACACCCCATCTCCAAGGATGCCGATTTTTTTTTTGGGGGGGGGGAGACAGAACCAGCCAAAATAAAACACGATTTTTAGTCTCGTTGGTTGCGCGCCTGTAACTTTCCCATCGAAGCCAACGTGGAGGTGTTTTGCTTCGTTTCCTTTTTACGCAAAGCCTTTGCGCTTTTACGCCAAAGTAAATCCCCACTCTGTTCATTGGAGCTTACTTCCCGGTTAAGTGGGCGTTAACAGCCGAATCCTGCGCAGGTCTCCCTGGAAGTCACTCCTGCTGTAGTCCACGGGGGCTTGTTCTCAAGTCAGCATGGATAGCTCCGCCTTAATTTCCCAAAGGAGACGCCATTCCTCATTTGTAGCACCTGCTTAGAACCACCACCCATTTCAAAGGAAAGGCGTTCAGCCCGATCGTAACCCTGTTTGGCGGAAGTCAAACAGATCTGCTAGCGAAACGCGCAGGCATATGGACGTCGTTGCTACTGACGCTGGAGAGGTTTTAGGATCGCAGCTGGTGTCTTTAGCACCGGTTGTTGTCCTGAGGGAAACGGAGAAGAAACAGGCGCAGAACGGTTTCCTTTTCCGTTGTTTCCACCTTTTAAACCGTTGCGTATGGTCGTCATAATTTTATGTCAAGTCGCTGGTGAGAGCTGCCTGGAAAGGCGGTTTATAGATCCCTACATGGAATCCTACACACGTCTCTTCGGAACCCACTGGGTACCAGGTCAATCAAACCGAGCTCACCGCGCAATCCTAACCATGGCCCTATCTGCCCTAACAGGTTTATGACAGTATCATACCACCCTAAACAGTCATGGCTTTCCCAAAGAGTCCCGGGAACTGTAGTTTGCTAGGGGTGCCAATGGTTTGTTTATTTATTAATTTTATATACCACACTTCATCCACAGATCACAGGGCGGTTTACAGCATAGAAATACAAAATAAAAACACAAAATACACAACAAAAACAAACAAACAGAAGAACCAGTAACCCACCTCTCACAAACACATTTAAAAGACAATTGATTGTTTAATCAGACAAAGATTGATTATAAAGTCCCCCAGAGAGTGACCAATCTCGTGGTTGTAACAGTCAATCCCTCTTCCCAGGGAATTCTGGGAACTGTAGTTCTGTGAGCAGAATAGGGATCTCCTAACAACTCTTATGACCCTTAATAAACTATAGCTCCCATGATTCTTTGAAGTGGGGACAAACACTGTTCAGAGTGGTATGAAATTGCTTTAGATGTATATTGAGGATGGGGCTGGTGTTTCCTTAGCAGCAGTTCTATTGACAGGGTTTACTCCCAGGTGAGTGAGGTTAGGACTGCAGCATCAGATGTGTCAATCCTAGTACTCTTTTTAATAAACAAAAATTAAGGATGGGGAACTCAGAGCCCTTTAGATGTCGATGGGCCCTAGTCATGGACGTAGCCGCGGGGGGGGGGGGCAGCTGCCCCCATAAAGTAAATAAATAAAAATACTTAACTAACTGACCAATCGCGTCACAGGTAGCTAGGTTCCTCCCTTCCCCCCAACAAAAATCCTGCCCCTCTAACAAAAATCCTGACTACGCCCATGGCCCCAGTCCGATCAGCGCTGCCAATAGTCAGGGGTGACGGCAGTCTACAAGCCGGCCACCGCTGGATTGAATTGTCGTCCCCCAAATGCAAGAGATTCAATCAAACTTGATTTAAATCAAAAGGATTTTTAAAAGTGCTGCACTTGGGCTGGGATGTGCTTTGGGTTTGTAATCCCAGCTGTGAGAAACAAAATACCGGAGATTAATTCCCCCGCCTCTGGCCCTACACGTGGGCCCCCACAAGAGGCCTTGCAAAACATGTCACTTAAACAAATGCCTACCCTTTAGTTAAATTATATGTAAGTAATCGAAGATGTTGAAGGAGAGCAAGCAAGCAAGCAAGCAAGCAAGCTTGCATATCAGCCACCAATCTCCCCGCCCCCTGGAATGGATCCCCAGAGATCCCATACAGTAAGCCCGCGAGAGCCAAGAACCCACAAGTAAAGATGCGGCAGAAACAGCACACCAGAACCATGCCAGAGCCAGACTGGGGCAGCGTTAATTAATCAGTGAATGCCTGATACTTCTTTATCCGCCCTTCGCCTCAAGGTCCAAGGCAAGGAACGCAAAAACTTTAAGACCACCCAAGTAACAAAACTGGAAACGAAGATCATCAAATGTTCCTTAACTCAGCCAACGCGGTCATCTGGTCGCGCGACGCAGCAGCCTCAACCTACAAGGCGCTTCATCCCTTCCCAGATGCCTGCGCTAAGAGCTCCAATGAAAGAAGACTGACGCAGCTCAGAGGGGAGGGCCTTCCGTAGAGCTGGTGTCACGACCAAGAAGGCCCTCCACCCGGGGGCGGGGGGGGGACACACACACACGTCAAATTGAGTCTCCTCTGCAGACATCAATGCAGAGACAGGTTAGTATGGCAGGTGTTCTTTCAGTTGTCGACTAAACCCGAGAAAATAGCAGAGCCAATCCTCACCCAGCTTTCGAGGTGATTGGGTGACTTTGGGCCAGGCACTCTCTCTCCAAATAAGATGGAGCGCGGGATTGACGTGACCATGGAATGGGCGGCGAGGAAAAAAATGTAAGCCGCCCTGAGAAAGGGGCTGCTTGGAGGAAGGGGTGGGATTAAAAGAAGAAGTAAATAAATAAAACAGCGCATAACAGCTACTAGTTAATGCTAGGCGATTAATATGATGATAACTCCCTGCCCCAAATCTTTAGATAAAACTGCAAGAGAGCCTCTTTTCACACTCACTGTATGGGGATAACGGTGGTGGTTGTACTTGTTGAAGGGTATTCTGCACATGCCCAGGGGCTCAGAGCTCTGGAACATATGAGATGACGGTGATAATATTAATGCAATAGTTCTGAGTCACTCATGCCTCCGAACATAAACAGAGAAACTTCCGTGTCGGAGGATGGCTGCTCCGGGTGAAAACGTTGTTTGCCTATGTCCAGAATCCGCAGCAATTAACACTGGTGGCAGTTCAGACGTTCAAGGGCTGAGTGCCTCTGAGCCTTCGCAAAATGCCCTCCTCTCAGCAGGTCCCGCGACGCGTCTTCCAGGGGGCTTTGGCCCCCTATATCTCGGTGGAAACTCTTGGGGATCCCTTTCCCAGGCAGCCTGTTTCTTTCCTCTCCCCCCCCCCCCGCCCGGCAGAGCGCCCGTCTTTTCTTTGACGTCTGATTTCGCACGTCAAGGCTAATTTGCGCCTCCCGCATCACCGACTCGGCTTGACATCCATAATGAGCACTAATCATTCCGATTATTTTCGCCGGCCGCCCAGACATGTTCCAGTTGTTGTGACAGATCGCGTTTCAGGCCCTTAATGACGGACAATTACCAGCTCTAATTCGACGCCGCCGCCGCCCGTTGACACCTAAAGCCATATGTGCGCGCTTGGCCAAGGAGAGGACGCAGGCCAAGCGATTCCTCCAGCGGCTGCAGCGCACGCGGATGGGGCTTAATCCTGACCCTGGCTCGGCAAGGCCAGCGTGCTGCTCCTGGCACTCACGGTGCTTCTGAGCGTCTGCAGAGTATCTTCCTCCAGCAGTAAATGGTTGGTGGTTGTTTTTTAAGTCATCCACTTCGCTCACACCACCCACATCCATCACCAGCTGGGGAGGAGAGACCTCCAGGTGCGGAAGGATTTGCTGTGTGTCCCCCCGCCCCTGGTGATGACGACGACCAGCAGATTGGCTCGCCAACGCGGTGCCCTCCAGGCTCCAGGTACAGTTGGATTCCAGTTCCCAGCAGTCCCAGCCAGCCTAGGTAATGGTAGGAGCTGCTGGGAGCTGGAGTCCCGCAGCGTCTGCGGGGCGCCGCGTTGACTACCTCTGGCTTAGATAAATCCCAGGCCGGGAGGGGCCTGAGGGAGGTCACCTGGAATGCTGGACCAAACGGGCCTGGGTCTCATTCAGCACCCTGTCGGCCCAGCATGTGGGTGGAGGTGCGTCCCCCTCTTTGCCCTACTGGGGTCGCCCCGTCCGTTGGGTGACACTTCCTGCTCTGTTCAGCTGCTCCCTCCGGAGCGCTTGGTGCTGTTTTCTTTGGCTCAGATCCGAGCGATAAAGGAAGGGCAGGGACTTTAAAACGGCTCCGGGGCAAAGGGTGGGAACTGCTGGTTCTCTTTCGCCACCCGCTTTGAAGCCAGGATTCGCTTAACTGTACACGTCGCTTTGCAGAAAAAACGCAAGCCGAGGAAAAGTCCTCGCCCCGCAAACCATGCAATCAAAACGTAGACTTTGCAGGGAGCGGGAGAGACCACCCCGCCTCAATCCACGCTTCGAACTGGTTTGGGGATCGGATTTGCTCTCGGACGCGAAGGAGGCTGTGAGATTGCCTTCGATGAATGGGACTTGAGTTCCCTTCGGCCTCTTCACCTTCCGGGGACCTGTAGGTTGGGCAAGGTCGGTGGGTGGAAGGAAATCCACACCGACTCAAATGCTCTGCGAGCAGACTCTGTGTTCAGGGAAGTTGCCAGGACTGTGGAGTTTCCACCTAGTGACATCTCCTCCTCTTCTCGTTTTATCCCGCTTTTCTCTGAGAGGGCCCCTTGTAGAGTATGTCCGCGTTGTGATCCACATTCCCCTTGCCCGTTGCAGTTTTTAATCCTTGGCTCGATTAGTACGAGGGGAGGAAAGTGCGTAGGGAAGGGGCGGCAGACTTTGGATCTATCCTACCAACCCACTTCTGTTGACTCCGAATCAGGCTAGCGAGAAGATTTGGAAATAATTTGGAGAGAAAAGAAGGAGAAAGGGGACCCCCAGACAGGCTCCTTCGCTTTCCAGTTACAACTATAACCTTGCTGACTGTTCCATTGCAAAAACCAGAAATTCAGTTGACCAACCTTTTTACCCCTCGGTTAGTCTAATAACCTTGAAACCTTACCGATAAGGTTTCTCTGCCTATTCTGCGTCTGTAATTGGCGTTGATATGCCCATCAAAGCTGTGCAAGAAAGGCAAATAGCTAACGATCTGGAATAATATTAATCCTGACCTGCAACGGCATGACAAAATTCACTATTACAGCAATGATTTTGCGCCTGCCTACTGGGCTGCAAGCGGGATGTCCCGATTGTCTCCTGGCGTTTCCGCCGCCGCCGCCAGGACTCCTTTTACGCAATAAGTAGCCAGCTTTCCGAGCGCCCTGAGCCTTCGAGAGGGCATTGGGCGTCGCTAGAATTACTGCTGTTCCTGCGGATCAGGGACCCTAACAAACAAGTCCCTCCTTACGAGAGGAAGGCGAAAAAGGGGTCAGGGATGCGGCTCCCTTTTCTCCGAGCGGTGGACACTTTGTCACCTAAGCAGTTCGCTCCAATTGGAAGCGTCAGCGTCCGACCATAATCTCGTCTCGCTATTAGTACGATTTTAAGATAAAAAACAAAACCGGGAAGAGCTTTAAAGCTTCAGAAGGGCCTCTGTTTTTCGGTTTCCTTTCAAGGCCTTCGAGGTCTTCAGATGGAAGAAGCAAGCCAGACCTCGTCTCGCTAATTCAGCAAATTTCGGGTCGGCAGCCTAGGTTGCAAAGGGCGATGAAACAGCTGGAGGAAAATGGCAACAGCATCTCAGAACTCCAAAAAGATAGCGATCCGCGGACCGCATGCTCCGGAGTAGTCCCGTTGGGTTCCTTCAGAATACTCCCGCGTGTGGGTTTCGCTGTGCAAGGGAGCCAAATAATGCCTCGTCCCCACTCCCCGGTAAAGGTGGGCAGCCAGCCGCCTTCTGTAATCAGATCCGATTACATTTCCACCACAAGAAACGATGTCTAAATGGAGAAAGATTATGCTGATCTCTTTAATCTGTTTCCACACGGGATTCCAACACAACACACAGGAGAGAGACTTCCTGGGCATGGCAAATAAATTGCTTATTGCACAGCAACGAAGCGGGGTCAGTTATGGTGCCACCACCCAACATTTTCAGGGGCACTTGGGCATTGAACTACTTGAGCACGCAAGCCCATCGCGATCCGAAATCCATTTACTTGCTAAATAAGCGGCATTTCCCCTTAAAGTATATGTAATGTATTTAAGAGCCAGATTCTGCCTAACTCTGGTGCAATCCTCCGTGTTTTTGAAAGGTCAACCCACCGAACGTCATAGACTTTCAGGATGATAGGACTAGGACCCAAAATGTCCATTGTAAAGGACACCTGCCCCACCGATCTAGAGACAAGGGGCAAATAAATCAGCCCATGAATCAGCGCAAGGGGGTGAGCTCCCGTTGAAAGGGGTTGAGCTCCCAGCTTCTGCCAACCTAGCAGTTCGAAAGCATACCAGTGCAAGTAGCAGGAAGATGCAGTGGTTTCCGTGCGCTCTGGTTTCGGTCAAGGTGTTTTGCTGTGCCAGAAGCGGTTTCATCCTGCTGGCCACATGACCCGGAAAGCTGTCTGTGGACAAACGCCAGCTCCCTCGGGCTGAAAGCGAGATGAGCTCCGCAACCCCATAGTCAAGTTTGACTGGACTTAACCGTCCAGGGGTCCTTTACCTTTTACCTTTACCTTAAATCATCCCATGAAACAGGACTGATTCACACGCTCACGCTCTTTTCTTGAAGCTTGCTACATCAAGTGATAACTTGCACGTGTGAATGGACCTTCTTCGCTAGTCATAAACCACATCTAGAGTTTCCGCACCAGTCCAAACGCAGCTTTTTCTCCGCGCACCTGGTTCACACGTTCAGATGTGAGTCCCATCAGAATTCAAAGCGGAAGAAAGGCACTGCTGTATTCATCACCTTCACACGAAAATAAGTCTCCATACCGCTCAGATCCCAGGCGCATCATTTGTCTCGTGGCTCTCTCTGTGGGTTTGCACTCATATAGAGAAATCCGAGTGCAAAGTCCCCGGTGCCTCCTTCCATATCAGGCAGTCCGACTCCGATCTTTCCATGTTTAATCGGAAACAAGTCCCATTGTCTTCAATAGACGTCACCCCTGCTGAGGCTGCGCTCAAATAGAGTAGGCGCTGCACATGTGTTTATTATTGCAGACTTGTGGATGGGACTTCGTACTTATTTAAGAATAAAAATATGGGTTCCGGATGCAATAAGGGCCCCAGGAGGTTTTTTCGGGAGGGGGGGTATTGGTGCGTGTTAGGTGCTCAAGGCATGATGAATATTGCCTACTGTACTTTCCATGTAAATTTTTACATCTGCATTTTTAATGGGTCAGTTATAACGTTCTAAACTATCTCATTTAATATTGCTGAAATTGCTTTAGCCCAATCATATGTACGCTTGGATTTTTTTTTAAAGACATCTGAGAACCTGTAAGTAACTGATCCAAACTGATTCTAAATGAAGCTGCAATCCCGCTGACTAATCCGGCGATGGTGGGGCAGCTCTAACCCGCGTCCCCTCTCTTTCCTAGACCCCCTCCGTGCAATAATATTCCATTTCAATGCGTTAGGATACACAAGCAGTTTTACGACGGACGCGGTAGAAACTGGTGGTCTTTGTTCCTGACACAAATGTAAACATCCTTTGCGAAACCTGGAGGTCCCGTCCCGAACCTGTTTTTTTGTTTTTGCTTTTTTTTGCAAAAGAAAAATTAGCATCTAGAAAGAAATAATTTAAGATGAGACACAATGGCAGTTTATCGTGCTTATGCCTGCCTGCTGCGCACTAAGGCTCCTGTCCAAAATAGCTTACTAGGAACTGAACTCAAGGCAATTTTCGTCGGAGAAAACAGAGGCAGACACGGTTGTCACGCCCTTGGAGAGAGATGCCGGAAACTCACGTGTTTATTTTCACATTTGTATACCGCCTTTTCTTTTTCAAAAGAGAAGCCGAGGCGGGTCACAACAAGCAGCCCAATCAAGAATGGGAAGGCCAGTTTAATACATACCCCGTAGTGCCAATAGTGTTTCTTATGGAGTCTATAGTTTTTTTAAAAGTGTCTCGTGTAAAACATGGCGATATTTACAATGCAAGTGATTAAGAGCCAGTGTGGTGTAGTGGTTAAGAGTGGTAGACTCGTAATCTGGTGAAAGGGTTCGCGTCTCCGCTCCTCCACATGCAGCTGCTGGGTGACCTTGGGCTAGTCACACTTCTTTGAAGTCTCTCAGCCCCACTCACCTCACAGAGTGTTTGTTGTGGGGGAGGAAGGGAAAGGAGAATGTGAGCCGCTTTGAGACTCCTTCGGGTAGTGATAAAGTGGGATATCAAATCCAAACTCTTCTTCTTCTTAACTGCAGTCGCCGTGCCATATCAATAGAAATAACCTCGGAATGTTTCCGTCTGGACTCCGCGTGTCTCCAGGTCCACGACGTTCACCGCGCGGCGATTACCAGGGAGGGAAGGAAGGAAGGAGTGTATTGGAGTCTGACAGTGGCACGATTGTTTTCTCGCCTGGAGTTTGCAAATGCTTCAAACCATCCCCGAGGCAGACTGTGCATATTTGAAGGAGGGAAGAGGCGCAAGCTTCCATAGTGCGCTTAGAGCGGAAGGCAGCCCGTCGGGGAAACTGAGTCCCAAGTTCAACTGAACTCGGGTGGGACTTGGCTTCGGGGGCAGGCGCCTTTCGAAAAGGGCTGCTCCCCGCAACCCTGTCTTCGCTGCAAACCCAGAGCAGACCCTCTTATCTGGCTAGCACGGCTTGCAATATAAAAACACGAACATACATAACATGGTATCGATACCCTCCCCCCAATTGCACGCTGTTGAAACGTGGCTAAGGCAGGCTTAGGCGGGTAACCGGAGTGGGGATTGGACGGAGGAAGAGAGGGGTGAGCAGACCTTCCTCGAGAGGGATCTGGCGTGGTATTTCATAGACGCCCCAGCGAGGACCACCGACTGAAGCAGGAGCCAAACAATAGGTGGGGAGGGGGTGCGGAGATGGGGGGGGAGCGGGCCTGCACTTCCAGCAGGGGGCGCCTCTGAAGCGAGCCCAGGCTCCTCCTTGGGAGTTGGTGCTCAGCGCCAGGACTGAGCTGGCAGCCCTTCCACGCGCAGAAACCCACGCTAGGTTGCAAACACTGCCCGCAATGTTGCCTTCCGTTCACCAGTCTAGGTTTCTTTTCTCTCTCTCCCTTTGGGTGCGGGTGGGGGGGGGGACGCCTGGGGCTGCTGCTCTGGTTCATCAGCAGGGAGTCAGAAACGTTTGCTGACACGGAGTGGGAGGTAGAGAGCTCTGCAATAAATCCGCTCACATGGCGATCCTATGCATGTCTTCTGTTGCAATAACGGGACTGACTCCCGAGCAAGGGCGTTTAGATGGGGGTCTTTTCGGAGGAAGGTGGTGGTGCGGAGAAATCTATGTGGCAGAAAATGGAGCAGAGCCCCAGCAAGGCCGGACCACCCGTGAGACCAGATGAGGCAGGATCCACCGGGGCAGCAGATCCCAAGGCTCTCTTCCCTCTTTGTTCCGACTGCAGATCTTCCCTCACGCCTCCTTCCCTGGCAGGGAGGGGATCTCATTTTGGCCTCAGGTCCCCAGGAAGCAGCGGCCCATTTTATTTGCAACAGTTTTCTTTTCGACCAGGAGGACCGATGGGGGGAGGAGCGGCGAAAGAGAAGTGCCTTGTTCCCCCCCCGCCCCCCCAGCAGCGACCGGCCGTCTCCCGGTAGCCCGGAGTGTGCCAGCCCTGACCTGCTGACAAACGGGATTTATCGTTTGTTTCTCCTACTCCTTCGCTGTGTTTTCACATTCTTTCCCGTCACGTGAGGCGCATTCCTGGCTTTAGAGGTGCCCAGGGTCTCGTAGAGGCTGCGCCAGCGAGGAAAGGCTTTCCAGCAGAATGGGCCAGCTGGGGATGCAGCTGAAGCAGAGGCGCAGCGCGATCCTAAGTGCATTTTTATTTTGCAGAAGGCAAGCAGCGCTAAGACCTGCTTTGCTCAATCGTGCTAACTCTTCCCTAGTATGTTTGCTTGCTTGGGATTGCAAAAACGAACAAAAATAAATAAATAGAAAAGGGCATTGTCTGGAGAGCAGAGGGTGTGTGTTTAGATGGCTGATTTAACAGAAGTTAAGGCTTGCTTCTCATAAGCAGAATTCTTATTGCAGAGACAAGTAATCTAAGTTACTGCATTTGTTACTTATTTTTAATATAGTTCTCAAACAGAAGCTCTCCCATTTTACTTGGGTAAAAGTCCTGTTGAACACAGTGGGTCTTATTCCTCAGGAATCATGCTGCTATGGCCTCAGTGGTGTAGGGGTGTTTATAGATGCTAGGAGAGGATATATTTATTAGATAATATTATTCCTTCTTCCCGTGTTTGAGCTCAGCAGAGGGCTTCCCTTTGCAGCTTAAAAGGGAAACTTAGGTAGGCTAGTTTTAGCCTTTTAGTTTTAAGTAATCCAGGATGCTTTGAGGCAGACTGGATTCTCTTGGTATTTCCCCCTTTTCTCCCCCTTAAAACAATAATCACACAGACAATCTTGTAAAAGGTAAAAATAACACTTACTCACTCAGAATACTTGTTGAAGAGTAACAGATACAGCAGCTTTGTTCAGTCAGGCTTAAAATGGTAATCCAGTTACAAAGGCATACCTTAGTCTATTTCCAGCAGAAAGATGGTTAAGATGGTTCTCACATTGCGGGAATGAGGTGAAAAGAGCAAAGAGGAAGAGGAAGTTACCTGGCAGGTAAGGAGATTTTGTGTGGCTACATCCCCCTGCAGGGCACCATGCGAGTGTCTCTCAGAGTCCTCTCTAGGAAACTTACAGGACTCTGAGCTTCAGCTCCTATCTATCATGTGCCTGTCTAGTCAACATACATTATTGGTTTGACTGCATTGTAAATATCCCACAAGTGGCAGCTGGTGTTATTAGGGGACAGTCCTCCCCCAGCAGAAAAGATTTATTTTGGTGAAGTTTATGAAAGCATTCCTCTCTGGATATCACAAGAGACACATGGAAATGATCGCACCTGCTGTTTCTCTGGCATATGTATTTTTATGAATGGTGTCCATGAGTTATATACTCATGATTTCAGCCATCCTTGAAATGGGCTCTTCAAAGAGAGAATGGGAGAAGATAAGCACATGCTTCCATTGGAATCAACAAGACCGGCTAAAACCACTTAACTTGCTGGCTGCCTGGGCCCATCCCATGCCCTGGTGAACTGCTTGAGGCCAGTGCTATAAAGAAAAACATTCTCAATAGATATGCAGGGTCAATTTCATATAACCAGATAATTGGAAGAGACTCTGCTGGTCATCTAGTCGAGAGGTTTTCAACGTTTTAGAGTCCACTGCTCCCTTGATGAACTACATTCTTTCTGCGGCACCCCTGTGGGGCTCAGGAGCCCAGTTATGTCACCCCCTGCCTGCAGAACTGGCAGCCTCTCACCCCTTTTTGAACACCCTCCCTTGTGGAGCGTTCCCTCAGCCTCCTCTTCCCTCTCCCTAGGAGTTCTCTGGGCAGCTGCTGCTGCCCCCCCCCGCCCCAAAGAGAGGTGCCTCCTCATGCCGCCCCACAGGGGCCAGGGAAGAGGATGCCCCCAGTCTTAGTGACCCAATGGAGACTGGCCAAAGGTGAACATGAGGCCAGCACCTTACCTTGGGAGGCAGCAGTGGCAGCAGAAGGCGCTGCTGGGCCTGCATGGCTTCAGCACTGGGCATTCAGCTTCCAGGCAGGCCTTGCACACAGCAAGCACAAGAAAGGCCAGCGTGGCGCCTGCCTGCCCAGCCTCCCATTTGTGGCAACCATGAAATAGCACCCACAAACTTTCTCTGCTGCCAGGGCTGCTTTGGCAGTGGCAGAAGTCAGTGTTCACCCACAGATGCCACAGTCCAGTGGTGGACAAGCAGCAGCACTTTTGAATGAAATCTAAGCTCACCTCTTCCTTCCTTCCATCAACTTCTGAGAGATGACGTTCCGTTGGACATTTAACTCTTAACAGAGTCAGACTTTCAAATGTGAGGAGAGTTGAACTCCTTCACTATACCGGTAAATATATGACTCTCATATGTGAAAGCAATCTGTCTCAGAAAAGCACCACTCACATCTTCTGGCTGCCTGGATGGTCTGTAGCATACTGTAACACCAATATCACTTTTGTTTCTCTAGGCCAGGGGTCAGCAGGAGGCCGGTCCACTGTCCCTCAGACCTTGTGCGGGGCCGGACTATATTTTGAAAAAAAAATATGAACGAATTCCTATGCCCCACAGAGATGCATTTTAAATAAAAGCACACATTCTACTCATGTAAAAACACCAGGCAGGTCCCACAAATAACCCAGAGATGCATTTTAAATAAAAAGACACATTCTACTCATGTAAAAACATGCCGATTCCCAGACTGTCCGCGGGCTGGATTGAGAAGGCGATTGGGCCGGATCCTCTAGGCTATCCTTACCTGGATCTTTTCAATATTACTTCTACTCTCAGATTCACAGATTTCCATGCACGTGTAACATGTTCTTGATGTGGAATGTCAGTGCCCCTCTTTTTCTGTTGGATCTATTCCTTCTGAATAAGGTCTAACTTTCAGTTGCTGTATTCCAGTCATGAGGCTTCTGCCACCAATCTCAATGTATATCACATCATTCTCCAACATTAGAATCTCAGGCTCTTCCTGTTTATTTCCCATACTCTGAGTTTTACTATGTACCGTAGATATCAGACACCATGGGGGGTTGCACCTTCTGGTTTCCCTGCTAAATTTCTCTGCGGTTTACTGGTCCCTGCTGCTCTCTGTGTGACCAATTTCCTTTCCACTGCTCTAGTTATCACGATGGGATATTGCTTAAGGGTTGTTGCTGGAGTCAATACTTAGTTTGGGAGATGCATTATTTTTGCTCTTACCTGGATTATGTTAGTCTGTGAGCTGTAGAGGTTTGGCAAGGTCTAAGAAGAGAAGGGAGGGGAGATGGGAGGGTGTTGTTTGGATGAGCTCTGTGGGGAGAAGGTGGCTTTGCCAAGGAGTACTTGTGGGAGGGGTGGATTTGGTGAGGAGTAAGGGGCGGGGAAGGGCACCCCACTCACCCTGCCACCAGTGGCGGTGGCTTCCAGTGAGATCTTGCTGAAATTTTGTGAGATATCATACACTCTGTGATATCTCATGAGATCCCACTGGGATTCGCTGACAGCCACTGCCACTTCTTGGGTGCCACTGCACAACCCAGGTAAGGGAGGCAGGGGTGGGGAGACAAAACAGGTGGCAAAACAGGATGTGCTGCCCCTAGGGAGTGGGAAGGGGTGGCTTTGGTGAGGGGGTTGGTGAATGAAGTGAACAGGGGCACAGTGCCCAGTTCAGTATATTTTCTTAAAATGTCATGGGGTTTGTTTAACCACCAAGATTAGATGCAACTTGCAAGCACCCTTAAAAAAAAGAAAGAAATAAAATCACTTTTTATGCAATAAAAGCCAGAAAGTATAAGCATGTCTGCAACAAAGTTGTTGAACCAATGTGGATTGTACATTTCCTGCCTTGAGATATTATAATCTTGAGGTTTCTTAAACACTGGTCTTTTGAAATTGCACAAAGCACCCTAATTAAAAGCACCCTAATTTCCTAACAGAGTAGGAAAGTCACACACATTCTTGCATCTTTTGAATCTCTATGAAATCAATGGGATTTTAAAAGTGGCTAACTTTCTGCCCATTTCACCCCTTATTAAGAAGCCCCCCCGAACAGTCTTTCTCATATTTCCTGTTGAAACCATTAGATATAACCAACACAACCCAGTCAAAATTAAGGCTATTTTCCCCTCACTTTTTTTCCAGTGGAAGAGTTTTAAATGTGCCCAACTGTTCTATTGAAATAAATGGAACTTAAATGTGTTAATAATCTGTGCTAGATGATGATCCACATTTTTATTATTTAAAGTCAAATACTTGGTTTAACATTTTGCTTCAAAATAAACTGTAGATTCCGAAGGATATTGGCCATCTTGTAATTTTTAGGTGTGCCTTAATACCATGCAGATTTATTCCCACCTAGAGAATTCCTAAAGTTACAATCTTTGATCTTTGTTCTCAAGAAATTGGTACCCAAGGTGCCTATAAAACAGGCATTAAAGTGGCTTTTCTACCTTGTGTTTCTTCATTAGCCATCTAGCTTACCACCCACCACTGCTGTGGATTTAAGGGACTCCACATAATTGAGTCTGTAAATTAACAAACAACCAGACAGCTGCAGAAACTGAGCCCTAGGTGGGACATTGGCCCTAATGTTCTCATATTAGCACATTAAACAAGCAGAAGGGGAGTTCTTAATTATGCCTTGTTTTATGGGAGCATGATACATTCATTTTCCTGGCCTCTCTGCAATGTCAATGGATGTGTTTGTGCCAGCGTTGAATTAACAGAGATAACAAAAAAACGGCTCCCTGGATTGAAGGATTATTCCATGTATCTGAAAAAAAACATCAGAAGCAGGGTAGTAATGAACCTGGAGCACACCCCAGTCTGCTGTTCAGCATTCTAAGCTAGCAGTTATTCAGCATTACAAACTGACAGCTTGTAAATGTAAATTTTATTAAATGCACAGCAATAAAAATTTGTAGGTTTCTGTCACTTTGAATAAAAGGCTTGAACCTTTTAAATTATAGCTTGTACAAGCACAGGGCCAGAACCAGGCAGCATTCTTAAACTGGGGCTTTTAAAAGCCTCATTATTTACACTCACTCATGTAATATCCTTTGCAAGATCCAGATATCCATGTCTCATATCACACATGGGGATGACAGACAGCCTTGCATTTCATACCTCTTAAAAAAATATGGTAGGCCATACATAAAACTTGGCTCCCTTGGCCCTAGAGGGCCAGATAATGAAACAAAAATTTAAAGCAATCATATAACTAGTCTATTTTAGGACTTTTCTCCCTTAAACCACACACACTGGATGCTCATACATCCCTTTAGTGTGAAAAGTGGGTACAAGATTTAGGACAGGGGTGAGGAACCAGTGGCCTTTGTTCAGTTTCATGTGGGTGGGAAGAACCCAGAGGGAGAGACATAGGGCCAGGGGGTGGGAATGAGGCAGGAGGAAGCGGAATTGATGGAGCAATGGAAGGAAGGGGTAAAGTCCTCAGCAAGAGACCAGTTCATCTTGAATTACTTTGGAGCAGTGGTTCTCAATTAGCAAAGTATCCCGTTTTTCAAAAGCCATGCCATGAAAAATGGTAGTTTTTGTTATGTCCCTGGACCACCAATTGGGAACCATTCCTTTAGAGAATGGTTGAAAGCTTGCTGGGAATTAAATACTTTCTGTATGAGCCTGTGTGTGGAACTTTCCCTCATAATCTGTGATGTTCTCTCTGCCTCGGTAACAGGGTCAGCTAAAGTTCTATCCCCAAATCCAAAACTCAGGGATCATCCTAGTGTTAGAACTTGAAAAAAAGAGGGAAATGTAAAGGGATGATTCCTATGAAAATCCGGCTTCAGCTGTTGGAGCTGAATTATCTGGAAAATCTGTCTTCAGATACTAAACTGAGATACGATGGTGGAGACTTTCTGTTCTTTTGATCTGCAAGGCACTGCCTACAGATATGATTTCCTTTCCACACAGTAAATGCAATGCTCATAAAGCTTGAAGTTTTCCTCTTGGGAGCCAGAATTCTTAGCAAGAACGCAATGTGTTCTAAACCCCATTATCTCAATTTACTAAAATAACTTGTGTCATGATGAAAAATCAAGGTCATGGTCACTCATGTACCTGTCTTCCCTCTTTCTCCAGGCTCCTTTGTGTCTTATGAAATGTCCTTTCAGAGGCATGTGCAAAACACAACAGTATCATATTTATATAGAGTGAACAGATGCGAAAGAGAAAAACAGTGATGTATGTTAATGAGTACTGAAATAATGTGTTTGAGATGAAGGTTAAGCATTAGGCTGCAACTCTAAGCACCCTTACTATGGAGCAACACCCTCCTGAACACAATGGGACTTCTAAGTAAACAAACTTAGGGTTTTACTGCATGTTGCATTGAACTTGTAGCATTGAACTTGTCTTACAGTTGAATAAAACTGCTTAGGTTTGTGCTCACATGTATATATGAACAGCTAATCAATATTAAGCAATACTGAGAAATTCTGTTTTCAAATTAGTTTTTATTAAAGGTTTGGTTGTGTAACAAACAAACAAAGAAAAAAGTATATAAAGTGTCTCTACTTTCAGTTCAGAGTCTTTTTTGCAGTTTGTTTACACTCTTGTCATGTGCATTCTGAGATGAGGGGAGGATAATATTTCTTTCTATTGCTTAGTGTTTGTGCAGTTTTTGTGTCAGCTTCACGTGTGTCAATCCTTTATTTATATATTTATTTTTGTTGGTATTACAAGTGACTGGAGACTGGTTGGTTGCTGTGTGGTTTGTATGTGTGAGGGGAAGAGGGTTGTTGAGCCCATCTAGTCCAGCATCCTGTTCTCAGAGTGGTCAGCCAGATGCTCTTTCAGGGAAACCAGGGAGCAGAACTTGAGCACAAGAGCACTTTCCCGCGGTTCCCAGCATTTGGAAGCATTGCTGCCTCCCAACTGTGGTGCAGAGCACAGTCAACATGGCTTCGATCGCCATCTCCTCCATGGATTTGTCCAACCCTCTTTTAAAGTCGTCCAGGTTGGCAGCCGTTACTGCCTGCTGTGGGAGTGAGTTCCACAGGCTAACCATGTGCTGCGTAAAGTGCTTTCTTTTACCTTGTCCTGAATCTTCCAGCTTCCGTTCTCGGTGTCATGAGAGAGGGAGAAAATCTTTTCTCTGCCCACTTTCTCCATGTCATGCATAATTTTATAAGCAGGAGGGTGTCAAACCATGGTTTTTATCAGCCGGGTCTGTGTGTGTCAAACCATGGTTTTTCAATTTTGGAAATTGCAGGCAAAGCAACGCGCATGTCCAAATCTCTCTCCCTCGTGCTCCCCTGCTATTGGCGGACGCTTCCGACGCCCCGCCCACTCCGTCAGGTAACCGGGCTCCGCCTTCCTCTTCCCTCACGCCCTCCTGTCACCTTTCACCCTCCGCGGGCCCTTAGTTACCACGCCGGCCTTGTTACGAAGCCCAAGACGCCGCGGCTGTCCATTCCAGGGCTCCGGATCGAACCATTCCTTTAGAGGGGGGGGGAGGCTCTCCAGTCCGTGCTCTCAGGCGGCGGCGGCGGTTCGCGGTTCCCTCTTCTCTGCGTCCCGCGGCGCCGCTTAACTCCCATTTCTGCGTCCTCTCCCGCGCGGTGGCCTCTCCGCGGCCGTTTCCGTCGCCGGCTCCCCCCCTCTTCTCCTGCCAGGTGGTCTCGCCCAGCGCCGGCGTTAACGGAAAGCGCTGAGGGGGCCGAAGATGGCGGCGGCGGCGGCGGCGGGGGAAGCGGCGGCGGCTCCGGCCCTCAGCGACTGAAGGCGCTCTGTCATGTCGGACTCGGAGGAGGATTGCCCCGAGCGGCAGCTCAAGTTCGTGGTGCTGGGCGACGGCACCTCCGGCAAGGTCAGTCAGCCAGCCGAGGGAGCGAGACTCGCCGTCGTCCTTCATTGCGGGCGGGAGGACCGCTCTCCCCAAGCGCCTCCCGCCCCGTGAGGCCACCCGGGAGGCGGTGTGTGTGTGTGTGTGTGTGTGTGTGTGTGTGTCTGTGGTCTCGCGAGGGATCCTGGCCAGCAGCTCTCCGGGCGGCCCTTCGCCCTTTCATAACGCCGGCCTACCTCGCAGGGGGGTTGTATAGAGATGATAGGGACCAAACGCACGAAGGGGGGGGGGAGGGTCCTGAAATGCTTTAAAGCAGGCATAGGCAACCTTGGCTCTCCAGATGTTTTGGAACTACAATTCCCATGATCCCTAGCTAACAGGGCCAGTGGTCAGGGATGATGGGAATTGTAGTCCCAAAACATCTGGAGAGCCAAGGTTGCCTATGCCTGCTTTAAAGCATCAAGAGGTGTTTTCTTATTCATTTAGTTGCATCGTCTGTGTTTGGGGGGGGGGGAGTGATGCTACCGATCTCCCCCCCCCCATGTAATTAAGAAAGCAAATAGTTTATTTTGTTTTAGCAAACAGCCAATATGCACATTAAAATGATGGTAATTATAACAATAATAGTCATTTGCATTTTTCTACTCCTTCACCTTTTAAAAAATACATAATTTCCCATACCTCCCTTAAGTTTTGTAGCACGGATCTGTAGAGCCTTAACAAGGAATTGGGATGTTCTGAAAGATATGTACTTCTCTGCATCAGACAGCAAAAACAAACAAACAGGTCTTTGCAAGGGATGTCCTTCCCTTCTGCGCTCTTAATAGCGGGTGAATATAATTGTTTCCAAGATCATTATAGAAAAGGCATTCCAGGAGCACATGAGTTGTATCTTCTATTGACACCAAGTTGCAACCACAGACTCAATATCTTTCTTAGGAATTCCTTTATGTTTGCCCATCCAAAATGCTGACGGGAGAACATTTAACCTTGCCTGTGTAAATAATAAAGTAAATAAATAAATAAATAAATAAGAACACCCCTCCCCCCACAAGGATCCTCTCCATGATGGGGGCAGATCTGGTACCTGCCAGGGCTCCTTAAAGCAGGAGGGGGCTCAAGTGACTAAAGAAGCACCTCCTTGCAAAAAAAATTCCCTGTAAGCAGTGCTGGATTTACGTATAAACTAAACAAGCTATAGCTTAGGGCCCCACTTTCTTGGCCCCCCCCAAAAAAATTTAAAGGAAGAAAAACTGGATGTACATTTCCAAAATATAAGATAAAAAAACAAATACCAGTAAAATAAAACCTACATACAGCAACAGTGTTTCACTATTAATATACTTCTTCTTAATTGTATTTCAGTTCAACAATTACTTTGATAAAATACATATTTTGTTATGTGCAAATGGCTTTAGATCCATAAATTACCATATAGCATATATTCAACACAAAAAACAGTGACAATATGTTGTTGACAAAGGACATTGACAGCCACCCGTCAGGAATGCTTTGATGGTGTTTCCTGCTTGGCAGGGGGTTGGACTGGATGGCCCTTGTGATCTCTTCCAACTCTATGATTCTATGATATAAAGGGCCCCATTACCTTCAGTAGCTTAGGGCCTCATCAAACCTAAATCCGGCCCTGCCCGTGAGAATATTCACTTTTGTCATTTGCAGTTCAGGGCTCCTCTGTTTGGAAGAAGAATGCCTCACTGAACTCAGTGGGAATTATTATTATTATTATTGTTATTACTATTTAAAAATAGGGTCATTTCAAAAATAGGATTGGGCTGGCACATGCTTATGGGTTTTAGATTGTTAGAAAAAAAGACACCAAAACTTTCAAGGCTTTCTATTTTATTGATTGATTACATTTATAGACCACCTTTATCTTCCAAGGAGCTCAAGGAGGGGTACATAGATTTCCTCCATTTCATCCTCACAAGAACACTCTAAGGGAGGTTAGACTAAGACAGTGGTTCTCAATTCTTTTTCTCGGAGGCTACACATGCAGAAAAAAATTGCTTGTGCCACACCAAATAGTTTATAGATGAGAAAAACATTGGAAAACAGAAGAAACAGCAACTACCGTAGCACTGCTCGTACACAACTTCATTATAATATTATCATGGGACATCCAGAAATTATAAAGCAATACAGCTACATAAGAACATGAATCATTTCCATAATAGAATTATAAACAAGCCTCTTACATATGTACCTTAAGTATGTATACAAACTCAACGAGATGTATGAGCTTGCTTTTGCAAGGAAATCTCAGTTACAGGATGAGATAGTTCTCAGTATCACTTGATGCTGCTTCTCTCATTTCAAAAAATATATCCATTTCCCCCCCTGTGTTGTACTGAACTGTACTGTACTACATGAAAAGGTTTAAATGTTTCTTTGTCCTTGAATTTTCCCGCCACACTTGCCATCCTCTCCTGCCATACCCTTTGAGACTAAGAGATGGTGACTGGCCCAAGGTTATCCAGTGAGCTTCATGGCTGAGTGGGGATTCAAACCATGGTCTCCCAGGTCATAGTCCTAACTATTATGCCACACTCGCTCTCCAAATAACTCTGGTATTTCAGGATTCTGAAACAGGTGAGGAGGCGTCCCCGGCCCCACAAGCTGAAGAGCACAATTTGGGTGGTGGTGGTATTGGAGCTGGTGTGTTGGCCTCTGCTGCTCCCCTTGAGTGTTTTCAATAAAGCTTTATTATAGTAAAGCTGGGAAGGGGCCACAAAGCCAAATGCATTTGTATAGCAGTCTTTTTAAAGCTGTTAAATTCACAAGAGGTCCCAAAATGGAGATTAATATTTTTTTAAAGTCCCTAACTTGATTAAAAGTAAAAATGAGCCTAGGTAGCCTTCCAAGAGCACTAGAATGCATTTTGAACTGGACTTGAGTGGGAAATCATGGTGAGTAGTGTAGGGTAAAGGGATCCCCCCATACTACGCAAGAGCATCCAGCAATGTAGGTCTCTGCACCTACCGTCTGAAGTGGAATAGCCCAGGCACAGTTTTCCATTTCATTGAGAACTAGGTCTATTACCAATATTGCATCCATTTACTTTTCAGTAGCATTCATTTAAGATGAGGAGGAATAAAGTTATGGTCTAATAAAAATGATATATCCTAGCATAAGGAGTGTGCCCCGTGTCCAGTGGTGAATGATGAGGGGAAAGGGTTTAGTTTGAATAAGAGAGCAGTGGAGTCATATATGCAAGTAGAGCATCGTCAGATCTGGCCCACCCATGAGGCAAGGTAAGGCAACTGCCTTAGGCGGCAGGATCCACCGGGGCATCAGATCTGGCCTACAGCAATGGCTAGACCTGCTCCTTGGAAACTGGATCTGCGGCCTGGAGCTGTCATCCCACCCCCAAGTTTTGCCTCCATAGTAGCCTCTTGGTGAATAGGAGGTGCTGCTGGTCACCTCCCAACCTTGGGGGGAAATGTTGGGGTCTCCTGGGCTCTGCAGCCACCCAGCATGCTTCAGAGTGAGCCCCTTTTCCTCACCACAATAGCCTTTGATTCCCACTTCAACCATCAGGTAAGGTTGATTTGATTCCACCACCCTGTTTCTTCCTGTTGTAGATCTTCATGCATCCGTCCTTCCCTGTTGTGGTGGTGGTGCGGGCATTTTGTGGTTTGCCTCAGGTTTCAAAATGTCTTAGGCCAGCCCTGAGCATAGTGGGGGAATCAGACTCTATAGCAGAATGTAAATTTGCTGATACTGTACTGTGTCAGATTAACAGAGAGCAACTTCAATCAATCAATCAATCAATCAATCACTTTTCTAAAGTTAAAACCATATAAAAATTACAGAATATAATTTTACAAAATATAAAATTACATATTACAAACATGGCAAAAATAGTCATTAACAATAAATTAAACACCAAAAAGTACACAACTGAATTGAACAATTTCCATATAAATCAGAATAAGGTCTAAATAAAGATGCATCAAATTAATATCAATAACGGCAACAACCCCACCCTCCACAAAATCCCCTCAACAATACCCCAACCCAAGAATCTGTTCAGCAGCCACAGCTTTTGCATCTGGAGTCAGTCCAGGCCTGCCCTCCCAGGCCAGGTGGAAAAAGGCCAGCAAGGCAGGGATCAGGTCTTCCCGGACCCACAGCCAAGATAGTCTCTTATGTACCTTGCCCTAGTGCTGTGCTGCAGTTTCAGCTTACTCCAGCTATAAGCTGCCAGCTTGCCCTCTAACTTGTATTACAAGCCTGATTTAAAATTGTTTCTGGCCTCTTCATGTAGCTCTGAAGTATGTACCCTCCAAGCCATCATAAAAAAATCATAGAGTAATTATAAGGATCGTTAAGATTGTTTTCTAAAAGTTTCTGACTGCTCTTTCACATTTACAGATAGCCAAAATAGTTCAAAATGTGTGGCTGTAGTGCTAGAAATAGCAGACACTACTTGTATCAAGCTTTAGTGTTCAAGTGTCTACATTTAGAAGCATGTACATTCAGGTCCAGCTTCATGACATAGCATCGTCAGGCCATGGCCCTGTCTCTTACCCCGGGTCTCTGATTAGTGCTAGGCAGTTTGGTCTGGGCACCTTCCATTTTAATTTCCCCACAGTGCTTCTGGTGCAGCATTATTCTGGAACATTATGGGAAGTTAAATAGCAACTTGCTGCTCAGGGGATGAACTGATATAGGTGGGGGTGCGCCAAGACTCACTTTGCCAAGGACACACCTCTTCTTCTTGGTCTTTATAATTGAACTATTGTTGTTAGTGCCCCTCCTATATAATCTGTTTTAGTTTATATGTATTGTATGGTATTTTGGGGTGGATTTGTTTTCATTATATTGTATTATTTTTTCTAGATGTAACTTGCCCTGGGATCTTAATGTGAAGGGTGGGTAATAAATACGATGATGATGATTATCTATGATGTTGATGATTAGAATTGCTTTGCTGGATCAGACTATCCGCCTAGTCCAGTATTTTGTTTCCAACAGTGACTGGCTGAATGCTTCTTGAATCTAAAGAATGTATTTATTTTACATATTTAGTACCTCTCCCTTCAGTTCTGAAGATCTCCCAGGGTAACCTATAAAAACAAAAAAAACCAAACAAAAGCTTAATGGTAAATCAGCAGTAGGGAAAAACTATCACAACATTAAAACCAAAGCTGCAAAGTTTACGAAACTGGAGCTACCTGCAGACACTAAAATGGTCTTTACGCTTGACACTGAGATTTCAAAAGTTGCTTAGGCAAGCTTACATAGGGAGAGCGTTTCAAAGATGGGGTGCCACAACTGAAAAGACTAATCCTGGCCACTCGCTGCCTCATCCCTTAGTTATATTGTACAGAATTAGAGCAACTGCCTGTTTATCCCCACTGGTGGTAGTTCTTCACAGGCATAGACAGAGGCCTTTCTGTTTTCTGATACCTCATATCCTTTAACTAAAGATGCTGGGAACTGAATCTGGGACCATACACATGTGAAGCAATGAACTATATCAGTGTGGGAAACCTGTGGCTTTCCAGATATGAACAGCCTCTTGGTGAGTGGCCAGGAATGATAGGAGTTGTAGTCCAACATCATCTAGAGGGCCACATTTACCCCAGCCTTCAACTCTAGTGGAGAAGAGCCATGCCCTCTGTCTAGAAACAGGAACGCTCAGCTTGATATCAATGAAGCAGAAGATACAGCAGGCTGGGGGTTCATTACTGATTTTTGGCAGCACTGAAGTACATTTCTTGGATTGTGTGGCACAGTTGCTTGTAGAGTTTTTACAGTTTCTGACCATGTCTGTTCCCATTGTATTGAGAATTACCATATAATGGTTATGAGTGTTTTATATGACATGATACACTTGACTATAATATTGTATGCTGTATGCTTAGAATTATACTCTTCTAAACTTTTATCCCTAATTATGGACTAGAGACACTTACTTTTGAAGGAAGCCTTTATTATTTTACATTTTTTTAGCATTTTAAAGTGTGTAAATTACTTTACAGCTTGTTTTTTCATCCTGATGATATCCCTATATGCAAAGTGACCATACCCTAGCTTTTAAGAAATGTAGGTAGCATTAGTAACTCCCAAGTTGATAAGGGCTTTGAAATTGATTGTTTGAGATTCACACCCAACACTCTGCAATTCTTACAAGAGTTGTGATTCATATGTATGTGTCAATGTGGCCTGGTTCAAATGTAACTGGACTTCTCACCAAACTTTGGTTTGAAGAAACTTGAGTGCTTCCCTTTCCTCTTGTGTGACCTTGTGTGAGACTTTCTGGTTTTTTAGATCAGAGTTTCCCTGATGTGTGAAATTGTAGTTTTAAGGACCACCTACAATTTGGGATTGCAAACCACGGTGGTAGTGGAATGCTTAAGTGCATGCCCATTCAAATCACGTCTAGCTGAGTGACTCTATTGTGTCTGAACTGGACCTCTTTCTCAATTCAGGCTAGGCTATGGTTAATGAAGGTTACTAAATTTGGTTTACATACATGATAATCAGAATGCTTGTTCAAATCATGATTTCCAATTCTTATTTGCTGTAATGACAAACAATAGTTTGAAAAAACGGCACTAAAGTGGCAAACTGGGGAAAGAAGCAGCTATGCACCACCAGCAAATAGTGCACAAAGGAATAAGTTATTTTGCAGAAATGTTTTTGTGAGAAACTTTTCTTTCTGTAAATTCTCCCTTTCTTCTGAAAAATTAGAGGGCAAAAATTCAGTGCAGCCTTAATTGAAAACATTTGACCAGTGAACCCACTCTAGCAGGAAGGGAAATGGAATATAAGGTGCTAGTAGATTTGTCAGCCAGACTAGGCTTGTGGAGACGAGAAGGAAGTGCTGCTTTGGAATGCAAAGAAAACCACAAGGAAAAGACTAAAGAAAAGTATTTACTAGAAGTTAAGTTTGGAGAGTATAAATACATGATATGGCAAAAGAGTGGTTAGTTAGAGGATGATTAATCACCCCCTTTAATAACAGCTAATGGAATGAACAGGCTGTAGGATTAAGACAGATGTACCTGAAGTTCACATGGAAGGAATTTTAACAGTTGTATGTTGTTCTCTCTCTTTCTTCTCTCCTTCTGAGACTTAGAATCCTCAGTTTCAGCAAATCAACTAGGAATGCTGAGGGCTACTTGGGGAATCTTAAACTGTAAAAGGTCCCCATGTTTGACAACTGCGCTGAAGACCCAATAACTTGGCTGTTTCTGCTGAATACAGATTACTAGCAGCACTTCACACCAGAGCTCTTATAGCCCTTCGCTTTCTGGTTACTATTCCGGGTGTTTTGACATATAAGCAATGTTTCTTAACCACCTGAGCCTAGAATGGGGTCTTAGGGTTTATTATTTTGGCTCCTGAGGCCAAGAAGAGATTTGTTTATTTGTTTATGAGTACTTCTTGAGGCTTTATTTGTAATAGATTCCAGTGAAAGCAAATCACCAAAGATAGTAAATCAGATATAATGGATTCATTTTTAATTCCTCAATGTTTTGTTTTGTTTTAAACTTGGCTATGTTACATATTGGTCTCTCTTTCTCTCCCCACAACCCCCTGAGCTGTTGGTATAGGGCAGTTTACATTTACCAATTGCAAAGTAATAAGGCACCCATCTCCTGATTTTTCTGCTCTAACTTCTTTTGCATTAAGTGGACATCATGAAAGTTGTCCTAGAAAACTTCGCTGAGTTGTTGAAAACTTCTTGCACTTATTGGCAGATGTAAACCCAATGAGTGTGTTCATTAATGCCTCTAGAAACCTTTTAGGGAATATTGAGTGTCACACAGTGATAAAGTCAATATTTACAGTATCCCATAAATCAACGATGGGAGGATACTGTATATACCTTTTCTGAATTGGAAAAAAATAAATATTCCTATACAATTTCTTATTAAAATACAGGAATATTTTAAGGTAGGAATCTGTTTGCAAAATGAGGGTAGTTTTGGTGATTTCTTCCATTTATTTTCATATTGTTTGGAAGACATTTTTCAAATCAAAATGTCAAAATAAATTTATTGTGAAAATCATTTTTAATTAATCAATATATAACCATTGAAATGAATTATGATACCACTGTAAGATAGGTTATTGTTCTCAGTCAGCCTGCAGCTTACAGTCTAAAATCCTTTCCCTCCCCCCTTTTTTCTAGAAAATGTCTTGGGCTTAAGTTAGCAGCAACACAATTATCAGTAAGCATATCTTTTAGGAAATTGATTCTATTCCACTGAACTTACATTGTTTTATTGCTAGTAATATGAATTGGAGGCCCACATATTAATAGGAAAATTGCTTCTTATTTTCTAGGCATATCCTCTAAACTCTTGCATTTATTCATAACTTGAATATCTCCATAGCCTCTCATACATTAACATCTGCAGAAGTAGATTAGTGCTCAGAAAGTGAGAGGCAAAGTAGTCCAGTGGATAGAATTTCATACTTGCTTTTAGGAATTCTAGATACACATCCCAGTTCTTTCATGGACTCGTTCTGTGGTCTTAGTCAAGTTGCCTTCTCTTTGCCTTGGTTCTCTTCTTGGGCTTGTGCTACCGTAGTGAGATGTTCTTAAAACATTTTTACTTGAACTGTATATCTTTTGGCCATGTGACAAGCTGTTTTTGCAACTCCTATCAACATCAAAAGTCATCCATGTAAGGAAAGAAACACAGGTCCAAAGCCCCCTTGGGCACATGAACTATTTGTGTGGTCTTTGAATCCTGGACAGTGTTGTTGTGAAGACAAACAACTTTCTCAAGTGCTTTGCTTGTTACAGTGCTAGGTAATTGAGGCAGGATCTGGAGTGTGGCAGAGCATATGCTTTACTTTTAGAAGATCTCTGGTTCAACTCTGCATCTACAGGAAGGGCTGGGAACAATCCCTATTTGAAACCTTGGAGAGCTACTGCTAGTCGTAGATAATACTGAGCTTGATAGAGAAATTGTGTGATTTGATATAAGGCAGTATCCTATGATCCTATGATGTAAAGATAAATTCTTGTGCTCTCTGCTAGAGCAGCCCAGACTTTGTGTGTGTAGAATAGGATGTACACTTTTATTCTATTGTGCCCTCTCACTTTAGACATCAGTTTTGTGTTAGAAATTTCTCTTCTATAGTTTTAGAATTGGTATCCTATCTGTTAACAGGACCCCCTCCCCAAAAAAAAAACAACAGTTGGGAAGCCCTGATTTAAAACTTGCCTTTTCATTTTATTATGTTTTACTTCAGTTGTGTCTTCTGAGATATCAAGTGAACTTAATATGATTCTGTTTTTAGACATCCTTAGCCACACGTTTTGCTCAAGAAGCTTTTGGGAAGCAGTACAAACAAACCATAGGACTTGACTTCTTTTTGAAAAGAATAACACTCCCAGGTAAGAGGAGATTAACATGCATAATACGAAAAAGTGTGACCAACAGTAAAGTGTTGAGAAAAGGACTGTACTCTTAAGTACATAAAAAGTTCTGAAGTTCTAAAAGTATGAACCAGCTTCAGTTACTAATACAGGATACTTACTGATGGATTTTCTTTTTATATTTATGCTTTGTTGTGTGTGAAGTATTAGATTCCCAAGAATGTGTTTGTATTAGGTTCTTGCATCTAGGATTTAAAGTAGATACACCATGTGCAAAACGGAAATGAAAAAAATGCTTATTTTGAAAAGAATATGATTTTTAGATAAAATATCCCCTACTTTTACTTAGGTTGAGGGGATACATATATATTGTAACTATGGAATTGCTAGGCTGTGATATGTGAATGCTGTCTTATGCAAGGCAGCATGAAATTGCTGGCATTTAATAGACCACTAAAATTCAGGGTCCCCAGGCACTCATAAAAATACAGTTTGAGCATTCAAGATGTTTCACTTCGTGATGCAAAGAAACTATTTAGATGCCAGTTGTAGTACACTGCATGGAAAACGTAAAGAAGTAATTAAAAAAGAATGACAGAATCTTAAAGTTTGTTTCTAAACAATTGGGGGGTCTAAAATGAGTTGATCATTTTAATGTAATTCAATTTGCAAGCATAAAAATATTCCATTAAATGCATTTTCCCCTGGTGTGCTTAACAAACCAAAGCTGGAGAGAGCATTTTCACTATGAAACTGCAGGGAGAATTGATAATGTTGCTGCAAGATTGAACTTTTATTATTTTTGGGATGTTTCAGGAAAATACATATGAAGCATAGTTGAATTGAACAGTGTGCATGATTTTTGTGTGTGCTAAACCTCAGATGAACTTTTCTGAAAATTATGTAAATTAAATGCCAATCTTAGAGGTCCTGAAAAATAATTCAGAATCTAGCCTTCAGCAGAAATTTGGGAAAGTTTTCAGGACTTTTCCATATTTACCAACATTCAAACTACATAGATTTGTTGGATGTGATATTGAATCTCAAATATGGGTGCATATTTTTTTAGGAATGTAGGGAATAATCCTGTGTTGCCCACTTGGTTCTCTAGATGTACATACAATATGTATTATATTTTCAATAGCAGAATGTGGGCCAGAAATACATTTCTTCTTATCTCCCCCTCACCACCTCCAATAATAGCTGCCAAGCTTGTGTAACATATTAAATCAGTATTGAATTCTAAAAGGGGATTGAATGCTTGGGAAAGTATTTCTTTTCCTACAATTATTTTTCTCGCCAATTCTAATAAAATATTACCTAGTTTCTTTATAACATCTGCATATTTCTTGTATTTGTGTTTATAAGAACACTTCAGTTGCTTTTGGGTGGAATACATAAAATTGTTATTTTCCCAGATTTTTCCACAAGCTCCTCTTTGTACATGATAGCATAACTTTTTAGTTATGGATGGTAATGTTTGTTGGAGAGCCATAATAAGTTTTCTTGTGCTCAAAATGTTTATGCCACAGAAATCCATTTTTAAAGATGAATGCAATTGTTATTTGAATAGCAACATTGTTATTTTTAAAGTGCAATAACTAGAATAGCAATTTCAAAAAGAAACAATAACTGTGATTGAACTCATTAGGGGCCAGGTAACAAAATTGCAGTTTCTTGAGAGCTGTGGGATATTTTGGGTTAATATGTTTGAAGATGACCCTTTAAAGTGAAAGTATTTTAAATACAAACGCTTATTCTGTTTCCTTTTTCATGAACCTTTGGTAATTGTTCAAGACTGAATATTGATTTCAGCTCATATTTGGCACCTTTATTCTTGTTAGCTTTGACAGGCATTTATTTTGGGTTTGGAGGGAAGAAGTTCTGATTCCAGGGACCTCTTTTCCCTCCCAATTCCAGTGCTACCACAGTTGATGGTGTCAGCCAACTGTTTTGTATGGAAGGTCCTTCTCGTACTCAGTCTATTGCTGTACGCAAGGGTCTCTGCATTGGGATAAATGTTTTTGGATTTGTGGTACATATCTTCCAGCACAAATATTGTTGAATAGTTTAACTGTAAAATGATATATTTTTAAAATTAAAATTGATTCAATTCTCTTTGAGGGAATTATGTTCCAAATAGTGGCCTGGTTCATTATATTTTATGATCCAGTTTAGTGTGTCATTTAGATGTAACCACTGTGCAGATTTCAGTGCTTAAAATAGTGCATCTGTTAGTCAGAAGTTTTGCAGATAGAGCTCCTTAAGAGTCACAGTCAAAATACTTTCAGGAAGGTTGTGGGTATAAGCCAGTAAACAGGGTTTCACTGTGAAAAGGCTTTTAAAAGGCCTCAGTAAAAAAGGGAGGACAGACGTGTTTTCAGTTCCATCTTTACTGTGTAGAACTTTAAGTAAGGTTAACCAGTGCCCCAAGTATACTTTTAGAAGGCTGCTGTTGAATCCTGCTAGTGGCATCAATTCAGACCAAATGAGTTTGGCTATCTGCCCTGTGTTCCTAATAAACTCAGCTTCACTTTCAATTGAACATTATTTCCTGTAAAGTACAAAAAATTCAAGTTACAACAAAATTTCTTCAGAATTTTTAATATTCAATACATATGAAAACTTTAAAGGATTTTTTTGCTATAGGACCAAAAATATACATCATGCAATTGTGTAAAACATATTTGTGTATAGTTACTTGAAATATTTACCACTGTTTAATACCTACATGGATAGTCTGTATTCTCTCCAGTTTTATATACACATGGAAATTGAACCTAACTGAATAATTCTGGCCTCATTTGAAAAATACATATCTTAGTCTCATTTATTTCAGTACAAAGTTCTGCCAAATAAATGGGCTTAAGACCAGGATTCTAGGAAAATACAGCTATCAGCATATTTTGAAGAGGGAAGAACCCTGTGTTTTTGAACGTTGTAATCATAATAAGATATTTTTCAACATAATATGTTGCTCATAGCATTGATGCACATTAGTCTTAAGTCTCAACAACCCTGCTAATTGGGTGCCTTCCGGTGCAATCCATGGGAAGTTCTCCTGTGCAAGGTTCATTAGAATGGATGAGAGCTTCCATTCATTTGAGAGTAGCTTGACACGTCAAATGCCCTTCAGGAATATATTTACACAGAAAAGTTGTTAAAACCATTATTCACACTAGCTTTATTATATAGAAAGAAGGTTCCAGATCTGAATATAGTTTCTACATGTATCTCTTTAACACAGGCAAAACACTATCAAAATTGGCTAACTTTCTCAAGTTTGCATGCTGTTTTTCTGATCATTTATTTATCTGACTATGTAGCAATGTTATGGGAAGAATTTTAAAAGGTGTTCAGACAGGAAACCTTATATTTATGTTAGTTGTATATTGTAAAAGATCAATACTTTTTATGTTAAATGCAGTGGGACTAAGACTACAACCTTGTATATGCTTACCTAGTTGTAAGTCTTATTGATTTTGTTGTGGAGCTTAGTTCTGAGTAGACACTTTTATAAACCAATTTGAAGCTTTCTTACATTCAAGCAGTATATAGGTGTTGTGAAATCAATTTTTTTTTTTAAAAACGTGCATGTTTGCACTCTAAATATACATGAATGGGTGCATGATTGAAACCATAGTACTGTAAGTCATTTACATTGATTTAATTAGGAGTAATCAACAAAAGGTTCATCAATTTTATCTTTAATAATATTGAGTAAGTAAAATTAAATCTTTTTGTTTTATAGAATTACTTTTGTTTTAAAGAAGTGGATATTTTTATAACTGATATGAAGGACTTTAATAACTGTTACTTGGGTAACAGTTTTGTATATAACATACAAAATTCAAACTGATGTCCTTTCTTTCTTCATTACACACACACACACACACACACACACACACACACACACACACAAGCATATACCTTCCATTTCTCAGGTTGACATCTGTAACATGGAAATCTAGGAATATATATTGCTCTTGAATATGTGGACTGTTTAGGATTTTGCCATCTTCTTGTTTTGACCAACTGCTCTGCTAACAGCTGTGTGACAGAGAAAATGCAGTTTTGAGAAAAAGTGTACCTATTGAATTTTCACTAGTCTGCTCATTGTTATGATGGCACAGAGCTTCTGTCCCTAAAAAGTAGCATACTATGATGCTGGAATTGTGACCTAAAGCATCCCTTTGAGATTTTTGTTCCGGGGAAAAAATGCATTGGCTGCTTAGATTTTTAGCACAAAATCACTATTTTGTATTATGCAAGCTGTGCTGTTTGACATTTCATGGAACTATGTTCTAAAATGTGATGTATGTAGGCAGTATATTTTGCCGTGATAATGTTAACACTGGTTATAAAAGATGGCATAGGGAATAATTTATGTGAGTGGTTTCTACACATACACATTTCTTTTAAATGGAAGAGGCATGATTGCAATTTGTTACACTCTTGTGTTCAGTATTTTGTTAGATGTAAGTACTTATAAGTACTTTTTAAGTGTGTGCAAAAGTGGACATACTACTTATCTGACATGAACTGATTCCAGCAGTAGCTGGTTCTTAGCTGTTATATCTTTCTTTCTTTATCATTACATTTTTTGGGGGTGTGATGCAAACAAATGAATTCCTGTGGGTGAGATTTAAGCTTTTATTTAGTGAGATCAGTGAGACTGGGAAATGTTTCAAATTGGCTGGATCATGCCTATATTATACAAAGTATTATAAAGGCTTGATATTAGAATAATTTGGATTTCTGCTAGAGAAAAATTAAAAACCACTGCATATCATGAGATATTTGAAGTCACGTTGAAGTTGTTTTGCTTTTGGAATATTTATTAATGGAATATAGTGCTGGTTTAGCATCCACAATATATTGAGTATGCTGACTAGTCCAAATACATATGCACTGTGAGGAGCTAAGCACTACTGGAATATCTAGACACAATATTTAAAATCAAGTCCAGTTACTATTGCTGAAAAGTGCAACCTTTTAGTATTTTGAGTCTGTCTTTCTAGCTGTGCTATCAAGGAGATAACCAGGATCCATTGTATACTATTCATTTGCAAGGTCAGTCAAAGCTTTACTTTCAATTTCTCTGCAGTTGTTTGCTCTTCCAAACAGAAGAGCTGCTCTGCAATTTTAAAAATGACATGACTGTTACTGTGGGAAGTGCAACAGAAAAAAGTGAAAATAGATTTGCACACCATTCATGTCTTCTCAGCTGAATTAGGGGGGAAATTGCCCACAAGAAAATTTATGTCAGATTATTAGTACAAATAAGTGGAAAATGGCTGCTACTGAGCACTCACAAATAATGAATGATGTGATGTTGCCAGGTACAAACTGTTTGGAAAATAATGTGCACAAAATTGTGTTGTGCTCAGCTTGTTGCCAGGACCGTCAAGCATAAGTGCTTACCGAGAAGGCCTTCTCGGTGGTGGCACCCTCCCTGTGGAACACCCTCCCTTCAGATGTCAAGGAGTTAAAGAACTACATAACATTTAGAAGACATCTGAAGGCAGCCCTGCATTGGGAAGTTTTTAATGTTGGATGTTTTATTATGTTTTGATATATGCTGTAAGCTGCCAAGAGTGGCTGGGGAAACACAACCAGCTGGGCGAGGTATAGATGATAAAAATAATTATTATTACCTAGTTTTATGCACCAAAGTGCGGTTTTAATTTTGCATTCCTAGAACACCAGCCCCTCCTGGTAACATAGCAAGTAAATTGGGGGGCGGAGCTGTTTGCAATGGAGGGGTGGTGGTGAGATAGAGTTGCTGTCAGAAATCCCCAGTGGGTTTGTGCAAGCCATTGGGCATTATTTAATAGCTCTTGGATCCTAACCATGCTGTGTGCTTATCATGGACACATACACACACGCTCTCTGGGTCCCATGTGATCCTTGACTTTTGTTTTTTGTGCACAGCAGACCATGTCTTATTATATTGCCACTTTAACAGACTTGCATTAGTTAAAAGGATGTAAATAAGCAAACCAATAATGGTTTTCAAAAAGCATCCAGAAAAATATTATTAAGGAAAAAATAAAGAGAAGAATCAACTTTTGACATGACTGTTCAGTTAGTTTTTTAAAAAAACTATTTGCCAATGTGATATGGGTGGTGGTGGTGCAGTTTGGGAATAACATGATTAAAGCTCCTGTAGATGTTGCATTGCTCTCTGGATCCTGGTCAAATGCAGGGCATGGTTTGCTGTAGGCAGTGGCAAAGCCTACTGTTCATCTCGTTTATACAAGACAAATACATCAGCAACAGCACATCTGACATAGGTGGAACACATGGTGCTGCTGCTTCAATATTCTGTTGTAAAGATTATTTATATCTGATTTCTGTAAACCAGCTATGTCAAATACATCAGTTATTTTTCCCCCTTCTTGCAGGAAATGTAAATGTTACTCTTCAAGTATGGGATATAGGAGGCCAAACAATAGGAGGCAAGATGTTGGATAAATATGTCTATGGCGCACAGGTATGGTTTAAAAAATTATAAATTACTGTGGTTACTTATTGTTGGCTTCTCTAGGACCGTACTGTAAAAATGATAGTTTGCAGTAGAATTTTAAGAGGCTAGTAAATGTAAACATCTGCTTAAGTGAAACTGTTTTGAACGTTGGTTTTGTAGACTGAATTTTTTTAGCACAGGATTGCTTGAACAGTATTTCCTTTTATGAACGAAAGGTGCTAGTTTGTATATCCCTAACAGCTTTCCGAAACAGATGTTCATGGCCCTGCATTGTGGCTTAAGTTGAAAATAGCAGTTTTCGTCAAGGTTATTTAGATATCCCCATGGATATCTAAATAGGCATAGTGGCTGTTTTGAGTGCAGATGCTTCCTGGGGAGCAAAGGTAGAAGGAGGAAATTAAGAGCAATCCTATGCTATTAAATTCATTCAGCCAGCTGAGGTTCTAGGAGGGCAAACAAAAGAAGGCAACTAGGTAGCTAAATGTTTTTGCAGAGCAGTGAAAATGAACTGTGCTTTACAAGTAGGCAAATTTTTAAATTATCAGTAATGCTACATACATTCTTTTCTGTTTAGAATAAGAAGCATTTGAGACAGTGCACCCTCTGTTGTTAGTAAACTACAAAAGCACACTTTATTTTTTATAGTACTGCTTTTTGGACAGCTTGATTTATAAATATGTACAATAAACACTTACTCACTCAAACCCACAGCCCATTTTTATTTGTGATGAACCTATTTTTGTTTTGTTTTCTCCCTGAATAAAGAGGAAAATAGGTGGTTGAGGCCCAGATGAAACTGGGGGTGTGGCAATGTGTAAATATAGAGTAGGAATTGTTAATTGAAGAGACTGGAAATTGCACATTAGTAGAAGAAAAATGGGCCAACTTGTTAAAATTTTAAAGCTAGTCATTTTCAGAAATGAAGTTAACAGATGTTTATTGCAGCTTACCCAAACCTGAGTCAACCTTGCTGCATCTCTTGAGCCACATCATGTTTTCCTACATAAGGCGAGGAAGCACTATAAAATGAGATTAAATTTAAACTCTCAATAATATGGTAACTTCACTATATGGAAGCAAATTATATACACAAAATTAAAAGCAATTGGGGATGTGAAATACTAGAAAATTTGTTTCCCATGTAGCCAGTCCATGGAAATAGTTCCCATCTGTTCTCGAGGTATTTCTTCCAAAAAATGTATATAGTTTGATATATGAAGTATTTTGAGTGTTCAAACCACCTAATATAAATTATTTTAGTATCCCTTAGAGCAGTCTGGTCAGTTAGGTCATTATTTAGTATCTCCCTATTACAGATGAGAGACTGAGGCTAAAAAGCAATAGCTTGCATGAGACCATCTACTGAATTAACTATAATAGGCACAATTTCATATTTAGCCACTACAGTAATTCTATTACCATTTAAACTTATCAGGTAACCTCTTTTCTTCCTCAATTTCCTTTGATTTCAGATTTGCTTCATTAAATTTCAGTGCTGTTTTGTGCTCTACAGCAGAAGTTGCACTTGAATTACAAAAATATAGCTGTGGATATAAATTTGATACCCAGTGCTGGTAACTTTGTGGACATCCATATTCTAGGTTAAGTTTAAATAAGACTGTAAACTTTATTTAGACTTTACTTTTTATACCTTAGCCCAGAATTTTTTTTTATCATATCCCTTTGACATCTTCCATATATCTGTTTTATTGGGCACGACTGATTCAGTCTGTTGCTAGAATAAATAAACAATTGTCTGAACTTTTATATTGTCAATTTCACTCTATCATAATTTCAAGGTTAGAGATTTAGAGATTCATAATTAAGACTCTGCAAACTTGAGGGTGATGGGAACTAGGTGCTGTCCTGCCGATGACAGTGAAGAAGAAGAAGAACTTATATGCTCAGCAGCAAGTAATGAGTCACAGCAGCCACTTGTTGTTGTTCAGTCGTTCAGTCGTGTCCGACTCTTCGTGACCCCATGGACCAGAGCACGCCAGGCACGCCTATCCTTCACTGCCTCTCGCAGTTTGGCCAAACTCATGTTAGTAGCTTCGAGAACACTGTCCAACCATCTCATCTTCTGTCGTCCCCTTCTCCTTGTGCCCTCAATCTTTCCCAACATCAGGGTCTTTTCTAGGGAGTCTTCTCTTCTCATGAGGTGGCCAAAGTACTGGAGCCTCAACTTCAGGATCTGTCCTTCTAGTGAGCACTCAGGGCTGATTTCTTTAAGAATGGATAGGTTTGATCTTCTTGCAGTCCATGGGACTCTCAAGAGTCTCCTCCAGCACCATCATTCAAAAGCATCAATTCTTCGGCGATCAGCCTTCTTTATGGTCCAGCTCTCACTTCCGTACATTGTTGTTGTTCAGTCGTTCAGTCGTGTCCGACTCTTCGTGACCCCATGGACCAGAGCACGCCAGGCACGCCTATCCTTCACTGCCTCTCGCAGTTTGGCCAAACTCATGTTAGTAGCTTCGAGAACACTGTCCAACCATCTCATCCTCTGTCGTCCCCTTCTCCTTGTGCCCTCAATCTTTCCCAACATCAGGGTCTTTTCTAGGGAGTCTTCTCTTCTCATGAGGTGGCCAAAGTACTGGGAAAACCATAGCTTTAACTATACGGACCTTTGTTGGCAAGGTGATGTCTTTGCTTTTTAAGATGCTGTCTAGGTTTGTCATTGCTTTTCTCCCAAGAAGCAGGCGTCTTCTAATTTCGTGAGTGCTGTCACCATCTGCAGTGATCATGGAACCCAAGAAAGTGAAATCTCTCACTGCCTCCATTTCTTCCCCTTCTATTTGCCAGGAGGTGATGGGACCAGTGGCCATGATCTTAGTTTTTTTGATGTTGAGCTTCAGACCATATTTTGCGCTCTCCTTTTTCACCCTCATTAAAAGGTTCTTTAATTCCTCCTCACTTTCTGCCATCAAGGTTGTATCATCAGCATATCTGAGGTTGTTGATATTTCTTCCGGCAATCTTAATTCCGGTTTGGGCTTCATCCAGTCCAGCCTTTCGCATGATGAATTCTGCATATAAGTTAAATAAGCAGGGAGACAGTATACAGCCTTGTCGTACTCCTTTCCCAATTTTGAACCAATCAGTTATTCCATATCCAGTTCTAACTGTAGCTTCTTGTCCCACATAGAGATTTCTCAGGAGATGGATGAGGTGATCAGGCACTCCCATTTCTTTAAGAACTTGCCATAGTTTGCTGTGGTCGACAGAGTCAAAAGCTTTTGCGTAGTCAATGAAGCAGAAGTAAATGTTTTTCTGGAACTCTCTAGCTTTCTCCATAATCCAGCGCATGTTTGCAATTTGGTCTCTGGTTCCTCTGCCCCTTCGAAATCCAGCTTGCACTTCTGGGAGTTCTCGGTCCACATACTGCTTAAGCCTGCCTTGTAGAATTTTTAGCAAAACCTTGCTAGCGTGTGAAATGAGCGCAATTGTGCGGTAGTTGGAGCATTCTTTAGCACTGCCCTTCTTTGGGATTGGGATGTAGACTGATCTTCTCCAATCCTCTGCCCACTGCTGAGTTTTCCAAACTTGCTGGCATATTGAGTGTAGCACCTTAACAGCATCATCTTTTAAAATTTTAAATAGTTCAGCTGGAATATCATCACTTCCACTGGCCTTGTTGTTAGCAAGGCTTTCTAAGGCCCATTTGACTTCACTCTCCAGGATGTCTGGCTCAAGGTCAGCAACCACACTACCTGGGGTGTATGAGACCTCCATATCTTTCTGGTATAATTCTTCTGTGTATTCTTGCCACCTCTTCTTGATGTCTTCTGCTTCTGTTAGGTCCTTTCCACTTTTGTCCTTAATTGTGGTAATCTTAATTGTGGTAATCAGCAGCCACTACACTCAGGCTAAATGACAGGAAAGATGAGGCTACATGGGCTGGGAGTAGCAATCCAAATTTAAGAAGTCCAAGATCAGGGCAAGGAATTCAGAACTGCACAGAAGCAACGGAGTTGCCCTAGCAGGTTGGCAAGCTCATCTGCCAAGCTTCTAAATATAGGGCAAGGCATGCTTACTCATGAGACTGCCAAGTGTGGAGATGCTCATTGCATCAAGGAGGATGCGCCTGTTCCCAGTGTTGGGAGCACTGCCAGGCCCTGGGCAAACAGGCTGTGCCCTCCCCTTCTGACCCTAGTTTTTTAACACCTAGTGGTGGACTAACACCCTCACAGGATTCCATTGCTGTACTCCTTTCCCGGTTGGGGGGGGGGGGGAGAGAATGGCAGGACTGCTTCCTCAGCCAAAACAGCCACATCCTGGGAGGGAGATGAATCTGTCTGCTTCAGCCTCTGATCCTTAGTCTCAGCTCTGCTTCCCAATGTCACCCTCCTGTTCTCCATCCTCCTTCATTTCAGTCTGCAACTGCACCTGGTGCACCTCAGGACTTGTTACATCATCTCCCCTCCAATGATGCCCCCCCTTCTTGGTCTTTGGATCTGGCTTCATGGGGTTGTTGTTTAGTCATTTAGTCGTGTCCGACTCTTCATGACCCCATGGACCAGAGCACGCCAGGCACTCCTGTCTTCCACTGCCTCCCGCAGTTTGGTCAGACTCATGTTGGTAGCTTCGAGAACACTGTCCAACCATCTCGTCCTCTGTCATCCCCTTCTCCTTGTGCCTTCATGGGGTAGTGCCTGTGAAAGTGGTGTACCAGCTCAGAGGTGTGTACATTTATGACACCCTTCCAGGAGTGTTCATCTAGTCCATAGCCCTTCCAGTCTATCAAACACTGCAGCAGACTAACATGGTGATGAGAGTCTAAAATCTGAGTCATTTCATATTCCTCTTCTTCTTCCACCATTACCAGCACAGATGGCATCCCCAAGATGCCACCCAAGGATGCTTGGATGCAGAAGGGGGTAAGGAATGAATACTGGGGGCATCCACATAGAAGACAGGAAGTGATCCTGAAATTCCATGGTGCTGATCTGTGCTTCAATTTGGAAAGGTCCTAGGTGATGAGCATCCATTTTGAGGGAAGATGATGAGTGAATAGTTGCACTTTGAGTTTGGTGCCCTCTGGGCAATGTTTACTTGCAATTTCTTTGGATGCAGTTTTAGCCCAGCCCAGGTGCTCTTGAAGGAGTTGATGCATAGCTGGAAGGTCTTGGACAAAGTATTTTGTGGTGGGGATCAGAGGGGGCTTGTGGATGGTTTCCATAGTTGATGGGGGGGGGGAACGGACTGCTGGGTGGAGGGAACTCTTTAAGGGGAAGCATTGTGATTCAGTCTTCAATTTACACAGCAGTGTAGATATTTCAGTATGGCGTTGGGTCTATTCTGTCTGACCGCCGTCTGTGGATGATGGGAGGAAGAGCACTTGAGCTTGATACCCAAAAGTTGCAAAAGGGCTTGCTATAAATGGGCTGTGAAGTAAGGTTGACTCTCCAATATATTCCCTACATGGAGCCCATAGAGGCATAATATGTGTTGGAAGCCCTGGATGTGGCAAAAAGTGAGCCATCTTGCTGAAGAGGTCCATATTACTAAACTGGTAGTGTGATACTTACAGAGTGGCAAATCTACACTGAAATCCAAAGACAAAAAAATCCAAGACCCTGTGGGTATGGGCAGAGGTTGTGACAACCTTGTAGGCTTGCCTGGCATGTTTATTCCACAGGATTTGACATACCGTTCTACAACATGAGGTGCTTTGAAGCACTAGAACTCCCTAGCCATGGAATGATGAGCCATGAATTGTCCAAAGTGGCTGGCTATGAATTTCAGAAACCACCAGAGTAGACTTGCCTCCCTAATGAGAATCTCATTGTAGACACCTCAGTTATTCTTCTCCGTTTGTCAATTACTTTGCTTCAGTGCAGTTTCAGCTAATATGATTAAGAGTGCAACATAACCCTTAAAATAAAGGAAACTCTTATTCTTTCAAGGGCTGTCTCTCATCTACAACATTGCATTTTAGAACATTTTCTGTGTATGTTTCATTTTAATGCTGGTGGTGGGGAGCTTGTATGAATTAACATTGAGTAAGTGTTCAGTTTGTCTCATTTCTAAGTTCACATAAAGATAGATTTTTTAATATAAATTTAGACATCTTAACATACTGTGCTTTACATATATATTTTGCTTCTCAGGCTGTCCTCCTGGTGTATGATATCACCAACCAACAGAGCTTTGAAAATGTAGAAGATTGGTATAATGTTGTAAAGAAGGTCAACGAAGAGTCAGAAACTCAGCCACATGTGGCTCTGGTAGGCAATAAAAGTAAGTTGTTGAACTGTTGTTTAGCTGGAATGTTTTGGTGATCGAGCTAAGATGCAGGCCAGTAGTATATTCCATATGCACAGATCTGCAGTACAACTATGTGAGCCTCAACGTTGCAGACATTGGTACATGTGTGGTCCCTTCTATTTTACTGGCACCATTGTTCATTGATTTTGGCAGGCTCTGTCCCGTAGAATGTAATATTTCATGCATTAGACCAAATGGGGGTGCTATGTTGTGACAGCAATCACAATGTTTAGTCTGCTGGGGGTTATCACTTCATGGAAATAACCTGCTTCAGTGATTAGCAGCATGACACTACCCATAAAACTTGGAAAATGTTGCCAGCATGTTTTTCTAATTTTTCTTATACAAAATGGTTGCATTATTATTCATCTTCCTTTTTCTTAAACTGTGCCCAATAAACAAAACATAGCCTTAATTCCTAATAAGGAATTTTTTGCCTTAATTCCTAATAAGGAATTTTTTGCCTTAATTCCTAATAATAAAAATAATAATCTTTTGAGAGATGACTATAGCACATCATAATAAGGAAAACAAAAACAAACAAACAAACAAGCCACTACCATGAGGAGCTTAACAACATAGAGGCAAGAGCTATGTGTTAAGTAACAAGAACACTGTCAGGAGCCTAATTTCCCCTCAATCATTTTAGCAAATCCTAAGGTTTGGTATTGCCCTTATCAAACAAGGTTTGGTCAATTGACTAGTCAACTATTGGTCATATATTTTAAAGTAACAATTTTATGAGAACAACAGAAAAACATTTTTTTTCTACTCTACAGATATGACAATTGGCTCATTGCAGAAACAAAGTAATTTCAGGTGTCACAATATACAATAGTACCTTGGTTGTCAAACGGCTTGGCTCCTGAACAAATCAGCTCCCAAATGCCGCAAACCTGGCAATGAGTGTTCTGGTTTGCGAAGGTTTTTCGGAAGCCGAACGTCCAACATACCGTATCATCCACATCTTCTGATTGAGTGCAGGAGCCTCCTGCAGCCAATTGGACACTGCGCCTTGGTTTTCAAATGGTTCCGGGTGTCGAACGGACTCTCGGAATTAATTAAGTTCGAAAACAAAGGTACCACTGTATATTGTAAAACTTTCTATGTCACTGTTAATTACAGTAGATTCTAGGGTACACAGTAGAAAAAATATTCAGTAACTGGCCACCTTCAACAGAATAATTTAGCAGATTGAAGAGCAGCCAAGTAAAGAGCACAATAAGTGGTGCTGTGGGTTAAACCACAGAACCTAGGGCTTGCTGATCAGAAGGTCGGCGGTTCGAATCCCCACGAGGGGGTGAGCTCCCGTTGCTCGGTCCCAGCTCCTGCCCACCTAGCAGTTCGAAAGCATGTCAAAGTGCAAGTAGATAAATAGGTACCGCTCCGGCAGGAAGGTAAACCGCGTTTCCGTGCGCTGCTCTGGTTCCCCAGAAGCGGCTTTGTCATGTTGGCCACATGACCCGGAAGCTGGACGCCGGCTCTCTCTGCCAGTAACGCGAGATGAGCGCCACAACCCCAGAGTCGGACATGACTGGACCTAATGGTCAGGGGTCCCTTTACCTTTACCTAACTTACTATAATGGCATAACAAATGTGAATCATTCATGGGGGAGGGGGAATCTGTTTGGTTTTTATCCTGAAACTCTAGGCTCAATAAATACAAATGCAGTATAAATAAATAAATTGTGGATAATGAAATTAAAGCAGAAGGCAACAGTTATTTCAGTGGCTGTTTTCTAGATTGCAGTCCAGCCCTTCACAGGAGCCTTACAGAGCAGATGGTTAGTCATGTACAAGAAGGAATTTTGAGCCATGACCTTTGCCATTGACCACTTGTATTCCTGTACCTCTTTGGAGATTCCTGCAGTTATAGCAGGTAGCCAGTAAGAGAAGCTTTGCTTTGCTGTTAGGTTTCCCTCTTGACAGCCTCAGTGCTGAGGGGCAAGCAGCCCTCCATCGTTCCTGCCCTTGACATCATAGCACAATACAAAAGTAAGCTGTCACGGACACAGTGACATTCTTGCTTTCATAGAATACTTGGCAATGTTTGATTTTAGTCAAATAATAAGTGGTCAATTTTATAGTATTTCATCTGTAAGTTGACTGAAATGCCAACGCTAACAAATCGTTCAAGTGACGTCTCTTACATTTACAGACTGGAAGATGCGCACTGTCTGCATTTATCACTGGAAACTTTTTAGAAAGTAATGTTTGTTTAGGTTTTCTTTCCCCTCCAAATTCCACAAACGATTGGAGTGAGGCTACAGAAAAGGCAGAATGCCCAGCCATCGAAGTCCCTCCCAACTGCAGCATGGTGCAAATGTATAAAGGCAGCTTTTGATTTTCCTAACTTAGTTATTTGAAATATGTGAATATTATTAATATGTTTATAGTTCTGTTCCCTGTGTGAAGTCTTGTTCAAGGGCTTTCAAATGCTATACTTCATGCCTTTTGTTTCCTACTGTTATTAAAGCACTTGAAAAAGCTTCATACAAATTTGCATGAACGTGATTTCCACTATGCAGAGTTTGTTCTGTTAATTTTACACATCACTCAATGGTAACATTTTTCCTTGTGGTGTGTAGAGTAGTGACTGTGTTTTCTTTAATTAGAATCTGTTTCTTCTTTTCTGCTTATAGAATCTTAGTACCAAAACCAAGTAGTCCACTGTCCTGGAAATAAGAACTAACATAGCTCTGGGTGCCATTTTAAAATGTACATAAATCTCAAGAGTAACTGTTCTGTACAGACACAGTACATATGATGGCCTGTCATGATTTTAAATGTTTAAGGTGGACGGAAAGTATTTATACCAATCTTGTTGTGGACTTTCAGTTCTTGCAACTTCTGTGGATAGCTGTGATTCTGACATAATTGAACTGTAAAAATGGGAATACACCTAAAACCACACCAGGGTTATTATTTCAATTTCTGACCTATAGATTAGCTATAGAAGGGATGTAAATCACTACTTGGCAATATTAAATTTGCTTAACATTATCGTCATCAAACTTTATTAAGGTCGCAGACCAGCATAAGATACAAACATGCGAATAAAACAAAACACATAAGACTTAAAGAGGAGAGGGGTAAAAGCTAATAGTTAAAAGTGGTTATAACTCACATGAACTTAAAGCATATAGAGACAAAAGACAAGCGGTTGAAAGCGACTATAAGGGACAAAACATGAAGCAGCACAGGCATTGCATTAATTGCTTACAAAATTAAGTAATGATTTAACATTATGAAGTTCAAGCTGTATGAACCTGGGCTGCTTCTGCTCTGTACTACCTGTACTACCCTGTGCTCATCTGGTACTACTGCGAAGAGTTGGGAAGGTCTTGCTTCCATTTTTTACTAACTATAGCTTAAAGGTACATTTGAAAATAGGCAAATGCTGGTTAGTCTTAATAATTGTTTCCTAAAGCATGGTTTAATAAGCTGGCTTGCTTTAAGTTTGGGATATAATGCTAAACTATGTTTAATCAAAACAAAGTGGAATTTTCTGAACACCTTGCAGCTGTGCCAGGAGAATGGAAGAAGATAATGTAAAAGCTTGAGGCTCATGCTTGATATGGCATTTAGTCATGTTAATATGTTTAGCCTGGATGAGACCTGCTAAAGAGCCCCCCTATGTCCTCTAGTATGTGATTATTTTATATCTCAGTCTTGCAATAAATTACTAGGGTGGCATACAGTACTAAATAAAAATGCAACAACAGTATTAAAAACATGAGTACTTATATTTTTTACAATGTCACTGGGATTTTGTTCCCATCTCCTTTTGTGTACTTCCAAAAGGTATGCTTAATAGCATTCACTACTAGCTGCATTCATTCCCTTTGCAAAAAGTGAACTTCCTCAAAAGTTGCTGTTTCCTTACTATGCTGTCAGATAGAAAATTGATTTGAGTGGACAACTGAGCTTCCGTTATGCTCTGAATGTTTTCTTTTCACCATCCACTTGTTGGAGGTCAACTGCTTGATATGAAGTGGTGAGCCATTATTGCAGGAAAAATGGTGCTTACCGGTAGAAATGCTGCAGAAAGTTGTTCTAATGAATCAATCCCATAAATATTTTAATTGCATGGCAGTCAATCATTATGTTGCCATGGCACTTAGAAGATGATGTAGCGGCTTACTAATTTCAGCTTGAAATCTATTTCTATTTAATACCATTGACTCCTATGGCAAAATATTTTTGTTACGTAAGGCTTTCCCCTATTTGTTCCTTGATCCTGACAAGCTCAATCAGTGTTTCGTCCCTTTATCACATCTATAAGCAAAACATGCAAGTGTCAAGTCAACATTCCTGCTGGATAAATTGTGACCTAAAATTAACCCAGACTGCATAGGAGCTGCTGTTACTTGATTTACAGCTGGCTGGTTAGCCTGAGGGCAGTTGTTATCAGCAACTTGTAGAAGGGGTAGGAATTATCGGTCAGCATTGTAGGGTGGATGGAAGAATGATACCTTTTCTCACAGATATTATCCAGATCCTTTCCTAAGCAGAGTCCAATAAGTCAGGTTTTTAAACAGCCATTGTGATGGATGGGCCTGAAAAGAGAGTGCATCAGTGCTAATTAAAAATGTTGATGGTATATTCGACTGAGTGATGATTAATTGATGCTGGAGTGCTTTCTCTGAGCAGGAAATGTAGTACTGCTGTAGTGTGAAGTTTAAAGGTTACATTTTAATGTAACTCATAAGGTTAATGCATTGAGCTGCCTGTTCTATTGGGATAACTTAATTGCTCTTAAAACTGTAGAGTTTAGTTATTTCTAGGTACTCAGTAAAATTTTACTAATTTCTGCACAAATTAGCTTAGGAGTTTTCAAGTAAACCGGCTTGTAAATGCTATTTTTTGTTTGTACTGAGTAATGACTTTTTACACTGTGGGATGAGACAGCACTACACTGAATTTCGATAGGTTGGGATATCCTCAAATACAGCTTAAACTCCCTTGTTTTATAAAAGAAGAAAACTATAACACTTCTGTGTAAATGTATCATACAATAATGTTTTGGATATCTGCAAATGAGTTCTTTAAAATTGATATCTGATTTGATTTTTTGCTCCATTCCACAAATTAAAGTCCTAGTGCAAATTCCCAGATTGCAACTTAACATAAGTATACTGGCTGGAATCTGGGGTCACGGATTGGCTTTGTTGGGAACCTGTTGAGATCTACCTAGCCCTGCTGCTCGTATACTTACTGTTGCAGAGAGCACCTTCCATCTAGTGAGCAGTGAGAGTGGGGAGGAGTAGGAGCAGTACGGTAAGCTGCACATACCTTGTCTTCCCCCTCTGGGGAGGTAGTGCCATTTGGGCCCAGAGGGAGAGGTAAGTGAATGATAAATTACAATAGTAGCAAGAGTGTACCCTGAGACAATCCAATAGACCCCCCCAACCCCCCCCATGGAATTCTCTCAGTTAGTAAACATGGTACAGGGGCTCATTTATGATGTTCTAAAACAATGCGACTTACTTTAGTTCTGCAGTAGTACCCTGGCTCACATGCATGCATTCAACAAAAGCCTTCGCTTATACCTGGGAGTTAAACTGTAGTGTGTGGGGACATAAATGGGGGTTGGGTGGGAAGAAGTTGCTTCCGCCTCACAGTGGAGGCATGTTGCGCTCTGGCCTCCCGGGCACACTTCCTCCCATCTTGGCATGGGCGGGACAATGTCCTGCATCACGGTGAGGTGTCCTGGCCACGTCACAGCACCGAGCACCCAATCAGGAGGCTCGGGGTGTGGCTGGGACGATTTAAACCCCGGCGCAATGCAATTTCGTTCCCTTTTGCCTTGCACCGCGATTCTCCCGCCCTCCCACCCCTTTTTTCAGGTTTCGCTATTGTCCTTGCTTTGGACTTCGTTCGGTCGCCTGTTTTGAAATGGGGGCCAGGTAGAATTTTTTTCCATTTGGCAGATTGGCATTGGCCACTTGGTTTTCGCCTGCCTCTCAGCAATCGTCACAACTTTGTAAGGTTTGGCGGTTAGGCATTGGAATAGCGGTGTGTGGGGGGGGGGGTGAGGTGCGGCCATCACCTTGCCCCTACATGCTCTAGGGTATTCCGTTAAAGGAATCCGGGGTCTGGATCTTGTCCGAAGCCTGTGGAGGGGCTAAGGCCATGCCATGACCCCAGGGAACCCAGGGGATGCTTGAGTCGGTTCACGTCGGCAGGACTCCCCCTTTGGGGTTTACCCTTACCAGACTTCCTGCAAAGCGGGCTGGAAGTCAGATATAGTCTTGTTTGCCAATGCCTAAGCCAATACTGCTCACATTCTGTAATCAATAAAGTTGTGGCCTAAATTATGCCCACTAACATTAACCTTAATTACCAGTACTGTGTCATCTCGTCTTTATTCTGGGGAGTGGGTTTGGGGGGCCTTGAGGCGCAATAAGGGAAATGCATGACAAGGTCAAATGGTAAATGTAGATTAAAACTTTATTTCCTGTTGGTTTCTGCATGTGAATTAATTGTAATTAGTAGTGGATGATGATTACTTAAAAACAGGATGAGGGAATGCTCCTTTTTGGAAAACCAGGATTTTCCATATAGTTTTTACGGTCTGTAGAAATGCTGATAAAATATTTCATTGAATGATAACTAACCTTAGAAAACATAATATGAAGCATGATGATGTTCATAGAATGATCAGATTCATATAGTGGTGTTGGTATGTTTATGAAGGACGCAATCCAACAGGAAGTTCTCCTTTGCAAGCTCCCTTGAATATCTCTTGTACAGTTCCCATTCACTTTAATGGGGCTTGTATAGGAAAATTACTCAGTAGATTGGACTGTTTCCAATATGAGCCTTTCTCAGACTAGACCCATGGCTAACTTTGTTGTTGTTCAGTCGTTCAGTCATGTCCGACTCTTCGTGACCCCATGGACCAGAGCACGCCAGGCACGCCTATCCTTCACTGCCTCTCGCAGTTTGGCCAAACTCATGTTAGTAGCTTCGAGAACAATGTCCAACCATCTCATCCTCTGTCGTCCCCTTCTCCTTGTGCCCTCCATCTTTCCCAACATCAGGGTCTTTTCTAGGGAGTCTTCTCTTTTCATGAGGTGGCCAAAGTACTGGAGCCTCAACTTCAGGATCTGTCCTTCTAGTGAGCACTCAGGGCTGATTTCTTTAAGAATGGATAGGTTTGATCTTTTTGCAGTCCATGGGACTCTCAAGAGTCTCCTCCAGCACCATAATTCAAAAGCATCAATTCTTCGGCGATCAGCCTTCTTAGGCTAACTTAGGTCCGCTTATTTCAATGGGTCTATTGAGTATAAATTAGTTGGAGGCAACCCATTGTGCTTTTAACAGCAACAATAAGTCTAAGAAACAAAATTGCTTCAGAGTTTGGGATGATATTCCCTTTCCTGTGCAACACCCTAACAATTGAGATTCAGCTGGCGCCTTCTCTGCCAGTTTTTAAATGCCTGTTGAAAACTTTCTTATTTCACCAGGCCTATGCAGGCAAGTAAGAGTACATCCTCCACAATGGCCTACTGATGTTTGTTTTTGATTCTTTTGCTTTTAACTTGTATTTATTTTTTATGATTTTACTGTATGGCTTTGTGTTTTTATATTGTAAACCGCTATGATATAGTTTTGATACAGCGGTATATTAATGTTTTTATAAATAAAATAAATAGGTAATTCTACCGTTGTGTTTAAGTAGAAATGTTTTCTGGCAGCATTGTTCATATTTGGTAATGTTACAACAAATGAAGAGCTTGTACCATGGAAAGCCGTTAATCTACTGTGGACAGAAGTGGAATATAGAAAAGGAAATAAATCAGAAAACACGTGAATGTCTCATTCGGTAGTCAACTGTGAATAATATTGTGTTGCTTAACTGCACCAACTACTTTAAGGAAAAAAATGTTACTTTCTCCAGTAGCTAGGTTAATGATTCTTGGCTTTAAAACAGAATGGTTCATTGTTATCCATCAATTAAAAGAAAATATTCTATAATCCTTTTTATAAAGTTGTTGCCTATAACAAGGGCATAAATAAGAGTTATAAGTATTATCAGCTGAGCTTGGACATAAAATTACATTTTTGCAAAACACATTTAGCACGGTTTTGGATAATTGGCATTAACCCTGCACAGTGATTTGGCTTTATGGATTCAAGCATTATATGTGGTTGCACTGCTGCAGCAAAAGGTTAAGTATTAATGGAAAATGTTCACAGCTCTTTTACTCAAAGAAAACATGTTACTTGTAAGTTTTCTTTTGATTTTTACTTTTACAGTTACATTGAATGTCTTCATTCATTTAGCCATCCATAAAGCAAATATTGTTGCACATGCAGTGGATAATAAGTCTTTTTAGGACTACTTGTGTGGCAAGTCACAGATCATTAACTGCAAGTAACCACCTGACTTGAGGGAAGTCTGGAAGCATCATTACAGTGAAATGAGCTTTTATTTCTGTATCACTGCAGCACATTGATTTGTAGGAATGTCTCCATTAGCTACTGTGGAAATATATCCTCACCAAAGGAAGCTGATGATAGAGGGTAACTAATGTTCGATTGTAAGAGGAATATTAATACGGGGCATTTTGCACAGGGTTTGAAAAGGGGAGTACAAATATCTTTAAGAATTTCTGCAAAACTTCTATATGCCATAAAGTTTTTTGTTTTTGTTTTTACAATTGTTATTTTCACTAAAAAGTGAGTCAAATTTGGAACTGTAATAAAACTTTGCAGCCAATGTACAGTGTTGCTGCTTATGCTGCAAATTCATCTAATCTGCACACTCACTAAATATAATGTTTGTTTACTGATCTGGTGGTATGGCCATGTGTGGCCATGTGTGTGTTGGGTGGGGAGCAAAGCAGAGGAGGGTGATGACCATCTACTCAAGAGAGTCTACTAATAACACTTCCCAGTGTAGTTACTTTGGACAAAAAAATGCATACTGAAAAGCAAATCTTCCCAAAAGGATAATGCTCCTTTTACAATTGTTTATGTTCTAGCTTAACTATTAGATACGCTATTCACAATGCTTATAAGCAGAATGCAGCTTATAAGAATGCAGGTTACTGACAAACCAGCATGTGGGGAAGAATTAATTCAGAGTGGAGGGTGTGTATGCAAGAACTTTCCTACATACTGCTTTTTCTCTTGATTCATCCACCACCTCTGCTCCCGTCTTTTCTCTCAGCCAATATCTTGAAATGTGCTTGCCACTCAAGTGGGTCAAATGACTGCGAGTGATCACAGAGGAACAGTGACGGCTGAGAAAATTGTTAAGCAGTGCCTCCTGTCCACCATTTCCCCCTGCAAAATGCTCACTACCATCACTTTATGTAAAAAGGGCAAATACAGAGTTTGGAATCCCTGTGTATGTTGCTGAACATGTAGTTCTCGACTTAGCAGTTTCATCAGTGAATTCATATACCGGTACTTACCGGTATATCATTTAAATGTTCCTCTGTTCCATTTCTAATAAGCTAATGGTTACAAACAGAAGACAGTATTGGACATGTGATAAACATTACTTCTCTCAAATGACAAGCTGATATAGGTTCAAAAAGAGGCAAAAGAACTCTGGGAAATGTGTTTAAGGATCTGGTGACTTGAACATAATTTGTCCTGGCCCCTGTTAAATAATTTGATATATTCATTTTTCTACAGAGTGTGCTTGTTTCTAGCTAGCATTAGTTCTTTTTCTACATGGTGTTTAGGGGAGCACCTCATAGCTTGGTAAGTTAATATGTGGAAAACTGATTTTGGTTAGTACTTCTGTACATACTGAGTTTATGTAATTAATTATCATCATTCATTAATTTCATATTACAGTGTCCCATACCTTGCCAGTTTTCTTCTCAATTGACTCATCCTTGTAAGACATAGGTTGAGCAGTTACTGAGTTACAATAAAAAGGAATACAGTATAATTAAGCACTAACTAATATTTTGTTCATCATTTGGTCATCTTAAAATTTACACACAGAGCAGGGAAACATATTACAATTCATCAGTAATAAGTAAAATCTGTTGTGTAATATTTTCAGAGCATTAGCTTAAACAGAATCTGTTGGGGTTTTAGGAAGATGATTTTCATGGAGGACTCTGCATTCCTTGTTTCTAGCATATGAAGTGGTACTGCCTTTCTGCTCGTCATGGAACGAAGTTAGCCCATTTCTTGAATTCTGATACTAACTGACCCCTCACAAATTAGCTGCAAGTTTGTTAATTAGTTAGTCTTTGTGACAACTAGAAGTGCTTGAGTAATCTTTGTCAACTCTGATACAAATAGATGTGCAGTCTTAGGAGAAAGGAAATGAGGAACATGAAGGGAGGCAGTGGGCTGTCATGAGCAGTGGTAGTGAGATGAGAAAACAACCATTATAAGCTAAAGAACACACTCCTTAGGTTGTTTCTGAACCTACATTTGTGTCTAGCACACTAAGAGGTTTAGGATCTTTTGGTGGAGTTAAAATGCCCCAAGAAGTTCACACACCAGAGGAATAAAGAACTGGATTATTTATGGTTTTGTATACATTCCTATTAGCCCTGTTTAAGCATTCAAAGACTGAGTTGAGTTGATTTGGCATTTGTGAGACAATGGAGTGTGCCTCTGGGGGTGAAGTCAAATTGCTGGAGAATCACAGTGCCTGCTGTGTCTGCAGTAAGAGGTCCCTGCCATAGGTTTATAGGCTAAATTCAGACAGAAAGAAGACAGCAGCAGAAGGGAAAGGGGGAGTATTAGTATTTATGCTGTGAAACAATACTTAAGAGCATTGGTTTTCAAGCAGGGTGCCATGGCACCCTGGGGTGCCTTGAATGATGGTCAGGAATGCTGCAGGCAACACTCCCTCTGTTTCAGACATGCCACGTTGGTGCAATTTTCAAACCCACACTGAAAGTTTGTATGCTTGTATGAAGAAAACATTTTTGTCCCCATTAGTGGTTTGCCGATAAAAGTTTGGTGGAGTTGTGAGTGATGTGTAGATTTTGTTATGGTTCTGTGCTCAATAGATTAGCGCACCCTTGTTTTCCTTGGTTCGTATGTCTGTGTATGTATGTATGTATGTAAATGTCTTAATATTTGTTTGGTTTTCTCCCCTATAACTTCTTTTTAGGCATAAAGCCTGAAATTGCACAATGGCAAATAAATATGAAATTATTAGGGAAATGCGCCATCATTGAACTTACAAGAAGTCAGTGGTGATTTGTTTTTGAATAAGCTACCTGGGTATTTACTTATTTCCCCCGTTCCTTCAAAAGCTGACAACAGGGACGGCAAAGGACAACGTTCAACGTCTTTTCTATGCTCTTGCAGAGTTACAGCACAAGCCCTTTCCCCTTGTCTCCATGTATATATTGCAATTCCTTTAGGAATTTTGAAACTTAGGTATGATATCAAAAGGAGTATCAATTTTGGGGTCTGGCAACTGTTGGAAATAGCATCCTGGGTAGAAATCTAAAGAGATTTTATTTTATTTTGAGGAATCAGATGTGATAAAAAAAATATTTGATGTAAACGGAAATTTTAAATGACCAGGTAGTTTTCTCATTAGAAAACTAATACTTTTCTTAAGCTGTCTTCCTGATAGAAAGCATAACTGCAGACTCAGTGGACTTCCTTTGGTGTTTATAACTTAACTTCCAGTATAAGAACAAAGCCAAGCCAAAGATTTTCAGAGAGTTTGAGTAGCTGCATGCTTCAGGAAGTTGATCACTTGGGCAATAATACAGGTTTCTGAGCACAGCCAGTACTTTTTCCAGCTGCTTTATGGTGATATCTTGAAGCTTAAAATGTAATCTGTATGGGTAAGCCACAAAAGCCACTTTATATTAAAGCAGGCCTGGACAGTAAATCACAACTGACCAGCTGGCACCACTACTAAGGTAATAAATGTATTTATTAAAAAATCTAATCAGAAGAATTATATTAAAAAGTAAGGTGTAATTTCTACACACCAGCAGATATAATTTAAAAGTAAAACCGGGAAGTGTTCTAGATTAAGGGCCAAATTTATGAACATCTGTTCTGGCAGTTTCAGTGCAAAACTCATGCTCTTCACAATAAAAGTGTGAAACATGTTTCTCTCCTTCTGCCCTCTTGCATTAATTGTGCTTTTCTGCAGTTCATAAACCTCTTGTTTGACCTTACATGAGTGGCTTTCCATCGTCTTTACACACTTGTTAAAGTAATTACTCTGTTATTTGCCAAAAAGCAAGTGCTGTCACAGCATCCGAGCCTTGGAGCAGTGCAAAGGAGGTGGCATGTTTCCATTTATTTATTTCAAAAATACGATATGCTGAGTAGTGCACGAGCTTTGAATATTTTTTCGTTGTGTGTTCAACATTATATCAGTGCTAAAATAATAATAGAGATTGAACATTGATAGAGCTGTATATGTTTCTGCATTTTCATAGAAGCGCTTACAAGCTGAATAATTCTGCCTTCATAGGAATATACGTTTTCCTTAAAAATAAATAAAAATAAACGCACTGTATGGATCTGAAGGTAGGCTTGACCCTATATGGACAATGCTATCTGAAATCTCTGAAGCTAGGGGGATTGCTAAATCTAGGGCCAAGGCTTCAGTGTCATATTTTCATGTTACTTATTCTTATAGTGGTAAATCAGTGTAGGATACAGGCTCAGATTTAGAAAAGTCTAAAAAGAACATTGCTTTTGAAATAGGAATATTTACACAAGGTTAACTTTCCATTAATTAAACTAAAACAGCTGTTTAAGGCACCCACTTAATTTTTGTGGAACTATTTTATGTGTTTTTACCTCACTTCTTTCTCTGGATTTCTCTCCACCAGCATCAGCACAGCTGCATCGCCCATTCCATTCCCCCTTTAACCTCTATTTTTAATTAAGAAACTTTAAATCAAATTCCCTTTTTAAAGCTTCTAGCTTAGATTTGGGAAAATAAAAACTTCACATCTAGCCCAGAGGTAGCTGAACAGCTGTTTAAGAGCAATAAGCAAAAGTTGCTTGTAAAAAGAAAAGAAAAAGAGTTTTTAAAAGTAAAATTTCCACTTAGATTTCACCTATCCAAACTTCTTTCATTTGAGTTAGCTGAGTAACTTCCACCCTCACCAATTTTTTATGCAAGAAGAAACAAGCATTCATGTAATAGGAATATCAAGACCTTGCTGCTGTTGTTACTGGTTTTGTGACTAAGGATGCAATCCTAGCACAATTTACCTGCCTGAGAGTAGGCCCCATTGAATTTGTTAGTTTAAATTAGGAATCTCTTTTCATGAAAACATCTTGAAGTGATGAACAATAAAGAACCAACCAGTTTCTTGAGCTATTTTAAAGGAAATTCGTCAAAATCTGTACTTCCGACATGGGTTGCCTGGATTTCCCTGGACATTTCAGTGATTTCCGCCCGGATACTGTTTCCGACTGCCGAATCCCAGCTATGTTCAGGAAATTCTGGACGTATGGCAACCCTAGATAACCAGCCTCATATAACCAACATGCTTAAGTCTAATTAATGCAAGAAGAGGTTAATACCATAGAGTAAGCTGTCCTGACCAGTGTAGTGAGGTCACTTCCCCTTACCTTGGGAGGAAATGGGTAATCAAGTCTATTGTTCAACCTGCACTCTACCTGAGAAGCTTAGCATGCAAAGAGGTTTCAGCTGGTTGCTCCAGTTCAGACACTCTTGAATTCTTATACCAATAATTTAGGGTCTTTTACCACTTTGTAACTAAGCCAAGCTTTACTGCCTGTTCAACTTTTGGTATCTGAAGAAGTGTGCATGCACACGAAAGCTCATACCAAGAACAAACTTAGTTGGTCTCTAAGGTGCTACTGGAAGGTATTTTTTTATTTTGTTTCGACTACGGCAGACCAACACGGCTACCTACCTGTGCTGAAAAGGCAATAGATATGATGCATGTCTTATATATAAGGGGAGGGAGTTCAGTGGGACTTACTTCTGAGTAAACGTGTTTAAGATTGCATGGTAATACAATAAGAGTAGTCCCAGTAGAGGCAGGGCAGTAGCACTCGCCTGACTTCACATCAGCTGCTTTGTTGCTGCTTACGATGAGGCAGAGGGGAAGGGAAGAGGCAGTAACCAGGTTGGTGCAGTGCAAATGCACCAGAGCAGGAGCACCAGATCGGCTATGCCAGTGCATTGGCATTTCACCAGCATGGTCAATGCCTCACCCCTTTACCCACTATCACCACTGCTATTGAGTAGGCACCCAGTTGACACAGGAGAAGAAGGAATTTCAAGTTCTTAACAATTTTCTATGTTGAAAAAGGTAAGACCAGCTCTCTAAAACTGTTGTGCAATAGGCACTTGGCTGTATATTATATACTAGACACTTGAATGATAAAAGAACAGTCCATATACATAATAATAATAATAATAAATAATAATAAATAATAAATAATAAAAATAATAATAATAATAATAATAATAATAATAATAATAATAAATTATTTATACAGTGCCCATCTGACTGGGTTTTCCCAGCCACTCTGGGCGGCTTCCAACAAAATATTAAAATACAAGTTGCGTTTTATATTCCACCAAAGTACATTGCTAAAGCAGATAGATGCTTACGGGGCTGCATTGTACTCTTATAGAATAGCCCAATCCTAAGTGGGTAACACAAGTATTCATATTATGTTGTTGATAACCTTACTATTTTAAAGGCATCTTACTCTTTTAAACTCCACTTCCAGTTTGGCAGCTGGTCAAGATACTCAAAGTACTGTACTGACAAATTTATCAGTAAAACAAAGCGTTTGTAAGTATTGATTTGCATTTGAAATTCAGCTTAGAATTTAAGAAGTGCTGCAATTATTCTGAATATTGCCAATACATTTTTCTACACTTGTTTGGTCTCAGGTTTTTTAAAATTCCAAGACACTGTGTTTTTAAAATAATTGCAGTTCAATATTTAAAAAAATAAACGCTTAGTATGTTATTGGTACTTTAAACAGCTGCTTGTTCACTTACTATAGGGAAAAAGTTACCGTATTTTCCGGCATATAAGACGACTGGGCGTATAAGACGACCCCCAACTTTTCCAGTTAAAATAGAGAGTTTGGGATATACTCGCCGTATAAGAAATACGACCTGGCGTATAAGACGACCCCCGACTTTTGAGAAGATTTTCCTGGGTTAAAAAGTAGTCTTATACGCAGGAAAATACTGTACTTTATCTTGGGACCAATCTATACTTGACATTAAGTCTCTGCATCTACCATGTTCCATTCATATCTTTCTTTCCTCCCCTTTCTCCTGTAGCCTCTACAGCCCCCTATAGCCAAGCTAAACTTGCATATTTTAGTCTTTGCTCTCTTCCACACACCCTTTTGCTGCTTGATCTAGCTGTTAGGAGAGAGACACTGCCACAGATGAGTGCCAAATTACAGTGCTGAGTCATAAAAGTAGAATTGGATAGCTACGATACAGAAAAGCAGCAGTAAATTGCATAGTAACATTGAGTAATGGCTTGTGCTCCTGCGCCAGTCTTGCTTGTATGCTATGAAAGGTTTGGAATAAGAATGCAGATTATGTTTGAAATGACTTAATGCTAGACATTTATAATAGCAATAATACTAGTTTGGCCTGAAATTTGTAAAATGTTGTTATGTCTTAGGAGAGTAATTTGTTTGGTGCAGAGGTACAGAGGAGGAAAAATCTAAGCTATCCAAATCTTTATTACCTCTGCTGGAGATGGTGAATGAATAAGCTTGGAATGTCTGTGGAACCAAGTTGTGTTGGCACTCTTGGAAGTACATAATTGAGAGCAGTTGAAAAAAGCTCCGTAGGTCAGAACAGACTTTTTATGGATCTATTGAAAGGCAGTTCTGCACAGGGATACCTGTAGAAACTATTGAGAAACTGAAAAAAAAGCTTTAATTCAGCTGCATTTCTCCACTACAGACTACCGGTATTCAAAACAACCATAGCGCTATGCAGCTTACCCTTTTGCTTTCCTTGCAGGAGTCCTACATTGGGGCCCATGGCCAAGGCAGGTGTTGAACAGAGAATATCAAACCATTAGTCCTGCCCTGTTCTATTCCACTTGGGTATTGATCTTTATAGCTTACTGTTCTTTATGGTTATTTCATTTAGTGTATGAAAAGCTTAAGTTTATAATTATTCCAGCATCAGTGTATAGGGCAGTGCAAACATTAGTGAATCAGAGAAACCTAAAGCATGCTTGCAATCAAATTAATTTTTCTCCCATCACCTAATAATCTGAGTGGGGCATGAACTGTTTATTATGTATTTGAAATAGCTTTCTGGAGGTTGTTAATATGACATATAGTTTGGCTGGCAAGAGCATAAGCAGAGTGCTTTAGATGCTTTCCTAATAACCTAAATTATTGCATAAATCTATCCCAGAACTTTGTTTATTTCAGATTTTTAGCTCATTACATCAAACTAGCAACATGTTTGTTTTTCAGTAGGGGATCGCGGAAAGCATGGGATTTCAGTAAATAAAGAGGTTTGCAAATACAGTACAAAAGACATTCCATTATTTGCATTTTTTCTTGTTTGAGAGAGAATATACTATAATTATTTGAAGTTGCAAATACAGTAAAAGAGTGCTTGCAAAGGCAATTCTGTGCCTTTGTCAGATCTGCCCCTTGCCTAGTTGCTGGGGTGTGGGGAGCAAGTTAAATGTTTTAGGGAGGGGTGGCTATGGTCCTCTGATGTTGATGGCCTACAGCTTACTCTAGACTATTCAGGCTGCTGGTGATTAGCATCCAGCAACATTTGGAGGGCCACAGGTCAGCACCCACCCCAGTTTAAGGCCAAGGTGAGCCAGAAGTTAAAATGTTAAATCAGTATGAATATATTACTTTAAAAAACCTGAAGACATTAAATAGACAAAATAGCAACCTCTTCATAAAGACGGCTTGCAGATGAGGACTCTGTTGTAATCTATCTGTCTTGGGAGACAATGGAGGAGGGTGCCCTTGAGTCAACTGTTGGAAGGTTGCAGCACCTGCTGTGGCTGTAGAGACTGATATGAGAGAGAAATATTTTGTTGCAGCTGGTGCAGATGAAGACATCCAGTTGTGCTGATGCAGATGCACCATGGCATTTCTTCTCTCTCTGTTCCTCTCAGTGGTCATTCCTTCTCTGGTCACTGCTATGGGTACATGACCTGACAGTTTATCTCCAGGCACTGTGGTTGTCTGCAAGGGATTCCCACACAACAAGGTTGATGCTTCCAGCCTTCATGGCACATTCACAGACATCTTTGGAGCACAGAGTTGGTCTGCCAATGAGTCTGGTGCCTGAAGCCAATTCCCTGTAGAGCATGTCCTTGGGGATCCTGCCATTTTCCATTCTGTGGGCATGACCAAGCCAGCCTAGACATCACTCAGTGCGAACATGCTGGGAATGTGGGGTTTGGGAGAGCACATCTTTGTTTGGAATTCTGTGATGCCATGTGATATACTTCACATCCTCCTGATGTAGCACATGTGGAAGGCATTGAGGTTTCGCTCCTGATGGTTGTAAGTTGTCCACGACTCACTTCCATGAAGCCGCATGCTCAACACACAAGCCTGGTAAACCATTCAATCTTGGCATTGAATGTTAGCATGACATTCTCCCATACCCTTTTGGAGAGGCGAGCCATTGTCAATACACTTGTCCAGCTCAGCTCAATGGAGAGGTTGCTGGTTATGGAGGAACCCAGGTAGACAAAATTGTCTACCACCTCGATGTGTGGAGTGCTAGCAATGTCCTGACCCAAGATGTTGGTCTTTGTCAAGCTGATCGCAACTCATTGCAGGCTTCGGCAAAACAGAGGAGGACACCATGGTAGATTTATACCATAATGGATGCCTGTAAAGTATGTGATCCTGAACACTTACTTTGAAATAAACTCTAATCTTTATTAATAAAGCCATGCAGTGTTCTAGCAAGATAATGTTCTGGTTATTTAGAGGCAATAATTATTTTTTTATTCTTTTTCACTATTGCTGGGTAAGAGGAGAGGTAATTGCTCCTGTTGGAGTTAATTTTTCCTCAGGCATCGGTCACCTCTGAAGCATATCGTTTCTGTTTACCTGTATTTCTTTGTTAAGCAAAATAAAAATAAAAGTTTGCCATGCTTTTCTTGTCAAATAAGTTGTTTCCTCATAAAAATCATACTTGTGTGTGCTTTGATTTTGCTAGTTTCTGAATTGGTTTTCCTTAGGCCACACCAGCACAAGCAGATGAATGCAACTGTTTGGATGCATATTGTGGTCTGCCAAGTGATTGGCCCTTCCTTCTCATTTTTGTAGTTTAGGCAGGCAGCATAAACAGGATGATTGTGCATCTGGTGGGGTGTGTGTCATGCATGGCTAGTTGGGTATGTTTGGCTTCGTGGGTCACATTTGGCAAACTGGTTGCACTAAAGTTTCCTTTAATGCCATAGTAGACCAACAATTTAAAAGAAACATTGTTATATGCTTTTATTATGGCCTGAGTGTATTTTTAGAACACTAATATGTGTATAATATGTATATAATTAAACACATGTAAATTAATAAATCACAAATAGGTTTTACTTGTCAGATTGGTGTGGCCTAATCGCAATAGCTCATTATTTAAGCATTATGTAACTTTATAACTTGTATGAACAGCTGCAAATGGTTTACAGATAGATTATTTTTAGTTTTTCACAATGTTTTGGAAATTCATCTACTTTGTGCTGTATAGATTATCCAAGTATGCATACAATACTCATGACTGCATTTAAACATGAAACTTTTCACCAATTTACATGATAATGCAAGAGGTATTACCTGATTAGAGAAAGTTGATGTAATATCTGCTAGCTCAGTCAGTTGAGCATGAAGACTCTTCATCTCAGGGTCATGGGTGAAAGACCCCATTGGGCAAAAGATTCCTGCATTGCAGGGGTTTGGACTAGATGTTCCTCATGGCCCCTTCCAACTCTACAATTCTATGATTCTGTGCATATGTGAAGGAAAGAATATGCTACATTTGTTTTTTTGATGGTGCCTGTGTTGCAACAGGTACTGTCTTAAAGGTACCGGTATTTCTTCCTAGTTGAACAAAAATAGAGAATATATTTTCTGAGATGGTCCTTGCTATCTGCAACTTGAAAGAGAAAGTGTATGTGCATGTGTGTAATCTGCCTGATAATCCGGACATCTTCATAGTTAATTAAAAAAAACTTTTGATCTAATCAATTAAACAGTACCTGGCTGCAGCAGAGGGCGACATGGGAAATTGAGCCCATTGATTCTGCAGAGAACCAGCTGTCATTTGGCTCGTCTTCTCTATAAATGAACTGCTCCAATTCATTATAAAAACAACCATGTAATGTTAAAAATGGATCCCTGGGTTTGCTTATCTTCTTCTTCCTTCCTGTTTGTCTTTCCTACACACAGGGCCATCTCCATATTCATCAGCTGGGTTTCAGAGGACGCTCAAGCAGTAGTTTCTTAGTGGTCTACAAAGTGGCCTAATATTCCTTTTCCAGATCTTCTTGAAAGGGTGGTCAAGATGATAAGGGGCAATAGCCATTGCATAAAGGTAAAGGTAAAGGGACCCCTGACCGTTAGGTCCAGTCGTGTCCGACCCTGGGGTTGCGGTGCTCATCTCGCTTTATTGGCCGAGAGCCAACGTACAGCTTCCAGGTCATGTGGCCAGCATGACTAAGCCGCTTCTGGCGAACCAGAGCAGCGCATGGAAACGCCGTTTACCTTCCCACCGGAACGGTACCTATTTATCTACTTGACATGCTTTCGAACTGCTAGGTGGGCAGGAGCAGGGACCGAGTAACGGGAGCTCACCGCATCGCAGGGATTTGAACCGCCGACCTTCTGATCGGCAAACCCTAGGCTCTGTGGTTTAACCCACAGCACCACCTGGGTCCCTTAGCCATTGCGTAATCTGATAAATAAATATTACACATCTCTTCCACAACTGATAGAGCATCTTAGACTGTATGTATTAGAAAAATAACCAAAGTGGTATTTTAAAAATATGCAATCAAACACAATATACAGTAATCTTAAAACAGAAAAAAATCAACACCAATAAAACAAGCAGTTTAAGAAATCAGTCAAATTAAAAATTGGAGGAATACAATCAAACATTAAAAGCATGCTTAAAAAGAAGTCTTGAGCAAAGATTGGAAGACTATAAGAGAAGGGGCACAGCAGACCTCAAAGCTCTGCATCTGGCATTCTGTGGTTTCATCTCACATAATCAACAGTGCCTCAGTTGATGATCTCAGCTACTGGGCAGCCTTGTACCTGAGGTAACCTAGTCCATTTTTTTCTGGAAAACCAGAATGCAATTTTTTAAAGGAAATGTAACACTTTAAAGACGAGGGTGGCGCTGTGGGTTAAACCACAGAGCCTAGGGCTTGCCGATCAGAAGGTTAGCGGTTCGAATCCCTGCGACGGGGTGAGCTCCGGTTGCTCGGTCCCTACTCCTGCCACCCTAGCAGTTTGAAAGCACATCAAAGTGCAAGTAGATAAATAGGTACCGCTCCAGCAGGAAGGTAAACGGCATTTCCGTGCGCTGCTCTGGTTCGCCAGGAGTGGCTTAGTCATGCTGGCCACATGACCTGGAAGCTGTACGCTGGCTTCCTCGGCCAGCAAAGCGAGATGAGTGCCGCAACCCCAGAGTTGTCCGCGACTGGACCTAATGGTCAGGGGTCCCTTTACCTTTAAAGACCAAAACCAATACTTTAAGGGCAAAGCTAGATCCACAACTCTCAGACCTTGAAGAATACTATGTTCAAGGCCTCAGGCTTCCTATTATTCCCAGAGGCAATTGCTCAAGTGAATGAAATCCTGTCAGTGTGGTGTAGTGGTTAAGAGTGGTGAACCGGGTTTTCTTCCCCGCTCCTCCACATGCAGCTGCTGGGTGACCTTGGGCTAGTCCCACTTCTTTGAAGTCTCTCAGCCCCACTCACCACACAGAGTGTTTGTTGTGGGGGAGGAAGGGAAAGGAGAATGTGAGCCGCTTTGAGACTCCTTAAGGGGAGTGAAAGGCAGGATATCAAATCCAAACTCCTCCTCCTCCTCCTCCTCCTTTTCCCATTCTCTGTTAACATATCCTTCCTACCCAGCAGGGTGGATAAAAATCAATGATTTAAAAAAATATAAATTAAAAAAAAGGATTTTAAAAATTTAAATCAGATTTTAAAAATTTAAATCGGATTTTAAAATGCTTTTGGAGGAAAAATCTTTCTAAATATAGTTTACTATTGATGTTACATCAGGAAATAAGGATTTGTTTTAAGTTTTTCATGTGTGCTAAAACTCAGTCTAAGTTATTTAACCACATCAGTTAACAAACATGGATACATATGCTATAATGTTATTGTTTTAGTTAAACAAATAGTTTAAATTGTTATTAAGGAAATGATTATTTTTCTCCTTCCAATAAAGTACAGCAGAAAAGTTGTCCAATTACAAACAGTAAACTTATTAAACCTCATAATCTCATAATCATCTGTCTATGTATTTCTAATAGTATAACCAAATCAGTAATTTTTGATATAACTAAAAACTACTCTGAAAATTTATTATTCCAAAAATGAAACCTTCATCTGGTTGTAAATATTAAGATTGTACCAGCAAGAATGAGTCTTTCTGTAAAAAAATGATTTAAATCAAGTTTTTCTGACTAGTGATTTAAGTCAAGTATTGCTGACTAGTGATTTAAATCAAGTCTTATGGACTAGTGATTTAAATCAAGTATTGCCGACTAGTGATTTAAATCAAGACTTACAGACTAGTGATTTAAATCATGATTTAAATCAAGTGTTATTGACTAGTGATTTAAATCAAGTCTTACTAACTTGTGATTTAAATCAAGTCTTACTGACTTGTGATTTAATTCATGATTTAAATCAAGTCTTACTGACTAGTGATTTAAATCAAGTCTTACTAACTTGTGATTTAAATCACGTCTTACCGACTAGTGATTTAAATCATGATTTAAATCAAGTCTTACTGACTAGTGATTTAAAGTAAGTCTTACTAACTTTTGATTTAAATCACGTCTTACCGACTAGTGATTCAAATCATGATTTAAATCAAGTCTTGCTGACTAGTGATTTAAATCAAGTATTGCCGACTAGTGACTTAAATCAAGTCTTACTGACTAGTGATTTAAATCGTGATTTAAATCAAGTCTTATTGACTAGTGATTTAAATCATAATTTACAATCGTGATTCAAATCAAGTCCTACTGACTAGTGATTTAAATCATGATTTAAATCAAGTCTTACTGACTAGCGATTTAAATCAAGTATTGCCGACTAGCGATTTAAATCAAGTCTTACTGACTAGTGATTTAAATCAAGTCTTACTGACTAGTGATTTAAATCATGATTTAAATCAAATCCACCCTGCTACCCAGTGCTTTTTTTCTGGAGGTGGGGGAACTCACCATGAAATGTGTGTGTATATGTGTGTGTATATAGCGGGCCTAGTTGCCACCCGATTTCCTGCTCAAGCCCCCCCCCCCCCAGTAAACATGCATTACTACAGATTCCTAGGACCCACCTAGATGTCTGGTCCCCTGCTTCTTCCACCTTCACTCAAGATGGCAATTTCACTTGTTGTGAATCCACAAGAGGCAACACACACACCTCCCTACTTTGCTTTCCCCACTTCCTATCTACACCTCCTCCCACTTACCTGGCAGTGAGTCCCACTGAATGGAGTGGGATTTACTTCTGAGCAGACATGGTGAGGGTTGCAGTGTCCCATTAAAAGCTTCCCATCCCATCCTATGTTTTGCCTCAAACCTTGCGAGAGCTTTCTCGCATTTTTGAGGCAACCCTAAATTCTGAACAAGGGGAAATGAGGGAAAAGGGAAGTGCGCTTGCAGTGCAGAAAAGCTCTTTTGCCATCTTGAGAAGTCCGGAGGAAAGAAAGCTTGGGGTGGAGTTGGAAGCAGCATTTGAGAATGAGAAGATATGTCTGCTCTGAAGCTAATCCCACAGTTGCCATGTTAAAGAAAGGGCAGAGCAGCTGAAGGGTTGCATGTGTTTATAGCAGTGCTAACAAAGCTCACAGTGCTAGCCTAACTGTGTCTACTCTGAATTTCACTGAATTCGCTGGGATTTATTCCCAGAAACTTTAGGATTCCATGACCATAGAGGAAACAGCTCTTACCTAGAAGTAAATCCCGCTGTTCAAAGGAGCTTGCTCCTGAATGAGTATAGAATTGCACCCTTAAATGGATAAATTGATTCCCTTCCTTTAATGACTAGAAATGGGACTCTTTCTTGGTTGTTTTTTGCTGTAGTGCAACACTGCTCCCTTTCAGGAGCAACCAGGAGAGACAGGGCGACTTGCAGAGCTGACACGCAGGGAGGTTTCTTTGTGCACATCAGCTGTTAGTCGGGAGAGCCTCAGCAAAGCCCCAGTGCACCTATGGCTTGCAAGTTGACCCACTCCAGAGTTGTAGAGCAGGGGCCGGCAATTTTTTTTAGCCACGGGCCAGTCCACTGTCCCTCAGACCTTGTGGTAGGCCGGAGAAGCGGCACTGGGGGGGGGAGCTGGAAGAAGAGGTGAGGGAGGCAAGTAGTCCTCCTCCCCACCCCCAGCCACTGCGCTTACCTTCCCAGGGGCCGCCACCGCTGCTTCTCGTGGGTAGGCAGAGGGAACACGTCCGCTCCGCTCTCCGGCCCACAGGAGCACCAGGGCGGCAGTGGCGGCGGAGGGAAGATGAGCAGTGCAAAAGGGCTGGCTTAAAATGTCGATCAGCCAGCCCCCTTCCTCCTCTAGGCAGGGTGGGGAGAAGCTAGGAGGAGGGAGGGAGGAGGCGCTGGCACAGTGTGTGTGAGGGGGGGGGAATGGAATGGCACAGCCCGAACGAACAGAATCCCCATGCCGATCCATGCGACAGTCTGCGGGCCAGATCCTTAAGGCAATTGGGCCTGATCCGGCCCTCGGGCCTTAGTTTGCCGACCCCTGCTGTAGAGGAGGTCTGCTTCAGGCTCTGCTAAGGGTCTCCTCATGAGCCAGAGGAGCAGCAGAGTTTTGCTGAGGCTGCTTAGGTCTCCCCCCCCCCCCACTTCCAGGTCCCCCCGAGAGGTGCCAGAACTCCATTCCAGAGCGTTCTGGCTGAAAAAACCACCCTGCTCCTACCTTGTGCCTAGCAGTTCTGTGAAGAGTGGCCCAGAAAGAAAGCAATTCAAGAAGCTCCCGCCGCCCCTCATCCTCTCATGTTCCCAGCTATAAGAATATTAGCGAATTAAAAATCCTTCCAAAACGTACCTTTATGATATCAACCTCTGAAATGGTTAGGGGAATGTTTTTCGCCACCATTTTGAAGCAGAGGTACCATGTGAAAATCATACCCCATGGTAAAATGATTTCATTTCCCCATGTTATGGGACCAATAAAACATGAATCAGACAAGAAAAGCTCTGGTATAATTTTTCCGCATTGCTTCTATGCCAACCCCTGTTATTAAGACAAAACTGGCTAAACCCCTGAAGTAACCAAGGTATGCCATATAAATGAACTGTAGGAATCCTGTTAGGCCAAAACCTCTCTCTGACTAACTTTCCAGAGTGTGCGAATTAAAGACCTCCAGTATCATTTTTAAATAAAGCATTTTATGTTGCATTTTTTCCCAGTTGATAATCAAATGACCCTATTATTCAGACTTACTAGATTTACAAATTTACAAGTTTTCACAAGTCAGCTGGGTCCCTTCCTCAGGAAATCACTTGAAGGTTCCCCCCCCTGTGTTGACATAAAGAACTTAGTTGTCCTTAAATCCTTGTGAATGTACTTGCCTTATAATTTGACAGCATTGAATCAACACCCTTATGGGGACTTTGGTGCAATAAAAAGAGAAGCTGTGCAATATAGCTTCCAGTTACATTAGGATTAGATTCGAAGAGACTGGAATATGTACAATAAAATCCATAAAGGATTTGAGTTCAATTTTATGTGAATTGGGGTGGCATTTGAAAACTTTTCTATACCCACACTGGGCCTATAATTGTACAAAATTAAAAAAATGGGAATTCATGAAATCTCATAAAATCAAAATATGTGGTATTGCATTTGTAATCGTGATATCTGAAAGTTTTAATGAATTGTCAAATTCAAGTAAGTTGGTTGCAGAGGTAATATGCTTTTCCTGCAAGGATAATTTACATCTTTGGCAGGGACAGACTTCCTAGTATCAATTGAAATAGGCACTGTTTTTAGGATGCCATTTCTCTCTCTCTCTCTCTCTCTCTCTCTCTCGTACTTATTAAAACCACAAGTATTGCATTGTTTTCAATTCCCCCCCAACCGGGTGTGTTTTTTTTTTTGGGTGGGGAGAGCTCCCCCCCCCCCGTTGGTTTAAAAATTCCTGCAAATTTTATGTTTCTACTCCTTTCATATATCGGTATTTGTACCAAACACAACTTATCTAATTATATGGATAACTGAGACAACATTCTATATAATATTTTTAATATTAGTGTGATATGCAGCATGATCCTATAAATGTTTATTCAGAAAAAAAGTTCCACATTGTCCAATGGGATTTACTCTCATGTAAGTATTTGTAGGATTGCAGACTAAAACTTTTAACTGGCCAAAGGAAGCAATTCATCCTAGGATAGATACTCTTTTGACAAAAGGTTAAAAACATTTACTTATTTTTGTATTTTTGTCAAGAGGTATGCCAGATGTCATTTTGCTTCAGAAAAAGAATAAAACAGACAGTCCATCAGAATGATGTATACTATACGAAGGCTAGTGGAACTACTTGTGCCACCTTTGGATCCTGTTCATCCTGATTATTATGCATTAATAGTATAGCCTCCAGCTTTTTCACACGTAGGATTCAACTTACATAAAGGTGCAACACACCATATATGCATGACTTTTTGCTTCTCCATCTAGGGGGACTCAAAGGTGAAACAGGACAGTGTTCTTGCGCCTTTAATGGTGGTATGAAGAGCGAATGCTGGCACTGTCAGCTTGTAAGGTGAAAGAAGCAAGGCCTGCTGAAACTTCTGTTTCTGTACCATTATTAAAGGTTTGAGTCATTTTCAGATTGCACATGTTCTTGAATGTGGGGAGGCTTCTAAGCATGTTGAGTTAAATATGCTTTGAGTCTCACCTTCAGATCTTCCCACTCAATAGGAAGGTAAGGGATGGAGTCAGCCTCAAAAGTGAATGTTGGGGATAAAGCTGGCTTGTGCAGCCCAGCTCCCCTTTTGGGGTCTGAATTTCATAATGCTTACAGCAATATTGCTTTCTTCTGCACCTGACTACCCTCTTCGTGAGTCACCTCTCCCTGTTCTTTTTCCCCAAAGAGAAGAGAACAGGGTGGTGATGCCTCTGCTGTGACTTACCTTAGGTCTGAGTGTGTTTCACCATTAAAGGCACCATGGTAAAAGATAAGAGTTTTAGAATGTATTTAAATATGCGCTATTACATTAATACCCCACTTTCCTTTCCTTATATAGTTGATCTGGAGCATCTGCGGACAGTAAAAGTGGATAAGCATCTTCGATTTTGCCAGGAAAATCATTCTAGCAGTCATTTTGTGTCAGCCAAGACAGGTGATTCCGTAAGTAGTATGATGAATATTGTTAAATATTGATTGAATTATGTTTTCTGCTGTGTGTGTTTGGTATTGTTTGTATGGTTTTTACCCTGCTGGGCTATGGCTGAATGCTAACGCAATAAAGAATTGATTGATTGTTAAGTACTTATTACAGTTACATTACTCAAAGGTGTTTTTTCCATTCTCCATAACTTTTGTGAACTGAGTTATTTAAGAATGCTTTTTAAAGGAGAAACATTAAAAATATAATTCAGTTTTTTATTTTGAAACTCTTCCTTTGTTCTGTATTTTGTATTTTTTGCTTTGATCAGATTTCTTCTACTAAGGATACATTAGTTTCCAAAAACATGCACAGCATATTAAAGTTTGCATGTTTCTGTGGTTGTTAGTAATGAATATACATTTTACATTGCTGATTACATTTTAAGTAAGCGTTTCTTCTTTGCAGTTTCAGAATCATATAGCCATTATGTAATTTCTAAAATGTAATACATTATCTTTTCTGAAACACATTTGTTTGGTCTCCCCCCATATTCTAATATTACCCCCCCCAAAAAAAACAACAACACCCTAGCTACATCCCAAATTCTCTAACCAAGTTTTAATCTTAGGAACTACTGGATATTTTCCAGCAATACAAGGCTTTAGTGAACAGATTATGCATTAGATGAGTTGTCCAAATACAGCCAAAAATCAGCAATTCTAGGACATTAATCTGCATCCTGTCATGAAATAAAACACCCTCAGAATATCAGTCCAACAAGGTCTTACTCATGGAAACCTCCAGCACTTTGGAACATGTTTGGAGTAAATGTAGTCTTCAAAAGCAGCCTCTCTTTCATACCCAACAAAGCTATTAGCTAAATGTAGTATGTGGGCTGTTATTTCTCCATTTTTTTTCAGAAATCAAATCCAAAGGTTGAACAATCCATTTTTTTTAAAGAAACCAAATTCTGTGGTGTAACTTTTTAAATTGTTGCTTGTTTTTATCTTTCTGTTTGCCGTTGTATTTTTATCTGCTGGCTTGCATTCTTTTGTTGTTAATTATGTGTGTCATTGAAGGGAAGGGTATCAATTAATTGTTTTTTATTTCCAGCAGTCTTTTCCACCTGAACCTGATTTGTAGCCCTAGATTAAGCCTCATTTTCTTGTTTCCTGTTTGTTTTTGAGATATTATTTTATTTATTTTATGCATTTACATAGCCATCCTTTAACAATAGTAACCCAGAAAGACACCCCGCACTAGAAACCAATAACCTCCAAATGTTAGAAACGCCCCAAGCACATTAGAAACCATATGATGGTCAGAAAACTATCCAGCCAGGTTCTTCCCACCAGAAAAAACAAAGCAGTTTACATCTCTCTTGCCAGGCTCCTTCCCTTCTAATAAGCCACCACTTCCCTATTCACCCTGAGAGTCTTCACAATTTGCTTTTGAATCTAATTTTAGATGTAATGAAGCAGGACTTGTACAAGCTTCCTAAGGTGAGATTTGAATGAAAATCACCTAGAACAACAAATGGTGCATAGGAGCGGGTTGGACTAGGGCCGTGAATGGAAAGGGTCTGTGGGCTAGCTGCAGCCTCTGAGCTGGCAGGGCCCCACCCCGTCTTAGCTGGTGAAGCTCTGACCATTGTGTGAACTACCAAATGCAAATGTTCCTTTGGCCATCTTTACAACAATCTGTTTTTAAGAAACCTAAAAGGTATGGCTCACTTAAACTCAAATAACTAAGACATTTTCTCTTCTTTGAGCTAAGAAATTAGGATTTAGCTTTGCCAACATCCATATCTCCTGCCCTTTTACAAATTTTGTTCCATCCAAAAATTATAGCGTTATTTCATCTTCCACTTGGGGATTCAGTCATTTAAGTATGAAGCTTGGTTTATTCCAACATGGTGCAAAGAGCCGAAATCATGAATTATGGCTGGACCAAGTGGCAAAGCCATTATTTCTGCCAGCCAGTGCCTTTGAATGTTCTGCAAAAGCAAGAACAACCAGTCTAATATGGCAGATGACACTGTTCCCCATAAGCCATAGTCTCTGCATGTGTATTTCTGGAAATTAAACATTGCTGCGCTTCCCTGGGAAAATCACTGTACATAAAAACTCCACTCCTAGGTCGTCGTCCCCAGCACCTGTCTATCAGTTACACACAGCTAAAATCCTCCCATTTCTTCAACTCTCTATGTCCCTTGCCTTAGGCAAGTTTTTTGTTTTTGACACTCATCCTAACAAAAATCTTCATTTGTTCCAGACCATAGTCCAGCAAGCATCTGTTTTCTTAACGCCAGGGCTAACTAGGCAAGTACATATGATCTTTCCCTCCATGACAGAACCCTGCGATAGATTTTTCTTCCTTCCCTGCTGAAGCACCATCCTTCACAAACCAGTTTTTTAAGTAAGTCTCCAGAAGATAAAAGAAGGGAGATGATTATTTGTGGCTCCAGCCACAAATGCATTCTGCTACAGTAGGCACTTGCCAAGAGGAGTTCAATGGCAAATGAATGGTAAAAGCCCCTGCAGAGATGGAAACACAGGTGAAAGCAGATGAAATGATTCATACCGTAGAAGCAGTAAAGACAACAGAAAAACTCAACCAGGCTTGCTTCTTGGTAGATACGAAGTAAAGAGGATGTTTTAAAATGCCACTGCCTGTTCCTGCTTAGTCAGTCAGATAAAGAAACAGGGCCAGCATTAAACAACCCTCAATTTTATACTTCTTTTTTCATTTCAGATCTACTAACTACTTCAAGCTTTTTCTTCAGTTCATTTCACGCTTCAGCTTTTGATTTTCATTTTTGATTTTTCCATAATCTGTCACCACATCTTTTCCAATTTGCTTCCCTTTCAGCTATTAATGTTATGAATTTTTCTAAAGTATAATGTTTCTCTTCATTTAATTTCAGAATTTCTATAATTTTATTCTGCTTTCCAATCTGTTATCTTGTGCATCTAGTTTACTTTTTTCTTTCCTGCCATTTCTTCAAATCCCCCCTGCCCAACGTTTAACCCTCAGAGCATTCTAATATTTTTCTTTAACTGCAGTCCTCTGCATATTTACTTAGGATGATGTCCCATTGATTTTAATTTAGCCAAGCATAGGATTGCATTGTAAGTTTCCTAAATCTTCAAAAGCTTTAAATTCTAACCGTTTCTGTATGAACTATATAAAATAGTTTAAGAAGGTAAGAAGAGCTTGCTGGATCGGGCCAATGGACCATCTAGTCCAGCATCCTGTTCTCATAGTGACCAACCAGATGCCTGGGGGAAGCCTGCAAGGAGGATCTGAGCCCAAGAGCCCTCTCCTTCTGTGCTTTCCAACAACTAATATTCAGAAGCATTAATGCCTCTGACCATGGAGGTAGGGCATATCCATCTTGGCTGGTAGTGATTGATCTCCACAAACTGGTCTAATTACTCTTTTAAAGGCATCTAGGTTGGTGGCCTCCTGTGGAAGTGAGTTCCATAGTTTAATTATGCACTGTGTGAATAAGTACTGTCTTTTATCTGTACTGAATCTTTATTTTCATTGGATATCCATGGGTTCTCATGGGGGAGGAGAACTTTTCTCTATCCATGTTCTCTATGCCACTCACAATTTTATAAACATCTGTAATGTCACCTCTTACTTGACTTTTCTCTAAACTAAAATGTCTCAAATGCTGCACCCTTTCTTCATCACTTTAATCATTTTGGTTGCCCTTTTCTAAACCTTTCCCAGCACTGCACTATCCATTTTGAGGTGAGGTGACCCAAACTGTACACAGTATTCCAAATGCTGTCACACCATAGATTTGTATAATGGCATTATGATATCAACAGTTTTATTTATTAGGTTGATTAGCGTCCAATTCAGGTTTGGGGAACCTTTGGCTCTCCGGATGTTACTGAACTACAACTTCCATCATCCTCTGCCATTCGCCATGCAATGTGGGGAGGGGGGGAGTTCCCAACACCTGATCTAAATAATTCATAATTATTCAAATCCCCCCCCCCCAGTTTCGCTAATACAGTTAATTAATTCCATTAATTTAGCTGTTGCTCTCCAATACAATGGAACCCCAGGTTACGTTATCTTCGGGTAATGTAACTTTTGGGTTGCGAACTCTATTGCGCCACACACATGCACAGAAGCGGTGCCTCTTACGAAATTTTCGGGGTGCGCACGGACCCCCGAAACGAATTAAATTCGTATCTGGAGGGTTCACTGTATCAGCAAATTCCCAAATAGAAAGCTACCAGTAATTCATTAGTTCATACATAATACATAGAAACAATTCGTCATATTTTTCTTTGGGTTCATTTAAAAAAATAGATGAATAATTGAAATCTAAAGAATATTTGTTATATATATATATATATATATGCAAATTATGATTTTATTCTACAGGGTTAAACACAAATACCGTAAGCACACACACACGCAACAAAAGATTAAAGCCCAAATAAAAAGAAGGAAAAAGTGGCCTGCAACTCATACACAAAAATAAGCCTTATGTCAGAATATGTGAACTATTTTCTTACCTTCACAGAATGTAAAATTCAAAACGAGATAAAAAACATAGTCCCAGTCAATGGAGCCACTTTGCAGAGATCAGCATATTTTTCCAATATTCTTAACAATGAGTGGTATCCAAGGTGCCTATAACGGTATCTAGTTCAAAGCCCAAAACTCTTGCCAAGGGCCCTTTTGTGCCTTCTCCTTCTAAACTTCTGCACTTCTCTGCAGAGAGGCTGCCTGATAGACTTCATAGTCCCATTCTTTATGGGGAACAACAACACCAAAGACATATGTTCTTTGTATGAATTTTTTGGTGAAGCCCCCGGTCACAAATTATTTTCTTTCTACATTAATTCAAATAGCATAGCAGACGGTTTCAACTGCTAGCAGGATTTAAATTATAGTAAAGTGGTCCATCATCACTGCTTTAGGGAGTGATCTGCTGGTGTTCTAAACCTGACAGGCATTGTGCTGTCGTGCTGAAACCTGACTCTGTTGGATGTTTGGTAAAAACATTTTTTTAAAAAAGTATTGTTAACGCATTTGTCAAATTAGTCCAGGCATCGTTTTAGACTAGACATTCTGTGGAAGAGCTTATTTTTGACCAACTGAAGGAACTGTCAGTGGAGAAAAATCAGCCTAGTGTTTGTTCTAAAACAAATGAAACTAGTTTGTTTGAAAATATTGCTGCAGTTGCTGGCATGACATTTACAAAAGGAAAGCTCTTGAGATATCTTGCACAGGTTGTATTTTTTATATTTCATTGTTTATAGTTCAGGATTTTTTTGCCATATTTGTAGTAACTCTAGGAAGTCTGTTTCTAATCACTTACGCCTTTCCTTTTTAAATAGGTCTTCCTGTGTTTTCAAAGAATTGCTGCTGACCTCCTTGACGTCAAATTAAACAAAGCGGAAATAGAGCTATCACAGGTGATGTTTTTGAGCATATTGCTTTGACTAGCCGATGTGTATTTTCTTTTAAATGTGTGAATTAATAATATATCTTACTCTGAGGTATGGCAGTTTTGTTTCTTTGCTTTCCTAGACAAACTCTTACACTCTTCCGCTCATAAATTGTTTTCTAAAACCTTCCTCTGAACATGGTGTCAAAGCTTTAGAGTTCAACACCATCATTTTCTTCCCAAAGTACTTGCATATCCAGAGATACCCAGAACTATCCAATTTTTTCTCATTACCCGGTTCTCGCAGAATTCTTTTCTTAAGCTGCCGTTAAAGTTTTTGTAAGGCTTCCTCACATACTGGGGAGCAGGATGAAGTCGGAAGGAGCATTTCCTTAGTAGAATAGTGTCCTGGCCCTGTTTAAAAATTGTAAACCAGTAAGTTGATGATGTGACATTAAGATTTGTGCAGCATAAGAGATGTCCTTGCTCCCCCACAGCATCCCTTGGCATTTGGATAGATTTAGGACTCAGTTCTGCACTTTATTTATTTAGTAATTCTTAAATCATTTATATATCATCGTTCATCCAGTTTGTATTTCAGAGCAGTATATGACATAAAACAATGATGAAACCCTGGAGGTATTATGTATATTGTTGTTAACACGCAGTTAAATAAAATAATGAATCTTCCAGACTAACAACATTTGGTATACAGTGAAATAGACTTGTCTATCAAATCTGCCAATCTGAGAATCTGATAAGTTACAGAACCTGGACCTTTGGAAGACATATTAGTTCAGATCTGGAGATGGGTATACACAGTGTACCAAAAGGGTAATGTTATTTCTTTGTTAATTGAAATTCTTTTAAAAGTCCAAATTGTTTTAATCTAATGCCATGTAGTGGCTTAAACATAGGTCACTAGCCTAGATATTGTAAACAGCATAGGATTTAACCCAGCTTTTTGAGCAACAATTGATTGCTCAGTGAGTCTTAGAATTCTCTCTCAACTGCAGCAGGAAGCATGCTGCATAGAAATTAAGTCCTGTGAGGTCAGATAACACTGTTTAAGTGCAGATAACATTGCTCTTCTGTTAACATCTTCATGAAACTGAATTCTTCTCATAATACTTTGAGTCCTGGAGTCCAGTGAATCATAACTCTTGTCTACCTGATTAGATAATATGATGATGATCAGTCAGAAGTCAGGCAGAGCACATAATTAGATCATAAATTCAGAACCTTTGCCACCTGTATCTGTTACCATTTCTTATTTAGAGAGAAGTTATCTTAAAAAAGAAATATTTATGCAATTAGGTAATCTATACTTCTAAAATATGTAAAAATATGCTTGGGCTGCAGTCCTAAATATAGTTATTCTTAATGGTCTTATTGAAATTTCTGGAACAACTGTGAAAAAAGCCAGCTTCCGAAAAAGTTAAGAAAACAAGTAACTCAGGGAAACTTTGTGACTTCTCTGAGAAAAGAGAAATTATTTTATTTATTTAGACATATTTTAACCCACTGTTCATCACAAAACAATCCTAGGTCACAGGTACAATAAAACAAATAATTTAAGCCACATAAGCAACAGCCATAAAACATTAAATATAAAACCAAATCAATACAACATAAGCCAGCATAACAACCGACTCAGAACCAAAAGAGCTCAGAGGTCTTGGTACCGGGACGGGAGGAAGACATTCCATAGGAAAAGCACCACTACAGAGAAGGTCCCATTGAAGAGAAAATTGTGTGATTCTGAAAAGGTTACTCTAGAAGAAATCTATTTTATGTTTCCTTTTTGAATATTGTTTTGTTATTAAATACAGTAAGCCCACAATTTATGCAGGGGTCACATTCCGGGGATTGTGCCTAAAGCCAATATTGTGTATAGTCAAAACACATTGGGTTCAATGGCGGGTGGGATTGCCAAAGTCTTTCCCCCCAAATGCCCACCTGTTCCCTGCCCCCTTTTTGCTAGTCTTGTGAAGCTGAATGCACTCAAGTTAAATGCATGTAAATTGCAGGCTTACTATACTTAAAAGATCTTTAAAAAATTATGTTATACTAAATACTATTGAAATATGTTATCTGCAGCAAGGAATATACAAAACATTGCAGTATGGAGCTGAAAACTCCATGGCTGCATGAAATCCAATCACCTCTTAGGCAGAAGCTCATTTTGTGATTTTTGTTTTGTTCCAATATATATGTATGTATGTATCTCACTTCTGAAATTTAAAACAATTTCCAAGTATCACTTGGACACAAAACAGTTGTTTGTGACCTATGGGAGGAATTCACAGCCATGCTATTACAATTGTTTTTCAGTGCAAGCATTTTTGCATTCTCCAGACCCCCCCCCCCGAGACAATTTGCAGGCGGGCAGGGGGCTTAGGGGAGCAGGGGAATCTCCACTGCACTAGTGGGGCTCATTGCTCTGGCTCCCCCTTGCACACCATTCAGTTGAATCTGGCCCCATGTACAGAAAGGGCTGCAGGTAGAAATGGGAGGCGGGGGGGGGGGGAAGAGAAGCTAATTCTCACATTTCCCCTCCTCTTAATTTTCTGATCCCTCTCCACTCGAGAAACCTTTCTTACCTCTGCTGAGATTAGCCTTCATTGATTGCTTTGATGGGCTTGGGCTTTGTGAGTCAAGCTTTTCCTTTGCACAGATCTGCATGAAGACTTTGCAATGCATGTTTTGCAGCCCAAATGCACGTTCTTGTACTCATGCATGGGCACTCAAAAGTGAAAAGTGCTGTGACGATTCCAGGCATTCCTGGTGCTCCATGTTGGAGGATGGGGATCAGCTCAGGACTGTCGTTGGTGAGATCTTCCCAATAAACTTTTTGCTCTGATAGGAGCGAGCGGGGAGAGATACCGCTTTGGAGACTCTTCCCACGTTTCCCAGCAGTAACAGCACACAAAGCTGGCAAGTGGGCACACTGATCATGCAGCATGGTGTCTGGAATGCGATGGCTTTTGTTTGTTGCCGCTGTTCATTTGTGTCGGTCATGTCTTCCTTTCTAATAGTTGATCTGTGTCTCTCTGTTTTTTCACTCGCCTCCTTGTTCTGTCTACTGCTTGACATATGGCTGCAGCATGTTGTCAGGGCAGAACTAGTGAAGTATCCTGAAGAAGATAATCAACAGCAGAGCACTGCCAGCTGTCAGAGTAAAGTCTGTTCAGTGCAATAGTTCAGGTAGTGTCGTAAAAAGACAGTGTTTTAACAAATGTTACTATTTCATTTGCTTGAAATACTAACCTTGATACTGTGTTTCCTTCTGATTTGTGTATTTTCAATAGCTAATATTTTGGCTCCCAAACGAGAGAATATTAGGTGCACTAAGCCCCAAGGAATTCACCTTCTGATTTCAATTGGATTTGGGTGGGACAAACTTTGGGACCAACAGTTGCGACCTTCTATAGCATTTCTGTGCTAGATTGGAAACGTCTCTTTGCCCGAATTTCAGGGACAACTTTACAGGTGACATAGGGGGTCCCTTTTGGAAGGAGAAGTTCAAAAGGGGAAATGCACAGATGGGACTTAAGCAGTCACAGATACTGTTGTGCACTACCAAGTCTTAGGAAAATAGAAAAATTATAATAATGGTGGAATAATGTATTCTCCTTTTTTTAAAAAAAAAAGGAGAAGAAGAAGGCAGATGTTAACACATGCAGTTAATATTTTTGCTCTGTACAAAACATGTCACCCACACCCACCTGCTTTCATACTCCTTATTAAAAATATCTGGAATTACTTGCAAGAAGGCAAATGCTATGGAGAAAAGGGAGTGTATGTGTGAGACAACTGAGTCACCACTCCCCAACTGAATAATGCATTTTTTACTAGCTGGGGGTGAGTGTGGCTGAGAATGTGCACCTGAAAGCATATATGCATATAGAGCTAGCTTGGGATGAAAGTTTTGCCATGTGGCATTGCCAGCATCACCTGAGCCATGGGAACTCATTCAGAGTGAGATATCCACACTAAGTGACATCATTCTCTCCTAATTTTACAGGGTTTTTGTTTTCAGTTTTTTGGGGGGACTATTTTTTAATTATCTTGTGTGTAAATTGTCTTGAGATGGTGTTTTAGAATGTGATTAATGAATCAATAATAATAATAGTAATCGTGATAATAATAGGCTTGGTTTATTGCAGCTTCAAAACAGAACTCTGAAGAGTGTGTTTGTTTGTGTGTGTGTCTGTGTGTAAATCACAAAAGATCACTAAAGAGAGGGAACTTTTAAGGGGAATCCCACACAACTGAAAAAAAACCCTTTTTCGGTGTCTAAATTCAAACTTTACAAAAATTCAGGTCAGGACTCATAAATATATCGCTGCAGAATAAGTGACTGAAAAACGTTACAAGCTAGAGCCCATTTCCCCCTCATTTGGAACAAAGGAACCAGTATTTAGAATTGAAATCAGTACTTGCTTATCATAACCCTTTAATATTTATAAAAATACTTAAATATGCACTACGTGTTATACCAAAATATGAATGATTTCTGAGAACAGCAGACCACAGCATACCTTTTCTCTTTCTTGTTCTTTTTAAATGTTCCATATTTCATAGTCCAGTCATTAACATGTGAAATGTTTTACTAGCACTTTGGAACAGTGTTTCCTTCGGATTCGCTTGCTATAACCTCTTCTGTTTTTCTTTTCTCTCTCTCCTCCCCACAGAGTGTAGTGAAGGCGGATATTGTAAACTATAGCCAGGAGCCCGTGACAAGAACAGTTAACTCTCCTAGAAGCTCAATGTGTACAATTCAGTGAACTTTTTTTGTATTGATCTCCTTTGGCAGCCATACCTACCTTTGCAAAGACGTTGCCCGGAATGTTGTTTTAACAGTGAACATTTCTGTAGAGCGTTTAGAAGTTTCAAGAACTTACTACCCTTTTGTGTGTTGAGAAGCAGCAGGCAGTGTTTTTGGCTAGTCAAGATTCAAATGTTGGGACCACACACTTTGAAAAATTATGAGATATATCTATATATCTATATATATATCTATAATCTTGTGAATTATATTTCAATAAAGGAATACAACTATGTATACAGATGCCCTTTACATATATTGTCACTTTGTGGGACAGGGAAATTAAAAATGAATAAATGATACAGGATAATCAGTGATGCTTGAAATACAGCTGTGGAGTTGAAAATAAATCTCTGCTTGCAGACATGATTGTTTCTCATTTTGTCCTTTCTTTTGTTAGAAGCAGAACGGGAGAGATCCCTCATTTTACCATTGTGAGCAACACATTGCCATGTCATTTAGAATAATCCATATTCATTGCTACATCCCAAGGTGTTTCAGGTCTTCCTCAAACCAGACGGGGCCCTTGTGCTTTTGTTAGTACAACAGATGGTCAAAAGGATCTTTTTTCTTCTTCTGAGGACTGAATCAGTTTTTAAGATTTTAGATTAACAATTTTTGTGATTGCACCATAATTAACCCAGAGGATGAGAACATTTCTTTATGAAACCAATCTGGATTCCAGCTTAACATGCCACTCGGATATGTACGTAATCCCCCCCCCCCCCCGTAACAATACTTAAACCATTCAAAGCATTTCATATAACCTGCTTCCCAGATATTTACAAATTGGGATTTTCCTTAAATAGGTAAAGGGACCCCTGACCATTAGATCCAGTTGCGAACGACTCTGGGGTTGTGGTGTTCATCTCGCTTTATCGTCCGAGGGAGCCGGCGTACAGCTTCTGGGTCATGTGGCCAGCATGACTACGCCGCTTCTGGCGAACCAGAGCAGCACACAGAAACGCTGTTTACCTTCCCACCGGAGCGGTACCTATTTATCTACTTGCACTTTGACATGCTTTCGAACTGCTAGGTTGGCAGGAGCAGGGACCGAGCAACGGGAGCTCACCCCGTCACGGGGAGTCGAACTGCCGTCCTTCTGATCGACAAGCCCTAGGCTCTGTGGTTTAACCCACAGCGCCACCCGTGTCCCTATTATTGTCTTAAGAGAGGCTAAAGTTAGCATGCCTACTAGTGAAGAGAAGCATTATTCATTTTTGTCCGAGTTTGGCTTTTAAAAATCATTGGATGCCTTTGTTCTTGGATCTAACAATGGGTATAAGCTAAGTTGTGTCGAGAGTGGAATACCAGATGAAGTAAAACGTATATAAGTCTTCCTTTGTATTGTCTGGATCAGAGCCCTGACACGGAGTATAAACATGAGCTCTGTCATCTCCATGGGATTTTGAGAGGTATTTGATCTCCATGTAGGAAAAAATGAAGTGAGATTTCTGGATATATTCTTGTGTTTGTCAAAGATGAGGCAATGTTTTAAGATACTTAATGGAAACATTCAAGGGGAATGTTGATAGCCCCCAAATCAACCCATTTGCTTTTCTCTGCCTTTCTCTCTTTCAGTCTCTCTATTGGCTGGAGAAAAAGAGCAGAGTGTAAACCAACATTAGCAAAATGGGTTACAGTTGTCACTTAGCAGTGATTTCCATCAATAGGTGACAATGGGGCAGATAACATTTCTTGCTAGATTCACAAACGTTAATTTCAGCTCCATTTATGAGCACTGTGGCTGGTATTCAATTAACTACTTGCGCAGGGGGAATCCCCCTCTGCTTCCCCCATGTGTGCCCCATACTGTCCCCAAATCTGCTCAAGGAAGGAGAGGGGGGAAATGTTCTGTTGCACAAGGAGAAATCCTTTTGCTGACAGAATGTTCACCATAGTGCTACGTTAAAGATAACCCTGTGCCTTTAATGTATGAAAACAGATTTGCCTGCATATCTTGTTTGTAAAATTTATGGGGAAGCCTTTTAATCAATGACAGAACTCATAATTTTGCACATAGAAGGCCCAAAGCTCAATCTCTGGCATCTCCTATTAAAGGGATTTGGGGTGCTGCAGCTGGGAAAGTCCTACGCCTGAAACTTTGGTGTCCAGTTAGAATAGACAGGACTGGCCTATATAGCTGTGTGGTCTGTCTCAGCGTATGGTAACTTTATCTGTGGGGAGGTACAGGAGCTGAGGTAGTGTTTCCACACCATACATGAGATTTAAAAAAACAAAGACGGCAACCAGATAAAGCCTGTGGTGATGTGGGTGGGCTGCACAGCATGTTGCCCGCCAGTGAAGCCAAACAAAGTGAGAAGAAGCTCATCAGCCTCAAATCTTGCAATAACTGGGAAAACCTGGCCACTCCATATTACACAACGTCTAGGAAGCCTTCCAGAAATTTCCCAGATATCTAGACCTGACTGACTTGGCAGTCTGCTTTCATCTTGAAGGGAGGCGGAGGTAGAAAACCCTGGCAAACCAATGATGCCCTCACCTGGCAGGCCTTTTATTGTTGCCCCAAAATAGGTTAAGTATGTGCCATGCCAGCTAATTGAATGAGCTTTTTCGTGGTGGAACTGTATATGCAACACCTGTTTGTGTGCAGGGCTCCTGCAACAAGGGATGCGTGCTATAGCCCAATAGTTTGCTTGCAGTAGCTAGGACCTGCACACAGCCATTATTCTACCAAGGAGTCATCTTGGGAAGTAGAATTCCATTCTCACACAGAGATGGAGCAGCCCAGCAGAAACTTTGCCTAGCTGTCTGGGACCAATAAGATAATGGACAAGGTCTGCATGACATCAGGAAATGGTTCCAGAACTAAGTTTCCAAAACCAAATAATTCAAGTGGCATCCAACTAGGTTCCATGATACTTACTGGTATCTGGTGCTTACCCATGCTATCAAGTCAGGTTATGAAAACTTATCTCCCAGTATGATTGGTTAGTTGCATCACTGGAGGAAGGGAATGGTGACCCTCCTTTTGTTGGCCTTGCAAGCAAAATCACAAATGCATGATTGCCACACGGGCTTATGAGGGGCTGACACTAATATAGAGTTCCTGAATCAACATGAGATCACTTCCTAAATGCTTTGGTGAGAATTTCTAACAAAGGAGATAATCTTATGTACCGGTACTTCCTGCCTGAGTGCTCTCTTTTTCTTTCAAGCCCAGCACTGTGAGCAGATCAATATGCCTGGGCTCTACTCAGAGCCCAGACTCTATTTTTGGAAACTAATTTTGTGTTTTGTAACTAAGAAGTATTTTTCATCTGCATATTACTTTGATGCACTTGCTGCCCGCACTGAAATGGAAGTAAACCTTTTCTTTTTACTAAAACATATGGTTCATTCTTAGCTACGGAGACAAAGAGGGGAAAGGTCACCATATCATAAATAAACAGGAATAAAATGTGTAATTGGCTGATTCCTAGCTTCCAGTAACATGTTCTGTTTACATTCATATTTCTCCCACACGTGGGACAGGAGGTTTAAATTTAAATTTACAAATTTCATCCTCAATCCATCTCCATCACTTTTTACTTAGGTTATAACAAGGGATTTTTCTTTCAGCAAGAACTTGTCAGAACTGAGTTCTGCCGCCTCTCGGGTGGGTGCCATTGCCATTATAAGAGAACAAGGGAGGTGTTCATGGTGAGTTCCTGCACCTCATTTTCTGGAAAAAATATCACTGGCTGTAACTTTACATGTTAGACTAGCAAGCTTTTGCATTCATGTTCATCTTAATGCTTGTGTTTCAGCCATATGATGCTCAGGGGTCTTGAACACCTCCAGATTAATCACACAACCTCTTCACTAGATTAAAAAGAAAATACTCCACTGGCTGCATTGATACATCTTTGTGAATTGCTGTCAGATTAATGTTATTCATCTAATAATTTATTACATGAATGGTGTGGGATTTAAACAACCAACTCTCCTTTGGTACCCATATTGATAAATTTGATACTGAAATATCAAAGACTGTAGATGTACATGTTCCTCATCACAGTAAGAAAGAAGAAAATGAAGCCATTAGTCTGATCAGTATTTGGTTCTGGTTCTGGAGAAAACCACAGCTATGCCATCTAAGTCTGCCTTTGCCAGCAGGGGATGTTGAATGGCAAAGAAATCAAATAGAAAAGAAGAAAAGATTTATTGCCATATAATTCATGTGCTGAATCTGCATTTTGCAGGTCGTATTCTGTATTTATGCTTTGAAATTGTTTACAATGGTAAAGACTCCCATTTTCAGAGCTGAAGCAAAGCCTCAGTAAAATGAAAGGGTTACCACCAAGACTTTGCTCGTTAACTGAAATGGAGCAGATCATTATTTTGCTTCCATGTTGAGATGACTCTGGCCTTACAGCTAGTTAGTTAATTCATCTTTGGGGAAGCACAATTTAAGTTACAAAAACATGTCTATTTAGACAGCTCACAAAACATACAATGCTTGGCAAAGCATTGGAAAGTAATTCTCAAAACAAGGAGATTTCCCAGCACCACCCTGCACCATATTCATAACTCTTAATACATTTCTTCCCTGGCATTATAAAAGAAGCAGCAGAAGAAAATGGCTGTAGTGTTTAAGATTTGTAATGTTGAAGGTTCAAGTTGGTATCTACACTGTACACTTCCATTATTTAAGTGCATATACTAATAGTGAACTAGTGTGCTGATGCACGCTGTCTGTTTGGCCAAAATGAGGCTATTGAGAAAAACGAGGGAGGTATCAACAGGGCACCCCATGTTTTGGAGAAGGAGGGGGGGCTCTTTAGAAGAAAATTTAGTGGGGCCAATAAATCCGAAGCACTCCAATGAGCGCTACATGTCTGTTGAAGGAGGCAAGGGAAAAATAAGGAGGAGGGAAAATGAAACAGAATATCCCGAAATGGCTGGCTGGGATAGAAATGTTTTAAACAAATACATATGAGCCTTAGCATTTTGTTAATTGCTATCCATACACAGTGTGCTTCAGACTTTTCATGCTGCTCTCGCCATGTGAAAAATTCTGATTCAGTGTACAATAGTTACACTGGGATTAGCAGGAAATGGATGGATGATCCATTAAGGGTCAGTGCCATTATAAAAAGCTGCGGTGTGACCACTCATGTAGTACTCTTCTGGCTGTCCTATCTCAAAATGGATTCTGCAGAACTGGCACAGTTTATCAAAGCTTTGAAAACACAATTAGCTTATTTGAACTCTAAAATACGTATTTGCATTTGCTTCTCTCCTACAAAATTCTGCCCATACTGTAATCTTTGCAAAGGAATATGCTCAGGTCTGTTGCCAACTGCATAATTTAAGCTAGGTTGCCCAGTGAAGATGATTCTGCCGTTAGTTCCAACCAGCACATCAAATGATGGGAATCTACTATGTAGGAAATGGCCTAGATGCTTTAAGAATGTGTCCCATTTTCATTTTCATACAATAGCAGGGCTAGTTGCTGTTCAATATTGTGTGTCCAGTTTTATTGTTTAACTTTTGCTTCTAGGCCTGTTAAGCACGGCAGTCATTCTTTTCCTCTGCAAGGTTGTTGACTGCTAAGCATGCAGGTAGACCTGAGATGAGGGCTGGAATTGGAATAACAATTGTGATCCACAAAAGAACATTCCCCTGTGGATTTCCAGGTGGAAGGACCCGCTCCCAGCCGACATTTATAGGTCAGTTCCTCCACTCCAGTCGTATTACCTTCCATTTTGTGTCAGTTTTCTGGTGGTAAGGTCAGAGGCGTAGCAAGCCCAGGTGGTACCCGGGGCGGAATTTTTTTTGTCACCCCCCCCACCACTTTAATTTTTTAAAAAAATTAAAAAGTGTCACCCCCTTCTGATGGTGCCACTTTGCGAGGTGTGGGGTTTTTTTGTGTGTGTGTCTATTATCTCTTTTTTCCAATAAAGTTAAAATAAAATAATAATAAAAAATAATAAAAAAATGTAAAAAAATAAAAAAAATAAAAATAAAAAGTGTCGCCCCCCTCTGATGGTGCCACTTTGTGAGGTGTGGGGGTTGTGTGTGTGTCTATTATCTCTTTTTTTCAATGAAGTTAAAATTTAAAAAAAAAATTAAAAAAAAAAATTGTTTTAATTTTATTTTTTTAAAAAAAGTGTCACCCCCCTCTGGGGTGGAACCCGGGGCGGCCCGCCCCCCCGTTGCTACGCCCCTGGGTAAGGTAAAGGTAAAGGGATCCCTGACCGTTAGGTCCAGTCACGGATGACTCTGGGGTTGTGGCGCTCATCTCGCTCTATAGGTCAAGGGAGCCGGTGTACCTCACCACCAAAAGGAATTCAGGAGAAGGAGATGGACAGCCGGAGTTGAAACAATACAGAAGGTGAACAGAACTGATAAAATCTGAAAGACAAGAAATGGAATGCCATTTAGGAGAGACGGTTCAAAGGCCCATAAAGAGACAGGGATTGTCAAAGCAGCGGCGGTGCATAAGCTCATGCCACTTGGGGCAGGTGTGCAGAGCACGCCCCCGAGAGGGAAGGGGCATGGAGGGAGGGGAGCCCACTGCAGCTCACCTTGAAAAGCACACCCGGGGCTAGTGCATCGCAGGATTGAACCGGGAATGGAGTTGTGGAAGGTAGCATTGGGCACAAGGAAGCTGCCTATCTCTGCAGCTCCCTCATGCGCCAGAGCCAGGTTCCACTGAGGGAGCCTGTTGTGTGGGCGCTTGGTTGCACCCTCTTAGAAAAATGCGCCTGGGGTCACGGTCCCCCTCAGCCCCCACCATGCCCCTGGCTCAAAGCTATTTTGGGCTGCTAATTTGAACAAATTCTGAGTTTTAATGTTGCCTAGACAGCATCTTAAAAAGCAAAGACATCACCTTGCCGACAAAGGTCCGTATAGTTAAAGCTATGGTTTTCCCAGTGGTAATGTACGGAAGTGAGAGCTGGACCATAAAGAAGGCTGATCGCCGAAGAATTGATGCTTTTGAATTATGGTGCTGGAGGAGACTCTTGAGAGTCCCATGGACTGCAAGAAGATCAAACCTATCCATTCTTAAAGAAATCAGCCCTGCGTGCTCACTAGAAGGACAGATCCTGAGGTTAAGGCTCCAGTACTTTGGCCACCTCATGAGAAGAGAAGACTCCCTAGAAAATACCCTGATGTTGGGAAAGATGGAGGGCACAAGGAGAAGGGGACGACAGAGGACAATATGGTTGGACAGTGTTCTCGAAGCTACTAACATGAGTTTGGCCAACGACTGAACAACAACAACAGCAAATGTTGCTCATTGCTTGCAGGGTTTTGTATACCGGTCAGAAAATCAGTGTGTTTCATGTTTCCAGCATCTTTTCCCCCACAAGTACAATGAGAAACATGCAGGGTTGGGGGGAGGAACATGGCTATTTGGCACAAGTTTATCTCCAGTTGATTCATTGGGCCCCTAACTCATACTGGAGCTGAAACTGCTCCACTCACTGTGAACTGAGTTGGATGGGCAGGATAGAATCGCCAGCAGCATCAGAGCGGAGGCAGGAGTTGACAAAGAATTGTGCTTGGGGCAGGGAGTCATAGCTGATAGATGAAGCCAAGATTCTGCCAAATAACTCTGGAACATATAGTTCCAGGAAGACTCTTGTTGCTCAGGCAGAGCCTCATAAGTGACGTGGATGAAACCGGTGTCATTTGTAAACACAGTATCATAAAATATCCAATATGACTATTTTTTGCAAAGGCCTGAATGCAATTTTGTTTGGAAAGTTCACTTTGTATTGTTGTGTACATTTCCAATTAAACCACATAAGAAGGAACACAGGCTAGATGTAAAAAAGAATCGCACTAATTTATAAAAGAAGAGATCTTAAACTAAAGATTTATCTCAGAATATTATATGTGATTAAACAGATTTGTAAAACTGTTCTACAAACTCTATGATTTAGGCATTCTATGGTATTTTTTTCCTATATCCATGCTTTTTAAATTATTGTCAGGCTTTTTTATCGATTTTTCAGGTCACTTTGAGATATTTTCTCGTGGAAAGCAACAAATAATTGTAATTAAGAATAAAAATAAACTAATAATGTCAAAATCTTGCTGATGTACAAGTTAAAAAAATCAGTAATTACAACATGAACCAGCCACATCATTTCTTGATGCAAATTAATGTTTGAACTAGAGAATGTGTTTTGAACTTAGTATAGTAAAGGTTTGATCCTTATTTTAAAACAAGATAACTTCATTCAGTTTAGCAAAAAAGAACGGCTGTGACTTTATTACTATGATAATTCACAGCTGCTAAACTAAATCACATATTTCCAAACTGAAAATAGATTTTAAATCTTCAGCCTTCTGAAAATATTGCACTTGCCCCATAATTTTTGAACTCCTTTTGTTTTTATCTGCTGCGCCTGTTTTCATTCTATCAGTTTTTAGCTTCTTATTTTATTTTATTAGTTCATTTGTGATTAAGCCACCCTGATGCTACAGAGAAGAATGCAATATAAACAAACAAACAAACAAACAAACAAACAAATGCAAAGTAAAGCTTCATATTTAAATAACGAGACATGTACATATATCTCAACATTTACTGTCTGATTTGAAATCAGACTTATGTAAGATAGTCAGATTTTATTTTAAATGATAAACCCAAAACTCAAGCACAGGGCCTCTATATATTATCAAAGGGGATAGCAAGGCCTTTGACAAGGTGCCCCATGATATTCTTGTAAAGAAGCTGGTAAAATGCGGGCTAGACAATGCTACCATTCAGTGGATTTGTAACTGGCTGACTGACCGAACCCAAAGGGTGCTCATCAATGGCTCCTCTTCATCCTGGAGAGAAGTGACTAGTGGGGTGCCACAGGGTTCTGTCTTGGGCCCAGTCTTATTCAACATCTTTATCAATGACTTGGATGATGGGCTTGAGGGCATCCTGATCAAGTTTGCAGATGACACCAAATTGGGAGGGGTGGCTAATACCCCAGAGGACAGGATCACACTTCAAAATGACCTTAACAGATTAGAGAACTGGGCCAAGGCAAACAGGATGAATTTTAACAGGGAGAAATGTAAAGTACTACACTTGGGCAAAAAAAATGAAAGGCACAAATACAGGATGGGTGATACCTGGCTTGAGAGCAGTACAAGTGAAAAGGATCTAGGAGTCTTGGTAGACCACAAACTTGACATGAGTCAACAGTGTGATGCAGCAGCTAAAAAAGCCAATGCAATTCTGGGCTGCATCAATAGGAGTATAGCATCTAGATCAAGGGAAGTAATAGTACCACTGTATTCCGCTCTGGTCAGACCCCACCTGGAATACTGTGTCCAGTTCTGGGCACCACAGTTCAAGAAGGATATTGACAAGCTGGAACGTGTCCAGAGGAGGGCAACCAAAATGGTCAAAGGCCTGGAAACGATGCCTTATGAGGAACGGCTTAGGGAGCTGGGTATGTTTAGCCTGGAGAAGAGACGGTTAAGGGGTGATATGATAGCCATGTTCAAATATATAAAAGGATGTCATATAGAGGAGGGAGAAAGGTTGTTTTCTGCTGCTCCAGAGAAGCGGACACGGAGCAATGGATTCAAACTACAAGAAAGAAGATTTCACCTAAACATTAGGAAGAATTTCTTGACAGTAAGAGCTGTTCGACAATGGAATTTGCTGCTAAGGAGTGTGGTGGAGTCTCCTTCTTTGGAGGTCTTTAAGCAGAGGCTTGACAGCCACCTGTCAGGAATGCTTTGATGGTGTTTCCTGCTTGGCAGGGGGTTGGACTGGATGGCCCTTGTGGTCTCTTCCAACTCTATGATTCTGTGATTCTGTGGATAAAGCCCAGTACTTTTCATTCCAGTCCTAGAAGCGCTGTTTAGAGATAGGACAAGAGAATTATGGGAATAAAGATTAAAAAACAAATGTACAAACTAAGAGAATTTGCTGATGATTTGATGTTAACTTTAGAAAACCCATTGCAGGAAGCAGGAACTTTTATGAATAAACTAAAATTTTAGAGTTTGGTACGTTTAGCAGGTTTTAAGATTAACCATCAGAAAATGAAAATACTAACAAAGAATATGACAGCATAAGACCAGAAGGTTTTGGTGGAGAAAACAGGGTTTCAAATGGAAAAAAGTTAAATATCTGGGTATTACCTTGATAAATATAAACTGTACATTGTTTCAGAATAATTATGTTAAAACATGGGCTGAAGTTTAAAAAGCTATATTAAGATGGGAGAAGTTAACACTGTCACTGCGCGGTAGAATTTCAGTGATAAAAATGTTTTGCCTAGAATGATGTTTTTATTTCAAGACAGTACCTATTGTGAATGATGACTTACCATTTAAAGAATGGCAAAAACATTTATCTAAGTTTTTATAGGAAGGTAAAAAAAATCACGGGTTAGCTTAAAATGAAAATACTGCAAAATGAGAAGGAGAGGGGAGGACTGGGACTGCCTGATTTGAAATTGTACTTTGCAGCCGGCTGCCTAGCTTGGATGAAGGAGTGGGTGACCTTGAGAAATAAGAGAATTTTGGATTTAGAAGGTCACAATTTAAGGTTTGGATGGCATGGATATCTGTGGTATGACAAGATCAAAGTTAATGTGGAGTTTAAAAATCATTTTGTTAGACGTACTATATTGAGAGTCTGGAATAGATATACACCTAGGTTATATACAAAGATACCCCTATGGATTTCAACGCAAAAAAGTGTTTCATAGAAAAGAGGCGACAGGTAAAGTGAAATGGTTAACCTACCAATAATTATTAAAGGGGACTGTAAAATTCAAACAAGGGAATAACTAACAAGAGAAGGATACAGTCTCCAATGGTTTGCACATCTATAACCAACTGATAGATTTAAGTGGGATAAAAAGACGTTTGGTATAGAACAAAAAAGACAAATTTTGAAATGCAGATGTGTACGGATGATGAACATGTCATTGCAAAAATGTATAAATTATTGTTGAGATTGGAAATGCAAGAAGAACAAGTTAAAGAATGCATGATTAAATGGGTGAGAAATTTTGGATATAATATACAGATGGAAAAGTGGGAACATATGTGAACTAAAGGGTTAAAATATAAGCTGTGTTATGACTTAAATGAATTTTTAAATAAAATGATGTACCGCTGGTACTTAACTCCTGAGAAGTTATTTAGAACGTACAAAACAATTCTGAATAACAGAATATCTGTTGGAAATGTAAAGAACATGAACGGACGTTTTATTGTGCTTGGTGGACGTGTAAACCCCCCCCAAAAAATATTGGATATAAATGCATACACTGAAACTGAGAATTTTGAAAGTTAACTTTCAATTGAAGCCAGAACTCTTCCTGCTGGAATTTACAGACATACAGTTACAAAAAAAAACTAAGGAACTTTGCTTCAATATATATGATTACGACGTCAAGACTTTTATATGCACAAAGCCGGAAAGACTCATCACCACCAGCAATGGAGGAACAGTTGTTAAAATTAACAGGCTTAGCTGAGATGGCAGAACTGACTTGTTTAATCAGAGAAAAGTCGTTGTTAAAGATTGGAAACCTCTGATAGACTTTTTGTGTGAAAAAGAAAATGAAATAATGACATTTGGATTTGAGGATTGAAGATAATGTTTGTTTAGAGAAAGTGGTTTTGTTAAGTAATATTGGAGTGGACGAAGTGATTATTGTTTTTATATAGCGGACAGAGGAAGAATTGGAAGTTCTATAATCTCTGAACTTTATCTTTCCTATTTCCTCATGAAAGCTTTTCTATCTATTTTTCCCTTATTTTTATACCTCTCTTTTCTTTTCTTTTTTGCCATGTTTTTATCTTACTTTGATTAACATTGGACAAAAAAGACATTTGAGATTCGGTTTTGCATTTCTCTTTATCAACTCTAATACACACACACACACACACACACACACACACACACACACACACACTATATGTACTGTATATTCCTGCGTATAAGACTACTTTTTAACCCAGGAAAATCTTCTCAAAAGTCGGGGGTCGTCTTATACGCCGGGTCGTATTTCTTATATGGCAAGTATATCCCAAACTCTATATTTTAACTGGAAAAGTTGGGGGTCATCTTATACGCCCAGTCGTCTTATATGCCGGAATATACGGTAATCAAATCACATTCAAGTGAGCAGAAAATAATAGGACAAATAGATCTGACCTCTGCCATTATTCACCTTACAGTGGAGACTAGTTGAGGCCACTGACTCAAGCAATGCTGATGGTGCTTTGCAGGCGCTGCTGCACAACACAGTGAATGACGGCCAGGGAGTGGGGCAGCATGGGGTGGTGGCACATTCCTGTTTTGCCTCAAGCGGCTAAGTGGGATGCAAAGCCCCTGATCACAGAATCATAGAGTTGGAAGGGACCCCTGAAGGATCGTCTAGTCCAACCCCCTGCAATGCAGGAATCTCAGCTAAAGCATCCATGACAGATGGCCACCCAACCTCTGCTAAAAAACTTCCAAGGAAGGAGAGTCCAGCACCTTCCAAGGGAGTCTGTTTCACTGCTGAAGAGCTCTTACTGTCAGAATCTTTTTCCGTATGTTTAGTCAGAATCTCCTTTCTCGTAACTTGAAGCCATTGGTTCGAGTGCTACTCTCCAGAGCAGGAGAAAAGCTTGCTCAATCTTCCACATGACAGCCCCTAAGATACAGTATTTGAAGATAGCTATCCTCTCTCCTCTCACTCCCCTCTTTTCCAGGCTAAACATGCCCAATTCCCTCAACGATTCCTCATAAGGCTTGGTTTCCAGACCCTTGGTCATCTTGGTCACCCTCCTCTGCACACATGCCAGCTTGTCAATATTCAATTGTGGTGCCCAAAACTGGACACAGGGTTCCAGGTGGGGTCTGACCAAAGCAGAATAGAGCGTTACTGTTACTTTCCTTGATCTGGACACTATACTTAACCTGTTGATGCCATGGGAAGGTGATATCTACAAACAGGCACTAGTTTCATCAGTGTTCTTTATGAGCTGCCCCATCAGTTGCTCATAAGATGCAGGCAGTTTGGGTGATTTCAAAACTTATATAACAGCCAAGCCTTCCTTTACTTATGAGATCAAGATATTTGCATAGGCTCTTGGACCATGTGGGTTCCCGCAGGTGATCCCACATCCAGGTACTTGCTGTGGAGCTTAACTGTGGAGTGAAAGCAGCTCTGATTGTCCAGGAGTGGGGGGAGTGCATGGTTTGTGGCAGGTTGTATTACTCCTTCATTTGTATACAAGGAGTTAAAATCTTCAGTTATTCTGAAAAAAACATAGGCAGACAAGGCTATACACAGCTAGAACGACCAAGGAGGACGTGTGATCATTTATCTCTCTCCTGTCCAAAGTAAAATCTGACTTTATCTTTTTACTGTGCTGTTGACAACAAAATAACCGGCTTTACATCTAAGCACACAAAATCCCAAGAGCTTTGCAGAACATTTATTCAGCTGGCTGGGGTAAAAAAATTATCTGTGCTAAATTTATTGTAGAAGGTTTTTTTTTTTTCACGTGTAAAAGTCACACAGAAATCACAAACTGTGATGTTAATAACTTTGCTTGTGCAAAAGGCAACCAATTAATTTGGAATGTCTCTCTCTCTCTCGTTCTGGGAGTGTGTGTGAATATGTGTGTGTGTGTGCGCGCGCGCACACACACACACACACACACACCCATCCCACAACTAAACTAACCAGCAGTTTTTACTTAGGATTTTGATCCCTTGGATTTTGATCCCTAGTCAACATCCCAATCTTAACCTGTCCCACTGTCCTGCAATAGATTATTCATGTAATTTTAATTCTAATCACAAAAGCAGGACTGTGAACATGCTGATAGCCTCCCCCCACCCACCAAGTGACTGGTAATGTTTGAGGACATTCCATAATAGCACATCAGCTGCCATGTGGCTACTTGCACACAGTGGTGAGGATTCATCAGTTTTTAATGGCTCTTAAATCCATCACCTTTTAAATAATGGATAATACTTTTGGGATAATACATGAGCATGGGTAGTATTCTTAATTTAAATCTCACTTAGTACAATCGCAGTTCTGAGTTTATCATTCTTTTGGATGACTTGTAAAAAAATGGTATTAATGCCTCTGGCTACTGCTTGAAAGAAAACAATGTCAAAAGCTGATTTATGCCTTTGGTCAAATGCTTGCTTTGAGTTTCATCCATCTGTTAGAATACACAAATTTACAGAAAGATTAATTGGTTCATAGAAGTTACATCTTGTTAAAGGGTCTTTTCTTGTCTAACTGCCTGTCTAGCTGTCAAACAGATCATTGCCCTGATTAAAGCTGTTCAAGGAAAGGAATACTAACCAGATGAATGATTAATAAATGTATAACCATACAAATTAGAAATATCACTTTAGATGATGTCACATTTTGATGACATGGCAAATTAATGATCCGTGATAAGGATATTTTCACTTGGCTTCCAGATCATTTTTCTCAGGCATTTTTTAAAGATTTCATTTATCCTTAGGTAAAGTGCAGCAACAGTTGTTTAGGAAAGTTTCTGGCTTACTAAAACCACCTGAGATTTTGAAGTTGTTGTTGTTGTTGTTAATTGAATTTATATACCACCCTACACCTGGAGGTCTCAGGGCAGTTCACAGAATAAAATCAAAATATAAAACCACAAAATACATAATCAAAATAAAAGCAACAACCCAATAACCCCTCACCCCCCCAAAACTTACAACATTTAAAGTAAGACAATTAACAAACCTGAACAAGAGCCACTCATTGGAAAGACCATGATCTCAGAAATGTTTGCAGCAATATTTATTGGCAACCCAATTGGCCAGGTGCCTTTCTGATACAAAGACAAAAATAGCTTTGAAAGAAGAGTGGGAAAGGAAAAGTGTCCCAGAGTTGTTGAGCAATAATAATTGCTAAGATGGAAGCAGTACAACTATCCCCCCCCCCATTTTTATACATGTTACTACTGGATTTGGGACGCGGGTGGCGCTGTGGGTTAAACCATAGAGCCTAGGCCTTGCCGATCAGAAGGTCAGCGGTTTGAATCCCCGCGACAGGGTGAGCTCCCGTTGCTCGGTCCCTCTCCTGCCAACCTAGCAGTTTGAAAGCACAAAGTGCAAGTAGATAAATAGGTACCGCTCTGGTGGGAAGGTAAATGGCGTTTCCGTGCTCTGCTCTGGTTCACCAGAAGTGGCTTAGTCATGCTGGCCACATGACCTGGAAGCTGTATGCTGGCTCCCTTGGCCTATAGAGCGAGATGAGCGCGCAACCCCAGAGTCGTCCGCGACTGGACCTAATGGTCAGGGGTCCCTTTACCTTTAAAGAAATGAGAAACATTAGAGTGATAGCACCCTAGACAGTTATGATCAATGGCTTTCTAGCTTTTACCAAGAGTTCAGGCTGTGTGTAGGTTTAGAGTTTTCCTATCTCTATTGCCACAGCTCTGACTTCCCTCATTCTCTGGCAAAGTCATCCGGCAACAGTCACTCAAATCTTAGTAACATGCTATGAGCCGGTTTTCCCTATTAAGTAAAATAAAGTCATTATCAGTTACTATCTCTGGGTTAGGTTACCAGAAGTACTGGGAGTGAGGATTTGCCTTAACACTAACATGCAATTCAACATGCCCGAAGCTACATCAGCATATCCCCAGGAACTATTTTGTGAGGCAAGCGCACACCGTAAACATGCTAAATGCAACCTGGCTATTTCAGAATTATGACATGAATTAGGCACTTGCTCCCTCAGCATACTGTATTTATGTGCAAATATTTCTATATTCAAGAACAAAGTTCATGGTGATGAACAACATAAAATCAACAATAAAATTGCATTCATAAAACAAAGAAAAAATACATCATAGATTGCTCAATTAGGTTATTATATCAACCAGCTGGATTACCCCCAGGGAAAGCCTGGGTCAACAGATGAGTTTTAAGTAGGCAGCTAAATGCCAAAACTATAGGTGACTTCCTGATGTTAACAGGAAGTGCTATCCAAATGGCATGTGCTGCCACACTAACCTTGGGAGCGCCCATCACTCTGAAGACGGTCTCTCCTGAGGATTGAAGGGACTGCACAGGAGTATACAAGATAAGGCAGGGGTTGCCAAACCAGCACCCATGGGTGCCATAGCATCCACGAAGGCTGCCTTTGGTACACCCAGGGTGAACCGCTATCCCCAGATTCCCAGCTGTCATTTTAAAAAAGCAACTTTCTAGCACTTCTAGGACCTGTGATATGAGGCAACCTATATAGACACAATTCTCAGTTTTTGTGAGAAATTAGCCTGTTTAATCCTATCAGTGTTTTACTTTACCAGACGCGCCAGGTTGCCCCCAAGATTGAGGGGGCCTGGCGCACATCACGTGTGTGTGACATTACACATGTGTTGTGCATTGCACACATGTGACGCGTTAGGCATGCTGTGCATGTTGTTGCGTTGTCTAAAGGAGTGAGTGCTTTGCACCATGCACTGTGTATCGGGCCCCCTCAATATTGAGGGGGCCTGGCCCCATTCCAACAAATATTCAGGGGGGGCAAAGACACCTGTCTGCAACAGTGAAGGCCCCTAAGAAGGCCCCCTTCCCACTCCCAAAATGATTTCTAAGAAACAGTCAGAATGTGAGAGATCAGGCAGTTACTAAAGTTTGTTCTAACTCCGATTCATGAAACCTGAACCTTGATGCCTAATTCCTCTAGTTCCATACTAATGTGTGTAACTGGCAGCTCCAAAGGATTCGCAGCAACTTCTAGAAGATGAAAAAGAGACTCTCTTTCAGTAATGCTGACTATGTACACAACAGCTTGGAAGTGAAGCTGACTGGACTGCAGATTTGATGATGCTATGCTCCGAAGCAGCCAGAAGGTGTCTAGGTCTCTCTTGTGAGTAAGATGCAGGAGCCTTTAAAACAGTGAATGCAGGACCTGCAGCAATACATTTTGTGGTGAGCACAAAGTAGGTCGGAGGAGGAGGGGAATCCCAGGCGAAAAGTCAGGTTCTAAACACAGATATCCTGATATGTTTAAAATGATGTTCTTATGCTGTGTTTTAACATCATATATATATGATGTTAAAGGTAAAGGTAAAGGGACCCCTGACCAGTAGGTCCAGTCGTGGATGACTCACAATGATATAGTGCAGATAATTTTAGAAGACTAGCCAATGCTCTTGAAGAGAGGTGTGGATACAGTTTCTGGTTGTATATCCCATTCTTTTTGTATACTGTACACTAATACTAATACTATACTATAACACACTGAAATATTTAAATGCTTCGTTGATTCTCCTTGACTCTTCCTGATGCGCTTGCTAACCTCTCCTGCCACACCCTTGCAGAACCACGGCCCAATGCTTGACAGTGAATCCCAATACATTTGTACTCATGGGCCAGAACATTGTATGGCATGAGCAGGATTTAATCTTACTGAGCAAATGGGTAGTAACAGAGACTTATTATGGTCCCAAGTAAAGGTAAAGGTAAAGGGACCACTGACTGTTAGGTTCAGTCGCGGACGACTCGGGTTGCGGCGCTCATCTCGCTTTATTGGCCGAGGGAGACGGCGTACAGCTTCCAGGTCATGTGGCCAGCATGAAGCCGCTTCTGGCGAACCAGAGCAGCGCACAGAAATGCCGTTTACCTTCCCGCTGGGGTGGTGCCTATTTATCTACTTGCACTTTGACGTGCTTTCGAACTGCTAGGTTGGCAGGAGCTGGGACCAAGCAACGGGAGCTCACCCCATCGTGGGGATTCAAACCGCTGACCTTCTGATAGGCAAGGCCTAGACTCTGTGGTTTAACCCACATCGCCACCCGCGTCCCCATGGTCCCAAGTAGATACCCTTTATTTTACCTTTTACCTCATGGGAAGCTTGTTTAAATTCTGACTTTGTCATACCCTGAAACATCTCCGGTCCACTCTTGCTCCTTCTATCTGCCAGCTGGGCTGCTGGATGACTAAAGCAGCTTAGGAGGAGCTGTTGCTTACACCCATTGGCTGCTCCTTTCAATGGGTAGAAGAAGCAGTAGCTGCTGCTGTGCTTGCTTCAAATAGCGCTTCTGCAAAGTCCCTTAAGAGGATCCCCACAGTCTCAGACAGGAGTACAGGGACTTTCTTTAAGTGCTTTGCAGAAACACTGTTTGAAGCAACCTCTTCCCAATCTTTAAACAATTGAAGGCTGCTTCAAACATCAGTTTTGCAAAGTGGTTCAAGCAGCCTTCCCCCCTCCTTTAAACATTGTTTGACTGATTTTGAAATGGAGGGTGGCACTACTTCAAAGAGGCTTCAGAGGCTCACGCGGGAGGGCGTGGGCTGTCCAAAAGCCTTTTGCAAAGACCAAAAGGGCTTTGAAGCCATTGCAGGTTCCCAAGAGTCTGAGAGGTGGACAGGGTAATCTTCATGTCAATCATGTGGTGTCATGACAACCAATTCTCTTTGTTTAGGGAATTGTTTTGTCAAGAACAGAACCCTCCTACAGACTGAAGTGGTACAGCCCCGACAAAGTGAGAACTAGGCCAGTCACTGCCATTTTGTTACAAGAGGGTTGCCCTGCTCTGCTTCCTTGAGAGCTGCCTCCAGGCTGAAGTCTTAGGAAAACATGGGAAAATGTTCATTTGCACAGAGGAAACAGTGAGAAATTTAAACATTTGCAAGCATGGAAACTCATGGAGGTGCTGAAAAGAAAGGTCACACACCAGATGAGATCACTGTTTGACAGAGTCACTCTAGAAGGATGTTTCAGGAGGACTCGATTGCAAAGGCTATACATGACAGAACTCTGGGGGTTTCCTTTTCAACGTGATCAAAAGGTTGCTTGGCTTGGCAAGAGACTTGATACAGATGCTGTATCTGGTTGAAAATTGGCACTTTGAATTTAGGAATCTGCAGCATTCAGACTTACTATATAATGAATCTCTAATTTATTGCCCCTAAAGGTGTATGGCCCAGGCATGATGGGATGTTCTACAGGCTAGTCTCACAACAGCTGCTGTTCCGACCATGTTCAAAACACACACAACCATGACACATATGAGTTATACAGGATGACTATGGGGAAAGGAAGGGGAGCCGGGAGCTCTAATTGCACGACTCTATTTTGACAAATAAAAAAATGTGTAACATAAATTAACCTATGACCAGCCTGCTTGTTGGAAAACCAAGGACTGGATGGCCTATTGACTTACCCATAGGTATTATGGCTATTTTCCAACCTCTCTCTCTCTCTCTCTCTACCCTGGAAATAATCCATATGTATATCTGAAAACCCCTTCATGGATCACTGCCTTGCCGTGGCGAAGGGGCTTGAATTTCTCAGGGAAGCTACGGACAGGTCAAGATGGACAGGTCATAGTGGAGAGTTTGGACCAAATGTGATCTACCTGGAGAAGGAACTGGCAAGCCACTCCAGTATCCCTGCCAAGAAAACTCCATGGACAAAGACAACAGGCATATAAAAGATATGACGCTGGAAGATGAGCCCCTCAGGTCGGAAGGCGTCCAACATGCTACTGGGGAAGAGCGGAGGACAAGTACAAGTAGATTCAGAGCTGATGAAGCGGCTGGGCCAAACCCGAAAGGACGCTCAGTTGCAGATATGCCTGAAAGCGAAAGGAAAGTCCCACAGTACATCATTCAACACACAGTACATCACCTTGCCAACAAAGGTCCGTATAGTTAAAGCTATGGTTTTCCCAGTAGTAATGTACGGAAGTGAGAGCTGGACCATAAAGAAGGCTGATCGCCGAAAAATTGATGCTTTTGAATTATGGTGCTGGAGGAGACTCTTGAGAGTCCCATGGACTGCAAGAAGATCAAACCTATCCATTCTTAAAGAAATCAGCCCTGAGTGCTCATTAGAAGGACAGATCCTGAAGTTGAAGCTCCAGTACTTTGGCCACCTCATGAGAAGAGAAGACTCCCTAGAAAAGACCCTGATGTTGGGAAAGGTTGAGGGCACAAGGAGAAGGGGACGACAGAAGATGAGATGGTTGGACAGTGTTCTCGAAGCTACTAACATGAGTTTGGCCAAACTGCGAGAGGCAGTGAAGGATAGGCGTGCCTGGCGTGCTCTGGTCCATGGGGTCACGAAGAGTCGGACACGACTGAACGACTGAACAACAACAACAATATCTGAAAAGAAATTGGAATGTAATACAGCGTCTCTTGAAGGTAGAGCTAAACTGATCCCCTTGTCTCAGTTTAGAGTCAAGTCAGTATTTAGAAGCTTTCTTGCTGAATGTATGGAAAAACCTTATCTGTCTCCCTCAGTTTGTGCACTGACGCACACATACACACTTTTGTATTATCCACTGGGGTGTCCATTACACTGCATTCAACACACAGTACTATTCATGATGACTGACAGCTTGGAAATCCAGCTGTCTCTGCTTCAATGAACAGAAGAACAAGCAAGGGTTCTAGATCTGGACATATATGATATTCGCAAGAAATCTATCATTGACCCGAAATGTCACCTATTTCCTCAGAAGATCAAATGTCACTTAGTTTATACCTAGTTACCTAGTTTACTAATAATTTCATCAAGAGTAGGAGGTTAAATTTAAAACACTTCTGCATTCGTCCCTATGAAGGAGCTGTGTGCATGTGGAACCTTCTAAGCAGGACATGAAAGAACTTCTGGGAGAAATTCTACTCACTTCATAATATAGTCGAGTATTATAAGGTGGGCAAATGTGTACCTTGAAGTCAGTAATCACAAAATTCCGCACCATCACTAATGCAAACTTTTGTTTCATCTGATTTTAATTTCAGATAACATTATTCGTCAGATTTTGTCCTTTAGTCCCCTGGCTGATAATGACTGCTCCTTATTTCTATAATCATGCTTTATAAAACATAATATATAGTTTCATTGCTCTACTGCACAGTCTTACCTGACGTTTCAAGTTGGCATTTTGCAGCATTTGATAATATGAAACATATAGCCTTTAGAATACAGCTGCCATAAGCTCAAAAGCTATACAGAAAGCAGAACAGGAATGTGAATTAAATGTTTCTGCAATGCACATCATTTCCCCTTCTGGTTGTCTCATAGACCATATATGGGAATCTTCTACCGAACAAACCAGCAATAAAAACTCCACATTGAATAGACACTTCTGCAGCAACCAAAGGACAATGCTTGTATAATTTAGGTGAGAGCTCTTATTTATTACTGTGAAATTATGGTGCACTTTAAAGTACTCCTTATGTGCAGAGAGCAGAGGAGATTCTTAAGCTATTAACATTTGATCTCCTGCTGTCATTAATCAGGTGCAGAATGTAATCTAAATAATGTGTTTGTACAGTGTTGTCGAAGGGATAGATTTGCAGCCAGGCTTTGAACTTACTAGACTTCACATAGAGACAACTATTTTACTTTTGACAATATCCACTTCTGGCGGATGTTGCTCTGATTATTTTAATTTTATGATGGGATGTTTTCAGTTGAGGTAAAACTTAATTTTTAAACAATCCCGCAAATACTTTCTCTGTTTAATCATTTCCCCAGTTTAGTCATTTTTGGAATTGAGATATTGCAGGTTAGGAATTGGTTTCCTGGAGTTCAAACTCTGAATAAACAAAAGATAGAGAGAGGAGGAGGAGAAGGAGAAGGAGGGAAGTGAAGGCGGAGGTGAGAGAAGAGCTTGTTTAATGTAAAATCTGTCATCTTTGTTTCAAGGGCTATTGCCATTGTTTGAAAATTTAGTGTATGCAGGTTGGAAATGAAAAATTCTGTGCTTCTGTATGTCCATTAGGGGAATTTGAATTAGATTCATCCATTAAATCTTCATGAAGATATATATATAAATATATATATTTATCAAATATATATATATGTCATATAGAGGATGGAGAAAAGTTGTTTTCTGCTTCTCCTGAGAAGAGGACACGGAGCAATGGATTCAAACTACAAGAAAGAAGATTCCACCTAAAATTTAGGAAGAATTTCCTGACAGTAAGAGCTGTTCGACAGTGGAATTTGCTGCCAAGGAGTGTGTCTCCTTCTTTGGAGGTCTTTAAGCAGAGGCTTGACAGCCACCTGTCAGGAATGCTTTGATGGTGTTTCCTGCTTGGCAGGGGGTTGGACTGGATGGCCCTTGGGGTCTCTTCCAACTCTATGATTCTATGATTCTATACCCATTTGGTCCAAGGCAGTTCGTAGGCTGGTGATTTGCCTCAAGGCTGCAAATCTTCATTCCCCTCATTCACTATTGGGATTTTCTTTAATTTTGTTCTTTGGGAAGAAGTGAATGGAATTTGCAGACATCCCAGACTTTCCAGAGTGGATAAAGCCTACTGAACTACCGGTACAGGCAAATAAGTCCAGAGGATTTTGCGTTGAGCACCTTTACATTTTTATTCCCATCCCAGAGGAGACAGCGGGTGGCGCTGTGGTCTAAACCACTGAGCCTAGGGCTTGCCAATCAGAAGGTTGGTGGTTCGAATCCCCGCGACAGGGTGAGCTCCCATTGTTCGGTCCCAGCTCCTGCCCACCTAGCAGTTCGAAAGCACATCAAAGTGCAAGTAGATAAATAGGAACCGCTCTGGCGGGAAGGTAAACGGCATTTCTGTGCTCTGCTCTGGTTCGCCAGAAGTGGCTTAGTCATGCTGGCCACATAACCCGGAAGCTGTCTGCGGACAAACGCTGGCTCCCTCGGCCTGTAGAGTGAGATGAGTGCACAACCCCAGAGTCTTCCGCAACTGGACCTAATGGTCAGGGGTACCTTTACCTTTACCTCCCCCCCCCACCCAAGGAAGCATCCATAACTTCACCCTTTCTTGGGGCATTAATCTGGCCAAATTTCAGAAGGATGGCTGCTGTGGTTTTGCTACAAAGTCAGCCATTACAGTTTGGTTCTGTTTTTACCTATCCCAATCTAGTATTTTGTGGGTAATTGGTCTGAAAATTGGTGTCCCTAGGAAAAAACATTGAGCTAAAGACAATTAAATCCAGAGGCTTTTATTTCAGTATGGGAAGAACTAAAAGGGATTCACTTTTGGGGTAAATTCATTCCCTCTAATTAAAAGTTTGATCTGTTAGCCACAACAGAACTCCTCCTCCATTCTCTTCCCAGTCTAGTGTTCACTGTCTCCCATCTTAGCGTTATTCCATGTGGTTTATGAGGTAAGCTTAAAGCCATTGCTTTCAGAAGGTGCACCGCATTTTTGGGAAGTCTGGGTCACTGAGATGCTGCCCCAAGGCACTTTAGGGCTCCCCACTTAGACTTGTGCTTCCTCATGCAGAACCGGCTTTGCTTTTGACAAGTCAAAAATATTTCCCACGGACCCCACTTCAGCTCAGGATTCAGAATTCATCCAAATCCAAATCCACCCCCAGAAATCTTACCACAAATAGGGCTTGCTCCCTTTGTATGTAGTGAGGCCAGGGTTGCAAGCGGGATTGGTCTCATTGCTCATTTAACTCAAACGTTATTTCCTTCTCCAACACTGTAAACCTTCCATTGGCCGGCAGAAGAAGCAGAAGTCTAAATTCTGTTAAAAGATTTCCCCTCTCCTTTCCCCTCCTTTTCACTGTTCCATCATAAAACCATTAGTACTTTGCAAACTCTTCTAATTATCATGCAGCTCGTGATGCCCCCTGTCTTCTAATAACCTGTCCCTGGAGTCCTCCAAACCTATGACTGGTTCTTTCACAGCAGCTTAGCTAGCTATAAGTACTGCATGAACAATTTTGAAATTCAGGCTGGCTTCACTGACCGCCGTCTGAGGAGAACTGGTCCTGAGAGAATTATCTCTTCAAAATAGACCCCATAGATTGACTTCTATTTATTTGCAGACAGATGGAACAGAGGAGCCTAGTGAGCCATTGCCAGCAGAGCTCTGTGAAACCCAGGCTGTGCCAAACTAAGTCGATCTTATAGTAACAGACAGGAGAGGAGAGGCCAGTGTGGAAATATAAGGGTAATCTTGTTGACCCTTTCTTTGACTTTTTGAGTTAGGCCTTGGCCATTAATGTGGTGCAGGAAATGAGGTGAGATTAGAGGAGTAATTTCTAAACATTGTGCTATGAAAGAACTGCAAAACGAAACAATTAAAGGCTCCATGGCCCCAAAGGATCTATCTGCAGAGGAGGGTGCCTGCTGCCTCTCCACATGATCCATTTTTTCTCGCCTCCTTTCAGCTGCCTTTTACTGGAGTAGAATAAGACTCCTTTATCCCTGAGTCAGGTGTGTTTAGATCATTCATGCTACAATTCTGTACCCATTTATCCAGGAGTAAGTCCCATTGAAGGACACGGGTGGCACTGTGGGTTAAACCACAGAGCCTAGGGCTTGTTGATCGGAAGGTTGGCGGTCTGAATCCCTGTGATGGGGTGAGCTCCCGTTGCTCGGTCCCTGCTCCTGTGAATGGACACCACCCCCGGAAAGTGGCAGACCTACGTTTTTGAGTCCTGAAGCTTGAAGTGTCATGGGGGCCCCTTCACAGCCAGCAACGAGGTCCGGGTAACCACTGTTATGATCTTCAATGGGGTTATTCTACAACAGATTACCACACTTTTACGATGTCTGTGCCACTGACTCTCGGATTGTTGAAATATATGCAACAAAAAATATCCATCAATGTGACTCAGATTAGGTCTACTAGACCCAAAATTGTTCAGCAATGTGGACTAAGTCGCTTTCCATAGGTAATAAACAATAACTTTGCTTATTCCCCTGCTCTTATTTGCTCTCAGAAAATAGTCTAAGCTAAATTTCCTAAGCTTTGGTGAACTGAAATTAATTATCTTATTTCTGCTAGTAATATTTGTTTGTTGCATAATTCTGAGTCACTAGGGAAACCCAACTAGATGGACAGGGGTATAAATAATAAGTGGTGGTGGTGGTGGTGGTGGTTTTTACAAAAAATTAAATTCAGTGTATATTAAGTCACACATTTGTGACTATCCAATAGTAGAAGCCTTGGAAATTTAAATATATTTAGATCATCTAACTAGCTTGGATTATTTTCAAACACACAAGTTTTCCATGAAGTGAACATCCACCAAGAGACTAATTGCCACCATACCATCTATTTTCCCATCTAATTGACGGGCAGACTTAAAAGCTGAATATTTCTTCTACTGGATGGGACAAGATGTAGGCCCTTTCCAGCCCACCTCACAAAAGACCTTTCATTTGGTAGCATCAGTAGCAAAATGCATTTCCTATTTAAAGAAGATAAATTTCCCTGATTCCATTTGGTCTGTTTAGTTTCCACATCTACTCTTGTTTTAAGCATGAATGAGGCTGAATAGAAATGGAAAACTGCTGAATGGGACCTATTGCTGAGCGGATATGGTTATGAATGGATTTGTGGCTACCCCAATAACGTACATAAATGATATTAGTTTTATTAACAGCGAAAGCATTCTGGGAATAGCATATTGTACCGCACGGTGAGCTGTGTCTGTGTTTGTCTGTATGTATGACTTTTGCAAAAGAAAGAGAGAATGCTGACCAATGGGACAGAGTATGATTTGTATTCATAAATCCATACATTGTACCATGTGTGCATGTTTGTGTGTGTGTGAGAGAGAGTGAATGAATGAGAAATACACACACACACACACACACACACACACACACACACACAGAGATTTGGGTGCATGGGTGGATGTTGAATGATTGAATAACGTGTGTGTTTGTCCTGCTGCTCAACCCTGCTCAACTCTGCACCTTTCCCAGGAATCAAGGAAGCTGCCTTATACTGAATTAGACCCTTAGTCCACTTAGCTTTGCACTCTACATTGACTCTCCATCTTTCAAGGTAAGAGATACCTGGATTCATTTCTTTTGCTGATGTATTTGGTACAGAAGATTACACTGCACTGACTGCTCTCTCTGTGTTCTCCACACACCTGTCCCAATCAAAAAAACCAACTACTGCCAGTGATTTTTAAGAACAGTTGAAAATATCAACTGTCAGTCACTGCCAGACCCTTCCCAAAACACCTAAGGGAGAAACGAAAACCATTAAACTGCAATTAAAGCAAGCATTTCTAAAAACATATGATACAGTAACTTTTGACCTTTATTTATCTTTAAACAAATCTAATTGCACAAAAGAAACCTCAAAAATATATTCTGTAACATAAGATTTACATTTTAAGTAAAGACATAAACTGTGTCTCTCCTTAGAATGTCCAGCTTCTGCTTGATGGAGAAATTCGTGTCTGCATTGCTCCTTCCTATGGATGAAAAATAAGTGAAGAACGTGATATTCATGTCTGATGAATTATACATGAGAGACAAGATGACTAATTAATAGTGATCACTGGAAGGATAACAATGGCTCCTGTCATCACCTTAGTTAAGCAGAGTTCAAGGGAATATACATTTCAGCAATGCAACATTGAAATGGGTTGCACTATCGTAACAGTCTGGCTCCATAAGTTGCTGCTAATTACCACTGACATTTGCATGAAGCCTTGCAAAGCAAATGAACAAGGATCAGCTCTGGTGCAAGCTCAATTATTGTGAAAATTGTTGCCACCCTTACTAAAGTCCAGTGTCTCAAACTACTTGCTTGCTTATGCATTCCATTCCATCTCTTCCCCCCGATGTAACTGCAGGACTATGCAAAATTTTCTCAGCCTGCCAGCTGCATGGTCTCTTAGTGTTGGGCTATACATTATACAAGAAAGACAAACACTTACCACTTACCCCATCACCTACTCATCTCGCTTATCGTCCATCATTTCCTCTTATCGCTCTCACAGTCATTACTCCATGCCATACTGGCTAGGGAGCAGCGACCTGTTCTTGAGTTTTCGGCAAAGTATAAACATAAACACAGATTCATATAATCCAAGGTCAGAAGGGGCTATCAAGTTGTGTTGTGAGATTGCCTCCTGGAATACTTTATAAAGAAGAACTCCCAAACTTGCTGCACTTCTTGGGAGTGCTACGTTAATAGATATTCTCTTGGAAGTCTTCCTTTGGAACATAAGAAAGCCGCCTGCATCAGGCCAGTGGCCCAAGTTCAGCATCTCGTTCTCACAGATGCCTGTGTAAAAACTGCAAGCAGAATCTGACCACAACAGCCCTCAGGAACTGATATACAGAAATATGCCGCCTTTGAACCTGGAGGTAGTATGTAGCCATCACCTGACACTTCGCTGAGTTCACATGGCATCCACCTGGCATCTTCCCCCAAAGAACCTGGGAGCTATAGTTTGGGTCATTGGGTTTGGTGCTTTTGTAACTGGATTTGTAATTATTTTTAGTCAAATACAATAAATGATTGATTGATTGATTGATTGATTGATTGGTGAACAAGTGCTTTTTTCCTGAGATGCTAACTTTCTTTCTGCATGTCATTCCTTGAATAGCTTCCTGTGCAAAGATAAGGCTTGCTTTCATTTCTCTGTTCATTTGTGCATTTGACTAGTGTTGTGTGGAGGGAAATGCAGCCCCTGGGCTGAAAAATGTCCCCCTCCTGCCCCCTTGGGTTTCTGGTGTGGCCTTCACCTTCACAGATATTGGCACAACTTGGGGTGTGTGTGTTTTGGCTGCTGAGCTGTGCCCACCATTGTGAGGGCTGAGGGGGTGATGGTGATGCCTCCCCAGCTGCTGCCATTGTCTGTGGGTTGACTGTGATGCCACAAAAACATTTGGCAGCTGAGTGGTATAAATGTGGGCCAAGGCACAAGCCTCAGCAGTTGCCCTCCCCAGAGAGAAATGGGCAGCTCGGTGGCACTCAGCCCTGGTAGTCTCCTGCCCCGTGGCGGCAAGCTGGCAAGGAGAAGGAGGCAATTGCCCGGTGCTGGGATGCTGTGGAGCAAGGAGAAGGCAAGTACAAAGTGTACTTGCTGGTGGGATCGCTACTTGAAGGTGACTGATATTCAGCTCTGAAGCTGGTTGATGTCTGGCAATGGACCTGGCGAGGCTGCAGCTGGTGGATGGTTGTCGGAAGAGTTTGCATTGAGGGTAGTGGATGCCGCGAGGCTACGCTGGCTGAGATGGATGCAGACTGGTTTGGAAGCCTTGTTTGTTAACAGAGGAGGAGTTTGGGGGGACGCTGTCGGATGGTGGCCATCCCACTCACCTGTTTGCCTTTGCCTTACAGGGATGTCTGGAGCCGATGAGGTTTTCCCCAAGTCTAGCCTTCAAAGTCATGAAGACAACCGCAGGATATCCCTATTTACATCGGAGAAATGAACGCGAAATACTGGCCGTGAGCAATGGACAAGGCCATGGCCATATCTGAGAGAAGGAGCTTTGAAGGGAGACTGCAGGCAGACATCCGCTGCATTGCAAGAGATGGGGCAGTGGGGAGAGAGAAGAAAATGAGGGAGGAAACATTAGGCCACATTAGGCGCACCATACATTGGAAGTGCTATGAAGACGCTTTGAACAGGAATGACTTCCCCTCAGGGATTCTGGGAACTGTAGGTGGTTAAGGGGATGGAGAGTTGTTATGTGGGTTAGGGGTAGGGGTAGGGGTAGGGGTAGGGGTAGGGGTAGGGGTAGGAGTAGGGTTGGGGTAGGGATAGGGGTAGGGTTCCCTTCTTGGCAGGGAACTCTGGGAATTGTAGCTCTGGTTAAAGGTTAAGGGGTAGGAGTAGGGTTGGGGAAGGGGTGGGGGTAGGGGTAGGGTTAGGGTTAGGAGTAGGGTTGGGGTAGGGGTAGGGGTAGGGGTAGGGGTAGGGTTCCCTTCTTGGCAGGGAACTCTGGGAATTGTAGCTCTGGTTAAAGGTTAAGGGTTAGGGTTAGGGTTAGGGTTAGGGTTAGGGGTAGGGGTAGGGGTAGGAGTAGGGTTGGGGTTGGGGTAGGGGTAGGGTTAGGAGTAGGGTTGGGGTAGGGGTAGGGTTCCCTTCTTGGCAGGGAACTCTGGGAATTGTAGCTCTGGTTAAAGGTTAAGGGTTAGCGTTAGGGTTAGAGTTAGGGTTAGCATCAGGATTTGGGTTTGCGTTTGGGTTCGGGTTCCCTTCTTGGCAGGGAACTCTGGGAACTGTAGCTCTGGGAGGGGGACAGGGGTCTCCTAACAACTCTCAGCACCCTTTTCAAACTATAGCTCCCAGATTCTTTGGGGGAAGAAGCCATGAGTGTTTAAAGCGGCTTCATAGCCCTTTAAATGGTGTGGACGTGGCCCTGGCCTCCCTCACCCCACTGCCTCTTATTACTGAGGAATCAAAAGGATTTCCCCATTCACATCTCTCAGAAACAGGAAACGGGAAGAAGAAAGACTTTGTATCTCATGCCATTTTGAAATGTCTTAACTTGAAATGCCAATAAAGGCATTTGTATTGTATTGTATATTGATTAACATGGGAAGTGGGGTGGTAAAATGTTAATGAGGCGGATGTGATACTTCTGCAAACTGGCACAGCCCTTCTTGTGGGGGTGGAAGGAGGGACTTGCGTCCGGACAAGGGACTTTATCAGCTGTGTTTTTCCTGATGAAGATATGCCTGATCTTGGGTTACCCAACTTGCAAGTGTGTATAGTAAAAAGGTTTCCTAATTCACCCATTTTGTCCAGATCACTTTATTTAAAAGGACCCAGAGACCTTAAGTCAAAGGAACCAGTTTATTTATCTCTCACGAAGGGCAAAATAAATAAATAAATAATACCAATCTCTCAACTGCCAAAGCAAACGGTCTTGCAGCACTGTAGAAACTAAACAGATTTTGGGAAAACTTTTGAAAAATGGGAGGGTCGGGGGCCTTGGTGGGTGCTAAGGAGGGTTTCTGAGGGTGCCATGGAGTCCACATGCCACACGTGTCACAATGGGGGGGGGCTCCTTAGTCATCATTTCTTTATTAACAAGTGCCCCCCCTTGAGGCCTAGTTTCCTCAGCCTTGTCTATGTATGGTCTACTGTGATGTCACAAACAGACATAGCAGCTGAGGGGAAAGAGGCAGTTTCTTATTCTAGAATTTCAAACACAGGAGGGCAGGAGGGGGACATTTTTCAGCCCAGGGGCTGCATTTCCCTCCACATAACACTAGTCAAATGTACAAATGAACAGAGAAATGAAAGCAAACCTTATCTTTGGACAGGAAGCTGTTCAAGGAATGACATGCAGAGAGAAAGCATCTCAGGAAAAAAGCACTTTTTCATCAATCAATCAATCAATCAATCAATCAATCATTTATTTATTTATTTATTTATTTAATTTGACTAAAAGTCATTATAAATCCAGTTACAAAAGCACCAAACCCAATTAAACCTATTAAGAAATAGGTTGTCCAACCCCCTGGAATGCAGGAAACTCAGCTGAAATTTAGTAAATATTTGTATTTCTGCATGTGTTTATAGTATCCATATTGCTATTAAGAATACTCAAATTGGGGGGGGGGGCTCAGCTGCACACCCACCTCCCTTCATTTTCTTCGGTGTGTGTGTGTGTGTGTGTGTGTCTCTGCCCAGAAGTTTCACTGCCTGCTATCTTTCCCCTCCATCATCCCACGGTATGGTTACCAGATTTTTTTCAAGGAATCCAGGGACACTATAAAATAAAAAAATAAAAATTCATACTTTATTAGTTTAGGAAAGGATTGCCCAGAGTTTTTGACCTTTTTAAAGGGGAGGGAACCCCAAAGTTGTCGGGTGCGCACCTCAACACAAGGCAGGCAGAGAAGCCCATCTACAAACACACAAACGCCAAAAAAAAGAGGTTGGTGGTGGTGGGGGAAGACTAGAAGGACAAGAGAAATTGTAGTGAAAGGTAATAAAGTAGGAATGTGAGTGGATGCAGTTATATATACTTACAGACAATGCAAACCTATACATGCTTAATCTGAAACAAGCACCGTGGAGTTCAAAGTGGCTTGTTCTCCCAAGGAAGCAGATAAACAGAGTTGCAGCCTTAGGGTCCTTTTCAGCTGGGAATGAAGACCAGTGTGCATGTGTTTGTGAAAAAGCAAAAGCTTCGCTTTCTGGTCTGGTCCTGAGCAGGATGGCTCCTGCATGGAGAGGTGAAAGGAGGAGAGGACGATCAGCCATCAATGAGATGGTTACTCGGGAATATACTATAAACATTCACAAACGGATCCATGGCGTGGGCTTCAAGAAGCGGGCTCCTCGTGCTCTCAAGGAGATCCGTAAATTTGCAATGAAGGAGATGGGGACTCCTGATGTACGCATTGACACCCGCTTGAAAAAGGCTGTCTGGGCAAAAGGAGTAAGGAATGTTCCTTACCGTATCCGTGTGCGTTTATCCAGAAAACGCAATGAAGATGAGGATTCACCTAATAAACTGTATACACTGGTGACATATGTGCCAGTTACCACTTTCAAAAGCCTGCAGACTGTTAATGTGGATGAAAACTAATCTTTCATTACAATAAAAATGTTATGACATTAAAAAAAAAGCAAAAGCTTAATGGAAAAGGTTTTTTTTTGGTTTTTTTAAAAAAGATTCTGTATTCTAAAAAAAACAAATCGCATCCCACCCATTTGAGGTACAAATGTGACATCCTGCTGAGAGGCACGGCTGTGTGTGTCATCCCTTTGTCAAAATGTGGCTTGAGTTGGTTGTGGTCAAACTTTGTTCTCCTTTGTAATGAGATCCCAGACGGAGAGTAAAAAAGCAAGCTGAGGGGCTCCTTGGAATTATTTATTGTCGTCATTATTTTTAAAACTCTGTGGCTTTTATAGAGAGAGTCTCTTTTTTTTACTGGCAAATGCCCAATAAGATAGGAATGAGTCTCACTGAGCTGGTACAGTAGCAGTCCCTATGAAGGGCTCCCCTGAGACAAGAAATTTAGCAATTACCTCTGAGTGTCGGCTCAACTGCCGAGGGAGGAGGCATAAATGGTGATCCAAGTTAGATTTATGTTGATGAATGAGGTGAAGGCAGGGGCCTTTTTTTTTTTTTTTTTTTTTTTTGCTTTAGAAGTTGCTAGAAGGTTGTGGTATTTTACCAAGTGAGGTTTATGCATTTGAAAACGTACCTCCAAATGGGAACTCTTCCAAAGTCTAATAAAGCAGGGCTATACTCATACGCTGACCTTGGCAAGCTGGCTGATAAGTTCCACGGCTTCTACCACCTTATAAACACTAAGATGGGTTGTATCAGAAAAGACCATGGAAGCTCTGTTTAGAGACATAGAGTAGCAAGTAGGCAGAAAAACTTCAAAACCACCAATTTAATTTATTGAGAAGCTAAAACAAGAATATGTAGGAAAGAATTTTGCCTCCTACTCCAACTATCCCCCAAGTAGACCAATCCAGACTGAAGTGCCCAGAAGTTCAGGATTAACAACAGCAAAATATAATAATTAACAAAATAATTCATGCTGCAATTATTTAGTAAATAATTGTGACATGTTTTTTTTCTGGGGATGGAAACCACTTACCGGTACAGAAATGTTTGTTCTAATAATACCTTAGAGTGTTCAAAGCATTATCCCCGTAATCTCTGTAACAACCCTAGAAGGTAGGTCACTATTATTAGAGTTACAGATTCCGGCCTGAGGCTGAGAGATAGTGATTTGCCTAAGCCCCGCTAGTGATCAGAAGACAGAGGCAAAACTGGTTCACAGATCAGTCTCATCTGCTAGCCCTTAGAGAGAAACGCTGCCAGTATTTTATCCCCACTAGTTGGAAAAAGCAGAGTCACACCCAGGTGTGCCTCTGAAAAATATGCATTTTTGGGGGGATCACAATTGTGAGACTAGCCAGACTAATTTGTGAAAACTTGGTGTTCTTGTTCCTAGAGACCTAATGATGTGATCTGTAGCTGTAGAATCCCCTCACGCTGAGCAGGGCCATTCTGAAAAGGAGGCAACATGGAAACCAATTTAATCTCCCACCTACACTTCCCATAACATCAGCTGCGTTGGTTGGAATTTGTAGCCTCTCTGAGATTAGAAAAACAGCCGTCTATGCTGGTTGAGTGTGTGACCTTGTTGAACCACATCACTCTGGTCATTACTGCTTAGACTTCCTCCAGTGCAGCCATATGTTTGCTGAGCTCTTCACACTCTGCCAGACTTTGGCATAATGTCTCAACTCTACTGTGAACTGGTGGAGTTTGGATGTATTCAAAATTTCACTATGAATAATTTCAGAAGTGCCAACTGAGGCTTCCAATTCTTGACATGCTAGTTGGAATTTTACTTCCAGACATTTCTGAGATATTACAGGATAATTGAAAACTTCTGAATACACACACACACACACACACACACACACGAGAGAGAGAGAGAGAGAGAGAGAGAGAGAGAGAGAGAGAGAGAAGGCTTCTGGCCATACCCTAATATGACCAGGAAACAGGGATTTAATGTGCTTCTATTACATGGGGTACGTAAAAAGCCATGGCTCTCATCTGGGATTCATCACACCTGTAGAAGAAAATAGACTGTATAAATTATTATTATTATTATTATTATTATTATTATTATTATTATTATTATTATTATTATTAATTCATTCTAACATCCCAGGGCATGTTGTTGTTGTTGTTGTTGTTGTTGTTGTTGTTGTTGTTAAGTCGTTTAGTTGAGTCTGACTCTTCATGACCCCATGGACCAAAGCACACCAGGCACTCCTGTCTTCCACTGCCTCCCGCAGTTTGGTCAGACTCATGTTGGTAGCTTTGAGAATACTGTCCAACCATCTCATCCTCTGTCGCCCCCTTCTCCTTGTGCCCTCCATCTTTCCCAACATCAGGGTCTTTTCCAGGGAGTCTTCTCTTCTCATGAGGTGGCCAAAGTATTGGAGCCTCAGCTTCAGGATCTGTCCTTCCAGTGAGCACTCAGGGCTGATTTCCTTCAGAATGGATAGGTTTGATCTTCTTGCAGTCCATGGGACTCTCAAGAGTCTCCTGCAGCACCATCATTCAAAAGCATCAATTCTTCGGCGATCAGCCTTCTTTATGGTCCAGCTCTCACTTCCGTACATTACTACAGGGAAAACCATAGTTATATGGACCTTTGTTGACAAGGTGATGTCTCTGCTTTTTAAGATGCTGTCTAGGTTTGTTACATCCATTTAAAACAAGGGTAAGCTCTTCCCCACTACCAGCCCATCATAATGGGGAGTGGGTAGGAGGTAGGGTAGCCAATAAATCCCCTCCCACAATAGTGGCAGCATGGAGGACAGGCAAAAGGTGTATTTTGCTCCATATTTTACCCCCCAAAGAGGTGCAATTGGTGGGGTACCCAAGTTGGACCTTCTCTGCTGAAACTCCCAGACTGTGGTACTCTGCAGCTTAGGAGGCTTGCTTAGCCTGCTTCCTTTTCACATATAACTCTTCATGTGTTCCTCATGTGCAGAAGGCAAATGTGTTGAAACCAGAGCTTTTGGGGCTGTGTCTTTAGCTCTGCCTCCCTCCTCCAACTGATGTCATGTTGACAATGACGTTTGCAGCAGGGAGCCTTCTGGACACATGTAGGTGATCAGAGTTCTAAATTGTGTTTGGAGCTTCCACACATAGAGAAGACTTTCTATTGTAGACATGCCTTTGGCATAAAGATCAATTGAAATCTTGTCTTTCTCTTAAGTTTGGGGAGAGCTCAGTTTGCAGAGCATGACATCCTTAACCTCAGGGCTGTGGGTTCAAGTAAAAGATTGGGCAAAAGATTTCTGCATTGCAGGGACCAGATGATTCTAGTAGTCCCTTCCAACTCTACAATTCTGTGATCCTAAGATGCCTTTGTTTTTGTTCTGTTTCTGCTGCTATTATTATTTTAATCTAAAGTGGTATAACTGTGACATTCTTCCCTATTATTCTTTTAGGCATGGGGGAGAAATTCGATACAGTTCACATTTAAAGGCAAACCTACCCAATTTGCACTTTCAAAAAATGCACAAGAACAAGAACCAAACTGCAGGTATCCTTTGAAATTCACATTTCTCTGAATTTTGCAGTGTTGTTATTTAATCAAGTCCAAAGATGCATGTCCTAGAGTAAATTGTACATGGAGATGCATATATTAGCGAAAACAGTATACAAAAAATGTACTATATCAGGGAAAACTCTTTTACAAAATTGTGTGTATTAGACAAAGATTGCCTGCAGATATGTGTATATGAGGAGAAATTGCCACTGAAATGGTGATGAATTTTCATGAGCACTTTTAAAATGTCACATACTGATGTGGAAATGTGGAGAACTGAATGTGGGCCGGGGGGGGGGGAATGAGAAACTGAAACCTAAATTTTAAGATTCAACGACCCTTACCATAGTCTCCCCCTCCACCTGGAATCCCCCTATATCTAAATGAAAAGTTTATATTTTTGAAGGGATCTCATCTGTTTTAATATTATTGTGTAAAATGCCATGTACATTGATGATGGTATGTTATCAAATAAGGTTTGTCAAAGTCTGGATATATTTTAGGAGTGGGAAATTGTTTTTATTTCAAATATTATTATTGCTCTTAATATTACCCACAATTTTCCACTAAGGTGTCTCAAAGTATTTACACAATAAATATGGAAATAAGAAAGCCGTTAAGACAAGTTATATAAAAAGCAATAAACAAAAACTAAAATAGTCATTTGGAAATATATTTCAGGGAAAAATCCTACCTAGCCCACTTAAAGCATGAGAACAGAAAAGGCCACTTACATAGCTACTGGTAACTACCCTCCCAATTAAAAACCAGTCTTTGGCATTGAGCAACCCGGATTAAGCTACTCTAATTTACTTTATATAACAGTTAAGCCTTTTATATGTGGTTTAAATTTTTAATCACATACTGTTAACCTGTCTAGAGGCATTGGAACAAACGTTGATGACAAATTAAGGCTGCAATCCTAAACCTGCTTACTTGGAAGAAACTCAATTGATCCCATGGAAGAACACTTCAGAATAAACATGCATAGAGTTGCTACTACTTTAGCCCAGCTGAAGGTTTGGTTTATCCTTTCTAGGCTTGGCACAAGGCTTTATTGCCCATGGATAACATCTTTAATATTTCCTTAATGTTTATAGCGTCTCTTTAAAAAAAAAAAAGGAATTCCCACATGAGGACTTAAATCCTTCATCATGTCAAATGACTGAGATGTAATCGTATCTTCTTAGAGGCTGCAAATTTGTTACTCTGCAGACTTGGGCTCTCCACCAGCTGTGATGCTGCACAGGTCGAATGCTTCAAGGTGGAGAAATTATTTGAACCAGATGTGAAAGAAAAGCCATCTTTCACTGCCACAAGTGCATCATTAATCTTCAGCGCATATCCATGCAATGAGTAAGTAACTCTTACCTGTTGAGGGGATGGGATTGTGTGCATGTTCCATTTATTAAACCTATACCCAGCTTCCCAGACGAAGGGTTGCATCCAAAACAGCGCCAGTGGAGATCTTCTGGCACTTTTGTTTCCTCTCCTCCCCCACACAACAAACGTAACCGGCTGATAAATTGGTCTCAATATAACATAATATAATATTTACATGTAAAACACACTAAACATATACATAACTACAATAAGATATTTGGTATAAGGAAAACAAATCAAATTACAAATATGCAAGGATATAGGAACATTCTACCGAAAAACTGCAACGTCAAAGTTCAACAAGTCCCTTGCAACCTATATCCTTGCATATTTGTAATTTTATTTGTTTTCCTTATACCAAATATCTTATTGTAGTTATGTATATGTTTACTGTGTTTTACATGTAAATATTATATTATGTTATATTGAGACTAATTTATCAGCCGGTTACGTTTGTTGTGTGGGTGGTATATAGTTATATAGTTGTATGTAATCTTGGTTCTTTTGGTGTTAGCTCCTCTCCTCCCCCTGCACCTACCGTGCCCCCGAAATCTTCTCAAGAGGGTCCCTCAGCCCTATGGAACTCATTTTGGGTTTGTGTGGTGGACTGCAGGGGAGAAACATTTCATCTCACTTGCGCTAGAATTCTTGAAGCAGATAAAAACAATACAAAGTTCAATAAAGAAAGTAGAACTGCAATGCTTAATCAATTAAACAGTCCATAGAATCATAGTGTTGGAAGGTAATCTAATCCACACACCCCGGCAATGCAGGAATCTCAGCTCAAGCATCCATGACAGATGGCCATCCAACCTCTGCTTAAAAACCTCCAAGGCTAAACCTACTCAGCTCCATCAACCGTTCCCCATGAGGCTTGGTTTCCAGACCCTTGATCATCCTGGCTGCCCTTCTCTGCACATGTTCCAGCTTGTCATATATTTCTTAAAATGTGGTGCTCAGAACTGGACACAGTATTCCGGGTGTTGTTTGACCAAGGCAGAATAGAGTGATACTATTACTTCTCTTTATCGGGACACCATACTTCTGTTGATGCAGCCTAGAATATTATTTCTTATTTTTGCTGCTGCCTCACACTGTTGACTCATGTTCATCTTGTGGTCTGCTATGACCCCTAGATCCTTTTCACATGTATTACTAGAACAATAGAATAATAGAATTGTAGAGTTGGAAGGGACTCCAAGAGTCATACTGAATCCTCATTCTCTCTTCCTCCCTTTTCTAGACTGGCACTTGTCATTTCTCTCTTGGGCCTCTTGCATCACTTCTGCTTGGGTAACAAGATGGCGAGAAGGAGTTTAAGAGATAGGCACTGAAGCTTGGATCTCTCTCTCTCTCTCTCTCTCTCTCTCTCTCTCTCTCTCTCACACACACACACACACACACACACACACAGAGTCCCCAGCATCTCGAGGTAGGATTTGGGTGTTCTGTGTATGAAACCTTGGAGAATTCCTTCCACGGCCATAGTGAAAATCAATACTGATCTAGATGACTTAATGGCTCAGCATAAGGCAGCTTCCTATGTCCCTCTGTTCTCAACTTATCTCTTGGAGAAATGTGTCTTGCTAACTACATAAGAAAACACACCAGGCCCTTCCAAGCAGGCTGCATGACCGACTATTTGTTTGTTTGTTTGGCTTCCATTCAAATCACAATATTTTCTCATGGCTGCTCGCAACATTTAAAGCAAATTTAAACCATATAAAATGTAAAGACCATAATCACAACCATGGTCATAGCAGTGAACTATTTCAAATATTTCTTTACCAGTAATCCTTTTTCTGCATTGGAAAGGGGTTGGACTGGATGAACCTCGGGTCCCTTATAACTCTACAATTCTATGAATATATCACAGACAACCATGCTGCTATTATTATTATTAATCCCTATCTTTCACCATAAGGTTCTAGGGCCGGTTACAAGAATGTAAAAATGCAATGTTAAAATCAGTTTAAACAATTTACAATCAGAACAATAGGGTGGGTCCTAAAATATACATCTCTTTGATGCCATGGGAAAGGTGTGCATATTCAACATAGGACAAAAGCTATCCAATGTGTGTGCTAGTTGCACCTCTGTGGGGAGGGAATTCCACAGCTTAAGGGACGCCCCAGACCCAAAACAGAGGTGGTTACTTTTGAAACCCCTCTGTAGGTATCCTTCAAGGTAAGCACAGGACTTACTTCTTCGGAACAGCCTGACCTAGAAAACAGGTTCTTTTTCTTCAGAGCTATTGAGTTTGATGCCTGTATACTTTCATGCAAATTTTATGGACGATAATGCCTGACATGAGTAGCTGACTGGAAGGGATGTTCATATCACAAAGCAGAGTTAAGAAATCCCCCTTATACCTGAAGGAAGCCGGCAGTTCTGCCTGAACGTCTGTGATTTCAAGGAAGATTGAGAAGAAAAGCAAACTTTGGTTTAGGTCCTGCCGCCACACAAGAACTGTCTGCCATGTTAAACTTAATGCAAAACACGGAGAAATTCTACATTGGTTCAACAATAACTTTCCGAGATTTATAGCCTCAGTCCTTATGACCTTCCCTCTCCCCCCTGTATGTTTCTCAGCAGGCAGCTGAATCTTTCCCCAGCTTCATGATATTCTTGCCCTTTTAAAGGATTACTTGTGCAGCAAACTGACAAAGTGTTGAGTGTTCAAAATGAATGTGCACATAAAAAACAATTCTCCATCAAAGAAACCTGCACATGCAAAAAAGAAGAAAAAAAAATCATCTAGGAAATCTTTATATCTTAAATGAGTTTGCCCTGTTTTGTATTCATTCTTCACCATGCATGCTGAAGTCCACGTATGAACCCAATCTGAGCATCTGAATATTCACAAGGCCATCCTGACTGCTGGGCTGTGGGCAGCTTCACTTGTATGTTCCAGGCATCACTGCAGCTGTTAATTCTTCTCTCTTCCCATTTGCCCCATACGATTCTGTTTAATTCTTCTGGATGCCTCATCCTTCCATGTAGCAAAGAAAGTGAGAAAGAAGGAGTTATCAACAGGCTATGTCCACTGAATTAAAATTCTGTGCCTGGGAAATTCAAGGTCTGCAACAAGTAAAATGAAATTATGCAATCTGCAGACTTTAAGGTTATAGCTCTTGTTCTGCATTTGCAAATTGTTTTCATTTTCCACAATATTCTAGTTTTGTGAGCATTGGGGTGGGATGAGGAAACCCCCCCTCCTCAAGCTGGAAATCTTATTCAACCATCTCTCTGGCACCTAAGATTTTAGAATGTATTCGCCGCACACACTTTCTACAGCCATAAAGGTTAGAAACTTGTTTTCTCATAAAACAAAAGCTGAGATTCTCAAGATGTTGAATTTTGCATTTTCTGTTTCCTGATGTACTTTTTTGTGCCTTCGTGGAAGAAATATACCACCCTTCTGCTTAGCTTCTCCAAGGCAACCGTGGTAAGCAGTGCTCCCTTTATCCAAAGATATATCCTACATCTGCTAACTTATCTTAGCTACTACTCTGAAGCAGCATGGCTAAATGGTGGTCAGTATTCGTCCTGACTGCCAATTATCTCTAAAATGATCCCTTGTCTGAGTCCTATGAATTAAACTGGCAATGTGAAGAAAAACAGTCCTATGCCCTTATAAATGGAGCGATGTTAATGATGAGCTCATACACACAGCAGATTTATAATGCAATGTGATGTTTGGAGTGATATTTATTTAGAACTCTGTGTAATCAGTAAATAGAACTTAAGCAGCTAGCCTAAAATGTTGCAGTTGAATGCTGCTTATTAATCTTCTAACTGGAAAAAGGCACACATCTATCTTATCCTTTTGATGAATCAAACCACAGGAAATTACCATAGGAAATTACATTAGGCTCCATGTTCTGGTGGTTTATAACACAGAGGGTGGTAAATTTTTACAACTATTACAGTGTATACTGTAATAGACATTAACAGTCAGGGGTGGAAAATTCACCATGGCAAATATTGCTCACTGTGTTTCAATAACAAAATCTAAAAACCAGCCATGATTCCCCTTTAGGAGTTGTTATTGATAGCAGAAGCAGGCTAGCATACTTATAGGACTGGCTGCAATTAATATCCTATATAAGCCGTAAAAGCTTTCTGCAGGGAGCATAATGTTGCTAAAGTGAATGAATAAAAATTAATACTCTGCCTTCAATTATACTCTGCATATCATTGCTTCAAATTGCAAAGGTGGTGAGTTAAGCACTTTACACTGCAAACCTACTCAGAAGTAAGCTACATTGAGTTCAAGAGGATTTATGGCAAAGTAAATGGTTATGGGATTACAGTCCATGATTTTATACTCCCCATGTAAAATTATGTAAATGTTCATTGTTCAACATGGTACTAATTTTTATACCAGAGAAATAACTGTTTATGCTAAACACAGATGTGTTTCATGCAGAAAAGAAGGCAAAAGAGAATGCTGAGTTTTGGAAACTCAGGGAAACTCAGAATTTTAAGTTTATTCTGGTTTTACATAATTTTATTTAGATTTGCATATCTTAGATTTTATTTCTTTTTAGCCATTTTAATACCAAGATTGATAATCTCCCATTTTTATTTTTTGGGGGGGCAAGGAGTGGTTTCCCAAGAAAATTCAGCATACTATGTTTGATCACTGTAGTTGTGTCCAAGTTAATTTCTATTCCTGCTACCTTGTAATAACATTTGCATTGTTAAACTTTGTTTTGTAATGATTCAATGACTAGAAACAAGGAAACTGAATCTGAATCTAATGTGAATGACATTCTGGACACTGCAGGTTTTGCATTCTCATGATTTACCCAAGCATAAAAAGGTAAAGGGTAAAGGGACCCCTGACCGTTAGGTCCAGTCGCGGACGACTCTGGGGTTGCGGTGCTCCTCTCGCTTTATTGGCCGAGGGAGCCGGCGTACAGCTTCCGGATCATGTGGCCAGCATGACTAAGCCGCTTCTGGCGAACCAGAGCAGCGCATGGAAATGCCGTTTACCTTCCCACTGGAGCGGTACCTATTTATCTACTTGCACTTTGACGTGCTTTCGAACTGCTAGGAGCAGGGACCGAGCAACGGGAGCTCACCCCATCATGGGGATTCGAACCACCGACCTTCTGATCGCCAAGCCCTAGGCTCAGTGGTTTAACCCACAGCGCCACCCGCATCCCATTTACCCAAGCATACCAAGAGCCAAATATCATGAAAGTTTGCATTCATTCAATGCTGCTTGCATAGTGGATACAGCCATGATTTCTTTTTTAGACGTTTCTATATAGTGGCTTAATTTGCAAACAGTTCATTAAAAGGGTTTTTGTTTTCACTTATAGGGTAAAAAAAAGGTAAAGGACCCCTGGATGGTTAAGTCCAGTCAAACTTGACTATGGGGTGTGGCATTCATCTCGCTTTCAGGCCAAGGGAGCTGGCTTTTGTCCACAGACAGCTTTCCGGGTCATGTGGTGAGCATGACTAAACCGCTTCCGGCGCAACGGAACACTGTGACGGAAACCAGAGCGCACGGAAACACCGTTTACCTTCCTGCCCCAGCAGTACCTATTTATCTACTACACTGGAGTGCTTTTGAACTGCTAGGTTGGCAGGAGCTGGGACAGAGCAATGGTAGCTTACTCTGTTGTGCAGATTTGAACTGCCAACCTTCTGATCGGCAAGCCCAAGAGGCTCAGTGGTTTAGACCTTATCACTTGTCACTTGTAGGATTTGCCCCAGAAAGGGTAAATTTGGATTAAATGGCAGTTGGGGGAAGGGAACAGACACTACAAAACATTTGCAGGCATGAAGAGCACCAATTCCACAACAAACACACTTCTGAAAGCACCCTTTGGAACTTTAAAAAAGCTGGAAATCTTTAAGCTTTGGCACAGAAGGATTTCTATTTCCATTATTTCTCTTTAAACCCATTTGATCTTCCTTTGCTGGTAGAGAATACGGCAGATGAACCAGTGTAAGATTATCCTCCTTCATTTTCCAAACTGTTTGTTTGTCATAGCTTTTCCATAGCTTTGATGCCCAAGATCTCCTCACGAATCTAGGTGAATATCTGGTGTGCTTGAAGGGAAACAATAGTTCTGCCTCTTCAAAGGAAAGGACACAGTGAAAACACAATGAAAACACAGCAAATCCAGTCCATGCTGTAACAATTGCAGAAGCAGATGCGTTTGAAGAAAGTAAGAATAAAGCATCCACAAAGGTAACATGATCACAGTAAAACAATTGCTGAAATGTGTATTTTTAAAAGTAGTGTCTTGAGCCCCTTTATCTTTTATCTTTTATCTTTTGGCTTGACTACTTAGTCCATGATCTGTAAAACTAATTGCCAAGAAAACCTTATTCTTCTTGTTTTAGGACAGACCTATTGTAAGAAATTATTTCAAAGCTGAAACTGCTATTTGTAGTAATTTATTTGGTTCCTACAATGTGGCAAGTCCTGAAGGAAGCATAGGAGTCACTCTTTGCATACCCTGAGTTCTTGCAGCCTGGCTGCTCAATCACACTATATTTTGATAATTTTGTCTATTCCCCCTTCAAAAAAACATATGAGCTACCATTTCAGCAGATATTCAGGTTCCACAGTTTGTTAACATTTCTTCTATTTACATTTAAGTGCTTTCCACCCTGAGCTTCAGCAATAATATGAAAAAACAACAACAGCACACACAGAGCGCATCCCCATCAGTATTACGTTTTAGCAAAGATTCCTTCACTATTCATTGCTTATTTCCCACTTTGTTTGCAATCCATTCCGACATTGGCTGGCAAGTGAATTGAGCTTTTTGACTTTTGACAGTTGCCCCTTTAGAAACTATCAAACCTTTCGCAATGCACGCTCTGGGAAAACTTGAAATGCGAGCCAAGGATTAGACATCGCAGCTGAAGTATTGCACTTTTGGTATTTACTTAGATAAGCTAAAAAACGCTGGCAATTAGACACACAAGAGCTAATTTCCTGTCAGAACACTCAAACCTTTGACATTTTGTCTTCAAAAATCCTAGAGTATCAAAGTTTCTCCTCCTTACCATCATCTGCAAAGGTCAATGGCTTCTGACTGATGCATATTATGAGTTAATTATACCAAGTGCCACAACAAGCCAAACCACATCTGGAGTCCAGGCATCACCAAGTGTACCCTTTTTATTTTTCTAAAAGACTTTCTTAGACTGGCAGATGAACACAACAATTGGGAAAACTTGACAGGTGGTAGAAATGTCTTTTTCTTTTCTGATATGCTTTCTTTTTTTTGGGGGGGGGGTAATTGCTATAATTTTAAGCAACTTGAACCTTTTTTATAAAAAAATAAATTCCCACACGTGGCCTTGACAAGGTCAGTGAGGCCTCAGTAACTTTTATGTTTCCTGTATGAACCCAGCAGGTTAAAGGGAGGGCCTCAAGGAGACCAGACAGGAAAAGAAAAGCTTTTCTACTGTTCAGAGAAGCACTTGTGCCTGGTCTAGGCGGTGGGCGAGAGGGTGGGGGGGGGTGAGTCAGTGGGGTGCAAGTGAGGAGAGACAGCAAAAAAGGGAAACCCCAGTCCAGATTGTCAGGGAAGGAACCAGTTCTATGCTTACAATGCCAGACCACAAACACAATTTAAGCTATTTTAAAAGTACACTGCAAAGTCATTATAATCAACATTGCTCTGCTGTGGCTGTCCATGAGACTCTGGTGTGAAATCATAGCTGCCCCTATCTGTGCTATCTTCTGATTTGATTTTATTCAACCCCTTTACTACTTCTGTTTAGGCTGCGGAAGAGACACACCTGGGTTACATAACATAGTCCCCGATCTTCTCCCTGCAAGAGTTGAGGGAGCAGGATTGTGCTTCCAGCCCCCAACACCCTAGGACCTATATGACTAGGGTTGGTGTACATACAAACAAATGGAATGTATGTAGGCCCAAATTGCACTGTCATTTCAGGGGTTACAAGTGAGCTCTGTTCAGGCCAGCACACACTGAACTTTTGGATTTTAATATATTTTAAAAATATATTCTCTCACACATTGAATTTTCAACTTTTAAATCAGTATGCTTGGAACAAAATCAAGGAGAGGATTGTCTGGTTGACATCAAACCTTCATACCAGGGGCTGAAAACCATGTGAAAATAGAAGAAGAAAAAGAAGAAGAGGAGGAGGAGTAGTTTGGATTTGATATCCCACTTTATCACTACTCGAAGGAGTCTCAAAGCGGCTAACATTCTCCTTTCCCTCCCCCTCACCAACAAGCACTCTGTGAGGTGAGTGGGGCTGAGAGACTTCAAAGAAGTGGGACTAGCCCAAGGTCACCCAGCAGCTGCATGTGGAGGAGCGGGGAAGCGAACCCGGTTCCCCAGATTACGAGTCTACCGCTCTTAACCACTACACCACATAGAGCCCTAGTATTGTATTTTCACATGGTTTTTATGCCCAGAGGCACATGGGAAGGAACTCTCTGCCATAGGTATACTTTTGGATTTGGATTGTCTGAGTAATGCAGAGACCTGCTTAGCCAGAGAACAGAATATTGACAGAAACACCTCCAGAAGTATCTGAGTTAATAGGAGTATACAATGTCTGTGGTACAAGAAAGAGTGGGTGTCTTTGAGTTTGGGAGAGAGGATTTTTCAAAATTGCTTGATGTTCTCCTTGGGAGAGCTGTGAGCCAGGAGCCCTAGTGGACCAGCCTCCACTGACAGATCAACATCTAAAATGCTTTAATTTAGAAAACGGTATCTCAAATTATAATGTTGAATATGAGCTCTTACCAAAAAAAAATGTTGGTCAAGCAGTAATCAGTAATCAGATATGCACATTGTCTTTGACAGCTGCTTAGAACTTTAAGTCAAGAAATCAGAGATGCGTCACAAAGCATCCAACACTGGTACATTGAATTAAAATATATAAATCTTGAAACATTGATTCCTACCCAAATGGTCGAGTTCCAGACATCTTCAACTAATAAACTCAACTGACAACAACTAGCCCCAAACCAATTAGGTGCTGAATCACTTCGGGTTGACTTGCCAAGTGATGGCAAGTGGTATATAGTCAATGAGCTTGTTGCTGGAGCAATGTACAGAAGTGGTGATAAACAGGAAGTTCAAGGGTTCTGTAGCAGGGCTGAGACGACTCGTAACCACTGGTGGGCAGTGGCCTCAGCATGGTGGTGTCCTGCATATTACAATGATACAGATGTAGTAGCGCTGCCAAAGTTCATGCCAATGGTCAGCATCAAAAGCCTAACCGAGCTGTGGCTTTAACCTGGACTTGGGATAAAAATACACTTTATTCCTTTTCATCACCTTTTGATCAAGCTTGGACCTGAATTGTGAAACATTTAAGCAGAAAATGACTTAAATTGTCACTGGGAATGATGCTATGGGCAAGATTGGAACCAATCTCAAATGGTAGGGCTGGAGTACCGTACTTCCTGGTACAATTCGGAGAGGCACAAATGACCTATGAGAATGATACATTGAAAATGCTGAAAGCATCTGGTCAGAGTGTGGATAGTACACGAACACATTTTTAATGTGCAGCTTTGATCAACGTGCACATTGTTGCAAATTACTTCCCCAAATATATGTATTTTTGTAAACATTGTTCAGTTGGAGAACTGCATTGCAAAACCCCAAAATGTGAAAATTTCAGAGGACAGCTGTGCTTCAGTTTGCAAAGTGTTTTGGAAATTGCAAATTTGATAGATTTAGCTCTAAATGCATACTGAATCTGATTTCTCCTCCATTCCTACTTCTGATTTTCATTCTCGTTTAAGTATGTGAAAAAGTAAAAGTGTTTTGCCACAAAAAGGTGCTTTCCACCTTCTCTTGCTCAAGAGTTACCACATATCTACAAATTCATGCTCACCAGTTTGGAAAATGGTAGCTGCAGTGTTAGTGTTACAAAATGAGCTTATTTACTCAAATCAAGTTTTGCAGCTACCTCCTCCAGAAACACATAAAACTTCACAGTTCTCTGTTTTCTTCCAAAGAAAACAAAAACAATGTCATTTTAGATATAGCAACAGAAGCATTGTTTCCATCTATAATGTAGTATAACTTCAGGGCCGACCCAGGACATTCTGCTTCAGGGCAAAACAGAATGCTGCCCCCCAAATCTTCCTCTTCTGCTGCAGTCCCTCTGGAGCTGGGCAGTGGTGGGCCATGGAGGAGCCTGTGGCTGACTGGCACAGCAGTGGCAGGCAGGCTTGGAGGTGGCAGTGTGCTCCTTAGAGGCCAGATCTGCACCCCCTTGCCTTATGGGCAGGCTGCCCCTGATAACTCTCATCACTGCAAGTTCTCATCCAAGGCCCTGTGTTCAATCCATAGGAAATTCATGGGCTCTGCTTGACTTGACAACATTAGTCTATGTGAGGGTTGGGCAACCTTTTTTCCCTGTGAGGGCTATGTATCCTTCTGGGCATAGTGGCAGTGCATGGTGCTTGAGTCAAAAGAGAATAGGGGAAGAGCCAACAGTTGGTGGTTCCAGAACCAAAGGTAGGCGAGGCTACTTCCTTTCCTTGTCTCTTTTGGCTACGCCATTTTTTCCTCCTTGCCACCAATATAAAATTAGGCCATGTGAAATCTGGCATAGAGCTGCATGCAGAATCAGGGCCACAGACATCCCCCCTGGCCTCTGTGATTGGCAGGTAGTATGACGCAATTGGATTTGACAGAGCTGGTATAAATAAAAGGTTGTGGGTTTCAGTTCTTGCCAGGTTAATGGAGCAGAACCCTCCTTGAGTTCCAGACTATAGAGTGACTTGGTTGGAATCCACCCTCTCTAGTTTCTGGTATGGCCACCCATACCTTCAGGCCACTCCTGACAGGATGTTGACAAGTTAGATGAGGGTCATAGGATTCCTATGAAAGTGTGAAAGGGTCTGGAAGAGAACTCATAGGGAGGAGAGACACAGAAACCAAGTATCTTTAGTGTAACAAAGGTGAAGGGAGGGGGTGTTGTCTCTGTTCAAATATTTTCAAAGACATCAGAGTGTCTTTGGACTTTTCGATTGCCATTGTTCCTTTTATTCACTGAGTCTAGGACAAAAACCAGCGAACACAGTGGAGAGGGAGGAGGACCTAAGTGAAAGAAATGCATTATTCTACAGGTGGCATGGCCCGTGTACGGCTGGCCTCCATTCTTAGGAGCAAGGTCGTCAAGGAGGTTGTAGATTAATTGTGTAACAAGGTGTCAGAAAATATTCTACAAATAAACAGAGCGTGGCTAACTCAACACTTTGGATTTACAGAAAGTCTAAATGAGATTCTTAAAACAACATGATTATGGCTAAGTTCTAGCCTGAAGCAAAACCTCAGTTCCCCTTTCAGTGAAGGCACTCCCAACTGGCAATAACTTGAAAGGTAACCTAATATGCTCCCACTAGCAGAAATATAACAGACTTCTTATTGGGACATGTTTAAAAAGAGAATGCATAAGAGTTTTCTGATCTCACTGATACATAGACTTACTAATAACACGAGAGACAAGTGAAACCTGTTTTATGGCTCACAAGGACTCAGCTGAGTAGGACGTGAGCTTCAGTCTGAGCGGTTCTACATATGCCAAGGAATCCCTGCAGAATCTTTAAAAATAAGCATATGCTTCCCCAATGACATCATACTCCTGCTATCTGCATTGTACCAGAGTCCTTTTTCCCAAACAAAAGACAAAGAGACCCTCAGAGAAATTGGAAAGCATTGCTCCTCAGCTCCTTTAAACATTTTGGTTAAGAAGGATTTCAAATAGCCAAGAAAACCAGAGAAGTGAAACATGGCCAAAATGGAAGAAGTGTTTGATAGGCCTTTGAACAGAATACCTGGGATCATTAGGCAGTTATTTTTCAATATTTGGTTAATGTTTATGCCTACTTTTTTATTCACAAGTAAACGAAGCTGTCAACTGATAGAATCCGTGGGAGAGACCAAAATAAAACAGGTTAAAGCCAATATACAGCAGTGACAATAAAACATAGCAATAAAATACAGACCAACTAGGCAGCCAATGGCTGAACTGTTAAACTCCCTGTATGTGAATGAGCCAATAAAGACCCTACCATTAGGCAAAGTGGGGCAGCAGATGTTGGGGGCAATGGTGGCAATCTATTGGTTGTCTCCTCTATTCTCCAAACATTTCACCCTATTGGAGGTCAGCACCTTGTCCTGTGCTTCAGGCTGCAAAATCTATTGGGCCAGCCCAGGGTTTAAGTTAATACTTTGCGTATCATCAGCCCATGTCGTCTCAAACATGGTGCTTTCCCCATGTATGGATTCACATATTTGGCTGCCAGTTGTTAAGTGCAGAGCAACTGAGTAGTGAGAAATCAAATAACTTACATATGTGGATCAGCATTGGACTCTGTCAAATGTGTCATAATCAGTTTTCTGCCATTCTAAACTATTGTGTATAATCAAACACACTTTATTCAAGGAATGAATTAACAAGCACTTCCATTAAGCAGCAAATCTTTCAAAGAAGTATGGATCTTCCGTGCTTAGACTTCTTACATTTAGGAACGGGGAGACAAGTGACTTGCAGTTCAATACATCACATGTGATCTAATGTTAAACACTCAAATGTAAGCTAGCAGAAAACAACAATAGTTAATTATCAACTCAGTTATAGCTTAGGGCAGCCTAGACCAGGGATAGGCACTCCAGATGGTATTGGGAGACACTTGCCACCAGCACTGGTCAGCTTGGTCAATGATCAGGGATGATTAAAGTTCAGCAGCATCTGATGGGTACCACCATGTCTCTGACTTCATGGGGAAAGTTGGAGGGTATGTGTTGGCTGCTCCTGGCCTAGAGTAAAAAGGTCACCATGCCTTCTGCTTAAGGTCAAGGGATGCCCAACGGATAGTTTACAGACTGATATTTATGCAGCCGCACACGGACTTATGACATATCTGTGAAGGATGTATTTAACAGCCTATTAGAAATGACAAAAGTTTTCTCACCTTTTCCTTAAAAAACAAAACAAAACAGCTTGCTTGTTTCCCATTAAACATGCTGCCTTTGCATGCGCATGCAATATTTTCCATTGAAAGATAGGGGGATTTTGTCCTGAAAAGGTCTGTGGACTTGTTATACAAATCTATTAGGCACCTGGGAAACAAAAAAAGAACTCTCAAGAAGCAGAGACTCGGCAGGTCCATAGTTGATACAGATAAAGTAGGGACTCCATTTGTTTTAGATGCCTTTTGTCTCCAGTGAAAATCATTATTGAATTCTGCAAAAGTAATTTGTATTACAGTCCCTGTTTTCCATCTGTTTTGAATTTAGTATTTGAAACAGCAAGTAAAAGTGACTTATGTAATGGGGAAATTAAGTAGCATTTTAACACAAAAAAACCCAACTCTGCCTGATATATTGAGACACTAGCCACTGGTTGAGTCACATTGTTTTCATCACCATCATTTTTCTATCTTATTTGCTAAAGGATTTTTCATTTTCTTTTTGCTGAGCTGGTAGCAGCAGCAGCGACAAAGCCTCTTGGCAGCAATTGGCTCAGCTGTCTTAGATTAGATTCCTCTGAGAGAAGTGCCCAGTTCCTTGGGAGCTGAGTTGTAAAGCTTCACATTGGCTTTTTTTGAGCAAGACCATGTTAAGGTGACTGGGGGTCCTGGTGCATTTTCCAAAATAGGGCCCCCATTCTCCCAAAAAGGACACAGGGAATAAGGTACTATTAAACAAATGTTGTGCTGCCTTAAAGACTTAGAAGTTTATTGTAGCATTAGGGTTTGCGGACTACAAAAAAATAGTATGAGAATGTGAAGTTTCACATTTTAAACTCACTTAACTCATCATGGTTTTGCTCACTTCCTGCCTTGTGCCAGCCAACAACTCTCGTCTTAACTTACCTCACATGACTGTTCTGAATATGTAGAAGAAGATATGAAATGGTCGCAAAAGGGGACTTAGTGCTTATATCATTCATAGGTTTCAAAATGTGGTTTCTTTCACCGGAATGCTTCATCCTTGTACTGTACAGGGCCACTCCCACCCGGGCTGCCCCACCTTCCACCATAAGTACAGCACAAGGCTTCAGCCAATCTTAATCTGGCCTGATTACTGCATGTTTTAGATGCATAAATCCCACTTGGGCTCAATTGAGTTTACTCCCAGGTCAGTGTGCTTCTTGATTTTTAAGACGAGTTTTCATAGGCCACTGGGGATGGGGGTATAGGGATAGGAAAGTGATTTGATTTCATTCTAAAAATTCTCCTCCTCCTTATGATTATGTACTTTTACTATTTTAAATACCAATAAAGGAAAAGTAGACAGTCTTTTCCTTAATTGCTCAGTAAAAATAAACAAAATAAGAATAAATCCTCACACTTTCCAATGTTTTGCCCCAATAGCAAAACTACTGAGATAACGAACTGGATTTTTTTATTTTTATTTTTTAATGTTGCCTGCTGCCAAACAGGCCAATTCAGTGAGATAACTGCTGCAAAAGAAAGAAAGAAACCACAACTTGATAAGTATAATTGGTTGAATTGACACTGAAGTGGGAATGGCGACGTGTATTAGTGAAAGGGTTTAACTTGAAGATTCCATTGAAACTAAATTAAGAGCAAAAAGGGCTCTCTGAGATATAACTGAGTTGATAATTAACTATTGTTGTTTTCTGCGAAGTAACGTGTGAGTGTTTAACATTAGATCACATGTGATGTAATGAATTGCAAATCACCATTTTGAAGCAAGTTGACTTTAGTATTTGTGAAGTAAAGTTTGTGTAAATGAAGCTCTCCAGGTAAACAGCTTAAGGCAGGATGCAGACTGGAATGCAAGGCTGTGAGGAGAGGCAGACCTTTGCTTATAGGTCGATTTGGATTATTTCATTTTTTGTAAGACGCTGAGCCTATGCCTTGGACTGGCATATGTCTTATGCAGCTGTCCGGATGTATCTTTTGATGTTTTTGTTTTGAAGAAAGTTCTGCAAGTAAAGTTTTAATTAAACTTATGGGCCTTGACAATGATTTATTTCCAAAAAGGAGTCAGTTTTCATGCACCCAGTCACTTCATACTGTGCAACATTAATATATGCAATACACCTTACCTACATATAACTCATAAAACACATCCTGAATGCAGTGTTTGTTTACAGGTAACTCACAGCATATGTACATTTAACTTATGCATGTTCAACTTTACATGCTTGGCAATTAATTTTGTGTGGGGGTGTGTGTGAGTGGGAATCCAGGGGAAAAAACTTTGGCAATTGCACCCACCATAGAACCCAATGTGTTTGGACTATACCCAGTTTTGGCTTTAGGTGCTATCCCTGTAATGTAAGCCCAGCATAAATCGTGAGTCTCTTGTATTTTAATTTTTTGTACCCCACCCTGCTTCTTATCGTTCAGGGCAGCAAGCAACCCAATAAAAGCACCATTCCAGAAAAAAACACAGCAGAAGCATCAACCCAGCCATAATGCAATGGCTGCAGCTACAACATCATCAAACCTACACACACACACACACACACAGGATTGCAAATCAGTTATGCCAAGCCTGCTGCTTCCACCTGGTTCTGATCCCCTTTGAATGCACAATGCTACAGTAGCCCTTGCAACTTCTGCCACCTGTTCTGACTTCTGATACTGCAGCATAGGGAGGCGACATTTTTCTAAACTTGGCCTTACAAATTCTAGTCTTAACACAGCACAGACCATTCACTGCCCTAAAGAGGGTTGAGGTGTTGCAACTATCTCAGAATCAGATTCTAGAGAATTTCCATAGCACACTTCAGCTTCTACCATAAAACGCTGAGGATACAGCTTTGGCCACCTAGATTTTAAACACTGCTGCCACCCCATGGATCTATAAAAACATAGAGTCTCTTTCAGGGTGTCTTGAGAATGACACTCTAAGGGTAGACAGATTTCAAAGAAATGAGTTAATGAAAGTGGATCCCCAGATATTTAACACTAGAACACTGCTCTATAATGTTCCCTTTCCAAGAGCCATTTGTGTGTTGAATAAGATGGACCACTAGAATTTAACCACAAAGAAAATGGTATAATGGTTCCCCTGAGGAAAGGTCAAGATTGATTATTGATTTAGTCTTTGCTTTTTGGTGTATTCATCTTCAAAGCTAAGCCATCTGCCAATGTAACATCGTTTTTCCATCCTCCTCTGCTTTTGCAGGAAGTTGTGTTTGGCATGAACACACTCTCTGATGATTTGAATAAATAAACAGAATCCCTCTTAGTTACTTACTTGCTGTCAACTTTTAATTGGTATTTATATAATGGGCAATAAGTTGTTTAGTTGCTATTAAGTAAAATCAGCATGGAAATCAATAAGCAATGGCTTTTAATACCATTGCTCTCTATCCAGCCAAAAGCCCAATAATCGCCTTTGGAATTGCCTTTGAAATTTAGAAAAATAAAAACAAACACGAATTTTATTTATTTAGGGATTGAAAATATGACCAACAGCACCACCTTATAGTGTATATTCCTAGATGCTAGCACTCACTAGAATGTTTTTTTGGTTAAAAATCTTGTGCAAAACAAAATGCAAATTTATTTGAGGCTGCATTTCTGTACCTCTGTTTCATAACACTCATTTGGAATATATTGATTACATACAAAATGAAAGTGCTTTTTTCCTGTTTGCTTGGCAAGCTGTAATCTTTAAGTGGTTAAGTCACAAGGTTACTGCAACTAACATTCACTTTTATTTCTTAATGTTATGCTTGATCATTATACATTCGTTAAACTTTGGTTCATGCACTAACAGCTACCCTAGATACAACAGCATGCAAGGAAGATGACTTAGCTGTTCGCTTCTTGGAAAGAAGGGGACAGGATGTGTGCCCATCTGTATGTGCACATCTGAGAATGGATAGATAAATGTCTAGAGTGACTTGGTGTCCCAGACACAGCAAAATTACAAAATCATTTCATGATTTTTCCATACCAGTTTCAAAAATGTTACAGGTTAAGATTACAGGATCTCTCTCTTTCTCTCTCTCTCACACCCACACACCCACACACCACATTGCTAAAATTGTTAGATGAATGGCTGCAAGTTTCAATATGACTTAATGCCACAAGTCACTGCTTTGATTTTTTAAAGACTAGATGATAATTGTTTGATCATTTTATTAAAAAATAGTCCTAGATGTCAGAGACTTTCCTCCATCAAAACAAGTGTTATTAACTTCAATTATGGCTGCCAGGAGAACTGTGAAGTCCTTTTAGTGTATTTCAAAGTATTTCATCTGGACATTTTGGAAAAACATACATTCTTATTCATAACCCCCAGAACTGTTCTGATTTATAAGCTCTGCTCAACTGTAAATCATGGAAATGAAGATTTTTTTTAAAAAATGCAATGGCATCAAGCCTGAGCAAAGGGAAGAAGGAATGTAGTTTTTATATTGCCAATTACCATTAAACATTATATTTGTTTATTTAGTAGAGAGTCCAAGATGCATACACAGGAAGGCACAGTGTAATTATCTGAACTTTTATTGAAAGAAAGAAAAAATAAATCTCTTAAGTGATTTTAGCAGTTATATTTGTAGCACTGCAACCTCGAAGGAAATACTAATATTTGTGTCAAAGCGGAAAAAAATGCTTTTAGTCAATGTTTAATTGACAAAGTTGATTGAAACTATACTTCAGCTGCTTTGTAGGACATTAAGTCTACTTGAAAAAATGAGTTGATCAGTGGAACCTGCAAAATGTGAGATCTGAAGTCTAAACATGAACAAGGATATTGCAAATGGGACTGGTTCGTGTGCAGATGTTCTTCACTCAACAATGTCAACCTTTACACATCCTACTCAACTGAGTCCTTTCATAGGCTGTGACAGAAATAAAACCACAAATAGAATTTTCATTTTGACTCACATAACTTCAAATGCAACGCTTTTCAGTATATTGATTGAGCTTTGTTCGGTGGAAGAACACTGCAAGAACGAGGCATACATTGGAGGACTTCAGGTGGACCTGATTGCTTGTACTCTGGTCTTTGTGCTATCTCCTCCATCAATTAAAGTGAAAGGATTGTGGAAGCTGGTCATCATTATGGTGTCTGACGCTGCTTTGTGGAGGAGTGGAAGTGGGCACGCTGCTTCTCTATGAGACAAAGGCTATGAGACTGTTACCTTAGATGTCAGTCATGAAGTACAGTAATGAACTTCAAAGAACATGACTTCCACCCACAAAGTGGCATACAATGCCTGTATCCAGCGTGTGTCCAGGGATTATTAGAGAAAAGTATTTTCTCTCATAACACTGGAACTTGTGGACATCCAACAAAGCTGAATGTTGGAAGATTTAAGGCAGATAAAAGGAAGTCGTTCCTCGTGGCTGGTGCCTTCATTATGTATCTTTATTTTATTTTTAAATATTTTTATTGGTTTTTCCGTATATACATCCTCTAACAATATTTCTCTAACAGTTTCCCATATTTTCCTCCCTCCTCCCCTGGACTTCCCTCATACTCCCATTTTGTTTTATGTCCATATTACTCACCCTGCGTATTGTTTCCCCAAAATTTCCCCAATACATATAATCTTATTTTTTATTATATACAATTGTGATTGTTTACTCAAACCCTGCCAATGAGTCCAGTTCTTTATATTGTCTCTTCACAGATATTGCAAATGGTTCCCATTCTCTTTTGAAGTCTTTGTTGTCTTTTTCATGTAGTTTATCTGTTAGTTTTGCCAGTTCTGCATATTCCATAAGTTTCCCTTGCCATTGTTCTTTCGTTGGTATTTCTTCTGTCTTACAAGCTTGTGCTAATGTAATTCTTGCCGCTGTTGTTGCGTACATAAATAATTTCCAATTTTCCTTTTTTATATCTTGATCTAAAATTCCTAGGAGGAATGCTTCTGGTTTTTTAACAAAAGTTTTTTCAATTCATTATATATCATTTCCCAATAATTTCTAACCTTTTTGCATTCCCACCACATATGATAAAATGTACCATCTTTTTCTTTACATTTCCAACAAGTTTTTGATCCCTTTTTATACATTTTAGCCACTTTCTCTGGTGTAATATACCATCTATACATCATTTTCATATAATTCTCTTTCAGTAAAATACAATCTGTAAATTTTAAATTCACCTTCCACTTCTTTTCCCAGTCTTCAAGTTGTATATTGTGACCTACATCCTGTGCCCATTTTATTTGTGCTGACTTTACCATTTCATCCAATGTTTCCCCATATAGCAGCAGGAGAGTGTACCTTCATTATGTATCTTTAGGCGCCAGGCCAAAACATTTCTCTTCAACCAGGCGTTGGGCTGCTTAACATTCTATGGCCTTTTAAATGTTGGAAGGAGTATTGGTTTGTTTTGCTTTTACTTCATTATTTATTTTGTGTTTTCCTTTTGCATGTTTATATTGGGAACCACCCTGTGATCTTCGGATGAAGGGCAGTAAACTATTTATTATTATTATTATTATTATTATTATTATTATTATTATTAATTCAAACTATGGAACTCACACAGGAGGCAGTGGTGGCCACCAACTTGGATGGCTTTAAAAGGGGACTGGACAGATTCACGGATGAGAAGGCTATTGATGGATACCAGCCATGACGATTCTGCTCTGTTTCCACAGTTGGAGGCAGCCATGCTTCCGGGTACCAGTTGCTGGAAACCACGGGAGGGATGAGAGCTTCAGTGCTCATGTTCTGCTCATTGGTTTCCCAAAGGCATCTGGTTAGCCACTGTAAGAACAGGATGCTGGACTAGATGGGCCATACTTATGTTCTTAATATCTGTATCAAGCAACCTGTTTACTGGGATTATTAACAGAGGCTCCACGCTGGACTCCTCCATCATTTGAGGTGAGGTGGGGGGCAGCCAGGAAAAGTGTGCAGTGGTGTCCACTTATAGAGCTCTCTCCCAGGGAGGTATGACTAGTGCTGACTTTATTATGCTTTCAGTGAAAAGAAAATACTTGCTTGTTCTCATAACTCTTTAATATTTTTTTTAATCTGCTGTTTTCAGTTGCTGGTGTCCACTGTGATATTGCTTTGTTGGTTTTCTTGTTTTGTTGTGAAGAATTCTGCGAGCCATTTGATTGTAGGGCGTTATATAAATATCTAACACAATATTACATTGCAATGAAATATTTCTAGAACAAATTTATGAAGTGCTTTTACAGCGCAAGCCTCTACTTGTTAGGAGTGATTTTAGGGTTGCAGCCTCTTCCTCGCCAATGATGCTTCTTGTTTAAGTCCCTTCCATGTGTGTGTGTGTGTGTGTGTGTGTGTGTGTGTGTATGTTCAACAAATGAACACAAAACTTGGTTTCAAATCAGGCAGATGGGTCAAAAACTAATATTGTGATCAGCTTTAAACAGTCCCGGCTGCCCCCGAAGAATCCTGAGAACTGTAGTCCACTGTTTGGTGTTGAGAGTGGTTCAGAGACCCTTATTCCCTTCATGAAGGTTCAATTGTCAGAGTGGTTAACCTGTCAATCCTTCTCCCCGGAGAATTCTGGGAATTGTACCTCTATAAGAGGAACAGGGGTCTCCGAACAACTCTTAGAACTACAGTTCCCAGGGTTATTTAGGGAAAGTCATGGCTGTTTAAAGTGGTATAATACAATTTTAAATTTATTGTACAGTGCAGATGGGGGCTCATTCAAGTATTTCCCAGTCCTAAGGATGTGGAAGAAATTTGGTTCAATTGGCATTTTAATATGAAGCTCACTAATTTGCATTTTGCAAAACAACATAGAATCATAGAATTGTAGAGTTGGAAGGGACCATGAGGGTCATCTAGTCCACCCCGTGCAATGCGGGAATCTTTTGCCCAATGTGGGGCTCGAATCCACGACCCTGAGAGTCTCATGCTCTACTGACTGAGCTAGGAAGAGGTCATGAACCAATATCTGAGTTATTCTTAAAAATTAGCAAATTCTACAGATTGTGTAATGCAGTTTTCCAGTCAAAAATGGATACAAAGATGGATGTAGAAGGGGAAAGTATGCATAAAATGAATAGGGGAAAAGCATACAAAAATGCATTACATTAAGGCAATTTACTTGCTAAAAGTATATACTATATTAGGATAAATGTACCCTAAAAACCTGGCAAATTTCATGAGAACTTTGCAATTGCAGTTGCAGGCTGACATGAAAATGTAACAAACTACAGTTAAGATTGCAAACTTAAATTTAGCATTTGGGGTAAGGCTAATACACTTAAGATGAATATATTGCCACGGATAATATATGTACTTTGTGGTATTTCCCCAAGTATATTTTCAAACGATTAATGGGATATTTAGGAAGTTTATTTGGGATAATTCACCATGTTTTTCACTTTGGCGAACCCAGCTGCCAGTATATGAAGGTGGTATTAATTTTCCAGACATTAGCTTACATTGCAAGGTATATTTGTTACCATGTGCTGAAGATCCACATTTTTTTCCTATTAATACCCAGCTCGGGCAGTTTAAGCGATAGTTTATTTTATTCCTATTGTTGGATGGCTAGTGTTGGGTTCTAAATAAACTTCATGCAGGCCCAGTATTTCACATTTTCCTCTGGTGGTAAGCCAGACAGATAATGACAGCTAACATACTCCCCAACTGTCCAGTTTTAAGCAGGGCATCCCAGAATCATAGAAGCCAATCCTGGTTTCTGTTTGCATCATGGAATGTCCTAGTTTTTGGTCTGGCACACCTCATGCCAGAGCGCTGGACCAAAAGATGCTCACTTTGGCACTTGTCAGCAGGTATGTGCCAGAGTGCCTTCTGGAACCTTCTGACTTGAGCCAGAGGACTGGACTGGAAGGTGCTCTGGCACGACCCTGCTGACGTCCCCAGTTTTGGAACGAAAATGTTGGAGGGTGTGAGCTAATGGGAAAAATCACAATGAGCAGAATTCCTTGGTAAATCTCCACAGCGGAGAGAGGTCTGGGACTGGATTTTACATAGTGTCACCTCGTTTCCTGATGCGGGTTCATTCGTAACTGTCAGGCTTCAGGGGAATCTGATCCCTCCCACGGGGGCAGCCAAGAAGCAGATAAACAAGAGGAGTTCTTACCAAGTAATTTGTTCCATAATTCACAGAGACACACAAAGGAATGCAGTCTCCCTAAGATAATGGCGTTGCTCCGAGTAAAGTCCCACCCCCTCCGTCTCTCTTATCCTCCGTCACCCCTGCACTGGCTGATCTTCCGCCTCTGAGCTTTCTGTTCTACTACTCTCCTAGTCCTGGGAGGGGGGGGGGCTCAGGAATGCTCTCCAAAGACACTGAGTCTGTCAGCTGTCTCTCCCCTGGTGCTTCTTCTTCCTGCTGTTCCTCTCCCAATATTCCCCAGCTTTCCCCCTCTGCAGTCTCTGAACGACGGCCTTCTGCAAACCACTGTTCTAAATCTATACTGTCCTGCTGTTCTCAGGAAGGTTCAGGAGGGGGGGCAGCCCCCACCATTCCTCCTCAGTCCAGCCCCTGACAGCAACCGTTTTATTCATTTTCTTGTTACATTTCTTTCAGGGAGCTCAAAACAGTGTACATGGTTTCCCCCCTCCTCATTTTATCCTCATAACAATCCTGTTAGGTTAGGCTGAGAGATGGTGACTGGCACAAGGACACCTAATGAACTTTGGCTGAAGTCTGAACAGGTCCAGCACTCTCATCACTACAGCGAACTGTTGTGTGAAGGCCCAGCCATATAATAATAATAATAATAATAATAATAATAATAATAATTTATTTGTACCCTGCCCATTTGGCTGGGTCCCCCAGCCACTCTGGGCGGCCTCCAACAGATATTAAAATACATTAAAATATCACAGGTTAAAAACTTCCCTAAACAGGGCTGCCTTGAGGTATTTTCTGAATGTCAGATAGTTGTTTATCTCTTTGACCTCTGCTGGGAGGGCGTTCCACAGGGCGGGCGCCACTACCGAGAAGGCCCTCTGCCTGGTTCCCTGTAGCTTTGCTTCTCGCAGTGAGGGAACCGCCAGAAGGCCCTCGGCGCTGGATCTCAGTGTCCGGGCTGAACGGTGGGGGTGGAGACGCTCCTTCAGGTATACAGGACCGAGGCCGTTTAGGGCTTTAAAGGTCAGCACCAACACTTTGAATTGTGCTCGGAAACGTATACTGGGAACCAATGTAGTTCTCTCAGGACTGGTGTTATGTGGTCCCGGCGGCCACTCCCAGTCACCAGTCTAGCTGCCGCATTCTGGATTAATTGCAGTTTCCGGGTCACCTTCAAAGGTAGCCCCACGTAGAGCGCATTGCAGTAGTCCAAGCGGGAGATAACTAGAGCATGCACCACTCTGGCGAGACAGTCCGCGGGCAGGTAGGGTCTCAGCCTGCATACTAGATGGAGCTGATAAAGAGCTGCCCTGGATACAGAATTGACCTGTGCCTCCATGGACAGCTGTGAGTCCAAAATGACTCCCAGGCTGCACACCTGGTCCTTCAGGGGCACAGTTACCCCATTCAGGACCAGGGAGTCCCCCACACCCGCTCGCACCCTGTCCCCCCAAAACAGTACTTCTGTCTTGTCAGGATTCAACCTCAATCTGTTAGCCGCACACAGGTAGTGATGCAGAGAACCAGGGCCTAAGATGTAAGCCGCCTGAGCTGTGGGGTCATGCAGTGCCTTACGGCCTGGATTTCCCATGGGAAATGAAGCAGGGCTTCATTTGTCCAGCGCCCCACACTTGTCCATGCCCTGCACCTCCCTCATTATTCACTTTCTCCTTTGTAGGCAGACACAGACCATGCCTGCCACGCTGAAGAGCCAGAGATAATGCATGCATTGCTTATGTAAGTATCCACTGGCCCTTGAGAGACTCAGAATAAACTGTATGCTATTACGTGAAAAAGAACATGTGATGGAAAGAACAAATTCCAGGATCTACAAAAGAACTTTGGGGCAGAGCTGCTGTTTGGCCAGAACACTTTGTTTATTTTATTTCTTAAAAACGAAGAATATTCCTTGGAGAGGTGACATTTTGTTTTCGCTTGAGTCCCATAGGTGTCAGACTGAGTGCAATTATAAATATGGCCATTTAGAAACAGAAAGCACTGGATATATATATATATATATATATATATATATATATATATATATATATATCCCATTTCAACATGTCATTCTCAACCAATTTTTGGTGTAAACAGTTACCATTCTGTACCACTAGTCTAGGGGGGAAAGGAGAACCTCTGCTTCAATATGATATGGAGTATTGCAGGAAACTTACTTTGCAACTTGCTTGAAAGGGCAGCTTACAAAGACCTGGAAACTAACAAACAAATAAATATTGCCGCATTTTCTGTACTGACTTACCAGACAAACTACTGTGACTTAGGATCTTTTCTAATATTACTAAATTCTTTATTATATTATACAATATTAGTATATTCCTTAGAAAGATTTAGAAAGCAACTTCCTTCTGTCAGGAATTTCACTAGCAGTTTGAACTGTACCCCAATAAGAGAAAAATGTAATCCTTCTTGAATGAAGCTATTTGTCTGGATATCAGTCATGAGGACGGATCTCTTTTCTCTGTTCTCTCTTTTAATTCCTTTATCTTTTCCTCTCTTTTTCGCCTTTGGATTAACCTTTCAGTTTGGACAAAAAAAAATGGCAATAATATTTGTATTTCTCTTTATGAACTCTAATAAAATTTATGGAAACAAAACAAAAATATCGACAACTAGAATGAAAGCTCTGGGGCTGACAGGAGCCTGGAGGACATGTGGGAAAGCGGTGGTTGCTGCTGCTGCTGCGCTATCCCGCACATCAGCTGTTAGGCAGGGAGGTTGAGCAGCATAAACAATGTCCCACTGTGCCTCTGGCCTCTTCGGGGCTTCCTCTGCCCTCGCTGACGTCCTCTTCAGGCTCCAGGGAGGGTCTCCTCCCGTGCCATGAGGTCTCTCTGGGTCTCTCCCACCATTTCTGGGTTTGAATTGAATTATTTCATTATTTGCCGGTGACGCGTGTTATACACAAGTAGAATGCCCGTAAGTTGGGAAGGGGGTGCCTATACGTAAAAATAAATGCTGAAAGCTCCAATTTACATGTTGTAGCTAACCCAAACAATATAAATGTTAACCCATTTCTTTATTTCTTTTTTAAACGAATAATATTTAAATACACCAAGTACAGTGGTACCTCGAGTTAAGTACTTAATTCGTTCCGGAGGTCCGTTCTTAACCTGAAGCGTACTTAACCTGAAGCACCACTTTAGCTAATGGGACCTCCTGCTGCCGCTGCGCTGCCAGAGCACAATTTCTGTTCTTAGCGGAGTTCTTAACCTGAAGTGTACTTAACCTGAAGCGTACTTAACCCGAGGTACCACTGTACATCGTAGTCAATGTTTCACACTCTCTCTGTATCCTTAGAAGCATGCAGCCTTTCATACGAAGGAGATTTTCTTTGTCATTCATAGGCTGCATTAATGCGCTAAAGGTGTCTGCACACTCTGTACACTGAATCACATCTTAAACCATTCCAACATAATTGTGCAGTGTTTTTCTCTTCAGACCTTGCAATAACATTTTAAAATCCTCTAATTTAAAACAGTAAAATATCGAGAAAAAGGGAAATAAGCAAATGAATCCTCCCAAGGGAAGAAGGAATACTTACTTCTTCCAGGTTCTAATTTCTATTTCTGCTCGTTTGCTCCACACAACCTTTGGTTGTGTTCTCCAATGCCCCTCCCTGCATGTCTCCATATAAATAGGGGTTGGAGTCAAGACAGTGGTCTCTGCTATGGAATTCCCTGCGGTGGAATTCCCTGTCATAACACAGGATAATGATTACTAGTTTAGGTGACCTTGGAAAAAGGAGCAGCCCAATTCAGAGAAGAGTTGCCTATTAATGCCCATCAGCCACAAAAACTAACTGAAGCTTATGTGTGCCCCCAGCAGACTGGAGGAGGGCAAATGTTGTCCCTATTTTCAAAAAGGGGAAAAGAGAGGACCCAAACAATTACTGCCCAGTCAGCCTGACATCAATACCAGGAAAGATTCTAGAGCAGATCATTAAGCAAACGGTCTGTGAGCACCTAGAAAGGAACGCTGTGATCACTAAAAGTCAGCATGGGTTTCTGAAAAATAAGTCATGTCAGACCAATCTGATCTCATTTTTTGACAGAATTACAAGCCTGGTAGATGAAGGGAACGCCGTGGATGTAGCCTATCTTGATTTCAGCAAGGCCTTTGACAAGGTGCCCCATGATATTCTTGTAAAGAAGCTGGTAAAATGTGGGCTAGACAATGCTACCATTCAGTGGATTTGTAACTGGCTGACTGACCGAACCCAAAGGGTGTTCATTAATGGATCCCCTTCATCCTGGAGAGAAGTGACTAGTGGGGTGCCACAGGGTTCTGTCTTGGGCCCAGTCTTATTCAACATTTTTATCAATGACTTGGATGATGGGCTTGAGGGCATCCTGATCAAGTTTGCAGATGACACCAAATTGGGAGGGGTGGCTAATACCCCAGAGGACAGGATCACACTTCAAAATGACCTTAGCAGATTAGAGAACTGGGCCAAGGCAAACAGGATGAATTTTAACAGGGAGAAATGTAAAGTACTACACTTGGGCAAAAAAAAAAAAAAAAAGGCACAAATACAGGATGGGTGACACCTGGCTTGAGAGCAGTACATGTGAAAAGGATCTAGGAGTCTTGGTAGACCATAAACTTGACATGAGTCAACAGTGTGATGCAGCAGCTAAAAAAGCCAATGCAGTTCTGGGCTGCATCAATAGGAGTATAGCATCTAGGGAAGTAATAGTACCACTGTATTCCGCTCTGGTCAGACCCCACCTGGAATACTGTGTCCAATTCTGGGCACCACAGTTCAAGAAGGATACTGACAAGCTGGAACGTGTCCAGAAGAGGGCAACCAAAATGGTCAAAGGCTTGGAAACGATGCCTTATGAGGAACGGCTTAGGGAGCTGGGTATGTTTAGCCTGGAGAAGAGAAGGTTAAGGGGTGATATGATAGCCATGTTCAAATATATAAAATGATGTCATATAGAGGAGGGAGAAAGGTTGTTTTCTGCTGCTCCAGAGAAGCGGACACGGAGCAATGGATTCTAACTACAAGAAAGAAGATTCCACCTAAACATTAGGAAGAACTTCCTGACAGTAAGAGCTGTTCGACAGTGGAATTTGCTGCCAAGGAGTGTGGTGGAGTCTCCTTCTTTGGAGGTCTTTAAGAGGGCTTGACAGTCACCTGTCAGGAATGCTTTGATGGTGTTTCCTGCTTGGCAGGGGGTTGGACTGGATGGCCCTTGTGGTCTCTTCCAACTCTATGATTCTATGATTCTATGTGTGCTGCAGCAGTTTACCTCTGAATAACAAAAGCTGATGACAAACAATGAGGGGGGGGCACTGCTGCCTTCATACTATGCTTGGAGGGTTGTGGAAACATCTGGCTGGTCACTGGAGGAAGCAGGATGCTGCAATTGAGAGGTAACGTGCCTATGGGTTTGACCCTCTTCCAGTTCTTCAGTCACCCAAGTGCACTAGGGACGGATCTACACTCGTGGTTTTTAACGTTAAGTAAGGGTTAAGTAAGGGACGCTGATGGCGCTGTGGTCTAAACCACTGAGCCTAGGGCTTGCCAATCAGAAGGTCAGCGGTTCGAATCACCGTTGCTTCCGTCTGTCTCATGGATGGTGACTGTGGCAGCAATGCATAGCTAAAGTAGTGCAGAAATGCAAACTACTTCAGAGAATAGAGCTGCTCAGAGAGAAAGATGGCCGTGCTACTACTAAAAGGGTGACCCTTGTGATACTCAGTAAATACTTATTGGTCAACCATTTTGACTATCATGACACTATTCCCCTCTCTTGCTCAGAGCAGTGTTTAAAAGAGGGGGAAAGGAGAACTGGCTTTTAAAAAAGACACATGATAAAACATTTCCACCAGATAAACATGCCAGGCACTTGAAAAATAATAATTATCCAAACAACTACCTAGATTTGTAGTCAGGTACATATGTTGTTAAAGCTGGGGTAGCCAATGTGGTGCCCTTCAGAATTTGGACTCCAACTCCCATCAGGCAGCATGGGCAATGGTTAGGGTTGATGGGAGCTCTAGTCCTCAATGTCTGGGTGGTACATTATCTGTGTTAAAGGAATGAAGATGGTGAAAGGGGGAAGCAGGGTTCACACTGCAGCAGAAAAGCCAAACACTGCACCATCTCTTTTAGGGAGGAATGTCTCTGCACACCCTAATTGCCTTTTGACCTTGAGAGTCCTATAAAGAACAACAGAAATTCCCTTTCCACTTAAGCTATTTCTGTAGTGTAATGTTTGAATAAGGCAGTCATTCAGGGAAATGCTTCCCCTTGTTAAAGTGTCAATAAAGTTCATTTTGTTTAAGCCAATTGCTGGCAGAAAGACTTGGGCAGCACCTGTGAAATGTTCCTTTAAAAAAAATAAAAAATACTCTTAGCTGACTTTCATTCCAGCACAAGTAATATACGATGGAAGTACCGTATAGTGTGCAGCCGCCTCATAGGGACACGGAGAGAAAAGTGGAAGAATCACACAGCAGAAAGCTGTGGGACCCCAGGGTGAGGCCAGGCCACACTACAAATACAGGCATCGTATGCGTCCCTCGATGGTTTCATAAGGCACATGGTGTCTGTCTTTCAGAGACAGGGCAAGGAACACAGGCAACTCCACTGCCACTGTTGGGCAAACTACAACGCAAATATCATCTGCATGGATGTCAAAAACGAAAATTAATCTACTGTATTTAACACGCCCTACCATGTATAAGATGGGACGCGGGTGGCGCTGTGGGTTAAACCACAGATCCTAGGGCTTGCCGATCAGAAGGTCGGCAGTTTGAATCCTTGCGACGGGGTGAGCTCCTGTTGTTCGGTCCCAGCTTCTGCCCACCTAGCAGTTCGAAAGCACGTCAAAGTGCAAGTAGATAAATAGGTACCGCTGCAGCAGGAAGGTAAACGGCATTTCCGTGCGCTGCTCTGGTTTGCCAGAAGCGGCTTTGTCATGCTGGCCACATGACCTGGAAGCTGTACGCCGGCTCCCTCGGCCAATAAAGCGAGATGAGCGCCGCAACCCCAGAGTCGGACACGACTGGACCTAATGGTCAGGGGGCCCTTTACCTTTACCTTTATCGTGTATAAGACGCCTCTATTTTGGGGGACTACAAATTAAGAAAATGGGGAGTTGTTGAGCTTTTTAAAGAGGGGATTGCTGACAGTTTTTAAGCTTTTTGGGGGGAGGATTGCCTTAAATCGCTCACCTGCCAGAACAACACTGATGATAGCACGCACTGCTGAAGCCAAGAATCGACTGCCTGATCACCCCCAGCAGCTGCCAATCGTCCGCCCAATTGCCACAGCGCCAGCCTATCAATCTCCTGCTCGCGGCAGCAACCAATCGCTAGTCCACCCTCTGCACTATCTGTGTATAAGACAACCCCAATTTTTTAAACATAATTTTAAAATAAAAACCCCTCGTCTTATACATGGAGAAATACGGTGATCTACCCATCCTTTTTTCTTCGTCCTTTTCACTCTAAATTGCAGAGCAATTCAGTGTGGTGGTTTTTTTTACCTGTAAACGGCTCAAGACCTCAAGGACTGCCTCTCTCTATATGAACCAACCTGGACCCTGAGATAATCACCTGAGGCCTGTCTTTGTGTGCATCCTCTGCGAGAGGGTAGCAACATGAGAACGGGCCTTTTCTGTGGTGGCTCTCCACTTGTGGAACGCTTTCCTCAGGGAGACTCGCCTGGCGCCTTCATTACATATCTCTAGACACCAGGAAAAAATGTTCCGCTTCTCCCAGGCCTTTTGGCCAATTAAACGATACATGGGCTTTTAAACTGTGTTTGTGGAGGGTTGTTGTTTTTGTTTGTTGTTATGGTATGCATTTTTGTGGTTTTATATTGTAAACTACCCTGTGATCCTCGGATGAAAGGTGGTATAGAAATGTCACAAATAAAACGACAGAAATACAGAAATACTTGATTGTTTCTAATCAAATGACATGTTAAAATTGCTGTGACTTCACAAAATAGCAACATGCATGAAATTTATTTAGAAAAATAAATTTTAGCTTGCTTATCATTAAAAAACTATCAAAGTAGAGAAATGCTTTCATTACATGGTAAAAAGTGCCTTCTCTCCTCAACTTTCCCCAGGTCTGCATACTGGAAAATGTACCAAACGGAGCACAAAGACTATTGCTCTACCTCCATTGCTTGGGTGTGGTGGGAGAAATCTCTAATGTGTTTATTCTAACATTCTGGGGGCATAATGTACACTTTTGAGTGAACAGCCCCTTTGTCTTACTCAGCCATCGATGAATGGGTGAAATTTTGTATTAATAAGTGCTGGTGAAGTGGTTCTGCCATAAAACAAAACAAAAATGCATTCTAAGTTATCACTGGTTCTGAAATATCAAACACTGAGTTAAAATGCAGCCTTTATGGGTCTTCAAAATTGCTTAAATAAAAAAACCAATTTTTTTGTGTCCCTAAGACATTTCAGGTTTAACTGGAGATTTCCTTCGAGAAATAGTTTTGTGGCTTTATCTGAAACTATGATGGTTAAAATGCAAGACCTTTATGACCTCCTCAATGGCAGGTTTACATTGAAACTGTTATAAATTATTACAGAGGTGTAGCCAATCTAAACAGCCCAACATAAATATATCTGCAGACATACTGGCTGCTACATATTCTAAACACTGTCTGTATATGAATACACAGAGCTTTCTAAATCATTGAAGAAAATGTATTTATTCATAAAATCAATAATATGTTTTTATGTTTGACAAAAAAAGTACTATTACAGCAATCTTACTGGGTCTTGAAAACTTTATTATGCATTCCTGTGTGGTTTCCTCCATCTGATAATGGTTAAGAATTTCACTTTGAATTATGGACATTTTTAAAAAATAATTGTTTTTGTATCAAACCAATCCTTACCTGTTTAAACTGTTATTTTATTGCAGTTCACAAATTAAAGGAGCAATTCTGTGCTAAACCTACAGTGGCTCGTGTGCTTTAGGTTGAATTAGGCTTAAATTCCCTATGGTGACATATCATTATCCTCATTCTCATAATATTTATATTTATGAATCACCTTTTCTATATGCCTCAAGGCAATTTACAAATATTCCATAAAACAGCTAAAAATAGTTTTTAAAACAGTTAAAAACAACAACTGAAGATTGGTTTAAAACAAAGCAAAATGAACAACTAAGGGAGAGGCCATTTTCATCTGAATGGAACAGCCTTCCGAAATTCAATCCAAGCGCCCCTATTTTCTTGGGACAACCCCGGATTTACAGAAGCCGTTCTGGTTTCTGATTTGATCCTGGAATGTCCCGTTTTTTCTTAGGGTGTCCCTATTTTCATCAGAGAAATGTTGGAGCATTCAGAGTTATGCAAACCCTGAGCCAAGGAGATAAGTAACCGTACAACCTTTAGAAGACATCTGAAAGCAGCCCTGTATAGGGAAGTTTTTAAAAAGTGTTTTATTAGGTTTTAATATATGTTGGAAACTACTCACAGTGGCTGGGGCATTAATAATAATAATAATAATAATAATAATAATAATAATTCTTCGAAACAGATCCATAAGTCACATGCCAGTGCAAGGCATCTTACAAAATATGGAATAGGACATCCCTATTTTCATCGGACGCGGGTGGCGCCTGGGATGCAGGTGGTGCTGTGAGTTAAACCACAGAGCCTAGGGCTTGCCGATCAGAAGGTCGGTGATTCGAATCCCCGCGACGGGGTGAGCTCCCGTTGCTCAGTCCCTGCTCCTGCCAACCTAGCAGTTCGAAAGCACGTCAGAGTGCAAGTAGATCAATAGGTATTTCTGTGTGCTGCTCTGGTTCGCCAGAAGCGGCTTAGTCATGCTGGCCACATGACCCGGAAACTTTACGCCGGCTCCCTCGGCCTATAGAGCGAGATGAGTGCTGCAACCCCAGAGTCGTCCGCGACTGGACCTAATGGTCAGGGGTCCCTTTACCTTTACCTTATTTTCATCGGATAAATGTTGGATTAGTAGCATGTATGCTATGGACTGTCCCACTGTCCCTAGACCAGTATGGTGGTTCCAGGAATGGGTGCCGCCAAGTTGGCAATGAGATAGGGCACTGTATTCTCCAATGTGGCAGCCCATGTATGGAAACGCCCTTCTGCTGGAGGTACAACTGGAGCTAGTAAGAGTTCTATCTTTTAGTCTCCTTTTAAAGACATCTCTATTTATTCAGGCCTTAGGAGCTGAAGCTTTAGTACACGCTTGAGCCATGGAGACCGTTCTTCACTGTCAGTTTATTTTTATTTTACTTTTTATGATGTTTTAAGATATACTGAAGTTTTATTTTATAGGCTTAAAATAATTGCGTTGTATGCCACCCTGCATTATTTGGATGAAGGGTGGTATAGAAATAAACGGCTGCTACTAATGATAATGATAATAACTGATCCAAACAATTTCTCTGCTCCTGATAGTGAAGTCGGTGGTCAGGCTTCCAAACAGAAATTTAGCTGGAAGAGACTTATGGTTGTCTAAACAATTTACCGGAGGGGAGAAAAATCCCTCAACCAGTTCAGGATGGCTTCTGTACAGCGTGTGATGGTTTCTGTAGTAATTGTATCAAGGACAGGGAGCCAGTGGTATTCCATATGCTTTTGGACTTTACCTCCCTGACAGGGGTGGAGTTTGATCATATGCTGCCCTATGCAAGGCCATTTGTCACCCAACCCTCAGTCCTTGTGGTTCTGGCTTAAGCCGGGCTTTTGGAAGGAGGCGTGAGGCTCTGGGCAAATCCTAGAGCTCTCCTTTCTCTTTCCCAAAGCTCTAGGACCCTGTCAGTGCTTACCAAGCTCTTCTTGGCTGAGCACCTGGTGCAACCGCACCTGCCGCCCTGCCCTGAATCCACCCCGTCCCTGATATTTGGCCACACTGGCCAGGGCTGATGAAAGATCGAATCCAGCAACATCTGAAGAGCTTTGGTTTCTGCACCACTGAATTAAATCTCATCCCTTGCACCATATATAGGAAGAGGAACAATGCAGCATAATTCTTAAATTTCATATGAATATTCTCTTGTTATGATCAAGTTTGTAAGCAGGTAGAATGGACAAAAATTAAGCATATCGGTACCAGAAGCCCAAACTCAAAACTACTGATAGGGATGAGGTCCTTTGACTCAGAACTTCAACTCCCACTGAAAAAATTAAAAATTACACATGGCCATCCAATCGCTGCTTTTGAACTTCCAATGAAGGAGAGTCCACCACCTTCTGTGGGAGTCCATTCCACTGTCGAACAATTCTTATTGTCAGATCATTCTTGAACCCATTGGTTCAAGTCCTACCGTCCAGAGCAGGAGAAAACAAGCTTGTTCCCTCTTCCATGTGACAGCCCTTGAGGTATTTGAAGATGGCTATCATATCTTCTCTCAGGCTCTCAGGCTCCTAAACATACCCAACTCCCTCAACGGTTCCTCATGAGGTTCATTTAGCAAATAGGCCTTGTTAGTCATTTGGCAGACAGGCCTTGTTAGTCTGTCTCACAGAGCTTTTGAGAAATCAGTTATGATTTAGTTAAAAGTATTAGATTTTGTAAATAGTTTTCCTTTTGCTACCAAATATATGTGTTAAGTATAACTGCAATTCCCATACCTTTTATTATTATTAGCTGTGCTTTATTTCTAAAAAAAATGTTTAGGAGTACTCTCATTTTGACTCAAGAAAATCACCATTTTATAGTTCAAAATGGGAAACTGTATGTAAATGGACAAAATTGACAAAATTGGGAAACTGTATGTAAATGGACAAAAGTACAAAGATTCACAAAATGTTTTGGGGTATGCGTACCCCTGCGTACCCCAGAAAAAAGCACTGATTATTAGTATTACTGCTGCATTATAGTTGCACTCTTGCTGTATACTGCTATTTTTATATATATATAAAAGTTGATGTCTCTCACACACTCTAAAGGAGCTCTAAAGGAACTGACGCTTTTGCTTGCTTTTCACGAACTTCATCACCACCCCTACTTGTGTCTCATGTGGCCAAATGCAGCCACACAGAGAGGCCTGCCATGCGATTAACCCACACACTGTTTTGTGGTCCCAGAGAGGCAGGAAAAGTACAAAAATTTATCAGGAACCCAGTGGTTGCATTTGGTCTGGTGGTCATCGAAACTTGTAGATAAAAGTGACAGTTGGTGAAAATATTTTAAATAAGGCAAAGGATATTCTGCTTTAGTGCAGCTAATTTGATAAGAGACTTGATAGAATATGCACAAGAACCCTTTTTGGTTAGCAGTTACAAGATCTTATTAGAAATATGAAATCATTCTTTCTGGAGGATACAAGATGTTTTCTCTCTCTCTGGTGGACAGCTCTTGGCTGTAGAACTGAGGGGAGTTTAATTCAGGAAAATATCCTAAGTAATGGAGCCAGAGAGGCTAAATCAGAGTGGTAAATATTGCTAAGCCATCATTACTTGCTAAACAGCTATTAGTCATCTCTATTTTTTTTTATTGCATGCTTAAAGTTCTAAAAGAATTGCTTGTGATATATCCTTAAACAAAACAGAGAAGCCAATCCTGTAAAACCACATAGCCCTGCCAAGAGAATCTGAAGGGCCTAGTTTAAAGCCGCCAAAGTAAAGAAGCGAATTTCTATATTATAATGTGCTAAGGGATTTTGTGGTGCTGGTGAAGCCTTTGACATTGATTTGTCAAGCTGCCTTAATGGCACAGACATGTGGGTCACCATAAAGGAACGAGCAGGGGCTGAGAAAGAAGCCAAAAAGTGTGAAGGCCTCAGAAACCTGAATTTGAAAAGGGCCATGTGCTTGTGAATGGGGGGCAATGAGGCAAAATTGTCGGGGGAAAAAAGAGAGAATTAGAATGCCATTCAAATCAGAGGTGGATTCAGGGGAGCATCACCAGTTTCGTCTCACTGAGTGTGGAGCCAGGGAAGGGGGGGAGGGAATGCCACAATTATAATGTAAAATGGAAGGCAAGAGGCAGCGGTGTGTGTGTGTGTGTGTGTGTGTGTGTGTGTGTGTTAGACATCACACAGAGCACTGCTGAAATATGAGACTCCAAGGCCCGCCACTGTTCAAATGCATTAAATTCCAGGAAATCATCTCCCTAGGTATGAGCTCACATGACTGAAACATCCCCGGTTGTGCATTCACTCAAGCCTGGATATAACATGTAAATGGTTGCAATTATCTAATTAGGTGATTCACAAACTAAAAAAAAAAGGGGGTGTTGGGAGGGAGAAATGGAAGTCTACCTGTTATAACAACCAAAACTTATAAGTACCGGTAATATAACAAGCTCTTGATCTCCACTTTAATTTTATTTCCCCATTTAATCATTGCAAGATAAATGGTTTGCAATGAGGTGATGATGGCCAAATACTTTAATCTTCTATCAGCCAAACCACTGATAGAGGAAAGGTTCACTTACCGGTATATTAAATATTGCCTAGTTACGACAGCTAAATGGAAAATGCCAAAAGGTGGCAGGCAAGAGCAACCTTGGTTTGCCCTAGGTTAGGCAGTAGGTACTGGTGGTCTGAGGGATGCGGGTGGAGCGGTGGTCTAAACCACTGAGCCTAGGGCTTGCTGATCAGAAGGTCGGCAGTTCGAATCCCCGCGACAGGGTGAGCTCCCGTTGCTCGGTCCCAGCTCCTACCAACCTAGCAGTTCAAAAGCACGTCAAAGTGCAAGTAGATGAATAGGTACTGCTCTGGCGGGAAGGTAAACAGCGTTTTTGTGTGCTGCTCTGATTCGCCAGAAGTGGCTTAGTCATGCTGGCCACATGACCTGGAAGCTGTTGGCTCCCTTGGTCAGTAAAGCGAAATGAGCGCTGCAACCCCTAGAATAGCACTTAACATCATCTGATTTTCATCTCACGCCCCAAACTTCCTTCCAGCAAAGACAAAATACAAAATGGCAACATGGTTACATTAAAAATGGCTGGAATATGTGCCTCAGGATCCGCTTGCAATTTTTGTAGCATCATGCTACAATTTGGAGAAAAACTGCAGAAAAACGAGGCGGTTAGTGTTTTTTTAAAACATTTCCATCTGACAGCACCTCAAATAATTGGGGCAGTGTTGTGGATTGCAAAAAGACATGCAGTAGGATGAATCTGATTGAAGTGTATCACCTACACTTCTTCCTCGAGCCCATGTCTGTATTAATTATACATTCCATTCCCGAATTAAAATCCTTCAGCTAGGTGCTGCATATGTGCAGCTACCATATAATGAAACCATCCTATGTCCTTTGATCTTCTGCTTTTATTATTAAAGTTTGCTGTTCTTGCTTAGCCAGTATAGGTATTCTGTGTACTTAATCCATTCTGGGAAATCTCCTGTATGGATGTGTGTATATTTATGAGCCTATGATGAAAAGATAAGGTATCCTGGCGTATATTATTATGTTGTTGTTTTTTAACCAAACCCAGAGGGGCAATATGAAAACAAAGAGATGGACTGCCACACAGGTGCAAAGCCAGTGAAGACAGATGGCTTTTGAGACAACAATCAAATAAATGGCATTTTGCCTCTAGAAGGCTGTAGAACAGCCTGATCTGATGTCAGTGGGATCAAACTCATTTTCCAAGGGCTTCACCTTAGGCACATTATGGATCAGGCTATAGATCTGTCGTTTCAGAGGGAGAACGACCCCACCCAGAACAGGAAAATGGCCAGTCTCCTGAACCTGGGAACCACTTCCTTACAGTGTCTCCTTCTTCCCAGGGTTCACATTCAGTTTGTTGGCCCTCATCCATTCCACAACTGCATCCAGTTGAGTGTCAGTCAGCATATTGATTTATGATCTTTTAGGGCCACTGTATGTAAGTGTGATAGTCAAAATTTAAATGAATACCTTACTCTGAAACTCCAGATGATCTGCCTCATCAGATTCATAGGAACATAAGGAAAACCTTGCTGGATCATTTCAGAGGCCCTTCTAGTCCAGAGTTCTCTTCTCACAGTGGCCAACCAGGAAAGGTCTGAGTGCAACAGCACTTTTCCCACCTGGGATCAGACTTTCAAATTTCAGATAGACGTTCCATTTTATAGACAATTTTAAAAGGCATACACTCACGCAAAGTGTAAACTTTAATTATTCATATGACAGACAGACTCACATAGATCCGAAATAACATGTAATCTAATAGGTAACTAAACAAGGCAACAGGTATTCGGTAGGGAAACACTGGGAAAACACTGCTTAAAGAAATGGATTTCCTTTTGCATACAATAGCAAAGAGAACCTGCAGATATGGAGTCTCAAATACAAAGAACTAGTGAGCAAACTGAAGCATGTGTTATCTCTAGTGCTGGCCCCACATTAGGCAGAGTTGTGGGATGAATCAGCCTTAACATGCTTAACTCTAATTAATGCATGAAGGGGTTAAGACCATAGAGTAAGCTGTGCTGCCAGGCTTAGCTAGGTCACACCACCTCACCTTGGGAGGAAGAGTTACCAAACTCTTTATTCTTTTTTCTTCCACTATGTGAACCTGACCAGTAAGGATCTCTAAGCTGGATGCTCCAAGCTTAGACCGTTTTGCTTTAGCAAGTCATGTTTATGTTTCTATACAAACAATTTAGAAACATTTATCACTTTTTGAAACTACTGCCTGTCTTTTATTGTTATTGTATGGGAAAGCACATGCATCTGACCTTTGAAGAGTTTGTAAGTAAACCATTTTTAACTTACCAAATGTGTGGTCTCTTTCTATGCTAAGGGAAGTGGGGAACTATGGAAGAAACTTAGAAGGGGATATTTTAAAGGTCTACCAACTTGTAATTCCATGCATTACTTTGCTGCAGGTTTTATAATTTTAAATCTCTGCTGGGGCTCTCTCATTGATGAGTACTTGCCCCAAACCTGGATCCAGGCATCCAGGTAATTCTCCTTTTATTCTTCTGCCACTGTTTTATTCTTTTAATACAAAATACAAAAACAAAACAAAACAAGAAGAGTGAGGTGGTCACCACAAGTGGCAGATGCTGGGAGGCAGCTCTCTGGGTGCATACTTTAAGTAAGCAAGATGTCCAGGGGGTTGGACTGGATGGCCCTTGTGGTCTATTCCAACTCTATGATTCTATGATTTTATATTGGAAGATGTTGGTCAATCACCAGTGTTGAAATTAGATTTTTGGAATGGGAGGCAACACTATTTTGTCCTTTGTCTCAGGTAGAAAAATATAGTGGGAGAACAGTGACTTGTGAGGATGAAACAAATGGACAAATGTGGGTCTCTCTCTCTCTCTCTCTCTCTCTCTCTCTCTCTCTCTCTCTCTCACACACACACACACACAGAGAGATTGTGAGTCTGACTGCTATGCAAGTAACATATAGGACACTTGTTGTAGACTCCTTACTTATGAATAACTTTTCCAAGAGACAGATTTTTCATATATTCTGCTCTCTGATTAATGTGGATCAGAGCACCTGTAGCTGGTTTTATTTTGTTTAGCGATACAAACTTAGCAGAAAGATTTCCGTCTTCTTTTGTCCTCCAGAAAGCCTATTCATATCCCTGTCACAGATATTGGGGCAAAAAAAGTCTAGATCTTACACCAGGGACTTGCCTATAGAACTACAGCCCCCAATTCCAGGCTACCCCATACTTTGATACCCCAGAAGCACTTCCAAATGAATTCCACATCTGCACAAACTCTACTTGGCCCTGCACAGTGGTGTGGTGTGGACAGAATTCAAATGGATGGGGTGCATGAAATTTTCAAGGACATTCTCCTCATGAACATTTTCTTGGAAAGATGATAATTTATATTCTAATTTGAAAGTTTTTCAATATTTTTTATAAGGATACTACTGGATATAGTCCAGAAGATTTGTCTGGTTAGTCTTATCTAATAAAATTGACACAGACTCCTCCCCCATTCTTGATTTCATATGTGTGTGTTTTTGGAGTTGTCGAAGTTCTGGATTCAGTTGTTGCAGTACTAAATTTAGCATGTTTGATCCATAAAAAGTTCTTAAATTTTCACTTGAAAAAAGAAACAGCTATGGGTATCTTTAGCCTGGTAAAGAGGAGACTGAAAGGAGATACGAGAGCCATCTTCAAATATCTAAATATCTTGCAGGGTGGAGCAAGATTGTTATTTCCTGCTCCAGAGGGTAGGGCCCGAACCAATGGATTCAAGTTACAAGAAAGAAGATTCTGATTAAACATCACAAAGAACTTTCTGACAGCAAGAGCTGTTCAACAGTGAAACGGACTCCCTTGGGAGATGGTGGATTCTCATTCCTAGGAGGTGTTCAAGCAGAGCTTGGATAGTCATCTGCATTGGATGATCTCCTTGACTTTCCTGCATTGCAGGGGGTTGCCCTAGATGACCCTTGGGGTCCCTTCCAAATTTGCAATACTATGATCCTATGATTCTATGATTTTTCAGCCGACAAAGTGGGCAAAAATTATTTCAGATATTTTTTTTTGTCTATTGAAGTTTGAGTTTTATTTATTTTTGCTTTTTTTTTAATTAAAGATTTTCTTGATTTACAAAGGTATGTGCAATGTCTCTCTCGCATTTTTTCCATGTAACATTTTTACAAATCAGTTTCGTTTGTTGAAACATTAGGAAGAAAAGGGAACAGGGAAAAGAAACTTCCCTGGATTTGCTAGTTATGATCCTATCTTGAAAAAGTAGACCTGCCTTTTTTATTCAGGTAACACCTGAGGATTTTTGCAGAAGTCACACAAGTTTGAAAACTATTAATGAAACTCCTCAACTTGAGTGTATATACATTTTGGCTTAGCTGGATTTCCCTTAAACCAAAATTAGAAACCAACATTGAAGGATCCTCTGTAGGCAAAACATTTGAAAAATCTCAAGGGAAGCCAAAAGACAAGTGAAATTTATCAGAGCAGTTTCACACCAGTGGGATTTTATCCTGTAGAATACTGATTTTGACACCATTACTAATGATGCTTTGAGATTTTATTGGTTTTTCTTTAAAATATGAGCACTAAAAGTAAAAGCTGATAATGTATATATGAATAAAAGATGTTTTTTTTAGTAAAAAAGAAATCATTGGAAACTTGCTTTTTGTGATATTGGATTCAGGTAAGTGCTAGAAGGGTGGTGGTGTGGGGGAGGGACAGACTCTCATTGGGAAATCTAACCCAGGCTTATCATTGGCTGCTCAAATTCAAAACCTATTAGTGCTTTGTACATATGGTATTAATTCTGCATTAATTCAGTCCTGAGTGATGTCATCATGAGACTGTCCAAATTATGACATAACTAAAACAACTTTGCTCTTCATGGGCTTGGAGCAAGACTGTGTGGGGACTGGTTGGCTTAGTCATTCAGCCTGTTCGTACAGCTTTTAAGTTTAATTAGTGCATACCCTCATAATGAGCAAGAGGATGGTGTTCTGAAGACTGGCCAGACTCCTTTCTATTCTCTTCTACTTAAGTGCCAAACACTTGGCCTCCTTCATTCTATTTATAACTTTAGCCATAATTGCTGCTCCCTAAGGTGTGATTGTCCTATTTCATAACAGTTTGTACAGCTGCCAACATGAAGATGTAAATAAATTGTAATACCATTGCTATGAGGTGTAAAAATCCCACAGCTCACATCCAGACCCTTGTATAATAAACTCAAGTAAACATTCCATTTCCTGTAAGTGATTGTGGTTTGTGACTAGATGTAAAAAAAGAAATTGAAGCGGCACAGCAAGTCATCATTTATTTAACAAATTGCCTAAAATCCAAATCTGTGTGGCATAGAACAAACACCTATAACTGAAAGCTAAAGCCTTGGCAAAATAGAAGCATAAGTTATATCTAAAGAGCTCCGTACACCATTCCACTTTCAACTCTGCAGCAATTGTTTCTCTTGCTTGGGCAAGAGCACTTGTTACAGTCATCAAAGGGTTGTCATTAAATGGTTGTCGCCAAAGGTGGCCTCATTAGAAGTGATTCCCAACTCTCATAAGATATGATACAGAGTTGCTTCACGTGAATCTCCACCATCAAGTTGTGACTCTTCAGTGGTTTCCAGGAAATGGAAGGATAGGCCTGGAGGCATGGAGACACTTTGTAAGCAGTTCCATACAGAACATACTGGGCTCTCTTTCTACAGCAATGCAATTTAAAGCACACGTCTCTGTAGCAACTAACTTATGATATCACATTTGGAAATGTTATAGAATAAAGGAAACTTTCTGTTTAAGAGAAGAGTTAAGGCACTTTCATTCAGGCAGGCCTGTGCAAAGGGAGGGGGGAACACTTGCCCCAGGCCTTGAAGAAATAAGCCAGCCAGGGACCCCCCACCATCTTATGTAATTGGACCAGCTACTTCTTTGTTTGAGTTTATAACTTTATTCTAACAAGACTCCTGCCCCAGGCCTCAGACAAGCTCTGCACATGCCTGCGTTCATGAATTTCAAAGCATGGAAATGAAGTAGGGAAAGATCTCTAACGATATTCTACCGAAGTATAGTGTCCAGATCAAGGGAAGTAAGAATACAACTCTAGTCTGCCTTGGTCAGACTATACCTGGAATACTGTGTCCAGTTCTGGACACCACAATTTAAGAAGGATATTGACAAGATAGAATCTGTGCAGAAGAGGGCGACTGAGATGATCAAGGGTCTGGAAACCAAGCCTTATGAGGAGTGGTTAAAGGAACTGAGTATGTTTAGCCGGGAGACTGAGAAGAGATATGATAGCCATCTTCAAATATGTCAAGGACTGTCCCATGGAAGAGGCAGCAAGCTTGCTTTCTCTTGCTCTGAAGAGTAGGACCCAAACCACTGAATTCAAGTTACAAGAAAATAGATTCTGACGAAACATAAGGAAGAAGTTTCTGATGGTGAGAAAATTTACATGCAGTGGAAACATTACAGTACATTGAATATGGCCTGGAGATTACAACTGGTGGTTACAACTGGTGCAAAATGCAATGGCCTGGGTACTTTTATTTATTTCATTTATTAAGCATTCCCCATGAGGCATCCCAAAGTCATTCATGATACTAATTTGTGCTTGTGGTCCCCCCCCCCCACCATATAACACCAATTTTCAAAGTGTTGCATTGGTTGCCAGTGGTTGTGGGCTGAATTCAAGGTGGTTATGATGACAAAAAAAGCCCTAAATGACTTTGTCCCCAAATATATGGAAGAATGCCTCCTCCAATAGCAGCCTGCCCATTTGTTAAGATTTCCCTGCCCATTTATTTTGGTGAATAGTCCAGGGCTTTTAAAAGAGGCCCTTTTAAGGGTTTTTTTCTTTTGTATAATATTCAAAGATATGGTGGAAGAAGTCAGATTCATTTGTCAAAGCTCATCTAACTTGTTTACTTTGTCAGATCTGTTAAGTCTGACAATTCCTGGACGTGTGCTGAGCCTGCTTCTTTGTCTCATTCTCCATCCTACTATCCCCTCATCCCAACACTTACTCAAGTCTGTTCTGCTTGTATTTATCTTCCTTCATTCGACTTGTTTGCTTCACCACCATGAACTGAATTGCAATGATACAAATGACGGTAGTGCCTAAATATTTACATTTTTTTCAGGTGCTTCCCACTCCCTCCATCCCGGCATCCTTAAACAATCCAGACTTCTTCTTTAGAATACAAAACTAAATAATCATTCTGTATTCTAAAAAGGAAGCCTGGATTAGCGTTGGAAAGCTATTATAGGAGGCCAGATGGAGGGGAATGGGGACTTCAGCATCTATTGTTATACTGTAACATGTTTCAAATATGACAGCTTTGTTTTATTAGTAGAAACGTTAATAAGAAATGGATTTCATTAGAACAGAGGATGTTACAAGAAAATGATTGATTGGTCTTGCCATTTTTTAAAACCTAACTCTTTCTGTTCTGCAATGTATACATAATCCGTACACTGTAAACTAAGGTTGCCAGATTTTTTTCCAATGAACCTGGGGACACTTTTCAACGTCAATGGATTCTGTATGGGGACTAATCTGTAAATCCAGGGACTGTTCCTGGGAAACGGGGACGTCTGGTAACCTCACTGTAAACACACTGAGGATCTGGGGAAAAATGACACCATGGTCTTTCTTCAGGATGCCACTCAGAGTTTATGGATATGAGTTTGTGGAGAACGATTTTATCATGGGAGACTCAGGACTCTCATTACAATGACAATTCAATTTCTATTGAACAAGTCAAGCTAGCTGCAGGAGATGGAGGACTTCACTGGCTGCATAGCTCCAACATTTGTTGGCTGATCCCGCCCTTAAAGCACAAGCTTTAAGGCTTAAGCCTTACTAAATTTGAAGGAATTTTATTAAAACCTAGTCATCAGGGCAAAGGATTGGTATCTGTTCTTCATAAGGAACTTCTTGATATTTTTGTGGGCCCATTAAAAGATCTTAAAGTTACCTGGGAGAAGGCCCTACAACTGAAAATAGATTACGCCGAGTGGATTGCAATAGGGGCATCTAAGTCTAATAAATCAACCCCAGCAGATAGAAGGGAATGTTGCTCAAACATTTTACACAGGTGGTAACGGACGTCTGTGCAGCTTTCTCCTATGGCATCAAATACCACACAGAATTGTTGGCAAATTTTGGAACTTGTGGGATGATCAGGCAGCGATTTTCCATTCAAAGGAACTTCTTGTATGGATGTTGGCTGCAATAAGAACTTATTTTGTCCAGAAATGGAAGACACCACAGGACTTAAACCTCTTGTTGTGGTGCAATAATATGTGGATTCTGGCTATTGCAGAGAAAAGAGCTAATAAATTATGTGTTTCTAAGGGTAAGGAAGACACGGGACATTTCTATACCATTTGGTGGGATTTCATCTCCTATGTGTTAAATTCAGATGTACAAAACTCTCCTCCACCAAGTTGTGAAATTTGGCTTTTACGATTTGTTTGGCTGATTTTATATTTCTGCATTATCTGCTCTCTATTTATTTGGAAAATACAACCTCTGTGCTGCTCTTACGTTTTGTAACTATGTGTATTCTTTTTTTGCTCGTCTGTACTTTGGATTTTGCATCAATGAAATAAAATGAAAAAACCTGACTTGGCTGGGCTCTGCTGAAGAAAGATAGCCTATAAATAAATTTATAAATAATTATATAAACCCACTTCTCATAACCACATAATATTTTTGAATGGAAAAACACACAAAAAATAATAGTTAAGTTGTGAACCAAGATTAAGTTAAAATGCAAAGCAATTCAGATACCATGGATTTGCATGCTTAAATGGATTATCTCTGGGGCTGGTACTCAGGCTAGTTAGCTGTCATGGCCTATTTTTGCCCAGTTCTCAGAGTCTTTCTCAGACACAAAAGAGAATTAGGTCGTGTAATATCAGATTTTTGGATAGGCAGAAGTTCCTGGATTAGAATCATAGAATTATAGAGTTGGAAGAGACCACAAGGGCCATCCAGTCCAACCCACTGCCAAGCAGGAACACCATCGAAGCATTCTTGACAGATGGCTGTCAAGCCTCTGCTTAAAATCCTCCAAAGAAGGAGGCCAAGGATTGGCCAAGCCTGGTCTACAGAGCTGTTCCTTCTGCACATCAGGTCCCAGTTCTTCTAGAACAGCCTGCTGACCTCAATGGCTGAAGAACACAGCCTCCAGGTCTGGATTTGGGTGCAGTCATCAAGGATGCAGTCTGGCCCTCACACTGTTTTATTGACTGAGTTGCAGCATGACTCAGTTAAATAGAAAGGTAAAGTGTTTGGTCTCTGATCCAAGGAGTGCTTGGCTGCTATGCATGAAGAGCTCTGCTGATGGTGTCAACAGAGCTCTTGGGGGAATGAGTTTTTCAGGGAAGGGGAGGCCTAAATTCATTACTGATGACTGAATCAGTACAGTCAACCTCCTTAACCACATGTAACGGGGTTGTGCACGCTATCAATAAAATAGAAATAGGTCCAAAGATTATCTAATAATTTTCTCTTCACCTCTGCAGTTGTAGAGAGTCAGGTGTGTCCTCAAGATCCTATAAAAAATAGGCGGCCACTTACTAATGAGACTGAACTGTTTATTTTAATATAAAGCACAATTGTGGTTAAGCGCTTCAACAACTGCCAGCCATCTTTTCGCTAGCACAACCATCAGGGCTTCCTCTGCCCACGCTACCTCTGAAAGGTAGATGCCTTCTGCTACCATTATTAACCCTGAACTCTCTCAGGACTGTTGCATACACATTGCCACAACCTCCAGTACAGAAAGCAGAACCGACATCTTTCAATACATGGGGACTGCACTTTTGAATGCCATAAACTGAGTTCTATTTTTCTGTGTCACTGGGGTTTGAACTTATAAAGTATATATTATTACCTTAAATTAATTGAGTGTTTATGTGTTAAAAAGTTATTCACTTGAGAATACAGTGAAAATTTCAGGATTTATGAAGGGAACATTTTATAACACCAACATCTGTTTCTCTCGGATCTGTATAGCTTCATTCATTATATTTTTCCCCCTGATGTTTTGCCTACCATCCTAATAACTCCCCAATCCATGAAACAAAGTTTGTCTCCTTGCAGCTGAGAGGAATAGTTTTGAATGCAGAAAGTCAAGTGAACCGTGGGCTTCAATGGAAAGAACAGCCAGGTAGATGTGAAGAGAACTGAAAAAGTAAGAACATAGAATTGGAATTGTACAGTCGGAAAAGAAAGCAAAACATTGTTAGCAACATATCCCATGTTTTCATTCAACTAGTATATTTATAATGGTATTACCTTTGATATCTGTCAATTTACATCTACATTGTCTTGAACTGCTGTTTCACTGGGAGCAGTAGGAGAGCAAATGTTAGAAAACTATCAAGAATGAGAAGGCAACAGGCCGAACTGGAAGAAACTGTGATCTTTCACCTGGGAAGAAGGCCCAAATCTCCCATCACTTTTCTAGTTAAGGAAAGACACAAGAGCTGATCTCAGTGCAGGGATAAGGGCTGTTATGACACCACCAGCCCAAAAGCCAATTCTGTCCCTGTGTCATATCCTTGATTCAGATGTTCAAAAATTCCAAACTCACAATGGCAAACCCAGCCATGTACAGATGAAATTGTGCTACCATTGTGGTTGGTAGGATGTATATACTGTCATTCGTGTACACACAATACATTTGACAGTTCCCTCTTCTGAGTGACTTAAAATCGGTAAAGGTAAAGGTAAAGGAGCCCTGGATGGTTTAGTCTAGTTGAATTTGACTGTTGGGTGCAGTGCTCATCTCCGCTTTCAGGCCGAGGGAGCCAGCATTTGTCCGCAGAAACCTTTCTGGGTCATGTGGCCAGCATGACTAAACAGCTTCTGACACATGATAAGTGCCAGGGCCATTCATTTTCCCACCAAAGTGGCACCTATTTATCTACTCGCGCTGGTATGCTTTCAAACTGCAATGTTGGCAGGAGCTGGGACAAAGCAACGGGAGCTCACCCTGTCATGCGGATTCGAACTGCTGGCCTTATGATGGGCAAGCCCAAGAGGCTGGATGGTTTAGACCACAGTGCCACCCGTGTCCCCCAGACTTAAAATAGACAAGAAGGAAATGGCAAAGGAACCGGGGTGTGTGGGGTGGGAATGGAGGTAAGGCAAAACTGGAGAGGAATATGTGGTTAGCCTGTGATTATGGTAAGTAATCATATTAAGATTTCATTATTCATGGCATTTTATGAGAATGCACTCACATGCAATAGTAGACATGAATTGAAAGGTACAGAAAACTGAACATGTGTCTGGAACTCAAATCAGAAAAATGGCAGATCTCTAAACAGTCACTGACACTGAAATCAGATAATTTAGAGCCCCTAATTTTGCAAGATATGAGGTGAATTTACTGGAATGGGCTGCATGTTTATTACATTTTAAAGTGTTAAGTAAGTTAGATAATTGGCTGAAAATATTATTTTATTTGTAAACATATTGTTCCTTTCTCACCCCCCCATACACCCCACGGGGGGGGGGGAGTACTTTTAGCTAGCTTCTTTCAGCTAGCTTCTTTCAGATTTCTTCTTTCAGACTTTTGAAAATAAGGATACAATGAATAAAAATTCCTGGTAGTGTTGCAAGGATTACTTTTAGCCCCTTTACTCACCTCCAACTCTCCCCCCACCCCCAAAAAAGAAACTCTGACAATGAGAGAAGATATGAGCCTGTGAAATCACTTCCAGAAAATGTTGTGGATCACTGGTTATTTTACAAAGATCCCAACTTGACAGGACCACCATGGGCCATTCATGTTTATTGTTCAAAGGGGTTTTTGTGGGCCATCAGTGCTAGTAAAAGGGAAAAAAATACAACGGCAAAGTTTAAGGGACCCTCCGTCTGGCATAACATTAAGACCTGATCCAGGATATTCTTCCCCAGTTGATATTATTACATGTGTGTTCCTCATTGTTTATTCTCACAACAACTCAGCCTGCTTCTTGTCCTGTCACCCGGGTGGCCACTCATAAACCCCCCTTGATTTACATTCTTGCACCAATGCTCCGCTTTCTCACTTCCTGTTGCCTATGCAATCTGTTTTGCTTAGCTTACCTGTCCTCAAGCTGCTTAGACCTGCTTGAACTGCATTGTGGGATGCAAATCTCAATATCTGCTAAAATATTCTTTATTCTTAGTTTTAGTTCCATCAGAGCAACTGTTGACACCCAGACTGCTGCTTAGGGTCAGATTACAGATATATAGGAACTGATATTCATCTCTATAAATTGTTTCCAAATAACAGCTGTGTGAGAGAGTGAGGGAGAGATAGAGGGGGCATAGTTGGATCAGGATTATATGGTGGGAGCAGAACGTTCCCTCTCCATATGGCTGGGGGATTTTCATTGAGAAAAAGACTACTCTTCTATCCCTCATACTATGGATCTGATCTGGATTGTGTTATCCACTAACACGAGGAAAGAAAATGTTGCAACCACTTATCTCCAGGATCTCATTTTGCTTGGACCTTTGTGTACAACAGATGCAAGACACAAAATGTCTCTAGACTGTATAATATGTCATCTTGATCATGTATATGAGATCCCACACTCTGGTCAACTTTCAGATACTGTCTGGCCTGAAATAGTTATTTTTAGTGCTGCGCTAAAAAATTCTCCTGTGTTCTTTTAACCACTCTCCACCATGCAAAGACAAACAAATTCGCCCTTGAAAATTATCAAAGGGAGAGAAAACGTAGGAGAAATTCTCCTGGGTGGGGTGCAAGGTTTTGTTTTTGTTTCGCCATGTTTACATTGTTTTTGAGGTGGCCTTTTTCATTTTGGAAATCATCTCACAAGCGGTTTGCATGCTGCAGCCTTCCTGGCCTTTCCATGCTTCAATGAATGCCCCATAGAAGATCTCATTAAATAACTCCTCCCATGGGGATTTTTCAGATCAGGAAGTAGAAGCAGCCAGGGAGGCTGCCAAGCGTTGGATACGTTTAATGAGGAAGGGAGGAACCACATACAATCCCTCTAACCCACAGGTGTCAAGGACAAGGCCCGCGGGCCAAATGCGGCCCGCGAGACCTCGTCATGTGGCCCGTGAGCGTGCGCTGATTGGCGGTGGGCGGCGAAGGTCAGCGCGCGCGAGAGGAAGGGAGCAGAGGTTTTTTTCCCCCGGGCCATTTTGGCCCAGCGCGGCTTTTTGCCGCCTCGGGGTGCCCCGCGCGGCTTTCTGCCGCCTCAGGGAAGCCCCCCGCACCATTTTTGCCTTGCCGGGTGAACCCGGCAAGGCTTTTTTTCTTCGGGCCGTTTTGGCCCAGGGCGGCTTTTTGCCGCGTTGGGGGTGCTCCGCGCGGCTTTCTGCCGCCTCAGGGAAGCCCCCCGCACCATTTTTGCCTTGCCGGGAGAACCCGGCAAGGTTTTTTTTTTTCCGGCCGTTTTGGCCCAGCGCGGCTTTTTGCCGCCTCGGGGTGCCCCGCGCGGCTTTCCGCCGCGTCGGGGAAGCCCCCCGCACCAGCCTGCCGATCCCACCACCACCCCGCGCTGCGCCAATCCCTGCGAACAGCAGGCAGCGGTGGGGGGGGGAGAATGAGCAGCATCTCCTCCGCTACAGCGGAGATGTTTCTTGCTCCTCCCGGCCGCCCCCCCTCGCAAAAGCCTTCTTTTTCGGGTGGGGGGGGGTGGAGAAGCAAGCAGCATCTTCCCTCTCTCCTCTCTCTCTTTCACTCCTTCCTTCCTTCCTTCCTTCCTTCCTTCCTTCCTTCCTTCCTTCTCTCTCTCTCTCTCTGTCTCATTCCCTTTTACCCCTCCCTCCCTCCTTCCTCTCTCCCCTCTCTCCTCTCTCTATCTTTCACCCCTTCGTTCCTTCCCTCTCCCTCTTTCTTTCACTCTCTCTCTCTCACCCCTTCCTTCCCCCCTCTCTCACCCTTTCCTTCCTTCCCCCCTCTCTCATTCCTTTCTTTCCTTCCTTCCTTCCTTCTTTCCTTCCTTCCTTCTTTCCTTCCTCCTCCCTCCCTCCCTCCCTCCCTCCCTCCCTCCCTCCCTCCCTCCCTCCCTCCCTCCCTTTATCTTTCTTTCTTTCTTTCTTTCTTTCTTTCTTTCTTTCTTTCTTTCCTTCCTTCCTTCCATCCATCCATCCATCCATCTCTCTTTCTCACCCCTTCTTTCTTTCCTTCCTTCCTTCTCTCTCTCTTCCCTCCCTCCCTCCCAGCCTTTTAGAGGAGGAAAACCAGAAAAAAATATTTTTTCCACACAGTGGAGAGGGGGAGGGCGGCCCTTTGAGGGTCACCGGTCCTTTGAGGGTGACCAAACTGCTGATGCGGCCCCCGATGAATTTGAGTTTGACACCCCTGCTCTAACCCAACACCCAGTGAAATTTGAAGGGGCCTTGAGAATGAGGCAGAAAAATGGAAGCTTCTGTTGCAAGGGAAAATATACTTTTGAGAAATTGGAGGTCAGATTTCAGCACAACACCAGTTACTTTTCCCACTTACTGCAGATAATATCCTAGCCATGGTGAGAAATTCTATACTATCTGTGGATGTTGCTCCTTGCTGGCATGTACCAAGGTTGATGTTCTGGGCAGGAGGTGAATGGTCAGCATGTAAGAGAGACTGAAATGGTCCTCTTGTCATGCATAGACAGCTTCCTGGCTAGGTTTAGACTAGAGCTGCCCCTTAACCTCTTCTGGGGTAGAAGATCTATGAGAATGGTCCATTTTCAGAGGCTTGTGATCTGGATAGTTTCCTGATGTCTCTGGGGCGAGTTTCCTGCTTATATGGTTGGTGGTCTTGCTGATGACCTCTTTGACCCCTGGAAGGTGTAGGGCTCACGAGTGATTGGCACCATTGCACCTAGACACCCACTCCAGTCTCATTGAGTTGGAACATCTCTTTGGTTCAGTGAGGAGTTGAGATCAATGAAACGTGTTGGATAACAGTCAGAAGAGGGTTTTGTATACAAAATTTACAAAAATGGATGCTTTTCCTTGCCGCAGCCAACTCAAAGTATCTTCACAAAAACAAAATGAAACAACAAACAAACAACCCCCTCCATACATTTAATTAAAAGCAAATCCAATGAAAAAACACACACATTAAGAAACCCCCCTCCTCCACTTTAAAAGGTTGTAGGTTGTTAATAGCTGAAGTGCCTAAAGATATGTAACGAAGGCACAAGGCGAGCATCCCTGGGGAGAGCATTACACAAACGGGGAGCCACCACAGAAAAGGCCCATTCCTGTGTTGCCACTCTCCAGACCTCTCATGGAGGGGGTGCACAAAGAAGGGCCTCAGAGGATGATCACAGGGACCGGTCAATTTATATTAGGACAGACGAAGCTTGAAATCATTGCCTTTTTGTGTGGAGGAGTTTGAAGCAAGGTGGTATGTATCATTTTTCATTTGGTAAACATTATAATAACATACATATATATAATGTTTGTTGTGAGGACCATGCCTTTACACAAATATCTACACAACAATGTTAAAATTCATTGCATACAGTCCCAGCAAAACCCTCATCCTACAAACAAAAAGAAAGAAAGTACAGTGGTCCCTCGACTTACGAATGACCCGACTTCCGTATTTTTCGAGTTACGAGTGAAAAAAGTGGCCGCGCACTTACGAATTTTTTCGACCTCCGAATGGAAATTGTTGCCGTTTTAGATGCGGTTTCCTCGACTTACGAAGTTTAGATGGGTTTTTTTTTCGACTTACGATTTTTTTCTCCCAATGCATTTTCCGACCTACGAATGTCCATTCGGAACGGATTAAATTCGTAAGTCGAGGGACCACTGTACAACAAAAACGAGTTAAGAAGATGATGAAGGAATCTTTTCTTTGTCATCCAGAAAATCTTTCCCCGGCTTTCATGGCCTTCCACACAAAGACCGCTACCATGTGGGAAATCTGCGGGTTAGCATCAACTAATAAAAATTTTGCTTGATTGTTATTATAATAACAATATATTTATTTACTTAAAAACCAGCTCCCAACTTTTCATCACTCCCTGGCATGTGCAAGAAACGTGGCTAAATTTTTTTGCCAGCCTATCAAAGATGTCAGCTGGTTTCTGAGGTGGGGCAATGGCTGCTAAGGAAGGACGATCCTTCCAGGGCAGAATGGCAAGTTGCTATCTGAAGCTACCAGTAGTTCCAACCAGGGTGGATTTGATTTAAATCCAATCGATTTAAATCACAATTTAAATCACTAGTCAGTAAGACTTGATTTAAATCATTTTTACAGAAAGGATCTACCTTGCTGGCATCCTCTTAATATTTACAACCAGATGAAGGTTTCATTTTTTTAAATAATAAATTTTCAGAGTAGTTTTTACAGTTATATCAAAATTTACTGATTTGGTTATACTATTAGAAATACATAGACAGATAATTGTGAAATTATTGTTTATATTTCGACAACTTTTCTGCTGTACTTTCTTGGAAGGGAAAAATAATAATCATTTCCTTAATAACAACTTAAACAATTTATTTAACTAAAACAATAACATTATAGTATATGTATCCATGTTTGTTAACCGATGTGGTTAAATGATTTAAAAAAAACAACAAACTTAGACTGAGTTTTAGCACACATGAAAAACTTAAAACAAATCCTTATTTCCTGATGAATAGCCTTTGGACTGTAATGTAACTTAAATAGAAAAATATCTTTAGAAAGATTTTTCCTCCAAAAACATTTTATTTTAAAAATCCGATTTAAATTAAAAAAACTGATTTAAATAAAAAAAATCAGATTTAATTTTTTTTAATTTTTTAAAAAATTATTGATTTTTATCCACCCTGGCTCCAACTGATGTGGTTTTGCACCACACTGGGCTCTCTACATGAGTAGCTACAGCTACTAAGAGAAAGTTGAGATAGCATACATAGTTAACTCTTTACATTCCACATTGTGAATCCCATTCTGCATTAGCCAAGTTCTCCATAGACTGAGGCCCAGTGCTGGGAGCTGAATTTCACTGTGCTCCCCCCCTCCCCAACCACAATTTATCCCCCTGAAACTGCTATTTGCCTCACTGGTGAAAAAGTACAGGTGTCATTACTTTACTTTTATAGGGCAAATAGCAGCATTGTAGGAAATTTAACTGGGAAATGACATTGGGTGGGGGGAGAGATAATTCTCCTCAGCACCACAACAACTTGATCCCCCCGACTACTTTGATCTTTAAACTTACACCCTCCCCACACACCTCATCTAGTTTGTCCCTAAGACAGTAAAAAAAAGGAATAAAATACACAGAATAAATTCATCAGCATTTATGGCAAAGTATAAAGTGCCACCTCTTTACTTTGAAAAACTTTCCAGTACGACAAATCACTGTGACTGACAACTTTTTAATTCTTAAATACTTCATAGTATCCTTCCTAAGTGTTTTGTTTTAAATAGCAACATCTTAAAAGGGGACTCATAATAAGCTTCTCTGGGTTTTGGATTTTATCCCTTAATTGAAAGGAAGACCTCATAACTCAAAGGGTGATGAAGCCACAAGAGAGTTATGAAGGTTTTCCACACTGGAAGGATTAGTCCTTATTCCACAGATGCCCATTATATAATAGAGTTGCTCTCTGTTTATACTGCAATGAGGTAAAAAAGCATTTTTATTAGATTAAAATGTCAGAGTTCAATATAAATATCTTAGTCAGAGAGGCATAAAGAACTACTGCTTTGTGTTGTCATAAAGCATTCTGGCAAAACCATAGTTAATGGAAGACTGTTAGATGAAAGAATGTTTTTCTGAGCATTCATAGCTTCTGATAACTTTCGCTTTCTGTATATACATATATTCTTTAAAAAATTGGTTTAAAAGAAGACTTAAAGCAGAAATTCACACGTGCCGAAAAGCATGGAAATTGTAAATTAAGGCAGTTAGACTTAACTTCTTCCTATCATGCAAGCACTAAATACGTCCTGAGGTCTTGCATGCTCCCACACTTTCCCTTAGTCTCTCAAGCCCTTTCCGTTCTACCCACAGGCTGGGGAAACACTAAAATTCAGGACACTAAAGGTGGCATTTCAAATACACCTTCTACTTTTCCTATATACTTTCAGTTTGGTGGAGGAGAATGTCATATGTTAGTAGTGATGGCATGTTGGCAACTGTTAGAAAAGTCATTTGGATAATGTAGACAGAGTCCAAAGAGAAAAGAAACTTGATAACCGTTCACTGATAAAAAACCTCAACGACCACCACCACCACAGTGCATAATTTGAAGAGAAAAGAACAGAGAGCTTTTGTGTTTTTTTTAGGTAAGGCCTTGTGCATAGCAGGGAGACACTGAACAGAACATACAGAGGAAAAACTCCCTCAGAACGATACCGCCAATCAGAGCACATTCTCCTTCAGAGAGGATCATTCTACTCTGACTGGTTGCTAAGCAACACCTGCACCTGTCTTCCTCTTGGCTACTTGATTTTAACACTAACTGCAGAATTAGCCTCTGAAGTTACAAACTGAATGCTGCTGTTGCACTTCCAACAGGGACAAGGTTGATACCTGCAGATGGGCAGCTGATGGGCACTGTTTCATCATGAGGTGACGTACACATCAGCAAGAGAAAGGAAGGGTAACTCCAGCATCCATGACCAATACAGACGGACAAGGAGATTAAAGGCGAATCTACCAAATTCAGATTTTTCAAAACAATGTGTAAACACAGCCATTGTTTGAAACATGCAATTCATCAAATTTTGCAATGTTGTTCTCCAGCCAAATAATGTGTACAAAAATGCACATACTGGTGTAAAGTGTGTGCAAAAATGTATATACTGATGGAAATAACACATAACAATCTGTATATTGGGCAAAATTGTGTACAAAAATGTGTTTATTAGGATATACTAGCTGACCCAGCCACGCCTTGCTGTGGCTGATTTGGTGAAATGCAAAAGTAAGATACAGTATGAAAGAGAAAGTGTTCGTTTACTTACACCTTATCTCATTGAAGTTCAGTCTATGTGTTCTCCGTTTGCCCCTCCCGTTTTTGTCTTTGTTTCTACTACTGTTTATTACTACTATTTTAGTCTATGAGGTTCTTTGTCCTGATTTTGTCAATGGCCTTCTTTGATGTTGTTGTCGTGTAGTGGTGGGCTGTATGTTTGTTTTTATAGGAGCACGTTTGTATCTGTGGAAGGTGTGGTATTTGGTCCAAAATGTGAGTAGCGGCGTTGTCGTCCGGCCTCTATCTACAGCCGATCGAGGTAGCGTCGCAAACCGCGAAAATGGCGATTCCTCCCAGTGTGGTTCTATACCCGCCGGTGGAGCCAGCAGTAGTGTTTGTGGGTGGTCTGTCTGTTGAGTGGATGGTGGTAGTGATTTCAGGAAAGGAGGAGGAGGGGTCAGAAACAGGTGTGTTGTGCTGTGATGTTTAACGTCCACTGGAGGGCGCTATTTTTTTGCACAAAATCACATTTTTACCTGGGAAAGGTGTGGTATTTGTGCAATGTAAGTACATATGATCACTCCCATATGGGCATGGAACGTTATGTCCAAATTTGAATGGAATCGATTAAGGGGTTATGGAGAAAGGCGATTGTTAACAAACATCCAACTTGAACGATTTTATATATATACATACATGGCTTAGGTCCAAGCTGTCTGAAATACCATATTGCCACATACAAACCTGTCCGGTTTTTGAGATCTTCAGGGGAGGCCCTTCTCTCAGTCCTGCCACCCTCACAGGCGCACTTAGTGGGGATGCGGGAGAGGGTCTTCTCGGTGGTGGTTGCTGCCAGGCAACTTTGGAACTCCCTGCCTAGAGAAGTTAGACTGGCTCCCTCCTTGCTGTCATTCTGCTGGCAAGTGAAGACTTTTCTGTTCCATCAGGCTTTGGGGGATTTGACTAATTAAATTTAATTAAAGGGCTGATGACATGCTGTTTTTATTGTAATTATTGGTATGCTTCAAACAGATTTTATACAAGTATATAGTTTTAATTCTACCAATTGCATTTTAATGATTGATTTTTCTATTTTTTAACAGCTGTTGCTTTTATTTGTAAGCTGCATTAAGTCCCATTAGGGAAAAGAGCAGGGTATAAATAAATATATAACAACAGCAGCAGCAACAAATTGACACTAAAATGCTGCCATATTTCCATGAGGAGTTCTAATAACCAAATATGCATCACATTGCATTGTACAAACAGGTCGGCTCTGTTTAAAATGAATGAATTAAAAGTTGTGACCATATGTCCAGTAGGCTGGACATATTTTTGTAGTAGCACCCGGGTTGTGGGATTCTCTTGCCCATAAAAATGGGATAACTCCATTAAATCCAATGCTTCACTTTCCCAAAGCCTCTTTGTCTTGCAACACATTTTGGCTTCTTCCGAGAAGCCAAGACGGAGCTGCCATGGTACAGATTTACTTTCCAAAGCCCACAACATCCTCTCAATGATTCATGGATGCACCTCACATGCAGATGACTTCAGATGCAAATGAAGTAATAACTTTGGGCGTGATTTCTTTCAGACGTGAGTGATGCAGCTCCCTGTCAAACATTTCACTTCCACTGGTCTTTGCTGACAGTTTAAGAGTTACCAGACCAAACTAGGAGTGGGCTGTTCTGTCTTATCACCATACTTGCTGCAATATGTTTCCTTGACTCACAAATTCAAACTGCTTTTGCTTAAAGAATGGGAATTTTTTAATTGTTCTGGCATCTGTCTGTTCAACTCATAGCTGACCATGACAGATCCTTCTCTGACATTAATTTCTGTTTTAACTATTTCTGTTCTGCACCTTTTCCATGGCTCTTTCCTTTTCAGCTTAATAGATCTACAGTACTCTGAAACATGGAACATCATGTTTCTGGTACAAAGGGGGTGTCTCCCACACACCAGGTTTGACTTGAGGTGTTATTGGTACATCTATTCAGGAGTCATCTAAAAAGCTCTCATGTGGTCTATTATTTTCATATGTTAAAAAAACCCCTTGGAATTATAACTATGTGGCTCTGTTAACCTTTGGTGCTCCCACATCACAAACTCCCAAACCATGGGACCACCTCGATTTATTGTATACTACTTTAAAAAACAAAACAAAAACTTCTTTATTTCAAGCTATTCCATGTGCACTTCATACTCCAAATAACTCTGATTACTTCTTCAAATATGCCCCAGATGATCAGCTATCTCTGATTTGAGTTCTCCATGATATAAGTGTTTCTCCACCACCACCCCAGGTTCTGGATGACTCAATATCAACTGCAATCATCAGTCCTCCTTTGGGCTGTCACTATTGCACAAGGCCAAGTGGCAAAGTGGCAAAGTGGCATTTTATATTATTTAAGGAAACATTCTGGGTGGAACTAGATGCAAAGCAGACCAAACCAGAGCAGAGCTTAGCCAGTCTTTTTAGTTTTTATTCCACTTCCATTGTTGGTGAGCTGCACCTCTCTTGGATGTGCTTTCAATTGCTCCCTGTATGCTCGGAATTTGACAGTAGCGGACAATGCTTCCAGCAGCTGTGCAAATTCCAGCACGAGGGCTCCATCTGTGCACTATTCAGATGGGCACTTCAGTTAATAAACGCCCCTTGCAGCAGGTATGAGCTGGTCGGGAACCCTCACCAAGGGACTGATTTGTGGTCCCCCATTCATTTCCTTTTTTCGTACTTTTTTGTTTTGTTTTCAATTACAGTCCAATAATAGTAGCACCTTAGAGACCAACTAAGTTTGTTCTTGGTATGAGCTTTCGTGTGCACGCACACTTCTTCAGATACACTAAAACAGAAGTCACCAGACCCTTATATATAGTGAGAGGGTGGGGAGGGGTATTACTCAGAGAGGTGGTGGGAATGGGTGATAGGTGGTGGGAATGGGTGTGGTAAAATCAGCCTATCACCCATTCCTACCACGCCTCTGAGTAATACCACTCCCCACCCTCTCACTATATATAAGGGTCTGGTGACTTCTGTTTCAGTGTATCTGAAGAAGTGTGCATGCACACGAAAGCTCATACCAAGAACAAACTTAGTTGGTGGTATCTGAAGAAGTGTGCATGCACACGAAAGCTCATACCAAGAACAAACTTAGTTGGTCTCTAAGGTGCTACTGGAAGGATTTTTTTTTATTTTGTTTCTACTACGGCAGACCAACACCTGTAACTAGTCCAATAATAGCTTATTATTAATAAGCTATAATAATAATAGATATTATTAATAATATTAATAATAATAATAGATATTATTAATATCTACCTGTAACTAGTCCAATAATAGCTTCATTATAACAATAGCAGTTTATAATACAATTATTAATACCAATAGTTCAAATACTAAATTATAAAATTTAGATAAAGTGGGCCCCTGCGTGCTGGATTTGATGGTTTGATTATTTTCTTTATTTCTGCATTCCAAAATCTTATTAATTTCCATTACATTCCGGTCATAATAATAATAATAATCCCTTATACAATAACTGCAATATTAATAACTTCTATTTGTGTTGACACATTAAATGATTTATAAAACTGCAAGTGAGGAACTCAAACTATATCCTTGTTCTTCCTGTGTGTGGCAATTATTCTGTCTGTGGTGTTTAAGACGTTATGTCTTTCTTTCCCCCAATTGTTGCTGTTATCCGTCATGCCTCCGTCCCGTGCTTCATTGTTTTGCAACTTTAACAACAACTGCAAAAGTCACGCAGTGTCCCAGTAAATAACCTGTTTTCACCATTTTCCCTCTCAGCCTGGGAAGAAGAGTGGTCTGTTGAACTGCAGATGACTCAATAAAGAACCTTATCAGTTCCTTAGCAGTTCACAGACTCCTTTCATCCTTCCAGCCAGCTGAAGATATATGGCCAGTTATCCTTCCAATTAAATTAAATTCCAAGTCCTCTTAGCATTATTAAGTTCACTTTGTAAATAATAAAGGATGGGGGAAAGTCAGCTCTAAGTTTCCATTGTGAACCCTTTACAAAATAAAGCTTCCTTCCCTTTTTCCTTTTTTTACACACACAGGGTCGACCCTACCAGGTTTTTATCGGGTAGCATGCGAGCTGCCTCATGTTGGATACTTGCTCAATGCCTTAGCCAAACCTACTCTTTCCTGTAATCAATAAAGTTGTGGCCTAATTCAACCCAAGACCAGTCTCCTGTGTCCATTCTTGTGGCCCTCCCTTTACCTGCCATGGCCATGATGCGACTGTGTTGGCAATGGATTCTGATTTTTCAGGGAAACTAAGAAGAGTAAAATTGGGGGAATATTTTGAAGTGTTTGTGGAGGATTTGATGTGGGCATCAGCCTGGAATACACTACTTAATGCAAATTGAAACAAATAAACGTGTCCTGTTTGGCTAGGTGGTCAAATCACAACAAAAGATTGCAGCGCGATATATTGCACAGTGTTAAAAGTAGCAAAGCTTCAAATATTTCATTCTGTAGAATAAAAGTCCATTATTTAATGTGATTGCTTCAGAGTTAGCAGTCTAAGTCTCTTTGGACTCTCAGCTTTCCCATTTTGATTAGGATTCGGATAAAAAATGATTTAATTAAGGAAAGCCAAGATTCCTAATTCTGTTCTTCTTATGAAAAAATAAACCCTTTAGTACTTTGATCCTTGACCTGTATTCATACAATAATTTCCACATCATATTTCTGCACAGAGCTCTCTAAGGAGAATCAGGTTTATGCTCTCCCCAACAAGAACCGTAGTGGCATTTAATTATATGATAAATTATGTAGTATTTAATATGAACTTTTGACACTTGTTGAAGTAAGGAAAGAGAAATGCATGTATAGTATCACCAGAGCACATGAAGTAACATTGCTTAGGCAGTGGTTAGGGTTTTTAAAATATTTCTAAAGGTACCAGTATTTTTGAACTTATTGTCACTGAATTTCCAGTAGCTGTGATGCTTTTGCTGTGTGCCTAGAGCCAGTTGTTTCATATTCCAGCTCTAATCAACCAGTCCCGACAATCAGTGTTTCACTGTTTAACAGCTTAGTAGTGAAGCCAATATAGGGTAAATATTCTGCATGGTGTGTGTCCTTTAAAATGTCTCAGAATTATACACAGTAGTCCCACTCACCCCAAATTTCTTTTAAAAAAATAATAATATTTTATTCTTTTTCCATATTGAAAGTTACATTTGTTGCTCAGCAGTTATATTCCAAGGAGCATAGTTCTTAAAACTGCTGCTAATAGGAAATAAATCCAATATTTATTTGTATTTCATTGGAGACTGCCAATTAGAGCTTCATTATATTCTACGAACATTAAGAAATGTGCTTTATTTCAATTCGGTATCAAGTTTATTGCTTATAGCCAAAGGCTGCTGCAAGGTATACAATGTCATTCAGTAAAATATATACTAATTTGGCACAAAAACTTAGAACATTTACATTATCAAAACATGACCTAATCAGCACAAAGCTATGGAAACAATATACAAATTAAAACATTAAACAATAAAATTTATAAACTAAAATCATCACGTGGCCACTAATATATTAAAAGAAACATTAAATAATACATTTGATAATTATGTACAACGTTTGGTGAGAAAGATACATCTTGGTATGGATGGGGTCAGGTGAATTCATCTCCTTTACAGTTAATAGCTACCTCGGCAATATAATTTTTTCTAATTTTCCTGGCAGCAGCTGCAAAAAGTGCTACACGCCAGGTCACATATTTATCTGCAAGGAGATAAAGAGTCATATCAGAAGGATTCTGGCCAGGGGACCTTGTTATTATAGGTGTCAAAAACCGTTCTCTTGCATCACTGTATAAGGAAGGGGCAACGTAAAATATAATGCGTAAGGTCCTCTAATTCAGTTTCAGCGGCAGCTAATTCTGATGTTAAAATACTGAGGATTTATAGGTTGGAAAAATATTTATAGTTCAAATTCCTGGATACTTTTCATTCTTTTCCATTATGCTGGCTTTCTGTTAACATTTCAAATTCATTGATAAAGGTGTGGATGAAAAATATTTGCCAGTTTCAAAGTACTCATGCCTACGATATTCCATTAGTACTTCATTTGTAAAAATAAGAATAAAAATGTCTGAGGACACTAACAGTAAACAGTGCATTGAATAATGACACATATTTTAGATTCTGAAGTATATGGGGGCAAGGAGGTATCTATTTTGAAGCTCTGTAAGACACCACATAAAACAACTACAGGAGCAGTGCAAGCTGAAACGTGAAGCACACCTGGACCAGGTGACATCAAAGCAGTCCCTTGACAAATGTTTTTTCCACTGTTTAAGGGAATCACAAACAATGAGAGAGTGAATGCCATACAACCCAGTCAGTGGAGCGAGTGCAGGCAGCCTTTCTATTTAAGACTTTCGCTGTGTACCTGACGCAGCCTTGTGTCTAGAAGGAGGCCAACATAAGCTAGAGACAGTTGCCTGGATGAGTCTTCTTTTATGCTGGCTGAACATTTGCTTTTCAGCAGATAAAGACGCAATACTTAGCAAAGTTCTGTCAGACTCCTTCCCTTCCCCAGGGTTACAACTGCTTTGCACAAAGATACAGCAACTTTCAGAGGATCTCCTTGGTGCCCTGGCTTTCCCAATCGCCAAAGCCATGTTAAAAACTAGGTTATGGGACATAGAGCGTCAGGAACTAATTTTAGCTGCGGAAAAAACACGTTCCCCTCTTTATTTTTGACTCTCTTGGCACAAGAATCTAATCCCAATTATCTACAATTTCTGCTTAACCCGCAAGAAAGAAGGGCTTTTTCGCTGGCTAGGTTCAATTCTAATCCCTCTAACCTCCTCTGGGGTAGGTTCGCGGGGACGGCAGAAGGAGATAGGATCTGCCCATGTGATGCCCACCTGGTGGAAACTCTAGCTCACATGGTCCTGAAATGCAAAATGTATGATGATCTCCACCAACAATACCAATACCTATTACAGGGGAGAGACCAGGAGCTCCCCAAGACAGTAGCCAAGTTCCTCTATTTGATCTTTTGCAGCCGAAGTACATTACAGGACCCTGCCCTTGGTGGAGACCAACAGAGGTGAAATCGATTGCTGGCCTCCTCTTCCCTATGGCAAGTGACTACTGATGATATGGCGACGAGATCATACTGGCCTATTTATTTTGAATGTTTGTAAGTGATGCCAATAAAGGTTTTGATACTGAATGCCATACAGCCCATACATCCACACACACACACAAACACACGCACAGAATTTAACCACTGAGCAGTGCAACAGCCATAAACACCAGCCAGAAGTCAGTGCTTTTTTTGGCCCTTCATTGGCATACGTTCAGATTCATTGGTTTCTGTACAACTGTTACCACCGCAGCCTAATGTGGCATTATAACAATATAAAGAAATTAAACTCCCCATTTGGGAGAGTACAATTAAGGGGAGGTCTCTCCTCCAAATACCTTTATGTGTGGGTTAGGTAAAGTTTTTCATCTGGTCAAATATTAAATGGACTTGAGGTCTCAGCATTGCTGGTAGGTAGTAAATAGTTAATTGTTCCCCCTTTTATAGCCAGAATTATTCATTACATTTGGCTATAAAAGCATAACAATCTCTGTCAGCTTCCATTTACAATTCAATTGCTTCTTTTCCCTAAAGCCCTTTAAAGTGCACAATACTCAAGCACCTGTATTTTAGTAATGTTGGAGGGAAACAGGGGAAAATGCATGTCCAGAGCAAGCCAAAGTTCAATGTATCAAGTTCACATGCTGTGTAAAATTAGCACTTGTGGGCTCATTGCTAGTTGGAACAGGAAAATCAACCACTTATGGCAGCTGGGAGGCTGTTGCCATAAGGCAAACGTTCCACCCTGTAATGCTGTGGGTTTTGCTGATGGAAAAAAATGGGGAAAGATTTGGCAGATCCTTTCCCCTCTGTTTGTGCACCCATGCCATAAAATTTGTACATAATAGAGCTGAAAGAGAACATTTATTCCAACTTGGCTGGAAACAGATGATAATGGAGTGTTGGAGGTAGTGATGGAAGTGAAATTTAGATCTGAACGGCCTGTGAAATCAAGTCCCCAACATCTCCTAGAAATTCTGTGAGCCGTTTCCCAGGCTTCCCTGCAGCATTTCTGAGCATGCTTGGAATAAATTTCCAGCTTCTAAGCTCTAGCAATGAGGTCTTGGATACTTAAGAAAGCATTCTATGTGAATCCTCCTTGCTGGTGGCCCTCGCTGCCTTTGGAAAAGAGAGTTGCTCTGGGTCAGGTAACCTTGCTGAGCTTTCTCTGGAACACTGCAGAACCCCCCCTCCCCAGAATTCTCTGTGAAATCAAAAGGGGGGGGGGAGAAAAAACTAATTATGGAGCTGATGGAAGTGGTATGCTTGTGATGTGCATATTCATCCTGCTCTCCATGATTTGTGGTTTTCAGCCTTTTTTCAGTGTTTCAAAGACTTGCAAAGTGTGTTTAACAAGCGAGAGTGTACACTATGGGCAACTTTGCCGCCACCATATCACCATCAATTCTCTTTAAAAAAAGTATTAAAATATGTTGTCTTTCTCCAGCATTACATATGGGATGTTCATGCCCAACATCCCTAACACTTTGTCTCAATCAAAGACCACAGAAGTTCTCCATATCAAGAAAGACAAGCAAAATAACAATTAACTAGATAGTGACTAGGAGAAAGAGTGCTAGTTCACACACGAATGTTCATCTCTTGCTAACAACAACATTAATTGCATGCGTGAATTGGACACTACAAACAACACCTCTTGCGGAGGCATAAGGAAAGGGATGGATCTCAGCAGTAGAAGCAAACCAATTCACATATAATGTGCACATTTTTAAAAAAAATCATTCTAGAGAACTAAGACGAGAAGCATTCATAGCAAGCATCCATGCCAAGATGAGGACTGATGGGATACCTCCGACTTTCCTAGTTACTGCTTCCTTGTCTAGGCACAAATAGAAGCCCAGCTTCTTAGTGTGTCTCAGGCCTGGGCAATCCAGTGGCTTCATATATGTGAAGCTGGTGGTAGGACGACTCTTCTATGCCACATACCAGTTTCAACAAGTCCTAGCCTCAGTTGGATGGAGGGTGAGAAAAGCTGTACCCCATTACAACACAATTTTTGCAGGCAAAGGATCCCTGTCTTCTTTTGACTCTTGCAATCTTTTCCTCTTTAATGATTTGTTTTTATAACAACAAAAAAAGCAATAACAACAAAAAGAGAATGGCTGTGGTGCTACTGATGCAATCCACTGAAAGCCACTCATGACCAAGTTGTCTGACCCACCACCAGTGTTCTAGACTGACCCCTTTGGCTTATGAAAAAGTACTACAGTGTCACGGGTACCTTATACCAGTGGCAGATCACAGGCCGTTTCAGGTAGCAATAGCATCCAGATTTACTCCATTGCTACACCCAACAGCTGACAAAATAAGCAGTGTTCAGATGAACAGCCTCATGTGTCGATGGAGGAATGGGATCACATCTAGTGACTACACCAGCCATACTGGTGACTACACAGAGCGCTGGCACACACACCAGGTGTGTCCCCCATCAGCCAGCATGTGTGAAGCAGCTCTAGTAGCATACCAGCCTTTACACATACAGTACCTCTATGTAAGGATTGCTGTTGGAACGTTTTTGGATTCCCCTCATGTTGAATGCTACTTCTCACACTGGTCCAGTTCATGCCTGGAGAGAATGGTTTGCGTGTGCAGCCCTATTCATGCATGTTCCTATGGACACCCATAACTTGGATCTGCTTCAAAATCACCAATAAGTGTTGAAAAATGTCTCCATTTCTTTAGATCTCAGAAATCAGGAAAATGTCTCTGAATCAAAAAAAAAAAAGTCTCCATTTCTATAGGTCTCCTCCCAACCAAATTATACTATTGTAAAGACTACAAAATAGTAATTCTACATGACATTTTTATTACCTGCTTAACATGTCAAGTGAAACATTTTATTGGATTTGGTGTTATTTAAACACTTACCCTGTACTCTTCAGTCCCATGATTTCAAATGTGTATTCTGGCTATATTAAGCAAACATTTAAGATAGAGCTGGAGTATGTGTTGGTTCTTTCCGTTTTAAGTGTTTAATCTGTAATAAACATTCAGTATGCTGGAAATGCAGTTCATATATATTATTTTATGTCTTAAATACTGAGTGTATTTTTTAATTCCCTTACTTTGGTTGGTCAGGCTTTCCATTACAAACTTTCAATTTTCAGTTTTTAACTTTCCCTCATGAAAAAAGTCTTGGCATATAATTTACTTGCCCAGAAGTAGTTGAATGTTAAGAAAAGATTGTTTCACCTTCCCACCCATTTTTCCTTTGCAGATTAGAAAAGGAAAGCTTAACAGTCTGTATATACTTTAAAAATGGATTGTGAGGAATTGTTTAATTTTAGGCAGAGAAGTACAATTGACATTTCAAAAGGAGGAACTGGCCCCAATATATTGAGGGTCACATTTGCTAAAGAAGATTCATTAGTATAAGGCAAAGTCAGAGCAAAGTCTAAAAGTTTAGAACATATGGTTTGGCCCAAAATTTGGTGCTTCAGAAAACTGCCCCTGCCTCTGTACAAAGCATCCACTAACCATTGGGATTTCCCCCCAAAAACTCATTTTAACAGAAGTGACTAAAATTTGCAGGCACGCTAAGCCCCTAAAGAATGAATAAAGCCAAATTATAGATGAATAGGTTCAGGAAATTAAGCAACAGTGCTAGTGTATAAAACACATAAAAGAACAAATGGCATAGTTACAGCACAAAACTTTTTAAAGAAAAGGCTTTAGTCAGGTCAACAGTAGAAAAGAAGGCTGTCTAGGAAGCCTGAATTCTTTACTGGCGAAGTCTGGACTTTAGTATTATCTACCCCGGTGCTGTCTACCCCAGAAATCAACTGGAGAATCCTGGGCCAAATTCTGCCCCAAGATCTATCATCTCCTTCCTGGTTTCCAGAGTATATAGAGATGGAACCATACCTGGCCCAGAGAAGTAATAATAGGGGCTTTGTCTTCTTCCTTGTTTCTTCCCATCTGCTCATGGCTCATCAATATGTCAGAGGCCTGTTACTTGAGAATGAATGAAATTTTTACATGTTTTACATAATGAACAGATCTGCATGCAAATTTTTGCACAGACAGCTTAATTTTTTTAAAAAATTATATGATAGGGTTTTGGTTATATTTTTCTGTGCCATCTGTCTATAATGCCATCTTTCAGCCTCACTCTTGTTTTTTACCATTGCTTTCTGCTCAGTCTCCTCTTCTTTCATGGTAGCTTTAAAGGCCACCCAATTAAAAATGAATCATACAAGTACAGCTTTCAAAACATGCATGGAGAAATGACAGATCAGCAGCTGGTGGGAGGTAGTGGCAGTAATTTCACAGAGTCTAATTTCAGACTTTTGATCTATGTACTCATGTAGGGGGTGAAACTTGCAAGGCCTCCTCAAATGTACAGTCTGAAACCATTTTTTAAAAAATGCTGGTTCAATACCATTCCCTTTAAAACACAAGTTTGGCATCTTATTGTTTTACATAATCTAATGTTGTACTACATTTTTTAAAATATGTTTTTGCACAACATGAAGCTTCCATGGCATATATTTTTAAAAAATTACCTAACCCCGGGTTCGAAATATGCTTTAATTCAATTAAAATTTTATGCATCATTTTGTAGTCAAAGTTTTAGAGATACAGAAAAAGCACCTGATGACTTCCACATGTCTATATCTGCTTTTTTATTGGTATGTTAAATATTTCTATGCCTGGCATGCTCTGGTCCATGGGATCATGAAGAGTCAGACACGACTAAACGACTAAACAACAACAACAAATATTTCTATGGAAGATATACTAGGGGGGAGGTAAATAGTAGGATTCCGTGACCATTTTACAGGGATAAGTATCTAACAGCTGTTTATTTCCTTATTTCTAAGTTCTGATAGAATCTAAACTAGGAAAAACTGGAAATATGGCATGGGTGTACAAAAAAATGGACAGAAGCACATGAAGACTCCACTTCAGGGATTTTTGTTGTTGTAAAGTGCTGAATCTCTGCTGTTCTTTCTTTATCTAGCTTTATAGCTCTCACTCTGCAGAGTCTTTGCCCATGCTTGTCTTGCTGCCTCTAGCAATGCCCGCAACCCATCTGCTTTGTACGTTTAGCATGAAGGTGCGAAGGGGGGTTCTAAATGTGCTTGCTTGAATCTTCTTATGAACATCTTTGAATCATGACGAGGGCTTGAAAGTGTTTTCAGGCACATATGTGGTGGGATTGTCAAATTATAAAGAAATATCGGGAAATGATTTATAATGAAATGAAGATGTTTAAAGTAACCTTTGTTAAAAAACCAGAAGCTTTCCTATTAGGCATTAAAGGACTTACCAAAATCACAAAACAACTTGTTTATGTATGCAACTATGGCTGCACGGACATTACTAGCACAACATTGGAAAGAAGAAGGTGTCCCAGTTAAAGAAGATTGGCAAGTTAAACTAATGGTATATGCTGAAATGGCAAAACTGGCAATGAAACTAAGAGGAAGAGACGACAACGAATTCAAGGAAGAATGGTAGATGTTTATTGCATATTTACAGAAGCATTGTAGAATTACTTGCAAGTTTGTAATAAGACTGGATAATAAGTAATTTAAATAAGATTGTAAACTGAGCAATGACATGCAGTACATTGATAAATAATGGAACCAAGGAAGACACTAGGGGGAGGTCAATCTGTTTTGTTTTGTTGTTTTTATTTTTTGTTATCTTTGGAAAATTAATAAACTGTTATTTTTTAAAAAGGAGGAAAAAGAATGTGTTTTCAGGCAGACACACTTCTCAGCTCTTCTCAGGCCTTTATGCTATACATGCAAAGGTTGAGTGTGGAGCTGGGTCACCTGGAGCCGCAAACCCTCATTTTTTGCCCTAATGTGTCCTGGTGGAATGCCTGAAGAATAACTGCTCCTGGCTCCATTACATTAATCCCTGCTGAGTTGGGATTGGGTTGGGTTGGGTGAAGCTGCCTTCCAGCTTCCCAGATGCATTTGGCCGCTGGCTACTGCTGGAAGCAGAATTTGGGGCCAAATAGACCACCATCCTGATCTTCTTACATACTTCTCATGGAAATCACAAAGCAACGTATGAAGGCCAAGCAAATTGTGTCTCGTTGTGACATTGCCGGCAACAGGCCCACAGATTCCCAATGTGCTTGTGAGGGCTATCAAGAAGGTACTCTTGGAAAGAGGAAATAACACAAAATGTATATCCAAGAAAGGACTTCCTCTCACATTATTTGACGCACTGGAGAGGTAAAGCTGGCAAATGATTAGGCTTCACATTTTGTAACGATTTGTAACAAAATCCTTGTTTATGAAAAGTCAGGCCTTTGGTGGTTAAGCCATTACTAATTCTTTGCAAGCCACAATTATAGTTCGGGCAAGAACAACATTGACTCTCATCCTACAGACTTACATATTGATGTTTTTGTGGAGAAAATAGATATTTAACAGCAAAATGTTCCCCTTTTCCTCATTCATTTTTTACATCTCTGAGGCCTGTTACTGAAGCATGTCTAATGGCTGGAGTCTGAGGAGATGAGGTGTTGAATTTCATGAAACACAAATATTTGCTTTTATGCTTCCCTGGAAAAAATGCACCAAACTGTTTTCGGTGTGAAACATTTAGGAAACCGACGGAAATTTAGAAGGGATGTGTAGGGTAATAAGGGCCTCTTAGAGAATCATGTTGTGTTCTTTAACTTTCTGTTTGATAAACAAATAACGTACTATTTTTAGACATGGTTCCAAACTGTGATTTTTTAAAAAAAAATATTAACAATGTATAAAATAAATGATGTATTAGGGTATGCCAGCTTCCAAAATGCAAGTTGTGTTAAAAACCTGCCAGGCTTTTATGAGGGAGCACCCTCTGTTCCTGCTTCTCACATTCTCCCATATAGATAGTGGCTCTTTGTTCAGTTGAGAACTTGATCTTCAAAAGATGCCAAATGTATTGCTTCATCTAGGCACAACATGTCTTAAGAACAGTTGGTTTCATAGAGAGAGTGCGCCTGTTTGTGCGTATCATATCATGATGGTTAGAGACAATATTTATTTTTCTTGGAGTTCTTTTCCTGAAGGCTGGTTTGTACTTCCCAACCGCAGGGCCATGAAGACATGGGCGAGATCAGAGCAGAATTTGGAAGCTCTGCTTTTATTATCAAGGAAATGTAGCAGAGATGAATGTGCCTACGTTATGGGGGTCTATAGATAAAGTAGTATAAAACTGATATACATTTTTAAAAAGACCATCTCTCAAAGATTGGATGATTTTGAGTTGCAACGCAATGTTATGCTGGGTGGGAGGACATGCTCACCGAGATCCCTGGGCATTGTACCCCCACTTCAAGTACCAGCCTATCTATCAACTCTTTCTATTGCTAGTCATCGTTTCGCTTTTATTAAAGCACGGTTTAACGTATTCCCCTCAAACGTCCTTTTTCATAGATTTTCTAGGGGCCAAGTTTCGGTCTTATGTGCCTGTGATAACCGTTCGATTGAATCTCTTCATCACATAGTGTTTGTCTGCCCCTTGTATTCTGCCGCTCGAAAGACTCTATTACTTCCATTAACTCAAAAATTACCGGGGTATTTGGAAGAGTCTTACCTTGCTCTTCTGTTGCAAGATTCAGACTCGATTATAACCCTACATATGGCAAAATTTCTGACATCAGTTCTGACACTTAAGAAATGCAATGGATTGTTATATACAGCTTGAAATTTTAATTTAATTTCTATCATATTTTATTCAATTGAGTATCCCTTTTAATCTATTTTACTGTTAGCAATTGTAAACTAGACTGTGATGTTTCTGTTTTTGGTTGTTATGTATATGGGCTTAAAGCCGAAATAAAATGAGTTGAGTTGATATACATTTCCTTGGTAGACAAGTCCACTGCCAGCTTGAACCCCATAGCTACTAGGCCAAGTTTCATGGGATGCTGAGCCTTAGCGGGTGCTAAAGGAACAAGTCACCAACATTAGGTATTCCCCATGGATGTTGGGAACATTGTAGAAACCTGGCCCTGGATGCCATACAACCAGTTCCCCACACCCAAATAGGCATTGGGCTTGAGTCTCTTGAATAACATTTCTCCCCACGCTGCCCCCAAATGCTGAAAAGTTGATGGGAATTTCAAAATCAGTTTGTGGTATGCCATTTGAAGAGCTGGGCTGTCCTTTGTTCATTATCAGACTCTTTTGGAACTCATGGTGACTTGAGCTTGATATATTCCAGATTATTTTCATTTTAAACATTAACCTTTATTACATTTTAAAACACATAAAAATGAAACAGCATTATACATGTCAAAGAAACAAACTGACACAACACAAGATTGGCAGGTAATAAAGTACTAAAGAAAGGGAGAATAGGTAGCTAAAACAAAAGTAGATAATTATTTAAAACCAAAATCAATAAATCAAGAGCTCTGTAATGTATACCTTATCCAAAACATAGCCATCGTGCAGGGAAGTTTGGTATTCATTTCTCTCGGAATGGATGAGTTCAAAATAAATTAGAAAGTTGATACATAAAAATTCTAACATTTTTTTTGCTATTTTCAATACATCATGTGAGAAGGAAAGAAAGAGCCTATATCAACCAAGCCTGGAAAAGGGGAGTGCTCATGTTCTTCAATATTAGTAAATATTATAAAATCAGACCACACCACAGTAAGTCTATCTTTCCTAGTCTGACCTTGTGCAATGCTAAATTTATTTGTTAATTTTTCTAATAATGCCATTTCCCATTTTGCTTAGTACCAGTTTTACAGAGTAGCACCCTTGTAGCGTACGTCCAGCCATTTTTGTGTTTTGTTTTGGAGATGATAGTAAAGGTTGTGATTCAGATGTGTTTATATATATATATTTACAATACATGAATTTAGTTTATTTATTTAGATATTTCTTGCCTGTCTTGTGGTCAATACATAATATGATACAATGATGAATGACATGAATGTGTAGCAGACTGCAGAAATGTCAAATAAGTCCGGGTGTGCCCTTTGCCTCCCAGTTTAACAAAGCATGGGGCTCCATGAACATGTGCATCTATGGTACTTGGCAGCTTTCTTCTTTGTGTCTCTCTGTGTGACCTGTTTTATCATGATAAAATGCTTTTTTGCTATTTGTTTTCATCTAGTCCACAAGTCCACTAGATTCTAGCAGTGATAGTTACCATAATAATTCTCCACACTCATGTTCTCTGTAAATGGGCTCCTGTGCCTTACTGTGAAAAATTACCTTTGGACCAGAAGCTAGACAATCTTTTTTGATTATTTATTTAAAGCTAAAAGCAGGAAATGATTCATTTGATTTCTGCCAATACTGGAGTGTTGCCACTTTTAGCTCAGGAAGGGTAGGCTTCCCTTGGCAGTCTTGGCTTAGGTGATGATGAATGAAGTTCTATGTTTAGTGCTAGCTAGAATGTTAGAGAGTCAAAAAAAGCAATCTTTCTAAGATGCTGTAGGAGAAATGGCTGTTGCAAGATTTTTAACTGGTGTCAGAGTAATGCACTTGTATTTACAGACACACAGTTTCCAAAAAGTTACGAAATACACGAATATTTTCTGTTTATCATAATTTGTGCCGAGCTCCTCTCACACTGTTGATTTCATTTTTGCTTTCGTCTAAAGTTGTGTGGGGTGAAGTTTACTTACATTTCATGGCTTAAAAAACACCATCTGTTTATTTTTGTTGAGTTCACTGCGCTGTCTGTCAGTAGCACATTGACACCATATATAAAACTAGAATGGTGTTGTATGTGCTTCAGATTGCCTTGTATGCTATCCTGACCCACAGGTAGGGAGACCACAAAAAAGGATAAACGTCAAAAAAGAAAAAGAGGAAATTCATCACCAAACTGAGGTCAAAAGATGACACAGATTTGCAGGTGCTAACTTATATGTACAGATCCGAATTTAGAAATAATCACTATAATTTAAATGCATATACAGCATGTCTCATGGTACATGGGGGGTTGGGGGGGTAGTACCTCTGGGAAGGGGGATCATTGTGCTCCTTCTGGGGTAGTTTGTCTACCTTTGGTCACTACCCTGGACTCAGCTCTCCTAGAAGCTGTCAGCATGTGACAGCGGCCACACTCTGGGAAACAGCTTCAATTGGCCAACTAAACCAGGTGAGGGCAGACGATAGGTCTCAAACCCTCACTGAGTTAGGGGCTTCCCCTGCATACGAAGAGAGGCTCCAGCATATTGAGCAGGCGAGACCAATAGTAGGTCCAACAGTCAAGAAGGCCGTTTCCGCACGTGCTGTAGAGGGAGATGTAATTTGGACATGTGTGTGCTGTAAGCTCCTTTCCATTCTACTCTGGATTGAGCAGTGATGAACCAAAAGAGATCCATTTCTGATCAGCCCAGACTCTGATGGGAGATCAGTGCCTGATCCAAAATGGATCTGGAAGGCAGATCCCATAAATCCAATATCCAACAACCAGTGCTTTTTTCTGGGTACGCAGCACCGGCACCTTTTCTTTCTAAATGTTAAACATGTAGCACTTACTGCAACAACTTCATAGTGAGTACTAGCACATTTTTTTTCTTTAAAAAAGCGTGGAACAACACTACCGGTATATTGCCCTTTGCCTCAGGCGGAAGAGAATAGTGGAACAGTGACTTGTGAGGATGGACAAATGGACAAATGTGGGCATCTCTCTCTCTCTCTCTCTCTCTCTCTCTCTCTCTCTCTCTCTCTCTCTCTCTCTCACACACACACACACATTTTGTACTCTGCAACGCTTGCGCATGTGCAGGGAAATTTGACGAAGTGTATCTACAAACACTGCATCAACCTCCTTTTCCTTCAAACCATTTCTGAAGAACCACCTATTCCCTTAAGCATTCCAGCTATGAAAACCAGAGCCCCTCTTTATATATTTGCTCTCCTTAGCACTGTGGCTGTGAAGAGTGAACTATTTTGAGCAAGTTATGCTAGGCTGGGTACATTTAACTGTGTAAAGTATGTGGCACAGTTGAAAAACATGCTGCCCATTTCCAATTACCTGCGCATTCCACAAAACCAAGAGTGCATTTCCAATGTGCAGAGATGAAGGAACGCTAATTCAGTTTAAAAGACAGTCTTTATTAAATATAAAGAATGTAAAACTGCCACAACCACCCCCTCCTGCTTTAACAGCAACAGTAAAATGGTTAAGGCTTAAAAGTATCTTCCTGACACAGTTACCTCTTACTTATTATCTTTTCCAGATACAATCTGTTCTGGAGCTATGTGGGCCTCGCAGTAAAATTGCTGGCAAATGTGCCTGTGTTGTAAACAAAAAGAGGGAGACAGCGTTGCAGACACTTTCCTTCAAATATTGTTGCACTGTCTTGCTGTGTATCTGCTGGGTTAATCTGCACTGTTTTAATAAAAGAATTCTATCCCATAGATTTTCCCAGATGTACAGAGGGGATTTGGAGATGCCTCTAGAGAAATCATACTAAAAACATAAAGATAGGCAAATGGGGAAAGCCAAACATTATTACTACTGAATCCAGAAAGTCTGACAGAAACTGAAGAACAATAAACCGCTCAGTTCATAAAGAGCCAAAGGAGACAGAGCAGGAGCTGGAAGGAAAGAGGGGGACACAGAATATTTGGCAAGAAGATCCATTTGTCACCAGACAAGCTCTTTTTGGATAGGACTCCAGTCCTTGTTCTGGAAAATTACGGGAAGTCCACTGTATCCATGGGACAAAAGGTGAAACATCATCCAGAGGCTTTCCTTGTATTTGCATGTATGTTGTGCGCATACGAGGGACGCGGGTGGCGCTGTGGGTTAAACCACAGAGCCTAGGGCTTGCCAATCAGAAGGTCAGCGGTTCGAATCCCTGCGACGGGGTGAGCTCAGACCCAGCTCCTGCCAACCTAGTTCGAAAGCACGTCAAAGTGCAAGTAGATAAATAAGGTACCACTGCAGTGGGAAGGTAAACGGCGTTTCCTGCGCTGCTCTGGTTCGTCAGAAGCGGCTTAGTCATGCTGGCCACATGACCTGGAAGCTGTACGCTGGCTCCCTCGGCCACTAATGCGAGATGAGCGCTGCAATCCCAGAGTCGGTCACGACTGGACCTAATGGTCAGGGGTCCCTTTACCTTGTGCGCATACAGGACATCAATAATTCCCCTGCTCCCTCATTTTACCTCCCTCCTGCCACGCTTTGTTCAAATTTCTCTGTGTTGCAAGGGAAGTGTTCTGCCTGGGAGAAATAGAATCACATTGTTGTATAATTGATGGAGGTGTAGATTGCACACTGCAATAATAAAGACTAATAGCTTAATGCAACCCACAAGCAGTGAATATCTCATCTGTAATTTGTTATTCATGCACAGGGTACATGAATCCCATGTGCAAGAGCACATATACTGAGCACATATACTGTCAACCACTTAGACTTTGTTTCTTATGGGAAATAACTCATGGTGATAATAATAATAAAATGTGCGGAAGCTGTTCCTAGCTGTGTTTTCACTTAAAATGGATAGGGTCACAGTAGCCCTATGGGCAATATTTGGCAAGCCTGCTTTGCCACAAAACCTTTTGGACTTTGTGGCTTCTGGGGAGACCCTGAGCCAGGTTATCTTTAGGAGGGCATTGGGCCAGGCATCTCAGGCACCTGGTACCATTTCACTTTATGCATTCCGTGTGAATAATGCCCCTTGCTTTCAAGAGTAGTGAAAGAAAAGTGGCTGGGGAATTTCATGACCCAGGTGCCATGCTATTCAAATGGTCACTGTGGATACAAGGAATTCACAGGAGGGTGAGGAGGGGGACAGGAGACCCACCACTGATTTACCATGTAGTTGGCATAACCAGACCATACATGCACAGGGCAATCTGTATGCTTGTGTTCTGTGTGTGTGTGAACAGTGTGTGTGAACACTTTCTGTACATATGTAGGGCCTGTTGCCACAGCCAACTGAACGCATGTAGAGAAGAGCAGTGCCAGCTCTTGTAATCCTACTCTCCCCCCCCCCCCCGAGTATGTACATTCATTGAACCCAGACACAGTGCTGCTTGAATCTCCTGGCTGTCCCTCCCCCTCAGCAAGAAGTAAAAACTGGGGGTGGGTAACTGGACCGTTCATAAGGGTGATCAAAGGAAACATTTAAAAAGCAGGTTCTGGGTGCTCACAAAAACATTAAAAGCCAACACAGAGAAAATGGGTGAAATAATGTAAGCTTCATTTTCATTTGCTGGGCAGTATGGCACTCTGGAAAATAGGATCTGCACAAGAGCATTACGTTCTCCGTTGTGTTTCCCATTCATTTTAAAGGAGTTCTCACAGGAGAGCTTTCTGCTGGGGGGGGGGGGGTGCCCATAGAAAATAAACAGTTATTTTTCAAACAAGTCCATTGGTTTTCTCCACATCTGATGTCCCATCACACACACAGTTGCATTCAATGCTAGTCATACTGAGAACAGATCCATAGAAATTAATAGACATGAACAGCTTGGGTCCATGCATTTCAGTGGGTCTACTCAGAGTAGCTCTTAGCTGGAGACAACTCCTACACTTCAAACACTCCTGCCCATGTAACTTATATTTCAGAGTAGTCACTATGGAGTCTTTGCAGTTTGAATTGTTGCAACAATTGTTCCTTTTACAAAAGGGTTCTGCTGAATGCTCACTGTTATTGTTGCTGAGTGTGCTTTACTGTGGTTTTATGACTGTTCCATCAAAAGAAAAGTTAATATGTCACAAAGGTTGCTATTTATTTTTTATTGCTTGTAGATATATTCTGTCATCCCTGTCGTGTTAGGACTAGGCAAACTGCCTAAAACACAACTTACCATTGTTATTAAGCTGCTAACTTCTGCGTTTTCTTTGGCATTCTGAAAACACAGCACATGGAGAAGCAGAACCAGATGGTAAGCAGAGTGCAACCTGCAAAACCATTTTGGGAAAGAGACCGGCCATGAGATCATGCACCTCTGCAGAGAGCAGATGTTCCAGCAAGCCTGTGTGAGCTTTGGAGCTATCATGTCCATAAGGAATTTCCATATTAGTTAAAATGCTCTTGCAGAGGTCTCATTCATTTTAAGGGGCTTTGTGCAGGAGAACTTCCAAGTGGATTGAATATTTGAAAAATTTAAAGTTCCTAACAACTAGCTAGTAATTAAAATAATAAAAGCAATGCATGGCAATAGCTTCACTTAAAATGTAGTTTCAGCATCTAGGATGACATCTTAATAATTATTTATAATTCTGGAATAGTGCAGAAATAGTCTGATATAGATGTACAGACATTTTTGTCTTATCATGCACGGATAAAGATTTTAATTATTACCAGCAGCCCTTTCCTATTTTATTGATTTTGCCATTTGATACATTGCCATTTGAAACATCAACACAATGCAAGGTGGAATTTTTCTCTGGACAGATGTCCAACATCTTTAATGGATCTTCAGAGCAATAGCAAATATATTTGTGTTAAGATATTTGTTTGAAAACTCTCCTTTAAAAAACAAATTATTGTGTTTTTGATAATTTTATACATATAAAACATAACCATTTAAAACAAGGTTCTTTTGAACCTTCGGACCTCCCTCCCTCCCTTCATGGGTTCCATGTTTAAGTTTAAATTTGCTGCATCTTTTACCGGTACCCTTATCCATCTATTATATAACCATAATTTCCATAAATAATTCCACATTACAAGTGCCATTACATCCCGCCAAAGATTTTAACTGTTTACAGTGGTCTTTTAAATAAATTACAAATTTACTCCAATCTTTAGAAAATACTTGATCTTCCTGGCTTCGGATCTTCTCCATCAGTTTCGCTACCTCCACATACTCCATCAGTTTCATCTGCTATTCTTCTTTTGTTGGTATTTCTCCTTCCTTCCATCTCTGGGCTAGTAGCATTCTCACTGCCATTGTTTGAGAACTCTCCTAACGCATCTGTTATGTACTGAGCTGAATCCTAGAACAATAGGATCCAAAATGCAGCAGTCTGATTGGTCCACAGGAGCCACCCAATCCAGCTCCAGCTGGAAGTGAATCAGCAACCTGATTGGCCTGCAAGAGCAGCCAATCAGGCTCCTGGATGAAGTGAATCCGCAACCTGATTGGCCTACAGGAGTAGCCCGGAATTAGCCAATCACGTGGGGCCAATTGTGTAAATAATGTATATATAGCAGACGTTTTGGGGAAAGATTCATTCCTTGCTACTATGAGCTGAATAAAGAGCATGAAATTCACACTTGACTCCGAGTATATTTCAGTATCACAGTGCAGCCTTCCCCTCTGGGGTTTTATCCTTCTCTCACAAATCCTATTCCCTCATGGCATAACCTGAGAGAGTGAATGTTTGTGTGGATAGGTAGTAGGATTATTGCAGGAGCTGCTATTTGCAACTTATGCATGTTCTCTCTCTCTCTCTCTCTCTCTCTCTCTCTCTCTCTCTCAATGTAATAGGCGAGAGGAGTGCTAACATTTTTGTGTGAATGTATGTGAGGGAAAGAAGTCCAGAGATTTATGTTCTCCTAAAGAAGCAGTAAGGAGAAGTCTGCTGGAAGGTGAAAGTGGAAACTTCTCAGAAGGAACTGCATGTCCAAGCTGGGTAATGTGCAGAAGGCTGAGTGCAAGGGCTGGAAGGAGAGAAAGACTCCGTTTGTTTGAATGCTGAAGGAAGAAGCTGAAATCTTCAAGTAAGAAAAAACTAAGCCCCTGCTTGGATAAGCATGTGAATGTAAATATGTTGCATATATTCTTCTTTAGCTGTATGTTCAGCAAGTAAAAGCTTTTGAATATTTTAACAAGTGTTTGGACTTTGTTTTAATTTCAAGAAAAGAGCCACATGATTTGGCTTCTAATTTAGCTACTCTGCCAACCCTCTTGGCGAGACAGATACCAGTACATATCAAGTCCCCTTCTTTCAATAAAGAATGCAGGTCCTTGCTTGTCACAGTGACTGAAAGTATGCTATCTCACTCACCACACCAGCCACCAGAGTCCTATGACTTTTGGGAATTTCTTCTGGGTTTTACAGGCTGCAGCTTCCTTTAACGTTTCCCACAGGAAACCTCTGAGTGCCACGGTTCAGTACTATGGCTGCATTTGTAGCTCAAAAATGCAGTTTTTCGCAACCTGGCATCATTCATGCTCTTCCTCACCACGCTGCTTTCAGTCTTCAGATGGGTGGCTGTGGTTTATTGACATGTATTTGAGAACCCTCCCTTTGATTAGAGATGAAGAAGAAGAGTTTGGATTTGATATCCCGCTTTATCACTACCCGAAGGAGTCTCCAAGCGGCTCACATTCTCCTTTCCCTTCCTCCCCCCCAACAAACACTCTGTGAGGTGAGTGGGGCTGAGAGACTTCAGAGAAGTGTGACTAGCCCAAGGTCACCCAGCAGCTGCATGTGGAGGAGCAGAGACGCGAACCGGGTTCACCAGATTACGAGTCTACCGCTCTTAACCACTACACCACACTGTAGAGGACACATTTGTTAGACCTTCTCTTGGTTTTGATACATGCCCACTCACAACATAATGGACATTGAATGGAATGCCTACATCTGTTCTCTACAGGGTAATGCAGAAGCAAATTGCAACATGCTTTTATTTTTGGAACGAAACCAGTGTGTTGAGAAGCAACAAAATATGTGGTAGTTCTAGAATGTGTGTGAACCAGGTAGAAAGGATAATAACTCAGTCTCCCTTGATTTTAGAATAAACTGTCATGTGTATGCAGGCTTAGTCTGATCTCCAAGACAACAACAGAATATTCTTCATCTTCAAAAGAAAGTGAAAAACTCCACCAATCTATGCAGCAACACTGGGGGGGGGGAGGCACCATGAAAGCTATAAAATGACTTGGAAGCTCACCATATAAGCAATTGTAGCTAAGCAGCAGTGCATGGCATGACATTATCTGTATTTCCTGTACAGATGTTTAGCCATACCTCAAAAAACAGTGTTAGTTGTATAGCAAATGCACACATATAAAGCCAGTCAAAAACGCCAGTGTGTTGAAACCTACAGAAGTCACTTAAAACAATGATGTAGCATCCACCAAAAGGCCTTTTAACAGAAGTTTGGTTGAGACAAACTTTTTTGCCGTGCCTCAATATACACTTTAACTCCAGCAGTGTCCTTCCATTCAGTAGAATGTAGTCGGTAAGTGACTGATCTCACGAAGGTGGGGCAAAGCTTGCCCTCAGTGTCAGAGGCCACTTTCAGAACCCCAGGATGAAAACCCCAGGTGTCAACCCTAAATGCTTGCACATGAGAAGAAGTGCTGCATTGTAATAGAAAGTCTGCATTTTGCTCAGTAATTCAGCTGTAAACCAATTATGAATAAAAGGAAGAACGGGGGACTCAAGCTGATCTGGAGCAGCGTGAGTGCAAAGCTCAGGTCAGTGTATATAGCACTTCAGCTCTGTGTTTAAAACAAGAAACAAGGACATGGGGAACGACTTCTCTTTGCCCATCAAAGCACTTCACATATTCACACTGTGATTTACACAAATATTTGTTTAATGAAGTATTGCAGTAGCAGTTAATATTTGTTGCTCTCCAAGAGGGCGGAGGGAGCAAGGATGAAAACCAACACCTCAGACAACGCGAGCGAACCTTTTGCCTCTAACAACCTCCATTTTAAGGTTCCCCGTTGACAAGGACAGAAACTGAAAACTCTGAAACCCATGGCAGTTTTCTTACATCTATGTAAAAAAAGGAGGAATCAGGAACAACAAAAGCACACTTCCACAAAGACCTCCCCACTGTATATTCAAAGAGCATTTTAATATAATATTCAATATTGGTAGCCAATAAAAAGTTAAAATAATATAAAGTCTAGAATACTATTTTTTTATTTTCACTAGGATTTGAGTACTGGACAATTGAAATGAGGAATTTGGCTTGGTGGTCATCCTATTTAGTTTTGAATTTGTTTTCTTGCAGTGTAACACCTTAGTTGAAAACGAGGTATTGCAATGAAATTTGGTACCCCTCTGATTTTCAAAGTGAGGGGATATGAATGTTGACACATTAGAATAAAAGTCGATTTGCATTTTCAATATTTCCAGTTTGAACACCAGCTTAGCCCCCTAGTATATATTTCAGTGTAGGGAAAGGAGTCATATAAAACGCACTGTATTGTAGGATCTCCCCTGAAGATTGAGATATCAAAAGTGGATGTGCGTCATTCATTTTAGGGCATCATTCTATGAATCCTGTTCAAAAACCCACTGCAATCTGTCTGTCCATTTTCAAAGGAGCTAGGAAAAATGCGAATAAAAATTCCCTGGGTGTACACCCTAATGAAAGGGCATCACTACCAGGAGGAACCTGAATGTAGTCACTACCTGTTCAGCTTGCCTAGAATTTTGCCCAGAACAAGTAGCATGAGAAGAAGCCTTTGGCAACTGTGTCACAGACTGGGGGAACCTTTTCTAAACTGATGCTAGGGTAGGGTAACAGAGAGCCACAGGCTGTTTGGGGCACCTGTGCAGTCTTGACCTTCTTGCAACCCATCGTTTCCTAACTGGCTCCTGCTAACCAGTTATGGCCGCCTTCTCCTTCAAGTGCTCTGTTTAGTCAGGGCCAGCCCACCTGTGGGTGGGATGAGGCAGCCACCTTGGGCAGCAGAAGCCCAAGTGGTGGCGCCCCTTTGTGTGGCCCACTGCCTGCTGCCGCCAGTGGGATCTTGCCAAATTCTTGCAAGATCTTGCAGAGTACACGAGATCTCACCAGAAACCACTGCTGCCTCTTTGCAAGTATCGCTGCAACACCCAGGTAAGGGACGATTCAATGGTGGTGGGGTGGCCCATTACCATTTGGCCTCAGGCGGTGAATGGATACTCCACCCCGTATTTAGTTCGATTCCTGCTGCTTGATTCTGTAAACTAGACTGTAAGCCCACTGGGCAGGGCCTCTCTCTCACATCCTTTGACTGTGCATATTATCTTCAGGCTCTTCAATAATAAAAATATTATAAATATATTATATGTCTTACCTTATGCTGCAGGTAAAGGGAAGGGATGGAGGGGGGGTTTCACTTGATCCTCATTTTTAAATGAACTCACCTAATCTGCATCTCCTGGATTGGAACATACTGTAATTACCCTTCAGATTTTGCATTTCTCTAAATTTTGGAATAAAGATCTTGATTTTTTTAAAAAATGTGTAAAAAAAGTGCATACTTTAGGATAAAATATTTTAGAAATGTATACATTGAGATAAATTACACATTAAAATTCATTAGGTAAGTATTAGGTATGTGTATAAATACAATATTTGTGGGTCTCTCTCTCTCTCTCTCTCTCTCTCTCTCTCTCTCTCTCTCTCTCTCAAGGGTTTATGAATACACACATGCAAAATTGACACAGACCAGAAGTAGCATGATACGCCCTTCCCTAGTTATAGGCTTGAATTACAGTAAAAGTCTGCTTGAATGCTGATTACTGTATATCTGAAACTGAGGGTCTGCAAACTTCATCACTGGGCATTGCTGAAAGCCTGGTTTAATGCCCACCCAAGTGATAACTTGGGCATCTAAAGCTAGTACAAGCCTTTGGGAACTACAGTGGTACCTCGGGTTACATACGCTTCAAGTTACAGACGCTTCAGGTTACAGACTCTACTAACCCAGAAATAGTACCTCGGGTTAAGAACTTTGCTTCAGGATGAGAACAGAAATTGTGCTCTGGCGGCACAGCGGCAGCGGGAGGCCCCATTAGCTAAAGTGGTGCTTCAGGTTAAGAACGTTTTCAGGTTAAGAACGGACCTCTGGAACGAATTAAGTATGTAACCAGAGGTATCACTGTACTAAGATTTGACTGCAGGCTGACGAACAAACTGATGCTTGAGCAAATTGGAAAATTAGAGACAGCTGCTTAAAATATTCTCTGGTGTTTGGCACAATATAGACTAGCCACCATAAAACCCTTAATTTGTTTATACCCGCTTTAACAAATGTCGCACATCTTTTGCATTGTTTCAATGCCAGCTTCAAATTAGCAAACCATATTCTTTGTGTGCTCTCGGAAGTCATCAGCATGCTATTATATTCTGCATCGCAAAACCTAACTGCCTAAACAATATCCATTTTTGCCCCATAATTAATTGTGCATATCTGTGCATGCATTTTTCCTTATTTGCCTAGCTCTTGTTGATGGACCAGAGGACTATGGTGTTGATGGGAGAGTTTCACTCCAACACAAACAGAAGCTTTGGAATTATGTTTTGTATCAGGGAATAAAACTCTCCCTGCCTGCCTGTGATCCCAATAAACATGAATGAATCAATAAATAATTTTCACCATAACCCCACAATTTGTCAAAATGAGTCCTGCCAATTTCAATTTCTGCTGCTGCTGCTGTTGTGTATATATGTGTGTGTGTGTGTGCCTGCCATGCATCAGTTTTTTTAAATCTCCCTATGTAAGGGTGGCGCTGTGGGCTAAACCAGAGCCTAGGGCTTGCCGATCAGAAGGTCGGCAGTTCAAATCCCCACGACAGGGTGAGCTCCTGTTGCTCGGTCCCTGCTCCTGCCAACCTAGCAGTTCAAAAGCACACCAGAGTACAAGTAGATAAATAGGTACCGCTCCAGCGGGAAGGTAAACGGCGTTTCCATGCACTGCTCTGGTTTGCCAGAAGCGGTTTAGTCATGCTGGCCACATGACCTGGAAGCTGTCTGCGGACAAACGCTGGCTCCCTCGGCCAGTAAAGCGAGATGAGCACCACAACCCCAGAGTCGTCCACGACTGGACCTAACTGTCAGGGATACCTTTACCTTTACCTTTATGTGAGACTATAGAACTTGCTTAATATTGTACACGGTGCAGAAATTTAGGAAGGCACCTTAATCTACAATGTCCACACCTAGATCCCATGGGAGAATTTGTAAGTGCTTTAACTCTTCTGTAAACCAAAGGGTTGTATAAATATTATTTATTTAGAATATTTCCAGACCATTTTTCATTAAAAATGAAAATCTCAGGGCTTTACAGGGAAACAAAACAGAACAACAACACCCAAATTGCAGCATAAAAGTCAGTCAATTTGGGAATGTCCAGGCAAAAAGATTAGTTCTTAGTTAGAATATTTTGCCATATTTTGAAAAGCAAAAAAGAGGACACATTTGCCTAGAGAGGCACGAGGAACTTAAACAACAACAGCCAACCTGCATTTTAAATTCTCGCCGGCCACTTTGGAAGGTATTGCTTTGAAAGTCAGACCCCCCCCCCCCAAAATATGCCGGGCTTGCCTGCTGACTTTTGACCAGGGTTATGTCTAAGCCTCCCCCCCTCGGCCTTCCAGACAACCACCACTCCCTTTAAAATGCAAGGCTATTTGGGGAGAGGAAGCTGCGTGGGGAAATCGCTGATTAAGCATTCGCGATCTGATCAATGCTGCAATGGCAGGGGTGCATTTTGTGCCTATGTGCTGCATTGGGGGTGGCGGGGTTAGTATTTATTTTATTTTTCTTTATTTATTGAATTTATGTACTGCCCTATACTCGGAGGTCTCGGGGTAGTTCACAGAACAAAATCAAAATATAAAACCACTAAATATACAATCAAAATAAAAACAACAACCCAATAGCACTCCCCCTGCCAAAAAAATAAATAAACACATTTTAAAAGCGCGTAGGATGTCAATCAAATCAACCAAAGGCCTGGATAAAAAAGAGCATTTTTGCCTGGCGCCTAAAGGGGTATAATGAAGGCACCTGGTGAGTCTCCCTGGGGAGAGCATTCCACAGATGGGGAGCCACTGCAGAGAAGGCCCTGTTCTCGTGTTGCAACCTCCGGACCTCTCGAGGAGGGGACACACAAAGAAGGGCGTCAGAAGATGATCTCAGGGTCCAGATAGGTTCATATGGAAAGAGGCGGTCCTTGAGGTATTGCGGTCCTGAGTCATTTAAGGCTTTATAGGTCAAAACCAGCACTTTTGGACACGGAGCAATGGATTCAAACTACAAGAAAGAAGATTCCACCTAAACATTAGGAAGAACTTCCTGACAGTAAGAGCTGTTCGACAGTGGAATTTGCTGCCAAGGAGTGTGGTGGAGTCTCCTTCTTTGGAGGTCTTTAAGCAGAGGCTTTGATGGCGTTCCTGCTTGGCAGGGGGTTGGACTGGATGGCCCTTGGGGTCTCTTCCAACTCTATGATTCCATGATTCTTTTCTTTTCCTTCAATAAAGGTAGTTTCCCAGCGATCAAGGCCTTGGACGTCTCACGCTAGATCTCAAAAGCCCCACCCCACCATGGAGACTGTGGACCAGACGTACTTGGACAGCAACAACAACAACAAAAAAACCTGGACATTTTGCATAATTTAAAAAGTCCACCCGGACAAAAACTTTAAACCTTAAAAAGAGGACATATCTGGGGAAATACAGACATATGGCAACCCTAGAATATAAGCCTCATTTCAGGTGCACCAAACTATCTAAAATGAACAGCTGATTCTTACTCTTGTGATCTAATATCATTTATCTTTAAAACACGTTTGCGATGTTGCTTCCTCCTATCCTTCCACTGCCATATACTCCAGTTTTGTTTTATACGAAGATTTTAAACTGATAAAGAAATAATGGTTATCTAATGGGAAGATTCTTAAACCTGAATGGTAAAACATTTGGCAGATTCTTTTTAGTCTGAACCGAAGACAGCACAAATGAAAAATTGACATGAGGAAAAACACAGGGATATTTATTCTCTTTTCTGAAATCCCTTTGATATTTGTGGTTTTAAAAGCTTAACTCTTTCTCTCTTGTTTCCCTGAGATATTGTATAACTCAATGCATCTATTCTCCCAGATCTCAAGGGCCTGGATTTACCCTAATCCTTAATAGAAAGCGAAGTTGTTTTCATAAACCAAGGTGTACACTGACTCTTTCATGCTATACATCTTTCTACTCCTGTGGTCAACTACCTTGCAGTTATTATCGCTTATTTGTTCAAGTGGTGAGGAAATATTAAATATCACAAGTTCTCAGCAGAGACTGGACAGTAATTATCAACAGATGGCTAGCAGCAACAGAGCAAGGGAGATGGAGGCTGGAGGAGAGAGTCCTTCTTGCTCACGGACGCATCGGCTACTCATCTGGATAAGTCAAGAGTCAAGCTCCAAAATGTCTTAGAATTTACAAGTCTTTATTTTGAGATTAAGTAAAAAACAACAACCCAGTAGTGCTGTATTACTTGAGAAACCCAAAACTTAACTTATAGAACAATACAATTCCATTGTTATTATTATTATTTTTAATGGATAGAAGTTACAAGACAAGCCCTAGACAGTGGGATAAAGATAAAGATATAAATATACACACTGTATGTGTATCCCATAGTGCCTTCTTGGCACTGCAAATCCTTGAGCTGCATGCAGTATTTCAGTAATCTGCACAACAGTCCTGCAAAGTAGGTCAGTTTTAATATCTCCATAATGCAGAGGGGAAAGGAAACAGAGGTGGGGGCTTGCCTAAGGGTAATGGCTGAGATGAAATTTGAAGCACTCTGTGGTCATTTCAGTGCTTTCCATTTTCCGTGGCTTTTAAAATCTTTTAGAATTTGCTCAGCTTTGGGTGCTGCTTCAGAGTTTTGTTTTATTGATTTTCATTCTCTGCTGCTTGAGTTTTAGGCGGCATTACATTTCTTGTTTCTGTCTTGTCAGTTACGTTTCAGATCTTTTACCTTTATTCACCACTTGAACAAAAAGTGATAATAACTGCAAGGTAGTTGACCACAGGAGTAGAAAGATGTATAGCATGAAAGAGTCAGTGTACACCACTCAGACAGGTGGCATATAAATGCTGTAATAAATACTGTAACAAACAAGGAAACTGCATATTTCATAGCTCATATGACTCTGAACTAAAGCATCCAAGACAGATGACCATCCAACCTCTGCTTAAAAACCTCCAATGGAGGAGGGTCTACGACCTCCAGAGGGAGGTTCTTTCTGCCTATGTGTAGAACTTTACATTTGTCCCTACTGAAATTCATTTTGTTAGTTTGGGCCCAGTTGCCCAACCTGTTACTTGGACCCTGAGATCATCTTCTGAGGCCCTTCTTCGTGTGCCGCCTCCTCGAGAGGTCCAGAGGGTGGCAACACGAGGACGGGCCTTCTCTGCAGTGGCTCCCCGTCTGTGGAATGCTCTCTCCAGGGAAGTTTGCCTGGCGCCTGCATTATATACCTTTAGGTGCCAGGAACAAAATGCTCTTTTTAATCAGGCCTTTGGTTGATTTGTTTGACATCCTGTCCTATGTCCCCCCCTGGCCTGCCCCTCGCCTCCTCCCCAGCCGGAAAAAGGAAAGCACGTGCCGAGCAGGTTTGCAAGCAAGCCTTCAGCGTGTGCTTTTTACCGGGCAGTGGGGCTCGGCTTGGGCGTTGCGGGGGTGGCACCGAGGGTCACCCCCCTCCAGGGTGGCACCCGGGGCGGCCCACCCCCAACACACCCCATTGCTCCACCCCTGCTTCCCTGACATGATCACTTTCACCACAACAGATCTCCTGGGACATGCAGTCATAGCAGTGTTAGGTGAAGTTATAACTAACATGCTTAAGTCTAATGCATGAAGGGGTTAATGCCATAGAGTAAGCTGTCCTGCCAGGCTTAGTTCACCTTAGGAGGGACAATCCTTTGTTTCCCTCCAGTCTACCTGATAAGCTCAGTGTGTAAAGAGGCCTGAGCTGATTTCTCCAAACTGAGATTACATGGCCCTTACAAGTCTTTCTTGTGATCCTATACCAATAATTTGGGAACTTTCAGCACTGTAACTAAGCCATATTTTACTGCCTATGTTTTGGCTGCTGTATGGGAAAGCACATGAATCTGACTTTTGGAGAGTTTGTAAGTACCAGTAAACCATTCTAAACCTCCCAAACATGTGGTCTTTTTCTATGTTAGGGGAAGAAGGGAACTTTGGAAGGAGCTTAGAAGGGCATATATTAAAGGTCTTACAGCCTATGTTTCCACACTTCACTTTGCTGCATGTTTTGTGATTTTAAATCTGTTTGTTGCATGCTGTGCACAGAATACTGAGCTGCCCTTAATCCTGACATGAAGTTTCACAATTATATAAAATTGTATTAGAAATGGACATAGACACAGCAAATGTAGTGTACCTGTGTGCAGTGGAAGAAATGCAATAATGTTGTTGTTGTTGTGGCTCTACACAGCCGCCACCCCCAGTTCAACCTGTGTGTGGGAAAAGGGCTTTGAAGCTGAAATAGAGGAAACAAGAAGGGAACTATGTTGCTTTGTTCCTTGTGCTAATCAACCAGCACCATTGGCTTTTACTTTCTTTCCACTCTTCCTTTCCAACCTCACTGAAAGAAGCTAGCTAGCTCTCACACTTGGAAGCCATTGTGCAGAGTGGTCTGTGATGATAGAATTGCAATAAATAAATCCATAACCTAATAATTCCCATTTATTTCAATGGAAGAAAGGATTGAGGCATTTGGTGGCTCTGCTTATGACAACTGGCTTTAAACCTGCTTGTGGTAAAGCCAAGTTTGTGGTAACTCTCAGCAGTTTACCACAAGCAGAAGCCGCCATTTTGCTTGTCACCATCCACTCATCATCTGGCATGTTTGTGATGCAAAAAAGAATCCAGTTTTGCTCACACTGAATGATTTAGACAGTGGCTTTGCAATGAGCATGGAGCTGAAAATAACCACCAAAAGTAAAGCAGCTTCATTATAATATTTCTTTTATAATTCAACTTCCACCCAAGTACAAGAATGCAATTATGTTCTGGATGTAGCTGCAAAGACTTTTGGAAGAGTCAAATACTCAGACTGTGATATTGGTAGCAAGTGGACAGGGGATGCGGGTGATGCTGTAGGTTAAACCACAGAGCCTAGGGCTTGCTGATCAGAAGGTCAGCGGTTCGAATCCCTGCGACGGGGTGAGCTCCCGTTGCTCGGTCCCTGCTCCTGCCCACCTAGCAGTTTGAAAGCACGTCAAAGTGCAAGTAGATCAATAGGTACCGCTCTGGCGGGAAGGTAAACGGCATTTCCGTGCGCTGCTCTGGTTCACCAGAAGCGGCTTAGTCATGCTGGCCACATGACCTGGAAGCTGTACGCCGGCTCTCGGACAATAAAGCGAAATGAGCAACGCAACCCCAGAGTCGGACACGACTGGACCTAATGGTCAGGGGTCCCTTTACCTTTTTATCTGGGACAGAGCAGGTGACAGGCAGAACTGAACTCTTTCACAATCAAGTGACCTAGACTGAGGGAGTGCAGTAAACCTTAGAGCTTTGCAGATGGAACTACCAAATTCATAGACCGGAAGGATTCTGGTCCAGAACTTGAACATTTGTCATGATAAAGTGGGGGATACAGAACTGGTTCAATCCCTGCTGGGCCTTGCAGGAAGCTGCAAGTAGGTTTGTTTCACTCACTTGTTTCATAGAATTATAGAATCATAGAATTGTAGAGTTGGAAGGGATCCCAAGGGTCATCTAGTCCAACCCCCTGCTATGCAGGAATCTCAACTAAAGCATCCATGATCGATGGCTATCCAACCTCCAGTTCCAGACTCCAAGGAAGGAGAGTTCACAACCTCCTGAGGGAGTCTGTTCCACTGTCAAGCAGCTCATGCCATCAGAAAGTTCTTCTTGATGTTTAGTAGGAATCTCCTTTCTTCTGACCTCCCTTGATTCGAACACTAGACTTCTGTTGGTGCAGCCTAGAATAGCATTCACTTTTTATGCTGCTGTATCACACTGTTGACTCACGTGAAGCTTGTGGTCTACTAAGACCCCTAGATCCTTTTCAAGCCGAGTCCCTGGTCCCCCATCTTATATTTGTGCAGCTGGTTCTTCCTGCCAAAGTGAAGAACCTTACAGTTGTCCCTATTGGAATTCATTTTGTTGGTTTTAGCCCAGTTCTCCAATATGTTAAGGTCATTTTGAATCCCAATTTTGTCTTCTGTTAGCAACCCCTCCCAGTTTGGTGTCATTTGCAAATCTTATTCTTTGAAGAAGAGAAGATAGAGCTAAATGATTTGGCTGTCAGACAGGCAAGACCATTATGGCTGTCAGAATTGTATTCCTCCTTAACCTCTGAAAAGTCAATTGTCTAACCAAAGGAAATCCATTGCCTCTCTTGTGACTTAGCATTGTGCTGGTATTCTCTCTCCCTTCTATTCCCCCAGGCGTGGTTTAATGACTGTTGTTCATCATAAGGAGAGAAAACCTATCTTGGGAATTTTCCAGTTTAACAGAAGTAATGCCACTTACTAGGGACTTAGACTGCAGGATTTGATAATGGCAGATAAACTAATTGCACCGGGTCCTTTGAGGAACAAATGTATTCTGAGCTGTTCAAGAGAAAAAGAGAAAAAGAGGGAGGGAGGTCTTTAAATCTGTGGCACTTTGGGAAGAAAAGATTTTTTGTTTCAGGCATAAGCATCTAAATTTAATTTTCAGTGCCCATGCAACAGGTCTAACACGATTCCTCATTAGCGCTACACAAAAAGGAATACAATTCCTAAGCATTTCATGCCCCAAAGAAATAGCAGGCTGTCACAATTTGTTATTATCATAACCAAAAAACATTAATCATTCTAATGGCTAATCGGCTGGAAGAAAAAGAAATACTAACTGATTACTGGTGTAAAGGAAAATAAATACCACACATACAAGGTCTGATTCCCCCCGCAAAAAACTGAATCGCTTTTGTCAGGTATTTAACTTAAACCAGCAAAACAGACCGTCAAGATGGTGAATTAAATGGATGCCTGCAGCAATGGGCCATCAAAGACCTCTTTATTTGTTAAATATGGATTATTTAAAATAAATTACAGGGCACTTTCACTGAATAAACAGAGCCTCAGTGGCTGTGGCATGCTGTACATGCTTAATTGAGCCACAGAAATTCAAAATGTCTATGAGGCTATGTAATCGCCTTTGACTCTGCTGATAGGGCCTGATTCTCTTCAGCAAAAGCCAAGCCATTGAGAGCTGTGAGGCAGGATCGTCTGGAGGAATGTAGGCAGTTTTAATGTGGAATATAGATTTATAATATCTCAGAAATTACAGGGACGGAGTGTTCCAGGATGAGAATACAAAGCACATTCAGAAGGGAAGGAGCCAGTGGAATATTGCATTTACTTCAGCTCAGTAATTTTAATGTGGGAGATTTTCAAGCAAGATACGTTGTAGCCTTTAAAAAATTAAAAGTGTATGGATGGGGGAGGTGTTGATGGTGGGGGTGGGGGAATTTAAGATCTTTCCCACTGCTTCATTGCAAAAGGAAGTCTGGATGAGCCCTCAAAGGGGGCAGGAAACTTGAACAGCTTTTGAACCACTGACCAGAACTTCACCAAACCAACAAGCCTGAATAAATTATGTCAGTGGTTGTTGTTGTTTTTTAACCAAAACTGGAAAGAGATACATGATATGCTTTCATAATAACTGGAAAAAGAGGACCAAAGTGACAATTTTCAGAACTTTTAACTTGTGGTATCTGTGACCTTTTCTTATCTGTGGCAGTTTGAAATTTGGCACTTTTGTAGGTATATTACCCTGTTTCCCCTTTTTTAATACGTAGTCATAAAGTAAGCCATGGCAGGGTTTTTTTACCTTTGTGAGAAGTAAGACGTACCCCAAAAGTAAGCCATGGTGCCGCCATTGTTCCCGTCGCCTCCTCAGCCCCTCCTGCGTGTGCAGGGAGCCAGCGAACCAGTGAGAGGCATGGGGGGGGGACGCGCCTCTTGCGGAGTTCTGCCCCGCCTGCTCAGCGCGCAGGGGGAGGCTGTACCGTACCATACTGACGTAATAAAAATAAGACATCCCCGAAAATAAGCCACCCTGTGTTTTTTTGAGAAAAAAATTTATAAGACAGTGTCTTAAAAAGGGGGAAAGATGGTATGTATGCTAAAGTTCAAGTTATTAGCCCAATGGATGCTATTTTTACAAGCTAAAGAGGTTTGAGGCATATATTGATGAAAGCATATTTTTGCTACGCATCTTAACTATAGGAGCAATCATGTACTCCTATAACAAAGGTGGGGGGGGGGCTCTTGCCAAAATTTCTCTGAATATATACGCTGGGAAGATTTGCCTTTTTCTCTTCCATAGGATATATGGGAGTCAGTTGGCTCTTCAGCGTTGCTGCTTCGTTGTTAATTTCTCCCTCAGTTGAACATATAGTTAAAAAATAGTTGCCAACCTGAGGTCCAGATGTCAAGATTAGCCAACAGAAAATGGCTGAGTACTTGTATACAAAATCCACAAGAAAAAGATAGTACACAAGAAAGAATATCAGCTCCTGAGGGAAGAGTTTTGCCCCCTGAGGCAATGGTTTGTAAATAAGATGTGGTTCTCTTTACTGATACTATTTTAAATCTGGCTTATAATGGGCAGACTGGGAGCACATATTTCTTTGAAGTAGATTTACGCACTTGGCTAATTATAATTGCAGGATTAGTCCCTGGTTTACCCTGGCATTAAAATATGACAAGTAAAATGGGTGCATGCAGAACAAATTCTGAATTACTATTTTAACCTTGGACATGTGGTACTCATTTTGACAGGAGCTATGACCTCAAATAATATTACTCCCATTTGTCAATATCTTGGAAAAATGGTTTGACATTGAGAGGCAGCTCCAAGGCTCTTTTAAATAACAGCAATTACTAGAAAGAATGATGTAGTCAACCACTTTAATAATGGCTGGGTACCTGGGTTTTCTCTTTGGAATTTCAACACTTAACAACTTTCTCTTTAAGTGAGCTAGAAATGTCTGGATTTGAAAAAGTCCTTTCTACACAATATGACAATGAATTGCCTCAGGAGGCCATTCTGTCATTTTGTATACGAAACAGAGGTGTGAATGTCATAAATTGCAATAATTCAACAACATGTTTAAACCAGTAAGTTATTAGTTCACAATAATTCAGCACAGGTAAGAAATTACAAATTAATATGAGGAAAGAATTGCCTTGGATGGATACTAGAGGGGTATGCACTGGCTGCAAGATTCCATTCAGATCCCACTTAGCTGCTTCCAAAAACAGCCCACTCAAAAGGCTCTCCAGTTCAGCTCAAGGTCTGAGTCTGTTTCAGAATAATGAAGCTTCATTCCTCCTCCCCCACCCCCACTTCATAACGGGAAAAGCAAAACACCTATAACTTCTCTTTTGTTGTAACAGAAGTAGTTAAAATTTGCAGGCACAGTAGCTCCCTCAGAGTAGATAAGGCCTAGCACATTACAGGGGAATTTGCTGGGCACCTTGTTTGCTTAGTTTTGTTTTTAAAGGGAACCACCTATAACGTTTCCACTTTTTGGCAGAAGTGGATGAACTTTGTAGGGCTGATTTAGCTGCCATGAATTCTGCCAAATTACAGAATAATAACTGCATCCCAGGGAGGTGCCAGTAAAGAAAGATCAGGAAAAGATGGGTAAATTCCTTGAGGCATCAAGGGTAGGATGAAAGGGGTGTTCCTTAGACCAGCCTGAGTTAGCAGGCTTTGAGGTGTGTGTGTGTGTGTGTGTGTGTGTGTGTGTGTGTGTGTGATTTAGCTGTGGCACACTGAAACTCCTCACATTCCAAACTGTGTTGTTAGGGGCAGTAAAAACTGTTTCTTAATTATTTCTGCTGTGGTTTCTGTTGTCCAAAAGCTTCTACAATTGATTAATACATAATTTCTCAAAGCCAAACATTTAAACTGTAAAAAGAGCAAGAACAATATTTAGGAGTAGGGATGTTGCATTGATGAAAAGAAAGAAAAAAGAAAGAAAGCAAACTTCATTTCCCAGGCAGACATCCTAAATACAGGTTAACAAAACATAAAACTGCAAGACATGAAATATGATATAATTGGTTGATTTACCTACATCAGGAAACAGAGTCGGACATTAAAATTCTGGGACACAGTTTATGGAAAATAGAGGTTCAAAAGGACACCAGGGGATACAGAGCTATATGGGCGAGGAAGCACATTAATCCCAGCGAGAGGAGAGGCATGGCTATCTAACTGCTACAGGAAAGGCAACTGATCGCACAGGGAAGGAACCTGTGAAACAGTTACGAGATGCTTACTGGCCTCCAGAGGATGATGACAAAAGGAAATCAGAAAACAGATAAGGAAGGCCTGTGGAACTGGTTGGAATACATGATTATAAATTGGGAGACAGGGGAGTATCCATTTACAATGTAACAGAGAAACCATCTGTGAGATTACAGCAGAACATTGTGTGTTCCTAATTTGCAAAGCACCCCAAGGCCGGTCTTGTTCCCCACCCCCTCTTAATGGCAAATCATAGAAATACAGTAAGGAGATTTCTGTGGTGAAGGTCTGATTCCATTACACATATGGCTGTGAGCGAAGTCCAAGAGTCTGGTGCGACTAGGATTCAGAGGACTGCCCACAGTGGCCAGTCACTAACCCTGCTACCTGCTGCCACTAGAAGATTCCTGAGCAGTGCATGGGGCACCTCACAGACAATTACACTAGAAGCGGGAGAGAAATGGGGCAAGAAGGTGGAGTCCAGAGCCTTGGAGCTGTGGAAGGTTGCGGTTGCATCTGCTGCTGTGTTGCCACTGTCACCTGGATCAGGGATATGGAGTGGGCACTAGCATTTCCAACAGCAGGCAAGAGCCTTTCTCTTGCCGCTGCTTGTCTTTTGGAAACAGGACACAGGTGTCAGGAGCAGGTCAGAAATAGTTCACACGGTGTCAGTGTATAATGCGTGACTTAGCTACCCTGTATGGAACGCGGGTGGCGCTGTGGGTTAAACCACTGAGCCTAGGGTTTGCCAATCGGAAGGTCGGCGGTTCAAATCCCCGCGACGGGGTGAGCTCCCATTGCTCAGTCCCTGCTCCTGCCCACCTAGCAGTTCGAAAGCACGTCAAAGTGCAAGTAGATAAATAGGAACCGCTCTGGCGGGAAGGTAAACGGCGTTTCCGTGCGCTGCTCTGGTTCGCCAGAAGCGGCTTAGTCATGCTGGCCACATGACCCAGAAGCTGTACGCCGGCTCCCTCGGACAATAATGCGAGATGAGTGCCGCAACCCCAGAGTCGGACACGACTGGACCTAATGGTCAGGGGTCCCTTTACCTTTACCTACCGGTAGCTACCCTGTAGAGATCTGGGGCGGGCTTCACCTGATGAGCTTCATCAGTGGAAGCCTTGCACAAGAACTTCTGCCTGTGCTATGGGGCTTCCCCCCCACTGTCTTCCCCTGCACCCTCCAAAATTGGTTTGGGGGGATCAAGCAAAGTCTTGGAACAGTGGGGTGGGGGAATAGTGGAGATTATTCCATCTGGGGAGCTGGAATGCTTGCACAGACAAAACATTCATCACAGAGCAACATTCCACCCTTGATCATTATAATTTGTACACTCTGATGTATAAGAACTTACAATATACTTGAAGAGAATTCTCCCATCTGTGCTAAGGACCAACCTGAACTGGGCCATACATTCATGTGGGAATTTCCTTTCTTTGTGGCATGTGGGCTTTTCTTCACATCAACTGTTTTTGGGAAGAACAAGCCTATTTATTGTTTTTAAACTGACTCCCTCTCTGCTGACATTTAAACCCTTAAAGACTATCTTGTTCTCCTGCACTTCTGGCACACACCTGAAAACCAGGTGACCTTCAACGCTCTCCTTGCTGCCTTGTTATTTTGTTTTGTATTTACTTTCTACTATTTTCTCTCATTTCCAATACCATGACCTTTTGTTGGGGTTTATAATTTCATTGTTAGCTGCTTGGAGGTCACTTTCTGCAACAGAGAGAAAGGATAGAAATATGTTCATATATACTGTTATGTACTGAGCTGAATCCTAGAACAATAGGATCCAAAATGCAGCAGTCTGATTGGTCCACAGTAGCCACCCAATCCAGTTCCAGGTGGAAGTGAATCAGCGACCTGATTGGCCTGCAAGAGCAGCCAATCAGGCTCCTGGATGAAGTGAATCCGCAACCTGATGGGCCTACAGGAGTAGCCCGGAATTAGCCAATCACGTGGGGCCCATTGTGTAAATAATGTATATATAGCAGACGTTTTGGGGAAAGATTCATTCCTTGCTACTATGAGCTGAATAAAGAGCATGAAATTCACACTGGACTCCAAGTATATTTCATATACATAAAGAGGAAGGCCTGCACAGCTGTTCATGGTGCTTGGTATTCTGGGGAGCTTTGGGCTATAAAGGAAGCCAGGCAAAGAGAAGGAAGCCAGGACCACAAGTCTTGCTCTGAGCATACCTACCATTGGCGCTGCAGGCTGCAAAGAAAGCTCATTTTGCAGCTTCCATGGCACCTTCCAGCAGCCGGCCAGCAGAGTTATTTGGGATGGTTTAGAGCTCATCATCTTCCCCTGTGGGGGAGATACTTCTGCAGCATTTGAAGACCTGCTGTGACCAACTGGCTACATATTTCACAGATAAAGCCTTTCGACTTGGGAATGCTCTTGACTCTGCACTTGTTGCAGCTCTGGCTGAAGTTCTCAGTGCCAGAATTGGGATTTCCTGTGGGACCAGTTTCAGCTCTGAGCTCCCCAGATGTGTAGAATGATCACATCTATGGACTGGGAAACTTCCCTTGGAATCCCCACTCAGGGCTGATGTACCTGTTATGTTAATAGTGTGATTAGTATTCATAGTATATGTACGCACACATGTGCGCGCACACACTTAAATACCCGTTGCAGGCTGGAGGCTGGGGTTGTCAACAATAATCGCACAACTAGTGATAGGAAAAAGCTCCAGTCCCCCCTCCCACATCTTGTATTTAATTCTTTTTAAACTCAATCATACTATTAGCATAACACACCGTTAGGCTCTCAGTTATGAAACTCTCTGGCTGACCTTGGCTCAGTTGCCGTCTTTACCTAATCTACCTCAGAGGATTGTTGCTGCCGTGAGTTCCTTAGAAGATGGCCAGGACGAAGATCAGAGTGATACACAGATGTTTGGAAGGAGGATCATATGCAAATACGATACAGAACATTATTTTTTAAAGGAAAAATACGTAGAGGAACTCCTGACTCGCTTCCAAGAAACCCTGGGGCTTCTGAGCACACAGTTTGAAAATCACTCATAGAGCCTCGACTGGTTTCTCATTTACATTAGCAGCTTTCCTGTTCTGCACCACAACAGCTCCCTGGTCCTTCTTCATTACATTCTCAGAACCATTATCACAGATGTTCCTGTGGCCTTTATACAGCATTATCATTCGAATAACAACAGTAGCATGAGGGATTCTCTAGTCTGTATGTACAAATGATTGCCTTGTGATCCAAGTCAGCCCTGACTCCGGGTAGCATCCTGCTTGAAACCCTCAGCAATGCAAATGAGCTGATGTTGGCTGTTTGTCATAGACTGCTCTCCAGTCATTTCCTTAATGACTTGCTAATGTCCCTCTCTATATCCTGAGCCTCACACACGGGAACGTTGCAACCTCACACAGGCCAGCGCAATCGAGACATCAGTTGAAAGGGATATCATGTTCATTTATTAATTTATGCCAGCACTTGTTTCTCTATATATTCCCACTTAAGGTCCAATCTCCATATCTTCAGGTTATTGACTTTGAGCAATTCAGAATTTATCAGCAGAATATATTGGCAGAAACGAAAACTATTCCCCTTACAATAAAAATTAGCCTGAGCTTTGCATTTTGACTTCCGAAAGATAACATGACTTACTGGTCAGGATTTTGCTCACGTACTCTTCCTATTATGCATTCTCACTATTCAATATTAGGTTTACACTCACTCTCTCACACGAAGAAAACCCCAAGGCTTTGTTCAACATTGTGTGGTTATTTCATATAGAGAATATATGAAAACCTTTCTTGGATGTTAATACTTCAACAAGTTTTCTTTAACACCTATGAATTTCAGTGAGAGAAATTTCAGAATGCACTTCATTTTCTCAGTAAACATTGGATTTAGGCTTTGTTGATTTGTGCTAAATACGGTATTATTTGTGAAATAATATAATATAATAATATTTGCTGTGGTGTATTAAAATATTGGATATTGCAGTGAATCTTCTTACATCTTTTCCAGCTCTCTTGACAGTAGGTGTGATGGCTAAGCTGTGACTCAAACCTAACATATGGAACTGTGTCTTGAAAGTGCTTGCCAGCTTTCAGTCTCTTTTTTCAAACTTCAAGACAGACATTGCATTTCAATATATGTGATTTTTTCTCCCCAGTTTTGAAAGCAGGTGTGAGGATCAAACCTGTATCCGCACCTGAAATGCAAGATTGTGCTCCAAGTATGTGTACCAAGTTGTATTATTATAGGTAGCTGCTCAGGAGAATTACTGTATTTCCCCGTGTATAAGACATCCCCAGGTATAAGATGCCCCCTATTTTGGGGGACTCCAAATTAAGAAAACATCCCTCAGCACTACCTGTGTATAAGACGAGCCCCAATTTTAAACCTAATTTTTTGGTTTAAAAAACCTAGTCTTATACCCGGAAAAATACGGTATGTTGCAAATAGAACATAGAATGTCCAAAGGACTAGTTAAACCAAAGTCCTCGTGTCACTTGATGAATCAATTCTTTGGCCAAAAATAATATATTTAACAATCTTAAAAAGTTATATTTGATCTGTAATGATAGATATTGGATATAATTCTCCTTTAAAAAAAATTCCCAAAATGACCCCTGAATTTTTGAATTTTATTGATATTGATGCTGCATTTTATGTTGTATTTTATGCTTTTTTTATTTATTAAAGATTTTCTTGATTTACAAAGGTGTGTACAATGTCTCTCTCGTATTCTTTCCATGCAACATTTTTTCAGTTTCTGGGGTGACGATGTTTCTATTTTACTTGATATATGTAGGGTTTGGTTTCAGGGTTGTTTGTGTAGGTTCTTTGTTGTATTTTATGCTGTTTTATGCTGTTTTTAAGTCACATTTTAATCAATGTTTTATATTTGCTGTTAGCCACCCTGAGCCCAGTTTTTTAACTGGGAAGGGCGGGGTATAAATAAAATTTTATTATTATTATTATTATTATTAAAATCAATTGATGTGTAAGTACACAACTGAAATCTAGATGCAGGGCACATTCACTTCAATAGGGATTGTGCAAAAGAACTGATAAATTGTTCCCATTTTTTTTCATAATAATTTTTATTAAATTTTTCAATTTTACATTTCAAAATAAACATTTAACAAACTTTAAAATATCCAATGGCTTCCCTTCTTCTCCTTCATTTTACATATCATTCCCGCATATTTTCCATGCAAATCTTGCCTGACAATATTGAATGGACAGCACTGCCGAAGCATCAACAGATACCTATAGCTTTGATGGCATAGCCGTATAAGCAGGACTTTACTTCACAACCAGTATAATTTTGCCCAGGTTTTGCTTTCTCATATGGTGAAAAAGCCAGCTGAGCAGCTTCCTTGTATTCCAGATAATTTTCCACTCTTCGCAAAGGAAGCAACATGCATGGTGTGTCTAATACATTTTACCCCTTGTCAAATGCTCCTGAACTTTGAGTTGCCTCAAAATGACAACATAAGAAGATACTTTCAAGCTGAGTAAGTTTTCTCTTCCTGCATGCATTCATTTATTTTGCACTCATTTCAAAGTGGCTTTGCAGCACTTCATAGACTGCAGACAGGGAAAAACTAATATTGCTCTTAGAAGCTCTGGTCATGTCAAAGGTGAGAATAATTGTACCTGACAGACAGGAAAGCAGTAATTGGAAGGAGGCTTGATTTGAATAGCAGCTTAATTTTTATTTTCTTTACTCTACAAATTACATGTGCTATAAGGTTCATCTCCTTGATTTTTCCACAAAGCACCATCTGTGTGCCTCATAATTTATCTATTTATTTAATAAATTTATATACCGCCTCTTAAAATGAAACTTTCTCAGAAGAACATTGCCCCATGCAAAAATGTATGGGACAAATGCGTAGATTTTTATTATTTAATAAATTTATGAACTGCTTTTCCAGAGAAAACGCCCCCAAAGCGAATAGAAACAATACAAAACCTATTAAAAACCGTTAAAGGGGCCAAAATTAACATAATACTAATATATCAAATCACATAGTTTTGAAAACCGAAGCAATAATTCAGACTCAAATATAGCAAGCTGCCAGTAAATAAGTGTGGCATTGGCAAACAAAAATTATTCTTCCTGGTGGCTGCTAGCTCTCAGACAGGGACGAAGAAGAAAGACCTCAGAAGTAAATCTCACAGGTGAGCCATTTGCTATAGGTGAAGGTGAAGCTAACTCTGCCCCAAACTGTTTAGGGCTTTAAAGGTCAAAACCATCACTTTAAACTGGTCCCAAGTATACTCTGGCTGCCAACGCAAGTGGTACTACTAGGGCCAGTTTTAGGTTTGATGAAGCTACTGAAGGTAATGGGGCCCTTTATATGTCCAGCTGTCCTTTGTCAGCAACAAATTGTCGCTGTTTTTTGTGTTGAATATACTGCATGCCATATGGTAATTTATGGATCTAATAGGTATCTAAAGCCATTTGCACATGTTGCTGTGCAACCAGTCCATGCAGAATGTAAGCACCCTATACAGTGGGACCCCGGGTTACGCACGCGATCCATTCCGGGGTCGCGCTACGTAACCCGGCCGTGCGTAACATGAAGGCATGAAAAAGAGAGAGGAAAAAACCGGAGGTTCGCGTTTTTTTGCGCTTCTGCGCATGCGTGAACTGCGCAGAACGCTTTTGCGCACCTGCGCACACCAGCACGTCCCGTGCGCTCCGTGGTGGACTTCCGGGTCGCGGAGATCCGTAACTTGAACGTACACAACACGGATCGTACACAACACGAGGTATGACTGTATATAGAAAGGAGCAAACCAGGGATATTTTAGGGAGCAGGCTAGCAGGCGGGGCCCACGACTTACATCATAGGAGCCTACACAACACAAAACACTCTTGTTGTATGTAGGTTTTATTTTATTTGTTTTGTATCTTATATTTTGGAAACGTACATCCAGTTTTTTTCTTTTTTTTTTTTTTGAGCCCCCAAGAGAGTGGGGCCCTAAGCTATAGCTTGCTTAGCTTAAACATAAATCCAGCACTGGTACTACATAGGTGTCACATTTTCTAATCTCTTCCCCCCACCCCCCATACCTGAGCAGCCCCAGTTTACCTGCGTTGAAGCCTCAAACTTATCTTTAAAGGCAGCCCTACCTAGAGTACATTGCAGTCCAGCCTCAATGTGAGTAAAGCGTAGTAAACTGAATCAAGGTCCATCACCTCCCACAATTGGTGTAACAGCTCAAATCGGAAAGAAGCCGGAAATGGCCAAATTGACAGCAAGAGTAAGAGATTAAAACAACAGACTTTTTATTGAAGAGTGGAGACCCCTTTTGGACTATGTGAGGAAGTATTATAGCCAAATGAAGTGGTGGGCAGGATTCGAAATTTGAGCAACAGAAGGGAAATGAAAATAACTGTAATAGAGGAAATAATTATTAGATATAAGTTTGCTACACAATGCAGCAGAAAAGGGCAGCTGGTCAAACAGTTAAGGAAAATGTGTATTAAAGTTGAAAGTTAATTTCTTAAAATTTTCTGAAATTTAATAGCTGGCAAAAGGCACATTCAGTGGCACTTTAGCTTCTCCACTTGGTGCCGAAGGATGACTTCCCCCAGGGTTTCATGTAGATGTTAAAAATCATAGGGGGGGGGAATGAAGTCATGAGGGGCCCAACTGGCCAGTGGCCAAAGGATGGAACTTCTTTCCCAGCACCACTTTTGAGACTGATCCTGTCTTCCAGGAGCTCCATAGGTTGCATCCTTCTGTAATAAGAAATTAAGGATATATATATATATGTTCATAAGTGTGCCAAGCAAACAAGGCCACATGTGTGTATTTCTTTGTCTCAGGAACAAAGGGGGTTTGCCCCTCCAGCTACTCAGCAGCCCTCCCTCTGCCTGAGTGATAATTCCTGGCATCCTGATACCTGAGTGCCAGACAGGTAGCCATTCCAGAGATAACAAACCCAGATGAAGACAAAAGGGTGTGATTAACTTGGCTGAGAAACAGGGAAATGTAAATACCTCTTTTGTTTCACTTGGTGGAGGACAAGAGGGGGCAGGGTCCAGGATGCTCAGATTGCTGCCACCAGACCTCCCCTTTCATGATGTAACCATGATGTATCGGGGGGGGGGGTGTCTTGGGCTACCCCCCTCCTATGGTGTATGCATGGTGTTTCTGGGGGGTGGTCTTGGTCCAGGGCGGGGAATTCAAAATGTCTATATAGGGGCGGGCACACTTTTGTTCTAGGTTGCTCCTCCATCCAGCATGTGGTGAGGGAGACCCCTGTTGCAACAGTATTTGTTAATAAAGGTCAGGCTTACTAGCCGCCTTGCTTCCCATTAGAACTCTGGTCTGGTCTCTGTCTTTTCTGCGCAGGCAGGGGTTTCAAAATAATGTCCTGCCGAGGTTCAGGATTCTACCCGGAATCGAACCCTTTATCTAGATAACTCTCTTAAATTCTTACAACACTCCTGTGGCTGATGAAATATTGTGCCAGCTCCGTGAAGCAAAGTATCAGGCTGTTGAGTCACAAAGAATGTCCGGTTGCATTCTGAACACGGCGGCATCAAAAAAGGAGGTGAACTGGCAGAGCTTCTGTTTGCAGTGAATGACATGTGTTTAGTGTAACATCTCCCTTGGCCTTGAGAGTCAGTTGCAAATGCAAGACACCAATGTTGCCTCCACATGCTTCAGTAGCAAAACTTCTCAGAAAAATCATTTGTTTTTCATTAGTCACCACAACACTTGGTATAAAAACCTGCACAAGATCCGCAAGCAGCACTTTAGAAATGTTAGTTTTTCTTTAGACAAAGTTCACCAGTAATTAATAGAGTACTTGTTTATGATCTTCTATAAAGATTATGTTTCTCTATGCCTTTGAAAATATAGACCTTTTAATTTCATTTTTATTTTTCTGAAAACACTAAAAATGTGAGTCACTAGCTTTTTGGATTCCCAAAGCAGGATATTTCCTAATCTGGGGCAGGGGGGAAGAGAAATAAGAAAAGAAAAAGGGAAACAACCAAAATATTATTCTGTATTTTTGTTGCCAGTCCTATAAAAAGGATTTGTTTTTATATAAGGCTCCATGAGCCTGTGCCGTAAAAGCTATATATAATTTTGTCCTGGTTTTGAGTCATTTGGATACCATTTCCCAGGAAATGTAAACTCACATTTTCTTGTGTAAAAGTGTGCACTTTAAGGAATCTGTGAAACCCACCCTTTTCATATGCAAGGGGGCCAATCTGAACAGGAGAAGCCTAGAATGTTAGTCATGAGATTTACAAGCTAAGAAGCAAATTCTGTTTTTTGTGTGCAAAAAAACTGCACATGTGTGAAGAAAGATCTCTGCAAAACCATGTCTGATATCCCATTAGTTCTGAAATTTTAAATACCTAAATTCTGCTTGAGATTATAGTTGTGACTTTTACTTTTCTTATGCGACTATTCTCTATGTCAGGGGTCAGCAACCTTTATCAGCCATGGGCCGGTCCCCTGTCCCTCAGACCATGTGGTGGGCCGGACTATATTTTGGAAAAAAAATATGAACGAATTCCTATGCCCCACAAATAATCCAGAGATGCATTTTAAATAAAAGCACACATTCTACTCATGTAAAAACACGCTGATTCCCGGACCGTCCGTGGGCCGGATTGAGAAGGCGATTGGACCGCATCCGGCCCACGGGCCTTAGGTTGCCTACACCTGCTCTAGGTCTATGCTTTTTACCTGTGTTCCATGGAATTAGTGTGTCCTTTGGTAGGAATTCTCCAATTTAAAAACAAAACCAGCCATAATGGCTTCCCTGAAAAGCACCTATGCCCCCACTACTAGGTTGGGGGTTATTTTGGTCAGCACTATTTTGGTGTGTTGGATGCTGCTAATGTCCCTGTCAAGCAGAGAATTTATTTCCTCAGACTTTTAAAGAAGAACAATCTGAGTGAGAGACTGCTGGTGTCCTTCTACCAAGGCTCCATAGAGAGTATTCTTATATACTGTATTTGTGCTTGGTTCTCCAGCTGCACAGCCAGGGAGAAGAAGATACTTCAAAAAGTCATAACCACAGCCCAAAATATTATTGGTCATCCTCTCCCATCTCTGGAAGAACTATACAGTTCCCGTTGCCTTAAAAAGGTTAACAATATTTTAAAGGATCCATCTCATCCAGGACATAGCCTCTTTGCACCACTGCCTTCAGGTAGAAGATATAGAACAATTAGATCAAGAACAAATAGATTGAAGAACAGTTTCTACCCAAGAGCTATAACCATCTTAAACGCTGTAACCAGATAATATGACCTTGGAGAGCTGTGATGGGGGTGTGTGTATGTATGTATGTGTGGCTTTCCTTGGTGTGTGTGTGTTTTGTGCTGCTTTTTGTTTTGTTTTTTCTTTCTTTCTGTTTTTACGGGGGGCATGCAATTTCGTTGCACTTGTATAGCGTTGTGCTTGTACTTGTGCAATGACAATAAATTATCTTATCTTATCTTATCTTATCTTATCTTATCTTATCTTATCATCACCAACAGCTCCTTGCTAGGCTCGTTCTGCTTCTGGGCACTAACTTTGGCAAATCCACCCCAACTGCAAGCTGCAGGTGGGAGGGAGAGGATGATTTAGTGCAATAATTGTTAATCGGGTCCTCTCTCAAAGAGGGCACGTGTTGCGGTGAGACCTGGAGACCGATCCCCTGTGTTGTGGGTGGGTAAGATTGGTCAGCCACAACACCCAATTGGTAGGTCCCTCGTTGCTGGTTGCAATCTGGCCAATGGGGCGCAGTCTAAATGTATCGAGGGACCTACAAATACCCATGCATGTGACCCAGAGCTTCCTCTTTCGGTGTGTGCATTGTAACACCCGCCCACCTCTCCCTACTTTTAGGGCATTTTGCGCTTGACCTTGCTATGCCATTGTGTGTCGTCTGTCGTTGGGGCAGGGGCACGGCAGGAATTTCCCCCACTTGGCTGAATGGCTGTTGCCATTTGGGTTTTGCCTGCCACGTAGCAAATCGTCACAACTTGTAAGGTTGTGGATTGGCACTGGTTCAGGTGATAGGGATGGGGGAACGGTCTTGCCATCCCTATGTGAAGGGTATTCCGTTAAAGGAATTCAGGGACTCAACTTGGTTTGGTCAACCCCTGAGAGGGGGTTGTGCCCATGCCTGAGTCCAGGGGGGACATTTGGGTGGCGGATAGAGCATGTCCCCGGCTTTCCACTTATCCAGGTGTTCACCCTTGGCTGACCTATGCTGGAACCCTGGGTCAGCGCTACATGCAAGGGTGCAGGGAGCTAGTCAAACCAGAGCCTATGCAACCACTCACTTTCTGTAATCAATAAAGTTGTGGCCTAAATTCTGCCAAAAACCAAACTAAAATTTGAGTCAAGTGTGAATTTATTTAGGGGAGAGGTCTCTGGGTCTGGACATGCAAATAAGAATTTGTATGATAATCATTTGATGATAGGACGATGCAGCAATTTTCAGGGTTAGCAAGGGTCCGCCTAATAAATAATAGTTTTGCTAGCATTGAATTAATAAGCTGGAGACCGGGTGGACCCAGTATTATGGGTCAGGGTTGGAGTCAAGAGAGCAAATTGAAGAACTGGGGCAGAGCCTAATAGGGATAGTTCCAACTGTAGGTGGTGGGAAATATATCTGACCCACATGTGGGTAATTAACAAAAGAATTGGGTGGGCACCTAGATTCAAAACATGGGGCTTTGCACACTCTCCAGTGGGAGAGAGCCCCCGGCAGAGTTAAAAGCATTCTCGGAATTGAGCAGAAGGAAGGCATGGAATATAGGTTGTTAAACTCTTAAACCATTTACCTGTCTTTAAAGCTCTTTCTCTCCCCCCCCCCTCTCCTTCTTGCAATGAACAGACCACATTCGTTATTCCATCCAGCAGCAAGAAGAACACAGGTAGATTACAGCATATAGTTTTAAACATGTGGCCTGAACTTGATCCAAGTTCATACATGGAGAGGAAAGGAAATAGAAGAAGCCTCCCTCCCTCCCTCATGGAGGAGAGGGAGGGGTGACCCACCTGAGTCAAGGAACAGACCTCTCTGGTCTTAACCCCTTCACACACTAATTAGAGCTCATGCATAGTTATGTTTGACTTCAATTTTTCACACAAACATTATCCAAGCACAGCTTCAGTGAAGAATTTTGATGGGTCATTATGTCTCATTATGAAGCAAATACTAGGATTCCTATTTGTTTGTTTTATTAGACTGGAGGTGCTATGAGATATGTGCTTATTGTGGAATGGGTACTTCTTATGCCTACAAGTTCTTTGCATCATCATCAAAACAAAGTTGTTGTCATCAAAATGACAGCCTATATTAACCTCCCCCCATTTAATTTATATTTACCTTTTTCTGGGGGGGGGGGACTGATAAGTCAAAAAGCCTCATCTGTCAGCGATTGGCATTCCCCATTTGGAAGCACCTTGATTCTATAATATACTGGCTTTGCAGACTCTGAAACTGGTTAGCCACCAAGATGAAGTTCCACCAGTCAGACTGGGTGAATGGCAACACAGAAGACAGAACCCGGTTGCATTTTCGCAAGGAAGTTGCTTGGCCACATTTTGCCCTGAGAGCTTTATATTTAATATTTAATTGTGCCCTGTGAGCTATATATTTAGATTGTGGTGGGGGAGGGTGGGAGGAAGAGACGAGAGTGACTTTGGTGATTATGAAGTTCCCAGTGCCACAAACTAAACTAGCTGAAGATCTAACTAGATTATCTGCCTAAATCTCTGATAAGAAACATGGTAGGATTTGACCCTACACTGGTGTTAACCCTGTTAGGAGATGTTGATAAACTATTAGATACCAAAATGCCATTTCATTTTTTTTGTTGTTTTTTTTTGAAGAAAAACTTTATTCAAACTCAATCATCTATTACAATCAAACACAGCCAAAATGCCATTTCAAATGCATACTGCAGTTATTGCCAGAGCAGCAAATGTTTTCAGAGCATTGGCTAATCCTGAGCAGATTCTTAAATGCCAGACAGTCAGTAGGTAACACCCACAGTTGGGCAGGCACAGCCTTGTTCCTTTGGAGCCTGCCAATGACGGCTAGTGGGACGGAAGGGGTATAAATAATGATCTTTACTTTGCTTTTCACTCTAACCGCAGAATGTGTTTGAGTGCTTTGTCCAATCCAGTTTTAAATCACTCCCTGAGATAGGGCTTCAACCAGAGAAACAAACCCTGTGGGTGGCTTTTCCACAGCCTAATAGATCTCACCACTAGGACATATTTTCTTCTTGCTGTTCAGCAATTCACCTCATTGCACCCCAATGTCCCCTTCTGACACTAAATGCTCTCCCTCTTTTAGGTATGCACTTTTTTTCCAAGTGTGTAAATGTGACACTGTGTGTTTCCTGGGATGCTTATCATAATAGATACGTTTGTCAGGTTGCACGAAAAGGGCTGCACCTCTTTGTTGAGTGTACACTTGGTGGCAACTCTCTGTGTAATGTGGGAAACAACACTAAAGCTACAATCATGTTTGGAAGCAATTCTTATTGAAATGAGTCCAACTATACTTTTAAAGCAGGATCATACCAGTTTAAACAATCATGGCTTCCCCTGGGAACTGTAGATTGTTAACAATGCTGAAAGTTGTTAGGTGACACCTATTCCCCTAACAGCTGTGAAGTTCGCTGTGAAGAGGGACAGTTAGACCACTCTGGGATTTGTACCTCGGGGGGGGGGGGGAGGTCTCCTAACAACTCTCAGCATCCTTCACAAACTGCAGTTCCCAGGATTGCAGTGGGAATCCATGACTTTTTAAGGAGGCATGCTCTTGTATTAAACATGTTGTTGTTGTTGTTGTTGCTGCTGCTGCTGCTATTTGTATTTATGTTGTTGTTGTTGTTCAGTCGTTCAGTCGTGTCCGACTCTTCGTGACCCCCTGGACCAGAGCACGCCAGGCACGCCTATCCTTCACTGCCTCTCGCAGTTTGGCCAAACTCATGTTAGTAGCTTCGAGAACACTGTCCAACCATCTCATCCTCTGTCGTCCCCTTCTCCTTGTGCCCTCAATCTTTCCCAACATCAGGGTCTTTTCTAGGGAGTCTTCTCTTCTCATATACTGCCCTATACCCAGAGGTCTCAGGGTGGTTGACAGAATAAAATCAAAATATAAAACCACGAAATACAAAAACAACCCAATAACCCGCTCAAAAACACCACATTTTAGAAGAGCATACCGGTAGGTTGTCAAATCAACCAAAGGCCTGGTTAAAAAGGAACATTTTTGCCTGGTGCAGTGCAGGCAGGTGGGTCTTTTCTTCTGAATAAACGTGAATAAGCTTGGCATGTGATGTTGTATCTTATGCTGTAGCTTTGTTGGTGCAACAGATACCTGCGTGTGAGAGATGAAGCTGTCACTTCCTTCCCTGTCTCCTCCTGTCTCCTGCACATTCTCAAAACCAGCTCCAGAGGAGTGGGGGACTCTCCAGAGCAGATTTTTGAGCCATGCAGGGGACAAGAGAAAGTAGAAGTCCCATTGCACCAGCAAAACGGTGTGCACAGAACATAGGCATCAACCTCCTTACTTGCAAGCAAGTCTAACTGAAATCAGTGGAACCTTACCTTCAAGTAAACATGGTTAGGACCACACTGTAAAGGTTTGTTTGCACAAACAGTCCTTCTGTATTCTTAGAAGACCCCAAAGCATGTCTGGCATGCCTGTTGCATGCAAAAAATAAAGCATTCTACAAATAGCCACTTATAAAAAAATATTTCTTAATTATAAACCACAAACACACAGAGAGAAACTCCAGATGTCAGTATGCACCCTCAGTTTCTTGGTTCTGTTCTCAAACTGTCCTATCAATTGGTGTGTGAAATCCTCAGGTGCAAAGGGTTCCTTTAAATGGTTTTGTTTTCTCCACATAAATTATAATATATTAACAGTAGCAGCAAAAGAGATGAGGGAAAGTGGGGGCGGGGGAGCGGAGAGAAATTACCCCAGCAGGCCAATTGACTCAAAAGACAGGGTCACTGAATGTACCATTATTTCTGCCGGTCATGTTTCTTTCCTACCTGAGTTCCAAAGTAAGCTAACTGTGTAAGCAGGGCTGAAATACACAACCCCCTTGTGACTGGAAAGAGCAAAGCATTCTCCACTTGTGGTTTTCTTGAAATGAGCCTGCATGGAATATGTGTTTGAAAACAGTGAAACTCTTTATTAATCAAGTACTTCACTTGCCTAGGCCAGCATGAAGTTTCATTTATGGTTTTTTGTTGTTTTTTTAAAAAAGAATCCCCTGAAAATGGCTTGGACTGGCGTCTTTGTACACAAACTACAACAGAAGAAATATTTCTGGAATTATCAGTAGGATGTACGAGAGTTATATAGGCATGCGGGAAGCTATGTGTGAAGTAAATTATCTTCAACCAACCACTATTATGTGAGCTTTGGGGACTGATTTTCACAAATTGCCTTACAGAATCTGTCAAAGGTCTTGACAGCCCAACCAAACATGCTACGGAAAATGAGATGTAGCAAATCTCCATTTATATGAAGTCCAGAAATACAAAATGCAGAAATAGTCATCTCCTCCCTGTTTCTGCTGATTACATGGTTGGTGGTAGATAGGCCCTTAGACAGTGAGTTCAGGACCCAGCAAGAAGGCATCCCTATTTCCATTGGAGAAATGTTGGAGGGTATGGTATCTGCCTGCTGGCAGAAAATACACAGGTGCTCACAAATGGGGCGGTGAAATGGGAAGGGAATAAATATGGCTCAGCGCTAAATTTGCACAGGGTATAATCTTGCAGCATTATTATTATTATTATTATTATTATTATTATTATTATTATACCACCCCTCGTCCGAATACCACATGACAGCTCACAACACAACATTACGACACATCGGGTGCCTGTTAATAAAAAAAACCCTGAGTGGCATTGTGGGTGCTTGAATATCCAAATACTGGAGTCGTATATATGAAGCAAATTGAACTCCTGTCCTTGTGAAAGGACAGGAAGAGCACCTGTCCTTTCACAACAAGCTTCTTGTAAGTTTTTAATTATTTACCGGGGGGGGGGTAATCTTTCAAGGAGTGCATGCTTATAATATTGATTCCAATAAACGGGGTCAAATGCTTTTCTAGATGTCACCATTTGCAGTCATTCCTCACCCCCTGCAAACATTATCAGTTAGAGATGTCCATTCCCACCAAGCCCAAAACTATTCCATAGTGGTTGGAATGGTAGCAAGCCCGTTGTAAATCTATACTGTCTTCCTCTTCCTCCTCCCTGGAAGGGTCAGGATGGGGAGGCGGTCCATTCCTCCTTTGCCCAGTCCCTGACATACAAGGCAAGCAATGGGGCGGCAGGCATGCGGTGGAGGAAGCTGACAGGTTTGGGCTCCGTTTCCACCAGCCACCTCTCTCCCCTGACTCAGCAATGGACCACTGTGTGCACACACACTCCCTCCACTTCACCAAGGAAAACCCCTTCTCTCTCTCTCTCTCTCTCTCTCTCTCTCTCTCTCTCTCTCTCTCATGCACACACACACCCTTTGGGAAGGAGGCAGGAGGCCTCTAGGACCCTGTCAGGGTCCTCTCCTTTCCAAAACCTGGTGCCAGTGCCCCCCTCGGCTCAGTGCTCAGTGCCTGCACACTGCTTGCATACCCCTAAATCTGTGCCTGATTGTCATCAACATTGGGTAGGGCACCCCCCAATAGTTTATTGGGCGGGCAAAGGGACCTGGACCCCTTAGAGTTGGTGCCTATGGAGGAGACTGAGAGAAAATATGATAGCCGTCTTCAAATATCTAAAGGGCACTGGCACGTGGAAGATGGAGAAATCTTGTTTTCTCCTGCTCTGGAGGGTAGGACTCAAACCAATGGATTCAAGAAAGGAGATTCCGACTAAACATCAGGAAGAACTTTCTGACAGTCAGAGCTGTTTGACAGTGGAACGGACTCCCTTGGGAGGCTGTGGACTCTTCTTCCTTGGAGGTTGTTAAGCAGAGGTTGGATGCCCATCTGTCATTGATCCTTGAGTTCTGTCATTGATCCTTGCAGGGGGTTGGACAAGATGACCCTCGGGGTCTCTTCCAACTGTACTATTCTATGATTCTATGAAATACTCCAAGCCCATTGCTGCTGTAATACTGGCAAGCCAGTAGATGGGCAGATACGTAGGTGGGTGGTGGCATGGGACCCTGTTGTGCTCCTGATTACATAATTGGGAGTGTGGTGATGTCGGAATTAGCCTCAGAATAAACAGCCATATTTTCTGAGTTTAGACGAAAACACTTTGATTTTCTGAGCCTTGTTCCAGGTCTTGGAGGACTTTGCCCTGTCATTACAAAAGATCAGCAACATTCATTCTTTAGCAAAGGTCTGGTGTTCCTTTGAGGGTTCAGCAGAAGCTGTTTCACTGTGGTATGAATAGCTTGTGGCGCCTTACAAAAACAATTCTCATCAAAGCACATTCAAGACTTATCCTTCTTCTTATGCTTGTTCAGGTGCAGACTATGAATTGGACCTCCAGCCCCGGCCCTGTAAGTGATGGAGAGACGATGACACAAACATTTTGCAACAATACGCAGGGGCCCCCAGGAGAAATCCTCTGAAGGGCTAAGGTGGCGCTTTGGAATGTGCTTTCAAGAAGGCTCCGGCTTTTAACGCATTCTTGGAAGCTGACAGGACTTATCCCACTAAATACATACTTGCACTACCCAAACAGGTGTACAGTATGAGCTCTGAATGCAGAGGAATCTTTGCAGAGGAGGCGAATGAAGGTACAAAACAGATTATCTACAAACTTTTCTTTTCTTTTGGCAGGGAGAGTCCATTGAAAGGTTACTTTGCTTCACTTTGTTACTGTAAATGGAAATAGAAAGAGTATATTAGAGGCTACCTTTTCCTTTTAGCATAAGTACTTTTCTTTCTGAAGCTGCGAGTTATCTCATACTACTTTCAATAACTTTTATTCAACTGTTTAGTGCATTAATATAAAATACTTTCAGATTCAATTCTCTTCTTTATTATCTTGGAGCAACATTATACCATTACAAGCAACTGTGGTATAATAGGGATTAACACACTTTCCAAACAGTCAGTCATTGGGAAATTAGTGCTTACCTCACTTCTGGAGCTGAAGCAATGTGTGATGTGGACCCTTCCTGGCAGAAGCCAATGGGCCACACTCACATTGTTCATGTGATTTGTACTCCTGCTCCCTCTGCCCTGAAAAAAGGAAGAGAGGAGATTGTGCAAACTGCAAACTGGCTCTTGTGCATATTGGGCTCTGCAAAAACATTCCTTTTTAACCAGGTCTTTGGTTGATTTGATTGACATCCTATGCACTTTAAAAATGGGGAGGGGGGTTAGGGAGTTATTGGGTTGTTGTTGTTGCTTTTATTTTGCTTATGTATTTTGTGGTTTTATATTTTGATTTTATTCTGTGAACCGCCCTGAGACCTGTGGGTATATGGTGGTATATATATTCAATGAATGAATGTGTCAGGCCCATGCCAAATGGTCTTAGTAAAATGGAGAGGGAATTCTCCTCTGATCACACCTAACCTATATCATAGGATTGTTGTGAGGCTAAAATGCTGCTCTCTATGCCTTGGAAAAATAAATGTCCATAAGACAATATATCTCTATCTATATCAGTGAAATTTAGTTTTTGGGGACTGTAAATGATTAGTGCTTCACTCACAACTGGCTGAGACCATAATTTGACATAATCATAAATTTAATGAAAGATAATTAATTCTATGTTACTGCTGAATTCTAGAGGCTACTCATTCCAAAAAGAAAATTCAATTCACCATTTCCACAATTCATTATCTTATACTGGTGACTCCCCACTTACATTAGGGTTACATTCCAACGACCCACACACATAAACGAAAATTCTCTGAACGTTCTTTAAATGCCCTCTCTGCTGCTCTCTCTCCAAAATACTACTCTCCAAAAATCAAAGATATCCACAACTGGAATTGAAGATCTGGGGTGGGCAGGCGTCTGGAGGATGTGTGGAAAAGCGGCTGCGGCTGCTGCGCTGCCGCATACATCAGCTGTTAGGCGGGGAGGCTGAGCAGCGTAACCAAAGCCCGGCTGCACCTCTGGTCTCTTCTCTGCCCTCACTGAAGCCATCTTCAGGCTCCAGGGAGAGTCTCTTCATAAGGACTCTCCAGGGCTGGATCTACACTCACCTTTTAACAATATTAAAAAAATATCATTCTAAAACGCCAATACATTTGGTTTCACTTTCGCTTCCTTTCTACAAGGTCTGCTCAGTTTCTGGAAGGGGGTTGCTCTGCAGCTCCCTCTGGTGTCACATTTCAATAATGTTAATGTTAAAAAAGATTGTCGTATGGCTATATGGTTATCAGAACCATTCCTTAACTCTTTTTTAGTGTTAAAAACCATGAGTGTAGATCCGCCCCAGCTCTCTCCCTCCATTTCCGGGTATGAATTTAATTAATTCATTATTTCCTGGCACCACTTGTATACGCGGTTGTGAGTAAGTTGATTGTAAGCATATGGGGGGGGGGGAGGTCTGCATTTATATCCATTCCAAAGGAGCTCTGGTATGGGATAATACTGTGATGTTGTGTCTGCTTGTAGCTGCAGGAAACCTCAGAGAATGCTGCCCTGTGACTCTATAGAACAAAGTGGTCAAGTGCCCTGAGTTTTAGTCAACTGAGAGCAGATTTCATTTCATTAAAAGTAATGCCCACAGGAGTGCCTTAATGATGAAAGTTGTTCTTCCATTTCTTCCCATCCCTGCTGGCATCTGCTTCTTCCCAGGAATGCTTGCTGCGAGAATGGGAGAGCTGACTCTTGGCTCTTCTTCTGCCTAGAGCACCTTACCCCTTCCTCTTACCATGGCTCTCTCTCGCTTTCCTCTCCACAGTTGCAAAGAGTTTTCAAGTCAGGCTGCCCATGTGCAGATATGAGGGACCTTCCAGGCTAGCCATGCAGCTCAGAGTGCCGAAGAAGAAGAAGAGTTTGGATTTGATATCCCGCTTTATCTCTACCTGAAGGAGTCTCAAAGCGGCTCACATTCTCCTTTCCCTTCCTCCCCCACAACAAACACTCTGTGAGGTGAGTGGGGCTGAGAGACTTCAGAGAAGTGTGACTAGCCCAAGGTCACCCAGCAGCTGCATGTGGAGGAGCAGAGACACGAACCCGGTTCCCCAGATTACGAGACTACCGCTCTTAACCACTACACCACACTGGCACAGAGCCATGGAAGAGCCTGAAGACATTGCTGCCAGCATGCACCAACAATTCATCAGCAGGATGTTGGAGAACATGCTCTCAAGAGCTCAGCCTGGCTCCCTGCTTTTGCGTCACAACAACTCTGTGATGTAGGTCAGGCTGAGACTGAGTGACTCTAAGATTCCGTGGACTTCCCGGATATATCCAACAACAGAGTCAGGAATGAGAGAAAATGCTTTATCTTAAAAATGAGACTGCACAGCTTGGCTAGGCCTAAGCCATCTCCTGTCACTACCTCCAACTTCCTTTGATAGATGCTCTTCCTTCCTCTGGCTACACTCCCAGTGGTTTTGAAGGTGCACTGCAAAATCTCACCAGCACAAAACCAACACTCAGATCACTACACTGCTCTGCCTGCGGCACTGCTCTGTTCTAATCCTGAGACAGGGAATGTTCCACTCTGAAGCCTCCTTGGACTTAATTATGAACTTTTCCTTCCTCTTTAAAAAAAATGTTGCTTGATATTCGTTCATTCTCTCTCTCTCTCTCTCTCTCTCTCTCTCTCTCTCTCTCTCACACACACACACACACACACACACACACTCCTCCTTACACAGCAGTTAGTAGCCAGCAATATGAAACAGTCCCAGTTTTGATATGTACTGGGTTGGAGGCATTAAACAGCATAGGTGAGAGAAGAGTGGGATGTTAAGGCAGCCCTTTTCTATATTGCAAAGAGAATATAAACTAAAAGAAGAAGAAGAAATAATTACTCAGCCAATGAATTTAAAAAAAAAAAAAAAATCCCCAAAGTTTGTGTTTGGCCAGTTGGTTTGGGGCCAAATAAGCTTCACTTGATTTCTGTGAGATTTGCTTCCAATTATGACTCTTTGGGATTGGAGAATTTCCCCACGACTTGGTGAATAAGATTTTTGATTCAGCTTTGTTGCTTGCCCAGATGCTGTGTTAGTGTTTGTGGAAAAGCCAGTTTGCCGTCTAATTATATTACAGCCCACAATTACTTTGGCTACGGTTTTTGTGTTTCTTTCAAAAAAGACTAGGCTTCTATTCCACCACAGAAAGATAAACAGCCCAGTCATAAACACATCCATTGGGAGGGAGCTGCCATTGACTTCCATGGAACATACACACAAAGTAAGTGTGGTTAGGATCAGGTTGAAAACCTGAAATATCAGAGTAAAAAAGTAGACACAAATGTCACTGCAGAATAGGCCACTATGGAAGCATTTCAAAGGCAGAATGAATAAGTCCTTAAATATTAATATTTTATTCCATTAATATTTTGCAGTTGTAATACCTCATCTTTAGCATGAGGTGGCAAGTTAGTCTCCCCAATGCACTTTGGTCTGTCCTGTTCACACAATAATTCAGCATTCAATAAACACATTGGGGAAGGAGATTTACGCCCAGTGCCGTTTTGCTGAATATAGAACTGTTTGGTGACCAGGACTTCAGCTAAGGATGGCGCTTTCTGGCATTTTGCAGCCTACCTTCTTAGTTCCAGCTGGAGAAATTCCTCCTGCTTTTACACCACGTGGGTGATTTCCCCAGAAGAACAAAATATCTCATTATCTTTGGAAGGGTGATGAGGACTTATCATAAGCCATGAGGGAAGTAGCTCCTCCCATCTTTTCTTAAAACCAGGGGCATAGTGTGGGGAGGACTGGGGGGGGGCGTAGCCCTGGGTGCATGATTTTGAGGGAGCAAGAGCCAGGTGCCCCCGCGGAGGGATCCCGCCCTGCCTGCCACATTGTCGGGAGTAACATTTGTGTTATGTCTGAGCTGAAAGTTAGCAACTGAGGGTGTAACAGAAAAGTGCTCACAAAACTGGGCATACTTTCAAGGAGGTTATTTATTTATTTTGAAGGATTTGGGGGATGGAGGGATTACCATCTGGTGGCCAGTAACCACCAAGGAGAGCACTATTGCTGTCATAGGTGGTGGCAAAAAATAGAGATGTCTTTGAATCAACCCCCCCCCAGTGAACTGGATCCCACAATTTTGTGTGCCAAAGTCTTTCCTCTCTGTCATACAGAACACCACATTGGGGGGGGGGGCTTTCAGTGGCAAACACTGGGGCTGAATAATGTGTAAATCAATCCTTCGTCAGGAGATTACCCATTGGCTTTGTGATAGGGCAATTTATTGTGAACAGAGAAAGCCAATTTATCAGGGTTCTAATCCTGACCTTTCTGTTTCAGTCAAGCAGGACGTAAATTGTGCTGCTGAACTTGCAATGCATTTCAGGTGCATAGTTTATTGAAGCACATAGCTTTTGAAACATGTGTTTAATGGGAAGAAAGTTGCCCATTCAAATGAATGCTAGAGATACCAGCTCTGTGTTGCATGTTAAAACACATCATCCAGGCTTCAGAAATTCATACAGCTTTAAAATCACATTAAAAGGGAAGGACTTAATGGTTTCTTCTTAGAGATTTCCAAAATTGCTATAGATTTTAGTCATAAAACTTTAACAAACTACCTACTCCAAAAAACCTGTTCTGTGGCCCTCTTCTGCATCAGTGCTTTGTGCTTCACAAATCTAGTGCTAAAAGCTATAGTATCGCTTCCCTTCTATATGAATGCCAGGGAATAAGAGTCAGAAATGAGCAATTGCACCACTTCACCTTCCTCTCTGCATAGAAAAACACAAAAATATGCATTTAAAGAGTGTGTATTGCAAATTAAGGTATTGGAAATCATGAGAGTGCAAAGAGCATTCATTAGCTAGAAGCAAATCATATGGCAAAAAGTTTAGACCAGTTCACAGGACTAGGTTTTCACTTGGAGAATATTGAAGGAGAGTTGACTGGACACTTAAAGACCAAGGCTTGGAACCTATACCATACCCTCCAACATTTCTCTGATGAAAATAGGGACGTCCCATTCCATAATGATAATTTTACTATTTATACCCCACACATCTTACTGGGTTACCCCAGCCACTCTGGGCAGCTTCCAACATATATAAAAACATAAAGTTAAAGGTAAAGGGACCTGAACATTAGGTCCAGTCGCGGATGACTCTGGGGTTGCGGAGCTCATCTCACTTTATTGGCCGAGGGAGCTGGCGTTTGTCCGCAGACAGGTTATGTGGCCAGCATGACTAAGCCGCTTCTGGCGAACCAGAGCAGCACACAGAAATGCCGTGTACCTTCCCGCTGCACCGGTACCTATTTATCTACTTGCATTTTGATGTGCTTTCGAACTGCTAGGTTGGCAGGAGCAGGGACTGAGCAACGGGAGCTCACCCCATCACGGGGATTCGAACCGTCGACCTTCCGATCGGCAAGCCCTAGGCTCTGTGGTTCAGACCACAGTGCCACCTGTAAAAACATAATAAAACATTAAACAGGATTGCCTTCAGATGGCTCGGGGGTTGGATAACTCCATACCCTCCAACATTTCTCCAATGAAAATAGGAACATCCTAAGGAAAAGTGGGACATTCCAGGATCAAATCAGAAACTGGGATGGCTTTTCTAAATCAGGGACGTCCTTGGAAAATAGGGACACTTGGAGGGTCTGCGTATACTTACTCTATCAGTATCCAAGCTTTGTCCTGGGTTGAGTTGAGAGCTGGGCCCCTTGTGAAATAATGTCACTAATTTCACATGTACAGATCCACTCATACCTCATGTTTATCCCATATAGATCAAGCTATGTGAACTTGCCCTGGCATCTTGCATTGCAGGACACGGCATTGGACTTCCCATACCCCAACCCATATAAATAAGAGACCAATCAGACTGGGTTTGGGGTAAAACAGGCCACAACTTTATTGAATACAGATGAAAGAGGTTTGGCTTGGGCATGGGGAAATCCAGGTGGGGGTTCCTAAGACTTACATCAAATAGGGCGACCCCTGCAGCGACTGGTGTCTGGGGGAGTGCCTTTGGCCCTGGGCACGTGGACATGGCCACTCCCCCTGGATCCCTTTAATGGGATACCCCCACGTTTGGAGGGGCAGGTGGGGACTACAACCTCCCCTCCATCCAAAACAAAGGATTGCCCCAATGCTCAACCAGTTGTGACGAATTGCTATGAGGTAGGCAAAACCACCCGGTCAGTGCCAATTAGCCCAGTGGGCAAATTCCTACCCAGCCCTGTAAAGAATGGCTACCACCATAGCCACAACAAAGTCATTGCCTATCAGTGTAAACCGTGGGTGGGTGGGATGGGGGGGGAACCCGGCGCAGGAACAAACAGGCTGTGCCCCAGGTGTGGGCTGCTTAAATGGGCAGGGGGCGGATCCGAGGGAAGCCCACGGTCGGCTCTATTGGCTCTGCCCCTGGCTCCGCCCACGTCCCAGCCTGCATCTCCATTCGCCAATGCACGGTGCAGGCTAAGATCCAGCTCCTGATAGGAAGGGCACTGCTGTTTGAATTCCACCATCGGGGCCCCAGTGAAGCCTCTTCCATCCCGGAGAAGTGAGCGGACTTAGCGTTTCTGCTTCCAAACATTATCCACTGTGACTGCTTGGAAATATCACTATTTTGCAAACTTGATTCAGTCTCGGGGATTGAGCAATTAGGATTTCCAGTAGCAGCTAGAGACATGGATATATGCCTGCAATATATATGTGCCAATTTTACTACTAAACCATAAAGAGGTAAACAATTTCTTGCCAAGAGTTCTTTTTTATTTTGGACCAAAGACAACCCCAAGAACTCATGGTCCTAAAATTACGCCTGTCTGTCAGAGGATATGGCTTCTTTGCTGCTTAATCTGCCTGCCCTGACAGAATTTTATTCCTGACTGAACCAAATCTCACTGTGATGGAAAGTTCTATTTAAGTTAACATTTTCTCCAGTTAAGTTCTCTGGGTGGTGAATAGTCAGCTTCAGAGGCCCGAGGTACTGACACTTCTCAAATAGGTAGCGGAAGAGATTTATGAGATCTCTTTAAATGGGCTAGTGTGGTCTCACTGTCCACTAGAGCTGTCAATCTCCAAGAAGCAGCAAAAGGTGCTTAAATATTTGGGCCTCTCCTAGAGGGTATGAGAGGAAACGCTATCCAGAACGTTGCTCTGATTGATGGGGTGAATAGCAGAGCAAACATTTAACTTTTCATTCCATCTCTTCTGGATGTTTGGTTAATGCCCTTGAATATGGAATATTTATCAGACAAACAATGACAGTAATATTTTCACGGCAAAGAAAGATGGAAAATTCACTCACGTGTCTGGTTTTCATGCACACTTAACTTACAGTAGGCCTCCGCTGCATTTTATTCCTAGCTCAGTGGCATTTGCTTCTTAGAATGGCTCTGTGTACATGAACATTTTATAAAGTAGGTTTTTTTAAAAGGGCACATTCAACAACACAATTCAGCTAAACCTAACTAGCATGCAATAGTTGGTTAACTTTAAAAGAAATATCATCTAACTATTAGGGTGGTTGCTCATGCTATGGTAAATTATGTATGTTTATTTCTGAAGTGCAGTCTACTGAACATATACAGAGAAGCATGTATTATTGCATTCACAATGTGGCCAGCATATTCAACATTTATTGCAAAACGCAGTTGTGACGTGAACCATCGTTGGTTCGATAATGAGCACAACGCACCAGGGACTTGTTCTTCAAAGCAGCTTGTATTTCCAATGGCCTTGAGGAACATTTCCTCTTTCCAGCTCATGGCACACTTTACGAGAGCATACAGAAAGTGAGAAAGAAAGAAAGAAAGAAAGAAAGAAAGAAAGAAAGAAAGAAAGAAAGAAAGAAAGAAAGAATACTGTGTCTGTGTTTATTAGCTAATACCCTGTCAATGGTAATTGTCCATACAGTGGTACCTCGGGTTACAAACACCTCGGCTTACAAACACTTCGGGTTACAGACTCCGCTAACCCGGAAGTAGTACCTCGGGTTAAGAACTTTCCTTCAGGATGAGAACAGAAATTGTGTGGCTGCAGCGGGAGGCCCCATTAGCTAAAGTGGTACCTCAGGTTAAGAACGGTTTCTGGTTAAGAACGGACCTCCAGAACAAATTAAGTTCTTAACCAGAGGCACCACTATATTCCTGGGCATAGTAATGTTACTCAGGGCAATAATAATAATTTAGGGCAAAATTCTGCCATCGTTAACTAATCAGAACTTTCACTGCATCATTTTGCTCAACAATATTGATAGGATTCAACTTCATGAAAACTTTACATAGTGATGAAGTGGCAGCAGATTCAGATTTTTTGTAGTTGAAGCTCTCTATACCCTGTGGTCCTTGGGTTTCCAGAAAACAACTATATGAAATATGCAACATTTAAAATCAGTGAACAATACTGGATACTAAGAAATGCTTCACAATCCTAGCTTTGTTCTTATTACAAGCTGCCTTAAATGACTTTCCTGTAAGGAAGGGGGTGGGGAAAGGTTTCCCCAAGCACATTACAAGAAGGCACAGTGTGGAATTGATACGATTATTTTCACTCATATGTGATAATAACATATGAAAACATGGGAGAAATCATTTCCTTAACAGTGCAATATTTCCCTCTAGTGGCCCTCAGAAAGCAATAGTCACAGTACTTTGTCCATCATCGTGACTGATATTTTGTCGGTCAAATTCAATTCAGTCCTTTTTTCAGCCTACAAGACATTACATACTTACCTGCATCAATGAACTCAGTGGGACTTATTCCTGAGCAGACATGTCTAGCTGTGTGCTGTTCTTTCAGTTTTTAAGCCCCTTGTCAATGCAGAATACCCACATGTTAAACATATGAAAAGCTACTATATACTGAGTTAAAACAATGACCATCTACCCTAGTATTTTCTAGTATTTCTAGTTTTTTTCCAGTGTACTGGGAGAAGCAAAGATCACCAGTGTTGAAGCAATGATTCTTCAACATCAACTTCGTTGGACTGGTCATGTTGTTTGGATGCCTGATGATCGTCTTCCAAAGCAACTACTCTTTTCTAAACTTAAAAATGGAATGTGTAATGCTGGTGGTCAACAAAAGAGGTTTAAAGACTCTCTCAAGGCAAATCTTTAAAAATGTAGTATAAACACCGACAATTGGGAAACACTAGCCTGCGAGCGCTCCAATTGGAGAACAGCCTTTACCAAAGGTGTCATGGGCTTTGAAGACGCTTGAACTCAGGACGAAAGGGAGAAACGAGCAAACCCTCACCATAATCAACTCCCACCTGGAAACCGATGTCCCCACTGTGGAAGCACATGTGGATCCAGAATTGGCCTCCACAGTCCCTTACGGACTCACTGTTAAGACCGTGTTCATGGAAAACAATCTTACTTGGCTACAAGTGATTGCCGAAGAAGAAGAAGAATAAGAAGAAGAAGAAGAAGAAGAGTATTTTCTTGCTTTACTGGCAAGAATGTGAGAATTACTGGCAAGATGTGAGGCAGAACATTTTTATTTTGCTGCCCTGTCCCCTGAGGGCCTTATTTGGAACTGCTAGGGACTGCACCTAGGATTTCATTCATGCAAAATATGTGAACCTACATGTCTTTTTTAAAAAATATATTTATTGGGTTTTAACAAATTTTGAATGAACAACAAACAAAAAACAGAAACTTAACAATATACATAATACCTAATACATAAACAAAAACACAACACAGATCAACTTTTTCCCTTTCATCTTGTCTAGTCAAGCAGGGCTACTGCGTTTCATTTTCAATCATCTTTAGTAATTTCTTGACATCTTTGAATATTATTTGTTATTATCACTTATGTTCTTTTCTTGTCAAAACAAAATAAAATAAAAAAAATCCTTCCAGTAGCACCTTAGAGACCAACTATGACAGACCAACACGGCTATCTACCTTTAACTGGTTCTTTTCTTGTGTAAGTCTTAACCTAAAATCATAAATCTACCTTACTTAAACCTCTTTTTCTGTTCTGTAAGCTATCATTTCTTCCAACTTTTTTCAGTCTTTAAATCTTACAATAGTCTTTTCCAACTCTCTTGTTCCAACTCTCTGGTCGCGTAGTTTCCTGGTCAGTTCGGCGAGTTCCACATGTCAGGTCAGTTGTGGGGGCCTAGTGCAACACCTTGTATCTCTGGCTATGGCTATGGCTCCTCAGGAAATCACAGAGCAGCCAAAAGGTACCTTCACTCAACCTCTGCACTGAGGTATGTTTTCTTCCTCTTTGCTTCCTTGTGTTCTAAAATTTAACATAATAAAATCAGCAATCATATATTCATTTTCTAGTGCTTAAAAACCTGATCTTTTATTAGATGTTCAATTAATACTTCACAAATTGGACCAGCTTAGTAGCTAGCCTGTGGTTTTTTCCTTGGTTGCTTGGTTTGCTTCACTTATTTTTACTAGTAAGAATGTAAAGTTTGCAGAAAATAAGAATGAGAAAATAAAGGAAGTCTGATGTTATTTCCATAGGATCTTGGTGCATACAAGTAAGCAGGGAAGCCTTTTAGAAATAGCTTTTAGAAATAGTTGGTTGTCATCCAGTGTTTTGTGACAGTCTGTGGTCTTTGAAGATGTAATTTACCTCCAAGTGCATTTGTCTCTATACCTTTGGGATCGCAGAAGTGCTTCCTGACAGCATTTGGTATCCACAGCTCTCTGAGGGGTCTCAGTGACCCATATAACCTGTGCTCAAGTGGACAGCCAGTCAAATGGCTCTTTACATTCTTAACTTTTGTTTTGCTCCTGTGTTACATGCACAGCAGTGCCACATTTTCATTTTACTTAAGGGAATCCATGGTTTTGTTCATGAACCAATTCACCCCAGTGTCGAGAAATTCACCTCTTCTTGCCTTGGGTAGGAAACTCTTACCGATAAGCAAAAGATAGTATGTGTTGCCGAAAGATATAAGCACATCAACTAAAGTTAAAACTTGTGTAGTATACAACAGCAACAGAGAATAAAAACAGTATAGGTAAAGGTAAAGGGACCCCTGACCATTAGGTCCAGTCACGGACGACTCTGGGGTTGCGATGCTCATCTCGCTTTATTGGCCGAGGGAGCCGGTGTCCAGCTTCCGGGGCATGTGGCTAGCATGACTAAGCCGCTTCTGGCAAACCAGAGCAGCGCACGGAAACGCCGTTTACCTTCCTGCCGGAGCGGTACCTATTTATCTACTTGCACTTTGACGTGCTTTTGAACTGCTAGGTTGGCAGGAGCAGGGACCGAGCAACGGGAGCTCACCCTGTCGCAGGGATTCGAACCGCCGACCTTCTGATCGGCAAGCCCTAGGCTCTGTGGTTTAACCCACAGCACAACCCACATCCCACAGTATACATTTACACAAATTGTGCCATTTAAAATGAGAGTGTCATAAAATCTATAAACACCTATAAATATTTAAAAATACAGATATTTTGACTTCTATTGTCTTCCCATTAATAATTGTGATTTTGTTTTGATGGCAGCAATGAACCTGGCTATATTTTCTATAAACTTATGGTCGAAATGTGACAATAAAATTGAGGCATAGGATTCATCTGATTTTCATATAGAGAAAATACTAGGAGGATAAAAACAAGGATCTTATACTTTTATAAAAATTACTGTATAGGAGAATATGGGTACAAGGACAAACCCTCAAGTGCTAAGACAACCTGGTAAATAGACCTTCCATAACCGCTGATGGCAAAGCATTGAACCTATTTAAGGTAAGAGTACGAAGGATTTTATTTACTCTGCAATTTGGAGTGGGCTTTCCTGGTCTGTACCTCCTAACAAATAGATATGTGGATTAGACTACATTTCTATGAACAGTTTGAGGGTTCAGCTAGATACATCTTTATGAGGTGACTTGAAAATCTTTTTCTTTCTTTAAAAAACAATAGTCTCTTTTCTTTTTTTAAAAAATTACATTCTATTAAAAGTGTGCTGTTTTGTTTTTTTTTGTTTTTTTTTAAAAAGGGTTTGCCCTTAGAAATCTGCATGAAAATGGAACACAACTGATGTGGCAGTTAACATGTGTGAAAGGCACAGAAACCTGACCAAGAAACCTACATACAAATGACAATTACCACAATTCAGCAGTGCATCCAATGCATTTAATTTAAGGTTGAATTCTGTGTGCAGGGGGATAGAATTGTGCCTGTAAGCACAGTGTATTTACGATTTGTTTATTAATGAGAACCCTGTGTGGATAGAATAGCTCTGACCCTTGGAGGCCTGACTTAAAATTCCTTGTTCTCGCTGGGTGGCCTTGAAAAAGCCCCATCTGTAAGTAGAGATAACAGTGGCCTACCTAACAGGATTGTTGTAGAATTTCAGGATATGTTGATACCTGATACCAGGAAAAGACGGTCTATGAATACATTTATTATTTGAAAGTTAAGGTGAAGCATTTCCAAGAGAAATCTTAGGACTTAGAAGGGTTTGGATTTGGCTGGATCTTGCCCCAAATGACTTCAACTCTGCTTGATTTCGGGGAAAGAGAGTCAAGCAATTGCCTGACTGGAATTCGTGGAACTTAAAATGCATTTAATGTGGCTTAATATTTGCTCCAGCATTCAAAACTTATAAGCAGTATTTTTCAACGATCCGGAGGGCCTTTTTAAATAACTCTGTTGGGCTTTTTGTAGCAGCAAATGCCACTTTTTTGCAGCAGACTGCGTATATGTAGCACTTGAGAAATAAACTGGGTCAAGAATAAAGCTTAGTCGTAATATATTATGGCTTTAATATAATTGTGGAAAGCCAGATTGGAGGAAATCACAAAAGTACCCTCGAACACATAGGAATGTTACTTACTGTTGAGCAGTTGTGAACGGGGTGGTGAGGAGGTGCTATGGGGTTGGTGGATTCGCAACACACCGGCCTCGGTACCGCCTTGTCCCAGCAAGTGACTCAACCAGAGGTCAAGTGAGAGCCAGAGACGCACCACACCAACTGCTGCTGCTGTTGGGCAAGAAAGTAGAGAACCTAACTTAGGGAAATGCAAGGGGCGCAGGACAGAGTGCTCCCTGTTCAGGATTTTAGCCATTCCTTTTCCCCAGCCCCACTTTCCTCCATGGACTCCCAACAGTCAGCATTCCATATCCACTGAGCATGCTCTGCCATCATTAAGGTGCTTCCACGGTCCCTTCCCTTTAAGGTTTTTTTCCCCCTTAAGGTTTTTTTTTGGGGGGGGTAATTATGTAAACGTTGGGGTCCCCCCACAGCCTGCTAATGCTTCCCTCTTGGGTGTGGGTGCTACTGTGTTGTCTACATAAGCAAAGACCTTTATAGCTTGAAATACACACACACTTTTAAAATGGCATCTTATATATTTTATGGTCATCTGCAGAAACACCAACGTCTCAAATGGTTGGACAAAGATTTTTCTGTTCGAAAAAGGCTCACGACGCCGACTACAATAGGTGAGGCTAATGTGATGGCTTCTCTCGGCTCATCTTGAAGTCCTCCTCCTGAGAGATTCCCCTTGTTATTCTCTGTTCAGGATCATTTCTTTTGCCACTCATGGAAGCCTCGATGATTTAAAAATAATAATAGTACAAATACAACATCTGACCTCTAACCTGCTCCCCTTTGATTAAGCCTCATTTTATAGCAAAACTATGACTAATGTCTCTTCCTTTCCCTTCAATAAACTCTCGTATATAATCTGTCTATTATTCTTAATATCCTCTTGCCCCAATAAGACGTTTTGTGTTTTGTTTGGATCCCCCTGAATGGGTTGAATATTATATCTATAACCTACTGGAAAGCATTTCTTAGTAGATATATTGGCAGGGCTAATTTTGTTTTCACAGGTGTTTGTACTTGGAAAGGGGGTTAGCCACAGTCTTGAAAAATCTACCACATGGGTACATCACAGGAGAACAGTGTGCTGTGGGTCCTTGAGCTGTTAGCGGTAGGCAGGGAGGAGAGGGGGAAGGCCAAATTAATCATTTGTGCTTTATTTATATATTCTCTTACTAGTACAGTCCAGACAAGTGGATGCCAGTTTTACTGAGCTGAGGGCTGTCTGTGTGACACAATTTTAGATAACTGGCAAAATGCCATCATGATTAAAACCCTGAGAGCATAAATCTTGACTGGTTTTTTTGTTTTTTGTTTTTAAAGGGAGATTTATTTATTTTTAAAAGAAACCTTTGACTTAAACAAAAACACCAACAGAAGCACCACGACTCTTGTTATTATTTATTAAATTTGTATACTGCCCTTCTCAGGGCATAAAAATGCAAGATAAAAACACAAAATTTGTAATAATTCAATTTGCCCAACAATCCATGTCAATATTGCCTTCTGTACAGTGGCCTGGGGTTTGGGGGACCTAGGTAGCATTCTAAGAAGTGAATCCAATTTATGGCAGTTTTTAATTATTAAAGGTAGGTAACGGATTCAAAGGAAGCACTTCTTGCTTTGCTTCTGGAAAAAGCATCTGAATTGAAAAGGAACGGCCAGAATTAAAATGACTAGTTGCTGTTTTTCACAAAGCTTGCAGTGGCTGATATATAATTATGAACAACATCAAAACATTAAACCAAAGCAATGCTAATAACAACAATGAAGCAGTAGAAATAAAAACCAACCCTCAAAGCAGCAGAAAGACCATAAAACCAGTTGTAGCAGGAGCACAATCCTCACACAAGATCTTAGATGCTGAACTGGATGCTTGGGAAGAAACGTGCAAGAGAAGGTCACCTGTCAGAGCCTAGGCCATTTATGGCTTTAAAATAATAACAATAATTTTATTTGTACTCTGCTCATCTGTCTGGGTGGCACCACTCTGGGTGGCTTCCAACAGATGTATAAAAACACAATAAAACATCAAACATAAACAATTTCTCTATAGTTGGACTACTATTCTGATCATCCCTGACCATTGGTCACACTAGTTGGGTTTGATGGAGTCCAAAAACATGGAGGACCACAGGTTAGCTGCCCCTGCAGGAGATTTGATGGAATTCGGAACCAAATCGGAGGTGGAGCAGGGTCTACCGTATATGAGGTTGTGTGTGTGTTTGTAATCCTTGAAGCATTTTGTTGCAGCTCAGTGATTTGGCATACCCTCCAACTTTTTCTAACCGAAATCATAGAGTTGGAAGGGATTTCCAAGGGTCATCTAGTCCAACCCCCTGCAATGCAGGAATCTCAGCTAAAGCATCCATGGCAGATGGCCATCTAACCTTCAGGGACACCTTCTGCACCACGCAGCTGCTGCCCCGCCCACCTAGGTCTGCCACTGCCCCCTGCCCACCATTGCCCTTGCCCCCCACTCACCCTTGCCTCCCCCACTTACCTGTGCCTGTTGCCCATGTGATATTGGGCACCCTGGGAGGAAGCGCCTTCAAAACAAGCAGAGATGTCCTGCTTAAAACGAGGCACTTGGAAGGTGTGGATTTGGATGTGTCTACACAAAGTGAAACTAAAGTCTCTAATGCTTGGATGAAGTGAGGGAGTAAGAAGCAAACTGGGATGGGGAGGGCGGGAAGGGAGAGCCCTGTTGTACTCTGCCCATCTGTATGATCAGACAAAAAGATTATCCCTAGATTCTCCAATTCCAGTCGATTGATAAAACCCTTGAGATTTCTCAAGCTGATTTTATTTTATTTTATTCTTTTGTTTGTCTGTTAAGAATCAAATTTTGTTTGTGAAGAATCAAATTTCAAGGATGCCCAGAATGAAAATACCAAGACCTATTTCCCTGTAGTTTCTTAGCATTTTTCCTATATATAGATCTTGCAAATTTCATCCACTTTCATCAGAAAAAAACCCCAACATCTGTTTGTTTGTTTGTTTGTTTTCCCCAATGCTGAATGGGAAGCTCCAGATTTTATCCAAAGTGGAATTGGCCTTGGACCCCAAGCTAAATTGAGCAGCCTCTGAAACTCTGAATGAGGGTCCAAAGGGAGGAACAAACACTTTAAAACTAGAATTTTATACTAGCTGAAATTTCTAGATACTTTTAACAGGCAGCCTCATAGAGAGCAGGTAGTCCAAACTATAAATTACCAAGACACACAGGACTGTGTCCAGGTCAGTCTTCTCCAGGGAAGGACCTGGTTGGTGCACTAGCTTAAGCCGGCCAGAAGCACCCTTAGAACTTGCTGCCCTGGCCTGACTCTGAGCATCCAAAAGCAGCACTGGCTTAAGAAGCAACCCCTAACTGTGAACCTGAAACTTAAGAGGAACCTGGACTGAGTATTCCATTTTAAGTTACTTTTTTTGTTTCGGTGAACCCAGTCCTTCATTACCACCAACTTAGGGCTTCTGCTGCCTTTCTGGGGTATAAAGGACCCCTGACCATTAGGTCCAGTCGTGACCGACTCTGGGGTTGCGGCGCTCATCTCGCATTATTGGCCGAGGGAGCCAGCGTACAGCTTCCAGGTCATGTGATCAGCATGACTAAGCCGCTTCTGGTGAACCAGAGCAGCGCACGGAAACGCCTTTTACCTTCCCGCCGGAGCGTTACCTATTCATCTACTTGCACTTTGACGTGCTTTCAAACTGCTAGGTTGGCAGGAGCAGGGACCAAGCAATAGGAGCTCACCCCATCGCGGGGATTCGAACCGCCGACCTTCTGATCGGCAAGCCCTAGGCTCTGTGGTTTAACCCACAGCACCACCCACACCCCACAGTATACATGTGCACAAATTGTGCCCTTTAAAATGAGAGTGTCATAAAATCTATAAACACCTATAAATATTTAAAAATACAGATATTTTGACTTCTATTGTCTTCCCCTTAATAATTGCGATTTTGTTTTGATGGCAGCAATGAACCTGGCTATATTTTCTATAAACTATAACCCACAGCGCCACCCACGTCCCTCTTCTGGGGTATAGGCAGTGCTTTTTTTCTGGGGGGACACAGGTATACGCATACCCCTAAACATTTTGTGAATCTAAGTTTCGCCCCATTGAGGGGCAGTATTTCAATATGCGTAGGAAAATGAGAGTACCCCTAAACATTCTTTTTTAGAAAAAAGCACAGGGTATAGGAAAATTTGAACTGGGAGCCACTGCTGAGCCACTGGGAAGCAGGCTGATGATATTTCACCACAAACCTACAAATGATCCTGGGCGACAAGAAGGATTTCTGCATCACCCTATAAGCCAGAGAGGATGACAATGGTGGTGATGATAAACTGCTGGCTCTCTCCGCTGCTATGCTGCCTTCCTGAGGCTTCTGCATCTGGCCTGCTATCTCACCCCTTCCCTGGAAGGCTGTGGGAAAAGTCATTACTTCGCCCACCCAAAGAGCTGATGAGCACAATTCCTGCCCTGCCTCCAATACTCGGTCATTACTGTTTTTCTCATATAGCCAGGCCACTGTTTTATCTAGGCTGCAGGTGTGAGGTGTCATTATCAATCAAGTGACTTTTCGTGAATATAGTTATCACAACTTTTTGGGGTGGAAATCTAAGCCAAGCTGTCATTTAATTGCACGGCTATTGTGTGTACCCTTCCCCCCCCCTCCATTAACATTTGCGTGTGAGGGGTAATTGTGTTCATTTCACTCCTAGAGAAAACTTGTTACAGCAAATGAGAAGCCTTGAAAACTCATTTCATTTTTAATTTTAAGTGCTACTGTAGGTGAATGTGAAAATTTGCAAGGCTCTGGATGAAACCTGTCCACTTATTAATGCAACAATCAATGACATGGATATCCCCAAATTTCAAAAAGCATAGATATTTTAAAAACAAACAAACATGTCTCATATGGACTAACATCTGTTGCACACATGTAGCCTTGAGTGCTTTTTAAGCATACTTCCTGGATGGATCTCATTGCTTTGTTGCCTTTGAGTTCATAAAGTGTGTCTTTTGCCTATCAGAGCATCACTGTGCCCAAGAAGTATTGTAGATCTTTCCTAACTCAAGGAAGCCCAGTGAAATTTCCTAGGTGCATTTATTTCAGATAAAAATATGTCAAATAATTAAAAGATGAATCCTGGAGAAGGAGAAGCCACTCCTTCTATCCATCTCTTGCAATGATGGGGAGAGGGAGTTTGCAGGGTGAAGGGAAATGGCTTCAGTGTTACTCCTTAGGGAAGTTTTTAACCTGTGATATTTTAATGTATTTTAATATCTGTTGGAGGCCGCTCAGAGTGGCTGGGGGGACCCAGCCAGATGGGCGGGGTACAAATAATATATTATTATTATTATTATTATTATTATTATTATTATTATTATTATTATTATTATTCCCCCAGTCATGGACAGTGTGGTTGCTGGCAGCCTTTCAAGAAGACCTCTGTGACTCAACTCTCATAAGATGTAGAGATCCTGTGTCTCTTGAGAATTGCAGGGCCATATAAAAACTGCATGCAGTACTTCACCTGTGAAGTCTAGAGGACAGTACATAAGAACAAAAGACAAGCCTCCTGGATCAGGCCAATAGCCCACCTGTAACCTTTCCTCCCCTTTATTATTTTGGTTGCCCTTCTCTGAACCTTTCCAATATTCTTTCTGAGGTGAGGCAACAATAATTTCAAATCTGGAACTCCAAATGCAGTCACGCACCACAGATTTGTATAATGGCATGGTGATATTGGCATTTTTATTTCCATGGTTCCTATCGTGGAAGCATGCTGGCTCTTCTTCAGCAAGGCGTGTTCCTCTCAGTGGCATAGCGCAGGTTCTCGGTGCCTGGGGTGCGTGTCCGCACCAGAGTAGGGTCCACGGAGGGTGGCTGCGCCAGCCCAAACCCTGGCCACTGACTGCCTCACCGTGGTCTGATCTGGCAGCTAGTGAATCGAGGGGAAGGAGAAAGCAGCTTGAAGCCATGAGGGCAGACCTGAAGGCTGTGGCAACCCATTTGCAAAGAAGGAGGCAGCTGTCAGAGCCTCTCATCTCTCCTTGTTGGGTGGTGCCACTCCCTCCCTCCTCCTCCCTCCCTCTCAGACAGCCCAGGAGAGGGGGGTGACCGGGCATCCCTTTGCCAGCCACTAGAAGGCCAGGCAGGCTCAGGTGTGTCTTGGAGAGTGAGGGAGCCTGTTGTGGGGGAGACTGTGGTGTTTTTAGGATTTTTGGTTTTATCTACACATATACACAACCTGAGCTCACAGCATCACTACTCCAGTGAATCTTGCTTACCTGAAGGAGCAGGTGCGCAGCCTGGGGGTCATTTTGGACTCACAGCTGTCCATGGAGGCGCAGGTTAATTCTGTGTCCAGGGCGGCTGTCTACCAGCTCCATCTGGTACACAGGCTGAGACCCTACCTGCCCGTAGACTGTCTCGCCAGAGTGGTGCATGCTCTAGTTATCTCCCGCTTGGACTATTGCAATGCGCTCTACGTGGGGCTACCTTTGAAGGTGACTTGGAAACTGCAATTAATCCAGAATGCGGCAGCTAGACTGGTGACTGGGAGCAGCCACCGAGACCACATAACACCAGTCTTGAAAGACCTACATTGGCTCCCAGTACGTTTCTGAGCACAATTCAAAGTGTTGGTGCTGGCCTTTAAAGCCCTAAATGGCCTCGGTCCAGTATATATGAAGGAGCGTCTCCACCCCCATCGATCTACCCGGACACTGAGGTCCAGTGCCTAGGGCCTTCTGGCGGTTCCCTCACTGCGAGAAGCCAAGTTACAGGAACCAGGCAGAGGGCCTTCTCAGTGGTGGCACCCGCCCTGTGGAACGCCCTCCCACCAGATGTCAAGGAAATAAACAACTATCTGACTTTTAGAAGACATCTGAAGGCAGCCCTGTTTAGGGAAGTTTTTAATGACTGATGTTTTAATGTATTTTTAATATTTTGTTGGAAGCTGCCCAGAGTGGCTGGGGAAACCCAGCCAGATGGGTGGGGTATAAATAAATTATTATTATTATTATTATTATTATTATTATTATTATTATTATTACTACTACTACTACTACTACTACCACCAACTACGGGAGCTGCAAAGTCCAACATGGAGCAAGACATGTCTCTGTCTCTCCAGCTTCCAGCTTCCAGCATCCACCCAACTCTTAACACCCAACTTATACACTCCCTACTTGGGTCTATTATTCTCCATCCTGGGATGAGGGGTACCCAGCTAGGTGAGGAGGGAAAAGACCCACCAATTTGTATCTATGGCGACAGAGCTCACTCTGTAGTAGATGATGAATACTTGGCTGAGTAGCTAAGAGATTGAATCATAGAATCATAGAATCATAGAATCATAGAGTTGGAAGAGACCACAAGGGCCATCCAGTCCAACCCCCTGCCAAGCAGGAAACACCATCAAAGCATTCCTGACAGGTGGCTGTCAAGCCTCTGCTTAAAGACCTCCAAAGAAGGGGACTCCACCACACTCCTTGGCAGCAAATTCCACTGTCGAACAGCTCTTACTGTCAAGAAATTCTTCCTAATGTTTAGGTGGAATCTTCTTTCTTGTAGTTTGAATCCATTGCTCCGTGTCCGCTTCTCTGGAGCAGCAGAAAACAACCTTTCTCCCTCCTCTATATGACATCCTTTTATATATTTGAACATGGCTATCATATCACCCCTTAACCGTCTCTTCTCCAGGCTAAACATACCCAGCTCCCTAAGCCGTTCCTCATAAGGCATCGTTTCCAAGCCTTTGACCATTTTGGTTGCCCTCCTCTGGACACGTTCCAGCTTGTCAATATCCTTCTTGAACTGTGGTGCCCAGAACTGGACACAGTATTCCAGGTGAGGTCTGACCAGAGCGGAATACAGTGGTACTATTACTTCCCTTGATCTAGATGCTATACTCCTATTGATGCAGCCCAGAATTGCATTGGCTTTTTTAGCTGCTGCATCACACTGTTGACTCATGTCAAGTTTGTGGTCTACCAAGACTCCTAGATCCTTTTCACTTGTACTGCTCTCAAGCCAGGTATCACCCATCCTGTATTTGTGCCTTTCATTTTTTTTGCCCAAGTGTAGTACTTTACATTTCTCCCTGTTAAAATTCATCCTGTTTGCCTTGGCCCAGTTCTCCAATCTGTTAAGGTCATTTTGAAGTGTGATCCTGTCCTCTGGGGTATTAGCCACCCCTCCCAATTTGGTGTCATCTGCAAACTTGATCAGGATGCCCTCAAGCCCATCATCCAAGTCATTGATAAAGATGTTGAATAAGACTGGGCCCAAGACAGAACCCTGTGGCACCCCACTAGTCACTTCTCTCCAGGATGAAGAGGAGCCATTGATGAGCACCCTTTGGGTTCGGTCAGTCAGCCAGTTACAAATCCAATGAATGGTAGCATTGTCTAGCCCGCATTTTACCAGCTTCTTTACAAGAATATCATGGGGCACCTTGTCAAAGGCCTTGCTGAAATCAAGATAGGCTACATCCACAGTGTTCCCTTCGTCTACCAGGCTTGTAATTCTGTCAAAAAATGAGATCAGATTAGTCTGACATGACTTATTTTTCAGAAACCCATGCTGACTTTTAGTGATCACAGCGTTCCTTTCTAGGTGCTCACAGACCGTTTGCTTAATGATCTGCTCTAGAATCTTTCCTGGTATTGATGTCAGGCTGACTGGGCGGTAATTGTTTGGGTCCTCTCTTTTCCCCTTTTTGAAAATAGGGACAACATTTGCCCTCCTCCAGTCTGCTGGGACTTCACCTGTTTTCCAAGAATTCTCAAAGATTACTGCCAGTGGTTCTGAAATCACCTCTGCCAGTTCTTTTAATACTCTGGGATGTAGTTCATCTGGCCCTGGAGACTTGAATACATCTAAACTAGCCAAGTGTGCTTGTACTACCTCCTTACTTATTCTGGGCTGTGTTTCCCCTGCTGAATCATCTGCTCCATATTCTTCAGGTCGGGCATTGTTTTCTTTTTTGGAGAAGACTGAGGCAAAGAAGGTATTGAGGAGTTCTGCCCTTTCTGCGTCCCCTGTTCGCATTTCACCTTCTTCTCCTCTAAGTGACCCCACTGTTTCCTTGTTCTTCCTTTTGCTACGGACATACCCATAAAAACTCTTTTTATTGCTTTTAACCTCTCTAGCAAGCCTGAGTTCATTCTGTGCTTTAGCTTTTCTGACTTTGTCTCTACATGTGCTGGCTATTTGTTTGAATTCCTCTCTGGTGGTTTCCCCCTTTTTCCATTTCTTGTACATATCCCTTTTAAATCTTAACTCAGTTAAAAGTTCATTAGATAGCCACCCTGGCTTCTTTAGGCACCTTCCATGTTTTCGTCTCATTGGTACTGCTTGAAGTTGTGCTTTTAATATCTCCCTTTTAACAAACTCCCATCCATCATGAACTCCCTTCCCTTTTAGTATTACTGACCATGGGATCACACCCAGCATTTCCCTAAGTTTTCTGAAGTCGGCTTTCTTAAAGTCTAGAATTTGAGTCTTAGTATGCTTGGTTGCTCCTTTCTGATGTATAATAAACTCCAGAAGAGCATGATCACTCCCACCTAATGATCCTACCACTTCTACCCCACTAACCAGGTCATCACTATTGGTTAGGACCAGATCTAAAATGGCTGATCCTCTTGTTGCTTCTCCCACTTTCTGGACAATGAAATTGTCTGCAAGGCCAGTGAGGAATCTGTTCGACCTTATGCTCTTGGCTGAGTTTGACATCCAACAAATATCAGGATAGTTGAAATCCCCCATTACTACTATCTCATTTCCTTTTGAATGCTTGGTCATCTGTTCCAGGAAGGCATCATCTATGTCCTCAGTTTGGCTTGGGGATCTATAGTAAACTCCCACCATGAGATCACTGTTATTTTTCTCTCCCTTAATTTTGACCCAGATACTCTCAATTTGGCTTTGAAGTTTTAAATCATGGATCTCTTCACAGGTATACACATCCCTGACATATAACGCCACTCCTCCTCCTTTCCTGTTTGGTCTATTTCTCTTAAATAGATTGTATCCCTCTATTACTACATTCCAATCATGAGACTCATCCCACCAGGTTTCAGTGATGCCTATTATGTCGTATTTAGTTTGCTGTACCAAGAGCTCAAGTTCATCTTGTTTATTTCCCATGCTCTGTGCATTTGTATACAGACATTGAAAACCATTGATCATTCCCCCTAGTCTCCTACTTAAGGATTTTTTCCTCCCACCACTAGGTCTGTGCGCTGTTTGCTCCATTTGGTCCTTGACTTTTGGATGATCATCTTCAGCATTTGATAGACTCCTACCTTCAGGACCATTGTCTCCCTCCCCCACATAAGTCAGTTTAAAGCCCTCCTGATGAGGTTTTTGAGATTGTTGGCAAAAACATTCCTCCCAACCCTTGTGAGGTGCAGCCCATCACTTGCCAGAAGTCCATCTTCAAGAAACTGCAGACCGTGATCTAAGAAACCAAACCGTTCCTGCCGGCACCATTTGCGAAGCCAGTTGTTCACTTCTCCTATTTTCCCCTCTCTTCCTGGGCCACGGCGTTCAACTGGGAGGACAGATGAGATGACAATTTGTGCATTTAATTGCTTCAGCTTCCTGCCCAGAGCCTCATAATCACTTTTGATCTTCTGGAGGCTATGGCTTGCGGTGTCATTGGTTCCCACATGGACTAAAAGGAAGGGGTTTTTATCCGTGGGTTTAATTATTCCTTGCAGCCGTTCTGTAACATCATGGATCTTGGCCCCGGGGAGACAGCATACCTCTCGAGACATCTTGTCAGGCCCACAGATCACTGCTTCGGTACCCCTCAGTAGGGAGTCCCCTATCACCACTACACGCCTCCTCTTAGGCTTGGTCGGGATTCTTACATGTGCTGTCCCTTCCAAGGTCGCCTGCACATTCCCAGAGGACTGACTATGTTGCTCGTCTTCATATACCTCATCAACTGTGATGAGGGAGAGATCTTCCAATGGAGTCTGTTTTTCATCTTCCTGATTTGAGAGCACTTCAAATCGATTTTGTAGTTCTAAACACTCAGAGCGATCCCTGGGCATTCTACTTCTGTGAGTCACGTTCCTCCATACATCTGGCTCCTGAGTTGGGGAACTGATCTCCTCCTCAGAGATGTGCCCTGTCTCCTGCTTGGTGGAGACAGTGTGCTCTGCTGCATCCAAGAAAAGCTCCAGCTCTTTAATTTTCTGGAGCGTAGATACACGGGCCTGAAGTTGCTGGACCTTGTCTTCGAGTAGGGCAACCAACTTGCAGTTGCTGCAGGTGTAGCTGTCTACAACCTTTGGCAAGAAGACAAACATTGCGCAGGAATTACAGGCGACTACAGTTGTTCCCTCCCCCTTCTGAAGTTGCCGGACCTTGTCTTCTAGTAGGGCAACCAACTTGCACTTGCTGCAGGTGTAGCTGCCTACATCCTTTGGCAAGAAGGCAAACATTGCGCAGGAATTGCAGGCGACTACAGTTGTTCCCTCACCCTCCATCTTGAAGCTTGAAGTCAGGACACTCAAAAGAAGCCTAGGTCTCCCCAAGTAAACGTTTGAGACTAGCTCTCCTCTATAGGTCAAACTGCGCGCGCCGCTGGGCGCGCGCCGCTGCCCTCTAGGCACTGATTAGCTCCGCCCACAGCTAGTCACCAGACAAACACACACACACAAGCCAGAAACAAACTCTCTCTCACACACAAGCCTGGGAAACACACAAACAAATAAGGAAACAAATAAGCACACAAACTTAATCACACACAGCCCCAAAAAGACAAACCCACAAAACCTACAAGCTCAGCTCACCTTGTGCTCCCTCCTCAGTCGCTGCCCTCCAGGCACTGATTAGCTCCGCCCTACAAGCTCAGCTCACCTTTTGCCTACTTCCTCAGTCGCTGCCCTCTAGGCACTGATTAGCTCCGCCCACAGCTAGTCACCAGACAAACACACACACACAAGCCAGAAACAAACTCTCTCTCACACACAAGCCTGGGAAACACACAAACAAATAAGGAAACAAATAAGCACACAAACTTAATCACACACAGCCCCAAAAAGACAAACCCACAAAACCTACAAGCTCAGCTCACCTTGTGCTCCCTCCTCAGTCGCTGCCCTCCAGGCACTGATTAGCTCCGCCCTACAAGCTCAGCTCACCTTTTGCCTACTTCCTCAGTCGCTGCCCTCTAGGCACTGATTAGCTCCGCCCACAGCTAGATTGGCCTGACAAGTTTCCTCTTATAGACTTTACCCTCACAGATACAGGATCTTAAGTTTGGAAAGGGTTCACAGTATCATCCAGACTGACCCCCCACCCAACACATTCAGATGATATAGTATTAGGCATAGTATCATACAGTATAAGTTCCATGAATGAAGACATTTTAATTTTCTCTTATAATGTTTAAAAATGAATGAGAAATTTTAGCAAACCTGATAGTAATCTGGGGCACAATCTGTTATGATTCTCTTCAGCTCCCTAGAATTGCTCTTGACACACATTTTTGTCATGGGCTGGAGACTCAAGGACCCTTTATCCTGACAAAGCAATAATCTCCACCGCACGACTTTGCAGTTCCCTTAGGAGCTAAGAGCTAGCCAAGAAAAACCCACACTTTAAAAATTAACGTTAAATGTTCAATGTGCTAAGAATAACAAAGCCATTATGTTTTAAGCCAAGATATAAAAGTGCTTGGCTAGGGACTGCGTAATTAAGCTTCTGTCAGCATTTCCATTAGGAATGCCGATCACTGATCCTCTGTAACAAGGCCGAGATCCTCAAACCACTTTCTGTGGAGTAGCCTCCCTGAAGCGCGTGCGAGTTCCAAGTCGTGTGGTTTCACCATTACAGCCAAATGCATTCTCCCCGCCCCCTTAAAAAGGGAGACCATGGCATGTATACAGTTGGGGACTCAAAAGCAAACAAACACAATATAGTACCAGCTATTTTCTTTTTCACTTTATGGCAATGAGAGTCCTCCTCCTCTCTTTGGTAAAGACATCTCATATAAATCAAAAGCATTTCTACATTTCAAGAGCACAAAAGTGCTTCAATCAGTTAAGTATCTGTTGTGCTTCACTATGCCTACATTGTTCTTCCCCGTAGAAATGACTAAAAGCTATTACACAAATTAAAATAGATGGCTTATGAGGGAGGCTTCAGTGCCAAGTTTCTCACTAAATGATTGTTTTTAGTTACATGATTTTCAATCGCTGGAACTAGGTGGGTGTAATGGAAATATTGGCAGGCCTCAGGCAATGTGGCAGTGCTAAGAAGTTTTATTATATAATCAGAGCAGCGCCGCCTAATGGATGGAGTTTGCTCCAGAGGCAATAAAAAGCATGGTTTCGGAATGAGATTTTGCTAGTTGCATCCCCAAACCCCAAGATGGCGTGCTACTTTCTTAATGCCAATGCAATCCACCAATCATGTCCCACCTTTGCAGCCTGCTAAAATTTGTGCAAGACTGTGCCCAAAACTGCCTGCACTGCAAGGAGAATAATTGCAAAGACCTTGGCCCTGTACACATGAGAGGACACCAGTGTTCCTAGAAATAAGCTTGAGACTCAAGAGAGAAGTAAAGCATATTCTCCAACATTTCTCTGATGAAAATAGGGAAGCCCTATTCCATAATAATAATAAGGATAATTTGCCACAGCCACTCTGCGCAGCTTCCAACATATGTAAAAACGTAAGAAAACATTAAACATTTTTTTTTAAACTTCCCAATACAGGGCTGCCTTCAAATGTCTTCTAAGTGTTGTATAGTTACTTAACTCCTTGGCTCAGGGTAACTCCATGCCCTACATTTCTCCGAGGAAAATGGGGATGTCCTTCATAGCTTCCAACTGATGAAAATAGAGACATCCTAAGGAAAATAGGGACATTCTGGGATCAAATCGGAAACCGGGACAGCTTCCATAAAACTGGGACTGTCCTTGGAAAATAGGAACACTTGGAGGGTCTGAGTAAAGTTCAGGGGTAAAGAGGTAGAACTGAGCGTTCTGAGAATCATGGGCTTTGATGAGAACAGATCCCTGAGAGCTTCTCCCCATGGAAACACTGAAAGAGTGATCAGACAAGTTGGAAGAGAGCCCCCTGAAGGCAGAATGAGAGAGACCTAGAGTGCAACATGATCAGCTGCAAAAAGATGAAGATATAAAGAAGTAATAAGGGCATAATAGAGACAGTTAGATTATTGTTTGTTTGTTTGTTTGAAATATTTAAATGCCACCCTACACAAAATCTCAGGGGTGCATGTTGTTGTTGTTTAGTCGTTTAGTGGTAGCTTCGAGAACACTGTCCAACTATCTCGTCCTCTGCCGTCCCCTTCTCCTTGTGCCCTCCATCTTTCCCAACATCAGGGTCTTTTCCAGGGATTCTTCTCTTCTCATGAGGTGGCCAAAGTATTGGAGCCTCAGCTTCAGGATCTGTCCTTCCAGTGAGCACTCCGGGCTGATTTCGTTCAGAATGGATAGGTTTGATCTTCTTGCATAGCAACATAAAACCCCCCTGTTAAAAGCAATTTAGACAGGGCTGACTCACCCATGGGGCAAGGTGATGTGACTGCCTTGGGTGGCAGGATAGACAGGGGCAGCAGATTCCAATGTAGAGCTTTCTCTCCCCCCCCCACCTTGTTCCTGATGTAGATCTCCACTCGCTCCTTCTTCCCTGGAGGGAAGGTGAGTGCCTTTCTGTGGTTCACCTCAGGTGGCAAAATGTATTGGGCTGGCCCTGAATTCAGAACAATCATTAAAATAAAGAATTAAAAACCTGCATAGGCCTGTTGGCATTAAAAAAAAGTCTGCAAGAGAAATTTGAAAGTCAAAAGTCAGGATGACTACTGAATTTCTGCTGGGAGACTATTCCACAGCAGGAGACTGGTGTAAGTTTATAGTGCAGGCCCGTTGGGTCTCTGTAACATGGGAGACAACCAGATGATCTCAGCTGTGATAGAATCATAGAATTGTAGGGTTGGAAGGGACCAAAGGGTCATCTAGTGCAACCCCCTACAATGCAGGAATCTCAGCTAAAGCATCCGTTAGGGCTCTGGTGGTTCTCCAGTTAGACCCAGGTTGTTCAACATAAGAGCCCTAAATCTGGCCTGGTAGCAATTCAAGGTGCTAAAGCCATAAACAACTTGGGATGTAGATAAGTGAAGGAATGTTTTTCCCCAGACCATCTGCCCAGTTGAGGCCCACCTAGCCTCAACCCGCAGGGGACGCGGGTGGTGCTGTGGTTAAACCACAGAGCCTAGGGCTTGCTGATCAGAAGGTCGGCGGTTCGAATCCCCACGATGGGGTGAGCTCCCATTGCTCGGTCCCAGCTCCTGCCAACCTAGCAGTTCGAAAGCACGTCAAAGTGCAAGTAGATAAATAGGTACCGCTCCAGCGGGAAGGTAAACGGCGTTTCCGTGCACTGCTCTGGTTCGCCAGAAGTGGCTTTGTCATGCTGGCCACATGACCCGGAAGCTGTACGCCAGCTCCCTCAGCCAATAAAGCGAGATGAGCACCGCAACCCCAGAGTCGGACACGACTGGTCTGGACCTAATGGTCAGGGGTCCCTTTACCTTTAGCTGGCCCACAGCTGAGGGATATTGTTTGTGACAATGAGGGAGAGGGATTACTCTGCAATGGTGCCCATCTCTGGAGCACCCTGCCCTTTGATATATGACTGGTGCCCGTTCTGATCAGTTTTCAGCATCGGTTGAAAGCTCTCCTATTCCAGCCAGCTTGTATGGGGTTCCTTCTCCAATTGCCACTTTTCAATTATTTGTGGATTTCATCTTCTCTTCTTGGTTTCAATTAGTCTAGCTTTTGGTTAGTCTAGTTTTTGGTTTTCAGTGTTTGCTATAACCCATCCTAGCAGCATATTGTGATTAAAATAGGGTTGCCATATTTCAAACAGTGAAAATCCGAACAGAAATGTTGTTGGGCCGTTTTTGAGCTATTTTTATAGAAAATTGGCAAAAACAGCACTGCTACCATGGGCTGCCATATGTCCGGATTTTCCAAAAAAACTGATTTCAGCCCGGACACTGCTGCCAACTGAGGTATTCCGGATACGTCTGGGGAATCACGGGATTAGATTAAGAACGCATTAAAAATGTTTTAAACAAATAAATATGTCATGGCCCCAGGGTAGCATTTGAGCCCAATAGATCTTCCTTGGAGGCAATGCCCATATGCAGGTATACAATTGCTACCTAAACTAGGAAAGAATTGTGTGAGTTTGTTCAAGCTAGGTGTAATGTGTAAGAGCAAATCTAGGCTGCTATTTAGGCAGAACTGGCCAGGCTATGCCATGTATCTTTAAAAGGATGAAACCAACAAACGGATCCATCATTTTGCCATGTCTCACTTTCTTTTGGTTCTTGCTTCTCAGAGCAGGTTCCACTTGTTTTCGATAATAGGCTTCGATACCTTCGATACCCTAAAAACAGGAAAAAAAAGTTCCTGTTTTTTAAAAAGCCCTGAAAATCAGCCACTGATCTGTTTATTTGAGAGCTGAGGCTGGGGCAGAAAAAATAAACACTGTCAATATGTTTGGTGTTAAGATGAACAGCATCAGGCTTGCCCAGTTTGATTTTTAAAGCCTCGGCAACCCTATTGCCATAACCCTGGCATTTTAGTGGGCTTTAGTCAGGCCTCTGGAAGGGAAGGAGAAGTACAACTTGTTTGTACAGCTGAAAACAAGATGAAAAACCACAGGCCCCCTCTCACACTCCATTAGACCGTAAAGTCCATGGAGTGCTGCACTCAACACATAAACACTCCGTTTGTGGAAATCTTTCTCAATGTGCAAACGAAAGAAACAAAGCCCTGTGTTTTTAAAAATAAAACACGTATTTATGCACGGAGCAAAGAGCTGGGGCGAAATGAAATGTTGGGACATACATTCATATTAGGATGCTCCCTCAAATACTATTGTCACGAGCAGCGCTTGACTGGTGCAGCTGTGGGAGGGAATCACTCGTCATCTTGCACCATGGTTTGGTAATATCCAGCTGCACCCCACTCATCCCGTTGGATCTTTCTGCAGCCATTGATATCATTGGGATCATGGGCTAGTGATGCAATTCCTCTTCTCTGACAAAAGTGATCACTTGCCATCTTTTACCCTGAGTCTCCTGCCTTGGTTCATTCTTTCATCTTTCCTGGTCAACATGCATATAATGCCCCCACGGCCCCCATAAGTTATGGCATCATCATTGGGTGACCAGCAATTGTGTCTCTTTTCCTCATCAAACCAATAAGGAACGCAGCCCCTGTCGTTTCAGTGTTTCCCAGTGCCTTCCATGCCAACTGACTTCTGGCAAGCAAAATGAAACTAGCCAGACATAAGATTTAAGGTATGAGGACACGAGGGAGCAAGATGGGACACCAATCCTAAATGCAGTGTTGCCTCCCTCACCCTCAGTTTTAAAGCGCTGGAGAGCTTATGGATCTGCATCTGTCTTGAAAAAAGGCTTTGTTCGATTCTGACCAAACTAAGATTCCTGGAGCACAATATATACCAAGAGACTAAGTTTGGTAAGAATCGAGTATACATTTCCAAAGTTAATGCTAAATACATTACTTCTGGTAAATGAGCCACCATAGCCACTAGAGGGTCGTGAAAATTTGTGCCCGGGGCTTTTTTGCACTTGTCTACCCATGTACTAAAGGGACGTGGGTGGTGCTGTGGGTTAAACCACAGAGTCTAGGGCTTGCCAATCAGAAGGTCGGCAGGTTCGAATCCCTGCGACGGGGTGAGCTCCCGTTGCTCGGTCCCTGCTCCTGCCCACCAAGCAGTTCGAAAGCACATCAAAGTGCAAGTAGATAAATAGGTACTGCTCCAGCGGGAAGGTAAACAGCGTTTCCATGCGCTGCTCTGGTTCGCCAGAAGCGGCTTAGTCATGCTGGCCACATGACCTGGAAGCTGTACGCCGGCTCCCTCGGCCTATAGAGCGAGATGAGCGCCGCAACCCCAGAGTCGTCCGCTACTGGACCTAATGGTCAGGGGTCCCTTTACCTTTACCCATGTACTATCTGAAACCAAAGGGGCACAGTTTTTTCAGCTCTCCGGAATTTTTTCCAGCTCTCCTACCACCACTACTCTGCACGGTAGCTTGATTGTGCTGCTAATTTTAATACCAGGGCCAAAGGGATGTTCGGCTTATCAGTACAGTTGATGCAAGAGAGGCATGATTGTGTAGCTGCTAATATTTGTCTTGATCCTTGTGGTAAGATCTTTGGTAGATGAGCTACTTTTCCTTCTTGGAGTTTTGTTTGAGGCCAGGTCTCTGTATCTTCTGGAAGGAGTACATATAATATATGTTTTGGCAGGCCTTTGGTGACCACAGAGAGGGTTCGGACTTCCATGGTAAGTGTATTTTGGTTTTTTTGTAACCTACTTGAACCTGTTAATAAGTTGTGATGGTGGTGGAGTGAAACTTTGAATGGGTACTTCAAGCTCTGCTTGAGGACATGATGAAATAAATTGGGGAATTGCATTCAGCTCAACTGGGTTTTGTTCTTTGGTTGGTGACATTTGAAAGTGTGTAGGTCTGCTTTGTGCTAGCAGTCTGTCAAACAAGAAAGGAGATTCCAAGTAAGCATCAGGAAGAACTTTCTGACAGTGTTGGCCATCTGCCATGGATGAATTAGTTGAGTTTTCTTCATTGCAGGGGGTTGGACTAGATGATCCTTGATGTCCCTCTCAACTCTACCATACTCTGATTCTAGATAATCAAAGACAAAATTATTAGTTAAAGATATTATTAAGTTATTAATTTCAGCCTATGTTGGGTGGTGTGGTGGTTAGGGATTATGAATGTTTTTATTTTTGCGTGGCTGTTTGCTAGCCACTGTATCGCTTTGGAGAGAGAGGTGGGACAACTTTTAAATATATATATAAATAAATATATATAATTAAATATATATATAATGTATGTATGTGTGTGTGTGTATGAGTGTTATGGAGAATGCCACAGGGATGTGGTTTCAACTTCCTAATATATTCAGTAATATAGTCTATAAAATAGCCTTTTAAGAGTCTGTTTTCAGCCCTCACTTTTTTCCTGTTTGTTTTGAAGTAGTCTCCTTTAAATTCCAATTTTTATAAAAGGAAAGAAAGGCAAACGAGCAACGCGTCTCAAAGTGTTCCCAATGGGAAGCTTGAAATGACAAGAAAGAGGGGGAAATATCAATATTATCCCAGATACAACTCTATTTTCACACATTGCATCTGTTGCTGAATACTTAGTTCCACTGCTTAGTCTCTTGGAAGAACCCCCACCCCAAAGCCGTTTGCTGAATAATGTTCAAACATTTTCTGTCTGCCTCCTTTAATTTCACTGTGGCTATTAAGTCTGCAGCACAGAGTCCCTCACATATTCCAGATGGTAGCATAAATTGTTTCAGGTCAAATGATATTAAAAATAGATAATGGCCTGGACCTCATGAGTCTCTGCAGAAAGACTAAACAGTCACAATGGGGAATATCTCTGTTTTGGTTTTCTTTATGAGGTTTTATGTACTCAGCTGTTTCTCCACCAAGCCCTCGGTGCGCAGAGACCCTGCTCCTTCTGAATTCCAGTTCCACCTCACTTCCTACCCTTTATACTGTTTAAGCCTCATGCCACACAAGTCAAGAGAATCATCTCCACACAGCTGTGCCATAAGCCCCTCCTGGGCTCTCCGCTCGCTGCATTGCTTCCCTTCACTTCAGAGCACTTATTACTGATAAATGAGTTCTTGAATAACCTCCACTCCCGCAAATTCTTCGGAGGAAGTGTTGTACAACTTTTGGCATCCCTATTATTGTTAATGAATGGAATCGCAGTGAAAAGCCATTAATAAAATGCCTTAATACACTGCATTGAGGGGAGGGAAGCTCTAATGGGAGGGACAATGCATTTAATCATTGGTGTCATTGCATTCTTTGAGACAAATTTCGGTCTAGCTGGCTGCATTTGATATTGCCATGCCCAAATTAGAAAAGTAGATTTTAACCCCCATATACTTGCAAATGGAACTTTGCCAAGTTGATATTAGGCTCTTTTTAAAAAATGAAACGTATTCAACAGTGATTTCAACTGAACACACACAGACACACTGTATAAAGGATTGTTGTATGTTGCACAAGGACAGAACCTGTTTGGGGGGATCCTCTGGGGTCTAAAAGACCTCTGATAAGACCTATCCCATTTTGTCCTCATTTCAAGAGTTTTGGGAGTAGACATAAATAAACAAATAATGCTTCAAATTAGTTGTAATGCCTGCTATAACCCTGTAAGGTAAATCGTGTCCTCCATCGTGGAGGGCACTTGTTGCGGTGAGATCACCGTAAACTGTTGTGGGGCGGGACCGTTTGGATAGCTGCAACACCCCATTGGTTGCCCCTCAGTTGCTGGGGCAGAAATTTGGCTGGCTGGGATGGCTATTGGCTGCCGAGGGGCTATTTAAGCTGCTGCACGTTGCTGGAGAGCTTCTCTTTCTTGCAACATGCAGCGGATCACCCGCCCTCCTCTCCCTAGGGTTGTTCTTTTGGCCTTGCTTTGCCTGTCATGGGGTCATCTGTTTTTGGAGCAAGGGCCCGGTAGGAATTTTGCCATTTGGCTCATTGGCTGGTGCCACTTGGTTTTTGCCTACCGTGTAGCAAATCGTCACAACTTTGTAAGGTTGGCAGTTGGGCATTTGGTTCAATGTTTTGGGGAGGGGGCGTGGTTGGCTGTGCCTGCCCCTCCATTGCTGCTGCTAGGGAATTCAGTTAATGGAATCCAGGGGCTTGCCTTGCTTTTGTCCAAACCCTGTCAAGGGGCTAGGGCCACGCCAGAGCCCCTGGGAGCATATGGGGTGAGCTGTGAGAGCGAAGCCAGCTTCTCGCTCCCCCAGGATGCTTCCCCTTACTGGTGGTGCCCAGTGTCAGTCCTGTTCCTGCCACCGTCCAGGTTCAGGTAGTCTGGAACCAAGGCCTAAGCAACCACTCACATGCTGTAATCAATAAAGTTGTGGCTAAAATTAATGTCAAAAACCTTAAACTAAATTCTATGTCTATTGTGTCTTTATTTTGGGGGGTGGTTTTGGGGGTCTTCACACACAAGTCAATATTATTAATTTTCCCCATCCAAAAAAAAGCAGATGGGAACACTGAGGCGGGGGGGGGGCTTTTTTCTCCAAAGGCATCTATAGAGTTCATTGCAGAAATAAAGGAGACTTTTCGCTTCACAGGCAGTGTAAACACTTCCATATACTCTGCATCCAATGTGCTCCCACTGCTGGTTTGCAAAGCCTTGTAGCTGCAATCTACATTTTTATTTTTGAACATTTTGTTGTCAATCTTTTCTCTCCCCCCCCCCCCGGCACACACCTGCCTGATCCCCACCCTGCAATGGTTGGAGAATTCTGCCTTCTCCTTCCCTGGAATATTTGGCAAAATCCCCTCTTTCATTATGCTGCCTGTAAATTGGGGGTGGGGAGAATGTAGAGAACTCTGTTTGGAGGAAGATGAATTCAAGAAGGCAAAACACAGATAGGACCATGAAAGGTATGTAGGATGGGTAGAGCTGCCCTGATTGAAATGTATTTCATGCTCAAAGGCATATTTATTGTAAAAAATATATATGCACCCATAACGGAAAAAGTAACACAAACTGACCAGAATACAAACTGTTCTTCAGATAAAAATGATTGTTGTTGTTGTTGCTAGAAAATACATGAGAGGTGTAGACTTGGCACTCCATCTAAGATGCAGAAACATTATTCATTTATTTTTTTGGTTTGTAATATTTGTATCTACACTTTGTATATTGTTGGACTATAATATATGTTCTTGTTAAATAAACCATTAAATACTTTTGTAAAGGAGAATGATAAGACGTTTTCTTTTCCTGTATATCTGCAGCTTCATCATACATATGGAAGTCCTTTCTTGAACTCCAGAAGTAAGGAAAATTTGTTTTCAGCCATAAAGGCTCCTTTTCACAACTAGGCAGAGCTGGCAAGTATCCCAAATATGTTCAGCTTTCATATTTACACAGTAATAGAGTTTTGGTCGAAGAAAGGGCTTTACAGTTTATCATTGGCCTTTCACATATGTTCCCAGCAATTAGCTCTTGCAATTTTTTTCTTCTTCTTCACTTGACTGAATATTTGGGCTCTCTGTGTCAAATGTTTGCAGTGTCTGCAGATAAAATTCTGGACAGTTTGGAAAATATGAATGGACATGAAGCCAGATAAGTTAGAGATGCTGGGAAAATCCACATTGTTAGCAATTTCACCTGACACTCGTAGTTTGGCTATCCGAGAATCTTTTGTGGGATTCCCATAAGAATTTCAAATAGCCAGAGAAAGGCTCCATACCTTGTGAGTGGATGAGTTCCATAACTGAGCTCAGGTTGACAGTAACAAACTTGGAGAAATCAAGTGCTGTCCCTTCATGTGTCTACATAGTCAACAACTACTCTCTCATTGCCTTTTCATAAAACTAGGAAGGAAGGACTTTGGAGGTCATCCAGGCCACCCCCCACTGTTCAGTGCAGGATCTGCAGTGCAGGATGAATCTGCAGCCTCCCTGTCAGATGAATTTATATTCTACTCTCAAGCAGCTTATACCATTAAGAAGTTTCTCTTAATATTGATCTGAAATCTGCTTCCTTGCAATTTCCGCCCATTGGTTCGACACAAATGAAAACTGGTTGATGCAGGTATAAAAGATAACAAATTTGAAGTATACAAATACAGAAAACCCAAGAGACAATGCCTCAATACAGCCCAAGGAGAATTGAGCATGCTTAGTGACTGCAGAATGTTTATTGGAAAGGAGCAATGGAATGTTGCAACATTTTGTCACCCCAATGTTAATAATATAAATCTAGTAAATCAGTGCAGTCTAGTCCTTTAACCAGACTAGATGAGGTGTTGCCCATCAAAGCCCCAATCTGCATACCATTGACCTTCTGTATGGCAGGTATTTATCTATAATTTTGCTGAATGCCATCCCCATCTTTCTTCAAGTAGGTGGTCTGCCATAATCAAAATAAATTGAAACAATTCTTTAAAAATATAGTTTAAAAGACTCTTCTTAAAAACCTAAAAACTCCCTTAAAAGAATCAAGTCTTCAAATAAGTTATATGATCTAAGAAAGTCTTTAACAGAATCCTTCCAAAAGAATTTAAAGATTATAAAGTAGCACCTTACAGACCAACTGAGTTGTTTTAGGTATAAGCTTTCGTGTGCATACACACTTCTTCAGATACCATCCCCATCTTTGTCTCTGTTCTCTAGCTCCTGCCTCTGAAACCACCTGCATGGAAGTCCAGCATGGTTTTTTATTTCCTTTCCCCTGTCTCCCTCCTGACACCATCCCAGTTTACATCATCCCGCCTGTTATATAATGCTCAGAGTGCTTTTCTACTGGTGTGGTCGTATCGGCCTTTGGAACAATGACATAATGATCTTCTTTGATTGTTACTCCCATCCTCTATTTACACATCTCTGCGTTTTGTTTGCTTTCCTAACTGCTACCAGACAGTAAGATGATGGCTTTTGAGTGTCTGTGAACCATCATCACCAGATCCTTTCCTCGATTGGGGTTTTGCTGTCTGTGATTGCATTCAGTACAACACACAGTTTGCTCTTTGTCTGCTCTTCTTGTGATTTGACAGTTTTGTATTTTACATGAGGCTTCGGCAACCATGTTTCTCTTTCCCTCGCCTCTGATGTGGACAAGTCTTCTCTCTCTCTTTTTAAATAAAAAAGCAGGTCTACAAAACTTGTGCGTCACCAAGTAGCCCCCCAGCGTGTATGATGAGCCTGCCAGGTGCTTGTAATCTGAGTGAGGAGAGGGGGGAAATATTTATTGAGCTCTTGGTGGATCACCCTGAGTAGTAGGCCTGCATATATGGCTTGGTGTGACACAGGTGGTGCAGATCTGCTTTACTGCATACCTCCAACATTTCGCCAACGAAAATAGGGACATCGTATTCAATGATAATGATAATAATAATAATAATAATAATAATAATAATAATAATAATAATTTTATTATTTATACCCTGTCCAGCTGACTGTCCAGCTGCCCCTGTCCAGCTGCCCCAGCCGCTCCGGGCAGCTTCCAACATATATGAAAACATAATAAAAGCATTGAACAATTTTAAACCTCCCTATTCAGGGCTGTCTTCAGATGCCTTCTAAAGGTGGTATAGTTACTTATCTCCTGGGCTTGTGGGTTGCATAACTGCATACCCTCCAACATTTATCTGATGAAAATAGGAACATCCTAAGGAAAAGCAGGACATTCCGGGATCAAATCGGAAACCGGAATGGCTTCTGTAAATCCAGGACTGTCCCTGGAAAATAGGGGCACTTGGAGGGTCTGTTACTGTCACCGCACTTTGCTGCAGCTGCTTTGCCCCATAACAAATGAAAAAGAGAGCGATGAGTAGAAATCTCTTTTTCCCCCAGATCCTGACAATGTCTCTTGCAACGGCCATTTCTTTGTGGCTCTTCCTTAGCCATTTGAGCCATGCTTCCAAGACTAACCACATCTAGTGGATTCAGAAGTATCTATGAAGATGCACTGCTTTCACTGTCCTTGAGAAACAGTCACACAAAACCAGTCCTGAGTGGTCGCTCTTATATCATGCCAAGGTCACATGATCCAAGGAAATGAATAGCTGCAAAGCGGAGCTGGGGAGGGGGAAGCAAACCCTACAGAGTTTCTTCAGGCCTGTTGTCTGGAGGTGTTGTTTAGGTAAGACTGTGCCAAAGCAGAGAGGGATTCTTTATGTGAACATACCGGTATTTGGTAGAGAAATGCTCAGAAATACATTAGGGCTGCTCAAAAAGGTGAACCAGCCCACTCGATTTCTATGAGCAAAATCAAGGCAGGGAGTGCAGCTCACAAGCCAACATGCTGATGCTTCATGTTTTGCTGAATGGCATGAAGGCCCCCTCCATGCTGGGTAGGAAGGAAAAAAAGCTGCTCCGCCTAAGAAGGGGTCACGATCCTTCTTTTGGTCTCTCAGCTTCCTTTCCTGGGCAAAGCACTTTTTTCTATGCCAAATCCATCTAGCCTTCTCCTCTCTGGTGGGCAGCAGAAACAGAGACAACAGACTGACTGGTGAGGGATGGAGCAATCCGTTGCCGCTCTGCCAACTTTCTGCATTTTTACACGGGCCGCTGATTATTGAATATATATGGCAAGCGATTAAATTGACATGTGTGTCAGAGGCACAGATCCTTTTCTCTCTTATTTGACCTCTGAGATGTGTCTCTAACAACAACAGCTTGTGCTTTCTTTCATTTTAATTTTGACTACAGGCAGTGACTGATTTGCGTGTGGAGTTTCATTCCAGACTCCTGTGTGTGTCAGCAAGGCTTATGAGGAACGGCTTAGGGAGCTGGGTATGTTTAGCCTGGAGAAGAGAAGGTTAAGGGGTGATATGATAGCCATGTTCAAATATATAAAAGGATGTCATATAGAGGAGGGAGAAAGGTTGTTTTCTGCTGCTCCAGAGAAGCGGACACAGAGCAATGGATTCAAACTACAAGAAAGAAGATTCCACCTAAACATTAGGAAGAATTTCCTGACAGTAAGAGCTGTTCGACAGTGGAATTTGCTGCCAAGGAGTGTGGTGGAGTCTCCTTCTTTGGAGGTCTTTAAGCAGAGGCTTGACAGCCACCTGTCAGGAATGCTTTGATGGTGTTTCCTGCTTGGCAGGGGGTTGGACTGGATGGCCCTTGGGGTCTCTTCCAACTCTAGGATTCTATGATTCTAATGTAAGGTGGCCCTGTCCTGTTCTGCCCCTTCCCCGTTCCACTCCTTTTGGTGACGTTTTTAGGGTACTTCCGGGTTCAGTGCAATGCACATACTGTATGCGCAGTTGTGCACATATTGGACATGCCTAAAACTGTCGCTGTCCGTATTGCCAAAGCAGGCCTTAACATTTAAACTTTGCTGGCAAACTTGTCCCTCAGACTGAAATCTCTCTTCCTCCCAGCCACAGTGAAATCTGAAATGGCAGCCTGCTCAGATCTGAAGTGCAACTCTGCAGTCCCACTGAACAGAAGCTGTTGCATGATGCTTCCCATTCATTTCAATGGTGCCCACACCAGAGAATTTCTTCTTAGATTCTCTCCAATGCCATCACTGGATCCAATGCAGCCCTCCAATGAAAACACGGCTTTTTGCTTCTTCTTCTTTTTGAAAAATAAAAACTACTTACAAATCGCTCCGTTTCTCAGCACGTTAGTGGTCTGACCAGGGATTATTTTCAATCTCAACCTCATTAATTTAACCCATCCTTGATCTGGATGCATTGAGAATGACGGAGAGATTTAAGAGACCCTGGAGGCGGTGCAGATATTAGTTGCTACTAGCTAAACTTAATGGGGCAAGATTTAGCACACATTCATGACACCTGAAATCTAACATGTGCACCAGAGGATAACCAAACGTTTAAACAGTTATTCCCTATTAACTGCATGTGCAAAGGAACAGCACGTGTCTCCATTTAGCTGAAAACTCTGCTCGCCATACCAAGGTAGCTCTGAAGCGTGGACGGCTCCCCATTAAAGGCAGTGAGGCACGGGCAATGTGTTATTTCAAATGTAGATGATCTAAATGCTTATGTGCTGCTATAAAACCAAAGATTGTGGTACCAGGAAAATACCACCTACGATATGTACACAGGAAACAGGGTGTTTCGTTATGTTTAAATCTGCTTTTTGTTTTGATACCACAGTCTATATTTTGACTCCAGAGTGTGATGACTGTATAACTTCACACATGAATTTCATTTCTCCTGTCGGGGCACATTATTTTAAGGGTGACAATAACTTGGCTTCAAATGAGGTGAAACCATTGTGGTGATAAATGGGATTTTCTTTGAGGAGGGAATTTATATCTTGGGAATATACTTTGGAAGACCACACACCTCTGCTTAACCAAGATTGTGAGCTTTACAACACACTACAAATAGTTGTTCTGGGGCTGAAGGCAACAAACAGTGTGAGCATGTGGTTTCAGGGGGGAAAGTAAGTTTGGTATGTGGGATTCAGAATGGTTTCTACAATAGCTTTTGTGAGGACCCGCTGTCAAACTGTTAGTATATGTACCAGCAGTGTTTTCCTCAGCAATTTTACTAGGGATTGGTGAGGTTGAATTTTCATGGGGCTGAGACCACTATCTCTAAGTGAATGTGTCCTCAAGCATAATGGCACTAGAGTAAAAAAATAAAAATTCACAATCACTCCCATTTGGAATCAACTTGTGCTTTAATGTCACCACACAAGTTAAGTTACATTTGCACTTTTCTTGCACAACTCTATCAATGTTTTTTTTATTAAAGTGCATCCATCATCATTGGCATAACATACTTCTGGTAGCTCTAGCCCCCCCCCCCTTTAAATAGTTTTTAGTAAAGATTTTCTTAGTTTACAAAACTACGTACATTGTCTCTTTTTCAGGTTGTAAAGTCTTTTCTATAGATCAGCTACATTTGATATGAGACATTAGTGTTGTATACAGTAGTAGAAGAAGAAGAAGACAAAGAGGAGGAGGAGGAGTTTGGATTTGATATCCTGCTTTATCACTACCCAAGGGAGTCTCAAAGCAGCTCACATTCTCCTTTCCCTTCCTCCCCCACAACAAACACTCTGTGAGGTGAGTGGGGCTGAGAGACTTCAAAGAAGTGTGACTAGCCCAAGGTCACCCAGCAGCTGCATGTGGAGGAGCGGGGACGCGAACCCGGTTCACCAGATTACGAGTTTACCGCTCTTAATCAGGACACCACACTGGCTGGGGAAGAAGAGAAGGGGGAGATGGGGGTGGGCTGGTGAAACTTAAATTATTTTATATAGAGTAAGTGGGATTTTGTGTCAGTTCCAGTCCTTTTTTGATACTAGTATTCGTTCATTCATACCATCAGGCAGAAATTAATTATTTTGATAGCCAGAAGTGCTCATCTGTAGCTGTTGAAGGTAATTAGAAGCAGGAAGAGAACAAGTGCTATTTTCATTACATGCAATATAGATTAAAGATCAGATCAAAGTTCTACTGATAATAAAGTTTCTGGTACTGGCCTTGTTGCTCTCCAAGAAGCCTGACTTAAATACAGTTCAGTCGACACAAGATAACATCAGCAAGGCAACTATCTGTAAACAAACAATAAACATCCATAAAAATGGCAAAAGTAGTTTCCTTTCCCAAATAGGTTTTATCTTAAACACTAGCAAACACAGTTTGTTCTTGGTATGAGCTTTCGTGTGCATGCACACTTCTTCAGATACACTGAAACAGAAGTCACCAGACCCTGATATATAGTGAGAGGGTGGGGAGGGGTATTACTCAGAGGGGTGGTGGAAATGGGTGAAAGGTTGATAGCTGTGGTAAACCTGTTGACGACTGTTAACGGCTGCAATGAAGTTAAACAACAGATGAAGTTAAACCGGATGAAGTTAAACAACAGATCAACAGAGCTACTGGAAGGAATTTTTTTATTTTATTTTGTTTTGACTATGACAGACCAACACGGCTATCTACCTTTAACTGGAATTAGCAAAAACAGTAAATAAAGAGCTCACTTGTAATATATCAGTGGTTCAGTGCTCATTTCTTCTCTTTCCAAAGAGATTTTATCTTGAACAATTGCAAATGCAGTAATAAAGAGTCCACTTGTGATATACCAGTGGTTCAGTGCTCAGACGTCATTCTGGTAATCAGACGTTTCATCGCTAAAGAGCTTAGTCATCGAGCTGTCAAAATCAATTGCAACAGAATTGCACTGAATTAACAAGTAGAATAAGGAAAATTAAAATTAAAAATAAGTTGAGAATGCATAATTAAGACATACCTTTGTAGTAAATAATATATAAAAGACAATATGTAAATGACTTAAAGCAGGGATATAAATATATTTAAATATATTTAAATACAGTTCAGCAGAGAGGGGTAGGTGACATGCAGCTGGCTCCTGTGTTCTTACTCCAGAGGAGGCTGACAGCCACAAAGGGCAAATGTTGGGAAGGGCAACAATGCTCAGTGTCTCCTCCAGCCTCCTGAAAGTACCAGCTGCTGGTTCAGGTCTTGATGCACACAGGAGCACCAAGAGGAAGGCACCTGTGGATAATCTCAGTACAGTCATACCTCGGGTTGTGCTCGCTGGGGGTTCTGCGTTTTCGGGTTACGGACGCGCCGAACCCGGAAGTACCGGAACAGGTTACTTAGTCGTAATCGCAGAAAATGGCAGACATGAGAGATATGCACTTTGGAAGGAAACCTGACAGAGACTAATTTATTTATTCCATTTCTGTCCTGCTCTTGCTCCCAAAGCAGTTGATATTTCAGAGAAGCTTTTAGCCAATGTGCACAAAAATGAATATAAAGTCTGCATAACAGCATATATTAGTGAACATACAAAATGCATTAGACTGGGGGAGATGACTTTTGCAAAAATGTGGCAAAAACACATACATTAGGAGAACGTCACACTAAAATGTCGATTAATCTGTCTGAGAACTATTTTTTTTAAAATGAAAGTGATGTGGAAATGTGGGGAACTGAATTTAAGAATGGCTGAACGAGAAACTTAGAGAAATCAACATTTACAGATCCACCCATCATTTTGCCCAAATCCCAATAAAAGAAAACAATGAATCAAGGTAGGGCCAAACTAAATATGATGGAAACAGTCATACATTTGTTTGTTTAGTATTTAGATTTCCCTACCCACCATTCGCTGTAAGCTTCCAGCACTTACGGCAGCTTAAAAATGCAATACTAAAAACAGCTAAAACAGCTGCAAATCAGGAAAATAGAGTAGATCCTGAAATATATATTGGGTGTCAAAGCTCCCAGAGGTGCATCTTCAGCATTTGACAAAAATGAAGGTGCCGGACGCACCTCCAAGGGGAGGGAATTCCACAACTTAGAGGCTGCCACTGGGAGACTCTTCTCCTGGGCCCGTGATCTTCTCAGGGCAGCAGAAGTACCAAGAAGCCCAACACGGACAACCTGAACACGTGAGAGGGTCTGCAGAGAAGGCATTCATGTGCCTGCTCAGTTCACATCTAAAACAGGTGTGTATGTGTACAGGCCTACTTTTTTTCAACCAAAAGGGCAGGCAGTTGAGAGAACACGAACCCTCTCCCCTAAGGACCAGTCCACCCATGAGCAAGGCCGGGTTTAGGTTCCTTTATATTCTCTATACGTACGATTGTGTCGCTGTTCACCCTAGTAATAGGGTTGTCAAATTTGCAGATGACACAACCGTGATTGGGCTCATCTCTGATAAGGAGGGTGAAACGAACTACAGAGATGAGGTGGAGCAGCTGACGAAGTGGTGCAGAGCTAACAACTTGCTCATAAATACAAAGAAAACAAAGGAACTTGTGGTGGACTTCAGGAGAAAGAAGAACGATGTCCAACCACTTTTGATTGATGGAATCTGTGTGGAGAGGGTAACAATGTTCAGATTTCTGGGCATTGAATTACAGGAGGATCTGTCCCGGAGTGCAAACATAAGAGGGCTTGTGAAGAAGGCACAGCAGAGACTGTACTTCTTGAGAATTCTAAGGAAAAACCATCTTCCACAAAAGCTGCTGCTTGCCTTCTATCACTGTGCCATTGAGAGCGTGCTCACTTATGGCTTATGTGTGTGGTACGGAAGCTGTACTACCCAGGACAGGATGGGGTTGTGCAGAGTTGTTAAGGCAGCAGAGAGCATTGTTAGCTGCTCGCTCTCCACCTTAGAGCAGATTTATGCCACGAGGTGCCACAGAAAGGCACTGGACATAGTGAAAGATCCATCGCATCCTGGTCACCGTCTCTTTGAGCTCTTGCCATTGGGACGGAGATACAGGGCGATGACAACAAGAACAAGCCGTCTTAGAAACAGCTTCTTCTCCAGAGCGATCTCGGCCTTGAATGGGAAGCCTGGACTTTGAAGTCATCTAATCTTACCTGTTATGTTGTATCATACTGCATGGTTTTAATCAGTGTTTTTGTAGTTGTTTTGTTTTTGCGTGGAGTGCCCTATCTGGGTGGATGGAGGAGCCAAGTAATTTCGTTGTCCCCGAAGGGGACAATGACAATAAAATATATTCTATTCTATTCTATTCGATGAGGCCCTAAGCTACTGAAGGTATTGGGGCCCTTTATATGTCCAGCTGTCCTTTGTAAACAACAATTGTTGCTGTTTTTTGTGTTGAATATATGCTATACGGTAATTTATGGACCTAACAGGTATCTAAAGCCATTTGCACGTGTTGCCTTGCAACCAGTCCATGCAGAATGTAGGCACCCTATATATAGAAAGGAGCAAACCAGTGATATTTGAGGGAGCAGGCTAGCAGGCAGGGCCCATGACTTACATCATAGGAGCCTACACAACACAAAACACGGTTGCTGTATGTAGGTTTTATTTTATTTGTTTTTTATCTTCTATTTTGGAAATGTACATCCAGTTTTTTCCCCTTTAATTTTTTGGGGGGGGCTCCCAAGAGAGTGGGGCCCTAAGCTATAGCTTGTTTAGCTTATATGTAAATCTGGCAAGACAACTGCCTTGGGTGGCAAGATCCACAGGGGCAGGAGATCTCCATGTACACCTTTATGATGGCTATCTTCAAATGTCTAACTCTAAAGGGCTGTCAGTGTCACACGGAAGATGGATCCAGCTTCTTTTCTCCTGCTCCAGAGGACAGGACCCAAACGAGTGGTTACAAGAAAGGCGATTACGACTAAACATCAGGAAGAACTTTCTGATGGTAAGAACTGTCCAACAGTGGAACAAGCTCTCCTTCGTTGGAGGTTTTTAAGCAGACCTTTAGTTGGATACTTTAGTTGAGTTTTCTACGCTGCAGGGGGTTGGACTGGATGAGCTGGGGGGGGGAGTTGCCTCCCAAGTCTACAATTCTATGATTCCCCTCTTGTTCCTGATGTAGAACTGCACTCACCGCTTCTTACCTGGTGGGGCAGGAGCAGTGCCGGATTTGGCGCTGTGGATTAAACCACAGAGCCTAGGGCTTGCCGATCAAAAGGTCGGCAGTTCGAATCCCCGCAAAGTGGTGAGCTCCCGTTGTTCGGTCCCAGCTCCTGCAAACCTAGCAGTTCGAAAGCATGTCAAAGTGCAAGTAGATAAATAGGTAGTGCTCCAGCGGGAAGGTAAACGGCGTTTCCGTGCGCTGCTCTGGTTCGCCAGAAGCAGCTTAGTCATGCTGGCCACATGACCCGGAAGATGGACGCCGGCTCCCTCAGCCAGTAACGCGAGATGAGCGTTGCAACCCCAGAGTAGGACACGACTGGACCTAACAAGGTCCTAACTGGACTGACCTAACTGGACTGACAAGCTGGAACGTGTCCAGAGGAGGGCAACCAAAATGGTCAAAGGCCTGGAAGCGATGCCTTATGAGGAACGGCTTAGGGAGCTGGGTATGTTTAGCCTGGAGAAGAGAAGGTTAAGGGGTGATATGATAGCCATGTTCAAATATATAAAAGGATGTCATATAGAGGAGGGAGAAAGGTTGTTTTCTGCTGCTCCTGAGAAGAGGACACGGAGCAATGGATTCAAACTACAAGAAAGAAGATTCCACCTAAACATTAGAAAGAACTTCCTGACAGTAAGAGCTGTTCGACAGTGGAATTTGCTGCCAAGGAGTGTGGTGGAGTCTCCTTCTTTGGAGATCTTTAAGCAGAGGCTTGACAGCCACCTGTCAGGAATGCTTTGATGGTGTTTCCTGCTTGGCAGGGGGTTGGACTGGATGGCCCTTGTGGTCTCTTCCAACTCTATGATTCTATGATTCTAATGGTCAGGGGTCCCTTTACCTTTACCTTTAAACAAACTATAGCTTAGGGCCTCACTCTCTTGGCCCCCCCCCCCAAATTTTTCACTATTAATATACTTCTTCTTAATTGTATTTCAGTTCAGCATATACTCAACACAAAAAACAGCGGCAATTTGTTGTTGACAAAGGGCAGCTGGACATATAAAGGGCCCCATTATTGAGGCTTAGGGCCTCATCAAACCTAAATCCAGCCCTGGGCAGGAGGCACCATTTTGTTGTTCGTCTCCATCTGTCTTAGCCCCTCCTGCTCAATGGCTTTGGGTCTTTCCCTCCCAGCCTGACTTTCAGTATTGGCATGTGAAGGGGGGGGGGGGACTGGGATGTCGGTTTCCAGCAGAAACAGGAACAGAAATGGCTGATATTTGCTTATTCACCTCATGTCTGGAATGGAAATTAATCCAGGGCATATAGTCAGTATTCACCGTTGTGGCTCCCAGGTGATATTTCCTGACCCCTCCCAGATTTGCATTGTGTTCCCTTTGCACTGAAATGAATGGTGTGGAATTACATAAAAAGAATGCAATTAATTAATGCAGTTAATCATGTAAATTCCACCACAGCAGAGAACGGGATGAATAATGTGGCTTTTGTTAAAAACCAAATGGGAGTTCATCAGAGACAGCACTGCATGGTGGCAAACATGAGTCAGGAAAGAAATTGATGCCTTCATGCACTCCCCCCCTTTTTTTTTTAAAAAAAGGAAGAACTTCCACCCCCTATTTTAGATATAAATGGGACTGACATAGAATAGCAAATGTTGCTTCCTCTTCATGTCCAGTTTGGTCCTGAGTCACAACTAGCTAAAGTCCCATTATTGTCAAAGGGATTTCTTCACAGCTAATTTTAGTTGGGTTGGAGGAAAAAAAACATTTTAACAAGGGAGTTTGTACTCTGGTTAAATGCGCAGTGTGTAATCTAATATGGATTCATTTGTTCCAAGTGCCTCTGCACTATGGGAGACATCCAAGGATATCTGCTCGCTTGTGCAACAAAATTCCACTTGTGCAGAAGCACTTCTGGTTTCTCTACTCACCTTCCCAGCCCCCCCCACCATGTGACATACTTTACATAGTACAAACCATCCAAAAGAATATTTTGTATTTTAAAAAAGGAAAACATAAAATCTGATCCATACAGTACCACTGGTTTTCCATAGCTGTCACTTTAAACGTTTAGTTTATAAAAGCTCAAGGAAAAATTAACAAAGAATAATAATATTTAAGCTCTTCTGAACAATTGCATTTACACTTCAGTCCTATATAACTTGAGAGGAGGTGTTGCCAAACACTTATGAGTTCTCTTCACTAGTGGAACTGGCAACCTTATATTTTTCTGAGCCTGGTCTGCCCTCTAGTGGGCTTTATTACAAAGCTCACTTGGGAAATCTTTAAAAGCAGGTTCTTCCTTGTTTTTATTATTCCAAAGTTTCCATAGTTAAAGAGCTGTAATAATGACATGGCGCATGTTACTGCCGCACACTAGTCACGTAAAGCCGTATCTACACCATGCCTGTTTTTAATTGAGAACTTCATTTTCTCTCTATGTCACGGGTAGGCAAACTAAGGCCCGGGGGAAGGATCTGGCCCAATCGCCTTCTAAATCCGGCCTGTGGATGATCCGGGAATCAGCGTGTTTCTACATGAGTAGAATGTGTCCTTTTATTTAAAATGCATCTCTGGGTTATTTGTGGGGCATAGGAATTCGTTCATTTTTATTATTTTTTTCAAAATATAGTCCGGCCCCCCCACAAGGTCTGAGGGACAGTGGACCGGCCCTCTGCTGAAAAAGTTTGCAAAAGAGTGTTGTCGTGCAGCCCCCATTGGAGGCTGTGTGCTACCTCCTCACAATCCTGGATTTGCATGAAGTCAGATAGGGAAGCCAAAGGGAAGGCAGGCTGCACAACAGCCATGGCTGTGGTATGAGAGCAAGAAGGGGAGGAGGATACCGGCAGGATGGCGGCACTCACAATGGTATTCTCTCTGTTCCCAGCATTTCATTTTCAAAGCAAGTGTCTAGCTCTCCTAGGAAGAAAGCAATGCAGCAAACTGCACAGGCCCCCTTCCAAACAATTTCTGTGAAATGAGCCAGCCTGGCTGTTACTGCCTGTCAGTGTTTTTAGCCAATGAGTGATGGCAGAAGTGTGATTGACAAGTGCATTGCCTGCACATCAGGCAAGAAGCATCCCTGGATCCTAGTTGTCGTTTACACCTCCTTTTCTGTGTACTTTTCCTGCATCTGACTTATTTTCTAGTCCTTGAAATCTCTTAAATTTGCCTTTCATTTGCCCCCAACAGCCTGGATGAATTTTTCCTGTGGTGGGTTCATCTGAGATCAGGCAGGCACTAGAAGCTTTTCCCTTGCAACTACAATAAGTTTACATGAATGTTAAAGAATACCCCTTCCCAAAAGACAAATGTGAAAACTTTGTGAAGTTGTTTAGGCTTGCCTAGGCTGTGGTTTAGGGTTGGTGATGGGGAAAACAAGATTCTTGTGCCTTTAAGAGTTGTGTAGCAGGCAGAGATTCAACCAATTAAGTCTAGTATGGAAATACAATTATGGAAATTACAGACGGGGTAATAATAATAATAATAATAATAATAATAATAATAATAATAATAGAATCCACCCACTGGCTGCCCTTGATGAACCTTTTGAATATTATTATTATTATTATTAAAATGTGGGGGTTAGAAACACGGGAATGCTCTCATTGTTGAAGTATTTGCTTTGTTGCCTGCTGGCATGTGGAACATGTGGAAAGATAGTGGCAACCCTTTTTTATTTCTGCTGCCTGCCACACAGCAGGAATTGTACCAAAGCTTTTGGACGTGGGAGACCAGCACACCACCATGAGTATTTCTACCGTTTCCCTGATTGCTCCTACTTTGTTTTTTGATGAGGTGGAAACCCATTTCAGAGGCATTATTGCCATCACCGTTCCCTCCTGCTTAGCATGGACCCAACATGCCATATGGAGCCTTTTCTTCCACCTGAGCTTCACCAATGATTAATATTTTTGTGGGATGCCTTATTCTGCAGTCTTCATCCTTCTCAGTCATGGCACCTTGTGGAACTCCCTTCTTCAGGACATCTGCCTGATAGATGCTTTTAGGTTATTTTATAACACTTTTATTCCTAGGCAATCCTCGAGGAATCCCTGGCAACTGAACATATATGAAGGTTTCTCTGAAAAACTAAATAAACAATCCTCTGCAATGGAAACACGCAAAACAGGGGTTTGCCCATCTAGTAGCAATAAGATTTAGTTTGATACACAACATTATTTGCAGAAGATTTTGATGAATCTCTCTGACTGAGATTTCTCAGCCTTTCCATATAGATGGTGCTAGACCCTTACGTTTGAGCATAATATGAGGAAGAACTACTTATAATACAACAAAAATGTGGGTTGCGGGTTGTTGTTTTCTGCATGGTTTGCTGAAATTTGAGGCATTATTTGAAACAAAAGTGAATGACTAGCTGAATGAATATTACAGCTTCCGCTGCTGGAAATGAATGTCAGACGGATCCTATTGCAGATTACCTGTTTGAAAAAAGTTTGAAGGTTATACTGATGATGAATGGCTCATAATGACCAACCGCAATCACATGTAGCCTGAATTGATCATCACTTCAGTTTGTAGCCTGAGTTGTGTAGCGCTGATGAGAGAGGGCAGAGTCGCTATGTCCCTTTCTTGCACCTCTTTGCCAGCACTTCTCAGCTGCCTGCTAGAGTAAGCTGGGCTTTAGTGTTGCCTCACAGACTCTTGGGAAATGAGCTGGAAAAAAGCAGCTTGGGAAAAAAACAGGATGGGAAACGCCAGAGGTGCACCCACCAATCGAGAGGATTTTGACGGAGTGCTATGGCAGTTGTTTTTTCAGCGCAAGCGTCTCTGCTTGCCAGCCTGAATGATTCCCCCATCTCCTCCCACTCCATACTGTTCTGGGCCATGATCTGACTCAGAAAAAAGGCAGCTTCCTAATTTATCAAATTTTGAAACATAGCCGTCAACCCTCCCTTTTTTTGGCGGGAAACTCCCTTATTCCAATGCCGTTTCCCGCTGCTATCCCGGATTGTTGATATCCCTTAAATTCCCCGGATTTCAAAGGAAGCAGCTCCTCTCCCTCCCTGCCAGCCAGGGAGGCTCCTCAGCTGCCAATAAGGAGTCTGAGACCGACTGGGGGCGGAGCTTGCATGCCTTGTGCAGCCAGACCCTCACGCCCAACCAGACAGACAGCCTGCCTGCCATCTACGTGCTCGCTCTTTCCCTCACCCGTTCACGCGCAGCCTCTGGAGCGCAGGGTGGCGAGGCTACTTGGTGCCATTGCACCGCCGTCGCGGCATCCCTTATTTTCAAATCCAAAAGTTTGGAAAAAATCCCTTATTTTCAAATCCGAAAGTTGACAGCTATGTTTTGAAAGCATGATACAATTGAACACAATGCAAGATAATTGATTGAGTAATGTCAGGTTCCACCCTTAGCACAGCAATAGTGAACCTTTTAGAGACCGAGTGCCCAAACTGCAACCCAAAACCCACTTATTTATTACAAAGTGCCAACACGGCAATTTAACCTGAATACTGAGGTTTTAGTTTAGAAAAAAATGACCCATACATTAACATCTTTTGTCTGAAAAGAAAAACACAATAACAGAGCTTTCAATGATAGAAACAACTTTTTAATTGAAAGGTAAAAGTTTGCATTATCCTTGTTTGGGAAATCATGAAAAAAGGAATGACAACATGGCCGTTTTGATAATTTCCCTTCAAGAAACTCTTCTTTGGGAGATTTCAAAGCAGAAGCTGAATGGCCACCTGCCATGGATGCTGTCGTTGAGATCCCTGCATCGCAGGGGGGTTGGACTTAGGTGACCCTCCGGTCCCCTTCCAACTCCCCACAATCCTATGGGAAAAACAAAACAGCCTCCTTTGCCCCCCCCCCCCACTGTGTGTCCTTAGCAGGAAGGATCTTGCACTTGGCCATGGCGATGGGAGAGAGTTCAGCTCGAAAGTTTGCCTCGGTGCAGAACTGCCAGTAAGCCTGGCAGTAGTTTGCTCCCTCTCGCATGAGCAGGCTTTAGAAGTGCAGCCCAGCAGGCTAGCCATCACATCATAGGATTGTGGGGAGATGGGAGGGGCGATGGTGTGTGTGCCCACAGAGAGGGCTGCCATAGGTTTGCCACCACTGCCTTAGCACTATCCCTGAGCTTTCAAGCTGTGCTGCAAAGCCCAAGGTCTGAAGTTCATAAGACTCAGGGTTTTCAGTGGAACTGAACTGGGACACACAGCCACTTTCCCTCTCTGCGGCTGAGCTTTGAGTGAGGCATCAACCAGTAAGCCTTCCAGCACAAGTACTGGGTGGTCAAGAGAGGCCCCACTTGTGGTAATGGGGCAGAAGGAGACTATACAAAGCGCTTCTCCACACAGCACATGGTTGACCTGTGGAATCCACTGCCAGGTTCAGAGGCCGTGAACTTCTGAATATGGTGGGTGAGTGGGGGCAATAACAGCGGAGGGATGTCGCCTTCATGCCTGGCTTTTCAGAAGCATCTGGCCGGTCACTTTTGAAAAGGCTGAAGTAGATGGGCTTTGTAATTGTCTTAGGTTCTGGTGATTGACACCGCACATGCTCCCCCCCCCCCGTAAAGGAGTCAGCAGAGGTAATACCTTTTCTCCACATAAGCTACGTTACTACAATTTTCCTCACATCTACAGTAACCAATCCTCACAATTTAAAATAACACAGCGGGCAGAATTCTGCAAAAGAGCGCAGTTCATGCTTTAGAGGAGATGGTGATTCTGAGGGGAAAGGGAATTAACACATGTTTTTGCCAGGAGTGCTGTGCATAAGTTATGTGCCAGCTTTAAAAAGGAAAAAAGAAAATCCACAGAGGCAACAGGTTCTCCATCTGAGCCTGAAAAAATATGGAATTGCTTTGTGAGGACAGTGTGGCTCCTTCTTCAAAAGAGGGTGAAAACTCAACATCTATGTTTGGATGTGCAAAAATGAATAAATAACCTGTTTACCTCAGGCCTGGTGGGCATGGTAGCTACCCACCACTCTGAAACTCCAGCGAAGTTGGCAAGCTGCATTTTCCAGAGGAAAGGGATGTTTTTTTGCTGCCTGTTGATACATTCATTGCCTGTCAGTCAAAGGCTACTCTTGGCACTCGGGGCCTGTTTTCCTGACTCCGGTGGAAGGGAGCCAGGTGGCAGCTGAAGCAGAGGAGAAAGAAAGGAAAGGGGGGGAGAGACAGAAAAAGCTTGCAGAAACTTTTAGACAAGTAAAGGAGTCTGAAATCTTCCTCTTCTGCCAGTGCTATTTTCTGAAGTTTTGGGGATAGTTTGGGTTATTCTACAAAGTATAAAAGAAGAATAAAATGGATTATGTCCCGTCCCCCCCAAGGAAGAGTTTAACCTTTGGTAGGAAAAATGGAAATAAATATAATTAATCTCCTTTTTTGTTTTGTTTTTACCTTTGCAGCCATGAGGAGGCCTACGACCCTGGCCTTGGCATGCATGTTTTAAATAAACATCTCCCAGAAAGGCCATAAACCTCTGGTACATTATCCCCACGAGGGAACTGACCCTGTATAGCAGCCACCTTCAGGAAACTTGGTTGCTGCAGAACAGATTATTTTTCAAAAGGCACCCCGCCCCCCGCCCCGCAGCAAAGTAATGTAAGCAGAGCAGTTGTTTGGATTACAAAGTTTATGCTCCACTGACGTCATTCACTCTTTCTTATGAATGGTAGAAATATAACCATAACGGTGCAGGATTTTGTAAGGGCAGCTGGCCTGCAATGCCTCACATATTGTGATCCTGCCACTTGCGAGCGCAGCAATTTCCAGTTGTTCTGGTAGGCTATCTCACCCCCTTGGATAGCAGTTTCATGAGACAAGGAGTCATTTTATCAGGCTGACACCCCCACCCAAAGAGAAACACAATTTAATATAATACAAATGGTGAACTTTGGTAGTTTAAAATTCTCCATGGTTGCTCAGTGGTAATTAACACAGGGGATGCTAGATCTTTATCACTTAGTCAAGTATCACCACCAGTAGCATGCAGGATGGGAATTTCAGTCTAACAACATATGCCCTCTAGCAGGGTTTCCCAGACTTGGGTCTCCTGCTGTTTGGGGACTACAGTGCCCATCGTCCCTGACCACTGGCCCTGCTAGCTAGGGCTGATTAATAATGTAGAGATAGAGGAAAGACACAAATGAACGGAAAGTTGTGGCAAATTATGTATACTCCAATCCTGAAATTGATTTTAGAAATACTCCAGAATTTGACAGAAGAGGACTAAGGCAGAAGGAATCAACAGAACGTTCAATGAATAGAATAGGTGAAATTCACTCCTCCGTAGTGGTGCTGTGCTCAGCTGCTGGGAATAAACCTCACTCTGTTGTTGTTGTTGCTGCTGCTGCTGCTGTCCCTGCTGTTTTGTCCCCTTCCCATCCTCTCTCACAGACATGTATACTCCCTCCCTTCCATAGTTTGCCTGGACCTGGGCAAACTGTGGTTTCTGCTAACCAGAATGACCTTCAAACCTTTTTTGAAGACTCATTTCGCTCTAATAATGGCTTGCCAGATTTTAATATTATTGTGATCAAACAAAACCAAAACTCCAAAAAACCAAATTGGCTAATAAATATTGAGAACAGTTTACTCAATCAAACATGTTAAAATGAACACATTAAGGTGCAGTGTGCAAATCCAAGCCTGTAAAAACTCAATAAACTGATGGCAAAATACTGAGGCTAATGATAATGTCCTAGCGTAATCAAATTACGCAAAAGTGTTGCAAATGGTACTCTACTGAACGCGCAAAGTCTTTTGTGAGGGAACGGTCACAGTCAGGCAAGAAAACATGGTCATTCCGTGCGCTGCTCTGGTTCACCAGAAGCGGCTTTGTCATGCTGGCCACATGACCCGGAAGCTGTACGCCGGCTCTTGTCCAATAAAGCGAGATGAGCGCCGCAACCCCAGAGTTGGACACGACTGGACCAAATGGTCAGGGTCCCTTTACCTTTACCTTTACAATGAAATTATAGATTCTCACAGGCACAGCAAGTGTTGTTTTTTTTTTAAAAAAAAAAAAAAAGGAGAGGAGAGAGTCCACAGCCCATTCCTGACCCTCCATGCTATGCTGGGAGGAAATGTCACATAAACTGAGGCACCACCAGAGTTGCATGGAGTAGACATTTGGACTAAGAATCAACAAACTCCATTTCAGAAAGTCCATCTCTAAATCACCATTTGATCAGCTCAATGAAATGAATCAATGTCTCAGGACGCCCCAGGGTACTACTGGATGAGGAGACAACTTGGACTCTGCATCACATTTAACTCTCAGCTAGATCACCTGGAATAGTTGGTTGCTGGTGGCACAGTGGAATCAACCTTCTGCATGTGTCTAAACCATCATGGCGTTTGATACTCCTGCCAGCTTGAATTAGTAGTTTATCAGAGACCAGAAGGATGGGAACCGCTGCTGGAGGAAAGGATGATGAATCGCGTGACACAGAGCAAATGCAACTGTGATTAATGGGACATAGCAAATCAACAAAGAGAAAGCCAACTGTGCAAAGAGATAACAAACCCCACAAAGAGCAAATTATTGTCTAAGGTGATGTAATTAACTCCCCAACTCTCCATGGTTTGTATGGCTGATTCTACTGAGGCCGGCTGTTGTAATGACAAGATTATGTGGGGGTGGGTGGGTGGGGGGTTCGGGTTAAGCACTAGTCTCTGAAACTACATTTCTGCCCAGTACATGGAACGAGAAGAATGTCAAAGTTGAAGATACTGCAATTTGTAATAGAACAGTTACAATAAACTCTCGCGATTCTTTTGACTTACATTCTCCACAGAAGAGACAATGGGAAGAAAAGCAAATGTATAATCCGCTTTGATTTATGAGGTTCCTCAAATATTTAAATCCGGTAGGACTCGTTCATTATCCTTAAAAAAAAAAAAAATACCACCAGTGTTTCCCAGAAAGTGTTTTGTTACAGTAACTGTGATTAAAAGAGCTTTTTGTTCTTAACTCTCTAGCTCAGTAATATATCTTGCCCAGGCAAGTACTATCTATCTTGTCCCTTTAAAGTAAGTAATTGGCTTAGACTCCAGAGTCCGTTCCTGGCTATTCACACACAGATATGTCAGATTGCAAGAAATCACCTTCATTGTTCCAGCTGCACCATCTCTTAATTCATATCATTCTCATTATCAGTGTATATCCATCTGCTTCCAACAGTTTAAGAATGAAAAATCCATGTTCCATTGAAGGGTTTTCTTTTTAAACAGCAAATACAAATCAGATTGAAATAATAAAAACCCAAAGAGTGGACATCCTGTGAAGCCAAATGTTAAAAGATTCAGGACAGATAAAAGAAAGTGCTTCTTCACACAGCTCATAGTTAAACTATGGAACTCCCTCCCTCAGGAGGCTGTGATGGCCAACCACCAAGGTGGCTTTCAAAGAGGATTGGACAAATTCATGAAGGAGAGACCTATCAATGGTTATTATGATGGCTCTGCTCTACCTCCACAGTTGGAGACAGCAATGCTTCTGAATACCAGTTGCTGGAAACCACAGAAGGGGAGTGTGCTCTCCGGCTTGAATCCTGCTTGCTAGCTTCCCAAAGGCATCTGCTGACGCTGTGAGAAATTGTGTCCTCCCTCAAAGAGGGCACATGTTGCGGTGAGACCTGGAGACTGACCTCCTGGTTGTAGGTGGGTCTATTGGATAGCCACAACACCCGATTGGTAGGTCCCTCGTTGCTGCCAATGGGGTGCAGTCTAAACGGATTGAGGGACCTATATATACCCATGCACATGTCCCAGAGCTTCCTCTTTTGGCTCGTGCATTGGAACACCTGCCCACCTCTCCCTACTTTTAGGGCTTTTGCGCTTGACCTTGCTATGCTGTCGTGTGTCGTCTGTCGTTGGGACAGGGGCACGGCAGGAATTTTCCCCACTTGGCTGATTGGCTGTGTCCATTTGGGTTTCGCCTGCCGCGTAGCAAATCGTCACAACTTGTAAGGTTGCGGATAGGCATTGGTTCAGGTGATAGGGATGGGGGAACGCTCTCACCATCCCTATGTGAAGGGTATTCCGTTAAAGGAATCCAGGGACTCAACTTGGTTTGGTCAACCCTGAGAGGGGTTGTGCCCATGCCTGAGTCCAGGGGAGCATCTGGGGAGTGAGCAGAGTCTGTTCACGGGCTTTTCACCTGCCTCAGGTGTTCACTCTTGGCTGACCTATTATAGAGCTCTGGGTCAGTGCTACCTGCAAGGGTGCAGGGAGCTAGTCGAACCAGAGCCTATGCAACCACTCACTTTTCTGTAATCAATAAAGTTGTGGCCTAAATTCTGCCAAAAACCAAAACTAAAATTTGAGTCAAGTGTGAATTTATTTAGGGAGGAGGTCTCTGGGTCTGAACATGCAACAGGATGCTGGACCAGGTGGGTCTACCTTTCCATCACTGGAGACAGAGCTCTGGCACCAGAACCTCTCCCACTCCTCAAGCTCCTCCAACACCCTGATCCAAGTGGTGTTGGAGCTTGAATTCCAGCAGGGCCCAGAAGAGGACATAGCAAGGATGTCAGTCATGCATGGTGTGTTAATTGCAAATACTACCACTTTTTAGTTTTACAAAGCATCACTCAATGTACAGTTTGATGTACATGCATGACTATGCACACAATTATTCTACTTCAAAATAGGTTGCATTTAATAGCCTAGGCTTCAACTAATCAACCTCAAATTGTTCCAAAATAGCCCCATCATATTTATGAGAATAATAAATGCACCATGTAAAAGAATAATTAAGTGGTCCGATCTTTCGTGCCAATATTTAAAATGCTTTTATAGGCAATGATGTGTAATATGCAAGTGCAGTGGGCATTTGGTGCAGAAAATGTCATCTTATTTTTTATTGCAGCCAAGTCTAAAAAGCCTGATTCAGCTCTCATATATATATATATATATATATATATATATATATATATATATATATATATATTTAATTTAAAACATCTCTTTATCAACCTTCAATTCATAATTCCCAAGGCAGTTTGCATTAACTAATAAAAACCAACCACCACAAAACCTTTCACAGAAGCACAGCAGGGGGAAAAATGCAATAGAGTTTAAAAGCCACAGAAAATAAAAATGGCTTTGTCTGGCAAGTAAAAGATGACCGTGTAGATGCCCAGCAAGCCTGTCTGGAGAGAGAGTTCAATGAGCAAGTTGCACATCTGAAAAGGCCTTTCTCCACAGCCTTTAGATGTGACTGCAGCTGGAAGACCCCCAACCCTCTAAATGTACAGAAAATATTTGTGGTTGGAAAACGTTGACACTCAGAGGATTCTACATCTGCTTTGTGACAGAATTGAGAGGTACTTTGAGGGTTTGGAGATGCCCTGTGGCCTAAATGTTGTTTCAGAAAATGTGCATTTTTAATAAATACATACCACTGTCTTAGCATTGCAGTGGTTCGACATTGTGTCACTTTTGAGGAGGGTAGTCTTGTCACAATCTCTGAAGACTGTAAGACTTCAGTCTGGTTGGAACTTGTCAGAGCAAGTAATCTGCTTGGGAACTGTCCTTGGTCCTACAAGATCAACCTCTGTTCTTTTCTCCTGTCTGTACTTTGGTTCTTGGACTTTTGTAAGCTGTACTCTTGCTCATTCAAGTGATCTGTTGCCCTCTCGTCCCCCAGTCAGCATTTTGGGGAACTTAACCCAACTGCATCTTCTAGTTGCAACCAGGTAGAACCAAACTGGTGGGTTTTTTTTTTCCTTTTTAATCAATCTGGAAGGTAACTTGATATTGACAGTTTAGACTTTTAACTAAGGAACCTTAAAAGCAAACACTATTTTATCTTGTTCATTGCCAAAGAGTATATGGACGATTTCTGAAGACCACACCTTCTCAAAAAGTTTCACTAAAGACAGAATTAACTACAACATTAATAAATATTCACTATTTACAAAATTCTAACTCCAACTATCTCTACAGCTGTTATTGGCATCCAGAGGATTTCAAATGTCCTTACACTGGGGATGATTTGGGTCAATTATGTTTCTTCTTGGTTCACGTTTCTTTATATTTAATAAGGCATGAAATCTTCATTAGTGGCATGTATCATAACATTTAATCTTGCAGTGTCATTTTTTAATTAGGCACAGAGAGCATCTAAATGGATCCAGTTCCCACAGGATGTGATTATCTAGTGATAATAGAAACCCTCCAAGTTATCTTATTGCTTTTATTTTTTTAAAAAGAAAAGCAGCCTTTTAAGTAATGCCTATTTTCAGAATTGCATTAACTTTGTGTGTTTATCATCTAAACTGCAAAATTAAGTATATCAGTGCTTTTTTGGGCCAGGACTCATTAGGACGCTGCACCAGAACCCATTTTCACTGCCGGGGCTCATCTCAAGAATTTATGAAGCAATAATGAAAAGAAGATTGCCTCTTTACACAGCCACTAGCACCAAATGTTGCAAGGAGGGGTGATGGTAGATGAATCCTTGCTCCCACCACAGCAGATTGGAGCAAAGATGGAGGAACATGTAGCCTTCTGTTTGTTGTTGGATTCCAATTCCCATCAGCCCCAGCCAGCATAATCAATGGCCAGGAACCTCTGTTGGGTCACATCCCTGGATGAGACCTTTCATCCAAGTTCATCTATAGCCAAATTAAAATGAATATAATACCCTGAAGGGGATACTGATTAGGACAGATGTTATAGGGATGTTGATTTTTTTAAAAAACCAAGAGAAACCATTTTTATCAGCAAAGCTGTCACCAAAAGTTGCCACCAAGCTTGGCAACTTTTAGGTGGCTTTGAAGGATATTGGTAAAGGTAAAGGTAAGGTAAAGGTAAAGGGACCCCTGACCATTAGGTCCAGTCGTGTCCGACTCTAGGGTTGCTGCGCTCATCTTGCTTTACTGGCCGAGGGAGCCGGCGTACAGCTTCCAGGTCATGTGGCCAGCATGGCAAAGGCGCTTCTGGCGAACCAGAGCAGCGCACGGAAACACCGTTTAAGGTAAAGGTACCCCTGACTATATTTTGGGAAAGAAAAAAAATGAACGAATTCCTATGCCCCACAAATAACCCAGAGATGCATTTTAAATAAAAGCACACATTCTACTCAGGGTGTTCCACAGGGCGGGCGCCGCTACCGAGAAGGCCCTCTGCCTGGTTCCCTGTAGCCTCACTTCTCACAGTGAATGAACTGCCAGAAGGCCCTCGGCACTGGACCTCAATGTCCGGGCAGAATGATGGGGGTGGAGACGCTCCTTCAGGTATACTGGACCAATGCCGTTCAGGGCTTTAAAGGTCAGCAACAACACTTTGAATAAGTGCTTGGAAACGTACTGGGAGCCAATGTAGGTCTTTCAAGACCGGTGTTATATGGCCACTCCCAGTCACCAGTCTAGCTGCCACATTGCAGTAGTCCAAGTGGGAGCATGAAAGCATCATGTAGATGTTAAAAAGCATGGGGGAGATGACGGAACCCTGAGGCACCCCATAAGTGAAAGCCCAGGGGTCTGAATACTCATCCCCCATCACCACCTTCTGAACACGGCCCAGGAGGAAGGAGCAGAACCACTGTATAACAGTGCCCCCAGCTCCCAGCCCGTCTAGGCGGTCCAGAAGGATGTTGTGATTGATTGTATCAAAAGCCGCTGAGAGATCCAGTAGAACTAGGAAACATAGGAAACTGTACTATAAAATAAACAAGCCAGTATTGTAGATGATAAAAATTAAAAGTATTTTTTTTTCTTACCTGCAATGATGGTAGTCATTGTTTGGATGGGGGGGGGGCTTTTATCCATTTCCGCAGTCAGACAATCAATCCATCAGTAGCTGAACTGGCTTCCACACAGTCACAAAAACAAATTAACTGAAAAAGCCTCAAAAACAAAAACGCAAAATAAATAGCAAAAACAAAAGCGCCAAACTTTATCTGTTCCCGAAGTCCGTTTGACTTCTGAAATGTTCAAAAACCAAGGGGGCAGCTTGTGATTGGTGCAGGCACCCTGGAAACAATAGCCGACAGCCGCATCGGACGTTCAGCTTCTGAAAAAAGTTCGAAAACTGGAACACTTATTTCCAGGTTTTTGGCATTTAGGAACAAAGGTGTTTGAGTACCAAGGTATCACTGTAACTCTAAGTTAGCTGGTGTTTCCCTGTCTTTCTCTGATCTGTGAACACTTAGTTTTCCTTGTTGGCTCCCATGAACACTCTCTGAACTATTTCACTTGAGCTTTTTATTTTAGCTGCGTTTCTTAAAACTGCAGAATTTATTTATTTATTTATTTTAAAAAATAGTTAAAAAGATATACTTTTTGCAGAACTAAACAATTTCTCGGACACCGCAGGTGTTAGATATTTCTACATACCTGTTTCAGAATGCCAGCTCCTGTTGTAGGCTCATCTATTTTATTGTGGCTTTTTTATGCATTAATCACAGACATTTTCTTAATAAGTAAGATGCGAGTGAGTATGTTGTTGGCTCGCCATCTCCCTGAAGAGTGCTAAAATGTAAATTCCAAATATTCATTACACTTCACTAGCTCCCCTCTGCTTCAATATTGGCACTAAGTTTCTTTCATTATCTTCCTACAAGTAATTAAGCTACCTAAGGACTATCAACAAATAATAATTGGCTGTGTTTAACCAGCAATGCACTTGCTAAAATTATTGTGCAAACCAGAAGAAGGCAATGAGTTGGAACAAATATTTAACCAGCTCTGATGATTAAAAAACCCACATTTTCTCTATTGGCAAAACCCAACTAGTTACATACTTTTCTTTGATACAGAGTGAGCAGATACTAACTTGTAGTTTCCTAAATTACATCACCTGGGGAATAATGTTTCTTAAAACAACAACAACAACGCAATTTTATACATGTCTAAGAATTAAGTCCCATGGAGCTTATTCCCTGGTAAATTGTAAAGGATTGCAACCTTAAGGACATTAACTTTTATGAAAAGTTTGTGAAAGCCATGTATATAGGAATGGGTGAAACTGGATTAGGAACTGACAGTATTCATGAAATATACAAACTGAATTTGAATCTTAGCATCCTTTGGCAATTAAAAAAATGCATGTTACCATGTGAATTTGTGAAAAACCCTGCAATCAGCATTTAACATTGTTTCATTTCAGATGTTATTCCATTATCCTTGCTTCGCAGCATCCCATCTCTGAGTTGCTTTGATATTGTGGAATGCAAAGGAAGAGGTGTAATGGAAAGACATAAGGGGGTGGGATTCACCTAACCAGCCCCTTCAGTGGGGAGGGGAGTAAAAATGTCCATGTCGCTAAAGTAGTTCTTTGGATCTAAGCCAGAAAATTTAAATCCTTCTAAGCCAAAAAAAAGAAAGAAAGAAAAGTATAATTTGCAACTCAGTGGGTGAGAAACTATTTCTTGATTTTGAGTGTATAAATAATGGACTTTGGAGATGATACAGGAAAGGTGAAAAGTTTTCACATACCTTTTTGATCATCTTAATAAAATATCAGTATTTTATTGTGCCTCCAACAACCTATGGAGGCAGCTGGTAACAAATATCCTGTTAGCTAGTGATGATGGGAGTTGTAGTTCCAAAACATCTGGGGTGTCAAGGTTAGCCATCACTGGATTATACACATTAGTGGAAGATAATTCTATATTAGCAGCAATCCAAATGCCTTCAGGTTTGCAGGCGGTGTCCCATTTGTTTGCTGGATTCTGAGGGAACACAACAGAGAAGGGCTTTATTTATTTATTTAATAAAATGTTTATACTGCTAAATCATTTAAAATCTACTGAAAGCTAAAATGCAATAGAACAGACTAAAATATACCAACTTTCTAAACATCTGAGTAGGCTTGTAAGAATGTCTTTAGCAGACACCGAAGAGTGAAGGCAAGTGCGTGATATCAATAGGCAGGCAGTTCCAAAGTGTTGGTGCTGCCACACAAAATGATTGAGTTCTTACAATATATTTCTCTGAATTCAGTCTTTCTATAGTTTCTACTCCCCTTTATGGATCACTGCCTTGTCATGGCAAAGGGTCTTGAATAACTCCAAGAAGCTATGAGCTGTGCAGGGCCACCCAAGACGGACAGGTCATAGCCGAAAGTTCAGACTAAATGTGATCCACCTGGAGAAGGAACTGGCAAACCACTCCAGTATTTTGCCAAGAAAACTCCATGGACATAAAAAAGGAGAAGCTTTGAGAAGTGAGAATTTCCAAGGCATGCTCTGGTTCACGGGGTCACGGAGAGTTGAACACGACTAAGACGACTAAACAACAACAATAGTTTCTATTCCTAAATTTAAAAAGTTAACTGAAAAATACGGCTAAAGCAATTTCTGTAAAAGTGGCCAGTTTACTTCTTAGTGTGTTTCACATCTCATCCCCATTCTTCCACTGGCAACGTACCTTTTTCTCTTACTAGGTAGTGGAGTGCTCTCGAACATATTCTTCCCTTCTTGAGATGGAGTGCATCAGCTTCTGTGACCTCTTTTTAACTGAAAGTTTTTCTGTAATGAGAGAGCTGTTGCCCTTGAGAAATGGTGTTCATGCAATTCTGGTGATATAATATTTTTGAAAATGAAGTTTGTTTCAGCTTTAGGTAGTGCTTCTGGCTCTGTGGAATATCAGTGTAATAGCTTGTGTTTATCTTGAGTGTTTCCTAAGAGCACTTTTGTTTTACTCCTAAAGTCTTGAGGGAAATGGCTGAACTAAACTGAGGTGCCAAACCAGTACCTGCTCTGTGCCATTTCAGTCTGCAGGTGAGATGTACATGACTGAATGTTCCAACAAAACAAAACAAAACAAAACAAAACAAAACAAAACAAAACAAAACAAAACAAAACAAAACAAAAACAACCTCACAAATGGGGGGGGGGGGACCTTCACATATAAAAGTAGATGCCTGGGAAGTTGTTGCATCCTAGCATTCCTCTTGGTGTTTTATTTTCAACAGGCTTCTTCAGTTGTCTTCTTCCCCAGTGCGTATTACCGCCTGTGTGGAAGCTAATGCGTGGCCACACCCACAGGCCATGCAGCCCAAATTCTAAAATGTGTACAACTGTACATGTGAAAAGACTGTAATGTGATCAAGTGCAGGGTCCCCAAAGATGTGGAAGCTACTAAGTGTATTACTCACATTCTGCTAGAATGCATGGTGTTCTGGGGGAATAGTCAGCGGCATTCTGAGGTGATTTGCCTGTGAACATGGAGATTCAGCTTAGGCATCATAGCCAAGATCTCTTGATAGGCTTGTCTTCCATGATTTTATCCAATCTCCTCCTAAAACCTCCTACAAGTTAATAATGCATTGAGTAAAACAATACTTTTATTTCTTCTGTCCTGGATCTACTGCCTCTGTTACATTCATGATACAGTGGTACCTCAGGTTAAGAACTTAATTCGTTCTGGAGATCCGTTCTTAACCTGAAATTGTTCTTAACCTGAGGTACCACTTTAGCTAATGGGGCCTCCCGCTGCCGCCACTCAGCTGGTGCACAATTTCTGTTCTCATCCTGAAGCAAAGTTCTTAACCCGAGGTACTATTTCTGGGTTAGCGGAGTCTATAACCTGAAGCGTCTGTAACCTGAGGTACCACTGTAGTGAGTTCCAGAGTTATGAGATAAAAGAAATTAATCTATGTACCTCTCTACCCCAATCTGTGTCAGGTTTGCATATGTTCTATCCCATTCTGTTTTTTTTATTTATTTTAAGGCATCTAAATTCTCATCTGTATGCATTTTACCTTAACATACTGTATGCATTGGTGCTTTTTAAAAGTGCACTTTTGTACACCTTTTAACTAAGATGCATCTTTTTATATTCTTTTTGGTACAGTTTTTTTTAAATCTGAAAACTACAGTGGTACCTCAGTTTTCGAACATAATCCATTCCGGATTATGTTCAAGTTCCGAAACATTTGAAAACCGAAAACTCGGTATGGAAGCCACAATACAGAAAACTCAATATGGAAAACTCAATATGGAAGCCACGTGGCATGTTTGACTTCTGAGGCAAGTTCGAAAACCGAAGCATTTACGGTGTTTGAAAACCGAAATGTTCATCAACGGAGACGTTTGAAAACCGAGGTACCACTTTATATTGCAAAATGTGAAATAGTGTGAAAACCAAAGACTGCCTGCATTAAGATTAGGGATGTACAAATATTCATTTGCACTGTCACCTGATATTTTCCATTATGCTGCAATTGGATTATATTGCACAAGTCTTGTGTTCAGTTTCATCATTCACCAATTTATGTATGACTGAATGTTCCTACAAAACAAAACAAAACAAAACAACCTAACAAATGGGGTGGCATTTACATAGAACACAAAAGACATGCATATCTCAGCAATTAACATCATATTTGCAAATCAATTTCCTCGCAAATACTATTCCTTGTATGTTGCCTTTCAAAGTTGATGAAGTGACGAATGGTGCAGCACCAAGGCATCTACGGCTGCAAGCCTAACCATGGCCACTCAGAAGTAAGTGGAGGTAAATGGGATTAGGTTTGCAGCTACTCTTGTTACCTTGATTTCACAGTTCAGGATAAGCTTGTCATTCTATCTCATTTTCCGCACTCAGGCATTGTAGGGACCAAAATAGTTAGATTGTTTAGTTAAGCTGTCTTGAAGAAAAATGCATAGCTGATTGGGTAAAACAGGGTAGCAACAAAGGGAACTAATTGCGTGTGTTAAAGGTGTAAACTGCTAATTGGTAAGTGTTGCTGAAATGATGCTTTACAACTGTCGAACTAACATAATGAAGGGATGGGTTTAATGATTTTATGCTGCTGTATCTATGCTTGTATTGTATTTGAATTATTTGTCATGCCTTTTACTTTGGGGTTGCTACCTTGCACATGCAAAATAAATTTTATTGATTATTACCTTATTATTGACCTCCAGTAAGGGAACCTAGTTATTCCCTTACAACACCAGGGAGGGACAGTTTAGTTATAAGCCGAGAAGAGATTTTAAATGTAATTATGCTTTTAAAATGAGGATTTAGGGTGGTCAAAAATGGGAAGAAGGGATAGGCAAATCTGTTGATTGCAGTTTCTCTAAGTTTCTCATTTTTTCAATCTTCAGTTTGGTTCTCCACATAGTCCCACAACAGTTTGGGTTGTTGTTATTGGGTTGTTGTTTTTACAGTGTCCATATGAAAATTCACCAGCATTTTAGTGTGAATTTTTCATAATAAAAGCATTTTTTGTATGCAGCTTTGACTAATATAACGCTACAAAAACAATTTCCCCATATATAATGCATTTCTGCATGTCATTTTCACTAATAAATCCATTTTGCATACTTTAATATAGGCATTTTGCATATGTTACTTGGAGGGAGAACTGCATTGCAAAATTCAGATAAATGTGAATTTCAAAGGATGGTTGTGATTTACTTCCCATATTGTTTTGGGAAATGTGAATTTTTTAAGCTTAATGTGAACTGAGGCAAATTTCTCCACCATCGCCAATGGACAATCAAGTTCAGATGGTTCTCCCCACTTTGACAAAGATGCTAGGACAATAACTAAGAAGCAGAGATAAAATTCACAGGTAACAAAAGAGCTAATTTCTTTCGAAGTGAAAAGTACAATAATGAGTGATGAATTCTATTAGTTCTTAAAATTCTGAAAAGGAAGCTGATTAAAGCTGAAAACCTACCCCACTTATATGGGAACATATGAATTCAGTGGGATTTACTTCTGAGTAGACATGGTTAGTATTGCAGCCTTCGCTGCCTTTGCTAACGAACACTTCAGAAACAAGAAAAGGAAAGAGGCACCAGCATACATCAGTTAATATGTAAATAACTTATATTGCAAAGCAATGTACACATCTATTTACAGTACATATATATGTGCATGTTAGAAATCCAGAAGCATTCATTATAGAGAATTATGGCGAATAGCTTTCACAGGAAGATTCCATGCCACAATGGAGGTCAAATGGGCAGATTGAAGGAAATCCACTTAATAGTCCATTTTCAATGGGTTCCTTTGACACCCCAAGTTCTGAGCTGTGTCCAGGAAGTCCAGGAAGTAAGAATCAGGTCCGTTCATTTTTAGAAATGGGCCAAAATCTTCAAGCTTCCCTTTTAATATGTTTCCTCATCAGTCACTTTTTTTCTATAATTAGAAAGCCTTTAGCACGTTGATTTTTCCTCATAGAAAAGTTGATCTAACAACTTTGATAATTTTAGTTGCTCTTTTCTAGTGTACAATTGATGTTCTTTATTTAGGTGAAAATGATTTTTAGGTATGCACTGTAGAATTGTAACATGTGAAGGGACTCTTAATTAACAGCATCTTCCTCACGTCTTCTGAAAGGTGTCACAGGGTACCCAGAAATTCACACCAAATTTACATTAACCCTATGTGGTCTGACCATTTGCTTGTACTCTGCAATAGCCATTTAAGCAATAGTTCCAGGATTTGAATTCCACCAGTAGAGCCTGTTTCCTCTGGCAGAAGACCTCATCTGAACATCAGCTGCTGGAGGTCTTTTTGAGTACAAGGAGAAGAAATGGAGGAGACAGGCTGATTAATGGTACCTTTGCAACCAAGTCTCATATACTGATGTTATGACAGCTAAGTTGCTTGAATTGCACCAGAGAATTTTGAAGCACTAACAATTCCCCACGGAAATCCTATGGCTGCTTGGCTAGAAATTTTACTGCCCAGATACTGCATGGAGCTTATGCCAGCAGGTACTGAAAGTGTTATCCTGCTCATTAGTAGGAGATTTAGAACCTGACAGCCATTAATTTTATGATATTATTCTGTCAGAGATTCATTTAAAAGCTTTAAGTTCATAAATTGCTCTTGTCGCCAGCAAACATCCCATTAACTTGAATGTGAACAAGGCCTTATCAGCAAAAATCAATGCTAACTTGTCTCTTGAGGTTGAATAAAGTTCATATCACAGGCAGCACCAACAAATAATTTGTGGAGGATATAGAAATTTTTGGCTCCTTGTGCAAAATACAGCAGCTTGAACTAAATTTGGAGAATTTGAGGATGAAGCTACATGCTATTTTTCTTAAATTAATTAAAGCCGGGGGGGGGGAGATAATAATCAGGATTGCAATGAATGAGAAGACAAGGTTTAATTCTTCTCCCCAGCCACAACTTTTCCAAATCACCCCCCACCCCACCTCAGGCTAGAATGCTGAGCAAAATAGCTGGCAACAGTGGGAACTTTTAAAGTATTACCTGTAGGCTGCACATGGGGCAATTATCACTGAGGTCATGGCTGGAAAGAAATGGACCCAATTCTGCATACTGCAATCCCAATAATCACTACACAAAGACAGAAAGATGGAAAATAATGTTTATTTTTGTATACTTCCACTTTCTTTATATTAACATTTTCTCCTTCTTTTTCTAATTGCAAAGATCAGATCCTCAAAACGAATCTTACATAAACACATCTGCTTTTATACTCAGCAGATATACGGCAACCAGCCTGCCTGGTTGCATAGTTGTTCTGTTGGGATTTTTAATATACTTCAAGTGAGAAACTAGATGCTCAGCTGAGCAATATGTGACCATTAACGTTAAAAATCTGGCAATGGAACATTTCTGTGGTGCCCCCCCTTCCCTTGATGCCCTAAGCACATGCAAATTTTGCTTAATGGTTAATCCAGCCCTGCAAGTTGCCTTTCCCAAGTTCACATTGGAAAGGTACAAGTTTAGTTTTTACATGCCTCATATTTCTAAATAAGAGAATGTGCCCTTTAATACCAACCGCTAAGCAGCCAACCTGCGTGTCCTAGCAGCTTGTGGTTACATGTGAAAGCAGAACCTACACAATGCTTGTTCTAAAGCTTGCACTCAGATTCACCTTAGCTCAGGTCAACCTGCTTGACATTTAACTCGAGCAAAGTTCATATCTGTAATCCTTAACCAAATGGGAATGGGATGTGGGAATGTTTTGGAACGTGGATGGAGATTTATAATTTAATATATCTCATCCTAACTTGTGCTAACAAGTTCAACTAGCAGAGTAACATTCCCTTTTAAAATACACACAGCGGAAGTTGCTTTGATTCGCTAGAATCAACTTAATCTAGTTTCCTGGTTTGTCACTATATTTCCCCTTTGTCCCTCTTCAAATAAGACACAACACACGTCTTCTATAAAAAGATATAAAATGTTTACTCACATATATCCAGCTCAAGACAAATCCCAAAGAAGGCAGGCTTATTCTTAGTAAAGATATTTACAATTGGAATCTCCCCATGTGGGAGAGAAGTCCAGGCCCCAGTTGGCTGGAAGCCAACTGAGCATCCTCCTCACAGTTCGAGAGAGAGAGTAGAATGGAATGGAATGGCCGCTGACCTGTGAGGTTCTTTGTTCATACCTTCCCAGGTGAAGCCACTCCCACATCTAGTTGCAAGAGGAAATTGCCTCAATCCATGTGACCAGGAAGTTGTGGCTGGAGGACTGAGGCAATCTCCACTATCTGCTCTAGCATTGTTGTACTTGACTGCTCTAGTGTTTACATCCCACAAACCCCTTCTCAGGCAAATACAACATACAAAACATAAACAACTTTATTCAACCACCCAGAGTCCCAGCTTGACACGTAGATTCTGGAAACTCTCTTTTGGCAAGGGTTTTGTCAAGATGTCGGCAGTCATCTCTTTGGTGCAGCAATAAGACAGTTCCACAAGTCCATCTTGCACCATCTGGCGTATATAGTGGTACCTGACACCAATGTGTTTGGTTCTGGCTAGGAACTTTTCACTCTGCGTCAGCTTCAGGCAACTTTGATTGTCCTCTAGCAGGCTGACAGGTTCCCTTCTCACCAGTCCAAAGTCTTTGATGAGTTCATCAAGCCAGGCAATTTCTCTGCATGCTTCCGTTGCAGCAACATATTCGGACTCTGTTGAAGACAAAGCTACACAACTCTGTTTATAGCTGCCCCACACAACAGGTCCATCCCCAAACATAAAAACATGACCGCTTGTGGATTTATAGTCAGCATTATCCCCGGCCCAATCTGCATCAGTGTACCCAACCAACTTAGGGTCTCTGACAGCTGGCAACTTTAATTTACAATTTATTGTACCTTTCAGGTATCTAACCACCCTTTTCAGCCCCGCTAAATCATGCTCAGTGGGAGAATTCACTTTTCTACTCAGAATCCCCACAGCATTAGCTAAGTCAGGTCTACATGTGGTAACCATATACAAAAGTTTACCAATTACCGACCTATATTGACTGCAATCTGGCAACAGCTTCGAATCCTGCTGATTCTTCAAGAAGTCTGTAGCCATGGGCGTTGCAACCGGGTGTGCGTCTTGCATCTGCAAATACTCAATCAGTTCATGAATCTTTTGCTTCTGGCTGAGAAGAAATGAGCCGTCTTCTTCTCTTTCCACTTGAATTCCTAGGTAGTACTTGACCTCTCCAAGTTCTTTTACTTGTACCTCCTTGCTGAGGTGTTTTACTATTTGTGTATAGTCTCTATTATTTGCAGTAGCAATAATCAAGTCATCGACAAAAGCCAATATATATGAATATTGTCCATTACTTGACTTGCTGTACAAGCACTTATCTGCGTTTCCTTGCTTGTACCCAAGTTGCACAAGCATACTGTGCAATTTCTGATTCCAGGCTCTAGCCGCTTGTTTAAGCCCATAGATTCCTTTCTGGAGTCGACACACGAGGTGCGTCTCATTTGGTTTTGTGAAACCTTTAGGTTGTTTCATATATATTTCTTCTGAAATTCTCCCATGTAAAAACGCAGTACAAATGTCAATGTGCTTCACGTTCAATTGTTTAGAGGCTGCAATGCTCAAAAGCATTCGGACGGTACTATATCTTACGGTTGGTGCGAAAACTTCGTCGTAATCTTCACCAAAACGTTGTGAAAAACCTTGTGCTACTAGCCTTGCTTTGTAGCGTTCCACTTCCCCTTCTGACCCCTTCTTAACCTTGAACACCCACTTGCACCCAATGGCCTTCTTACCAGGAGGTAGCTCTGTGGGGGTCCACGTCTGGTTCTGATGCAGTGCATCCATCTCCTCCTGAGCGGCCTTCTTCCAGAGACTGGCTTGCGCAGATGGCATCTTCTGAATATCTTCCCATGTGGAAGGTTCCTGTGGAGACACCGACCCTGCAAGGTAGGACAGTCGTACTGGTGGGACACCTCTGTTGGTTCTGGATGAGCGTCTGACCTCTGGTCCTGGTTCTTGAACCGCATCAGCTTCCTCATCCTCCTCCAACGCTTCCATGTCCCCATCTGAGTCCTCCTCTTCGTCTCTGGAGCCGCCAGGGGTCTGGTCATCTGCGTCTTCTGGTGCGTCGCCTGTAGGGGGTGCTATGACACTAGAAGGCAGATTAGTATCACGTGGGGTTTCAGAAGGAAAGTTTATGAGTTCTTGAGTCCATTCTGACTCCTTTGAGCAGCCAATAACAGTGTTCTTTGTGTCTGCTTTTGCATGTTCATCAAAATAAATTGCATGGTGCGCACTCACTTTGCCTGTCTGTAAGTCCATTACTCTGTATCCTTTGCCTCCAGCAGCATATCCCACCAAGATACCTGCTTGTGCTCTGGAGTCAAGCTTGTGCCTCTGTTCCTTGGGCACGTGGTAGTAACATATACTGCCAAATACACGTATGTGCGACAGACTAGGCACTTTTCCATGCCAAAGTTCAAATGGTGTGCGCTGTGTTGCCTTTGTTGGCAACCTGTTCTGGAGATAGACAGCTGTGTAAGCAGCGTCTCCCCACATCTTCCTTGGCAGGGACGCTTCCTTTAGCATACACCTTGTCATTTCCATAATGGATCTGAACTTCCTTTCAGCTATGGAGTTCTGTTGTGGCATGTAAGGAACTGTGGTTACATGTGTAATTCCTTCCTTTGCCATAAGGGCTTTCATATCATGTGAGCAGTATTCTCCTCCATTGTCAGACATTAAGACACCTGGAGCTCTTTGGAACTTGTTCCTAACCATGGCAATGTAATTCTTGAACATCTCTACTGTCTCACTTTTATCTTTGATGAAATATGCCACACAATATCTCAAAAAATCATCAAGAAAAATCAAAATATACTTGTTGTGTCCAAGTGATGGAACACTGAGTGGCCCACACAAATCTGAATGCACGATATCCAGAACTTTAGTACTCCTTTGTTCTGTGCAACGTGTAAAAGAAGGTTTTACTGCCTTTTCAGTAACACAAGTTATGCATTTTGTTGGAGCTTGGTTGCTGCCCCCTTTTACCTGCAAACCTGTGACAAGATCACTTTCCTGTAGACTCTTAATGATGGTGGTATCTCTGTGTGCAAGTCTTCTATGCCACAGCGTCAAATCTGCGTCATCCTTCTGGCTGGAGCGTGCCACTTTTGCAGACTGGTTCTCTGAAAGATTAACCTCATAAACACCATTTATTAATTTTGCTTCAATGTACACTTCACCATCTTTAGTTACACAGCACTGTCCATTCTCAAATGTGATCTTGAAACCTTTCTTGTCCAAAGTAGAGACACTGAGTAAATTGCAGCTCAGTTCTGGTACATACACAACATTGGACATTCTGGTCCTAAAAGATTCATTGTTTACATTGAATTGGCTCCGAATTGAGTCTGGCTCCGAAGCGCCCTCTCCGATTGCATGGAGCCCGGACAGCCCCGTGGTTCTCCCCGGAGCTGAGGGCGATGAAACAGTCGTTGAGACGGCTAGAGCGCCGGTGGCGGAAAACTCATTCTGAATCAGACCGAACACGGGCTAGAGCTCAACTTCGAGCCTACCAAGTGGCAATGGCGACGGCGAAGAGGACCTTCTTCGCCGCTTCTATTGCATCTGCAGAAAATAGCAGCAGGAGACTCTTCCAGGTGGTTCGAAATTTATCAGAACCACCGTCATCACCGGGGTCTGGTAGGGACCCCGAGATCTCCTGCAATGCTTTTGCAAAGTTTTTCGCAGATAAAGTCGCTCAGATTCGGGAAGAGGTAGACTCCACCGTGGGAGCAGGGCTGGGGCGGGAGAGTGCTAGAGTCCTGTCTAGTCCAGTTGTGTGGGATCAATTCCAATCTGTTGCCTCCGAGGATGTGGACAGGCTGCTTGGACGAGTGAAACCAACCACCTGTCTCCTTGATCCTTGCCCATCCTGGCTTATAAAAGCTAGCCGGGAAGGGCTGGGCGATGGGCTCTGCGGGGTGGTGAATGCTTCTCTTTGTGAGGGAGCCTTCCCAGACCCGTTAAAAGAGGCGGTTATTAAACCGCTTCTTAAAAAACCATCTTTGGATGCGGCCAATATGGCCAACTATCGCCCAGTCTCAAATCTTCCATTCTTGGGCAAGGTGATTGAGCGGGTGGTTGCTGAACAACTCCAGGCACGCCTGGAGGATGCGGACCATTTGGATCCCTTCCAATCGGGATTTAGGCCTCATCATGGGACTGAAACTGCCTTGGTCGCACTGGTCGATGATCTCCGGCGGGCTAGGGACAAAGGTGAGAGCTGTTTCCTAGTTCTGCTGGATCTCTCAGCGGCCTTTGACACCATCGACCATAACATCCTTCTGGACCGTCTAGAGGGGTTGGGAGCTGGGGGCACTGTTATACAGTGGTTCCGCTCCTTCCTCCTGGGCCGTGTTCAGAAAGTGGTGGTGGGGGATGAGTGTTCGGACCCCTGGGCTCTCACTTGTGGGGTACCTCAGGGTTCTGTCCTCTCCCCCATGCTTTTTAACATCTATATGCAGCCGCTGGGAGAGATCATCAGGGGGTTTGGGCTGGGTGTTCATCAGTATGCGGATGATACCCAGCTCTACCTCTCTTTCAAATCAGAACCAGTGAAGGCAGTGAAGGTCCTATGTGAGTGCCTGGAGGCGGTTGGAGGATGGATGGCGGCTAACAGATTGAGGTTGAATCCTGACAAGACAGAAGTACTGTTTTTGGGGGACAGGGTGCGAGCGGGTGTGGGGGACTCCCTGGTCCTGAATGGGGTAACTGTGCCCCTGAAGGACCAGGTGCGCAGCCTGGGAGTCATTTTGGACTCACAGCTGTCCATGGAGGCGCAGGTTAATTCTGTGTCCAGGGCGGCTGTCTACCAGCTCCATCTGGTGCGCAGGCTGAGACCCTACCTGCCCGCAGACTGTCTCGCCAGAGTGGTGCATGCTCTAGTTATCTCCCGCTTGGACTACTGCAATGCGCTCTACGTGGGGCTACCTTTGAAGGTGACCCGGAAACTGCAATTAATCCAGAATGCAGCAGCTAGACTGGTGACTGGGAGTGGTCGCTGGGACCACATAACACCGGTCCTGAGAGATGTACACTGGCTCCCAGTACGTTTCCGAGCACAATTCAAAGTGTTGGTGCTGACCTTTAAAGCCCTAAACGGCCTCGGTCCTGTATACCTGAAGGAGCGTCTCCACCCCCACCATTCAGCCCGGACACTGAGATCCAGCGCCGAGGGCCTTCTGGCGGTTCCCTCACTCCGAGAAGCGAAGCTACAGGGAACCAGGCAGAGGGCCTTTTCGGTGGTGGCGCCCGCCCTGTGGAACGCCCTCCCATTAGAGGTCAAAGCAATAAACAACCACATGACCTTTAGAAAACACCTGAAGGCAGCCCTGTTCAGGGAAGCTTTTAATCTATGATATTTTAATGTATTGTTTTTTAATAATTGCTGGAAGCCGCCCAGGGTAGCTGGGGAGACCCGGCCAGATGGGCGGGGTACAAATAATAAATTATTATTATTATTATTATTATTATTATTATTATTATTATTATAATAATTCCAAATGTATTGAACCTTCACCTTTGGACTTTAAAATATTTCCATCTGCAACCTCAATTTCAGTCTCTTTATCATTTAATTCATTAAAACAGTCTTTTTCAAAACAATAGTGGCTGCTGGCTCCAGAATCTAATAACCACTTATTGCGTGTGTTTTCTTGGCTCTGGACAGCTAAACTCCTTTCTTGCAACAGCATGTTGCGTTCAGATTTCCCTTTTCTTTCTCCTTTTCGCTGAAAGGCTTGGGAATCTTTCTCTTTAGCTTTTGGCGCTTTACAATTTCTGGCTATATGGCCGATTTTATTACAATTGTAACATGTGACCTTCTTGTGTCCATCTCTGGACTGTGCAGGCTGTTTAAAAACATAATTGCTGCCTTTATTTCTAGTGCTCCTTTCTGGGGAATCAGATCTCTTTCTGCATTCCTCTCTTAATTCACTAGTCAGTTCCTTAAAAGTTAGATTCTCTTTATGATCCATCAAACTGACAAATGCATCAAAATGTGGCCCTAATGAGGCTAACAGAAATGATACCTTTGTTACTTCATCAAAAGATTGTGGAGTAAGTTCAAGCTTTTGAATAATTTCTGTGAATTTATCAATATGCTCTGTGAATTCTTCTTTTGAATTCATTCTCAGTCTAGTTAATTTGCCCATCAATGTTCTGTAGGAGTTCTTTGTAGATTCTCCATACATGCGCTCAATATCTTTTAGGATCTGAGATGCATCATCTTTGCTATTTATTAACGATAGATGCTTATTGCGAAGTCCACTCAAAATTATGTGCTTGGCCTCGCTGTTCTGCCTTTTCCAGACTTTAACCTTGGCTTCATCATCTGCACCTTGAGGCTTTGGTTTCTGTATCGCATCCAAAACATCCCTTGCTTCTAAATATGCTATTAAGCGCATTTTCCAGTGCACAAAATTGTCCTCATCTAGCAGCATTAAGCTTGGCTTTTCTTCACTATAAAAACTGGCACTAGCCATCTTAAAATTCAAAATTTGGAAAAAATTTCAAAATTCAAAAATTTGTCAAAATTCAAAATCAAAATCTCAAAAATCTCAAAATGCAAAAAGCAAAAGCCTCAAAGTAAATCTTCACTGCCTTTGGGTCTTTTGTGAGCTCTGAGGGAGGGGAGGGGTAGCTTAATCCCCTTTCTCTAGACAATAGGACAAAAGGACCATGCGGTCTCACCAGGAAATGCAATCAGAAAAATCTCTCTCAACTTAAAAATGCAATCCAACGCAATCCTTCAAAAATACACAAAAATATGCAGCGCTGGGGCCATAAACCCTTTGTGGGAATGTTTTGGAACGTGGATGGAGATTTATAATTTAATATATCTCATCCTAACTTGTGCTAACAAGTTCAACTAGCAGAGTAACATTCCCTTTTAAAATACACACAGCGGAAGTTGCTTTGATTCGCTAGAATCAACTTAATCTAGTTTCCTGGTTTGTCACTATATTTCCCCTTTGTCCCTCTTCAAATAAGACACAACACACGTCTTCTATAAAAAGATATAAAATGTTTACTCACATATATCCAGCTCAAGACAAATCCCAAAGAAGGCAGGCTTATTCTTAGTAAAGATATTTACAATTGGAATCTCCCCATGTGGGAGAGAAGTCCAGGCCCCAGTTGGCTGGAAGCCAACTGAGCATCCTCCTCACAGTTCGAGAGAGAGAGTAGAATGGAATGGAATGGCCGCTGACCTGTGAGGTTCTTTGTTCATACCTTCCCAGGTGAAGCCACTCCCACATCTAGTTGCAAGAGGAAATTGCCTCAATCCATGTGACCAGGAAGTTGTGGCTGGAGGACTGAGGCAATCTCCACTATCTGCTCTAGCATTGTTGTACTTGACTGCTCTAGTGTTTACATCCCACATGGGAAGGGTTGGGATGAAGAAGAAGAAGCCGGAAATGAGGTAAGCAGCTCTAAAAGTATCTCTCTAGCACCAGATACTAGGAAACCTGGAGCTGCTGACCTCATTTCCTGCTTCTTCATCTTCACATTGAGAGAGGAGGAACATATTTCATGTCTTCTGCTGTGATGCAAGAGATAGCATGGCTCAAGGCAACTCCACCTTCTATAGAACCAGGGTTCTTTCCTATCAAGCACATACAGTACTTCTTTTGATAATGTAGCTTTCTTATTTCCCCCTCAACTCAGAGTCTCAGTGTGATTATATCAGTGTGCTCCTTCAACAGAGATTCAGTATCCAGTTCAGCTTCTGCTGAGCATTTTAACTCCGAAAGCAACAGCAACATCTGGGGGGCCAAAGGTTCCCCACACCTGCTTTGCAAAATTATGCAAACAAGAATAGGCAAGTCCCTGCTGCTGAGAAGCTCACACTCTAAAACAGACAAGGGAGAGGGAAGGGCAATTACATGCAGTTAAACCATGGATTCAGGGACCCAGGTGGCGCTGTGGTGTAAACCACTGAGCCTCTGGGCTTGCCAATCGGAAGGTCGGCGGTTTGAATCCCCGTGACGGGGTGAGCTCCCGTTGCTTGGTCCCAGCTCCTGCCAACCTAGCAGTTCGAAAGCACGTCAAAGTGCAAGAAGATAAACAGGTACCACTCCGGCGGGAAGGTAAACAGCATTTCCGTGCTCTGATCTGGCTTCACCAGAAGTGGCTTAGTCATGCTGGCCACATGACCCAGAAAAATTGTCTGTGGACAAACACTGGCTCCCTCAGCCAGTAAAGCGAGATGAGCGCCGCAACCCCAGAGTCGTCCCGACTGGACTTAACTGTCAGGGGTCCTTTACCTTTTTTTTTAAAAAAAAAAAAAAACATGGATGCAATTCAGGCTCATCACTGAAAAGCAACCTTGCAGAGATCTGTTAGTTGAACTGTTTCCCCAGAAATAATTCATCCAGATGAGTGTAGGCTTGAAGGATGGGGAAGGATGTATCAGAAATCACAAGCACCTGAAGAGGCTTCCCAAAGTGTTGTAGGCTGCAATCCTGTGCACACTTATTTGGGAATAAGCTCTGTGGAATACAATAGGATTTACTTCTGAGTAAACATGGTATGTACTGCTATACATTCTCCATGAAAGGACACCATAGTTGTTTAACGAAACAATAATTACATTCCACTGGCCCAGACAGTGTCTGACTTTTATTTCCAGTTCTGCTGAAATAAAGTTGCTATGGCGCATCATTTCTATTTTTGCTATTTCTACAGAAAGATACATCATTAAATTGTTATTTTCTTGAAATTCCACTCAATACAGTATTCTTATTCAGAGGCTCTCAATATACAAACACCCATTTCAGTTATCCAATAGTTCAAACCACCTTGGATATAAATAATGAAAATAAAGCAGAAGACTAATGTAATGAAATGTCATTCATCATTTGCGTAATAAAATGCTTTTGTGATGGTCTCAAAAGCACAAAGCAAAGACATCTGCTTGCTGAATCCAACATTAATCTTCCCCCCAATGTCTATGTGTTAAGACAATAATAACTAACCTCAAAAGGGGGGAGGGGGAATTGGTAGAAGGCTTAGCTGCATTGCATTGAAAGAAAAAAAATGTGCATAGCAGGGGGTGAATTGCACAGGCATTCTGCTTAAATTGCAGATAAAACAACATAATCAATGTGTTCTCATAAATATATTGTGGGTGGAGAGACTGACCTGGTTTGCTTTATGGAGACCTGGGTGGGCAAGCAGAATGAAGTTGGTCTTACCCAGCTGTGCCCACCTGGGTACTTGACAGTTGGGTAGGAGAGATCACTCTTGTCTATAGGAATCTGACCTCTCTCCAGGTTTCTCATCTGCTTGACTGGGGATCTAGAGGGTTTGACTTTGCTTTTGGCACTCAGCACAGTTTCCCTGGCTGAGTTGACAGAGGTGGTCTTGGATGTGGTGCTGAGGACGCCATTCTAAAAGGTCCCCTGCCTCTGTGAAGGGAGAAAGCTGATGAAAGTCTAAATCTCAGCTGGAGGCAATGTGACCAAGACAAGGAACTGATGTTAAACTCCCACACTCTCAGACCACCTTCTTCTTGCTTGGTCAAAAAGACCAGATCCAGTGTGTGATCTGCCTCATGTGCTAGGCCGATGACGTACATGGTTGTAATGCTCTGAGCCACCCCAGGCATAATGGTCTCAGCAAAGGGTTGCAAACAACTTTGGAGAAGAAAAAAAATCAACAACTTTTGTGTCCAGATTTTCACTTTTTGAAATATGGCAACCCTATATCAGCATGAATGGGCATGTCAGCATGGAGGGGATTTCATGTGTCACTTTTACTGTCAAAAAGCAATTGGAGCCTTTTTAAAAATGTAATAAAACAGATGCCAACTACCTGGAGCAAGAAGAATTCATGGGAGAATGGATTTAGTCTAAACAATTGTAATGCGACGTATTTGAGGTATGTCCACAAAGCCTTTACTGCCATTCTGCCCAATCCAAAAGTATGTTCCTGAAGGCGTTTTGTGCTTAGTGTGCTATTCCCACCAGCCTGAAAAGGCATCAGTAGCATCCCGTGAGACATAATTTGCTCAGTTATGTGGCTGCTCACGGCTTTTTTTTAAAAAATGAGATTTAAAAGCCCCATCTACACTGTAGACTTAAAGCAGTATCATAATACTCTAAACAGCCAAAGAATCCTGGGAACTCGACTCACAGTCTCACAAGCAGAGTTTTAACAATATGTGATCCTATATAGATTTTTACAGAACAAGAAAGTACAAACCATGCTCTCCCAAAGGAGCTGTGATGATCTAAATCTGACCGTAATTCATGCTGGCTACAGAGCATGCAGCCTGAGGAGGTGCCTGTGGCAATGGCATGGCAGAGTGAAGCAATGGATCAATAAAGGAACAGAGAAGAGGAAATTCTTTTGTGCCGCCTACAAAGTTCAGAGTAAGCATGCACAGGTTTGGGCAGTACCTAATGAGAACGAAAACAAGGAACATTTATGTTTTATTCTAAGTGGTCTATGTGTGCTGGTCCCATGGGGTATCCGAAAGGCAAGGTCTAAGTCTGGTCCGTGGTCAGAGGTACAACGTAAAGGCAGTCCGTAATAACTGAAGCAGGGTGCAGGGCAGGGAGTCAGGCGAAGTCAGGAACGGGTAGGCAAGCAAGGAACCAGGGCAGGTCAGGAGCTCAGGCAGGAAAGCAGGACAGGTTTCAAGCAGGAACTGGTCACCAACAATGTTGCTCCTGCAACTTGGGGCTGGGGCTGGCTGGCTTTTATCTGCCCCAAGGCATAGGGCGGCTCCAATCCTCAGATGACTCACCTCTCCTGGCTTGGAGGCGAGCACTCCTCCTGCGGGAACTTAGTTCCCTTCACCTCTCTGCCCTGAGCCTCTGCAGCTCAGGAGAGGCTGGAGGGTTACAGGACTCAGAGGCAACCTCAGCTTCCCCTGACGGGGCTGGGAGTGGAGCACCTGCAGGCAATGGGTCCTCCACCCCATCAGGAGCCAGAGCAGTCTCATCAGATGCCTGCACCTGAGGATCCAGCACAGGTGAGGACCCTTCAGACTCAAGCCCTAGCCCTGGCTCTTCTGATTCTGGAGGCGGGGAATCCTGTGCAGGCTGGGATCCCCCAGGTTCAGCATCTGAGTCTGAATCCCAGGCCGTGACACTATGTACCCTTCTCTAGTGAAGCTATTTGTATAAAATAGTTAAAGGTAAAGGTAAAGGGACCCCTGACCATTAGGTCCAGTCGTGACCGACTCTGGGGTTGCAGCGCTCATCTCGCATTATTGGCTGAGGGAGCCGGCGTACAGCTTCTGGGTCATGTGGCCAGCATGACTAAGCCGCTTCTGGTGAACCAGAGCAGCGCATGGAAACACCGTTTACCTTCCCGCTGCAGCTTTACCTATTTACCTACTTGTGCTTTTCTCAAGCTTAATAAACATTGGTTCTGGAAATATAATGAACCCCTCCTCAAAAGAACTGGGTGATCAAGAGTGGAGAAGGCAATCCATTTTATTTCCCCCCTCCCAAACTGCTCCTTTCTTTCATTCGTCTATAAGAGCTTTCCTCTCCCTTTCTGTTTCCAGTTTATTATTATTTCTTCTCATTATTTTAAATATTGGTTTTTAATCTCCCTTTCTCATTTCCTTCAGCACTTCCTCCTTTCTACCACAGTGGATGCAGACCTCTCTTTCCTGCCTCTCTCAAACTTCTATGTCTCCCAGACACCCTTTTCTCTGCAGAAAGTTCCTCTGAGGTCAACAGGATATATGACCTAGGAAGTATGCGTTAGAATGAGCAACTTTTGTAGGGAAAAATAAATGGGCACTTCCCTTTCATTCTTCCATAGTTACTCATCCATGTAAATGTGATAAAATCAATATACAATCACAGGAAATGCTTGATTTAGTCTTCAATGGGTGAATTTCACGGGGTCACACCTCAGCTTCACATTTAGGAAGGTGTTTATGAGAACAAATAGCTATGAGAAAATTAGAGGGAAATGTACCGTTGATATAGCTATTTACCTTTTTAAGAATTGCTCAAATAAACTCTCCCCAAGGGCCAGTCCGGATGTTACTTTTTCAGGTATAGCAGATGTGAGAGCCACTCACACATAGGCAGACCTGTAAAGAAGTGGATTTGAAAAGTGCTGGTTCTTGGTTTAACCCACAGCCAGATATAGCTGCTCCAGGAGGCAGGTTTGTGGGTGGACCATAGCTCTGAGGTAGAGAACGTGCTTTGCGTACGAGGGGATCAATTCAATCTCCAGCTGAGGAATCCCAAAGCTGGGAAATGTCTCTGGGAAGACCCAAGTGGGCTACTGCCAGCAGATGCAGAGAGCCTGTGCAGATATACTTCTACATAGGGAGAGCTCTGTTGACACTTTCCACTGTAGGGGGGATTACTCACCCCCCCCCCCGCATCCATTCAGTGAATGAAATCTGAAAGTGGAAATAGGGCTCCAGAGGGTTAACTAACATTACCATCATTTGAGAACTTGTTGCTCACGTGGTTAAACCCCTGCCACACACAACAAGGGGTTTGGGTGATGCAAGCAGCAACCCCCAATATCCCACATTCACACACCAATCTGGCTATGAACAGATCTAGATAATGCCTCCGGGTTACATTACCGATATGGGATTGGTGGAGCAGTGGGCCATGAAGTGGCTTAAAGGTAAAGGTCAAGGGACCCCTGACCATTAGGTCCAGTCGTGACCGACTCTGGGGTTGCGGTGCTCATCTTGCATTATTGGCCGAGGGAGCTTCCGGGTCATGTGGCCAGCATGACAAAGCTGCTTCTGGCGAACCAGAGCAGCACACGGAAACGCCGTTTAGTTAGGGACTATGTCTCCTAAAGGTTTGACTACAGAGTTTGATCTTGGATGTTACATATGAATCTTGACCAATAGCAGAGAAGCGTAGCTGTACCTTTAATTTTCTGTGAGGATTGATTTTACACACCTGTTATGTTGGTGTGGCTTGGCTAATTATTTGTAATGTATTTATATTGCTTTGCCACATCCGTTGCTTACTTGCTGTGCCTGTGAGAATTTTAACAATTTTATTGTATGTTGTTGTATAAATAGGTAAGATATAATGATATGATTAATGCGCACATATTATTTATCTCTTCGTTCATTGTGATTGGAATGTTACTTTGTACTGAAGTACTGAATGTTACTTTGAACTGAATGTTACTTTGAACTGAAATGTTACTTTGTACTGAATGTTACTTTGAACTGAAGAAGCTCCCGCAAAACCTGATTATATCCAGGATTCAGGTCTTCATATCTATTTTCGCTGAGGGACGGCGAGGAGGGCCTGTCTGCGACTACCATTACGCATGACCATGTTTCCTTGCCTGACTGTGACTGTTCCCTCACTAAAGACTTTGCGCGTTCAGTAGAGTACCATTTACAACACTTTTGCGCAATTGGACTACGCTAGGATATTATCAGTAGTCACAGAATTATGCCATCAGTTTATTAAGTGCTTAAAAGTATCTACAGGTTTGGATTTGCACGCTGCACCTTAATATGTTTATTTTAACATGTTTGATTGAGTAAACTGTTCCCAATATTTATTAGCCAATTTGGTGTTTTGTAGTTTTGGTTTTGTTTGATCACAATTATTACAACACCTGATACTTTTTTTGTGTACTGCCAACTATGCCACTGCCATCCTGGCCTGCATAGCACACATGTTAAGCAAGCAACCATTAAACAAAATGCACAGAGAATCTCCCCACCCCCTGCAAGAGGAGTGTTTGTTTGTTTGTTTGCTTGCTTGCTTGCTTGCTTGCTTGCTTGCTTGCTTGTTGATAGCCGCCAACAGCTGGACTGCCTTTCCTTCACATACCAACAAAGCACCAGCAAGTTCAGCTCGCAAGAGACTCTTGCCAAACATTTCCTGGGAAGGGGAGCTCAAGACACCGGGATCAGCAGCCAATAGCCCCTCCTTTCCCCAGGGGGTGCTCAGGAATGGAAAAGGGTGGACAAGCGACAAGAGCAAGCAGGAAAATTCATCACACCCACCCAAAAAGTGCCTGTATTGCTCCCCTGGACGCTGCCCAGCACCATGCAAGAAATGAACATTCATTTCAAATCACGGATGAGCACAGATGTATCGAGCTCCTGCAAGTCCATTAGCCTGATAATTCTCGGCTTGGCTTGCCACATGGACAGAAACTGCTGACCAAGAGAAGAAGCAAGAGGCGCCATGCTTACAATATGCATTATATAATTATAATCTATTAAAGATAAAGAATCCAGGAAATTTTCAAAAAACGCTGTACTCCTCCACAGTTTATTAACTGTCATATGACCAAAAGAAGCTGCTAGTGAGCTAGACTCTGGATTTCCTGGATATATATATATATTCCATATTTTTCCACAGTTAATAGGATGTTGGTATTTATTCTCAGCATATGTCTTAGTCATGCATTCTGAGGAATAACCCCAAGCACGCCCAAAAATATGTTTTGAGGAACAAACTGAAGTTTTCATGGACTATTCATTAATATCTTATTTTTCATGTGGGCTTAGAATGACTAGTTCCCATCCCCAACACATTCACAGCATTCACAATTCATATTTTTGGTGTACATTTTTTAAAATTTGTTATCTATTTATTTCATAAAAATTGTAATAACATAAAACTGTAAAATCCAGAAAAAACCCTGCTTTAAAACATAAAAAAGGTAAAGGTAAAGGACCCCTGGCAGTTAAGTCCAGTCGCAGACGACTCGGGGGTTGCAGCACTCATCTTGCTTTATAGGCCGAGGGAGCCGGCGTTTGTCCGCAGACAGTTTTTCTGGGTCATGTGGCCAGAATGACTAAGCCACTTCTGGCAAACCAGAGCAGGACACAGAAACCTCGTTTACCTTCCCGCTGCAGTGGTACCTATTTATGTACTTGCACTTTGACATGCTTTCGAACTGCTAGGTTGGCAGGAGCTGGGACCGAGCAACAGGAGCTCACCCTGTCGCGGGGATTCGAACCGCCGACCTTCTGATCAGCAAGCCCTAAGCTCTGTGGTTTAACCCACAGTGCCACCCGTGTCCCCATCGAAGCAATACCCCAGCCCAATAGTCTTTTCAGCTGGCTCAGTTTTTGCAGCTGGAGTCAGTCTGGGCCTTGGCTTCCCAGGCAGGTTGTTGGTCTTCCAGGACTCACAGCCAAGATAAATAATGCAGTAAATACAGCAGCATCAAAAATATGAATAAACTCATCATGCAAAGTGATCTCTATTGCCTCAAGATGTCTTGTGACTGGTGTGCTGCGCTAGAATGCAGACAGGAGAGAAATCTCCCTCCCTCCCACTTGGCACTACTAGAGCAGTCAGAGAAGTGCGAGGGTGCCGTGCGGGGAAGTGGGAGGTAAACAGAGGATCATTTCAAACAGGCACAGTATTTAGGGAAGGACGCAGAAGCCAGAAGGTACTGCACCCCTCCCACATTGCAATGCCATCCGATGACCCTCAGGAGAACCACTGGCTGCCTCTGATTGTTATGCAAAGGCCACAATAAATCCTTGTAAAATCAACATTCCCATTGTTTGTAATTTCATCTTGAACATATTCCGAATACTAGGCCTTTGAAATGTTGCCCTCGATTTTCAATGATGTCATGTAGGAAAAAAGAGGAAGGGCAGAAATAAACATGGTGAATGGCTTTATTTAGCACTTCATTTTGATCTCACTCCAAGATGAGTGCGCCATTTTGAAATCTTCACTGCACCATCTTGATTCTTCTAAAACGTCTTGGCACAGATCACAGTGACCAGCAGTGCCTTGCGCATTTCTTCAAGTTGCAAGGGGTGGGCCAAAAATGCTTTTAAAAATCCTTTTGTCATATTCACAAATGCAGGTGAAATGAAAAGAAAAATAAGCTGTCCTCCTGCAAGAGCATTTTCCAGAGCAGTTTTTCAAATTAATGCAGTTTAACTATTACAATTAACTTAATGGCTATTTTCCCCTACTTTAACCATGTTAAATGTGCCGGCAATAATGAGCTCCTAATGCTGTCTTTGTGAAGTCTCAGAGGCATCTTTAGAATCCAGCTTATCTCCTGGATCGTAAAGCTGCATAATTTAGTATTCAAACAATTCATTTAAAACCGGAGCACTTTGGATAGCCATAAAATTAATCAGCTTGAAGAAATCTTAACACGCCAGCTTTCCGTGGCTTCACTTTGCAGTGTCAGAAATGTGAGAAAGAGGATAGATAAAACTTTCACAATAATTTCCCTTTTGTAGCTGAACTCTCCAACTGTATTTAAACTGATGGGCAATTTTATGAACATTTCAGTGAACCAGCTTTCCTGAGTAACAACCCATGGAGCCTATTCTGACAAACCTAAGCTGCTAGATTGCTCCATATTATTACATCCGTTTTAAACCCAACACAATCCGAATAAATGGCATTCTGAGTTTGTTTACCCCCGGATGTTGCCGGCAGAAAGAAAGCTGACACATAGAACAACTCGCACATCCCTAATTGGCTAAAATCATGTGTTATATTTTAACTCACAATGCTAGCTCATTTGCAAAACATTTTGTCAACTTTCCTTAAAAAAATTATTTATTTTAAATGTGTCAAACAATGCCAACACGTGACACTCTATAATTAGATATGATTATAACTAAATTCTAGTACTCCACAAATGGCTTCCTGGGAATTTAATAGCCCTCCTAGTTCACTTGTTCGAGGTCCCAGATGGGGAGCCATTAGGGATGGTTGAATCTGCCAGTTTTAGATTCTCCCAGTTTTTCATTTTTCCATTCATAAGTTCATTTCCCCACATTTCCACATCAGCTTGCAAAGTCTTCTTTTAAAAGAAGCCCTCAGGAATTTTCTTCAGCATCTTAGTGCAAATTTCTCCTAATACACACATTTTTGCAAGCGCCTTTTCTATGTTATTTTCACTAATACGTGATTTCCCCCCCCCCCCGGTCCATGCTCTCTCTCACATGCACATAACTTGTTTGGAGAAGAAGTGTGAATTTTGAAGGATGGTTAAGTTCTGGTTGGCACCTTGTTTTGGAAGGGGCAGATCAGGGTCACCTCTAAATGCAAACTGAATTGATTTTCTCTCTCATCCCCAGGAGACAAATGTAAAGACCCTGGGAGGGGTGTTGTCATTCCTCTCCTAGCCTTCAACTGCTTTTTATTTTTGAAATGGTTATTTCAAATTTCAAATATACAGATTTATAGCCAAAACACTACTAATGATAAAAGCAAGGAAGAAACAAGCAGCAAACACAGGCCTCTTTAAAGCCAAATCTGTCCTCGTTGAGTTATTAATTTTATTGTTATGACCTCATATTCCATGCAATATTAACAGTTAAAGTAATAATAATAAAAAGAACTGGCAGTAAGGCGAAGGCCAGGAAATTAGGTGGCTCTTAGTTCTGGCTGCTGCATAGATGTTGTTGTTGTTGTTCAGTCGTTCAGTCGTGTCCGACTCTTCGTGACCCCATGGACCAGAGCACGCCAGGCACGCCTATCCTTCACTGCCTCTCGCAGTTTGGCCAAACTCATGTTAGTAGCTTCGAGAACACTGTCCAACCATCTCATCCTCTGTCGTCCCCTTCTCCTTGTGCCCTCAATCTTTCCCAACATCAGGGTCTTTTCTAGGGAGTCTTCTCTTCTCATGAGGTGGCCAAAGTACTGGAGCCTTAACCTCAGGATCTGTCCTTCTAGTGAGCACTCAGGGCTGATTTCTTTAAGAATGGATAGGTTTGATCTTCTTGCAGTCCATGGGACTCTCAAGAGTCTCCTCCAGCACCATAATTCAAAAGCATCAATTCTTCGGCGATCAGCCTTCTTTATGGTCCAGCTCTCACTTCCGTACATTACTACTGGGAAAACCATAGCTTTAACTATACGGACCTTTGTTGGCAAGGTGATGTCTTTGCTTTTTAAGATGCTGTCTAGGTTTGTCATTGCTTTTCTCCCAAGAAGCAGGCGTCTTCTAATTTCGTGACTGCTGTCACCGTCTGCAGTGATCATGGAACCCAAGAAAGTGAAATCTCTCACTGCCTCCATTTCTTCCCCTTCTATTTGGCAGGAGGTGATGGGACCAGTGGCCATAATCTTAGTTTTTTTGATGTTGAGCTTCAGACCATATTTTGCGCTCTCCTCTTTCACCCTCATTAAAAGGTTCTTAAATTCCTTTTAATACAAAGAATTAAAAGTATTAACAATTTTTGTGTATGTCAATAGGAAACTATTGTGCATCATGCCTACCTTAATGAGGAAATGAATTCTACCCTTGATTCCGGGCAAAGCGACATCAAACCACAGCTAAAGGACTCATTTTGTTTGTGTATTATAGCACATAATTGAAATGAAGGAAGTGTTTATTTTTCCCGTCTCCATCACCACCAGGACTAAACATCCTGTACAGTCACCAAATAGTGGCCTGGGAGTCACTTTACACATTACATTTATTTTTTTCTAAATTGTTTCATGTGGCAGAGCTTACACTTTAGAACTCCCCGCCTATTGAGATCAGGCAGGTGCCTTCACTGTCCTCTTTTCAGTGCCTGCTAAAAACATTGTTTAGACAAACCTACCCAGAGGGGACGCGGGTGGCGCTGTGGTGTAAACCACTGAGCCTAGGGCTTGCTGATCAGAAGGTCGGCGGTTCCAATCCCCGCGACGGGGCTTCCTCCCTCCTCCTCATCCTCATTGGAGCAGCATCAGAAGGTATCTGTGTGAGAGGGAAGGCAGGCTTGAGGGATGGTGTGTTGGGGAGGAGGACAGCTATTGGGGGATTGGGAAGTAGCGGTAGGTTTAAAAACTTATTTAGATAAGCTTTAAAAAAAACAACACCTTTTTTAAACAAACAACAGAGAAGTGCAGCTATCAATAATGTGGAACTCTTGTTTTCCCTATGCTTGGTCACCGTAACCTTGATGGTTTGTTGCAACTGAGTATTTGAATTTAACTCCATTGGAAAGCATTGGGCTTGAGGTGACACAGTTCTGCCTGTGGCCCATTCACACCTGCAGATCTTCAAGTGATGGACATGCATCACTTGAACACAACTGATGTGTTCATTAATCTTGATCAATCCCAACATGTTTGTCAGTGAGGACAATGTGGCTTGCTCCTTTTTGACTCTTCAGATAATGCATGTTTTACAGTACTCCAGATGTCTGCACTCAATAAAACATTTGACAAAACCAAAACAAAACAAAACAAAACCCTGCTGTGACCTTTACTAGCCCTAAATTGTGTGCATGCCCATAGAAACTTGTACTTACCATGTAAGCGCATTTTTCTGACCCTTTTCTAGTTAGATTAGTGATTTCAGTATAAAGGGGGTGGGTGGGTTTCTGGTTAACTGGGAGCAGGCATTGGAGGCCTCCTGATGAAGGACGTGCCAAGGAGCCAACAGCTCTGAAGATCACCATGTTGTATTAACCATTGCTTCCCCATATAGTGAAACTTTATTCAAAGTCAAGCAGTGGCTTCCAGCTTATTTCTATAAGTGCCCAAATTGGCTGAAAGTCTCTTTTCTTGCTTAGCTAGTTTAGCATAAAATAGCTAATTAACATTGTCAGCAGAAGATTAGTTGTAAGGCACTTACAGGATGACAGCCTTAATCCCCATTTTATCGCTAAATGAGAAAGCCTCTGTATCCAAAATGTGTTTATTTCTTGGAAGCAGCCGCACATATACATACTTGCTGACAAGTACAAAGTGGGAGAAGCAAAGTGCATTCTGGGTAAACGTGTGGGGATGAGGAAACCAAGCACCTCATTAGTATGCACTTGCTTTTCGTAAGCAGCAGCTAGAGAAATGCAATACGAAACTTTAAGCTAATTTGCCCTGCTCAGTTCAGTGGGACGACCAAATCAACATAAACCAAAGTGTTCTAATATAAGAAGAAGGTTGTGGATGGTCAGGTTTCTTATTTTTGCAAAGGACAGTCCTCTATTTGAAGGATGCCAAACTAAGCAGGCACATAGGTCACCTGCCCACAACCTTCCATGCTAAGGTGAGATATAAAAAAGGGACCCCTGACCATTAGGTCCAGTCGTGTCCGACTCTGGGGTTGCGGCGCTCATCTCAGCTTCCAGATCATGTGGCCAGCATGACTAAGCCGCTTCTGGCGAACCAGAGCAGCGCACAGAAATGCCGTTTACCTTCCTGCCGGAGCGACACCTATTTATCTACTTGCACTTTGACGTGATTTCAAACTGCTAGGTTGGCAGGAGCAGGGACCGAGCAACAGGAGCTCACCTCGTCGCAGGGATTTGAACTGCAGACCTTCTGATCAGCAAGCCCTAGGCTCTGTGGTTTAACCCACAGCGCCACCTGGGTCCTCACCTCACCTGGGTGAGATATACTTCTATCAAAATACATACAGTACTGGTGGTTTCTAAATTTGCAGCTATGCATATGCATTAGTATGTGCCAATCTGTGTCATCCTTCCTTCTCTTATTGGGTAATGTGTAAGAAGATTCTATCCACCCACATATTTTAAACATTTTCTTCTCCCCCTGCAAGTCAAGGGAAACCTCAGTTCAATTGGAGCTGGTCTGCAATATTCCTTCCTCTCCACAAAACAGTTACTGGTGTGGAATTTATACCAACTGCCACCTTGTTTCCAAGCTCAATTGAAAGTGCTGGTATGAATCCTAGTCAGAGGTTGGGGGACCTGCTAGAGCAGATTTTAGGGGTGGGCAAGGAGAGAGGAGTGAAACCCTCACTTACGTTGGATACAACCTCTTTGATTTTTTATTTTTTTTAAAGAACTATCTAACTTTTTCTGTGCTTTGGCAGAATTGAATGGAACCTGCGTGTTTGTTGTTGTTGTTCAGTCGTTCAGTCGTGCCCGACTCTTCGTGACCCCATGGACCAGAGCACGCCAGGCACGCCTATCCTTCACTGCCTCTCGCAGTTTGGCCAAACTCATGTTAGTAGCTTCGAGAACACTGTCCAACCATCTCATCTTCTGTCGTCCCCTTCTCCTTGTGCCCTCCATCTTTCCCAACATCAGGGTCTTTTCTAGGGAGTCTTCTCTTCTCATGAGGTGGCCAAAGTACTGGAGCCTCAACTTCAGGATCTGTTCTTCTAGTGAGCACTCAGGGCTGATTTCTTTAAGAATGGATAGGTTTGATCTTCTTGCAGTCCATGGGACTCTCAAGAGTCTCCTCCAGCACCATCATTCAAAAGCATCAATTCTTCGGCGATCAGCCTTCTTTATGGTCCAGCTCTCACTTCCGTACATTGTTGTTGTTCAGTCGTTCAGTCGTGCCCGACTCTTCGTGACCCCATGGACCAGAGCACGCCAGGCACTCCTGTCCTCCACTGCCTCCCGCAGTTTGGCCAAACTCATGTTAGTAGCTTCGAGAACACTGTCCAACCATCTCATCCTCTGTCGTCCCCTTCTCCTTGTGCCCTCCATCTTTCCCAACATCAGGGTCTTTTCTAGGGAGTCTTCTCTTCTCATGAGGTGGCCAAAGTATTGGAGCCTCAACTTCAGGATCTGTCCTTCTAGTGAGCACTCAGGGCTGATTTCTTTAAGAATGTTAAAGGTAGGTAGCCGTGTTGGTCTGTCATAGTCAAAACAAAAAAAAAATAAAAAAAAATCCTTCCAGTAGCACCTTAGAGACCAACTAAGTTTGTTCTTGGTATGAGCTTTCGTGTGCATGCACACTTCTTCAGATACACTTTTTCAGATTTTTTTTTTTTATTTTGTTTTGACTATGACAGACCAACACGGCTATCTACCCAGTGTATCTGAAGAAGTGTGCATGCACACGAAAGCTCATACCAAGAACAAACTTAGTTGGTCTCTAAGGTGCTACTGGAAGGATTTTTTTTATTTTGTTTTGTTTTTTCTTTAAGAATGGATAGGTTTGATCTTCTTGCAGTCCATGGGACTCTCAAGAGTCTCCTCCAGCACCATAATTCAAAAGCATCCATTCTTCGGCGATCAGCCTTCTTTATGGTCCAGCTCTCACTTCCGTACATTACTACTGGGAAAACCATAGCTTTAACTATATGGACCTTTGTTGGCAAGGTGATGTCTTTGCTTTTTAAGATGCTGTCTAGGTTTGTCATTGCTTTTCTCCCAAGAAGCAGGCGTCTTCAAATTTCGTGAGTGCTGTCACCATCTGCAGTGATCATGGAACCCAAGAAAGTGTTTGTTAGCTCTGCCCAAATTGAGAACAATTTTGTTCTCAGTGGTTTTCCAGGCGCCAGGGAAACACCCTCTGCTCCATACCCCTGGCATCTCCAGGTAGATTCCTGCCTGAGATCCCAGAGAGCTGCTGCCAGTCAGTGCAGACAATACTAAGATGGGCCAATGGTCTGATTCCTTATAAGACAGCTCCCTATGTTTCTATGTATAGGCAAAGCTTGTGTGTCTGAACCTGAGCAGTCAGTGACTGCGATTCCCACTGCTGTTGCATTCCCAATAAAAGGAAAGGAGACGCCTCTGGGAGACAATCCTGTCTGAGCCTCCCATTCCTTGGGCTAGCTCCGTTTATTTATTATTTATTTTAAAAACCTATATCCCACCAATATTTTAGGAGAAATTCAAGGCAGCTGATGGTAAATAAATGCCAGTAATAAAATATAAAACGATCCAGACCTATACCCTGTAACTTGCCTAGGAAGTGTCATGGACTGGACCCAGGGCTCCCAGTCCCAGGCAGGAAAGGGTGAAACCTTTCAAATTGTTTGTCTTGCTGCCATCATTCCCCAATCGCTGCTCCCACAGCTGTGGTTGCACATATCACTCCTAGCTGCCACTACCAACACCTCACATAGGATTAAGGGATCATGTGAAGCTTAGAAAAGCAGTTTGCTGCCACCCCATTCACCCCCCTGCAGGAAGTAAGCATGGACCTGGGTGATGGCAAAATCACCCCCTGTACAAGTCAGGTGGAGGGCGTGCAAATTATGCTGCCTCAAGTGGCAAGTCCTCCGTGAGGAAGGACTCATCCACCCCATAGCTTACTCTTGAGAGATTAGATCAAGCCCCAGAAAACATCTTGCTGCAGAAAGAGGGCCACCCTCCTCTTGTCCAAACAAAGCTTTTGTTTTCTAAAACCAAGAATAAGACCCCAATATTCCGTCCTATTCGGTATGGCAAATGTTCCTTTAACTGGAAAAGCTTTAAGGACAAATTTTATCCTCCCTCCACAAAACTCCTATTAAGGGTGGGATGTGGCTTTGAAACTGTTGGAGCGAGCAATGGTACTGCCATTTCCTTGAAAACTTAAGCGTCTGCAAAATGCCATTAAGAGAGAAATTTTAAATTGGACACTCAATTAGTTAGTGATGTGGTGTAAGCACTTTTGGTGCTGGGAAAGGAAGGGAAATTGGCTGCCATTTGCCTCTCTCTCTTCCACTTTCCCCTTTGCACTTAGGAAGGACAGTCTAATTGCAACGGTCAGAGTGGATGCCCTCTGCTCTCCTGGATGGCACAGAATGCTGTAAGTCTCACTGCAAAGGAAATACCAGGCAGCTTAAAAGCAGAGCTTTTCCAATTGGAACTTTTAACAGTACGGCTTATCTAGGATGGAAAAATCTTCCCTTTCAAATTCTTGCTCTGACATTGCTTCATTTAAGATTGTGCTTGTAGCTGGGAAGGAAAGGCTTCTTGCTGTCTGAGAGATAGTGCAGAAGGACTCCCTGGACATCAAACGCAACATATCAAGTTGCCTTATCCTGAGTCAGTCTAGTTCCATTTGTTGTGAATGGCAACTGCACTCCGAGGTCTTTCGCAGCCCTGAGAGTTGGAGATGCAGGGATGGTGCGCAGAACTTTCTGCAAGCAAAGGATGTGCTACACTGGGGATGCCAACAGGATTTTCTGGGCCCAGTGGACCCTTCAACCTACATGCAAAAGGGGATACAGGTTTGCATTAAATGTGCTTATGTTGTGCATGTGTTGTGCATATGTTGTGCATATGTTGTACATGTGGTTTGGAGGGCCAAAAAATAGATCGGCGGCCACACATGTAATAAAATATATGGCAGACAGAATGTGAACAGATGAAGCTTTCCCCACAAATGTATGCTATACTAGGAAATGTTTACCCTGTTGAATGTCTGCCCCACACACAGCTGCTAAAGGCACAAGAACTCTGCTTTCCCCAATGCCAACGCTAAATCAAAATAACCCTGTGGCTGCTTACCTGGGATTGGAGTAAGTGCTATTAAACACAAGAAGAATTACTTCTAAGCTGACATACATCCCATTGCACTGTAACTGAACTATACAGTTAAGTCTTTTAATGAGTGGCCCATTGCGTGTCGAGGTCCCCAAACCACCCCTCAAATAACTCACACCTCAGACAGTAATTTAGGTTTTGGTTTTTGGCATAATTTTGGCCACAACTTTATTGAAATACATGATATGTGAGTGGTTGCATAGGCATTGGTTTAGACTATCTGTCCCACTGGGGACAGAACTGACGACCGTCAGTAAAGGGAAAACACTTAGGGGAGAGAAAAAAGAGAGGTCGGGGGTCAGACCCAACATCTCTCCCCAAATGCTCCCAGAGGCTCTTGCATGGCCCTGGCCCCCGACCGGGGGATATGGACAAAAGCATGGCGAGCCCCTGGATTCCTTTAATGGAATTCACCACGCAGCAGCAGCATTGGAGGGGCAGACCACAGCTAATCTTTACCCCTCCACCAACGAACACAATAACCAATGCCTAACCGCCAACTTTACAAGTTGTGACTAATTGCTATGCCAGTGATGGCTAACCTTGACACTCCAGATGTTTTGGGACTACAACTCCCATCATCCCTGACCACTGATCCTGTTAGCTAGGGATGATGGGAGTTGTAGTTCCAAAACATCTGTGTCAAGGTTAGCCATCACTGTGCTACGCAGTAGGCGAAAACCAGAAGGCACCAGCCAATCAGCCAACTGGAAAAATTCCCACCAGGCCCCTGCCCCAACAGCAGACGACCCCATGACAGGCATAGCAAGGTCAACACAGAGGCCTAATAAAAGGGAGAGGAAGGGCGGGAGATCCGTTGCACACAGCAAAGAGGAACATCACTGGGCGTGCCAAGGGTTATATACCCGCTGGACTGTCCATCACAAATTGCAACATGCAATTCTCCCCAACAACACCCAGGGTCCAATCACAACAGTGGCCATCCATACGATCCCACCCAGCATCAGAGGGGTGATTTGCTGGCCCCCACTGCAACACATGCTCTCCATGAAGGAGAACACGCTTTATCTTATTCAAGTTGGCACCGCTGCTTGCATGAACAAGGAGCCAGGGTGCAGAATGCAGAGAGAATGTAATTGGCAACTTGCAGAAGTCTATCACTAAATGCCAATTGATTCTTATACCTCGGGATCATGTCGTATGTAGGCTTTTCCCTGATGCCTACCTGGGAGGATCAAAATTTATCTATGGAAAATGCTAAGCCCCAAACGATTTCAAAGTCCAGGAATGCCAGAGGAAATGAAGCATTTGTATCCATTGGACTATTGCACCGCAGCTTCTGTTATAGGCGTGGACTGCTAATCTTTGCTTATTCAGGGAAAGTCCCATCCTGTTTCGTACACTTGACTAGAATCCCATGAAATATTATTTCCTCTTTCTCTCATAAGTTGATTGTAAAAAAAACACACACAAAACCCCAACACACACACAAGGAAAATCATGGCAAGCTGCCTTTTCTGCTTTTTTTTAAAAAACTGCTATTAACAATAGCTTAAAACAACAAAGAGCTGGTAAGAAGGGCTTTTGCAAATAGCATATTAAGGGGAGAAATGCACTCAGTGGGGTCTGTAATGAAAACAAACACAATCAGTAACCTTTGTAAGGAACAAGGCATCATTTTCCAGCTTTGCTACAATAATTGCATGTACGCCTCTTAAAATGTGATGAGGTTTTCATTTTTAAAGAATTTTAGAACTTTCCAATGCAAAACTCCCGAAATCAGGTGGTGAAGAATTATGTCACTCACTTGCTATGATTTCTTTCCAGCACTGTAGTTATTTTAGAAATATTTATTAACCATGTTTCTCCACATTCTCATAATTAGAAATGTACGTCTCCAGAAAACAAGCACGGTTGGATTCTGGAAATATTTCAAAAACCTCCCAACACCAACAGCTGCCAACCAGTCTTGTAGAAAATTCTAAAGCACTTGGAAAACATGGACAACCGGATGAATGAAAACTCTGCTAAAGGCAGTATAGTTTTGACATTAAGCTTTGGTGGGTATGTGTTCCTTTAAATCCTGTTGCTTTTCATTATGCACTTTGAAAGCATCGTTAATTCTGAAGATATAATCTGAGGTCGATTAGCTCACCTATTGTGCATCTTACTCATCTGGGAGAGAGAAGAAATCACTTTCAGACCTACAGAAGTTTCACCCGTGTGCAGCTGTTTGTGAAACTCTTAGAGCGTTCCCTGCCTTTGACTTGTTGGATCATTCTGCTTCTGGGATTTCAAATCCTACAGGCTCTTTGTAATAGTATCTCACTTCAGCTTGGCACCTTCACATCCTGCTTGATAATGCCAGGAGTCTGAAGCCCTGTGGGAGGAGGATATGACAGAGCAGCCCAGAAATAACCCACTGTGCAGCCGCTCCCACACTGCTAAAGGAGCCTTTTATTTGAGCACAGGGTATATGAGGGGACTGGCGAGGTTAGGTCGGTCCACATTAATTGCGTTTAAACACCCTGTTGGAGATATTTGCATCACTTACCTCTTATAGCCTCCAACATTTCTCCAATGAAAATAGGAACGTCCTATTCTATTATTATTATTATTATTATTATTATTATTATTATTATACCCTGCCCATCTGTCTGGGTTGCCCCAGTCACTCTGGACGGCTTCCAACAGTTATAAAAGCATAATAAAACATTAAAAAAAAACATTTCCTTTACAGGGCTGTTTTCAGATGTCTTCTGAAGGTTGTATGGTTACTGATCTCCTTTGCTCAGGGGTCACATAACTCCATCTCCTCCAACATTTCTCCACTGAAAATAGGGATGTTCTAAGGAAAAGCAGGACATTGCAAGATCAAATCAGAAACTGGGGCGGCTTCTGTAAATCCGGGACTATCCTTGGAAAATAGGGACACTTGGAGGGTCTGACCTCTTGGCCTAGATAAATGTTTGCTTCAGCATTTGGTAGCTTAAAATAGTGGGCAGAAGCCAAAGACTTCTTTATGGCTTCAAGCATGGATCCAGAGGCTCTGTGTGATGAGAGGAAGGCCCCATGAATACACCTGCAACCTGTGTTTAGCCATCTGTGCTAATCCATGCTGGCCTGGCCGAATGGATGCTTGCCACCAGAGGAGGTTCTGTCATACATTCCACCCAAATTCTTGAGGGGAAAATGTTTCTCCTTTAAAGTAGTGGCACTGGTGCCATTCAGTCTGATAACAGAACACATCGTGAAATATAGCCAAAACAATAGAGCAAACCCTACACCCAGAAAATATTAAATTTGAGTAGAGGGGGAGAAATTATAGCACAGTTAGTCATGGGATGATATGCTGATCTGAATTTTATGTCACTAGAAAAACAGAAATAGAAAAAATATATAGTGTTGTGACTACAGGTGCAGAGTTCAAACACCACCTTTGGCAGCTGTTCTGGGGTCTCTGTGGGCATAGATGAGAATTGCCGTCTCTCTCCTACTTGGCAGACACACTGCATCCCAGAGCTGGGGGAGAGGTAGCTGGAGGAGAAGGGGGCTCCATGACCTGGAAATGTTGGTGGTTGGATGGCTGGGGGGCCCTTGTCCCAGAAGCTCCATCAGTGTTAGGATTGAGCTGTAAGCAGCAATCAGAGATGAACTGGATGCCAAGAGCCAGGAGCTGCACTAAGGGATCAAAGGGGAGGGATGAAGCTGGAAGTTGGGGAGGAAAGCTCAAGGCAGGAGGCGTGTTATGTACTGAGCTGAATCCTAGAACAATAGGATCCAGAATGCAGCAGTCTGATTGGTCTGCAGGAGCCACCCAATCCAGTTCCTGGTGGAAGTGAATCAGCAACCTGATTGGCCTGCAGGAGCAGCCAATCAGGCTCCTGGATGAAGTGAGTCAGCAACCTGATTGGCCTGCAGGAGCAGCCAATCAGGCTTCTGGAGGAGGCAGAAGTCAGGACCAAAGAACAACCAAAGGATACAGGAAGACAGCAAAGGTCAGGAAGACCCTGGGCTCATCCATATTTAGCTTTGCCCTGCATTTTCTAGGCATAGGTCTGTGTCTGAACACTTTTCCTTTTTCCTTAACCCCAGCACTTTCCTCACGAAAGCTCGCTCTTTACCCCTGAAAACAATTCCACCGTGAACTGACCTTTGCGTGAAAGCAGTGGGACAACAAAAAAAGTGCTCCGACAGAGACCGGGGAAGTGTGGACCTGTGGGGCAAAAGGTAGGTGTGGATAAGCCCCTCTTGACAAGTGAGGATTGGCTGGAACAGGAAGTCCTAGCTCAGTTGGTTAGAGTGTGGTGCTGATAATGCCAAGGTTGCCCTGGGACAGCTGCATATTCCTGCATTGCAGGGGGTTGGACTAGATGATTCTCAGGGTCCCTTCAGACTCTGTGGTTTTTCTACTGCTTTTTTTCCAGGAGGATTCAATGGTCAGCCTCTGTGGCCACTGGCCAGTGTTAGTAAGTGGGCAGAGAGTACATCGTTACCCAGGTAGATACTGCAGTTTGGTGGCTCAGCACACGGGGATGCTGCACGCAGAATCCAAGGTCATCAGTTCAAGTCCCAGCAGCTGTTGACTTTCAGTCTGCTGCTCTGCTTCATGGCACAGGATCTTCTGTGTTGTGGTACAAGATCCCCCTTAGGTTCTATTTCTATTATTTCTATTATTTCTATTATTTCTATTATTTCTATTATTTCTATTATTTCTATTTCTGCATGCTGCACCTCCCCTGGGCCCTATGACTCCAGAATGGATCTAAGTCCCCCCAGTCAGCCATCTCCCACCCCAGTCCAGGGCACAGGTTGCAGCCTTGAAGGGATCCTGTCACCTTGATTCCTAACTATGCCCAAGGATCAGCAACTCCCCCACTCCCCGGGGTAAGGCTAATTTCTTGGCTTTCCATTTGACTTGTTCCTGGGCTATCATTTGCTCTCTGTCAGGTCCTCCTGACTCCTTCCCAGGCTTCCACATAGGGGACACGATAGCTTGCCATGTGGGCATCAACCAGGTGGTTTACCTGATGCTCCACGAAAGCTGGAGCACACAGAAGCTGCAGGGAACCTCCCACTGTCACTTGGGAATGAATGGTGCCCATTGTGATCTAGATGATGACCCCGTGGTGCTGCCCCAATGCAAAAGGATCTGTTGCCCAGCCAGTTCTACAGTTCAGCAAGGGCCATGGTGACACATCGATGGTACAGATCATTGTCTGGTCCTAATGCAAGTTCAGAAGTCTGCCTGAATCAAGCGAAGGAAGGCTCACTGCCATGAATCCACCATAAGTGTGTGCATAATGGAGATCTGCGATTCAAGGACAGAGGCAAATGTTCCAGATTGTTGTTGTTTATCACCAACTCACCTGCATGTTTCATGTAATATTTTTAAGACAATTATTACATTGAGATGGAGGACTAAAAACACACACAAATTAGCTTTAAAAAGGGAGGGGGAACTCCAACTTGTCAGGCAGTTTCAATCTAGCCAGATGGCAACACTGCTTGTGGCTGCTATGTTTGAGTCACTGCAAATGTTACAAATCCGCAGATAAAAAATACTTCCAGTAGAAAAATCAGCATGCAGATTGCATGTAGACAGGTGCACGTGACCCTCATGTGTGCGCTGCTGTGCACATCATTCTGCTGTGTGCGCGCTTTGTGGGAATGCACAGATGCTTGCTTGTTTCTTTAGTGCATTTTTATCCTATTTTTATGCCAAGGCACCCAAGACAATTTACAGTTCAAAACTGTGCAAATTATTCTCAAGGTGGCTTCTGGAGTTGAAGACATGTTTCTGTGGCCTGGGTTTTCTGGCCTCTGCCTTCCCACAGGGCACACGGGTCTCAAGTGGCCCCAGGTAAGGGGGAGAGGGGCCATTGATCTGTTTTCTCAGGAGCCTTTGCACACAGGTTGCTGTCCTGTAGCCCTAGAGAAGGAGTGGGATTGCTCCAATGGTTCTCTCGAGCTTTTTATGGTCCCTTCCAGAGGTGATGAGTTCATAGAATCATTGAAAGGGTCATCTCCTCCAGCCATCTGCAATGCAGGAATCCTTTGCCCACAACCCTGAGATTAAGAGTCTCATGCTCTGCTGACGAAGCAATCTCACCTTAGCTATTATATGATCCTTGAGTTGTCCTTCTTTTCTCATACAACTTTGAAAAACAGGCTTTGCACATTGAGCACCATCTCAAGCACTAATGTTATGTCGGACATTTGAATGCTTAAAGTAGCCACACGGGTGCTCTGTTCAAGTAGTCTGCGTCTTCCTACAAAAGATTATAGGAATTGTCTTCGTGAACAGTGAAGCCTGGGGAGTTGGGTTTTTTTGTTTGTTGTTTTTGGCTGTCTTTGAAGCAGCCCAGACTATCTGAAACTGCAAACTGAGATAATCTTTTGCCAGCTGTTACCAAGACGGCATGCTGTTTGACAGGCAACTCCTTGGAAAATTCAATAAAATAGGCCAAACCTTTTCCCCCAACTAAAAAGGGAGGTGGTTGGAACCCTTCTGTATGCTTGGCAAATCATTTGTGTGGGATCAAGTGGGACGTGAATTTGAAGGAAATGCTGCTGGGATATGCCTTGCAAACTACTTTGTGCTTTGAAAGGATTCTTGACTTCAACTGGGAACCTTACAAGGTTCTCTTTGGAGTCCATTCTGACTGGTCATCTTTGGGATAATGAGGTGGCTTCCCTGTAGTTTTTTGTGAAGAAAAAAAGGACAACCAAAGATAGTCCTCTTGTCCATATCACTTTCAGATATGCTCACTCATAGATCCATCTCATGAAAGCTAGGAGATAAATAAGCTTCAGTCCCCACATAAAAGGGACCCAGGTGATGCTGTGGGTTAAACCACAGACCCTAGGGCTTGCTGATCAGAAGGTCGGCGGTTCAAATCCCCGCGACGGAGTGAGCTCCCGTTGCTCGGTCCCAGCTCCTGCCCACCTAGCAGTTTGAAAGCACGTCAAAGTACAAGTAGATAAATAGGAACCGCTCTGGTGGGAAGGTGAACGGCGTTTCCGTGCTCTGCTCTGGTTCACCAGAAGCGGCTTAGTCATGCTGGCCACATGACCCGGAAGCTGTACGCCGGTTCTCGGCCAATAAAGCGAGATGAGCGCCGCAACCCCAGAGTCGGACACGACTGGACCTAATGGTCAGGGGTCCCTTTACCTTTACCCCACATTAGTCTGGGAGGTATGGGATCAGTTCAGTACATATTTTAATTTACAAAGATTAAATTTCTCAGGCATCCCCAATGGCATTTGACTGAGCAGACTGTAGTTCGTTTGCTGCTTCTAACTTTTGCAAATACAGCAGTGTAAACAGTGCCTTACAATGGATTACGAAGGTTGTACGCTCCCCATCTCCAATCTCTGCCAAGTGGTAGCAAAATTCCAGAGGGTTCCAAGTATTCCCCCAGGGTTGTGTTTCTGTTGGGAAATCAATGAACTGTGGAGACTAGTGTCTTTAAGAAATATGGTTTATAGTACACATATTTACACCTAGGTCTACTTTGGAGACAGTTCACAGCATTCACATATTAGGAGGAGTCTTGTCCTTCATAGGAGGCCAGCATTGGATTCCCAGACATCTCCCTGCTTGGTGTCAACCAGTCTGCCAAGATGGTTCTGACCTTCACAGCAGCTCATGGCATCCATCATCTTCTTCCCCAAACTCTAAATTTCAAAAGGACACATTTTTTTCACATCTATTCCCCCACCCCAAGCAGAACCGTGGCAAACTCCTCCCCTTGCTGGCTGAACAAAATATGCAATTGAAAACTACGGATGTGGTTGCTGAGAGACAAGTAACAGCTGTTGGACACCCACAACTGACTTCCCTGTGAACATTTGCATCTGTGGTCTTTCGATAGGATGGGTGCTCTCTGGCACACTCCTGGCATATCAGAAACCCTCCGTGCAGATTCATGCACAGGGCAGTCATGTTTGAATCCTGTTCTGTGGCCCCTGTATGCCACAGTAGATTGTGATGAATCCTCTGAGCTGATAATATAGCAATGTGTCATGTCCACAGGGGGTTTGGGCAACACCAAAGTTTCCCTGCAGCACTTCCATTACAGAAATAAAAATAAAAATGCAAGCAGCACAGATACTTGCAGAATAACTATTTTACAAAGTAGTTCTAAAATAACTACTTTGTAAGATGTGCCAGGAAGCAAATGCCCCCCTCCCAATGTGTACTTGGCACCCAAACACTGTGCTTTGGTATTTTAAGGTTGTAACCCTATGCAGTGACAATGGGTACAAGTAATTAATTTTTTTTTTACGTAAGTGGGAGAATTTGACTTAAGATTCCTGAAATAGATATTGCAGAGAGAAAATATAGCTGCTGCAAAAGCTGTGCAAAGATGATTCAGTGGAAATGCTGTTTATATCATTGCCTCTGATGTTTCTTGCTGAATAACAGGCAATAAATTATCAAATGACAAACATAAGCGATAGATCCCTTTTCAGATTATGCTAGCTAGGCAAGGTGTATTCCTCTCCCCCCCTTAAAGAACAAAAGAAGTGTGTATGCAGTTTTAGAAAAATGATCTCACACTATAACATATATATGTTGAAAAACAGCAATTATGTTTCATGATTCTTTTAAATTGCACAGTAATTTTCAAATACAATTACCATTTAAAACGAGCAGTTGAAAGGATAATTGTATCTCATTATGTAAGCGGGGCTATTCAGATGAACGTTGTGTATGTTGAGACAGACACAAAGAGGTGAAGTTCTGGTGATGATGTGATACGGCACACAAAACCATGATTACCAGTCTCTTGTGGAAAGGAAAGAAGTTCTAAAAATGAAGGTCTATTGACAATAGAATGGGAGCTACTAAACCTGAAGGCTATAAAAAGATGAAACAATGGCACAAGATGGAGAGTTTCAGAAGAGTCCTTCTCAGCCTCCTTCTCTCCTTGCAGCATCCAAGCAATTTTCTGATGTGAGGCTCTACAGGTCTGAAGAACCAAATGTGAGAATGTCCCTCAGCCCTTCTGGTGGTGAGCTTGGCTGAGAGATGCTGCTGCAGTTTGACATTTGCAGTTGAAGGCAGTAACTCAACTGCAAGGTTATTTTAATAAGACTCGGAGAGGAAATCAACTCTTCTGCCTGCCTCACACCCACTCATGAGCCCCCAAACCACGTCCCTTCTTTAGCCTTGGTTGCTATTGCCTGGTGGCAGCCAGCAAAAAGGACGGAGGTCTCTCTCTCTCTCTCTCTCTCTCTCTCTCTCCTAATCCCATTCTCTCTCACTCTTTCTTCTCTCATGTCTTGAAGCACTGCTGTGGCAGCTGCTCAGGTGCCTGTAATTCTGGGTAACCCGGGTGGAGACTTGCAGGGAAGTTGGACTAAGGAATTGAACCCGATCGTACTCCCCGTGATAGCACTTGAGTCACGACAGGGTTTGGCTTGACCACGGTATTGGGCTATTTCATGAAATAGCTCCGTTTTGCCAGATCCACTTCCAAAGTCAACGGGGGGGGGGTGAGTTCTCAGTATCTCTAGTTCTTCAAACGAAAACAACATTTTAAAACCATGCAGAAAAGTGTCTTGTTTAAAAGTTTTTTCCGGTGCCTAGAAAGCATGGGTCTGAGCAGTTTTCCTCTCGCCTATACTTTGTAGGCACAGACCCAAGTGGTTTTCCCTTTGCCCCACTCCTTTCCCAGGAACCACCTGCTCTTTAGTGCTCAGTTGGAGCAAATGTCAATCCAGAAAAATCCTGGATTGCCATTAGCTCCAACTGAGCTCCAAAGAGCGGTTTTCCCTGGGGGAAGGAAGTGTGGATGAACCCTTAGAGCCCTCTGTGACAGGTTCACCCCATAGCCATCTCTCTCTCTCTTTCTGACTCCCCAGAGGGGGGTTGGATTGGGGCCTGCATTCTCCTTTGCCTTTCCCCCATGGTCTTAGATATAGAGGAGGGAGAGTTGGAGCACTGGTGTTTTCCACCCTGTCTCTGGTTATTTCTGGGCACCTGAAGAAGAGGAGGAGTTTGGATTTGATATCCCGCTTTATCACTACCTGAAGGAGTTTCAAAGCGGCTAATATTCTCCTTTCCCTTCCTCCCCCACAACAAACACTCTGTGAGGTGAGTGGGGCTGAGAGACTTCAGAGAAGTGTGACTAGCCCAAGGTCACCCAGCAGCTGCATGTGGAGGAGTGGGGAAGCGAACCCGGTTCCCAAGATTACGAGTCCACTGCTCTTAACCACTACACCACACTGGCAGGGAATCCTCCTTGGCCTCTGGCTGGCTGACTTTAAATGCCCCTCTGCATGCTTGGCAAGTGCTTCACCCTCCTCCTTGGCCTGCATGACACCCAGGACTCAAACCATGGGAGGTGGCGCCCTTGCGGTCGGGCAGGGGAGAAGTCCCTCCCAGAGCCAGCTCAGCTCAGCCCTCTCCAGCTGAGGCATAGCAGGGGTGGACTTGGCTCTTTTCAAATTTCAGCGGTGCCCTGTGTGAGGTCAAAATTTGGGGTGAGTGACAATCTACATCAGAAACAAGGGGAGAATAAGGATCTGCATTGCTTCCTATATGCCAAGAGGCTGCCGCAGAGGCAGCAGATCCAGCCTCCCAGGAGCATGCCACAGCTGCTGCTGCCACCATGGCAGCAGCAGGCAATGCATTTCTTGGAGGCCGGATCTGCTGTCCTGTGGATCCTGCCACCCAAGGCGGTCGCCTCACCTTGTTTCATAGCTGGGCTGGCCCTGCTTAGCAGCTTCATGGCTGGGGTCAGTTTGCAGTGGACTTGCAGCTTATTCTGTTAAATTACTTCCCTTACTATACAGGAACAGGCCTGTGGTTCTGAGGCTTCAGTGATGCTAAAGTAGTAAAAACCATGAACAAATATCTTGCAGTTTAAATAGTCTTGTTGCTGCTGTTCACTTCCAATTCAATCAAGCAGTAGAGTGAAGTGTTTTGAAACGCTGGAAATAACCCGCCTGACTGTTTTGACTTAGAAGCACTCTCCACAATCCCGCTCTTTCAGATCGAGTCACAGCCGAGGGCATTTCTTCTGAAATTATTACATCCCAAACAATGCTTGAAGTCAACTCAGCACAACTGTGGAAGCAATGCCATGAAATGATTATATTGAGCAGTTGGTGAAAGTGTCTGAAAACATCGTTCAAACTGTTCAGGTTCTCAAATGTGGAATGCTGGGCAGCTGTTCTAAGATGGCCGTCACTGCATCTCTACATGCCCCAGAAGTTGCTATTCCTTATCTTCGCACCATTAACAACAACAAAACACAGCAACTACATGAAAATATAGCTTCATGCAACAATCACAACAGCATCAACTGCCATTATGCAGGCCTTCCACCAGTCGTGGCATAGTGGCTTAGTAACTGCTTGGGAAAAGCACTAGTCCCCATGTGATTATGCCTGCATACTTGTTTTATTTTATTTTTTTAGCATGTAACATATCTGGCTCTAATTATCCTTCATACTCAGCAACAGGGAATCCCTGTCAGAGAACCACTGTATCCACAATGAAGAGAAAGGTAGGCAGTAGCTGCTTATCTTTGTGATATGTCTTATTTGCCATCGCTGCTGTTTAGTAGCATTGGCTGTGGCAAGTCACATGGTTTTGCCAACAGGGTCGTGGTGTGTGCTGGGATGGTGCCATCGGTGCCCATGAGCAGCATCATGTCTGAACAAAGAAATAAAGAGAGAAACAGAAGGTTGGCTAATTGCCAAATTGCACCAAAACAACACAAACACTTGACAATGGTTTTCAATCATCAGTTCAGCAGTGTCGAATCTTGATGCAGTTTTGATGTTCTGAGAAAATATTTTCTAAAATATGCGTAATAGAAACTTTTTCAGAAATTCAAACTTTGATGAATATGACAACTCTGCTTAAAGCTATTGCTTTTTTATCTGTCATTGCAGTTTTAAAAAAACAACCAGTCCACTTGTAATGTTATGCTATAGCAGGAAGTGCAGTATTTATAGTGATCCCTAAGCTATATTGCTGCTGGAAAATTTCTTAGATTTTCCTCTTTTTTTACCTAGCCCCCTAGAAAAGGCCACTTTACAGAATTATCTTTGGATATTCTCCATCATCTTGTTGTTGATGATGGCTGCCATGTTTTCCCCACCCCCCAGCCCGCAACACACACACTGCCCTGGAACAAAGCTTGGGGCATTGTGAACGATGGTTGAGATGCCCAAACAATGCAATATCCAATATGCTTGTTCCATTAGTGCAAGGATTTCTGCTTGCACAATGGAACTTCGGGAATCTGCTCTCGGGGGTTGGGGGAACCTCTGGAACAGATTTAGAGGATACACAGCATAGGAGGGAGAGAAGTTCCTTTGTGGAAGCAGACACTTTTATAACAAGGGGACAGCACAACAACCATTTATATAAAGTATCCCATCACAGTCCACATACTGTTATCCATTGTAGTGCCCAAATTATTCATCTTGCTTAGCTTATATGTGTTCTAACACTGTAACACTAGTATGTTGTTTCAGTAAAAATTGATTCACGTTCATGATATTCAATGATTTGCTCAAGTTCTCCTGCAGGGAAGAGAGCTGAATCTCAGGCTTCTGAATCTCTGCTAATTAGCAAAATTTAATCCATAAGGTGTTGCTTGTCTGCACTACAGAGCAAATTTTGCATGGTAGAGGAGAAGCGGGTAGTTATAACTGTGTGTAAGAGTAGTGACAGGAGAAAGACTGGAGCAGGCTTTGGAGATTTGGGGTGAGGGGTTCAGAATTTTGGCTGGGCTATGCTCCACTTTGCCCATAAGGGGAGCTTCCCTTCTGAAATGAGTGCGTTCTGTGATGACAATATCTCAACAGGCTCCCTCTCTAGAATGCCAACAACAATCTTCTTCTATCTAAATGGGTTCCAACCCATTTAGTTGTTGTGAAGTCTATCTTGCCGAGATTGAGGTGAAAACAAGCTCAGCACACAGCTATTTTAAGAAGCATTTCAGAATCCTGAATTGTTTTCCAAATGTTCTCAAAACACCATCAGTATGGTTTGCAAAAAAAAAGATTCAAAGACGTAAATCCACAAGATAAAGACTTTTGCCAAACTGCCATTAATTTATCTGTGGTCCTTGATGACTCCTGCTGAAGAGTTTGTTTTAGAATTGCCAACGTCAAAACTGTTCCATGGGAAGGCTGCCCAGTATACTTTGAAGTAATTATGATGGTGTCCTTCATACTGTTGACTTGACTCCTTTTCCTTGGCAACTGACTGAATATATTATTACTTTGGGGGAGATTATATGATGGCATTTTCTGAAAAAAGGCTCTGGGACACATCTTGGATTCCAAAGCCAGGAGGAAGGTACATTCTGTGTCTGTGTCAAGAGTTAACTTCAGGGGAAATTGTAATATTTGACGTAGATTGAAGCAGAATTACTGCAACGAAGTCAAAAGTAGAAAACAGACACCATAAGCTACAGTCTAACACAGGGATAAACACATTGCAGGTCCAGGCACAATGAAGCCAAGGGCAGTGGGGGCAAGGCATGGTGAAATTGCAATAAACACAGGACAACCACTTGGGATTTAAATAGGTCACACCCAGGGCCGGCGCTTCCATTTAGGCCAACTAGGCAACTGCCTAGGGCGCCAAAATGGAGGGGGCGCTGGCCAGCCTGCCCGCCGCCCCCCGCCGCCGCCCCAACCAGCGGCAGAGCGAGCAGGTTGGGGCGAAAACCACGGCGCCAGCGCCAAAATGGAGGGGGCGCTGGCCAGCCTGCCCCTCGCCCCCCGCCGCCGCCCGGTGCCGCCCCAACCAGCGGTGAAAATCGTGGCGGCACGGGGCGCCCGGCGCGCAGGGGGCGAGGCACCGTACATCATTGCGCATGACGTACGGTGCCCCGCCCCCTTGCCTGGCACCGGTCCTGGTCACAACTTTATTGATTACAGATGTCAGAAGACATGGTATTGAAGTAGCCCAGTGCATGATGCTGTGGCCACAGACCCACACTTTCATGTGTGACACACCTGAAAATGAGACTACCCCAAAAAGCTTGGTCTCATATTTTAACCTGCAGATGGTGCCCAGAACTTTCCTTATGCCTTTGAGGAGTTCATATGTAATTGGCCTCCTGGTGTCTGGGGCTGGAGGGTGATGTGTACAGCACCCTGCGCAGTGCACACGTCAAAGTAATCTCAGGGTTTGGGGAACCAGAGGAATTTACTAAAGAAGGTAATTGCAGAGCTACAGGCCAGGACATGTTATTGGCAGCTCACCCCCTTTTCTTAAGAGACATGAGGTACTGCAGAACATTCTCCTCCCATGCATGAAGGGAGTATGGGCTCACTCCAGCCTGAGACCTAAAGGCTTCAAAGGAAGTCCATGCCCTGGAGTGTGCTCAGAATGTGGAAGGAGCGATGGACTGGAATACCGTGGTACCTCAGGTTACAAACATCTCGGGTTACAAACGCTTCAGGTTACAAACTCCGCTAACCCAGAAGTAGTACCTTGGGTTAAGAACTTTGCCCCAGGATGAGAACAGAAATCGCGCGCCAACAGCACGGCGGCAGCGGGAGGCCCCATTAGCTAAAGTGGTACATCAGGTTAAGAACGGACCTCCGGAATGAATTAAGTTCGTAACCAGAGGTACCACTGTACTCCCAGCATCAAAGTGTGCTTTTGAGTGCCCACAGGTCCTCAGGAAAGGGCTCTGGCTCCCCAGGTGTCAGAGCTCAAGAGCGATTTTCCTGAAATTGAGACAGCATCTGCTATCAGACTGGGGCTGTCAGACTGGGGTCAACTAGGGCCAGGGCCTTTTCTGTACTGGCCCCAACTTGGTGGAACACTCTGTCACAAGAGACCAGGGCCCTGCGGGATTTGACATCCTTCCGCAGGGCCTGCAAGACAGAGCTGTTCCACCTGGCCTTCGGGTCATACTCAGTCTGATGGTTCCCTCCCCTTGGTTTTGTTTTATGGGCGACAAATGAAGCGGTATTTTAAACTTTAAATTGACTTTTTAACCTGTATTTTAATTAATGGTTTCTTTTATATTTTGTTGTGATTTTTACTGGTGTTAGCCACCCTGAGCCTGGTTTCGGCTGGGGAGGGCGGGGTATAAATAAAAATTTATAAATAAAAATTTATTATTATTATTATTATTATGCTGCTATCGAGCCCTGAAACAAAACTGGCTGAAAAGGAGTGTTAGCCAGCAAGCACTGGAGCACAGATGCCCTCAAGCACAGGACCCGATTGGACTGGGTCAACTGCTTGGCAAGAACCCTCACCACCACTTGACGGATTCACTGGCCTGGGGGGATTTATTGTTTTGTTGCTGACCTACACCTGACTCCAGGCCTGACAATGGTTAAAAGAAGGATATTATGGTCGATGGTGTCAAAAGCCGCTGAGAGATCCAGCAGAACTAGGAAACAGCTCTCACCTTTGTCCCTAGCCCGCCGGAGATCATCGACCAGTGCGACCAAGGCAGTTTCAGTCCCATGATGAGGCCTGAATCCCTCTCCTGATCCTACAGTGGTCCCACTCTGCCATCTTTGCCTTTGCTGGACTGTGGTGAGAGTGAATTAATTCAGGTCATCCAACTAAGCCTGAAGTGCAGTTTAGCAATTAGCTTATGATGATGGTCCTGAACACAGCAGTTGAAATGCAGGCCAGATGTGTTCCTGTGAGAGAGTGCCTTGCCTCCCCACCCCTCACAGTGCTTCAGAACAAGAACTAGGTCAATATCCATTGCTATTCAACACAAGTAAAAAAAGGCATTCAGCCTGTAATTGTGTTTGCAAGTAAGATTGCCAACAGTTCCACAGCAAAGTGCAATAGGATCAAAAATTAAATACAAAAAGAGAATACACAAAAAAAGCTTTTATATAACATTTATCCCAAGGCTAAGTAGCAATTTTTGTATACCAAAATGAACAATGGAAACCAACATTCAATAGAAGTTACTGAGAACTGAACAAAATGTTTTTCAGCCCAGAAATAAGCTAGACTCCATTCAAAATAGGAAGTACAAAACCTGGGAGGCCGAACGTGGGAGGAAGCGATTTATCCCGTAAGATCTTTTTGAGTTAGTTTAGTCCAATGAGCAGACAACTGGCAGTCCTGGGCTCAAGTCCCAACTTTTTCATGTACTCATAATGTAGTTTTAGTTTGTGTGCATACTGTAACCACATGACAACTCCCTCTTGAACAAAAGCTGAGCTTTCGCCCTGTAAAACATGAACTGCTGTCAGAAATGCAATTGTCCGATCCACCAGGGAAAATATCTGCATGGCTTCCATGCCCAATTTTGCTTTATGAACCAGGCACATAGCTTGGACATTTCCATTGCAGAGTGTTGATGAAGTTTCATAGAACTGGGAAAGGGCCACCAACGCAGTCATGAGGGAGGCTATCCTTCCCTGCTTTCAGAACCAATAGAAGCCATATCTAAACATGAAGAGCAGGTCTCATACTTCTAGGCTTGGCATTGGAGATACTATGCTCTGATAGTTTTGATCCTGCCTGGTGTGTTTATTTCAGAAAGTGGAACTAGGGGGCTCATGTTCCATCTCATGACATTTATAGGGGAAAGCAATTTTTCTGCTAAGTGTCAGTCCAAGGGATGGAATTGTAGACACAGAAGTAGATATAGATAGGTGATGTGATGATAGATAGATAGATGATAGATAGATAGATAGATAGATAGATAGATGATAGATAGATGATAGATAGATATAGAGATAGATGATAGATAGATAGAAATAGATGATAGGTAGATAGGTACCATGTGCTAGTTTTGATGCCCCAAATTCACATTCACCAGAAATTCGGTGTCACAAACTCTCAGTGTGGCCATACACAAAAGACCTCATTCCTAGACTGCAAAACTAGGGCTATCCTATAACAATGCTGGAGAGTGGTGGCTCAAAGACAGATAAAGCTGTCCATTCTCATAAGAGCAAGGAGAGGGGAATGCAACCATTTTCTCTCTCTCCCAAGTAACATTGTACTGTGACTCATAGTATAGAAATAAGTGGAAAAAAGGAGAATCAGGCAAATCCTTCTGTTACAGCCCACACAGGAGATGGGTGAATTGGCCTTCTCAGCTTCACATGGATTTAAGTTTAGGCTTGTTCCACCCCCTTTTCGTGGATTTTAAAAAGCAAACACACAAACACAAAATTGCATTTAAATTGTATGCATTTATATACATTCTTCCTGTAAAATATGTGATTTTTGTATGTTTCCCTCGTAACATACATATTATGTACACATTTTCCCATAAAATATGCCGTTTGTGTGCATTTTTAAAATATTTCTACAAAATTTGAAAAAGGGCACAATCCAACTGATAACTCTGTTCTGGTCCACATTTAAGTCCAGGCTTTCTTTAAAATGTGGACCAAATGACTAGAATTAGACAAATCTGACAATTTCAGCTTAAGTCAGTTTCTCATTACCCTATTCTAGAGATCAGGTCGCCATATTTGTTCGTGGTTTTTTTTTTTTTAAATTGGATTTTCAATTGCAATGAGAACAGAGAATATATGGTTAACACGTGTTGCTGATGATGCTAAGGTTGCAGGTTTGATCCTCCTGTGGGACAGCTGCGTATTCCTGCAATTCAGGGGGTTTCACTCGGTGATCCTCAAAGTCCCTTCCAACTCCACAATCCTCTATAATAATCTCCCTATGTCCCTGCGTCCGCCGTCCGTGTGTCAGTGGAAATCGCAACTGCGCATGCGCTCCACTGACACACGGATTGGAGCGCAGAGACTGAGAGGCGCTGAGAGGAGAGGAGGGCGGCGGCAGCCATTTTGAACCGAACCCCGAACGGAGCGGCGATGGCCGGGCAACCGCGACCCCGCGACGGGGCTTAGCGGTGCTGGAAGCGGAGGAGGCCCGCGGAGGAGCGCCGGCTGTAGGCGGCGCTGGACTCCGCTCTGTGGGAAAGGGGCGAAGTGGACGCGTGGAGGTGGGGAGGCGCGGACAAGGCCTGCTGTCGGCTGCGCTACCCACCCGGGCCGGAAGGTCACCGCGGGACCAGCTGACTGCTCCCGCGGTGACTGAGCGATCCGCCGAGGGAGCGCCGGCTCCTGAGGCTGCCCGTCCGTGCTGACAGGCAGCTCCAGGAGCCACCACTCCCTCGGCGGGAGCCCGCGCTCCCTCGGCGGATCGCTCAGTCACCACGGGAGCAGCTGACTGCTCCCGCGGTGACTGAGCGATCCGCCGAGGGAGCGCCGGCTCCTGAGGCTGCCCGTCCGTGCTGACAGGCAGCTCCAGGAGCCGGCACTCCCTCGGCGGGAGCCCGCTAGCACTCGTTATCTTAACGGGCTTAATTTACTAGTTCTATGATAAAGTCAACATAAAGCATCACCCTCCCCCTGTAACAAAACATGGGAGCAGGAGCATTAGAGCTGTGTATAAGGAACTCTTACATCAAGGAGAGGGGAAAATAAGTACAATTACAAGAATATGAGCTGGATCTTGATAGAAGACCAGGAGAAGATAGAAGCCAAATTGCCCTGGCAGTTTCCGACAGATGTTCTTATCTGTGTGATTCAGAGGTGTGCACAGTGCCGGATTTACGTATAAGCTAAACAAGCTATAGCTTAGGGCCCCACTCTCTTAGGGGCCCCCAAAAAATTAAAGGGGAAAAAAAAACCTGGATGTACATTTCCACAATATAAGATAAAAAAACCAAATAAAATGAAACCTACATACAGCAACAGTGTTTTGTGTTGTGTAGGTTCCTATGATGTAAGTAATGGGCCCCACCTGCTAGCCTGCTCCCTAAAATATCACCATCACTATTAATATACTTCTTCTTAATTGTATTTCACTACAATGGACCCACAGGGACGCTGCTGTGGGTTAAATCACAAAGCCTAGGGCTTGCTGATCAGAAGGTCGGAGGTTCGAATCCCCACGATGGGGTGAGCTCCTGTTGTTCGGTCCCAGCTCCTGCCAACCTAGCAGTTCAAAAGCATGTCAAAGTGCAAGTAGAGAAATAGGTACTGCTCCGGCGGGAAGGTAAACGGTGTTTCCGTGCGCTGCTTTGGTTCGCCAGAAGCTGCTTAGTCATGCTGGCCACATGACCCAGAAGCTGTACGCCGGCTCCCTCGGCAAGTAAAGCGAGATGAGCGCCGCAATCCTAGAGTCGTCCGCTACTGGACCTAATGGTCAGGGGTACCTTTATCTTCAGGTAACGTAACTTTCAGGTTGCAAACACAGCAAACCCAGAAGCGCTCTATTGTGCCGCGTGCAGAAGCGGCGCCTCTAGATGTGGACTTTTCGGGGTACGTACGGACCCCCGGAATGAATTAAGTTTGTATTCCGAAGGTCCACTGTATTAATATACTTCTTCTTAATTGTATTTCAGTTCAACAATTACTTTGATAACTACATATTTTGTTATGTGCAAATGTCTTGAGATACCTATTAGGTCCATAAATTACCATATAGCATATATTCAACACTAAAAACCAGTGACAATTTGTTCTTGTCAAACAACAACAAGGATAGCTGGACATATAAAGGGCCCCATTACCTTCAGTAGCTTAAACCTAAATCTGGCCCTGGGTATGCAAAATTAAGTCCCACCATATCGCACTAAAAGACTGTGGCTGCTCTTTACTCTGCAGCAACGTAAGTTGTGACAAGCCTTCAAATCTAGATGGGAGTGTTCACTTTTCTAGTATTTGCAATCTGCAAGAGAATCTACAGATTTTATAGTAGAAAATGTTTTGTGTAGATTTGCATCCAAGGACATTTAGCATCCAAGAATGCCAGTTTTGTTAATTATTCTTTACTGAGTCTTCTCACTGTTTACAAAGAATGGATCCAGTTTCATTGGTCCCACAGAACATCCTGACATTTTTATTTATTGTGAATACTGATGAAATATTATTGACTTTAGAATAAACAAATTTTGCTGGCACCATGGCAGAAAAACAGCACATCCCGAGTTCCAGACACAATGGTCTATCTTTTTAGATCACATGTGATTTTAGGTGCCTTTGCACGGCTGCCAAAGAAAACAGTGTAGTAAAAAAACAAACACAAAAAACACAACTCTAATGACAACTGACAAGTTGTTAGCCTAGTTGCTTTGGATAATCACTCAACTAAACAAATATGCATTACTTGAAGTTGCATGGACATAGGATTTCTTATTAGTGGGGAAATTTCCTTCCATATTTTCTGTTATGAGATGTCTTTGATGTCAGTTGTAGCTATAAAGAGATGGTGGTTTTTTTTTTCCAAAGGCATTGCTTTGAATAAATGTGTGCAAAAACAATTAGAAGCTACTGCGGCAATTACTTTAGCTCCACACACACACACACACACACACATTCAGAGAGAGAGAGAGAGAGATTATTTCTATTATCTACTGTTATTTGTCTGTCTTTTTTTTCAGATTCACTAGGGGCACAATCTTAATACAAAGCCCCCCAGGTTTTCCAATTACCAGTCACCATATGACACCAGGTATGGGCGAGTAAAAATGCAGCTCAGCCAGGCCAAAAGGAGCATTTGAAGTGCCAGTAATCTGGTCGGGGGACTTCATAAGCTTCTGAAGCACCCATGATCAGCTGCTGGTTGGGACTTCAAAGCAGAGCACAAGGCCTGCAAAGAGCCCTGCACTGCGCTTTGAAGCCTTGCTGATTAGGTGATAGTCAGCACTTCAGAGAACCACATCATCTGATGTTACTGGGACATCAGTTGCTTGGCAAGTGGTCAGCCCCCCACGGTTGGGCCCATGTAGGGATAGGGGAGATATAGATCTGGTCCACCACTCAGATCCAGTCCCTCACCTCTGATCTACCAGGAAGTGAGCACCAACTGCAGCAGTTATAAAGGCACAGTGCTTTAAAAGTTCCAGTAATTACAAAAAAACAAACCACTTTTGGCTGAACTGCATCTTTACTTGCTCACCATAAGCACCCTCTTTTCAAGATGACTGAGGGGGCCTCTGAACATTGAAGGGGCCCAGACCCCTAAAAAAACAACAACATGGGGGGTGGCAAAAGTGCTCAAACATTGTTTCTGTGTATTAAAAAAAAACACCCAACTTGTTTCTGATTTGCTCTCTCCTTTGACCTCTAATTCAAGTTCTGAGCCATTCTGTATTAAATGAAGCTCTGTGTTTCCATTCACATTATAGGGAGTTTTAAGATTAAAAACAGCTATATTTTCCCCCTGTTGGCAGAAGCAGATAAAATTTGCAGGCATATGGCTTAATCCGGAGTAGATTAAATCTGCCACATTGCAGGTCCAGGGGCTTTTGTGGGGTAAGTAAAAGAAATACACTTTCCTCTGCAATACATATTGGCAATATTTTTATTAGGCCAGCTAACACTTTCAAGTTCCTATTAGTTTCATATTTTCAGGGTGAGGGAGTAGGGGTTTATCTCTTGCTCTTTCTTCCTTTAAAATAATTTGGAAGTGACCAAGTGCTGTGTGTATTTTTTCTGGAACATCTTTGAAAAACATTTGCAGCTCCACCCCAGATTTCAGTGCTTGCTGTGCCAGGAGGGGACATAGACCAATAGGCATTACAAAATGAAGCTGTGATTAATACAGCCAGCAGAGTACTGGCACATTTATTTTTCAAGCAGAACAGCAAACAATTTTTTTGTTAAAAAAAGGTTGAGTAAGGCTTTTAACTTCTTCTTTTTTTAACTTCAGTGCTCTGGTTGAACAAAACCATCCCAAGCTTTTCAGTGCTCCACAAGCGGCATTTAGACAGCCTCACTTCATACAAAGCCCAGGGGCTTAGAACAGAGTAACACAGAGATGGGGGGGGGGGCCCTGAGATAATAATGAACAGAAAACTGGGGAGTTCAGGAAAAACCAGTGACAGAGCAGCACAAGGCTTTGTGGAGCCCTTGATCTCATGCAGGGTGCTTTGCTGACATCATGGTTTGACTCTGAAGGGATAAAACCAACCTGATCTGCCTTATATTTTTTTACCCCAGCACAGAGCAACTACATTCACAATCACCTCCAGTCTGAAGCACATTGGCTTCAGAAGCAGCCCGATCAATCTCTTGTAGAACAGCTTTGGTTTCACATCCAAGAGGTCCCAGAATCAGGATTAGCAAGAGTTAAAATGAGGCATGCAAAAAGGAATGCACACTTCTGTTTTGCTTGATTGGGTTGTTTTGCCTTGCTTTTACATCTCCACAACTTTAACTCCCAGCAACTATAACTGTGACCTCCCAGTTTTCTCACCTTTGGGACAATTGCACATTGCTTTTGGTAGGTTGGGTTTATCTCACAAAACAACAGAGCAGACTCCTGTTTTCTTGTTGCTATGGACTTCTGAAAGGAGGGGTGCACATGCATAGCTGTCAACCCTCCCTTTTTTTGTGGGAAACTCCCTTATTCCAATGCTGTTTCCCGCTGCTATCCCGGATTGTTGATATTCCTTAAATTTCCCGGATTTCCAAGGAAGCAGCTCCTCTCCCTCCCTGCCGGCCAGGGAGGCTCCTCAGCTGCCAATAAGGAGTCTGAGACCGACTGAGGGCGGAGCTTGCATGCCTTGTGCAGCCAGACCCTCACTCCCAACCAGACAGACAGCCTGCCTGCCGTCTACGCGCTCGCTCTTTCGCTCACCCATTCGCGCGCAGCCTCTGGAGCACAGGGTGGCGAGGCTACTTGGTGCCATTGCACCGCCCTTACGGCATCCCTTATTTTCAAATCCGAAAGTTTTGGAAAATCCCTTATTTTCAAATCCGAAACTTGACAGCTATGTGCACATGTAAGAGAACACAGAGAGGCCCCATCCTCCCCCCCCCCCCCCGCCGCCAAAAAAAGTGTCCTCGTGTGTTGAAACTGATATTATAATAACTGGCTTTCTCCAGAAAGTTATGGAGCCCCTCACACTAAATAGCATAGTCTCTCCAACCCCACCCCGCACCTCTCTCACTGCACGCAACACCCCCAACAACTCTGGGAAGGGAGCATTCTGTTGCACACACTATATCCGAAGGAAGAATGCATTTTCCATGGGTAATAATACAGAAAGCTTTAGCAGCCATTCTAGCTTATTCACCAGCAGCAATTAGCACAACAAAGAAATGGTTGGTGACTTGCCAGCAGCAAAACAATATGCTCAGGGGAAAGAAAAGAACCCCACCACCCAAAAATAAAATAGAATAGAATTTTAAACGAGAAGTGAAGCAGGAAGTTCTCTAGTTTCAAATGCACTTCAAAACCAGTTCCATGTCAAAAGGCAATGTCACTGCCACACAGGATAGACCCTTGGCCTGTGAGGCTATTCACTAGTGTAACCAGGTACATTATCGTTACGGCAATTAGATCAGAGATGCTAAATGCAGGTGTCTCTTTTTAGACCCAAAATGTTTTTAACTGAGCCAGAGCCAAGGTGCCTCAGAAGACACATCTGTGAAAAAGATCTGATCCCCACCACCACCACTCTTTGGAGATTCAGGCTGATAATTTTCAAAATCTTTTACTCATCCTCATTGTTTTTCAGGGCAGAGTGGTGGGGCATCGGAGGTGTTAATCATGTTTTCCAGAAAGACAGAAAAGTGGTTTTCATATGAGACTTCCCATTGTGTGTGAGATTATGCATCAATGATCTTGAAAGGCCTTCCTCTTATGATAGCAACACACCTTATGACAAGTCTTTTCTAAATGATTTTCAGTCATGTGATTAATTTCCTGGATGTAATATTGTTGATGTTTTAACCTGGATTCTGACAATCATTTTTTCCGCACAACCCTATGCTTCCAGAAGTACCGGTAAGTTTCACTGTGTTCAATGGGACTTACTTCAAGGTAACTGGGCATAGGATTGCAACCTTGAAAGTATGGTTCTGTACTTGTCAAAATTAACACTGCAGAGTTTAATGACACCTTCTCTCAGCTAAGTGTGCATAGGATTGCAGTTTTAATGTTGCAGTCATCATGGGATACCCTCACTGGTGGGCACTGAGATTTACAATATTTGGGACTCAGCTAAATTGATAAAGAAAAATGTTTTATATGCGTTTTATATGTGATATAACACTGAGACACCAGATGGCGCTGTGGAGTTCCGTTTTTGCAAACTCGGTTTCTCATTATAAAGGTTATAATGGTTTGCAAGCCATGTTTAGGCATTCAGAAGTGGGAAAGTCCTGGCGTTATCTTCACATCTTTCACTGTACAAGGGGCGAGTGGGAGCTCAACCAACCAGGACATTCTGACACGCAGCCTTCACACGTTCAAACTGTACACATCCTGAATGCCTGAAAAGGGTTTTATTCTTTGTGACAAGTATCAGATCTCATAGTCCAAAAAGAGGGCTGCACCAGCCAACAAGCAAAAATGAATGGCAAACAACATACCCTCCGACATTTATCCGATAAAAATAGGGATGTCCTCAGGAAAAGCAGGACATTCTGGGATCAAATCAGAAACTGGGACAGCTTCTGTAAATCTGGGGCTGTCCCTGGAAAATAGGAACACTTTAAGGGTCTGAACAATATTTCACAGAAGATAGATTTTCTCGAGAGATTTTAAGCGGTGTCAGCATCAACTCTGTGTGTGGGCAAAATAATAGAATAGAATAGAATAGAATATATTTATTGTCATTGTCCCCTTCGGGAACAATGAAATTACTTGGCTGCTCCATCCACCCAGATAGGGCACTCCATGCAGAATCACAGAATCACAGAATCATAGAGTTGGAAGAGACCACAAGGGCCATCCAGTCCAACCCCCTGCCAAGCAGGAAACACCATCAAAGCATTCCTGACAGGTGGCTGTCAAGCCTCTGCTTAAAGACCTCCAAAGAAGGAGACTCCACCACACTCCTTGGCAGCAAATTCCATTGTCGAACAGCTCTTACTGTCAAGAAATTCTTCCTAATGTTTAGGTGGAATCTTCTTTCTTGTAGTTTGAATCCATTGCTCCGTGTCCGCTTCTCTGGAGCAGCAGAAAACAACCTTTCTCCCTCCTCTATATGACATCCTTTTATATATTTGAACATGGCTATCATATCACCCCTTAACCGTCTCTTCTCCAGGCTAAACATACCCAGCTCCCTAAGCCGTTCCTCATAAGGCATCGTTCCCAGGCCTTTGACCATTTTGGTTGCCCTCCTCTGGACACGTTCCAGCTTGTCAATATCCTTCTTGAACTGTGGTGCCCAGAACTGGACACAGTATTCCAGGTGGGGTCTGACCAGAGCGGAATACAGTGGTACTATTACTTCCCTTGATCTAGATGCTATACTCCTATTGATGCAGCCCAGAATTGCATTGGCTTTTTTAGCTGCTGCATCACACTGTTGACTCATGTCAAGTTTGTGGTCTACCAAGACTCCTAGATCCTTGCAAAGACAAAACAAAGACAAAACAACTACAAAAACACTGATTAAAACCATACACACTGATTAAAACCATACACACTGATTAAAACAATGATAAAACATAACAGGTAAGAATAGATGACTTCAAAGTCCAGGCTTCCCATTCAAGGCTGCGATCGCTCTGGAAAAGAAGCTGTTTCTAAGACGGCTTGTTCTTGTTGTCATCGTCCTGTATCTCCGTCCCGATGGCAAAAGTTCAAAGAGACGGTGACCAGGATGCGATGGATCTTTCACTATGTCCAGTGCCTTTCTGTGGCACCTCATGGCATAAATCTGCTCTAAGGTGGAGAGCGAGCAGCCAACAATGCTCTCTGCTGCCTTAACAACTGGGCACAACCCCATCCTGTCCTTGGTAGTACAGCTTCCGTACCACACACATAAGCCATAAGTGAGCACACTCTCAATGGCACAGTGATAGAAGGCAAGCAGCAGCTTTTGTGGAAGATGGTTTTTCTTTAGAACTCTCAGGAAGTACAGTCTTTGCTGCGCCTTCTTCACAAGCCCCCTTATGTTTGCACTCCAGGACAGATCCTCCTGTAATTCAATGCCCAGAAATCTGAACGTTGTTACCCTCTCCACACAGATTCCATCAATCAAAAGTGGTTGGACATCGTTCTTCTTTCTCCTGAAGTCCACCACAAGCTCCTTTGTTTTCTTTGTATTTATGATAAGATAAGAAATAATAAGATAATCAGGATCATTTCGGTGTCCTTTTCTCACCCCAAATTGAAACACGCCTCCCAGTGTCAGCTAAGAGCTACCCAGGGTAGACCCATTGAAATTAATCAACATGTCAGTCATGCTTATTAATTGTAATAGGTCTGCTCTGAGTGGGACTAACATTGGCTAGAACCCATAATTTCTAAATCATAGTATGGCTCATTCATGTATATTGGCTTAAGTTTATTTTTTATTTTTTTTTTTTTTTAATTAATTTTTTATTAAATTTTCAAACATATATCTCCACTTTCTTTCAACATTTTCATATAGTATTAGCCACACCTACATAAACAAAATACAACATCAAAAAACAATACATAATAAACAATACATAATACACAATTAACCCACAAACCAGACACCTATATAAAACACATCATATAACTATTCCCATTCTTATTTCCTTAAACATATTATTGGACTTCCCCCGTCTCTCCTGTCTCGTTTCTTGATCCTTACATTTTTAGCAGTTTCTTCTCAACATTATAAAAATTTCACATTATAAACACTGTTACTTATCTATTTCTTATACTAATTTCCTTAACTTATATATTCAGATTTAAACCTTATTCTCTTAAACCTATCTTATTCCTACCTTAACATATCAAATCTATACTGTAACTCTTAAACTCTTCAGGGCTTTCTAATTAAATACTCTTACAATGCTTCTTAATATACAACTTAAACTTTTTCCATTCTTTTTCCACCGCTTCTTCCCTCTGGTCTCGGAGTCTCGATGTCAGCTCGGCCATTTCCATATAATCCATCATCTTCATCTGCCATTCTTCCAATTTTGGTAAATCTTTTGTTTTCCAATATTTTGCAATTAATATTCTCGCTGCTGTCGTGGCATACATAAAAAAAGTATGGTCTTCCTTCGGTAACTCTTGGTCGATCATGCCAAGTAGGAATGCCTCTGGTTTCTTAACAAATGTGTTTTTCAACACTTTCTTAATTTCATTATGAATCATTTCCCAGAAGGCCTTCATCCTTGGACATGTCCACCACATATGATAAAACGTTCCTTCAGCCTTTTCACACTTCCAACATTTACTATCATGCAAATGATAGATTTTAGCTAGCTTGACTGGGGTCAAATACCATCTATAAATCATTTTCATTACATTCTCTCTTAACAAATTACAGGCAGTAAACTTAATTCCCGTCCTCCACAGCCTTTCCCAGTCCGCCATCATAATATTGTGACCCACATCTCTCGCCCATTCTATCATTGCTGACTTAACAAATTCGTCCTGTGTATGCCATTCCAGCAATAATTGATACATTCTAGATAGATTTTTATTATTTGGTTCTAACAACTCTGTCTCCAGCTTGGACTTTTCCAATTGAAAGCCAACTTTTTTGTCCATCTTAAAGGTTTCATTAAGTTGATGATAATGCAACCAATCTCTTACTTTTCCTCCCAATTGTTCAAAGGGTTTCAACCTGACACTTTCTCCTTCTTGTATCAAAATGTCCGAATACTTTGGCCACTCACCTTCCATATTCAGTTCTTTACGGGCCTTAGCTTCCAATGGTGATAACCACCTGGGTGTTTTCTTTTCAATCAAATCTTTATACTTCATCCAGACTCTAAACAATGCTTTCCTAATTATATGTGTTTTGAAATCCCTGTGGGCTTTAATCTTATCATACCATAAATATGCATGCCATCCAAAACGATTGTCATGGCCTTCCAAATCTAAGACATCAGCATTTTCCAACAGGAACCAATCTTTCAGCCAGCAGAAGGCCGCAGCCTCAAAATATATGCTTATCTCTGGCAGGGAAAAGCCCCCTCTTTTCTTATCATCTGTTAATATCTTGTACTTAATTCTGGGTTTTTTTCCCTGCCAAATAAATCTTGAAATATCCCTCTGCCAGCTTTTGAAAGGCTCCATCTTATCCACTATTGGAAGCGCCTGGAAAAGAAATAGGATTTTAGGCAGCACATTCATCTTGATCACCGAAATTCGACCCAACAGGGATAAATTCAATCTACTCCAGATCTCCATATCTTTCTTTATCTCAGTCCAGACTTCAGCCTTTTCACACTTCCAACATTCATGTATATTGGCTTAAGTTTAACACAGTAGGATAAATACCTGGTTAGTGGGGTAGAAGTGGCAGGATCATTAGGTGGGAGTGATCATGCTCTTCTGGAGTTTATTATACATCAGAAAGGAGCAACCAAGCATACTAAGACTCAAATTCTAGACTTTAAGAAAGCCGACTTCAGAAAACTTAGGGAAATGCTGGATGTGATCCCATGGTCAGTAATACTAAAAGGGATGGGAGTTCATGATGGATGGGAGTTTGTTAAAAGGGAGATATTAAAAGCACAACTTCAAGCAGTACCAATGCGACGAAAACATGGAAGGTGCCTAAAGAAGCCAGGGTGGCTATCTAAAGAACTTTTAACTGAGTTAAGATTTAAAAGGGATATGTACAAGAAATGGAAAAAGGGGGAAACCACCAGAGAGGAATTCAAACAAATAGCCAGCACATGTAGAGACAAAGTCAGAAAAGCTAAAGCACAGAATGAACTCAGGCTTGCTAGAGAGGTTAAAAGCAATAAAAAGAGTTTTTATGGGTATGTCCGTAGCAAAAGGAAGAACAAGGAAACAGTGGGGTCACTTAGAGGAGAAGATGGTGAAATGCGAACAGGGGACGCAGAAAGGGCAGAACTCCTCAATACCTTCTTTGCCTCAGTCTTCTCCAAAAAAGAAAACAATGCCCGACCTGAAGAATATGGAGCAGATGATTCAGCAGGGGAAACACAGCCCAGAATAAGTAAGGAGGTAGTACAAGAACACTTGGCTAGTTTAGATGTATTCAAGTCTCCAGGGCCAGATGAACTACATCCCAGAGTATTAAAAGAACTGGCAGAGGTGATTTCAGAACCACTGGCAGTAATCTTTGAGAATTCCTGGAAAACAGGTGAAGTCCCAGCAGACTGGAGGAGGGCAAATGTTGTCCCTATTTTCAAAAAGGGGAAAAGAGAGGACCCAAACAATTACCGCCCAGTCAGCCTGACATCAATACCAGGAAAGATTCTAGAGCAGATCATTAAGCAAACGGTCTGTGAGCACCTAGAAAGGAACGCTGTGATCACTAAAAGTCAGCATGGGTTTCTGAAAAATAAGTCATGTCAGACTAATCTGATCTCATTTTTTGACAGAATTACAAGCCTGGTAGACGAAGGGAACACTGTGGATGTAGCCTATCTTGATTTCAGCAAGGCCTTTGACAAGGTGCCCCATGATATTCTTGTAAAGAAGCTGGTAAAATGCGGGCTAGACAATGCTACCATTCAGTGGATTTGTAACTGGCTGACTGACCGAACCCAAAGGGTGCTCATCAATGGCTCCTCTTCATCCTGGAGAGAAGTGACTAGTGGGGTGCCACAGGGTTCTGTCTTGGGCCCAGTCTTATTCAACATCTTTATCAATGACTTGGATGATGGGCTTGAGGGCATCCTGATCAAGTTTGCAGATGACACCAAATTGGGAGGGGTGGCTAATACCCCAGAGGACAGGATCACACTTCAAAATGACCTTAACAGATTAGAGAACTGGGCCAAGGCAAACAGGATGAATTTTAACAGGGAGAAATGTAAAGTACTACACTTGGGCAAAAAAAATGAAAGGCACAAATACAGGATGGGTGATACCTGGCTTGAGAGCAGTACAAGTGAAAAGGATCTAGGAGTCTTGGTAGACCACAAACTTGACATGAGTCAACAGTGTGATGCAGCAGCTAAAAAAGCCAATGCAATTCTGGGCTGCATCAATAGGAGTATAGCATCTAGATCAAGGGAAGTAATAGTACCACTGTATTCAGCTCTGGTCAGACCCCACCTGGAATACTGTGTCCAGTTCTGGGCACCACAGTTCAAGAAGGATATTGACAAGCTGGAACGTGTCCAGAGGAGGGCAACCAAAATGGTCAAAGGCCTGGAAACGATGCCTTATGAGGAACGGCTTAGGGAGCTGGGTATGTTTAGCCTGGAGAAGAGACGGTTAAGGGGTGATATGATAGCCATGTTCAAATATATAAAAGGATGTCATATAGAGGAGGGAGAAAGGTTGTTTTCTGCTGCTCCAGAGAAGCGGACACGGAGCAATGGATTCAAACTACAAGAAAGAAGATTCCACCTAAACATTAGGAAGAATTTCTTGACAGTAAGAGCTGTTCGACAATGGAATTTGCTGCCAAGGAGTGTGGTGGAGTCTCCTTCTTTGGAGGTATTTAAGCAGAGGCTTGACAGCCACCTGTCAGGAATGCTTTGATGGTGTTTCCTGCTTGGCAGGGGGTTGGACTGGATGGCCCTTGTGGTCTCTTCCAACTCTATGATTCTGTGTGATTCTGTGATTCTGTGAAATAAGGACCCCGCTTCCATTTATCCATGTCTAAATGGCATGGATAAATGACCAACTGAAATAATTCTAAGGGGAATTTTACTACCTGGATTTGAGAAAGAGTAAATGGAAAAGTTACCCAGCAACAAAGATTTAAAAGGAAATCTGTCACTTATTAATCTAAATGTTATTTAATAACATTACAATGAAAAAGCTGACTCATTGATGGGTGTGGTGACTGGGACTGCCTTAGAGGTAATGGATGTGAATAACTCCCAAAGTCATTGTAATCCTCATTTCAACAAAAGCATTATTCTACGCAAGCCTTAAACCATATTTATGACTCATTTTTTGAAAGCTGAAGATCCATTATGTTAGTAACTGATTAACCCTGAAATGCACCAAAGTAGTGAGCAAGGCTTTTCTCCAGAATTTGTCTTTGAGCTGGATGTTAAACAGACCAAAGAGATGCAGAGGGAGGGGGCAGCAATCTTGAACCTGCAGTTTATAACAGCTCCAAAGTGGAATGGCTTACCATGCAATCCTGTGCACATTTATTTTAAAAAGGATCCAGGGTTTTTTTTTGAAAGCAGGAGTGCTGAAGTCATCTGCTGGGAGACCAGAGTAATTGATGGATCCTGCTCACTCTGACAAACAAATATGGTAATACTGAGGCTTCCAAGTTGGCTATCATCCATGACAAATTAGCACTGATGAGGTCAGAGAATGGGGGGGGGGGGAAGAAGAGATGTTTGGAAGCATCTTTTCCTGGACGTGGGTTCCTACTGCATGCTAGCATTTTAAATGGAACTCTTGCAAGATTGTTTGCATTTCTAATTAAAAATGAAATACTGCATTTTAGTGGCCGAATCTTTAATTTAAACTCAAAGGTTTTTCAAGCTGAACCCATGCAGTCAGGAGCAAGTGCCAATCAATTCAATACAGCTTACTGCCAGGAAACTATTCAAAGAATTGCAGTCATGGCACATGGCAAACCAGGGATATGAACCCAGGTTTCCCCAGCTCAAATCCAACATGTTTGCCACTACATCATCCTTTGCCATCTGCCCACAACTCACTATTCCACAACTGTCCACAGGTGCCAATTAACTGGGCATTGTGCTTTGTAATGCTGCTCTTTGAACTCACTTGGATTGTGTGGCTATGGGGACACTTCCGTCTCCAACACTGAAATTACACCAGGGGTCAGCAACCTTTTTCAGCCGTGGGCCGGTCCACCGTCCCTCAGACCATGTGGTGGGCCGGACTATTTTTTTTTGGGGGGGGGGAATGAATGAATTCCTATGCCCCACAAATAACCCAGAGATGCATTTTAAATAAAAGGACACATTTTACTCATGGAAAAACACACTGATTCCCAGACCGTCTGCGGGCCGGATTGAGAAGGTGATTGGGCCTCATCCGGCCCCCGGGCCTTAGGTTGCCTAACCCTGAATTACACTATGGCTTAAATCTGTTACAACCTGCAAATCTTTTACATCACGTCAGACTCTCCCTCACACACATTTTGCTTCCACCAACCAAGTGTGCACATGGAAAGGACAAAGGATGTTGGGCAAGAGACTGGCAAATACAGCTCCGCCCACTCCTCCATACATAGTGCAAACACCTGGAGAAAAATGCCTGCTTGGAGCTTCTGTCTCACTGTTCCAAAGACTGCTAACCTACTGTTTCTTCACATAAACACACAAACACATTAGGGAACAGTGTTTCTGTGTGTGTCCTCCTTCAGATATCAAGAGACCTTATTCTAATGTACGCAATTGTATCCCACTGGGGAAACTCCAGCCAAACATCAAGGGGCTATTACAAGCAATTTCCTGGCAAAGGAACTGCCAACTAGCAGCTCATATATTTTCAAATTTCAAGTTTATCACTACCAGTAGGCAATTTAATTTAGCTTTAAAGAAGTCTTCCTCTCATTGATTTGAGGAAAAAAAGTAAGTCGGGGTAAAGGGTTCGATATAATGGGAGACCCTGAGAGCTGCTGAAAATGGCTTTTGCCTTTTCTTCCTCCATCAAAATACCGTACATTTAAGTATTTTCGGAGTCAAGTGTGAATTTTATGCTCTTTATTCAGCTCATAGTAGCAAGGAATTGATCTTTCCCCAAAACGTCTGCTATATATAAATTATTTACACAATGGGCCCCACATGATTGGCTAATTCCGGGCTACTCCTGTAGGCCAATCAGGTTGCGGATTCACTTCATCCAGGAGCCTGATTGGCTGCTCTTGCAGGCCAATCAGGTCGCTGATTCACTTCCACCTGCAGCTGCATTGGGTGGCTCCTGCAGACCAATCAGACTGCTGCATTTTGGATCCTATTGTTCTAGGATTCAGCTCAGTACATAACATACATGCTAATACTCTATGTTGTGATGCCATGGCATTGTGCATTTCCCTGCTTCTGTCAGCCAGCAGCAGCAAACATTGATGCAGAGCAGATATGAAGGAATGTGAACCCTGTTGTCTTGGGGCAACTTGACGTATGGTGCATGTGGCTACATTCAGCAATGGGTCCTGCGTTGTTGCACCATTGTGGGAGGGAAGGAATCCTGGGTGGAGGCAGGTTCCTGCACATTATGAAGAGGACACTTGCTGATGCAACCATGAGGCATTCTAATTCCAACAAGGAGGGCCAGGCAGGGTGGCTCATGTGCTATGACAGTGGGTAAGCCATCCCTATTCTTGATGGAAGGGGAAATCTCAGAGGGTTTGGGAGTGGGCCTGAGGTGCAGAGACTAGGATTTGTTCTCCCTGTTGCTCCTGGTCTGAGGTCATAGCTGTCATCTTTTGGGGCAATGTCTCTTCCCTCCTTTATCCTATTATATCGGATAATATGAGAATTCAAGAAAGCGATGCTATTTTTGGTCACAATCTTCCCATCTCCTGCAAAATCTCTTGTTCTGCCTCAGTTTAGTGGAAAGAGAACAGAACGATAAGTAGAACAAAGAAGCCACTTTGCACAAGGTATCTGTCTGATTGCAGATGCAGATCAAACCACAATCATTGCATATTTATAGGAATATAATACAGGAAATATGTAGCAGCAGACTATCTAAAGAAAATTAGCAGATAAGAACATACTTCTCAGACGAGTCCATGGGTTGTTGTTTTTTACAGCTGCATTGTTCCTTGTGATGAGGAATAATTTGGCAGTGAAGTGGGAGCTTAATTGAAGGATATTTTTACCTGTTCTATATATATTTGTATGAGCCAGAAGGAAGAGACTGGTGGACGAGAACAAAACAGAGAACATTAAATGAAATGTTCTCTTGTATCAGTGTCTTCAGAAATAGGCAATTTCCGAGAATGCATCTATTACAACTCCAGATTACTTTGTAAAAATAGCCCCCAGACCCATAGATAACATCTAACAAAAATACTCTCACATGGCCCTGCAAGAAACTCCATGCTTTGCAAAATGCCATTTGGTGCGAAATGGAAAACTTGTGCACATGCCACCACACTTTCTAAATTACAGCATATTGCCAAAGCTGTAGCTGTATCTACTTTCCAGCTTGGTTTAAACTGGAATTCTTTTTTAGACGTAATGGTGAAGTCGCAAGTAGGGTTGAAGCAGGAATCCGCTGGTGAGGGGAGCATTTGGTGTGACCTTTTAATGTAAAGAACTGCAGAGACGTGTATCTGAATATTTAAGTACCAAGGTGAGAATCGGCAGCTCCTTCTTGTGCTTGGCTGCAAAACTTATGAGCACTAATTCTTCCAGATCTGATTTCAATTTAGAGAAGCATCAGTGGCCTAAGGCTGCAGTTACAGCCCATCCGTGGGTTATTGTTCTGAGGGAGAGAGGCAAGGCATGGCGAGTCGTATCAGGGCCGGGATCTCTTTTCTCCTGGCCCAGCAATTTCAGCTGCGGCCGCAGCTGTGCTTTTCGAAAAGCAAATCTGCCACTGCCGTGGTGGGAGGGAGGAGAGGCTGCCCACCATTCCAATTTCATGCCTCGCTGGTTAGACATGGCAGGAATAAATGAGCGGAGGCACTACCTTTCCTCCTGGCCTCTCCAAGTAGCCAGTAACTTGAGTCAATCTGTGAAATTCAGCTCCCACCTCAGCCCTTGGAATGGCTGCCTCTGAGGATTCCTAGGTCTAAGGCCCAAAAAGAATCTGGTGGTAGAACCTCACTAAGTACTTCAATTATTGGAATCATCAACAGGTATAGGAGCACCTCAGATTGGCAGGCGGCAGTATACCCCTTTGTACAGCTGCGGGTCTTTTGAAAGGCACTTGCTGTCCTTCACAATGCGTAACCAAACATTTCGAAAGAAAAAGCTTATCTTTTCAGTGGCTGACAGCATCAAAATTCAAAACATGAAGCATTTTCTGATCGTTGGTATTCGATGTCAGGGTTGCACCAGACGAGCAGGAGTGGTGGCAAGCCCCCCTAGGGGAAGTGGCAACCACGGAAGAGTCCAGAGAAATGGAGGGATTCTTACCTGAAGAAGACTGGTAGCGACACTCCTCAGAAGAGGAAGAAGCAGGTGGGGAAGAGGGAAGGCCAGAACAGGAGGAGGAAGAAGTTGAGTCAGAATCAGGCTCTTTTAAGGAGAGGAGCCGGAGGGCCCCCTCCCCTCCTCCCATCTCAGCTGTAGAGCGTAGAGCTGAGAAACGGAGGGAGCAATTGGAGGCAGTTGCAGCTCGTAAAAGGCGTGGTGACGAGCTGGCCACTTAAGGAAGGCCGGCTGCTTCCCTCACCAGCACCTGCAACTGCTGTGCTGAAGCACATGGTTGTGCCTGCTCATCCTGTGTACCTGACTTCGGCTGGTTCCTGACTCGGACTGCTCCTGACTTCGGCTTCTCTCGACCCCGGTACTGATACCTGGCTTCGGCACGCCATCCTGTTGGCGCCATAACATTCGAGTAATTATGGGTATTTCCCAAATTCAGCAGCTAACAATAAATAAATAGACACAAAACATGCTGAGGTGAAAATGTCGATCCTTGATATCAGCATCATACTGGAGCATTCAATAACACATGACATATTGCCGCACACAGTTCAGTGGAAGTATCAGTATCAGTTCAGAGTCTGAAACCAACAGGTTTCAGAGCATAATGAGATCCCTGTTGGATCTCTCCAAAGGTTCATCTAGACTGGTTATGGTTGGCAGTCTAGATAAAAATGGCAGCATTAAATGGACCTTTAAAAGGGGGGAGTGACTAACATAACAATGTAGTGGGTGTCTGAGCTAATCATCATGATCCCAATATCTCTTTCTGGTCAGTCATTGCCAATTCAGACACAGTGGTTGTATACGTATATGAAGTTAAGAGTTTTATCCTAGTGTGAATCGCTGTACTGAGTGAAAATCACTCCTTTAAATTCATCACCTCATTTGTAAATAGCAAACTGTGGGTAACCTTTGGGGATATTTCAGGGGATACTAATAATCCATTAAGCCTGATTTAGATGGAGCAGGTTAATAGTCATGGGGTGCTCCTGGATCCAGTTTTAAATGTTGCTGCAATAGATGGCGGTGGCAGAGCTCTCCTTGGCAGCACCATTTTTTGCCCTGAATGTAGTATTGTTCTGGGGGATTCTAGGAAAAAACAGAGCTGCCACAAAAAAGAGCACTGCTACTTTTCTGTGGCAGTGGAGCTACTATCTGTGGCAGTGGAGCTAAAATGACCTAAAAACCACAAAACGACCTACCACCATCAGAAGCAGCTACAAGGCACTGACAGTTGAATAATTCCATGCTACCTTAAAATCTGCCCCCCCAAAAGAAAAGAAAAATTATCACATGATAATTTTCAGCTCAGAACCATGTGCTTTAGGGTAGTCATGTGTCATACTTTACAGAGGACATTCCTCTGTTTGAATGATTTGTCTATTTGAAGGCATCTCCTCCTGAAAGAGCCATCCAATCCATGTGCCCTTTAAAGATGAAGAACCATAAGAAGGGAGAGGAGAGGGCTTGTACTTGGCCATCAATACCTGGCGATGAGACAGCAGAGTGAGGAGGCACCCAGCTCACCTGCTCACAGCCCCCTCCCTATGTGAGGCGTACCATTTTTCTCTGTAAATTTACATCTTTACATACAATATAAATGAGCACATGCAGATTTTATGCAAGCTGCATCCTCTTTTAACTTTTATTTGGTTGCTGGACATGATTTGCCACTTTACTGTCCTTTCGCCTATTTGCTGAAAGAGCCTTCGCCTGGATCACACCAAAGACTGATGCATCCTTCCTACCATGGCCAAACGTTGCCTAGAGGATGCCCAAAACTGGTACCTGAGCGCCACAGCCCTCTCCTGCTGTTCTTTGCTAGCTATGCATATTCAGAGGTATGACAGACAACCTTATCCTCTGTGAATTAGTCCAAACTACTTTTAAAACACTAAGAAGCCAGTGATTCAAAGGGACTGGATCTATGAGCCAAGAGCTCGACCCCAGGGGCATCTGTGACAGACATGCTTTCATTCGCTTTGAATTGGGAGGAAGAGGTGCCTGCTTGCCAAAGCCCTGCTTCCCCCCCCCCCCATGCAAAATGAGTGCAATGCTCCTCAGGGCCAGATAAAACTTCATTGGAGGCTGCATCTGGTCTAAATAGTTGCCCATCTCTAAAGCAGGGAACCTGAAGAATTACACCAGTGAGTAATTCAACTTACTGCTTGCAGCTTCATAAGAGCAAAGCCAACAGACAAACCTTTCATAACTATGTTCGGATTGTAGGCTTATTGCTCTGAAAGCATTATGCTCAGTGCAACTTCAATGAAAGGAAAGGTGATGGTATCATCATCATCATCATCATCAAAGGTGATTTTGTTTTTGTCAAATTCCATGCTCTGGCCAAGCGGAAGTGTATCAGATTACGCCTCAGGCACAGGGATAGGCCAGCAGATACATAGAAGGCATGGGTGTGTTGGCCAATGACTAATTTGGCTTTATTGATCCATGACAATTTCTAGGCCAACTGTGCAGAAAGACTGGTCTCTCCAATGCTGTCATGCAGTAGCTTCGCTGAAGACACAGCTAGAGTCCTAGGTTACAAATGCCCCCAACCCATTTGGGTTGCAACAGTCATTTCACTACATGCTTCACCAAACACTTGCTGCTGACGTGTGGAAACATGGTTGCCAGGCATGGTTAATTGGACAGTTGGCTGATAAAGTGCACACATATATATATCATGATGGAAGGTCATCTGTATTCACCCGTCAAAGCCCTACATAGAATTCCCCACTGCTCTTAAAGGCAGGGCAGTGTCAGAGACTGATTTGGTTGGTGACTACAGAAGCCTCTCCTCCCTAGCCAAGAGCCCCCTTGTCCTCGTTCCATGTTCACTTGCTCAAGCTTTCTCTCTGGCTCATTCAAGATTCAAGATTTCTTTATTGTCATTGTACAAGTACAATGGGGGTAAGCAAATGGATGATGGAGACGAGAGCAAAGAGGAACAGCTGCCACCACCTTCTGGCTTCCTCACTCACCTGTCAGCTTTCTTCCCAGCAACAATGGTCATGTGAAGAAGCAGCAAGAGATGCTGGCAACAAAGTCTGTGGGCAAAGCCCTGTGTTCCCATACATTGCATCAGCCGGGGCAAATGACAGCTCAACCTCCTACACCTGTGCTATGCCAAGGCTGATTTCTGTAAATACATAGACTCTGAAAGTCCAAATCATGGAACTCCCATGTCATGTCTAGATTAACTATCATTGTCAGATGAATCAACTGTGAGCAGAATATGGCAGATCCCTGTCACCCACCTGTTCACTCGGAGATCAGGAACAAAATTCCTTGAAGCAAATGCAATCGCCATTTGTTCGTGGTAGGGCTTTTCTTTTTAAGCCTGCAAATTATATAATATTAAATATGTGTTGTTGTGGTTTTACACTATCTGTGCTGTGTGCCTGTAGTACAGGATGTTTTGTTTCCATAAAAGCCTGGACATTGTCCTGAGGAGGTGTTGTCCATCATTCATGGGTGAACGACTACTACCCTGCTGGAAGATGGCTTTGCGATTGGCCATTAGATGCATCATTAACATTACGATGGAACACACAGAGAAGATATGGAGAAGATAATGAGTCAGTGAATGATGCAAGTGTCTGCCAATGGTAATTGAAAGAGTTGAGGTGGAAGCCTGAAGAGAATTATGTACTAGTGTCAAATGGACTCCATTAGCAGTTGATACATCCTACTTCCATGCGGCACAACACAACATTCTGGGTGCATTCAGACATAAGGAGTATTGTGCTAGTTTTCCTGATTATAATGTTAGTGCTTCTGTCCTGTTTTCTAAAATTCCTTTCACACTGCAGTACCAGTTGCATTTTGGAACTGTGGCTTTTTGACCACTAAATTTCATTCACACCAATGGCCAATGAGGTCAACTGGGCCTCAAAGATGGATCCAGGAGCACCCCTAGACAACACCCTTATCCCTTCAGGTGGAGCACAACCTCATCCAAAGAAGGCAACTGTTGTTGTTGTTGTTGTTGTTGTTGTTAATTTAGTGAATTTATATGCAGTCCTATACCTGGGGGTCTCAGGTGGTTCACAGAATAATAGACCTAGGAATTATCCACAAGTACCGCTGTCTTGCCAGTTTGTTGGCCCTCATCCAGACCACCACAGAGTCCAGGCATCAATCCAGGATTTGCCCAGCCTCCCAATTCAAATATTACAGTGAAATAGAACTGGCTATCACCTGCATACCGATGAACCTCACCCCAAATCTCCTAACAGTCACTCCCAACAGCTTCATGTAGATGTTAAATAGCACTGGGAACAATGCCAGGGGACAAAAAGACAATCACTCAATGCTGTTTTCTGAAACTGACCCTGGAAACAGGATCAAAACCAATATAAATCAGTGCATCCAATAAACATCTCACTAAGTTACCTCAGAAAGATACCATGGTCACAACCCCCCTGCGGCTGAGAGATCAAGTAAGAATAACACGGTCACACTCCTTCTTTCCTAATCCATTAAAAGTCATCCACCAGGGTGACCAAGGCCAATTCAGTCCTATAACCGGATTAAAATGAGTCAATATAAAGTTTCATTGAAGAATACTTGTTACACAGCTTGGCATCAGAGGAATACAGTTAAACTGCAGAGGAATGATTAGTACACCAAAAAAGTCCATGCAGAGAATAGTCATGGGGTGGCTGAGCCATGCTGTTGTCGCAATCAACGGGGCAACGTCACCCTAGGCTTAAGGAAATAGTGGCTCTCTGAGCTTCTGGATATTTGCAGTAACCTGCTGTACAATGGCTCAATTGTTCATACTTACTCATTAGTGTTTGAATTTTAACTAGTGCTGTGAGAGTTTAAAGGTGACCTAACAATAAGTTGAAAATCAATGAAGAATCCTCTAGCAACTTTGCTTAAAGACCTTACAGCATACACATTTCTAGTATATTCAAGTTACAGTGAATGTCAGTAACATGACCTTAGTCCTCAACGACGTGGTAAACCTCTGCCTGGGCTGTACCTTTTAAGACTTCCGGTGTGGGTTAGGTCCAGTGGGTGTTCTTTCATATGCAACTGCAATGCATTTAGCTAGTAAGGCAGAGCTAGAATTGAACCTTTCTGCATGACATGTTAATTTTCTGTGTGGATAGATTTATTTTTATACTGTATGGAGAAGCATTCATTCATGTGCATAGCACATGGTACAGACAGTTACAGTTCTCCCACCATCAGTGAGAACTACAACAAAGTATATGCTTACCATATCAGAAATTATAGAATCATAGGAATCATAGAATTGTAGAGTTGGCAGGGACCCCGATAGTCTTCTAGTCCAGCACCCTACAATGCAGGAATTTTTTGTCCAATGTTGGGCTCGAATCCATGACCCTGATTCTAAGATTAAGAGTCCCATGCTCTACCGACCAAGCTATTATGTAAGATATGGAGTAGAGGATAATATTTGATCATTTATCAATATTTGAGTCATTTGACCTTGAGCTTTAGAGGCAAATATCACAAATGTATGCATCAAGACTTATTTTGGCTACACTAAAGTAATTTTTTCCAGAGAATATAGAAAATTAATAACTGTCATTCTTAATTCCTAAAATTTATTAAATGTCAGCATACAGCATGTTTCCCATTTTTATTGTTATTATACACACAAACTAGATGGTCTCATAAAAATGAGAGTAAAATTCAGTAATTTATGAAAAGGCTATTGGTTGGTTGTGTTGAGGTCTATTAAAATATAAGCATTTACAGTGGATCTCATAAAATATTTAGGGCCAGTAAAGGTCAATGTTTACTACAACATATATCTGCCAATGAATGTGCATACATTCTACATGCATGTTCACATGCACCCAAATTAAACCAAGAGGGTAGAATTCTGGGAAACAAGGTAGGGGAACAAGTTGTACATCCATTAAAGTAGACTGCAACCAATGAAAGCTCTGCCACTACAAATGTGTCACATAGTTGCTGTTGCTACAATAAACTAAAGTGACCGCTGTTTGGAAAGACCCCTGTGAAACACTTCACCATTTATGAAAACTAGGCCTTGAACAAAGAAATGGAAAAATGAATACACACACACACACACACTTTTGAACATAGAAGTTTGTTCTAAAGTAGGTAATTATGTGCCATTACATATCACTGTGCATGTAGTTGCACTCATATGGTTGGACCAAAATGCAGAGCTGTAAGAGGTTATTAGCTGCTGAATTACAATACTAATAATGTATTTATTCTGCCCATACTTCAGGAAGAACTTTCTAACAGTAAAAGCTATTTGACAGTGGAACAGACTTCCTCGGAAGGTGGTAGACTCTCTTTCCTTGGGGGGGAGGGTTTAAGCAGAGGGTGGGTGGCCATCTGTCATGGATGCTTTTGTTGAGATTCCTGCAATGCAGGGGGCTGGACTAGATGACTCTTGGGGTCCCGTCCAACTCTACAATTCTATAATGTGGGAACTTTCAAGAGTACAGAAATTCAACCCAAGAGTCACACCTCTTCCAAACATTCTGGCATCTTTTACAAATCATCTGTGTTTTGCAATTCAAATGCAAGCTTTACTGTTCTTGAGTCTGAGCTTTATTGTTCAATTCTGCATGCCCTCAAGTTTGCCAGAATGATAAAGCTTTTCACATTTGTTAGCACTGCTCTTAGTATTATCTGCTTGCATTGTTTCCATAGCAGGTTCATCTATAAGATAAACAAAGAAAGCTGTTTGCTCCTGTGATTGTTATATATGCTCTATGTGGACCAGTGATTAATGCAGAGTATGATATCTCTACTTACTAATCAATCCTAAGTCAGGAGAAACGTTCAGATTCCTTGACTCACACGGGTAGAGACATCTTAACCTTGTTTCTGAGGTCATCCTGTTCCTTTCTCTAGTGGAAAGACAGAATACAGCCATTAAGTATGGAAGGCTTGGAGGCACAGTTTCCTACAGAAAACAAAATATGTTAACACAAACTCAGAAGACAGCAACTGAAATTAAGAACAAGACATGTCTCAGTGTCTCCAGCTTCTAGCATCAGCCCAACTCACAAATACAACTTTCAGATGCACAGCCCTCCTGGCCCTATGATGTGATATTCAGCCAGGTGAGGAGGGAAAAGGCTGTCCCATTTGTCTCTATGGCACCCTCTTTGGAATTACAATTCACAGTACTTAACTGGTTAGCCAAAGCCATTACCTTAACAAAGGAACTGGTTTTGCTCTCTGACCTTCTGGATATTGTTTCTGACTCCCCAGACTCATAACAATGTAATTTAAAACAATAGTTTTGCATTATGCGTATGACCCTTGACCCCATTATCTCCCCACTTCTCTCTGGTTTGGCTATAAATCATTTGCTTCTATTTTTGCTAGTCACTGGGTGTTTGTTTGCTTGTTTGTTTTGTTGTGTCTGAACCGGGACAAACTGTGGTCAGTTAAATAAGGATTTGCCCAAACCAACGGACTTTAAACCATAGTTAATGGTCTTGGCTTGTTTGGAAAGATCAGCTATGGTGAATGCTAACCACAGTTTCTGATTCAGAAGTAATGACAAACTGTAGTTAGTTGAAAACAGAAGCACCCGCTTCCATCTCTTCCTTGTGACTCCACTGGTTATACTGCTCTGCTTATTGCTTTATTACACTGCTTTCAGCTGTGTTCTCTATCCATGCAGAAAATAAAGAAGCCAGTTTGTTTGCCTGCATTTATTCTGCACTTATTATGTTGAGTAGAGTAGGGCTAGGTGCTTCTTGCTGATGATATAGAAAAATAGGGGTGGTTGGCTTTTGCTGCCCAACTCCCCAAGGGACCAAGTCCCCTAAATCCATGATCAGTCAGAGATGAATGGATGGAGGCAGGATGCAGTGAAAGCAATGCAGATCTTTATTTTTCTGTTGCAACAGAGTTCCCTCCCCTCCTAGCAATAAGGCAAGAGAGACCCAGAACCAAGAAGAAACATCTATTTTAAGGGTTTGCATTTTGGCGTGGAGATGGACATCCCCTCTACAAACAGTCAGAAATTAAATCACACATAAGGTGGGGTTACTGTGGCTCAGGCAGGCCAAGGTGTGATGTTCCTGAGGATTTAGCAAGTTTTACATAGTTCCAGGCACACTTTACACAAAACATTAGCAGTTGATAAGACAACCAGGATGCCCATCAAACATCCCTCAATGCAGAACATCTGGGCAAACAATGACAATTAATACCAAGGAGGTTCATAGATCTAGGAGAGGAATCCCTTCAGGAACCTCCCTTGATTGCTATCTGCCTACCTGTTCTCAGGCAAGGGGGATTAAGGAGGCAGAGGAAATATTGAGAGTCTTTGGGAGAGTCAAGATGGCTTTGGGCTGCTCTCCTGTAATATTTTAGACATGCGATTTATATACTGGACTTATGTATGTGAGTTTACCCTGTGCAATTATCAACATTTATTCTATATTTGAGACCGTAGAATTCCTATAACACTGAAGAGGTGCATTGTGAACTTACCATTCAGAAAGTTTTCTTGCAAGTTTATCAAGCATTTTTGTACATTCACAAAAGGAAGTCTTTATGCAACCAATTACAAAATTAAGGACTCAATCTACCGTATTTTTCGCTCTATAAGGCACACCTGACCATAGGACGCACCTAGTTTTTAGAGGGGGAAAGCCCCATTTTTTTGAGGATCAGCTCAAATTTCTGTAGCTTCTTTTGCAAAGGGAAAAAACCCTGTTTTGTGGGGGTTAACTCACAGTTCTGCAGCTTCAGGAAGCCATTTCTACAGTTTCCAGACAGATAATCTAATCAGCCAGTCACATGTCGCTGGGGAAACAGCCTCCCTCTGCAAGGGGGCAGGGCTGGAATCTCTCTCCCTTATCTCTCTCCCCGATCGTTTGCTGAGCAGCTGCTCAGCGGGCTTCCTTTCAACACCCCCTTCTCTCTTTATTTTTAAAAAAGCACGATCTGCTTTTGCCCCTGGGCAGTTCAGCTCCAGGGACCACACATTCGCTCCATAAGATGCACAGACATTGCCCCTTACTTTTTAGGAGGAAAAAAGTGCGTCTTATGGAGCGAAAAATACGGTACAGTATTTGACTTGAACAAGAAAGTTATGCAGAGTGTTCTCAGCCCCACTCTCCCTGGTTGCACTGTAATGTGCTTTCTAAACCTGGCTGTAGTTGCTTTGGCATTGGTTATCGTGATACAATATTAAAGCTGTTTTGTTTTTTAAAAGAAAACAAGGTTCACCCCAGTTTTTAACAGTTACAGCATGAACTATTTTTGTATTACACCTTTTGGTATCCCCTTGTTCACTCTATCATTAACATCCTGTTTTCTTATGAAACAAAATATATGTCACTCATAGTTCGTACAATGTTTTCGGTTAACTTGACCTTGACGTAGCCCATTGTGTAAGTTAACACTCTCTCTGCATGGAGGAGGAACCCATGATGGGGAAAGTCACTGCCTTTCACTTTCCCTGGCCTGGTCCTCACATGCTCTCCACCAGTGACTAGGAGGTGGTGGTGGTGGGACTGGATGCACCTCCCCAATCCCAAATATGCCCCATTTTGAAATGTGGCAGCTACAGGGCTGGATTGGAGGGGCCAGAAGCAGGTGCAGGGTCCAAAGCAAGCATGGGTCTCAATCCAAGGCAGCAGCCAGGTAAAGAAAGCAGGAGAGTAGGAGAGATAGACCGATAAACTGGTTTGGCTGCAAGAGCTGTCAAGCAGCTGCTGTGCCCCCAACTTGGAGAGTCAGCAAATATTATTCAGATTGTAAGGTCAGCTGATAAAAACTTTGCAAACCGTTCTGATTGTTTTTAACAAAATAAGTAGCTCAAGCAAACACGAGTGTGAACGGCTGTTGTAGAGTACCGGTAGCGTGAATGCATCACCAAGGAAATTAAAATTGCAGAGCTTCTTGGCACATCTCAGTGTTAGGTATGTACCTGCAACTCTCTGTTAAAGAGTATTCTGCATGACAAATCCAGCTTTACCCTACATAATATGCATATCAGCCTTCCACAGTACTTTAGGGCTTGCTAGTCAAAGCCAAGCAAAAGAAATATTTCGCTTGAATACTTCTGTTTGAAACCATTTTGAGGTTTTTGAAGTAAATAAAATAAATGATATATCAAGTCATTATGCCCATTCCTAACCATTTAATCAATGGCAGTGAGGTAAATGAATTGGGTGGGTGTGGTTATCATTTCTACAGCCACTTTTCTATCAAAAAAGATGCTCAAAGACAAAATAGATTTTTACAACAGAAAGAGACTATTACCGTACAACCAATTACTAAACGTAAAGTAAAACATTATACTAAAATAGGAATAATCAGCAATTAAAAGCAAGACTCAAATAATCTGTGCTTGATGAAATCATAAATAGAAAAACTTTACCTACCAATTGGAAACAGGAAAGGGAAGTTTCTTTTCAGGTCTCTTGGCAGGAAATTCCAAAATATAAGCACTCCTTCCCCCAACTTTCCTGAACAGTGCAACATTCCAAGAAGTGTACTACTTCAGATATGGCATTAATTATGAGTTCTGTGCTCCCTTTTGGTAACCAAAGTTCACATCAGAGCTCAATCAGTAAAAAGGAACTTAAGTTTATATGCCCATTACTATATTTCCACTCCCTCCCAATCTTAGCTGTTTTTTTAGAGTATTGATTGATTTTCAATTATACAAATTATTCAGCAAACCAATAGAAACCTCTAAAACAGTTTTAATTATGGCGTGAAAAAATAAGAAACAGACTTTCAAAGTCCCTAAATATTTTATTAAGCCCAATGCATCTTGGAATTAAATTCTTTGGAATGAAAGTTTTGGGTTGTTGTTTTTTGAGGGAAAGTAGGATCAACTGAAGAAGGGTTAGATGAATTCAGAAAAATGAAATGTGGATTAAGTCACACTTGTTTTGATTATAAGCTATAGAAAACAATGAACTACAGTACTTGTTTTAGAGAAAAGTCAATCCTGAAATACTGTTCATGGGAGGAGTGGGGTAATTATGCTTATATTTACTTCGGCAATACAATTTGGGATATATATATATAGATATAGATATAGATATAGATATAGATATAGATATAGATATAGATATATATATAGATATATAGATATATAGATATATAGATATATAGATATATAGATATATATGATATTGGAAAGCAGCTTGAAATAAAATAAACTACGGATCCTTGTTCCCAGATCTGTGGCTCTAGGATGGCTTGTGAAGTAGACCAGAGCTCTAGAAATACCCTGCTTTTAACAGAACAATCTGGCTGCCCATTATTGGGGTGGGATAATGTTATACTGGATGGATTTTCTTTGCTTAATCCAGCAAGTCTCCTGTGCTATTAAAGATTGCTAGCATTTCTCCTATGAGATTGTGCTTAAAAAATAAAAAGTGGCTGCTAGCAGGAAATGACGAGGAGGGAGGAACAGAAAACAGAGAGGGAAAGTATCAATTACCAGTGTCCCTAGCATGACATTTAAACAAGAAAAGGGGTGGAGTGGTTGGCCCAAGTTTTCATCCTCTGCATAACATGCCAGACATCATTTGTGGTATTCAATCCAATGCTTTCTTTATGCTTGATCTGTTTTGAATTGTTTCTGAGTTACAGTCTGTGTAGAACACCCTCCCTGGAACTTTGTTCGTGCTATAAAAGCTCTGTTTGTTTCCCTTGGAAGGTTAGTGCTTTGCAAGAATCTTCAAATCCCCGTCAAAATAGGTGAAATTTACCTTGTGTTATTATCTTTGCCCATGCCATGGACTATTCCAGACTCCTAACAGCACATCCGTGCTAGTAATATGCTGTCTCCGATGGGGTTCTTGAGGGACATGCAGAACTCCTTGAGAAATCTCTGGGAAGTTTCCTTCAAGCACGAACCTCCAAATGCCCTTTGAAATTTCACTTCAGGAAATGATTAAGTGGCATTCTTTGTAGGTAAGAGAACTAGACATCCTTCCTGCAAATCCATGATCAACATGTCTTATTCCAGAAATGTTTAACTCTTATTAGGAAGCCAAGGCACAGTTTCTTTCAGCACTTGCCCAATTGGAAAATTGCTGCAGCTGTGCCCCCACTCTCACCCGCCCATCCTTTCTTACTGGAAAACTCAGAACTACTCTTATCCTGCTTGCTTCTGCTCAGCAAACTGGTTGCTTTTTAAATGCCTAGCTTGTCTGCAAGTGTAGCTGTCTGATGTTGCCTTTTCTTTTGGTCTTTCTTGTACAGTACTGCCATAATTTCTTCACTATAACCAGCAAAAAAATGAGGGATACCTGTTTTATTTCATTTTCTTTTGGGTTCTGATGGGCACTTGCTTGGAAAATGCTAGAGTTCTCCTGTGATGACTTTACTGCTTTATTATGGCACGGAGAACCATTTTCACAAAAAGCTCAGGAAAGGTGCCGTATCAGAAGGAACAGTTCAAAACCAACTTTAGGTCACTCTTTGTAAAGAGCGCTCCTGTTTATATAAACACCAGGTTACCCACAATGATCAAGGGTCCAACAACCCATATTTTGGTTGGGAAAGCACCTCAATCTTATGCACATGTATGTCGTATTGAATTACTCCCATGTAACTGTGGGTTAAACCACAGAGCCTAGGGCTTGTCGATCAGAAGGTTGGCCGTTCGAATCCCTGCAACGGGGTGAGCTCCTGTTGCTCGGTCCCTGCTCCTGCCAACCTAGCAGTTCGAAAGCACATCAAAGTGCAAGTAGATAAATAGGTACCGCTCTGGCGGGAAGGTAAACAGTGTTTCCGTGCGCTGCTCTGGTTCGCCAGAAGCTGCTTAGTCATGCTGGCCACATGATCCGGAAGCTATATGCTGGCTCCCTCGGCCAATAAAGCGAGATGAGCGCCGCATCTCCAGAGTCCGTCCATGACTGGACCTAATGGTCAGGGGTCCCTTTACCTTTAACTGTGCATGGGGTTGCTTTTCTTTGTTGTCATCTTATACTCTGTCTTGGTTGGAAATGAAGAAGCAGCTGTTGTGTCCCCCTCCACATCTCCCTGTCTGGACCTCAACATGAACAGTGGCTGCCTCTGCAAGGAAGTATCTCCCTATTTGCTCTGGCAGCACTGAGAGATTGTACTGCTGGAGCAAACCACAAATGGCCTCTTTGTGAAGACAGCCACAAATGCTGGAGACCAGGGGGACTGGTGGCAGGGAGACAGCTTTGTGGCATCTGCTCTCCCTAGAAAAAATTGTCTGGCAGGTAGAGATTGTGATATGAAGCCCTGATGCACCAGTCCCATTGAATTCTGTGGGATTTACTTCCAAGTAAACCTGCATAGGACAAGACTTCAACCAAGTCTCTGCCTCCATCTCTTCTTCCTAGGCTGAAATACGCTCTTTTCATAGTGTGGCTTCACACCCATAAGCACAATGCAACGTAAGAATGCTGCTTTCCCAGTCATGTGTTTCAAAGGACGTCACATAATGTAAATCAAAGAATCATCTGGGTCACCATGTATGACTAAACTTCAGCATTAAGCAACTGTTTCCCAGTTAGCAACGCCCAGACTGAAATGCTAAGGCGTTTGGTATGCTAATGTCATTTAATGAATCACTGAAGAGTTGATCCGTATCAACATATATTTACCTTAGCAGTTAGCCACTGGCTGACAACTGGATTGACAGACGGATGCAATAAATTCCCACATTACACTAAAATGTGTGTGATAACACATGAGTGACACATTCCTGCTATGACAAACATCCATGACAAGCCTAGAAGGAGCTGAAAGCAGAGGAAAGTTTTCTGAAAGTCGCTTTGATCTTTTACCCTCAAGCGACCATCTTGCAATTCTTTTGGCGTTTTGCCTGGATCATACAGCTAGCAATGTGAAGTCACTAATGCAAGCAGAAATGAGCAAGCTGGGTTTGGCAAGCTTAGAAGAGCCTGGTGCACTAATATCTGTGAACTGAGAGAAGAGGTGGGGTTTAGCAGGAGGGGAAACAGGCCAGGCATTATACCACATTCGTTACGAATGTTTGCATGGAAATTTGTTCCAAGGAAATTGAAAATAAAACATTAAGATGGAAAGGAAATAGTCCTAATCAGAAAATGAGGAGGGAGGGAGAGAGCACTATCTTTATAACCTATCTGTTTGGAAATATCTCAAGAACTTGTACATAGGATGCCATGAATTTCTGGGTACATTCTTTGTGCTGGCAGCTTAAGGACATTGTTGACAAGGAGCGTATGAGGAAAGCCAACAGACTACAATTCCCATCATCCTTGACCATTGGCCCTGCTGGAAGAATAGCTTGTATCCTAAAACATCTGGAAGCCACCTGTATTTGTTACCTCTGGGGAATACAAATATAATGAATAAATAAATTCTGTGCTAATCAGTATGTTCCAGGAATTGGGCATAGCCTCCTCCTCCTTTCAATACTCGTCCTATTGGTACCAAGCCCCGGCTGATTCTCTACATCCTCAAGTCTGCAATATAGGCTGGCAGGGACCAACGTGGATCTGAGCCTCTAAAGAGTATTGGTGTAAGATTAGTTGCAAAATGAAGGCACTTCAGCCTCAATTAAATTGTTGTACTGTCTTTGAGAGCAGCTTTGACAGGGCTTCTCTGCAGGGAGATGGGTGTTACCTGCTGTCTGCTCCTGTGCATTAAGTGACTGGTGCCATTCATTTCTTTCAGGGCCAAACCAGAACCTGCCTATATTTATCAGTGTGGGATGGAAGTTAGCTTCCTATGCTAAAAGGAGCATATATTGGAGTGCCCCTTCTCCTGCCTGCTCCTGTTAGCATGAGAAGTTCACCATCACTCTCACTTTACTGCTAAACATTTACTTGCATGAGAATAATCACATGAAGATCTAGTTGGACCACAGTGGGGATTTGGTTACGGTTAGAAGCACAGGCCACATTCTCTGTGTGTGTGCTGCCCCTGCCTCCCCTGCCCAATCTAATTTTGAAAATTGCAATCCACACCATTACATTTAAAGCACTGAACAAAGAATCCAGGGAACTATAATTTGCTCTTCACAGAGCTACAGTTCCCAGCATCCATAACTGCGGTTTCCATGATTCTTTGCGGGTGAGGGAACAGAAACATGCTTTAAATATATGTTGTGTTTGCAGCCTTTCTTGCTGTGCTTTGGTGAGCATTTGCAATATTTCATTGCACTATCTAATGTTATTAGTACTTCCTTGTATTTGTCATTACAGAGTCACACTCTTCCCAAAGTGTAAGACATGTGAGAACATGTGCCAGCTTGCAGCGTTGCAATGACAAGTAGCAGAAGGAGAGGTGGAGTTTCTGGGTCATGTAAAAGGCAAAGAGATGAAGGGAAATATGAAGTTGGGGTCCCTCTGTGTAGTCCAGTTAGTACCAGTTTTCCCACCAAGGTTCAGTTCTCACCATCTTTCTTGATCCAGTACCAGCAACTGAGCAGATGTCAGTCAAGGAAGAGCTTTCATTGTGCTGGCATTAGCAATGCTCTTGGGTGTGTGAGCAGGAAAGTTGCTGGGTGCTTAAAAGATTCAGGTCATGGTCCCATAAGAAAGAAATCTGCATAACATTTTAATGTACTAATTTATATGTGTCGGTGCATGTGTTGCCGTTCCCCCACCTACTAGAACAGAACAGTCTCTAAAACCAAAAGAACAACCATAATCTTCAGACCACAAAATGACTGAAACACCTCCCTACCTCCCACCTCCCCCTTCAGATGGTTATGTATATTAGCTCACTTACTCCAAAGAAGAAGAAGAAGAAGAAGAAGAAGAAGAAGAAGAAGAAGAAGAGGAGGAGGAGTTTGGATTTGATATCCCGCTTTATCACTACCCTAAGGAGTCTCAAAGCGGCTCACATTCTCCTTTTCCCTTCCTCCCCCACAACAAACACTCTGTGAGGTGAGTGGGGCTGAGAGACTTCAGAGAAGTGTGACTAGCCCAAGGTCACCCAGCAGCTGCATGTGGAGGAGCGGAGACGCGAACCCGGTTCCCCAGATTACGAGTCTACTGCTCTTAACCACTACACCACACTGGCTCTCCGAAGCGCAGTAATCCAGCCCTGCTGTGTTAGGTGGGCCTCCTGTTCATTCTGCAGAATGAGGCGTCCTCGTGAAGCCTTGTGCTGATGGCACCGTGAGACAGGGGCGCAATCATACTAAAGATGAAATTGTGTGCATAAGGATGGGCTACATCTATCAATTCCCATTGTCCGAATTTCTCATTTTTCAATTTTTTCCAATGAGTTCTCCACATTTCTGCAACCATTTGCATTTTTTAAATAAAAAAACCAGTATTTTACTGTGATTTTATCCTAATAAACAATGTTTTAGCATAGCAATTTCCCTGGCTAATACAATGCATTTTGTATGTTATTTTCACCAATTTATGCATTTTATGAACATTTTAATATAAGCATTTTTGACTGAAAAACAGAAAAGTGTGAGTTTTTAAGGGGTGCTTGTGCTTTGGTTGGCATATTGTTTTGAAAAGTATGTATTTCATTTCATTTAATTTTTGTTAGATTTTCTTTAAAGCAAACTTAATCAACTTTCTTTCCCATCCTTACCAATGCACTGCTGCTTTGGAGTTATCCCCACTGGAAAAAAGGGTCTTTCTTCATCATCTTCATCTTCTTCTTCATCATCTTTTTGCAAAAAAAACTGTGCTGGGATGATGGAGAAGTGAGTTGTTATGCAGTGATGACAATACTCTGCAACAGTTTTCCCCCAAGGACATGTGACTATAATGATGTAAAAATGAATGAATAGTCAGAGGAAATGCCCCCTAGCTGTACAGAGAGGACATCTCTTGGCACTGATGTTAAGAAGGAGCTGCAAGTGCCATGGAAGTTCAAGTCCAGCCCCACCTACATATTAAAAGAACAGCAGAAGGTTTTTGGAATCTGAGAATCATTTCACGCATTATACAGCACCAAACGTGAGTTTGTCACCAAATGTACCCTCAACTGGAAGCCACGCTGTTTTCAAAGACCTGTCTGCATTTGTAGGTGTACACCTTTTAAAATAGATAGATAAATAGATAAATAAAACAGTGTGCCTAAATGCCTATGCACATTGCATTCTGATAAGGATCTACATGTTGACAAAAACAAACCTTCAGCCATATAATCTTATGAGAAACTTTATTTAGAAACGTGTTTAGTGTGTCTGTGTGTGTATATACAGAGAGAGAAAATAATCACTGTACAATGAGCAAGAGACACTTCACTGGACTTGTGCTGGCCAATAGATTTGTAAAAATGCAACATATCTTAGAGGGGATGAAATCAAGAAGAGCACAAGCCTTGCTAGATTACTTTGTTGTTGCTGCTGCTGCTTTCTGTTTAAAAGTGCTGCTTTATCAGCTCTAAAACAAAGGCTGCCTCAAGCCATTACCCAAAAGCGTGACAAGTCAGATTTGACAACTAAAATTACAGCTTAAGTGGATAACACCACAACTCCTGATTCTCAAAAAAAGCAAACAAACTTCCAGAAGCCCATTTATTCCTCTGCTCCCTTCTCTTCTTCAGTCAATTCCCTTTCTTCCTCACAAATTATTGTCCTTTCAATTAGCTTGCAGTCCTAGGCATGTCTGTTCAGAAGTCCAATGGGACATACTCCTAGGTATGTTTGTATAGGTTTGCAGCCTTAGGCGAAGCCTCACCTAAACTCCTTCTTCCCACCACCAAGAAAGACCTGCCTCAATTTCAAGGCTTGACAATAACCACATGGTTCTTTCAGATTCACAGTCAGCTCTCTTTCCTCTTTTCTGCACATAACATAGAGGCCCCCCCCCAAAAAAAAACCATGTGATCAGCCATCACCACCTTTTCTAGCTGACAAAGAGACAGTGGAGAAAGAGGGGAGTTTGTTGCCCTTCCTTTCCTGCCACACCACACGTAGGGAACAGCTGCATCCCCCAGATGCCTCTGCAATAAATTGCTCAGCACCTCAGAGAAGAAAAGGGTCTGAGGAGTCTTGAGGCAAAATGGGGAGGTGCTGCCCCTCCTTTGTGAAATATCTTGCCGGAGCCACTTCTGCTTCTCCTCGCTTCTCCAGCAGCAGCAGCGACAGGCAAGGGATTCTGCCACCTGAGGCGGCTGCTTCAGTCCGCCCTAGTGGAAAGGGGGCAGGAAAAGCTTTCCCTCTGCCTCCGAATGCCAACTTGCTGTGCTGAGCCACTGAGGAGGTCCTCCAGGCCATGATGTTGAATAGCGAAGTGTGAGGCCCACCCCACCAGACATTCAGGGCACTGTTCCATACACCTGAGGCCATTGCACCAGCCCTGTCTCTGAACGTGTGCAAGGGGTGAGGCAGGAGACTGATGGAGAGCAGTGGCACGCTGCGGTATGCATGCAGCAGCCCCGCTAAGCACACTTTTCCAGGCAGAGGACGGAATGGGTGTTAGCCACCACTACCCGCCGCTCTCTCTCCTCCTATCCCTTCATATGACAGAAGGTATTCCACAGGGGACTTTGTTCAGGAACAGGCCACAGAGGAGGATTTCATTTGACATTTGTATGACTTCATCCATATGACTGAGTTCCAAAATACATTACCATTACTGTATTTAGGCACACACACAATGTGGTATGCAAGCATGTGAGTTCTCTAGAACTCTTATGAAGGCTGGATGGTAGGAGAAAAGAAAACATGAAGGCAGGAAGGAGGGAGAAAGGGGCTTTTGTTCAAGCCACCTGAGTCTGCATCTGGGAAGAGTCTTAAGAGGAAGTGTGGGAGAAAGAGCAGACTTTCAAAGGCTTTTTCAGGTGTTTTTCAGGTTTCAGGTTACATCCAGGCTTTCTGGGAAGAAGACACATAATGATTGATCCCTCAGCTCTACAAATGCAACCACAAGCTGTTACGCAGTTCTGTCTGTTCTTAGACAAGACACACAGGTTCCGTGGGTGGGTGCAGAAAGGAAAGAAAGAAAATACTATGCAGTCATTACACAGAGGTAAAGTTTCATTTTGGGCAGTGCACTAGGTTTAAAACAAAATCAATAGGAGCCCAATTGGCAGCTTTATTTATCAATTCAAGGACATGTTCTCTCAGAGAATAAAGTCCTTTCTTCAGGTAGTATAAGATCCCCCTCCTCCAGCTTAGGATCCCACTGTTGTGCATCTAAATTCTGTATTTTCCAAGTCACGCAAAAAGCAAGGTAGCTCTTGTTGACTCCAAGCTCCATATTAAGGCAATACCTGGATTAAGCCCACCAAAGTGTGACAAAATAGTGTGTAAACTTTCAAGTTGCCTAGAACTCTTCATCAGGGTAGATGACAGCAAGAGAAGGGGAGCAGCGATCCACTACCAGTCACAAAGCTGTGCGATTGGTGGGAGAGGAGTTGGTCACACTGAGGAGATGCCAAACACTTCTGTAAGAAGTCGAACTCCCTGCCTATTGATATCAGACAGGTACCTTGGCTGTATTCTTTTCAGTGCCTGCTGAAGAAATATTTAGGCAAGCCTACCCAGATGTTTAGGGATGCGGGTGGCGCTGTGGGTTAAACCACAGAGCCTAGGGCTTGCTGATCAGAAGGTCGGCGTTTCGAATCCCCGTGAAGGGATGAGCTCCCGTTGCTCGGTCCCAGCTCCTGCCAACCTAGCAGTTCAAAAGCACGTCAAAGTGCAAGTAGATAAATAGGTACTGCTCTGGTGGGAAGGTAAACGAGGTTTCTGTGCACTGCTCTGGTTTGCCAGAAGCGGCTTAGTCATGCTGGCCACATGACCTGGAAGCTGTACGCTGGCTCCCTTGGCCAGTAAAGTGAGATGAGCACCGCATCCCCAGAGTCGTCTGTGACTGGACCTAATGGTCAGGGGTCCCTTGACCTTACCCAGATGTTTAGAATGTTTGTGTTTTAAGTTGTTTCGCCTGGTTTATTGTGGTTTTAACCTCCTGTATGTCTTAATTCATGGCTGTAATTTTTTTGGGGGGGGTATTGTTTTATCTTTTTTTGTTTTATCTTTTTTAGCTACATGGGCGGTACTGTTTTGCATGTAGTCACCCAAGAAAGGTGTGGATGGAATTCGCAGAGCAATCCTACTTGTATATGTCTGCTTAGAAGCAAGTATCACTGAATTCAATGAGCCTTACTCTCAGGTAAGTTTTGTATGCAGTGTGTTGTGTCATCTACTATTACCCTTGGCTGTCTGCTTTACCATTACCTGCCTTGCCCTTTGTCCCATCAGCCACTTCTGCTTGTGACTGTAAACTGGCTGAATTCCTCCATTTCCTGAGCAGTATTGTGTACCTTCATTACCTCCCCCCCACCTTTTGCTGAAGTCATTTCCATAATTTCTCAGGTGGTCTCTAATCTTTGTTCAAATTAAAAAGCAGGGAGCCACAATACATTTCTCAAAGCCCTCACCCTGATATTTATAAACCTATAAAGCACTGTGTGTGCTGTGCATTGCCATTTGGGCTTTGCTTATAGTTGTGAGTGCCCTAGGGTTATAAAAAGCATGGCCATTTTTATTTGTGAAAGCTTAAAGATCTCCCCTTTTGATACCTCTTTCAGTTTCATCAGGGCAGAAATATATGAAACATTCAATTAAAAACAACAACTGCAAAGTACATGCATCTGTTTCCCACCCACAGATCACCTCCCCACCAACCTCTCAAAAAAAGAGATTAGTGAACTGAAAATACAATTTAAGTTGCTGAGAGTGGGGAGATTTTTACACTTCTTCCACAATCTTTTCTCTCCATATTTTATCTGCTTCCAAAACAGAGCTGGCATATAGCAGTGGCTCCAGCTGCAGTCCTAACCTGGCTTACCTGGGAGTAAGCCCCATTGAATTCAATAGGACCTACTGAAGTAGGACTGTGGTTAGCATGCTCTGTAACGGAGACTGAGCTATAAATCAGAAATCTCTGGATTTATTTTTATTCATTTAAAAATAGTTGTACGCCACCTTTATACTGTCTCAAGGTATGCGGCCTCGGTCCTGTATACCTGAAGGAGCGTCTCCACCCCCACCGTTCAGCCCGGACACTGAGATCTAGCGCCGAGGGCCTTCTGGCGGTTCCCTTACCAGAAGCAAAGCTACAGGGAACCAGGCAGAGGGCCTTCTCGGTAGTGGAGCCCGCCCTGTGGAACACCCTCCCATCCCATGTCAAAGAGATAAATAACTACCTGACATTTAGAAAACACCTGAAGGCAGCCCTGTTTAGGGAAGTTTTTAATGTGTGATATTTTAATGTATTTTAGTGTTTGTTGGAAGCCGCCCAGAGTGGCTGGGGGGACCCGGCCAGATGGGCGGGGTAAAAATAATAAATTATTATTATTATTATTATTATTATTATTATTACACATAAAGCAATAACATACAATGCAATGCCATGGCAATTATTAATAAACCAGTGATAGCAAAACAAAGATTCAGCCACAATATCTCCTGAGCACCCCTGGCCTTCCAGTGCAAAAAAAGAGAGAGCTTTTAAGCTCTCCACCTTGCTTGGGGGACAAGGCTTGCTTGGCTCATGGGTTCTAGGAGTACTAGAATTTTCTCTATCTCCCACTCACCCTTGGACCTGAACCCCTGTGTAAGATGAGACTGTACTGTATGAAGAAATGTTGTTGCTTGTTCTCCGACTGTTGAACCCTGAAGCAAAAGGATCATAAAAGAGACTCAGAGGAGAGACCGGAGCTGGCATGGTTGCAGACAGTCCTTCAAATAAATATGTCACAAACCATTTAAAGCTTTAAAGAGCCACAAACATTAATATGGGGTTGGAAATGCACCAGCAACCCAGAAGGGAGAGTACAAAGAAAAGCTGGTAAAACTACTTCTGGCACCAGGAACACTAACTGGGATGTAGTTGCTTCAGGCATATGGCTCCAGCCCAGCTCCAAATATACTGGGGGGGGGGGTTCCCCCACTTGCAGATGTTTACCTCTTGTCCCATACTCTGTGGTGCTACTGACATTTGATCCCCCACAGCCAGCCACAAGTAGATGAGACAGTTGAGATAGCAACAGTGATATTTATTTTTACATTTCTACATCATTTAATGCCAAAATATGCTTCTAAGCAGTTTATAACTATCAACAACACAAACGTTAAACTATAAACATCCATAATTAAAATACAAAATAAACCAATCGCATTAAAGCAAGACAACAATTAAAAGAGGAGATCCATTAACTGTGGTAGTATAGTAACTATTTGTTTGCATGTTCTAAGCACTGCATTATGAGATAGAGAGGTGAACATGCCCCTCCTGAAAAAGAATCCCAGGTTGAGGGGGACCACTGAACTAGCCATTTGTGAAAAGTACCTTCTCCCTCATCAGTTTAGTTACATCAGTTGTTGGCCCAAATATATCCACATACCGTATTTTCCGTGTATAAGACGATATATTTTCCTTTGAAATAATAGGCAAAACTTTTGTTGCGGTCCAAAAATAACAGGGGTCGTCTTATACATGGGGGAGTGTTATACACGGAAAAATACGGTAGTTTCCACTAATGGCTGCTGTTATTTCTCAGACTGTGGAATGAAGCAGAGAACTAATTCATGGTGACAGTCTGCTAACATGCAGCTCAAGTTTTGGAAAGAGTAAAGAAGAAGAAAAGCTGCTGTTTCTCTTCTCTTTAACATCACAATTTCTTAGCATAGATGGTATAAATAAATACTCTTCAGAGCACTCATTCTATAATAGACAGCTGCAAGACAATTTTCTCTTTTGACACATGCCCTGAGCAAAGATGTTCAGGAAATGAAGGTAGGGCTGCTGCCCTGATGTATAACATCATTGTTTTGACCTCGAGATAAAAAGAGAAGAGATAACAAAGGCTTTCCACTCAACAGGATACACAAACGCAGAGAGCCACAGCATTCTGGATTTTATGCAAGAAGCTTTGAGAAAGAAAGAAAAAGTTCTTTTGTCAATATCACTTTATACTTCAACAACTCAGGATATTAAAATCAGTCATTTTAATGGGAAAACAAACACACTATTTCTCAAGTGCCTGCACTTCTGAGTCACTACCAACATGAATGCTTTGGAAGATGCCCTATTCGTTATTGTGGGAGGATGAGTTGCTTTTCAATGTCAAATCTCTCTAAAGCCTCTTTACATATAGGACAATTCATCTTGTATTATATAAAATTCCACCTGGGGTATCTGCTAGGTTGCCACCCATTTAAAACTGGGTTCCCACCCACCTATACTGGGTTGTAAAATGTAGAAGACTATTGCTCTGGAGTAGAACTCTAACTGGAGGTGGCATTAAGAAGGCTGCTGATATACATTTGTTGTTGTTGGCATATGCCCGCCTCAGAAGACAACGGAGGTGTGTGCCTTGAAAATTAGTATTAAACAAGAGGCCAAGAACACAGCAGTTCAGACAATTATTCATAGCTGTTAGGTCTTTTTTCCAATACACTGCATGAAACTGAATTACATCTGCAAGAAAAGCCTTAAACCTTGGGCTCAAATCTTGATTTTAAATATATGTATGTATATGTATATGTGTGTGTATGACTATTTCTATACAGGTTAATGCATAAGAAATAGCTCTCTAATTGGTGTACATAAAAACTGTGGGAGGCAGTGGAAGACAGGAGTGCCTGGCGTGCTCTGGTCCATGGGGTCACGAAGAGTCGGACACGACTAAACGACTAAACAACAACAACAACAACTAATCAAATCAAAAATATGAACTCCAGCCTTGAATTGGATTTAATATTTTCATGTTGCTTTTCCAGTAACAAAGCTGAGTTCAATGCAGCTCACAGCAATAATGAAGCGTTAAAAATTAGCGAACATTTCCATCCACATAATTGTATCAGAAAACACAGTAGCTTTCAGACAAAATAGCCAAGATCAAAAATGATCACCCTCCCAAAACTAACCTATTTATTCCAAACTCTCCCAATCTGGATTCCCCCAACCCAACTCCAGAAGTGGCAGAAAAAACTACATTCGTTTATTTTCTCACACTAAAAGCCATGAATAAGCCCCAAATACCTGCACCTCCCCTCCTCAGAAGGATGGAGAACCCCCAACATAGAATCATATTACATCACCAACCAAGTACGTCACATAATCCCGTATATTCCAGAAGACGTGACAAAACAATGGGTCCACTTGGAGAGAGACACCATCAAAAGCATCCCCACAACAGCATCCCCAAAACAAATGAAAGAAAATCCCCACAACACTGAACAGGTTCACAAAGGGAAAAGTAGGCAAACTATCCATGTCCCCCTGGCCTATCACCCACTATTCCAACACACAGCACAAAACCTCCAGATACATACCTGGCAAAGCCACTATCTAAAAGATTTCTACAAAAACAACAAGCCCATACCAACACAAGAAATACAAGACAAGCTAGGGGACACCCAAATACCTTGGCTAACACACCATCAACTACATGCCTTCTTAAACAATCCAGCAGTAAAATAAGCAGCCACTGGGCCCTTGACCACCTTCGAAAACCTTCTACTGACAGCAGAGGGACACGGCAAAGGGATAATATTCACAATATACAAAATACTGCTCCAAAATCCCACAACCCCCTTGACGAAATCAAAGAACAATGGGAGCATGAAATAGGCTATGAAATTAACCCCGCCCAATGGACTAAAATGTTGTCTAAACCTCCCTTTAAGTCCGTATCAGTCAAAATAAGGGAACTCACTCTGAAACTCACCTACAGGTGGTACTTAACACCACAGAAACTGGCACTGATATGCCCAGGAACCTCACCAATGTGTTGGAGAGGTTGCACCTCCACAGGCACATACCTCCACATGTGGTGGGAATGCCCTAAAATCCAACCCTTCTGGACAGCAGTCCTACAAGAGATATGCAAAAATAACTAAACAGGTATTAGAACTCACCCCAGAACTGACTCTGCTGAACATCTTCCAAGATCGTAATGACCACTCACATTATACAGAGCTTATAACCCACCTGCAAGGGAGGCAGGGCTGGTCTCACTCAGCATCCTAGCAAACCGGAGCGTAGTCCCCAGGACCAACAGATTTTACCTTTTTAACCACAAAGTCTGCACCTCATTTTTAAAAAAATGTTTATTTATTTATTATTATTATTATTTGTAACATTCTGAAATACTTTTAATGAGCTTCAGCATAGATTTATCTTCATTTTTTTAAAAAAAGAATCTTGATATGGTGAAAAGGAGCTGCAGCTGTATAAAGGGTTGTCTCCTTAAAATATACTTTAAAAAGTAAACTCAATTTCCACCTGTAATCTACAGTTCAAGTGACCCCAAGTGCAGTGTAACTGACATGATCACATCAGTGGGATACAGTCGGCTCATTTACAAGTATTTCACCCTAGCTGTTTTGTTTGTTTGGCTGCACACAAGGAGTTCAAGCCCCATTCAGAAATATTAATGACATTTTGCTTGGAATGAGCTGTGAAGTGAATACTCCTCTCTAAGAAATTGGAAGGGAAGGCGTTTGTAAGAAGCTATGACTAGTAGTTTCTAAAGAGCGTAGAATTTCTGCACATTCCAAGTTTGCCTTGTAACCACACCTTTCTTTGCGCATAACACAGTGCAATCTGTGCATGTCTACCCAGAATTAAGACACACTAAGTTCAATGGCGTGTATAGGATTGCAGGCTAAACTACCTGGTTATTTTTTGTTTGAAACTGTCCTATCCTTTTATGAGGTCGTCCGAAAATGAAAAAAGTGCAATTTAGACTCCTGGATAAAGCATAGCAAAGTAAAATATCTCTGCCTTTTTCAATATTAGGTGAACATATCTACTCCAATTATAGTCTCAAACTTCCATTATAAGCATTCAAAATAAAATAAACTAGGAAAGTCTAGATCTCAATGTCATGGAACTCAATAGTAGAAATATGGGGACAAAACACTGACAGCCTACTTGGAAGGTCTATGCAGTGGGGGAAACAATGCTAAACCCTCATATAAAACACTTTGTGGTTTCCTTTTACAATCAAGCAGTATATAAATTTTATTAAATAAATAAACACCAGACACCTAAATACTTGCAGAACATCACGATCTAGTCCCACGCCCATGGAGGAGACATAGTTGACTGCAATTGGGACAGAACGTGGTGTCAGTCTGTGGATTAGGAATGGAAGGTTAAGAATCCATGCTTGAAACAGGCAAAGTAAACAGCATATAAGAAGCAACCATTTTTCTCAAAGCTCTACACTGTTGCAAACTGATATGAGGTTTGCTTTTCATTCTCCACAACAAGCAAAATAAGGATATAAAATTATAGATAATTGTAGATAACAATATATGAAGCAAGTTTGCTTGAAGCAGCTATTGTTTGAATTTACACAACTGCTGCTCTTTGGAGCTCATAAAAATACATCATTTGTAGATAATTTACTATGGGCTTTCTAGTCAGTAGTGATAAAAGGGACCATATAATTGCCTGTGAATTCTCTTACAAAGGTTTTGAAATCCCTCAGTCCTTGGGCTGAGAGAACCCAGTGTTGCCAATGATATCCTTACAGCATGTGGGATGTTCACAGACTCTTATTGCCCTATTATTATATTACATTAAGCTGGCTTTCTCACCTTTGCAAGTGCCTCAGTAAATTACCTCCTATATTTCCCCACAAGTAACTACAGTGCTTTATCCCATTTTATCTTTGCAACAAGCCTGGGAGTCCAATTAAACTGAAATACTGGCTCAGGTTTTATGGTTTAAGTGAAGATTTTAAATGCAGGTAACTCCAGTCCAAGTGTGGATTCACTGCAACCCACTAACTTTCTGAGAACCGTATTAACTGCAATACAACTTGTTATCTTAACTTAGTGCTTGTATTAGACGTGTAAAAGGCCTGCATAACGTATGACCCATCAGAATGATCACAGCCACATATGTCGCCTTCCAGAGCATTCATAGGCCTCCAGTTTCGCTGCCTGCCTGAAAACTGCAACATTATTGTATTTAATGTATTTTTAACCTTCTGTTGGAAGCTGCCCAGAGTGGCTGGGGAAACCCAACCACATGGGCGGGGTAGAAATTATTATTATTATTATTATTATTATTATTATTATTATTAAGGACCAGGCAGATTGAAAATACAGTGGTACCTTGGTTCTCAAATGCCTTGCCTCCCAAACACCAAAAACCCGGAAGTAAGGGTTCCGGTTTCTGAACGTTTTTCAGAAGCCGAATGTCCAATGCAGTTGTTAGCTATTGTTTCCGGGGCACCTGCACCAATCAGAAGCTGTGCCTTGGTTTTCGAACATTTCGGAAGTCAAACAGACTTCCAGAACAGATAAAGTTTGGTGCTTTTGTTTTTGCTTTTGCATTTTTGTTTTTGAGACTTCTTCGGTTAATTTGTTTTTGTGACTGTGTGGAACCCAGTTCAGCTGATGGATTGATTGTCTGACTGTGGAAATGGATAAAAGCCCCCCATCCAAACAATGACTACTGCAGGCAAGAAAATAATAATAATTTTCATTTTTATCATCTAGAATACCGTCTTATTTATTTTATAGTACAGTACATTGATTATTGCTTTCATTTTAGGGATCAATGGTCTCGGTAGATAGTAAAATTCATGTTAAATTGCTGTTTTAGGGGTTGGTTTTAAAAGTCTGGAACAGATTAATCCATTTTAAATTTCTTTTTTCTTTCTTTCTTTCTTTCTTTCTTTCTTTCTTTCTTTCTTTCTTTTTTACAGTGGTACCTCGGGTTAAGAACTTAATTCGTTCTGGAGGTCTGTTCTTAACCTGAAACTGTTCTTAACCTGAGGTACCACTTTAGCTAATGGGGCCTCCCGCTGCCACCGCGCCGCCACTGCACGATTTCTGTTCTCATCCTGAAGCAAAGTTCTTAACCCGAGGTACTATTTCTGGGTTAGCAGAGTCTGTAACCTGAAGCGTCTGTAACCCGAGGTACCACTGTAGTTCAAATGGCAAGTGATTTAGGATAAAGAGATACTTCTCAGCTAACTGTGGAAGCTTGAACTGGTGTCACATACTAAAAAAAACACACAAATCAGATACTAGCCCTGTTCAGATGTTCAAAGAGCATGTGAGTACATGAAGACATGGGACACTCAGGCACAAATGATGCCCCTATCTCCAACACTGCTCTACTTTGGACCTTGTTGCATTGAGGAGGAAAACCTAAGGGGTGCTTGTTAGCACATTCAGCTGAATGAATTTACAAGCCTTCAAACAATCAGGAACCTCGAGAATGCAAGGATTTGCAACTGCAGGGAAAAGTCTAAGGACATTCAACTGAATGCATTTACAAGACCACTTCATACCTTTCTTTCCAATGAAGGATAGGGTGTGGAGCCAACATGCACACACATCTTTCTGTCTTCATGCTTTCTTTTAATGCCTGAGCATGGCTACAGAGACTCAGATAAGCTGGGATATGACAAATCTGAAAAATTAACCTGAGCTATTTGAACATTTCAGAGAATGTGCACTTGTACTAGGTCTGAATTAGGTTAGAAATGGTTCAAACAATTTTGGGATAACAAGCAAATCGCAATCCCTTTATACTTATAAAAGGAGGTTCCCCACAACACATAGGATGAAGTTCTACTAAAACAATCAATGTTGGCATTGAATGGGTTAATTATGCAAAGTATTATGCCTTTGCAATTGTTGTTGTTGTTGCTGTTATTATTATTATTATTATTATTATTATTATTATTACAAAATGAAATGGTGCCGTATTGGCTGTATAACCTTCTCTCATCTTTTTAAAATTTAAATGAGAAGGAATAAAACAAATCCAAGGGCAATCCTATTTGCATTTGACATTTTCTCATATTCCAGTTTTTTGTTTACTAATATAAAGCAGTGGGAGTATTGTTAAACTTGCAGGAATTGTTTGTTTTCTCTTGAGTAATACTAATACCTGCATGCATTCCTTAGATAAAATTGCTGTAAACTGCTGCAAAAAAATAGAGATTTAAGCTGAATTAAAGCTTTTCCTTATTATGTATCCCAGTACTCCTGTTATCATACAGGGGTGAACTTTTTAGACTTTTGTATTATTGCACTGATCTATTTCTCATTACCTTTGTCTGCAATGTAATTTATTGACTACTTATAAATCATTTTACTTATGCTGCAAATATAGGAACACTACATTCCTGTGCTATAACGACTACAACAATTCATTTCTTGTTCACTTGATTCAGTCCAGCAACTCCGCACATCTGTTTCCCTTAAACTACCTCAAATGATTACTGAATTGAAAGTAAGTATCAGGATAATTACTGGTTAATCTTATATTTATATAATTAATTGTGATACAGGGATTTGTTTACGTGTCTGTTATGTCTCACTACGTGTTATGGTAAGTACCTAAAGAGCTGTTTCAGGCTTTTCCTAGAAGAATGTTTTATTTAAAAAATTAACAGTGGACCACCTTGATGCCACATATCAATCTGCTGTTAAAATTCCTGTCAATTTCAGAATTAGTTTTCCATATGGAATGTGGTGGCTGTTTAATAAAAACCTGTTTTCCAGAGTTTTCGGCTGACGTCTTGTGTAATTGATGAGTAAATGTGTGAGTGGAATTTGGGTGGGGCGTGAAAGAAGAAGAGAGAGCCATGATGAACCCAATGTGTGCCGACAGTAGAACTCGTGAAGGCTTCTACATTTGATCTGATTTCACAAAACTAAAAAGGTACCTATATGTAACAGCACATATGTGCATTGTATAAAGCAGTGCAAAATGAAATCTTGATGTGATGGCATGAGGCTTCAATTTTACACTGTTATTTACTCAATGTGCACATCTAGTATACATCAGTAATGCCTTGGGGGCAGAGGAATGCAAGCTGAAAGAAATGCAGGTGGCAAACAGCATAAGAGCAGCAGGTTAGATGAAAACCAGAAATTAAAAATCAGAAATGTGCAGTGTTGGAACAATATCAGGTAATTTGGAACCCAAAGAAGAAATTCCAAAGGGTACTATTTTATAAAATTCCTTCATATTGTTCAAAAGTTGATGTTCATTCATAATTAACGTTAACACCATGAAGAATACGTGATATGATGCAGATTGAATCTAGTCAGAATCTTTGTTTAGAAGTATTCCTACTTCACTTAATATTTTAAAGCTTTGTTAAGTAGTATGGTGCTTCAAAGTGACACACAGCGCTCTTTGCAAGCCCTGCATAGTGCCCAATGTCCCAATGATCATCACCTGACATCAATGTGATGCCGGGTGATTGACAGCTGCGAGGCCTCATCTATCAAATCTGGACCACAGGCATAGGGGAGATAAAGATCTGGGCTCCTGGCTAGATGAGGGCACCCATCCCTAATCTAAGTGATCTTAAAAGGTCTATCTACAGTATGTGGATATGCATACAATATGGGTTTACACTTACTGATACTGCTTTTTCAAACTGATAGGGTAAACAAGCCAGAGATCTTTTCTTAACAGTTATAATACTTTTACTCTAGTTCTAATCAACAAATTTTTTATTCAGCACCAAGAGGAGAATTTCCCCATTTGTTTTGTTTCTATTAAGCTTTAATTTTTAAAATTTTGCACAAAAAATGTATGTGTGGCATGTTTTCAATAACTTGAATTTGGGTAAAATATTACATTTTTTTCTTATAAAGTTGTAGACCCAAATCTCTTCTCTAAAACCACAAAGTTTGCCCTTGTTTTCAAGACAACTCAAGATTCACATCAGGGAGTTCAATCATGAAAACACACTTGGCAGACATAAATTCCAGTCAGTTTCAACACAACAGCTGAAGAGAAATCGTGAACTTGACACTTTCCTCAGTTGTACCTAAAACTAAATTGTCAGGAAACGGAATATAGTTCAGGAAAATGCCATTTTTAAATGCTGTATAATGGAAGCAAACCCAGATTTGGAAAAATAACTCTCCGGATATTTGTTGATGCTGCCACCCTTAACTGATTGCCAGGTTTTATTCATCATACTTTCCTCATTTGCACCTCAATCCTAAACACATTTGCTATAAAAAGGAGAACATACTGCTTTCAACTGAAATCTTTTCCAGATAAGCATGTTTAGGACTGCAACTTTACAACAGTTGCTATGGACAGAAAATAATAGGCACAGAAGCAACTTTTAAAATATACTTTAACTGAGCGCAATCCACTCTTACCTTAATTGTTGGCCACCTGGATTCAGTAGGAATAAGAGCTGCTGCTATTCCTGATGGCAGAGAGCATAGCTTCCAAAAATGGATCTGAGCCTAAACAGATGCTAGTAAGTGGCTTTCATTAACTGACAATGAATGCTACTCAACAGACATGGTAAGTCAAACTATGGCTTACTGGGATCATGCAAATACACAGGCTCCAGTCCAGGAGATCAGCTCGTAACTCCTTTGCTTTCCTCCACCACCATGTCATTTTTACCCCTGTGCTGTGCTGAGCTAAGCCAAGGATTGGCTTAGTGTGTCATCTGAATTCAGGCTCATGGTTAAGCTCTCTCCTTAAGGTTTGTTCTTGTCTACAGCTCATGGTTCAGCACATCCTATGCCAAACCTACTTGCAATGAAAAGGAGAGTTGTATGTTCTCAGCATACTGATGACAACACACTTCAAAACTGTAGGTGCCCCCACTCAATGGTTTCATGAACTCTGCAGAACTCCAGACTAAAGGCTTCATGAGGCTCACCAACAGGCCCCCAGAACCACCGCTTGTAGGCAACTCTGAATCCTATCTGTAACTGATCCAGAAAATCAGTTTCATCCAAGAGCATTTGGATCTTTTTTTTTAAAAAAAAAAGAATTTTATTAGAATTTTCATAATATTACAGTGGTTACGGTACAGTGCAAATAACACATGATATAAATAAAAGACAATAAATTTTCTGTAACCAGCTTACATGATCTTCAATTGTACTTCTATCCAATCTAAAGAGGAGGAAAGAAACAGAAGAAAAAAGAAAAAAAAAGAGATAAAGGGGGGGGGAAAGCAAAAAATAAAAGAAAGAAAGAAAAGCTAGAAGAAAATATACCAAACAAATAAACTTTCAGGCAATTTCTATCTGAAATTCCCTATAACTTGCAAGCTCAAACTTGTTTTACAAACAATAAGAATGAAAATGAAAATAAAAATGACTTCCACTGCAAAATACCACGTTTCATTTTTTGTAACTAAAGTATGTTTTCTCTGTCTTTTTGAATTTCCCGCTTCTTCTACCAAATGTAAATAAATAATTTTATTCAGATAAAAGAGCATTTGGATCTGATCGGCTCCTCCAGAACCTTGGCCAGAAAGAGGCATGTGGCAACCAGCCTAGAATTTTAAAGATCGTCCCAATCCAAAGAGGGCTTATTTTAAGGGAAATGGTGTCACCACCACCTCTTTCATGTGGCTGGGGATCATTCGATCTGTTTAAGAGGTACTAATAGTCTCCTTCATCCAGCTAGTCCTCTTCTCTCCTCTTTGCTAGATCTTACAAGCCAGGAGGACACGGATACAAGTGTCTGAAGCAGTCAAAAGACTAAAAACAACAAAGGTCCTGAGGAGAACATGGCATGGGGTACCCAGGTCTGAGCAAAGGTGAGCTGAGATAGCACAGCTGCCATGGAATAGCTGAAGCAGCGCCTAAGCTAAGGGAGCCTTTAACTCATGGGTAGGCAACTTAAGGCCCATGGGCCGGATGCGGCCCAATCGCCTTCTCAATCTGGCCCGCGGACGGTCTGGGAATCAGTGTGTTTTTACATGAGTAGAATGTGTGCTTTCATTTAAAATGCACCTCTGGGTTATTTGTGGGGCCTGCCTGGTGTTTTTACATGAGTAGAACGCGTCCTTGTCTTTAAAATGCATCTCTGGGTTATTTGTGGGAATAACCCACAAATAACCCATAGGAATTAGTTCATTCCCCCCCCCCCAAAAAAATGTAGTCCGCTCCCCCCTCCCACAAGGTGTGAGGGACAATGGACCGGCCCCCTGCTTTAACTGCTTCTCAGTTCCTGCCCAAGGCTTCTTCTGAGATTCTTGCCACACACCTGTTTACCTGGCGGCAGAGGCCTATCACTGGGGGGGGGGGAGAGAGAGAGAGAGAAGGAGCCGTGCACTGCTGTACTACACACGGGTAGTATGGAGCTGGCTGAATGGTGCTTCTCTAGACCGAACAAGGGCCTGGAATCGGGAACCAGCCTTGAGGCTTCACCTCAGCCGGGAGAGGCCGCTCGAGATCCCCCCCAGGCCCCTTCCGCGACTCCGCGGCCTCTTCCGGAAGCGGCGCCCCACCCCGCGCGCCCTCCTCCGCCCCCTCCCCTGACGCGTCGCGCCTGCCTGGTCCCGCCCCTCCGGGATGAGCTCCCTCGCTCGCCCTGCCTGCCTGCCTGGCACTGGAGCTCTCGCTGCCGCCGACGCCGCTGCGCCCGTCTCGCTTTCGCCTACCTGGCCAGTCGCGCGCGCGCCACGCAGAAGCAGCAGCCGCTTCGCTTCTTTCGGGAGCCGATGGCACAGAAGGAGCCTCGCGGCCACTCAGCTCGCCGGAGCCCGGCACGCGGGACGGGACGCGGCTCTCTGGCTTCCTGCCCCAGCAGCAGGTAAGGGCTTTCCAGGCAGGTAACTCGGCGGAGTTGGGGCGCCCCAGGGAGCGGGTTCCGGAGCATTCCTCGGGCGAGAGGTGAGAGCGGGGAACTAGGTTGGTTTCGGTGTGTGCCCGGCACACGGCGACGGGTTAGGGCGGGATGCGTTACGGAGACATTAACAACTCCCTCCTCCTCACACACACACACACCCCCCTAAAAAAAAAAAGACCTCCTAAGAGCAGAATGAGGCGGGACAGGAGGGCTGGGCTGTGTGGTGCGAGGGAATAAGAGACGACTGGGGGGGAGCAAATTGGGGGGCGAAAAGCAGGCTTTGGGGTGCGGGGAGCGCGAGCTGACCGAGAGGAGAACCCGCTGGCGGAGATTCTGCGGAGATCACTTTTAGCCAGAGCACCTGCGTGCGCGGCTTGGCGCGCGCCAGACTGGACTGCTGCTGCTGCTGGGCGCGATCCCGCGGCTTTCTCTCAGCAGCGGGGGGGTTTTCACCGGCCTCGATCTCTCCTGCACTTGACCCCCTCCCCCGTTGTAAGGGGTATAAGGGAGCCCGATGCAAGAGGGGAGAGCGAGACTCGCTCCGTGACAGGTTCACAAGAGAGAGCTGATTTCATTGGACAGGTGTATGAAACTGAAATTGCCACCAAACCACCTTCTGCGGAACTATTAACAATCCCTGGCATTTGCGCAGCAGTTTTGGAACATTCAGAATGCCCCACAGAAACGCTCTAATGGCAATCCCTACCGGGTAAATCAATATTGCTGGAACTCTGAAACAAGGGTGGTTTGCCTGATGGTGAGTTTTTGGCAGAGGTAAGGTTAGAATTGGAGAACTTTCTGATTCTGAGCTTGCAGCACAATCCTAACCATTTGTAGTCAGAAATAAGTCCTATAACTATCTGGGGTGTGCATGTGTTTCTCCCAGGTAAATGGGGTTAGGATTGCAGCCATTGTCCCTTAGCAGTGAAGTTACGGATTCCTTTGGCTTTCTTAGATGTTCAAGTGGTGTGTAGTGGCAGCGGACAGCCGCTTAGATATTTCTTTGTGTCAAAGAGGAAGCTCTGCCCTTTATCCCCTGTGAAGAGAAACAGCCTATGAGTATCAGCATATTTGAAAAATAGCTGAGTTGGACTGTAGTTGCAAGAAAAGGAGGAGAGTGGGGTGCTACCTTAGCGAGCAACTATCAACTTAATGAATTGTAGTTGTGTAATTACGAGCTTTTCAAGCAGGAGCCCATTCTCTCGGGCCACAGGTATGGACGGATACATTCACATTCCCGCACACTGGAAGGTAGTAATCCATGTGAGTGAGATCGGATGAATTCAGAAATGCTATACTTTGGGTGTTTTTCAAATGTATGCCTCAGATCTATGACCCAGCCAGGACCCTTTTAAGGTGGCTGGGTTCTGTCTTAAGAGCTCTTCCTTAGTCCATGAACTTCCTTGGTGATACTGCTGTCTTGGTTCTGTTATGTTTGGCAGTCTCCGTGCTGCAAATCCATCCTAAGCATATGCTGGTGGTTTTCTTCATGGCCTGTATGAGAGAACACGGTATTCTGAAGATGACAGAAGGTGAATTTCACACTCATCTTTTCACAAGCAGATGGATACAGCACCAAAAATTGTTACACAGAAATGAAACATGGCAAACCTGTTGACTCAGTAGCCAAAGATTGAGTCTTTCAGTATATCTTTTCTTAAATTCTGTTTTGCTTAGCTTTAGCTTTGTCCCCATGTTATGTATCCACATATGAGAGTTTGTTCAGATATGAATTTAAACTCTATGATGCAGCTGTGTAACAGGATATAATGTCATCCTAATGTCAACTTGTTTTAGGTCCAGTTAAGGCATTATTGCAATGGCAGAGAAACAGTAAAAACCCTGACCTCTAGCTCCATTTTAACATCCATAATGAATAGAAGGTTAGATAATCTGGGATCACCCTAACTATTATGTTACCGTACCACCATCTCTTGCATCAGTCTCCTGATGATGATATGCGATGTTAACAGCAGTATTTGCATAGCATCATCTGTTCTAACCTTTCTAACATTGGCAAAACAAAGTCTGAGAAGCATTTTTATGTATTATTTTGTCAGCCACCAAACTGCTGATACTGGTCACTGGATTGTGCCGAAGTACCCTTTATCTGGTCCTCAGTCTGGGTGACATTTTTTGCACATTATTCTTGGGTTACGTTCTCTTAACCACAACCAGATGTTCACGAATTCTCCTCTGCAGAGGTGCCCACATTGCCACTAAGAGACAGATAGATTTGGGAACCCTGTGTTTCTCCCACTACAGCAGAGTGCTATTTTACACATACCGGTAGAAGATGTGTAAACTTGTGGTTAAAGGATTTTGGGTTTGGGTGCTAGGAATTTGAGAGTCACTGCAGTAGTGCAAATTTAGATGGGTCAGTAGTCTGACTCTGTAACAAGCAACCTTATTATATGTCAACGTGTGCAATATTTGTGAGGTCCTTGTTTTAATATAGCTGGTGTGCTTTTTTTTCTCTATGAAGAAGAAATACTTTGTTTGTAGTTTGTTTGTTTTTTAAAGAAACAACATTACAGTACAATATTTACTAACTTTTAAAAATGGCTCCATGGATGAGCATCGCCTTTTTGTCTTTTTTCATTTTATTTATTACATTTCTATCCTCCCTCCAATGACCTCAGGGCAGTGTACATAGTTCTTTCAGTTTACCTTTACAACAACCCTGTGGGGTAGGCTAAGAGATGGTGACTGGCCCAAGTGAGCTTCATGATCCAGTTCAGCACACTAACCACAGCATTACACCAGCTCTTTTAAACCAGCAATCTCTGTGTTTTACCTCACAGAGGTAAATAGCAGCAGGTGTAATGAGATTATATGGGGAGGAAAGGAGGAACACTGATCATCTCAGAACACTACCCCAGTTTCCAAAGCAGCTGTGTGGGGCTGATAATTCATTTAAAATGAACTTTAGATGAAAGCTCTTCTGCCCTTAGTCTGTCCCGCAGACATGATATTCATTTGTCAGTTTGCCTTCACTAAGTTCCATTTAATTCAGGGAGATGCTTTTCACACATATATTTACGATTAAAATGTTAATGTTGTGCTTCACAACTTGGTTATCATTCACAAATATGATTGGATCTTTCTGCAAGAAAAAATAAATTTAAAAGAACACTTAGGATAAAACGTATAAGTTGAGTGGAGGGGGAAAGTCTTGTTTTTGAAAAATATTGTTGAGATGGGAAGCTAAGGAAAGCCTGTATTTCGGGACTTTTGCAGTACTGAAGTCAAGAGCATACTGCAATATCCCAGAGTTATTCTTAATGGGCTAAGAAATGTAAACTGTATACAGAGTAAAATGTAAAAGATGACATGATTAGAATCTTGCATATAATAGCATTTAATAAATGTAGGCTCTTACCTAATTACAGAATCACAGAATCACACAGAATCACAGAATCCTAGAGTTGGAAGAGACCACAAGGGCCATCCAGTCCAACCCCCTGCCAAGCAGGAAACACCATCAAAGCATTCCTGACAGGTGGCTGTCAAGCCTCTGCTTAAAGACCTCCAAAGAAGGAGACTCCACCACACTCCTTGGCAGCAAATTCCATTGTCGAACAGCTCTTACTGTCAAGAAATTCTTCCTAATGTTTAGGTGGAATCTTCTTTCTTGTAGTTTGAATCCATTGCTCCGTGTCCGCTTCTCTGGAGCAGCAGAAAACAACCTTTCTCCCTCCTCTATATGACATCCTTTTATATATTTGAACATGGCTATCATATCACCCCTTAACCGTCTCTTCTCCAGGCTAAACATACCCAGCTCCCTAAGCCGTTCCTCATAAGGCATCGTTTCCAGGCCTTTGACCATTTTGGTTGCCCTCCTCTGGACACGTTCCAGCTTGTCAATATCCTTCTTGAACTGTGGTGCCCAGAACTGGACACAGTATTCCAGGTGGGGTCTGACCAGAGCGGAATACAGTGGTACTATTACTTCCCTTGATCTAGATGCTATACTCCTATTGATGCAGCCCAGAATTGCATTGGCTTTTTTAGCTGCTGCATCACACTGTTGACTCATGTCAAGTTTGTGGTCTACCAAGACTCCTAGATCCTTTTCACTTGTACTGCTCTCAAGCTAGGTATCACCCATCCTGTATTTGTGCCTTTCATTTTTTTTGCCCAAGTGTAGTACTTTACATTTCTCCCTGTTAAAATTCATCCTGTTTGCCTTGGCCCAGTTCTCTAATCTGTTAAGGTCATTTTGAAGTGTGATCCTGTCCTCTGGGGTATTAGCCACCCCTCCCAATTTGGTGTCATCTGCAAACTTGATCAGGATGCCCTCAAGCCCATCATCCAAGTCATTGATAAAGATGTTGAATAAGACTGGGCCCAAGACAGAACCCTGTGGCACCCCACTAGTCACTTCTCTCCAGGATGAAGAGGAGCCATTGATGAGCACCCTTTGGGTTCGGTCAGTCAGCCAGTTACAAATCCACTGAATGGTAGCATTGTCTAGCCCACATTTTACCAGCTTCTTTACAAGAATATCATGGGGCACCTTGTCAAAGGCCTTGCTGAAATCAAGATAGGCTACATCCACAGTGTTCCCTTCGTCTACCAGGCTTGTAATTCTGTCAAAAAATGAGATCAGATTAGTCTGACATGACTTATTTTTCAGAAACCCATGCTGACTTTTAGTGATCACAGCGTTCCTTTCTAGGTGCTCACAGACCGTTTGCTTAATGATCTGCTCTAGAATCTTTCCTGGTATTGATGTCAGGCTGACTGGGCGGTAATTGTTTGGGTCCTCTCTTTTCCCCTTTTTGAAAATAGGGACAACATTTGCCCTCCTCCAGTCTGCTGGGACTTCACCTGTTTTCCAGGAATTCTCAAAGATTACTGCCAGTGGTTCTGAAATCACCTCTGCCAGTTCTTTTAATACTCTGGGATGTAGTTCATCTGGCCCTGGAGACTTGAATACATCTAAACTAGCCAAGTGTTCTTGTACTACCTCCTTACTTATTTTGGGCTGTGATTCCCCTGCTGAATCATCTGCTCCATATTCTTCAGGTCGGGCATTGTTTTCTTTTTTGGAGAAGACTGAGGCAAAGAAGGTATTGAGGAGTTCTGCCCTTTCTGCGTCCCCTGTTCGCATTTCACCATCTTCTCCTCTAAGTGACCCCACTGTTTCCTTGTTCTTCCTTTTGCTACGGACATACCCATAAAAACTCTTTTTATTGCTTTTAACCTCTCTAGCAAGCCTGAGTTCATTCTGTGCTTTAGCTTTTCTGACTTTGTCTCTACATGTGCTGGCTATTTGTTTGAATTCCTCTCTGGTGGTTTCCCCCTTTTTCCATTTCTTGTACATATCCCTTTTAAATCTTAACTCAGTTAAAAGTTCTTTAGATAGCCACCCTGGCTTCTTTAGGCACCTTCCATGTTTTCGTCGCATTGGTACTGCTTGAAGTTGTGCATTTAATATCTCCCTTTTAACAAACTCCCATCCATCATGAACTCCCATCCCTTTTAGTATTACTGACCATGGGATCACATCCAGCATTTCCCTAAGTTTTCTGAAGTCGGCTTTCTTAAAGTCTAGAATTTGAGTCTTAGTATGCTTGGTTGCTCCTTTCTGATGTATAATAAACTCCAGAAGAGCATGATCACTCCCACCTAATGATCCTGCCACTTCTACCCCACTAACCAGGTCATCACTATTGGTTAGGACCAGATCTAAAATGGCTGATCCTCTTGTTGCTTCTCCCACTTTCTGGACAATGAAATTGTCTGCAAGGCCAGTGAGGAATCTGTTCGACCTTATGCTCTTGGCTGAGTTTGACATCCAACAAATATCAGGATAGTTGAAATCCCCCATTACTACTATCTCATTTCCTTTTGAATGCTTGGTCATCTGTTCCAGGAAGGCATCATCTATGTCCTCAGTTTGGCTTGGGGATCTATAGTAAGCTCCCACAATGAGATCACTGTTATTTTTCTCTCCCTTAATTTTGACCCAGATACTCTCAATTTGGCTTTGAAGTTTTAAATCATGGATCTCTTCACAGGTATACACATCCCTGACATATAATGCCACTCCTCCTCCTTTCCTGTTTCGTCTATTTCTCTGAAATAGATTGTATCCCTCTATTACTACATTCCAATCATGAGACTCATCCCACCAGGTTTCAGTGATGCCTATTATGTCGTATTTAGTTTGCTGTACCAAGAGCTCAAGTTCATCTTGTTTATTTCCCATGCTCTGTGCATTTGTATACAGACATTGAAAACCATTGATCAATCCCCCTAGTCTCCTACTTAAGGATTTTTTCCTCCCACCACTAGGTCTGTGTGCTCTTTGCTCCATTTGGTCCTTGACTTTTGGATGATCATCTTCAGCATTTGATCGACTCCTACCTTCAGGACCACTGTCTCCCTCCCCCACATAAGTCAGTTTAAAGCCCTCCTGATGAGGTTTTTGAGATTGTTGGCAAAAACATTCCTCCCAACCCTTGTGAGGTGCAGCCCATCACTTGCCAGAAGTCCATCTTCAAGAAACTGCAGGCCGTGATCTAAGAATCCAAACCGTTCCTGCCGGCACCATTTGCGAAGCCAGTTGTTCACTTCTCCTATTTTCCCCTCTCTTCCTGGGCCACGCCGTTCAACTGGGAGGACAGATGAGATGACAATTTGTGCATTTAATTGCTTCAGCTTCCTGCCCAGAGCCTCATAATCACTTTTGATCTTCTGGAGGCTATGGCTTGCGGTGTCATTGGTTCCCACATGGACTAAAAGGAAGGGGTTTTTATCCGTAGGTTTTATTATTCCTTGCAGCCGTTCTGTAACATCATGGATCTTGGCCCCGGGGAGACAGCATACCTCTCGAGACATCTTGTCAGGCCCACAGATCACTGCTTCGGTACCCCTCAGTAGGGAATCCCCTATCACCACTACACGCCTCCTCTTAGGCTTGGTCGGGATTCTTACACGTGCTGTCCCTTCCAAGGTCGCCTGCACATTCCCGGAGGACTGACTATGCTGCTCGTCTTCATATACCTCATCAACTGTGATGAGGGAGAGATCTTCCAATGGAGTCTGGTCTTCATCTTCCAGATTTGAGAGCACTTCAAATTGATTTTGTAGTTCTAAACACTCAGAGCGATCCCTGGGCATTCTACTTCTGTGAGTCACGTTCCTCCATACATCTGGCTCCTGAGTTGGGGAACTGATCTCCTCCTCAGGGATGTGCCCTGTCTCCTGCTTGGTGGAGACAGTGTGCTCTGCTGCATCCAAGAAAAGCTCCAGCTCTTTAATTTTCTGGAGCGTAGATACACGGGCCTGAAGTTGCTGGACCTTGTCTTCGAGTAGGGCAACCAACTTGCAGTTGCTGCAGGTGTAGCTGTCTACAACCTTTGGCAAGAAGACAAACATTGCGCAGGAATTACAGGCGACTACAGTTGTTCCCTCCCCCTCCTGAAGTTGCCGGACCTTGTCTTCTAGTAGGGCAACCAACTTGCACTTGCTGCAGGTGTAGCTGCCTACATCCTTTGGCAAGAAGGCAAACATTGCGCAGGAATTGCAGGCGACTACAGTTGTTCCCTCACCCTCCATCTTGAAGCTTGAAGTCAGGACACACAAAAAAGAAGCCTAGGTCTCCCCAAGTAAACGTTTGAGACTAGCTCTCCTCAATTTAAAAGATAGGTCAAACTGCGCGCGCCGCTAGTTTGTCACCAGACAAAAGTTTGTCACCAGCTAGTTTGTCACCAGACAAACACACACACACAAGCCAGAAACAAACTCTCTCGCCCACACAAGCCTGGGAAACACACAAACAAATAAGGAAACAAATAAGCACACAAACTTAATCACACACAGCCCCAAAAAGACAAACCCTCAAAACCTACAAGCTCAGCTCACCTTGTGCTCCCTCCTCAGTCGCTGCCCTCCAGGCACTGATTAGCTCCGCCCTACAAGCTCAGCTCACCTTTTGCCTACTTCCTCAGTCTCTGCCCTCCAGGCACTGATTAGCTCCGCCCACAGCTAGTCATCAGACAAACACACACACACAAGCCAGAAACAAACTCTCTCGCCCACACAAGCCTTGTGCTCCCTCCTCAGTCGCTGCCCTCCAGGCACTGACTAATTGTACTTCTGCATAGGATATGTCTTATGTATCATAGCAGATGGGACCATAGCTGTGGGGAGGCTGTGCTAAAACAACATAGGGATATTCTGATCTTAAGTGTGTTTTTCCTTAGGGCACTCATAAAATGTCAGTGCTGGAACTTGTGAAACTCCTCAAGTAGTAAATAGCCAAGGCTGTTTCAGACTTTTAGCAGCAGCAAATCTGGATTTGCAACCATATAGAAAGTTGACAATACGTGGCTAATCCTGGCCTTCTGAGGTGACTCAAATGCAAAATCAAAACTAAATTTTACATGAACCTGACTGTGCCCACCTCCCTACTTCCTTTCTTTATTTGAGGCAAACCACAGTTTGCTGTTTCACGTGAATTGGCAAGCAATGGATTGTTCTGCTCTACAACCAGCAGTGGAAATCAGGCTCATGCACACGTCCCTAACCCATGATTTGGTGTTACATCTGAACCAGCTCATTGTTGGCCATGTTCACACCAGGATGTTGTGTAGGTCCCGGCTGTTGGCACACTACACTAATTTTACACTACCTTCATTCACTACTACTTTGTTTCCAGGTTCGATTTTAAGTGCAAAAAGCAACCTAGTCCTAAGTCACCAACTTTTTTGGACCCAAAGGAACATCTGGAATTTTGAGGGAAGTGCCATGACCACCAATCTCCTGGTTAGTCCTCTCTCCCCAACTGCCCTCCCCACACCCCAAAAAGGACAGAAAGATCAGACACACACTGCTTTTCCATGGGGTCTAGGTAGAAGCCAGATCTAGTAGAATTAAAATGGATCCCTTTGAATTCACAGGATTTTTACAAATTCACCATCATATTAAACTGCAAAATGCACTGTAAAAATGGAAGATCCTGTGCTTGACAATACTGTACTGATCCTCAATCTCTGAAAGAGTATTGACTTCTTTCCTTTACTGTTGTCCTTAGCAGCTGAAATGGAGGGGAGGCAAGTATCCAATCATAATAGAATGGGAAAAGTGGGACATGAATAATAAACGTGCTAACTTTTCTGTATTTTATCCTGCCTTGATAGTTTGTTGTATTACACTATTTTATGGTTTTCTGTAAGCTGCCTTGTAAAAGAATTGCATTGCATAAATGATGTTATAAAATAAATATGTCAAACATCTTATGCACCTATAATGTAATATGTGCAGGAGTCCTTAGTGACAAACATAGATTTGCCACTGCAGAACTTCTGAAGTGACCCTTAGAAATAAGTCTAATTGTTTTTCATGGAGACTGTTTCCACATCTCTTTATATATATTAGAAGTATATGGTTGGCCACCATGGGATATAGGCTATTAGGATTGATAGACTCTGAGCCAGATCGAGCTGGTCTCTTCTTATTCTCTTAACTTATACACTTACAGCAAACGAGGAGTTCCTTCCTAGCTAATTAGCCTTCTCATGAGTACAACTGAAAAAAAACTGTCGGACAAAATACTCTTGATTCTCAAAATGATTGGGTTGTATCCAACATTGCAGAAGTGGAGTTTGGCTCATGCAGTACAACTTCCCCTTCTTGTGTTCCCCCAATACACACACCCCAATGTGAAACACATTTGAAGGTGCATGGCAGGAGGAGAGGAAGGGGAAGTGTGCAAGTGGAAGTGTGTTGTATGAGTGGAGCAGCATTGTTGAATGCAACCCAATGTCTCCCACTGTTCATTTCAAGAGCAGTTCTCTCTGAAAGTACTTTTTGTGTTGGTTGTACTGCAAGTTCTATTTTTCTGCTGGCAGGGTTTTGAAACCACAAATAGTCCAATTCCGAAGTGTTCTCTTGAATGTTTTAAATATAGAAATTATGGATTTCTGAATAAAACATGTCATACCAAACAAAATCTGCTAGTTGTTTGTTCTATTTTATTCCTTGAGGATATAATGATTTACAAGAATCTGCATTTCTAAATGGGTCCCAATAAAAATACCATAATTTACAGTAACTTGTAATTATATAGGAAACAAATAAGCTTTATTTTGCATATATCTTGTTTATCATGTCCTAGCATTTGCACAAACAGCTGGCATTTGTAGCTATATATTTTCTTGCGTAGGAAGAAAGTTAATATTTGAATTAAATAGAACAAACTAGTTTGGCACACATACCAATAACCCAGTTAAGCCAAATTGTAGTTAACCCAAATGTCTGTTCAGGATCGGACAGCGCTTACTGAGGCACCAGGACAGTCTTGCTATTACTGCTTTCCTACATTATTCAGGCAATCATCATCATAATCAACAACAACAACAACAACAACTGTACCCCATCCATATGACTGGGTTGCCCCAGCCACTCTGGGCGACTTCCAATGAATATAAAAACTTAATAAAACATCAAACATTAAAAACCTCCCTATATAGGGCTGCCTTCAGATGTCTTTTAAAAGGCAAATAGTATATTTCCTTGATCTCTGATGGGAGGGTTTTTCACAGGGACCACTACCAAGAAGGCCCTCTGCCTAGTTCCCTGTAACCACTTCTCACGGAGCATTGATCTGCATTTCTGATGATATCACTGGGGTTTAATATCCAGTACAACGAGCAATACTCAGTTCTGTTTGATGGAGTGGTAATCTTATTGCACCATTGCATTGTCTGAATGTGGACACCACAATTGCATTCACAAAGACATATGTGATACCTTAAGTACATTTTTCCACCCAATTGCATTTTCTGTCTAAGTTAACACCAGAACTAAGTGTGATGATGAAACACACACACACACAAATTAAAAATCACATGAAGTTCCATTGCAAAAGGAACTTAATTCAGATTCATTTCACGCAAAAATTATAGGAACTACTTTGAGATGCTGTTCAGAAATTATTGAATTAATTCCATGAATTGGTTCATTTCAAGTACTGGTTTTGAAACTGATAAGCAATATAAATGAAGCTGGTGTCTGTCTCCATTTGACAGAGCCTAAACAAATATGATCCACAACATCGACATGATTTACAACCCAGTTAAGCACATCATTTTAAAATTGATTTTGCCCTGCACGTTTTGAATGGATTGGATTATATCCATGTACTTCATTTTACATATCAAAAGCCCCTTCCTGGGTTTCATTGCACAGAAGCAGATCCAGAATGGGGCTCTGCTTGGTAGGAAGCATGCATGGTCTCTGTGTGGGAAGAGGGCATGGGTTGCAATTGGTAAAATCTGCTCCTCTTGAAAAAAGACAAAAGTGTTCAGGGCAAGCATTTACTCAAAAATCCTAAGCAATACTCCTGACTTGCATCGTTCAGTTTTCGCAGAAGAGTGACTGCTCTTCATTCTCATGAGGAAAAAGGAAACTGCTTTGTCCTAAGAAGAGCCCTGCTGGATCTAGCATCCTGCTTCCTGGATGCCTGTTGGAAACCTAGAGGTGGGCCAGGATTGAGGGCATTTCCTCTTGTCCTGCTTTTGCTTCCCAGCAGCTGGTATTACTAGCTAACATCACTGAACCTGGGGGTTTCGTATAGATATCATGGCCATGAATTTGTGTAATTAATTCTTGAGCCTTGCCACCCAAAGGGTGATGCAGTTTTGTGTATAAGCACCATTTCTTGCCATGCTCCCCTTTTTATTTTGTCAAGATTTCTGTATGTGAAATGCTTGTTGATATTATGCAAAGCTGAGGAAGCAAATTTTTGTTAGATGTGCAAGGAAGATGTGCACAATTGTCTTTGCAATGGAAAAAAAATGAGAGAATGAGAGTTTGAGGGGAAAGTGGCAAAAGTTAAAGGAGTATTTGAGAATGTTTTTGAGCTCTTAAAAACTGGATGCATATTTAAAATATTAATGGACAGTTCTGTGTATGCTTTTTCTAAACATCCCAATCAGCTTATTTTGCAAGCACATATCAGTGGCATATTCACTAGCATTTCACAAGAAACCTTTATAGTTTAATTATGTGCTTATGCTATGTGAAGTAGTTCCTTTCATCTAGCCTGACTTGTCCAACATTCACCAGAGTACCAATTGCTGGAGAACATGAGTGGGGTGAATGCTGTTGTGCTCATGTTCTGCTGATGGACTTCCCTTAAGCATCTAGTTGTCCACTGCAGGAATGTTAAACCAGATAGGCCTCTAGTCTGATCCAGCATGGCTTTTCTTATTTTCTTAACATTTGTTTTGCCAGAGTTTGTGTTTCTTTTTTGAACTCCACATTTGGGGAAAGGTGCCGCGTTTCTCAGGGAAGTCTTAATGCCTGTTGACTCTGCTTGTTAACCATGCTTGCATTCTCTTCAGGTTGATAGTACCTTTCCTACATTTCTGTGGTATGTGTTCTAGCCGAGCTTCATTTTTGTGATTTTTAACTAACTTGCAAGCATTTTGGAGCAACTTGACCCCCTTGACTTTCCCCTCCAGCTATTTACTTCATTGTTGTTCTTCTTAGAAGTTTTATCTTTTGAAGTCAAATGTGATTGAGCTGGACTTTCTTAGGAGTTTTCCATTTACATAAATGCTCAGTTCCACTGCTCTGACACTTTACTGTGTGGAATCCCTTATGGGAGTGTAATGAAGAGCTCACAAAAATACATTCCATGCTACCTACCCTGGGTATCCATTCATTTCATGGGGCATTTTCTCCATCCTATCTCTCTTGTTCTTAATGAAGAGAGTTATGTTAATCTTGATTTCTTAAATGCTTGTTAAGAACCTTTATACTGTACATAGCCTTACATATACTGTAGATCAGGCATCCCCAAACTGCGGCCCTCCAGATGTTTTGGCATACAACTCCCATGATCCCTAGCTAACAGGACCAGTGGTCAGGGATGATGGGAATTGTAGTCCAAAACATCTGGAGGGCCGAAGTTTGGGGATGCCTGCTGTAGATTCATATATCACTTCTGAAGCAGCAGAATTACTGCCCTAGATGTTAACATCTAGTAAAACTACCGGTACCAGTGGCTTTTGAACTGAATATGAAGATGGGCACGAGCAGCTTGTTAACAATGCAGTAGTTATTTAAAGATGTATTGTATTGAGAAGTTGTGGCCTCTAGCACTGGGCACGTGGTGTTCTCAGCATTACCAGTGTTTCTGCAGTCATTTGAAAATCCATGGAAGTGAGTATCTGGCAGTGCTGGGTTTCAGCAGTGCTGTTGCTGAAAGTGCCAAGAGATTGTGTTTCCTTGGGGTTATGGCCACCACAACATAAGCTTTCAAGTTACTTCTTTCCCCCAAAGAATTCATTTTTTTCATGAAAGTTGGTGGGGAACCATTTTTCCCATGTCCAACACTTCTTTCTGGAAATGTTTTACTCCTAAATATATAACAATACTCTTAGTTGTGTTTGGTGCAGCAGATTAACATGGCTATCCCTCTGCATGTTATATTTTCCATTTGGGTTCCCAAAGACCCAAAGATACAATAGACAAGCTACTTGTGTTCACCTTGTTATTACAGTATATTAAATGTTTGTGAGAATACAGGCACAGAGCAGATTTGCTTCTTGTAGCTGTGATCCTCATGAAAGACCTGAAATGGAAATTATGATATTCTAAATGTGTAGTAAATACCATATATTTCTCCCAGGGGTGGTTGAATATTCATAAGTGCAAGAAAGTTAGAGAAAACCTCTTAGCTCTTATGCTCAAGTAAAAATAATACTGAGCACAGGTGCAGTATTTGAACTGACATTTATAACCTGCTTTTTTCTTTTATGTTCCTAGTGAATAATCTGCTTAAGAAATACATTTTTGCACAAAAAGAGGGCCTCAGCTTCCTAGTGATGTTCTCTTCATGTCCTGTTTGCTGGTAGTGCAAGAGAAGACTGGACCTTTGTCATGGCTGTTTTTCTGCTCGGAGCAGCATTGCTTTTTGTTCAACCTCAGGCAGTTCCTTCTAGGCCTGCTGCCAGTTTTAAAGCTGAGGCTGCTACTCAGAAAGAGCCCTTTAGGAAAGGTGACCTCAAAGACAGCATCCACCTCAATGGGACACTCCAGCGGCTTCCACAAACCATCATCATTGGTGTACGGAAAGGTGGAACAAGAGCCTTACTAGAGATGCTAAGCCTCCATCCGGATATGGCAGCAGCAGAAAGCGAAGTCCACTTCTTTGACTGGGAAGAGCATTATTCAAATGGATTGCAATGGTATGTGAGCCAAATGCCATTCTCGTACCCATACCAGATAACAGTGGAGAAAACTCCAGCATATTTCACTTCACCAAAAGTGCCTGAAAGAGTTTATAGAATGAACAAACTTATCCGATTGCTCCTTATCTTGCGAGACCCAACAGAGAGAGTGCTATCGGACTATACTCAAGTGTTCTTTAATCACATGCAAAAACATAAGCTATATCCCTCCATCGAAGAATTCCTGGTTAAGGATGGCGAACTCAACATAAACTACAAAGCAATAAACAGGAGCTTGTATTATTTTCACATGCAAAACTGGCTGAAATATTTTCCTCTGGATCACATTCACATTGTTGATGGGGATAAGTTAATCAAAGATCCTTTCCCAGAGATAGTAAAAGTAGAAAGGTTTCTGAATCTCTCACCTCAGATAAATGCTTCAAACTTTTACTTCAATAAAACAAAAGGCTTTTACTGCTTAAGGGACAGTGGCAGGGATAGGTGTTTACATGAGTCGAAAGGAAGAGCACACCCCAAAGTAGATCCAATTTTACTTGAAAAGCTACACGGATATTTTCGTGAACCTAATCAGAAATTCTTTGAGCTTGTTGGCAGAACATTTGACTGGCACTGAATGTGGTCCTAAGTTATAGAGACAAGCATCTGGTGTGCCTATATGCTCCAGGGCACATTTAGGAAAGGAGGGCATTTACGATATAATTTATTTGTAAAATCTATGAATTACTTCTGTACAATATTAGAGTCATAATTGCCATGTAAGCTAGTAATATTTTTCTACTTGTTAAATTAAACAGAAACACTTTTTGTAATGTTTTTCATAGTTAACACTGTATTTATGTCTATATGAGGAAAAAAACTATTTCATGAAAGAAAGTATCTTGAGATTATGTGGATATAAAATACATACATTTTAAAATGCAATTATCTGCTTCCCCTTTCCCCAACTCCAAGGTCTCAATGACACTTCATATGATCTTCATTAGGGTGGTATCACAGTAATTTAGAGAATTCTTAACCAATCTTACAAAAAAATTATTTTACTGTAGTAGTATCATGTTGACAATGGATATCAAAAGCTTTTCATCATGAGATTCCCAGGCCTAAGAAGCAAATGGTTGACACTATGGGCAGGCACATTTAAATGAGGAGAAGCCACTGGCAGAGCTTGCTGCTATCAAAGGCAAAGGACTTGGTCTTTCAGTGAACTGTTGTATCGTGAAGCAAAGTGAGCAGAGGAAACACAATCATCTGCAAAAATGGAAATTTTGTGGTGGGCAATAAGAAGATGGACAGCACTCTCAGAGTATAATGGCCACAGCTTTATTTATCATTATGGTCATATCAAAGCGTAAGATGGAATAAAATGGTCAGTTAACTAAGCTCTTAGCTAGCATGGGTATGGGACTAGCTGTCCATGTAAAAATTGTTTCTAGGTGGTCTTCTCACACCTGAGCACTCTGCCTAAGGGAAGGTTTGTGCCCACAATTCAATGAAGAAATGTCCTGACCTCACAGTTCCCTAAATATTTTATGATGGCAACCTAGTCGCATCCAGCCTGGTGACCCTGTCTACAGGTGAGTCCCTTGCCCTGTACAGCCAAACTATGGATGACAGTCTACAGACACACATGCTCACCTGCACCCTACGTCTCTCCTCTAATACCTTTATCACTCCCTTATGTCTGTGACTAGATTCTGCAGGTGCACATCACATCCTTTAGAACAAAGGTAAATGCTGCTGCCCCTGCCCCCCCACACCAACCTGGCAGAGGTGAATGCTGTATCCGAGCTGTCTCAGGGACATGTGCCGGTCCACCACAAATTTGTGTGCCCTTTTGTATTCCTCTAGTCTAGAGCATGTTGATATCTGGGTTTCCTAGCCCTCTGCCAAACCTTTGGGATTATCTTTCACCATATGGCAAATATGCCTGGAAACAATTTGACAATGGTCTGAAAATCGTAGTGACCATGGTAGCCAATGTCACACATGATACCTTAACTAATGGTGCAATCCTAATCATGCCAATTGGCCTTACTCCCAGGTACATGGACTGCAGCCTAAATTATTTTCCTACAAGTGCACGAGCAATGCTTTACAGTGGCATTCAATGCTTCCTCACTCCATTCCTCCATTTACCAAAGCACTTGAAGCTGCCCAGGTGGCCAAGGCCTAAATTGGAGGCCATGTTCACTGGAAGTTGGGTGCAGCAGGGCATACTGCCCAAAATGCATACCCTCATGGGATAAGGGGCCTGGAAAAAGAGGGGCTCGGTAAGGCTTGGCATCTCTTTCTGCCAAGAGCGTTAATGGCTGGTGTTCTCAGTCCAGCCACCATTTTAGCCCAAATACAGAAGGAGTGTGCTGGAAACTTACCCTGTCCCTGGACACCCATGTGCCCAGCTGAGGTCAAATAGCTAAGCAGTCATGCAATGTGCACAACAGACATGGCTGTCCAGACATTGCAGATCTCACAGTAGCCTCCTGGCCCTCCCACACTGATCAGGCAAAGGAGTCCTAGCCCTCAGCAAAGACTGGCTGCAGTTAATGCCTCCCTGTACCATCTCAACAGTATTTGGGCAACAACAACTTTTTTTTTTTTTTTTGCCAAATCATTTTATTAAGGTTTTCAATACAACATAATCACATTGAAACATTTGAAATTACATTTCAAATTACTTATCCAATTATTTTTTTAAAAAAGTTCCAATTCTGCCAGATTATTATTTAAATTTATTTTGAGGTTTCCCATGCTTCAAACTCCAGAGGTATCTAATCAACTATTTGTCCTTGCTTTTTACCCTTCCTATATTTTCACAGCCTCTGATGTATTCCAGCAAGCAAGATAGATCAAAACAAACAATGTCCCTGTGTGGATTTAAGTCCATATTTCATCACCATACGATCGCCTTGCCCCTTGATACTCTGATTCCAAAAGCCAAATCACGGACAGTCGCCATCTTCTTTCCAGTCCCTGGAAAGGTATAAGTGAAAAGCAGACGGGTGAACAACAGCTGTGGAAAAAGAGGTTTGGATGTTATCAGGACTGAATGAAGATGGCGACTGTCCGTGATTTGGCTTTTGGAATCAGAGTGTCAAGGGGCAAGGCGATTTGTTACTATTTGATTTGATTGTACATGTAAGCAGATAACCTTCACATTTTTTAGAGTATTTGCTGAGGGAATAAACCTCTTTCTAGCTTAGATAGAGTACTCGAGTATAAGCCTAGTTTTTCAGCACATTCGTTGTGCTGAAAAAGCTGCCCTCGGCTTATACTCGAGTGAGGCAGGCAGTGGCTCCTATGAAGCTTTCCCAGGTTTTTTTGTGGTAAAATTGGGTGCCTCGGCTTATATTCGGGTCGGCTTATACTCGAGTATATACAGTACTTTTAAACATAATATATTTATATTCCACCTTTCCAGAAAGTTCAAGACAGCTAACAAAATAAATTAAAATATATAAAACTGCAATCAAGATACAAAAACACTAAATATTATTACTTCAGAGACAGAGCAGCAAAAACAAAACAAAAAACCCCGTAAGAACAGCAGTAAAAGCCCATCAACCAAAGTTCTATAAAATCACTAGATATGCTGAAGCTTTTGAAAGCATTCTGGGATGGATAAGTTACATGAATCATAGCAGTGAACAGTAGCTTTATGTCTGGAAGCAGCTGGTCTTAATCGGATGTTTTATACAGAGCAAGCAGAATGTGACTTGGCCGGCACTTTAATACCACCTAGTGTTGCATATAATTGTTTGTTAGCTACTGCTGCATTCTCAGTGATCACCCAAGGCAATCCTAGTTACTTAGGAGTAAATCTTAATACCAATGGAACTTACTTCCAAGTGAGCAAGCAGAGAATTCCAAACACTGTTTGAATGTTAGCGCTGTGCAAAATACAAATACTTTTGCCTTCTTCCTGAGTTCCCCAAACTGAGTTGGTTGTAGGGTGCCCGTTTTTGTAAGGCAAAAACATATAAGTGTAATAAAGAATAATATTTGGTCAGATAATCCACAAAAGCTTGCCTTCTATCACTGTGCCATTGAGAGCGTGCTCACTTATGGCTTATGTGTGTGGTACGGAAGCTGTACTACCAAGGACAGGATGGGGTTGTGCCCAGTTGTTAAGGCAGCAGAGAGCATTGTTGGCTGCTCGCTCTCCACCTTAGAGCAGATTTATGCCATGAGGTGCCACAGAAAGGCACTGGACATAGTGAAAGATCCATCGCATCCTGGTCACCATCTATTTGAACTTTTGCCATCGGGACGGAGATACAGGACGATGACAACAAGAACAAGCCGTCTTAGAAACAGCTTCTTCTCCAGAGCAATCGCGGCCTTGAATGGGAAGCCTGGACTTTGAAGTCATCTACTCTTACCAGTTATGTTTTAATTAGTGTGTATGGTTTTAATCAGTGTGTATGGTTTTAATCAGTGTTTTTGTAGTTGTTTTGTTTTGAGTGGAGTGCCCTATCTGGGTGGATGGAGCAGCCAAGAAATTTCGTTGTCCCCGAAGGGGACAATGACAATAAAATATTCTATTCTATTCTATTCTATTCTAAAACAAAAAAACAACATAAAACAGAGTCCAATAGGGTTGTTTCTCATGTTGACTAGTGGCAGTATCCGGCTAGGGAGACTTCACATATCTCTATTGTGCCCCATCCACTGTTGTTCAATGCTGCTACTTGCCTCATTCTATCCTGCGCTTCACTTTCATCACCTCACCTCTCTATAACAATCCTTGGCTAGGCTTTCTGTATCTTGTGGTTTCCGGTTCAATTTTCTTCTACTTACCATGAAGAATCTCCATTCTCACATTCTTTACTACCTGTCCTCTCTCCCTTCACATTCTCTTCGTGCTTTTCCTTTGTCTGCTACTGATCTTTCTAAGGCAGCGATTTCCAACACACACACCCAACTGTGCACATCTGCTTCGTATATGTGCATGTGTCTCACATAACAGTAATGTCCATTGGCACCACCATCATATTCCTTCTATTTCAGATATAAGTCTGTGTGTACTTCTGCAAATGCAGCCAAAAATGGCACCATTTGCAGGAGTTTGCAGGAGTACCAAATGCCTAACGCATCTTCTTAAATTAAAAGGAGGCCAAGCTAAAACAAAACAGCAGAAGACAGACAAATGTAGCAATTAAAAATTGCCTGGACACCAATGAATCTACTTGCTCGGCAATTCTTTTTAAAGGGTGTGTGGATGTGTATGGACAAAGCTCTGTCCCTAGTCCATGTATTCCATACCCAACCATCCGTGCAGACCCTCTCTGCTCAGGCTCACACAAAGGAACCATTATGCTGCCCTGTGTTCCTTGGGAGAAGGGTAGGGTGCAAATGAACAAGTAGCAAGAGACACAGAGCCCTTGATGGTTGGGGTTGTGGACTAAGCTCTTTAAAGCTGAAGCGCAACAAATGGCAACTTGGTATTTCGCGGCTGCTGTCTGCAGTAAAGAGCGGGTTTTCACAGAGAAAGCTCCAGAGCAAAAGAAGAGTGCTTGAGTATGGATCTTTAAAGCACGGACCATACCTGGAAAGCATGGAAGAAAGAAAGGTGAGGATAAGCCCTGATTGTTGAGCTTAGATAGTGGAGATTGAGGTTCAAGTCTCTAGTGACTGACTGAGCAGTGAAGCTACCCATAAAACCTGCTCTCTGCCTAAGATCTGCTGAAATCCTCTTTAGTGATTTCTGCTCTGATGTGGATTTATTCCTTTAAAAGCCCATTCTTTCTAACATTATTTTTTTTATGCACATACCCTATATACTCGAGTATAAGCCTAGTTTTTCAGCACATTTTTTGTGCTGAAAAAGCCGCCCTCGGCTTATACTCGAGTGAGGCAGGCAGTGGCTCCTATGAAGCTTTCCCAGGTTTTTTGTGGTAAAATTGGGTGCCTCAGCTTATATTCGGGTCGGCTTATACTCGAGTGCCTAATGATTCAGATATTTAGTCCCCCATTGACTGTGAATAAAACTTTTTTTATGAATAAATGACTTGTAGCCTATAGGAAGACAAGAAAAACAAGGGAAGCTCCCTTTCAACCAAGAGATAAATAATTAGAAATCTGTGTAAGGTGTGTGTGTGTGTGTGTGTGTGTGTGTGTGTGTGTGTGTGTGTGTGTGTGTAACTTCTGTGAACTAGATGGTGTGTTGCTAATTCAGCCAACTGAACACAGCACAAGTTTTTGACAGCTTTGCTGAGGGCTTCTGTTCTATGACACCCAGAAGGTATTTATTATTGAATATGGCTGTAGGATGCCTTTTCATACTGTATATTTTCATGTCGTCTCATGCTGGTGTCTGATAATTTAATTATTCAAGTGGTACAAACACCCTAGCAGAACCTTTTCAAATTTAATCTGCTTTATTCATTTGTATGAGCTGAACGAGTAAGAGAAAGGAAATCTGAAGGAAATGTAACAATGGGCAGGCGGGGCAGTTTCTTATTTTCACAATAATTTCTTTCGGTACAGTTGCTTTTATGGATCTTCTCAGTAGATATTCATATAAATATAGGTATTATTAATTATTATTATTATTATAAACCTGGTACTATGCAGTGGTAACAATAGCTGCAGCATACTCATTGGAAGGCAGATCTGCTGCCTACACAGTTGCCCCCCCCCCCAATTCCTCCCACACAGTGGCCTCTTGGTGAATAGAAGGCACTGCTGGTCTCCTCCTATCCCTAGGGAGGAAATGGTGGGAGTTGCCCTCTGGATTCTCCTGGGCTCTGCACCCTTCCATCGTGATTCAGAGCAGGCCCCTCTCACCCCCACCCCCACCCCCCGTGACAGCCTTTGATCCCCACTTCAACCATTGGGTAAGGTTGATTTGATTCTCCCCCTTGTTCCTGGTGTAGATCTTCACTCACGCCTCCTACCCTGGTGGGAGGGTCCACTATTTTGTGGTTTGCCTCAGGGGCCAAAATGTATTAGACTGGCCCTGCTGCTAGCCAATCAGAATCTGGCAGTGAGGGGAGCTGAGGATGTGGAGTATCGGAGGAGTACCCTAACTATGGTTGGACCGGGCTACTTCAATTAAAGCTGACTGTGACTGCAGTCAACATTTGCTCACACTGCCATGGCAAAAGAGCTTGTTCTTGTGTCTTTCTGGCACCCTCAAATTAATTACTCCCCTGTCCTTATATGCCCTGCCCGATGAATACATTGACTAGAGGAAGCAACAATGGCTACCCTAAGAGAAGCACCAAAATCCATAAGGCCTGGCTACCTGGATGTATATCTAGTTAACTCACTTCAGAGTATGATTGGCACTACCCATACATTTCACACATGACAAGTAAAGATGGAGGAGAAATGTGGTTTAGTTTGCATCTGTAGGCAAACCTGCCTCATTGTCACCTTTTCAAACAAGAGGCAGACTCAAATGCAGCTGTCTTTTGAAATTCACATTGCTCCAAATTTTACAGTGTGGTTCTGCAGCCAAGTGGCATGCACAAAAATGCACCTGTTAGTGAAAACAGCCTGCAAAAATGTGTAGATTAAACGAAGGGACAGACAAAAAATGTCTACATTAGGAGAAAATTGCACTAAGATGTTGCTGAATTTTCATTAGAACGTTTTCTAAAATCAATCACAAATTCATGTAGACATGGGGTGAACGGAGATTAAGGACAGAAAAATGAGAAACAGAAACCAAAACTGACAAATTCACTCATCGCCAGTGACAAGACGCCTCTTTGTAAAGCAGTACAAAACCAACTCCCAGGAAATGGTTAATATCGCAGCAGCATAAACCTAAAACTCTGGGGCTGGTTTGTTTCTTCTGGTAGGTTCTATCCACTCTCTCCACAAAAGTTAATAGGGATACATCACAAATAGCTGCTCTGACTTGTATTTTTTGCTCCATAAGATGAACTTTTTTCCTCCTAAAAAGTAAGGGGAAATGTCTGTGCATCTTATGGAGCGAATGTGTGGTCCCTGGAGCTGAACTGCCCAGGGGCAAAAGCAGATCGTGCTTTTTTAAAGAGAGAGAAAGAGAGAGAGAGAGAGAGAGAGAGAAGGGGGTGTTGAAAGGAAGCCCGCTGAGCAGCTGCTCAGCAAACGATTGGGGAGAGAGATTCCAGCCCCACCCCCTTGCAGAGGGAGGCTGTTTCCCCAGCGACATGTGACTGGCTGATTAGATTATCTGTCTGGAAACTGTAGAAATGGCTCCCTCTCCTGAAGCTGCAGAACTGTGAGTTAAACCCCATAAAACAGGATTTTTTCCCTTTGCAAAGTAAGCTCAACAACTTTGAGCTGATCCTTAAAAAATTGGGCTTTTCTCCTTTGCAAAAGAAGCTGCAGAAATTTGAGCTGATCCTAAAAAAATTGGGACTTTCCCCCTCTAAAAACTAGGTGCGTCCTATGGTCAGGTGTGCCTTATAGAGCGAAAAATACGGTACCTGCTTCCTCCTTATCCTCATCCTGATTTCTTTTAAACATGCACATTGTGATGCCAAACTATGTAAAGCAGGGGTGGGCAGGGCCCTCCAGGTGGCATTGGATTCCAGCTCCCATCAGCTTCAGTCATCATGGTCAAAGGTCAGGAGTGATGGGGTTGAGTCCAGCAACACCTGGAGCATCACAGGATCTCCAGCCCTGGGGTAAAAGCTGCTGAACTGCAGGAATCAGGTGTGGCTCCTCATCTCCTGCAAGTGGTAACCTGCATAACCTGTTGACGATTTTATGCGTGAAAAATGATGCTTTGAGGTTTTTGTATTTTGGCTGTACAGGGCATATGAAATATGGGGAAGGGCTCTGTGGGATCTCTTGGAAGTGCCCAAAAAGTCTGGGGATGACTTCTTGCAGACAGGCCCCCCCCTAGAAACCCTTGCCAAATTCAATGAGAAGTGGGCAGTTGTTGCAAGTGAATAACAATTCCCTGATTCTATGAATATGGCCAAGCTAAAAAACCCTTCATTCAATTGCTATATTTATTATAATGTAAGAATTTTATTGTATTTTAACATATGAATCATAGACATTCAAATGTCCTTGAAAATGCCAGGTGGAATTTTAAAAGCAACAAGTGGTGCAAATGATGGCATCTCTTATTTGTAAACATTCCTCATTTGTAAAGGCAGTCAGAAAATAGATATTCCTTTAATACCTGTTATTTTAATATCTGTTAATTGTAGTTTACTATGTTGCAGTTTCTTCTACGGTATTTTTATTCACATTTTTGTTTGGATCTGAGGTTGTTCCTTGTGAGGAAAAACTGTATTATACCAATATATACTGAGCTCATCCATGGACTTGATTTAGACGTTGGCTGAACAAACAAAAGACCAGCAGTTGCTACAATTGCTGAGTGCAGCAAAAGCAGCAACAAATAGACTGGGCAAACCCTAAAGGACAGAATGAAAACAGAAATATCTTTTGCAGAGCAGTATAAGAGCTAAACAATGGATTTATAAGCCTGCCCGGGGGGGGGGGGGGAGAGGGAGAGGGAGAGGGAGGGAGGGAGAGAGAGAGAAAGGGAGAGAGAGAGAGAGAGAGAGAGAGAGAGAGAGAGAGAGAGAGAGAGAGAGAGAGAGAGAGAGATGCATCAGACTTCTAACCCTAAAGCTTCTCTGTTGGCATTTAGAGAGCACAGCCTTTATTTGATTATTTTGGCACTTTTTGTGCAGCTGCACATGTTCTTTACTAACTAGAAATGCCAAAAACAGTGCCGAAAATACTAGTTCTTCAGAATCTGAGGGAGTATTGGAGGTTTCCAAACAAGCGGACTCTCTAGCATCCAGTTCAGTTAATTCATCATATACTCAAGGAACAAAGGTAGATACCAGAAATATATTCTACCTGATCTAAAAGTAGAACAAATTATTGTTTATAAAGCACTATTGACATGCCTGGTGCTTTACATAGTGACACGAGCAAAACTGGCACGCCCCTGCTCCCAAAGACCACAGTCTAAATTACAACAGAGGTGAAAACATCAAAGGGAGAGGAGGGAGGGGGAGACTAATGTGATGAATGTCAGCATGTAGATTTAGGCAGCATTTGGGTTGTTTCATGTAAGAATGGTCTTCACTTGATTACTTGCTGCTGAAACATGAACTATTGATTGGGCTGATGTGGGTTGATATTCAAATTCTGTCTATGCTGTCACACTTGCTAGGGGGATGCACTAAGGTTACCAGATGTCCCCATTTCCCGGGGACAGTCCCCAGATTTACAGATCAGTCCCCATACAAAATCCATTGAAGTTGAAAAGTGTCCCTGGATTCATTGAAAAAAATCTGATAACCTTAGACTATGCACAAGCTATAAGATTCAGTTTAGAGGCCATTTTGGTGCTTCAGAAAACAGCCCAGTTTTCTGAAGTGGGATTGGAGGGTGCATGGTTTCGTTCCAGATCTGACTCCTGATTTAGAAAAACCAAGCTTTGTGTTTTCCCCTTTCCTTATTATGGGGAAATCAAACAATGGCAATTACTCCGCCCCTCCCCTTGATATAAAATATATGGTTCCAAAGTATGATCTGAAGGCACATGAAACCACCACCTTCCTGAAACTAAAGCAGGTCTGAGTCGCATCAATACACATCAGTACCTGAAGCAGTGACCTCCTGACAAGTCTGTTCACCTTCAAGGTGCAGCAGCATCGCGGGATGGCGGAGGCTTCCAGGACCCGACGAGGAAATCCCAAGCATTGGGAATCCTATCTGAGCAGGGGAAGGGAGGGTGTAATGGCTCCGCTGCCTATCAGGTACTTGATACAAGCCTGCCTGTCTGATTGGCCAATGGCTGGCAGGCTTGGACGCAGGGCTGACCTTGGGGGTGGGAAGCAGGTAGGCTTCCCTCAGGTCTTATTCCAGGGCATTTAAATAGCCCTCACCTGGACTCTTTACTCTTTACCTGGTTTATCCTTGACATTTTGACCTTGCTATGCAATGCTGGTCACCATATTCGCGGCAGGTAGGAATTTGTCCACCAAGCAAATTGACACCAGCCTGGTGGTTTTGCCTACCTCATGGCGATTGTCACAACTTGGTTAGGCAATCTTAATCTTGGATGGAGAGAATCTTAGTCTTGGCTGGAGAGGAGGTTGTAGTCTATTCCTGCCCCTTTAATTCTTGGATATCCTCTTAAAGGGATCTGGGCAGAGTTGCCTATGTCCTTATGCCCAGTCAGGGGCCAGGGACTATAGCACTCCCCAGGCAGCAATCCCTGGAGGGGTCCCCCTATTAGATGTAAGTCTTTGGAACTCCCACTGTTGAACTGACGCATGGCAAGTGGGCCAAAAGTTAATGCCTATGCCAAACCTCTTCCAGGTGGATTCAATAAAGTTGTGGCCTGTTTCAATCCAAAGTAAGTGTGTGGTGTCCTTATTCTACTTGTTGGGGATGGCAGAAGCATGAAGCCTTGGTCTGCAACCACATGCATGCAGTCTTGAGTTCCATGATGGAAAAAGGCCACCAACCTGCCAGATATGGTCCGTGAAGCTGACTCTGATAAGGATTTGGCCTAGGGAAATGAAAAGTTCCCCCACCCCTCCTTAGATGAAATATCCAAAATGTGGGTGAGAATAGGAATAGATTTCATAGATGCATTAATAGTAGAGTTGTGGTCCTGTTTCTTTCCATATCTCCACTTAACATCTTCATCGGTGGCGAGAGCAATGTACACCACACCTTTCCTGATAAATTGATGCAGATGGTGCAGCATTGAAAGAACGGAAATAACTGACTTTTAATAAAAGAATTTATGGAAGTTGTAAAGCAGCTGGATAGCTCCTGAGGCACCATGTTCTTCTTCATTGGAGGTTTTTAAGCAGAGGTTGGATGGCTATCTGTCATGGACGTTTTAATTGAAATGTATGACCCTCTCAGCTCTTCAGTACTATGATTCTAAGTAAATTGGATTTAATCAGGAAGATATGGGAGCAATTGTGTGTGGTAAAAATTAAAATTGTGGTAAAAGGTAATGAGGGGGGTGCAGAAGTGATGAATAAATGGGACCCAGTAATAAATTATATTAAAAGAGAAGTGGGGAAGTGGGATATGCTGCTTTGGAGAAACATTGATCTTGAACAAACACCATGTAGGGTGGTAGTGAAGTTCTTTTTAAAGTGTTTAGAAGGAAAAATGGCCAAGATGTAAGTAAACATAGTTAAGCTATTTATTTTTGTACGGTTTTTTTTCTGTATGATATTTATGCTAAATAAAAAGTTTTGTTTCTAAGGAATGAAATCTCAGGGTTTTTTTCTTTTTTTCTTTTTTGCAGTTTTTGAAAAAGCAGACAAGAAACCTTCAGTTCCTTTGAAACGGTCGATCTGTCTGCATTTTATTTCCGGTAGTGGCTTTGTCATGGGTTTTAAGGTTAATAAAATACTGTATTTGAATATATTTGTTATGGACAGTCTGTTTGTTTTCTCTTTCTGTTCTTTGTTGGTTGATGTGAGATCACTTGAGATGCCGAGCGATTTCTCCTCCTTCAGGCTTGACTTCATTCTTGACATTTTCGTATGTTGTTGCTCGCAAAATAAAAAAGCAGCCGTTAGGACTTATCAGGATCTTTTTTCTTATTGCAGAAGTGAAAGAGAATGCACTTCCTTTGGGGAGATCTCTAATTAGAGGAGCATATAAATGCTTTGTAACATTTATCTCAAGGGGGCTGTTTTTAGCCCCCATACCTCTCCAGTTCCCTTACCCACTCCCATTCAAATCTTATAGATCATAGGCTCTGCATAGTTATGATTTCTCTGTGTACAGTATTTAGGTGTAAAACTTGCTACGTTGCACGCTAAAGCAGTAGAGATACCATACCACAAATATATTTGAAGTCTTTTAAACCTAAGCTCAATGAAAGGTTGAACACTTACAAGGCTATGCACATCATAAACACTCTTAAGATCTATCCAGTGTGAGTCATGTAAATGGGCTGTAAAATATAACTTTTCTCATGCTTCCCACAGCAGCAACATTGGGGGGTTAAAGATCAGGGTAAGGTGCCTTAGACCTTTCTCTTTCCACCTCATGCCACTGCCACTGACTTCTGCTCCTCTTTATTTGCCCCATTTCTATACCGCTTAATATACCGTATATTCCGGCGTATAAGACGACTGGGCGTATAAGACAACCCCCAACTTTTCCAGTTAAACTATAGAGTTTGGGATATACTCGCCGTATAAGAAATACGACCCGGCGTATAAGACGACCCCTGACTTTTGAGAAGATTTTCCTGGGTTAAAAAGTAGTCTTATCCACAGGAATATACAGTATTAACAATATCTCTAAGCCATGTACAGAAAACTGAAGCAACAACAGACAACTCAACAAAAATACAGTGGTACCTCGGTTTTTGAAAGTCAAACGTTTCGGTTTTCGAACGCCATAAGCCTTAAGGTCCTCAAATAATAACATTTTGGAGGGCCCGAGCCACAAGGATGCTAGGCTGGCCTCAACTAGGGCCAGGGCCTTCTCAGTACTGGCCCCGACTTGGTGGAACGGTCTGTCACAAGAGACCAGGGCCCTGCGGGATTTGGCATCTTTCCGCAGGGCCTGCAAGACGGAGCTGTTCCGCCTGGCCTTTGGGTTGGTTTTAGTTTAACCCTGATGTTTCATTCCGTTATGGTTTGATTGGTGGGCTACTTAAAAATGAGGCTGCATTTTAAACTTTAAAACGTATTTTAACCTGCATTTTAATTGATTGTTTTGTATGTTTTGTTGTGATTTTATTGGTGTTAGCCGCTCTGAGCCCAGTCTTGGCTGGGAAGGGCGGGGTATAAATAAAAATTTATTATTATTACATGTGAAAATGTTACATTCATACAAAGTTACACACACACACATTTGGGCACACCCTCCCTCTCAGCCTCCAGGTTCTCACCCAGGGTCCAAACAATGGGCAGGCCCAAGGTGGACAGTGCTTGCTCAGGCTGCCCAAAGCTGTGTCCCATTCAGCTGTACTCTCCACACAGAGTGGGTGCAGCAGGTGTGTTGAGTTTCCCAGAGGGTCCAGAGGATGGGGAAAGGGCTCCCCTCCACTCTCAGCTCTTTCTTCATCCTCTGTCCACTCCTCCTCCTCCTCCAGCTCCTATATCCTAATCAGCAATGACCGCAATGGGTTCAAGGCCAGCTGTGGGGGACAGAGGCAGCCATTAGCGGCACCGGTCAGCCTTGAGATCGAGATCCCAGGTGCAGCAACACCAAGGCTGATACATGGAAGAGGCAGTGGAGCTGGGGGCTGCTGCAGTCTGCTTTGGCTGCCCATCCACCATCTGTCATCATGCTGTAGTTTGCAGTGCCACCTGCCTGTAGCCTAGCAAACTACAATGTGGTGACAGTCTTTCATTTATATAGTAAGGCGTAAGCCCAATTCTTCTTAAATATGGAGGTGAATGGAGTCCACTTTCAAAGCTTGCATAGAAAGGAATTGTAACAAACCTTTTCAAAACATTTGCAGGAAAGAGGTCTTGGGTGTCATGTTTAAAACAAGGCTCCCCAAAAAAATTCCAGGATATTTTAATAAAAGTCAATTTTATTACTTTAGGAGAGCAGGTGTGCATAGAACTTTTTATCAGGCTGCCCAGATGATACAGAAAAGTCATTTTTAAAAAACGCAAAAATCTTGTGGAACTACATTTGTTTAATGTGCATTAGTTCATTGAGTTTTCCTGGGAAGCAAACATCTGTCTGATGTTTTAAAGGCTATAAACCACTTGTTGCTGTGATGGTCTCCACAGCAACATACTTACGCGAACCTCTTAATAACACAACACTTCGCCTCAGCCAGAATGTGGTCATACAAAACCTGTGTTTCCATGCAGTTGCTGCACCAGGTCAAATGGAAATGATTCTCCATAAAATCCTTTGGATTAATAACAGCCTCAATATATAGCATGTTTTATAGCTTGCATGAGCAGTTGGCAGGGGAAATTATAAGTAATCTACAATTACATATAATGGTACACCATATGAGTGAGTGTGTGGGTTTTTTTTAAAAAAAATGTTAAATTTATATCCCACCTTTATTCTGTCATTGAACACAATGTGGTTTCCACAACTAATCCAGAAATCTGGATTACTGGGATTACTAGATTTGTGACTGGGAGTGGCCGCCGGGACCATATAGCACTGGTCCTAAAGGATCTTCATTGGCTTCCAGTACGTTTCCAGCACAATTCAAAGTGTTGGTGCTGAAGGAGCATCTCCACCCCCATCGTTCAACCTGGACACTGAGGTCCTCCTCCGAGGGTCTTCTGGTGGTTTCCTCACTGCGACAAGCAAAGTTACAGGGAACCAGGCAGAGGGTCTTCTCAGCAATGGTGCCCTTTCAGGTGTCAAGGAGATAAAGAACTATACAACTTTTAGAAGACACCTGAAGGCAACCCTGTATCAGGAAGTTTTAATGTTTTATGCTTTATTATGGCGCTGTGGGTTAAACACAGAGCCTAGGGCTTGCCGATCAGAAGGTCAGTGGTTCAAATCCCCGCGATGGGGTGAGCTCCCGTTGCTCGGTCCCTGCTCCTGCCCACCTAGCAGTTCGAAAGCACGTCAAAGTGCAAGTAGATAAATAGGTACCGCTGCAGCGGGAAGGTAAACGAGGTTTCTGTGCACTGCTCTGGTTCGCCAGAAGCAGCTTTGTCATGCTGGCCACATGACCTGGAAGCTGTACGCCGGCTCCCTCGGCCAATAATGCGAGATGAGCGCCGCAACCCCAGAGTCGGTCATGACTGGACCTAATGGTCAGGAATCCCTTTACCTTTACCTATGTTTTATATATTCTGTAAGCTGCCCAGAGTGGCTGGGGAAACCCAGCCAGATGTGCAGGGTATAAATATTATTGTCATTGTCATTATCATTATCATTATCACTATCATTATCATCCCTCTTACAGGCACTGGTGATACTCACTGGATGAGCTTCAGGATGGTAGTGGCTTGATGTACTTTCAGACCACCCCCTGATTCCAACCAGTACTTTTCTTCTTCTTCTTACGTGCCTCTTAAATGTTGTCTTGTAGATTGGAAGGCATTTGGCTTGCTTCCCATGGCCAGAAAAGTCAAAAGAACAGTTGTGGTATCACAAGCTAAACACTTTGCCAAAAAGCTTCCTTGAAACATGTGTCTCTAGAGATGTTTGAAACATGATTTTCTATGTTCCATGCACAAGTCTTTCAGGAAGTACACCACAGCCACTCAGTAAGAGATGCTCCATCTTTGATGTCAGGTCTCTATTTGGCCAAACAGAAATTCACCTAGAGCAGGCACGTCCAACAGGTAGATCACGATCTACTGGTAGATCGCAGGGTGTTCCTGGTAGATCTCTGGTCTCTCGGGGTTCTCTTCCCCTGCCAAATAAAAAGTAAATAAAATAAAAAATAAAACAGCTCAACTACTCTGGCTTCCTAAGAAAAGCTGAACAACTTTGCCTTTCCCAAAAAAGCTCAGCAGCTTTTCATTCCTAGCCAAAAAGTTGACCATCAGATTAAGGTCCACTATTTGACTGCGGATTCAGGACCCTAAACTGTGTTTTATATAATAGACTTTTGATTATGTTCTGTGTATATCACAATGCTCATTCAGTTTCATTCATTCATATATTCCATTTCCTTCGTTCATTTGCTTCCTTAAAAAAAGCTGAACAACTTTGGCTTCCCAGAAAAAGCCCAACAACTTTGATCCATCCAACGACAATAGGTAGATCACTGCCAGTTTTTTTACACTGTGAGTAGATCACAGTCTATTGGGAGTTGGACGTCCCTGACTTAGAGGATTGTTCCACTACCCTTAACCTCTCTGAACTTTACAAAAGAACTAGCCAATTTGGGCCAGTTAGCCTTTGTGGGAAAGGGATCAATTTGAAGGTGTATATTCAAAAACAAAACATTGGATAGCTGCCTATTCAGGATTTACTGCAGGAATGGAAATCCCAGACACTGTAGGTGGCATGGCCCCAAATTTCATTGCCCTCCAAATTTGAGCCAAAAATAAAAAGAAACAATCAACTATAGCTTTCAACTCTACTTAAATATAGATTCTTTTCAATTAGTGGTGGCATGGAGATCTGTAATGTGCCTTCTGATTTAATGTTATTTGTTCTAATTTATCAAACTCTTTTTAAATTGTCCTCAAATTTCTCAGCTGTTTCACTGAAACAGAAACATCCATGCTTGCTTCAAAATTTACTTGAGATGGCATTCAAAGGCACATCTAGTACTAACAGAAATTCAGAGCAGAAGGAGGAGCAAAAGATCGGGCACATAAATTGAATTTTCTTAGGGTGATGAAATGGCTGTTGGTAGATAGTGCACCAACTTCTCTGAGAGGGAAAGGGACCTGGAGGAATCCAAAAACTAATAGCCTGCAGAGTCTGTCATTCCTTTTGATCCCGAGCCAACCACATCTTACGTATGAACTCATTTTTGCTGTGGAAAATCTTTTGTAGGATTTTCTCCTTTTATTGTTCTCCCTTGATGCAGCCCTCATCTCACAGAGCTGGCAGCCAAATAAAATTGACTAAAATGCTGGCTGCCGAGGTGCCCGTGTGCAACCATCAGGGTTTTTACAAATTTTCCTGACAGTGCTCAGAGCCTTGCATTGCAGAAGACAACAACTGCAAAGTACCAGACAGTTCTGGATGAGGAAAAATAGAGAGCTGGAGGCAATGTGAAAACTTAGGGTAAGGAGTACAGAGGAGAGCCCAGGCACTTAAAGTAAGTGCTGAGAAGGGAGTCTGGGAAAGAGACCAAAAGAAAAAATGAAGGTAGAATGCTGCCGAGTTTCTTCCTGGATTTTGTGGCGTTTCAGTCTTGCTTCCAAAATGAAATCAATGCAACATTGGGGTGTTTTTTTGTTGTGTTTTTTGTTTTCAGTTTTCAGTTTCTTTTTAGCCCTGTTCAATTGTTCCTCACACTCCCATGTATGCCATCACACAAAAGAGAGCAGGAGCCCAGTTCCTGGAAAACGTTTGGGGTGAAGATCTACTTCCCTACCATGGAATCTCTGGCATGATTTAAAGTCCTGCAAGGTTTTGCATAGATCTGTTACCTTCTGATAGTAAGAGCTGTTTGACTGTGGAATGGTCTCTTTCAGGAGGTTGTGGACTCCCCTTCCTTGGAGGTTTTAAAGCAGGGAGTTGGATGGCCATCTGTCATGGAAGCTTTACTGTCTAGGTCAGAGTTACTGCTGGGGTAATATCAGTGTCATCTATTGAAAGGGGCAGATGCAAACTGTCTGCGCCAGGTTTCCCAGCTGTGCAAGAGGCCATGAAATCAGAAAATCCACAACAGTAAGGGACAAACAAGGTCTGTAGTTTTAAAACGATATGTTTCTTTCTTTCTTTCTTTCTTTCTTTCTTTCTTTCTTTCTTTCTTTCTTTCTTTCTTTCTTTCTTTCTTTCTTTCTTTCATATACCACCCTATACCCGGGGGTCTCAGGGTAGTTCACAGAATAAAATCAAGATAAAAAGCTGCAAATAACATAATAAAAATAAAAACAACCCAATAGCCCCCCCCCCGCTCACAAAAAAACACACATTTTAAAAGGGCATAGGATGTAAATCAGATCAACCAAAGGCCTTATTTATAATAATAATAATAATAATAATAATAATAATAATAATAATAATAATAATAATAATAATAATATAAGCAAAGGGTCACCATCAAACTGGCCCTCAGATTGCTGCCCCCTGGTTTCAGGGATATGACTGGGCCCAGTCAAGGTACTAGAATTCCATTCTAAAGTGTTTTTTCCCCAAACTGTAGGGAATTTATATAAACTATGCAGTGGGTCCACTGCAGAGTGAGGATGCAAATCCATGTTTTCCTAGACCAAGTCCAATATCCTAACCACTAGCCTGCCCAACTCCCTTTCTTAAAAGGCATTTTTACAGCATCCTTTGTTTCTTTATGCATCTCAACAAGTGCATCCATGCTCCAAAACTCATCAGCAATGAAAAGAACCAAATTCCACTCTGCAGAGAGCTGTCGCTATAGGTGACCTTCAAAACAGCTTCCTTGGGGCTACGTTTGTTTGGCTTAATTCTCTTCTTAATATTATCCACAATGTACACCTGCACAGGCTGAAATCACGCAATAGCAAAAGTAATAATGCACAATTCAGTCCACCATATAAAAACAACATGGATTTATAGCCATGTCATGTGAATGAAATGAAGGTCTGTTTGGGGCATAGAAAGTGTTGTCAAATGCTGCGTGTGCACCATGTCCTGAGATTGATTATGCAGGGTGGGGCTTACCTGCCCCCCTACATATTTAATCCACATTGGTATCCCTGCACACTGTGCATGGATTCGCTCCATCCATGCCTGGCTGCAATGGAGGTGTCATGGGCATGTTTGGTGGGAGTTGGCAGCATTGTCATGGGTGCTGAGGGAGTGGTTGGCAGGGTATTGGTACTGTTGTTCTCTCTCCCTCCCCCCCTCCCCCAATTTATCTACTGGGAGTATGTCAGGAATCCAGGTTCCCAGCTTGATAACACAGTAAGTGTTGGTAATTAAAAAGGAGGATTTATTGCTGCTCCGGATGGCTCTGGATGGCTCAAACAGGCTGCTCCGGATGGCTCTGACAAAGCCTCCGGCATCATTACTCAAGATGACCCTTCTGAAGACTCCTTCCTATGTTGACAGAGGATATTGAACTTCCGCCCCTTACTTCTCTTGTTTCCGATCTAGCAGCCCTCCCATTTGTCGACTCCTTGGACTGATTGGATTAGCTCCCGCCTCTTCTTGCTCTAACAAACAGTCTCCTTTCCTGTTCATGCAGGGTTCCAGCCTGCTCTCAGTCATGCCCTCAACAACCGGCCTTCCAAGGGGTGAGGGATTTGCACTGTGCACTGACCACTGTTCACCCTGTGTCAGAGCTAACTCTCTCTGTTCTGCAGCAGGCTGTGGAGTTCCACTAAGAGCTGGCTCATTCCTGACAGAGTATAAAAGCTCCTGACTAAGTCACGCTAATGCTATGCCTGCATAAGCCACACTTTGCCATGAAAAGCCTGGCCCAATTTCTATGGCAGCAGTTTTACCACATGCAATCAAAATAATCAAATAACAGCTGAAACAATTTAGGAAGCAGAGGCTATTAAAAATGAGGGAAATCTTGGCAGCCGTCAACAGCAATTTACCATGATTGCATCAGTCTCGACACAAACATATGCAAATGTTACAAATGAGATCCTGCAGACAGGTACACTCCCAGATTTTTTTTGTTATGATGCCAAAATCCTAGTTATTGCAAAATCCTGTAAAGACTCAGACCTATTTTATTAAATGATGATGGCAATGTTTGTTTGTTTGTTTAAAAAAATATGGGTGTGTTGCATAATTATATGCGTAATGATTAATCAAGTTTCCTGCCAATAGATGGGTGTGTGTGGACTATCATGTCAGAAAGTAGCCACTCAGATGTTGTGGGATTCTAACTCCCACCAGACCAGTCAGCATGGACAATGATAACAAGTCATGGGAGTTGTAGTCCAATAATATCTGGATGGCACCTGCCTGGATACCCCTGAACTAGAAAGATGGTTGTTGTGGGGATTAAATGAGGAGAGGAGGGAGAACCATGTATGCTGCCTGGAGCTCCTTGGAAATTGTATAATCTTGGAAAACTGTATAAGATACAATTATTATTATTATTATTATTATTATTATTATTATTATTATTATTATAAAAAGATAATTGCTGAAATGGTCTTTGATAACCATCTATTTCTGAAGCACTGAAATCTTTTAAGTTTGGTAAGCATTTTCAATCAGCAACAGAAGGCATGGTGGGGCTGCAGCCTCCTTTATTTTCTGATTAGCATAGGGACATCCTTTTCCATATTATTAATAATAAAAATATTATTTATACCCCACCCATCTGACTGTGTGGCCTCAGAAACTCTGGGTGGCTTCCAACATATCTAGAAGCATTACAAAGTATTAAACATTAAAGGATGTCCCTATACAGGGCTGCCTTCAGATGTCTTCTAAAGGTTGTATAGTTACTTCTCTCCTCGGCTTGGGGGGTCACATAACTCCATACCCTCCAACATTTCTCTGATGATAATAGGGACATCCTAAGGAAAAGTGGGACATTCCAGGATCAAATCAGAAACCGGGACGGCTTCTGGCAACGCAGGACTCTCCCTGGAAGACAGGGACACTTGGAGGGTCTGCCTAACCTCCCTCCAGCCAAGTCACTGCATCACAACTGGATGAAGAGGAGGAAGGAAGGGTACAGCCGTGACAAAGTGAGTGTCCGGAAAGCGCACCTGACAGAAGGGGGTGCATGCTCCACACATGAGAACTTCCCACGTGAGGGAAGAAAGTTATGTTCCTGTTTGTGCGCATGGATGTGTTCTTTATGGAACCAAGAACTAGCTCATGAGCTTGTGAGATTTTATCCAGTTGGCGTCCCTGGGCAAGCGAAAGCATTTTTGATCCAGCTAGAAGCTGCCCTGTTTTTGGAAGGACAAAGAAGGGGTGGACTTTTTCACCAGTTCTCCCCTCCCTCCAGCTCTCATCCCCAACCCAAATCACTTCCAGAGGTTTCCAGATTTTGCAATTGGGGGGGGGGGCAGGTAGAGGGAGGAAAGTCAACCAGCAAAAGTGGCCTCTCCTCTTCCTTTGTAACTGTGGCCCTTCCACAGTGCTGGATTTTGCCCATATACTTCTTAGCTGGGATGGTCAGTACTTGGTATTTGCTTATATTATATCTATCTATCTATATCTATCTATCTATATCTATCTATCTATCTATCATCTATCTATCTATCTATCATCTATCTATCTATCTATCTATCAATCATCTATCTATCTATCTATCTATCTATCTATACATACATACACACACACACAAACACACACAAACACACACATATACTGACAAATTGTAAATGCTTCAGTGACATTTTAACATTTTGCAGTAACATCATAAAGCAATTTGTGTCCGTGCTGTTTCAAAGCCAAATAATGTCAACTTTGGTTTATGAAGATTGTGTAACCCACATTTGTATTAATCGTAAAATGATGGCAATTCTGGAAGCGTTACTTTGCAAGGTGTTGAGCTGAGATTCTGAAGGAGACAAATGATGTCAATTAATATCAATTTAAAATAGAAAGCAAGGAAGAAGAAAAATATAAGCCGCGATGATAATAAAAGCTTAGATCTAAAGGAAAACTAGTTCTGGTTTCAAGACAGCTTTCTTCAAAGAAACAAAAATCTTCAAAACAGAATGGAAGACTTCAGTTGTTTCCTGAAACAGATTTTAAAATGAGGAAAAGAAAGATATGTGCATTATTAATCAGAAAAACATCCTATGAATTTTAAATCTGTCTCTGTTATTTCCTACTGGACATAGTGTACCTCAAAGCTTGACAAGGTGATGATCCCAGCCCCCAAACAGATGGTTTTTCGAAAGTTTCCACAGATCTTCTCTCCTAAGGAATCTTTAGAACCCTGCAGGACTTGTAACAAATCTCTTCATACATATGAAAAGGAAGATGTTCATTCTGAATTCTTCTTAGCTCTGGCACATAAACAACTCTTTGCTACATCTTGCCTTGTGATGTGTTATCAGAGATACATCTGGTGCTGTAAGATTGTCTTTAAAGTTGAACTTAGCCCTACTTGGGGAAGCTTACAAAATCCCCCTTGCCCATTTCTCCCAGGATATTGGGCTTCTAAATTACCTGAGCTGGTTTCAGAGCAGCACCAATGTGTTTGCAATCTGCCCTTCTTCCATTTTTTATTTCTCTGGATTTTGTTCAAGCTCCTGCAGGTGCACTTGTTTCCTGAAGTTCCAAGTTTATGCCTTCCCCCCTCCAACCATTGTGCATGTGTGTTGCTTTTAAAAATTGCAGATAATGGATTTTTAATGAGATTGCACTTCCGTTTTGCACTGTGACTTAAACAGGGAAGGGGCCAAGGGAAGAGAAAAATGCAGCAAACTTTGCACATTCCAATACCAAAGCTGATTTTAGAAAATGTCCACATTAAACCCGAAGGCATGTGGAGCAGAGCACATGGGGAGGTCAACTCAGAGAACAACAAAACAAGAGAAGGTAAAATTCAGTCAGCCCAGCCCTACTGTGCAACTACTCTATTCTGAACTTAAAAATGGAAAGCGTAATGCTGGTGGTCAGCAAAAGAGGTTTAAAGACTGTCTCAAGGCAAATCTTTAAAAATGTAGCATAAACACCGACAACTGGGAAACACTGGCCTGCGAGAGCTCCAGTTGGAGAACAGCCTTTACCAAAGGTGTCATGGGCTTTGAAGACACTTGAACTCAGGACGAAAGGGAGAAATATGCTAAGAGGAAGGCACGCTTGGAAAATCCACACCGTGATCAATTCCTGCCCGGAAACCAATGTCCCACTGTGGAAGGACGTGTGGATCCAGAACTGGCCTCCACAGTCACTTACGGACTCATTGTTAAAACTGTGTTTATGGAAGACAATCTTACTCAGCTACCAGTGATCGCCAAAGAAGGAGAAGGAGAAGGAGAAGGAGAAGGAGAAGGAGAAGGAGAAGGAGACTGTGTGGGCAAAGAGTTCATCTTAGTGCTGTGGCACTTAGTACTAAAATGGGGAGATAAAATCCCTCTTCCTGTTCTTCAGTTCTTTCCAGCCACTTCCATTCCAGCATTGGAATAGATATGCTAGAAATGTTGCTTGTGTGTGTGTGTGTGTGTGTGTACGTGCGCGCATGCACACCTGCCAAACTGGTGCGCATGCACACCTGCCAAACCTGGCGTCTGGTGCATGTGTCTGTAACAATGAGAAGGATTTTTTCTTTTTCTTTTTCTGTGGGGAGCTATTGTTGTTTCTTTTGCCCCAGACACCATTGGAATCCAGCCTCCAGATGGTTGGGCAAGTTCTAAATGCTGGCTTTGGGCTGAAATAGTCTCCTCACCCCTGCTGATGACAGGTTATGGGCTGAAGGGGCAAATATTAATAAACTGAAAGTTTAAATCTTCCGCCTTACATGTATATGGGCCATGTTGTTCTTTATGGCTCTGGTCTACTCATTAATCTTGACTTGGAGCCTTGTGTTTTCTGCAAGTTATATTTTGTTTTCTTTACTTCCATCATTAAAAGAAAACCGGAAAAAATCTCCCTCCAATTTTAAAAATATTAAGCTATTTTCAAGATCGTTTCAATTCAATAGCGTACATAAGTATATTTGCATACCTTTTCTGATATATGTGTTATAGCATACATCTTATAACAAAAAGCAACAGGAAAAAATGGAGATCAAAATTCATACATGGTGTAATTCTGCTAAAGCAAAAGGGAGTTAAACGAGGAATTAATTTGGCTTTTGTTTTGTGCCAAGACGGCACATTCATGCTCACAAATGCTAAATGAGCTTACAAAAATCCTTTTCATCTCTGAAGTGGAATCTTTCCCCACTGTGTCTGAATCCAATGCATTTGCTTTCTGAGGCCCACAGAACCAATTTTATGTTCGTGCCTGAAAACCTCTGTCTCGACCAGATTAACAGAATAAAAAGAAAATCCTCTGTGGGCTGAAGGCCAATTGCCAAACACTTTTTACCACGAAAGCAATAGCTGTAAAGTTTAAAAGAGTTCACTTCCTATTCTAGAGAGAAGAATTTCAGTTGTTATTATTATTATTTAAATTTATATATTTCCCTCCATACAAAGATCAAAGAGCAGTTTACAGGTTTTAGAAAATTATGGGTTTATTAAATTTATTGCTTTGCAGTTAAAAAAAAAGGTTTTCAAGCAATTTACAACCAAAGTAAAAAAAAAAATCAATAATAAAATCACATAAACAGTATTAAAACAGATTTACCATTATAATACTGAGGCACAATGACAAGGTTGGTGTCCCTGGAGAAAGCGTTCCTGTTGTTGCCACACTGGACTTCTCTTGAAGGTGCCATCAGATGATCTCAGGGTTTGTGGGCAGATTCATGGAAAAGGCATTCTTACATACTGTACAGTAGTTCTGAGGCATACAAGAGTTTTGTCTCTTTGGAGTTTGTGAAAGGAGGGCAGCCATCTTTGTCCTCACAAATATTCACAGATTATTTCAGATCTCCATGGAATGGGGCTCTTTGTAAAACCCAGCTCAGAGAGTGCGCTGGCATGGAATTAAGTAGACTTACAGATGTCTAGACAATGTACACACAGTTCTGCACACATTGTTTAATTCACTGCACACACATTTGTTTAACTCAGTCACTTCCTTCAAAAGAAAGGCCCACCATCAGCACATTATCTTTTGGTGTATGCTGGCATCCCTGAAAGAGCACAATCCACTTTTTCGGTTGTCATACAGTGACTAAAAATGTGAGCGGTAAGTTGGGAAGTAGCCACCAGTACAAGTCTCACTTCAGCCACATCTACAAGGAAAGTGGCGAAGACAATTGTTTCAGTTAGATTCCTGCCTGTTGCTGGGATTGGAATAACAACACACTTTATTATTCCAGAGGGACCCAGGTGGCGCTGTGGGTTAAACCACAGAGCCTAGGGCTTGCTGATCAGAAGGTCGGCGGTTTGAATCCCTGCGACGGGGTGAGCTCCCGTTGCTTGGTCCCTGCTCCTGCCCACCTAGCAGTTCAAAAGCACGTCAAAGTGCAAGTAGATAAATAGGAACCGCTCTGGCGGGAAGGTAAACGGCGTTTCCGTGCGCTGCTCTGGTTCGCCAGAAGTGGCTTAGTCATGTTGGCCACATGACCCGGAAGCTGTACGCCGGCTCTCGGCCTATAGAGCAAGATGAGCACCGCAACCATGAGTCAGACACGACTGGACCAAATGGTCAGGGGTCCCTTTACCTTTTACATTATTATTCAAACACACAAACACATCTTCCCATACACATACAAATGCAAGACAGACATCACTCAGCCCCTGTTATAGGATATTTTGTGCTGCATCACAGTCCCGGGTTTGCACGAAGTCTGGGTGTGGTAGGGGAGCAAAAGGGAAGGCAAACTGCACAACACCAGTGTCTGTAGCATGGGAGTAAGAGAGGGGGAAAGTGGTGGTTTAAAACAACAACAGAAGTTTGTGTAAAGCGGGGATAGAGGGAATCAAGAGGAAAATGGCATTTTTAAACAACGACAGAGGTTTCATACGATGACAGAGGTGTCATAGAATTGTAGAGTTGGAAGGAAACCCAAGGTTCGTCCAATCCAACACCCTGCAATGCAGGAATCCTGCCATCCCTGGGTGGGCTCAAACCACCAATCTTTTGGTTAACAGCCAGGCGCACTGACCCATTGCACCACAGCCCAGACTTCACCACTGCCTCAACTGTCAGGATGCTGTCAGCATCTCCCAGCTGGTTGCCCAGGAAAGTATAAAGACAAGGAAAAGTTTCTTACCGTCCTTTTTTATTTCAGTCTTTACAGAGAGAGGCTATAAAACCCAGCCTCTTGGATAATGTTGTTATCCAGACTGAATCTCCACCCCCTTCTCTCCCACTTCCTCATTCGTCACTTCTACGGGTGCTGCTACGTGCCCTCTGCCTTTGAGCTCTTTGCTCTCCTACTTTTAAGGCTCGTTGGGTTCTGGAAGATGGAGGGTCTGGGATGCTTTCTAATGACAACATGTCAGGTGGGTGTTGTTCTGGCTGTCCCATTATTTCCCAACTTTCCCCCTCATCTGCCTCCCTCAAACCCCCTGTTGTAAATCTATACTGTCTTCCTCTTCCTCCTCCCTGGAAGGGTCAGGCTGGGAAGGCGGTCTCCACCATTCCTCCTCTGCCCAGCCCCTGACATCAACCCAGCCTGCTCCAGCAGTAGCAAGACTGGTGTCGAGAGGGCAGGCTCTGCCCATGCACCACTGCTAGAAACCTGATGAGCTGTTGATGGGATAAAGAGTTTTAGTCCTCCATGCTGAGCAGTGGGAGTGAAGGCCACACTGGGGAGGAGTCACAAAAATGGGGCTGGCAAGGGAGTGGGCGGGGCTTTGGAAAAGAGGCCGGTGGGTTGGCTAGAGGGGCACTGCTGGCTGCATCAAGCCCATGGGCTGGAGGTTCCCCACCCAACAGATAAGGAAGAGCATGCTGCTAACACTTGTCTTCTCAGATCCCTCACAGGTAAAATGGTAAAGGTAAAGGGACCCCTGACCATTAGGTCCAGTCGTGTCCGACTCTGGGGTTGTGGCCACTCATCTCGCATTATTGGCCGAGGGAGCCGGCATACAGCTTCCAGGTCATGTGGCCAGCATGACTAAGCCGCTTCTGGCGAACCAGAGTAGTGCACAGAAACGCCGTTTACCTTCCCGCTGCAGCGGTACCTATTTATCTACTTGCACTTTGACGTGCTTTCGAACTGCTAGGTGGGCAGAAGCAGGGACCGAGCAACGGGAGCTCACCCCGTCGCGGGGAATCAAACTGCCGACCTTCTGATCGGCAAGCCCTAGGCTCTGTTGTTTAACCCACAGCACCACCTGCATCCCTCACAGGTACAGGAGTCCAGAAACAATCAATGGACAACAATCCTCTTTCCACTCCTGCAACTGGGGATAGAAGGAGAAGCACCATGTGCATGTAAGGAAAGAGAACATTGATTCTGTAAAGTATCCCTGCTAAATGGATGTCCTTTCCTTCATCATTATGTTAAAACTATGCCATAGCTGAATGACAGTAGCGAAATGATCATTACTCCATACAACCGCTAGGCTTGCTACAAGGCTGACACCTAGGGCTTTTTTTCAGCCAGAACTCACTGGAACTTAGTTCCAGCATCTCTCAGGTGGGCGCCATTGCCATTATAAGAGAACAAGGGAGGTGTTCATGGTGAGTTCCGGCACCTCTTTTTCTGGAGAAATAGCACTGTTGACACCCAGCCTCTGTAGCATCTCCTTCTCTGCTAACTGTTACCAGCTGACATAGTTGAAATCTTGTCCCATGGTGGGTTTTATGGAAGGAGTGACAATCTAACCTAGGTTAGTAGGAAGTCAGTGTAGGGAATATCTTGGGGATGTTTGATTGGTGAAGACATAACACTGTGAATTCCTCAAACAACTAGCCAAGTGCAGGAGCTGGTACAAGGCCTTCTGCTAGAAGAAACTCAGGAGTCTGGAGCAAGCAGTGGCTAACTTTAATGTGGCTAAGGAGACCAAAATAGTAAGATTTGGCTTGTACAATATGTGGACGAACAAGACACTGTTTCTTTTTTGTTTACATAGGGTTTCACTGTGGAGGTAGTACAATAAATTGCCCTGTCTAGTTTGCGTGTCGAGGTCCCCTAACCACCCCTCAAATAATTCACACCACAAACATAAATTTAGGTTTGGTTTTGGGGCATAATTTTGGCCACAACTTTATTAAAATACAATATAAGTGAGTGAGTGTTTAGGCATTGGTTCAGACTATCTGCCCACCTGGGGGCAGAACTGACGACCGTCAGTATTGGGGGAAACACCCTGGGGAGAGAATAGGAGCTGGGGATCAGTGCTCAGCGACTCTCCCCAAATGTGCTCCCAGGGGCTCATGTATGGCCCTCACCCCCGACCGGGGGATTCGGACAAACATGTTTAGCCCCCGGATTCCTTTAACGGAATTCCCCGCGCAGCAGCAGCACTGCAGGGGCAGATACAGCCAAACTTTTGCTCCTCCATTAACGAACACAGACGAACCAATGCCTAACCGCCAACCTTACAAGTTGTGACTAATTGCTACACAGTAGGCGAAAACCAGAAGGCACCAGCCAATCAGCCAACTGGGAAAATTCCTACCAGGCCCCTGCCTCAAGAGCAGACGACCCCATGACAGGCATAGCAAGGTCAACACAGAGGCCTAAATAAAAGGGGGAGGACGAGCGGGAAATCTGTTGCACGCAGCAAAGAGACTTAGCTCAGGACGTGCCGAGGGTTTTATACCCCCCAAAGCTGTCCATCATAAATTGCAACAGTCACTTCTCCCCAACTACAACCCAGTACCCAATCAAAGCTATGGCCGTCATAACAAACCCGCCTAGCATCAAAGGGGTGATATTAGTCGGCCCCCACCGCAACACGGGCTCTCCATGAAGGAGAACCCGCTTAACAGGATATGGTACTCAAGTGTTAAGAAAAAGTGTGTACAAGTCCATTAATACATTCGCATTCATACTAAGATGCCAACAGACATAACATGCTTAAATGTTTTTTTAGTACTGGGTGGTTTTGATCTATGAACCGCACAAAATAAATGAATTCAACTGTGACTCTGTCAGTTTTGTAAGGATGAATATTTGCAGTTCCATCTATGCAAGGAATCTGCCATCATGTGGCTTCTGAAAGGGAGAACAAAGCCATTTTGGGGAGCTCTTTTGAGAGAATGTGTGGAAAGAATAGTAATACGGTGAGCAAGGATTTTTAAAAAATAATAAGATGGGTAAAGTCAGAGATGTTCCTGAGGAGAGTGAAGAATAAGGTTATAAAAGGATATGAACTGCACAGCACACCATGTCGAGAGCTAAATGAAATACCAAGTTTTTGTAGATAAGAATTCGAATTGCAGACCCCCATGTGTCATTTCTTTTCTGAGTGTTTGAGTTTAAATTAAATAGCTGGGAATAATAGGATTTGTTATAAGAATACCCCAAGGACATCCTTTTCTTAACAAAGTTTTCAAAATGATGCTTGATCTCTTTGTGACTCCCAGCTTTCACTTTTGACAGTGAATGTTGGAGAGGTGAAATCCTGATTATTGTAAGTCATACAACATGAATTGATGTGCAGCACTCTGGGGAGGAAAACGTTCTCCTGGGATAAGCTGTGTATTAATGGGTAGGAGTGCAATAGCTTTGAAATCCAGTAGTACAATTTGCCACTGATCTGCTGTAATAATAATAATAATAATAATAATAATAATAATAATAATAATAATATTGGTTGCTCCAGACTTCTTATAACTGCCAGTACAGGATTGGGACTGGACCTAGATGAAAAGGTATATTGCCCACCCTCTCTCCTCCTCCAGCTCTCCCCCTCCCCCCGACCTGTCAGAGGTGAATTTAGGGCAGTGGACTGGTTCCACAGGGCGTCACAACTATGACATGCCCTGTTACCCCTATTTTAAGATGTAGTCATAAAATAAGCCATAGCAGGATTTTTTTGCATTTGTGAAATATAAGCCGTACCCCGAAAATAAGCCATAGTGATAGGCGCAGTTCTGGAGGGCGCCAAGGAAAAGGCGGAGCCGGGCGTCCAGTCCCGCCACCAAAACCAGTCAGCCCCAGAAGCAGCGCTCAGGAACTCTGCAGAGCAGGGCGCACAGGAAGGGGCAGCGGGCGTGACAAAGGCACTCTGAAGGTCTCTTCGCCTGTGCGCTCACCCAACTCCGCTCGGCGCAGAGCGCACGGGGCGGCCGCTGTGGTGGAGAGGGAAGGTGGCATGGGCTCACCGCCACAACGAAATCCCCCGAGCCGCCCCGCGCATCGCCCAAGAGGCCCCTTGGAAAATAAGGCTTCTGTCGAGTTTTGAGGAGGGAAGGCGGCGGAGGAGGAGCAGGAGAGAGCGCCCAGCGAAAGTGAGTCTCTCTGGTGCCCGTTTCCTCAAAGCTCAGCTTGGATTCTCCCCCCGCTGCCAGCAAGCAAACAAAGAGCTCCGCGCCTGTCCTGTACTTCGCAGCCCCAGAACTCAAGCGTGGCCTTGCCAAGGCGTGCTTACGTACTAAAAATAAGACATCCCCTCAAAATAAGCCATAGTGTGTTTTCTTGAGGAAAAAAAATATATAAGACGGTGTCTTAAAATAGGGGAAACACGGTAGTGAATTGAGCAGAACCGAAGGTGGGGGGGGGGCAGAGGAGTGCCAAATTTGGAGCTCACACAGGGCACTGCTGAAATTTGAAAGACCAAAGTCTGCCCCTGGCCATGTTCCCCAATGGCCTCCCTTCTTCTTCCCTCTGCTCCAGCTAGTCTTCTGGAAAGATAGAGAACGGGATTTATATTAGAATTAGTCTCTGCTTAAAAGTCTGTAACAAAGGAGATCCCACCAAGTTCTGAGGGAGCCTGTCAGGAAATTCTACAGTCTACACAGGAGGTGCACAGAGGATTGGGGCAAATCTCAAACCAAACCAGGCTGCTTCAGATAGACTGAGGACTTGTTGGAGCTGAAGCAGGATCTCTTCTGAACCAAAGCTGGGATCTCCAAAGCAATGTGGGATGATTCAAAGATTCAGCTGTGAGTTGTCCAACAACTGTGCAGACAGTGGGTGTGCAAAAATGGAAACATTTCTCCCCAGGCTTCCCATATAAGAAAAATGCCATTGGGTGGGCTGGGGTGGAGAGTTTGTTTGTTCCTGACAAGTTTAGCTTCCACTCAGAATGATTTTACCAGGGCTTTCAAATCACAGTGGTTTTGGGGAAGGATGCTAATGCATCACCTTGCTCTTCTCTGCGTCCTTTGCTAGTTCTGGTAGTGGTGCTTGCTTGGAAAGGCAGAAGGCAGCCAGGTACCATGACAGAATGGAGAGGGCTGAGACAAGTAAGCAGCCATGGTAGGATCCCATCTGTTTAGAGAAGCTCCTTAGCAGAGCAAGGACAGCATCACATGTGGCGGCACATGGAGGAGGAAGAGCAAGGAGGGGGAAACAGGCGGTTGTGTCTGTGGTAAATGACTGCTAGGGTGTTAATGGAAGGCCTGCGGGGGAGATCTGGCTTCCCCCTTTTCCAGGCTAGCTTCACTTGGTGCCTTGTATCGTGTTTCAACCATCCTCACCTGGGACATTGTGCTCACCTCTCACAAGTGGGATGCTCAGAGAGCTAGGATCTACCTGCCTTTCCTAGTGGTTGCTGTGCGTACCACATCTCCTCTTGCTGAAAATGCTACACCTGACTAATCAAATTCTGTCTTCTAGGTACTGTACTACCATTTAAAATCCCGAAACTCGCCTGGTTATACCTCTTATGCTTTGCATATACAGTGGTACCTCTAGTTATGAACTTAATTCGTTCCGGAGGTCCGTTCTTAACCTGAAACTGTTTTTAACTAGAGGCCTGCTTTCGCTAATGGGGGCTCTTGCTGCCTCTGCACTGCCGGCACACGATTTCCATTCTCATCCTGGGGCAAAGTTCTCAACTGGAGGTAACTCTTCCAGGTTAGTGGAGTTTGTAACCTGAAGCGTTTGTAACTCGAGGTACCACTGTACCTTATTCTTTTCACCTTTTCTATGCAAAGAATATGACATTTCATTCTTTGGGGACATCATTAAAATTCTTTGCTTCTTACGTTCCTTCCTTCATAAACCTTCAAATCGTAAATTCACAAATACAGCGGTACCTTGGTTCTCGAATAGCTTAGTTGACGAACAAATCGGCTCCTGAATGCCGCAAACCCGGAAGTGTTCCTGTTAGTGAACGTTTTTTGGAAGCCGAACGTCTGTTTCAGCTGTTGGCATTGTTTCCAGGGCCAGTCAGCCAATCGGAAGCCGCGCCTTGGTTTTCGAACACTTTGGAAGTCGAACGGACTTCCAGAACGGATTGAGTTTGAGAACCAAGGTACCACTGTACAGGCTGTTGTTGTTGTTGTTTAGTCGTTTAGTTGTGTCTGACTCTTCGTGACCCCATGGACCAGAGCACGCCAGGCACTCCTGTCTTCCACTGCCTCCCGCAGTTTGGTCAGACTCAAGTTGGTTGCTTCGAGAACACTGTCCAACCATCTCATCCTCTGTCGTCCCCTTCTCCTTGTGCCCTCCATCTTTCCCAACATCAGGGTCTTTTCCCGGGAGTCTTCTCTTTTCATGAGGTGGCCAAAGTATTGGAGCCTCAGCTTCAGGATCTGTCCTTCCAGTGAGCACTCAGGACTGATTTCCTTCACAATGGATAGGTTTGATCTTCTTGCAGTCCATGGGGCTCTCAAGAGTCTCCTCCAGCACCATAATTCAAAAGCATCAATTCTTCAGCGATCAGAATTGCTCCAGGCTACCTTTGTACAGGCTATCTTTGTACAAATAATGCATTGCTACAAGCATTGTTCCTAGATACATTAACCCTTCAGTCTCCCACCTCTCTTTTATCAGTACAACACATATTAATTGAAGGCTGTTGCTTAAACCCCCTTCCCCTGAACCCCCACATTCACTTACCACAAACAAAACCCTCCTCCTGGACCTACCGTCCTCCCTCCCTCCCATAGCCCCAATGATTCCTCCAAATACACCCTCTTGGCTATTCACCAACACTACAAATGTCCTCTTTACCCCAAGCCACTTCCACTTGCCCTCTTCCCAATTCCTCCTCCTTTCCGTGTCATCAGCCCTAAAACCATCTCTTCCCTCCCTCACACAACTCCCTCCCTCCCGTAGGGCCCCTCATTCCTCCAGGCACCACCATCTTAACCCCCAGGCACTTCCACAGGTCCCTGCCCCAACTCCTGCTCCGTCACCCAGAGGACAGAGACTGTCCCACTCAGAAAGCTTGGCACCTGATCACTTTGGTGTTGACTGGCTTATACCTGCACACATGCTTCTTAATATGGTAGGGTGGCCCCTCTTGCTCCACTGAGGGGAGGGGAAGAGAGATTGTAAGTTTTGATCATCATTCCGATGTTTCTAACATCATCAGAACCATCACCATCAGAACTATCCCCTAGCCAAGCCTAGCCCAAGCCAAGCCATTTTTGTGCTTGAGGCAGAAAATCAAAATGGCAACCCCTCCAACTAATTAATATGGGTCAGAATCTACTGGGAATATCTCTTGCCACATTGAAATTAGTGGGAACTGCCTATGGTCACTCTTACACAACCCCAGTAGATTTCAGTGAGGTTATGCTTCACTGGGTTAGATCTGTCTGTCACTCTCTCATCTTTTAATGGAATCCTAAACCTGCAAAACTTGCCTCAGGGTAGGACTGCTTCTGTCCCAGACTTTTTTTTGGGGGGGGGGGTGCTGGATAAGCTGTCTTCAAGTTGCTAAGTGCCTCTGAATGAACATGGCCTTTATTCCATTGTTGCCATGCCATACACTGCGAAAAGAATTTGGTTCAAGCTCTCAGGCAAAAGCTTTCAGCCTGAAAGACACTTGGTTTTGATGTGCTTCTTCTTCCCTGGATCTCAGTATTAAAATAGCTTATACTTCTCTCTCTCTCTCTGTCTTTTTGTGGGGGGGGGTGTTTCGTGTTTTTTTCTTTTTTTGCAAAATTGACATATTGGTTTGAAGTATTGCAGATCTCTAGGTTTACATTATATGTATCTTTTTAAATTTAAATTGCCATCTGGTATGCCAACAGGAAAAATAACTAGGTGCCATACAATGAATGAACAGAAGTGTAATACCAATTAAGACATTCAACTAAGCTGTAATACTGTGCTAGGCATGCCAAGAGCTGGGGATATTGATACAGATATTAATCAAGGTTAAAAGCTCAGTACCTACTAAATCAAGTCTGAACAGATTATGGCCCCTTCGGAGAAATTTATACAGATCTAAGCTACTTATTTTATGCAGTTAAAATTCATGAATATAAAGCCTCCACTTTTCTGTTTCATATAAAGCTATTGCAATTGAAGAAATTATTTTACGACCTTCAAGCAACAGTAGTACATTTCAAGCTGATCTCATCTCAGGTTTTACTCTGCATAAAAAAGGGAGACATTTGCAGGGGTTTATTATTACAATGCTACTGTGAATTTATAATTCAGTCTTTGCTAATGCACAACTCTCTACTTGGAATTATATACTTATAGTGTTTGCTTATAGCCGATAGACCTATGTGCCACAGCAGGGACTTAGTCCACAAAAAGTCAGACATCACCAACTGTAAGCAATTGAAAGTCACAAATTAACTAAGTTCAATTTATTCAATGAGATGTGTGACAATAGCCCTATTTGACGATTCTTAACCCATGTGAGAGAGAATGGGGTCAAGCATAAAAGCTCTTTCCCTGTCACCATCACTGTCTTATAACTTGGAGGGTGAACATCTGTAGCAGGGAGCACGCTACACTTATAGAAGCTCCCTGCACAATTTAGAATGCTGTAGGGTTCTAAATCACACAGAAAACATCCATGATTACAGGGGCTCCTTGCTTCAATTCATGGAAGATGATGACAGGTGGAAGTTAGCACACTCATACCTGCTCACACAGAATCATAGAACCATAGAGTTGGAGGGGCCATAAGGGCAATTTAGTCCAACCCCCTGCAATGCAGGACTCTTTCACCCAATGTGGGACTCAAACCCACAACCCTCAGGACTCCCAGGGGTGACCGGGTTGTTGGAAGGGGAAGATCATGTCCTGAAGAGCTGAGTATTAAGGTTGGCTATGCAGGATCACAATATCAGGACCCTGGACAGTGGTGATCTGAAACTTCCAGGAGAGATGTTGTCTCATCTGCACTTTGGCTCTTCTGGACCTCCTGTTACCATCTCAAGAAGCTGTTTCTTAAAGGCTCACTGTCTGGTTCTGCAGCCACTGGGTCCTAAAGTATGGGTGAGGTGAAGACTGCATCTGGGAGTGGGGTGTCCTCTTAGTCTGAGGTACCAGATACAGCTACAACCTCTGACCTGGAAGGTTCTGAAGTCAGGGGCAATGGCTCCCCATGTGACGCTTCCTCCCCATCTGAGTTTTCCTTTGAGTCATGGAGAATGGCTGAGGCCAAAGAACATGACAGGTCCCTGTCAATAACCCTCTTCGGATGTTAAGATCCAGTGTAAGGAAATTGTGTGAAGGGGATGGATGAGCATGCTAACTCAGCCTATCATCATTTCTGTCATCTTCAACTCACAGAAGCTGTGGTTGGAGACCTCCTGTATCTATGGAGATTCCCCACACCCTAGCCCAGGAAGGTGTTTGCATTCTGTTTGGCCACAATACCTGTAAGATGGAAATATGAAGTTGGCTGGTGGTGTGCAGCCTTGCATAGCCCTTTCCAACTTGAATCTCATGGCACTTCCATTGTCATTAATAGCCTAAAGGCAAAATAATTACCTTTCAGTTCCTCAAATGCATGCCTACACACATAGCCATGGCCACATGACCTAGAAAAACTGCCTGCGGACAAACGCCGGCTCCCTCGGCCAGTAAAGTGAGATGAGCACCACAACCCCAGAGTCGTTCATGACTGGACTTAACTGTCAAGGGTCCTTTACCTTTAGGCTTCAACACCTCAATAGGTAAAGGTAAAGGGACCCCTGACCATTAGGTCCAGTCGCGGATGACTCTGGGGTTGTGGCGCTCATCTCGCTTTATTGGCTGAGGGAGCTGGCGTACAGCTTCCAGGTCATGTGGCCAGCATGACTAAGTCGCTTCTGGTGAACCAGAGCAGCACACAGAAACGCCGTTTACCTTCCTGCTGGAGCGGTACATATTTATCTACTTGCACTTTGACGTGCTTTCGAACTGCTAGGTTGGCAGGAGCTGGGACCGAGCAACGGGAGCTCACCCCGTCGCAGGGATTCGAACCACCGACCTTCTGATCGGCAAGCCCTTGGCTCTGTGGTTTAGACCACAGCGCCACCTGCGTCCCTCTAACTCCTCAATAGAATGGGACAAAAAGAGCCAAACTTACAGCTGCAATTTATGACACTGGCTTAGCCAGTCCAGGGAAACAGAGCTGATAGTGGTCACATCTTGACTAATCCCACAACACATCTTGTTCCCATAGACCCATGGGGCAGCGGGTTCAAAACAGACCCCGCTGTTGGGAGCATAGTTTTGGGGGCTTACTGAGCGCTGGTGTCAGTTTTGCCATGAGTGGAAACCCTCATGAATGAGAATGTGGGAAGGGGGACGGTTCAGGAAATGTTACTGAAATTTTCTACTCACTGGAAGCATCATGTGCCTTTCAAGCTGAAATTTATCTGTGTGAAAATTTCACATGTGGTTTTCACATTCTGCATCAAGGGCTCTCCAGGGCTACTTTGAGACAATCTTAAATCTGCTATAGGGACTGAAGCAGGTGGTTAATGACAAATTTGATAAGGACATTTGGGAAAGCAGAGTCCTGGGACTGTTTCTGTCTCTTCCTTTGCCAACTTTGTGGGTATATCTGTTGGGCGCTGTGCCCAAAAAAAGCACGAGGGCAGCCTAATTCACCATCTCTCATATCTCCATGGGGACCCTATCAATGATGCTGTGATGACCTGGGAGTCAGACTCAGACGCTGAACCTGAGGGATCCCAGCCTGCACAGGATTCACTGCCTCCAGAACCAGCAGAGCCAGGGCTGGGGCCTGAGTCTCAAGGGGACTCACCTGTGCTGGATCCTCAGGTGCAGGCATCGGCTGAGGTTGAACTGGCTTCTAATGGGATGGAGGACTTATTGCCTGCAGGTGCTCCACTCCCCACCCAGTCAGGGGAAGCTGAGGTTGCCTCTGGGTCCGGTAACCCTCCAGCTTCTCCTGAGCTGCAAAGGCTAAGGGCAGAGAGGCGAAGGGAACTAAGTTCCCGCAGGAGGAGTGCTCGCCTCCAAGCCAGGAGAGGCGAGGCACCTGAGGATCAGAGCCGCCCTTTGCCTCGGGGCAGATAAAAGCCAGCCAGTCCCAGACCCAAGTTGCAGGAGCAACATCAGTGCTGCCTAGTTCCTGTTCCTGGTTCCTGCGTTCCTGACCTCAGCTTTGTTACTTCGGCTTCCTGACCTCGGCTTTGTGACTTCGGCTTTGTGACTTCGGCTTTGTGACTTCTGGCTAGGACTGACCTTGGAATGGACTAGACCTCGCCTATCGGATATCCCTCGGGACCAGCACAGTTTGCTCCTGCCACACCCGCACTCCCCCTTCGTTGGGGTGCGTTCGGGAGGAACCTGTAAGCCATGGCTGACCAGGCGGCTGCGCTGGTGGCATTGGCCCAGGAGAACCAGGTCTTGACCCACACAGTGCAGCAGCTAAGCAGCGTGGTTACGGCGCTTCAGCAGCGTTTGGATGCCTTGTTGGCTCCTGGTGCCGACGCCCCAGCTCCAGGCAAGTACCCAGTGGCCCTGCCAGAGAAATTCAATGGGTCCCCAACCAGCTTTCCCATGTTTCTCGCCCAGGCCAAGCTGTATATTCAGGGGCGAGCCCGGGATTTCCCCGACGACCGCACCAAGGTGCACTTCCTGATCAGCTTGCTGAAGGACCAGGCGGCCAAGTGGGCGTTGCCGCTGCTCCAGCAAGACTCCCCCTTACTGACAGACTATATGGGGTTTTGCAACCATTTGGAAACCGCGTTCGCCAACCCTCAGAAGGGGAGTCAAGCCAATCGGGCGATTCGGCAGTTAAAACAGGGCAAGTCCACAGTGGCTGCCTACGCCACGGAATTTCGGCTGTTGGCGCAGGACTTGACCTGGAACGACTCCGCACTTCGGGACCAGTATCTCGAGGGGCTCTCGGATGAGATACTGGACCAGCTGGCCACGTTTGATCGCCCCGCCACGCTGGATGCCCTCATCCAACGGAGTCTGCAGATAGACGATCGGTTGGAGGACCGTCACCAGGCCCAGGGCCGCCAGCACTCTGGGCTCCCGGCTCCGGTGCTTCCCAGCAGTTCCACGGCCAGAGCCGAGTCACCGGAGCAGCCGATACAGCTCGGGGCAGCGCGACCTTGCCTCTCCCCCTCGGAGAAGACTCGGCGTCGTGAGGGGAACCTGTGTCTCTACTGCGGTGGGAATGGACACTACGCCCGAACCTGCCCCGAGAAACGCCAGCCGCAGGGAACCATGCCAACCCCAGTAGCCAATGACCCAGGCTACCTGGGGTCCCAAGCGTCACATGATGGGCCCTCACCGGTGGAATTGCAACACCTCATGATCCCGGTGCGTCTATACCCCTCCGGCGGGCCCTGGATTCTCACCCATGCTCTAGTGGATTCAGGGGCAACCCGCTCCTATATGGACTCTGCCTTCGCCGCTCAGCATCGGGTGCCGCTCCAGAACAAGCTAGAACCGGTACAGGTGGAAGCAATTGATGGACGGCTCCTGCGGTCAGGCGCCGTTACTCGGGAGACCCAGCCCTTGGTCCTGTGCCACCAGCAGCACCGGGAGGTGCGTACCCTGGACATTGCCACCATGCCCCGGTTTCCGCTGGTGCTTGGGATGGACTGGCTGGAGTCTCACAATGTTCAGATCGATTGGGTCAATCGAACTGTACGCTTCCCAGACTCGGGTTCGAATGCTCAGTCCGAGATGCTATCGGCCGCTTCCATAGGGGAGGCTGCGTCAACGCTCCCCGCCGTGTACCGGGACTATGCAGACGTGTTCGAGGAACAGGGAGCAGACCGGCTGCCTCCTCATCGGTCCTTCGACTGCGGCATAGACCTCCAGCCCGGGGCGCCCCTGCCTGTGAGTCGCCTATACTCTCTTTCAGAGCCAGAGCGTGAAGCCCTGCAGGACTTCCTTCACAAGAACCTGGAGCGCGGGTTCATTAGGCCCTCTACCTCTCCCACGGCCGCTCCAGTACTCTTCGTTAAGAAGAAGTGTGGGGAGCTTCGCCTCTGCCATGATTACCGAGCCCTGAATAAGATCACCATCCCAGACCGGTATCCCTTGCCCCTTATTGCGGAGCTGCTGGAGCGGGTGCAGGGGGCGCAGATGTTCACCAAACTAGACCTCCGGGGGGCCTACAACTTGATTCGAATCCGTGCCGGGGACGAGTGGAAGACAGCATTCGGGACCCGTTATGGGCAGTTCGAATACCTGGTCATGCCATTCGGATTATGCAACGCGCCCGCCGTGTTCCAACGGTACATCAACCACGTGTTCCAGGACTTGTTAGACAAGTACGTGGTGGTGTACCTAGATGACATTTTGATTTATTCCCGTGACCCGGCTCGCCACGAGAGTCATGTCCGGTCTGTGTTGCAGCGCTTGCGGGAGCACCGCCTGTATGCTAAACTCAGCAAGTGCGAGTTCCACCAGCGGTCCGTAGACTTCCTTGGACACCGACTCTCCCCGGACGGCATGCAGATGGACCCCGGGAAGGTGTCTGCGGTTCGAGAGTGGGCGGCGCCGCGGAACCGCAAGGACCTACAGCGGTTTTTGGGGTTTGCCAACTATTACCGGACATTCATTGCGGACTATGCTCATCGCACCACCCCGTTGACCCGACTGCTGCGCCCCAAGACGCCCTTCGTCTGGGATGAGGAGGCTGAGGTGGCATTCCAGGGATTGAAAGCCTGTTTCCAGAAGGCGCCAATTTTGCAACATCCTGATCCCTCTCGTCCCTTCGTGGTGGAGACTGACGCCTCCAGTACTGCTCTCGGTGCCGTCTTGTCCCAGCAACACGGACCTGATGCACCACTGTTACCCTGCGCCTACTACTCCCGGCAGCTCCTTCCGGCGGAGCGTAACTATACCGTGTGGGAGCGGGAACTACTGGCCATCAAGGTGGCCTTTGAGGTCTGGCGCCATCATCTTGAGGGGGCACGACACCCAGTGGAAGTGAGAACTGACCACCGGAATCTGGAGTACCTCCAGACCACCCGCAAGTTGAACCAAAGGCAGATCCGGTGGGCGCTGTTCTTTTCCCGGTTCCAGTTCCGGATCCGCTACATCCCTAGCTCCCAGAACCGGAAGGCGGACGCCTTGTCCCGGAAACCCAAGGACGTCGCAGACACGATACAGCAGACAGTACCAACGACGATCTTACCACCAGCCGCATTCCTGGCCACTCGGGAGGCTGAGCCACTGCGGGCTCGGGTGCGGGAACAGCAACGGGTCGATGCTTGGGCACAAGAACGGCTCCAGGAACTGTCCGATGGGTCATGCCCTCGATATCCGGGGCTGGCCCTGCACCAGGGCCTACTGTTGCACCAGGGTCGTCTGTACATCCCGCCAGGACCATTGCGAGCCGAGGTTCTCCGGATGTCCCACGATGCCCCGGCAGCAGGGCACTTCGGGCGGTTCCGGACCACCCATCTGGTAAGCCGCGAGTTTTGGTGGCCCCGCCTGAAGGCTGACGTGGCACGCTATGTTGCTGGTTGTGATGTCTGCCGGCGGGCCAAGGGTCCTACTGGGCGACCCCCTGGCCTGCTCCAGCCGTTGCCAGTCCCACCACGTCCCTGGCACACAGTCTCGCTGGACTTTGTGGTGGACTTACCCTCGTCTCGTAACTGTACCTGCCTCCTGGTTTTCACAGACCATTTCACTAAGATGGTGCACTGTGCCCCCTGCCCATCTGTACCCACAGCTAAGGAAACGGCTCAACTGTACCTTCAGCATGTCTTCCGCCTGCATGGCCTACCCGAGCGTCTGGTATCTGACCGTGGTGTCCAGTTCACATCCCGCTTCTGGCGAGCCTTACACCAGGCCCTCGGGACGGAGGTCTGTCTATCGTCGGCCCACCACCCGCAGACTGACGGCCAGACAGAACGAGCAAATGCAGTTCTGGAGCAGTACCTCAGGTGTTATTGCAGCTTCCAGCAGGACGACTGGGTCGACCACTTGGCGTTGGCAGAGTTCGCGTACAACAATGCGGTGAACGCCTCCACCCAACAGACCCCGTTCCAGGCCACTTATGGTTACCATCCACGTTTGTTCCCGGACGTGCTGCCAGCATCCGCTGTCCCCGCAGTGACCGACTGGCTCCAGGAGCTCCAGTCTCAGCAACAACTATTGATGGAGCAGCTGCGCCAGGCCAAGGACGCTTACAAGGCCCAGGCTGACCGCCACCGCCAGGTGGGACCAGAACTCCGTGTCGGCGACCTGGTATGGCTCTCCACTCGCCACCTGCACCCCTCTCGGCCTTCGCGGAAGCTGGATGCTCGCTTCACCGGCCCATTTCCAATCGTGGACCAGGTCTCGCCTGTGGCATTCCGTCTCCGGTTACCCTCGACCCTGAAGGTCCACCCGGTATTCCACCGGTCCCTCCTCAGTCCGGTCGCCCCGCCCGACGAGTTCCACCCAGACCATCCACGACCGCAGCCAGTTTTGGTTCAGGGGGAGCCCGAGTATGAGGTGGAGCACATTCTTGACTCCCGATACCGCAGGGGGAAGCTCCAATACCTCATCGACTGGAAGGGGTATGGGCCCGAGGATCGGTCGTGGGAACCAGCGGAGAACGTCCACGCGCCTGTCTGCCTCCGTGATTTCCATGCGACTTACCCCAGCAAGCCTGGTCCGGCCCCTCAGTTGAGGGGGGGGCCTGGGAGGGGGGATGGTGTGATGACCTGGGAGTCAGACTCAGACGCTGAACCTGAGGGATCCCAGCCTGCACAGGATTCACTGCCTCCAGAACCAGCAGAGCCAGGGCTGGGGCCTGAGTCTCAAGGGGACTCACCTGTGCTGGATCCTCAGGTGCAGGCATCGGCTGAGGTTGATCTGGCTTCTAATGGGATGGAGGACTTATTGCCTGCAGGTGCTCCACTCCCCACCCAGTCAGGGGAAGCTGAGGTTGCCTCTGGGTCCGGTAACCCTCCAGCTTCTCCTGAGCTGCAAAGGCTAAGGGCAGAGAGGCGAAGGGAACTAAGTTCCCGCAGGAGGAGTGCTCGCCTCCAAGCCAGGAGAGGCGAGGCACCTGAGGATCAGAGCCGCCCTTTGCCTCGGGGCAGATAAAAGCCAGCCAGTCCCAGACCCAAGTTGCAGGAGCAACATCGGTGCTGCCTAGTTCCTGTTCCTGGTTCCTGCGTTCCTGACCTCAGCTTTGTTACTTCGGCTTCCTGACCTCGGCTTTGTGACTTCGGCTTTGTGACTTCGGCTTTGTGACTTCTGGCTAGGACTGACCTTGGAATGGACTAGACCTCGCCTATCGGATATCCCTCGGGACCAGCACAGATGCTATCCCTTATGCCTCTTTTGACAGCTTCATCCAGATGGTTTGGCCCAATTTCTTATGGGTAAAGGCAACATCAAGTTGGCTCTCTGTTTCCTCCTGATCCATTGAGAAGTCTTTGACCTGTTAGGCTTTGCCTTTCAATGTCATTTTTATATCACTGGTTCATCATTTGAATGTTTCGGTTTTATTCTGGAATGGGCTACACATTGCCACATTAATTATAAACAGATTTAATTTGTGGCACCACCTCTAAGACATCAAGTCCTTGTGAGAGACCTTCTTCCTCTGTGTTCTGGTGGATCTGCTCCCTGCCTTGCAGGCCTTTCCCGCCTGGCCTGGTTGGGCAGGGCCCTGACTGACTCCAGCTACATGAAGTTGAGGTGGCCGAACAGACCCTTGCTTGGGGGCATTGTTTAGAGGGTTTTGTTGGGGGAGTCTGTTGCTGTTTTTATTGCTCTGTCTAACATGAGTCTGACCAAACTGCGGGAGGCAGTGGAAGACAGGAGTGCCTGACATGCTGTGGTCCATGGGGTCACGAAGAGTCGGACACGACTAAACGACTAAACAACAACAACATGTTTTTAATTGTTTTTTTACTGCTTTTAACTTTTTGCTGTTTTTAAATTAAGGAACAGAGGATGTGCCTGGGAAGAGAGGCGTTGTTGAGAGCAGTTAGTAACTGTGCCATGTGCCAGGCTCTTCTCCAGCCTGTGGTTATCCTGTCTGCCAGCCCTTGGGTCTGTGAATGCTCTTGTTGAATGTCAGGTCGGCTCAGAGTAAGACCTCCTTCATCCACGATCTGATTGTGGATGAGGCGGTCAATCTGGTCTGTATCACTGCGAGCTGGGCGGGTGAGCAGGGTAGAGTTGGTCTCACCCAGCTGTGCTCACTTGGGTACTTGGTGCAGCATCAGGGCAGACTTGCAAGTCGGGGAGGGGGTGGTGTTGCTGTGGTCTGTAGATATTATCCCTCTCTCTAGCTCTATGTCCAGTTGTGGGGTGGATCTAGAGGGAAGCCACTGCAGATCCTCCTAAACCAACATGAGCTGCCCCCCCCCAGCACAACATGCATACATTTAGCAGAAGTTCACTATAGAGTTTGTGCATATAAAAAGTAGGATCCTTGCTTGCATAGAGAAAGCCCATGACATGCTAACATACAAGTTGTATGCGAGCAGGATCCGTGTCTGAACTCACACTGAAAACAGGAAGGTTAGGAGTGTGGCCCGCTGCTGCGATGCTACGTCTGTCGGTCAACTGAACAGTACAAATGAAATCTGCTACAGCTAGATCTCATCCTACGTGCGGGTTCTGTTCCTGGCTACCGTATGTATAAGCAAAATCGCATAAAGCCATAATGACCCCCCAGAACAGTCCCATGTGATTATCCTCAGCTCTCTGTAGCTGGTAGGAACAGCCTCTCCCCCGCCCCACACACCACCCTGCATGTGAGGTGGAGAGCTTTTCATTTTTTATTTTTTTCCATAAAGTTTTATTTAGTTTTGCAAGTTCATTCACACAAATAATATTCTTGCAAAGATTCAAATTAAAACAAGGTTCTTCTGAATCTTAGGAGTTCCCTCCTCCCCTCCATGGGTTCTTTAAATACCTTTGTCAACAGCATATTATAAATTCATCCAGATTTCAGTCCTCCATTATATCCAAAGTCTTTGTGACATTGCAAGAGTTGTTCAAAGCATGCCAAAGAGTTCAAGTGTTCTTTTAGATACAGTCTATATTTGTCCCATTCTCTATTGAAGTTTTGATTCTCTTGATTTCTGATTTTCCCGGTCAAACTTGCCATCTCTGCATAGTCTAGTAGTTTCATCTGCTAGTCAGCTTTTGTAGGTATCTTATCATCTTCCCAACTCTGGGCAAACAGCATCCTTGCAGCTGTAGTAGTATACATGAACAGTCTTTTCAATTCCTTCAGTATCTCTGCACCTACAACAAGGTGGAGAGCTTTTTAAGCCCCCTGTCTTGGAGAAAAGCAATGACAAACCTAGACAGCATCTTAAAAAGCAAAGACATCACCTTGCCAACAAAGGTCCGTATAGTTAAAGCTATGGTTTTCCCAGTAGTAATGTACGGAAGTGAGAGCTGGACCATAAAGAAGGCTGATCGCCGAAGAATTGATGCTTTTGAATTATGGTGCCGGAGGAGACTCTTGAGAGTCCCATGGACTGCAAGAAGATCAAACCTATCCATTCTTAAAGAAATCAGCCCTGCGTGCTCACTAGAAGGACAGATCCTGAAGTTGAGGCTCCAGTACTTTGGCCACCTCATGAGAAGAGAAGACTCCCTAGAAAAGACCCTGATGAAAAGACCCCCTGAGAAGACTCCCTAGAAAAGACTGTTTGTTTCTTCTGCCACAGGCTAGAATTGAAAGGTTAACAGTTTCATATGAATGCTAAGGACTTTGTTATAGTTCAGTGTCCACATAGCTGTGAATGAGTCCTATTAAAATAGGATTTACTTTTGAATAAACATGTATCGGAATGTGTTATGAGTATCATATGATGGAGCAGAACCACTAGTCCAGCACCTGTCAGCCCAACAGTGGCCATGTACATGGTGGGTTTTCCTTTTCCTTTTCCAATAAAAATGGTTTCAATGTGTCAATAAAAGCAAAGTGTTTTATCAGTAATATCAGGAGATAACAAGAAATGATGATAGAATGTCAAAACTAGGAGAATCTGATATCATGGGTGGGTATTCTCATGAGCCTAATCCCTGTTCCTTGCACTGAAAGCCAAATCTAGGTTCTGCAGATGGGATAATTTATATTTGATTGTAATATACTGTATAATAAATAATATACTGTATAATAATAAAAAGAAAACTCAAACATTTGTGGCATATTAAAATCCTGTATCTTTGCTTTCCTTGACTGCAATGTGATTCACTAAATCACCTATAAACACTCTTATAAAGATTTAATTAATTTCCAAAGACCAGACCAAAGCACTTGTCTGCTCGCCCTATAAATATTAATCAACACTGGTGATTCTTAAATCCCAGAATAAACACTGATTCCTTTAATCCAACTGTGTACCTGAATTGCACATTCTCTCCTAAAAAACAACTCGGTACAATTAAATCCTGCTACTAATTAAAATTGGTACAATTAAAAATAGAATGAAATGCAATCACGACTTCCACAGAACAATGCACAGTTCAAAAAGATGAAAAATATTTTCAATGAGGGCATTTAACTGGGGTTATTTTGATGAAGATGCTTCTCTCAAAAGAAAGAGATGGGCCTCAAAGGGGCAATGAAAAGATTTATTTGGCAAAATACGTTTCTTGAGACTCTTGCTTAGAGGCAACAGGTTGAATCCAAATGATAGCTCAAGCAGTCCTGTAAACATCTCAGAAGTGTTTTATCAATACATTAAGGAAGGAGATGAAAGCTAGAATGTTTCCTTCTTCTAATAAAGCTCTGAGGGAGACAGGGAGAGCTAACTGAGGGCCTTCTCGGTAGTGGCGCCTGCCCTGTGGAACGCCCTCCCAGTAGATGTCAATGCAATAAGCAACTATTTTATTTTTAAAAGACAACTGAAGGCGGCCCTGTTTAGGGAAGTTTTTAATGTTTGATGCTGTGTTGTTTTTAATATTTGGTTGGAACCTGCCCGGAGTGGCTGGGGAAACCCAGCCAGATGGGCAGGGTATAAATAAATTATTATTATTATTATTATTATTATTATTATTATTATTATTATTATTACCAAGAGCTGATTTGCATTTAACACTTTGCATTTGCATTTAAGACTTTTAGGAGAAAAGTTGAGAGGTTTTGTGGTGGCAGAATCAGAAATGCATTTAAGGTATATTTCCTGCCCGTTTCTCTGCCAGACTCAGACCACATCTTTTGTATTTAGTCATAATCTGAGGGTCACCATAACTAATGGTATTCCAGTTTGGAAGCAGTGTTTGTGTCACATTTCCTTGGCCTCATGTGTACGGCCATCTTTAGCTCCTATCAGCATGCTGGAGGGTCAGACATGAGAGGAAAACAGGGAGGGGGAAATCAAGGTTAGGTTTCTTGCGCTCTGAAAAACATGACAGTGGTGGCGGCGGCTGCTGTTTGAAAGGCAGGGGGCAGCAAACATCAGACTTTTGTATCCTCCCTTGGCTCTTTAGGTCTCTAAGCAGCTAGAGCAGGGGTAGGCAACCTAAGGCCCGTGGGCCGGATGCGGCCCAATCACCTTCTCAATCCGGCCTGCGGATGGTCCAGGAATCAGTGTGTTTTTCCATGAGTAGAATGTGTGCTTTTATTTAAAATGCATCTCTGGGTTATTTGTGGGGCATAGAAATTCATTCATTTCCCCCCCCAAAATTAATAATAATAATAAAAAATCCGGCCCACCACATGCTCTGAGGGATGGTGGACCAGCCCACAGCTGAAAAAGGTTGCTGACCCCTGAGCTAGAGCCATCTGCTTCCCACATGAGCACACATAATGTAGTCAAACACTTAGGAATGAAGTGAAAATTCCCACATTGCGCCAATTTAATTCATACTAGTGCTTGAGCATTATGCTTCACTTCTGAAAATCTGCTAACTGAAGGAAATAATTTAAGGGTGGATCGACACTCGAGAGTTTAACATTAAGGAAGGATTAAAAAAGGGTTTTGATAACATAACGTATGACGTCCTACTTTTAATGTTCATGATGCGTTATTAAAACGTGACACCAGAGGGCGCAGGAGAGCAATCAGAGATCCCTTTTGACGGGGGAGGGGGGGAAACAAGGTAAAAACTGATTTAATTAACAAGTATGTCCTGTGATGTTTTATCTAATATCATTCTAATAATGTTAAACAGGTCAGTGTAGATCCAGCGTAAATCTTTTGCCAGCAACTAAAAGAACTGCCAGCTACTCAGATTTTATTAAGAAGGGTTTTTGAATATAAAAAATCCAAACACTGGCACTGCTTCCAGCCATCTAATGTGCAAAGTTCAGAACCAGATTTGTGGTCATGAGTTTCTGTTTTCAAGGGCACACTAATACAACACTTACTGAACCATCTCGCTGAGAGGGATATGGCAAGAAGCCAGGTGTCCTGTGGCAGATTCAGGACACCTGTCAGTAAACGCAAGGAAACGATGGCGTAACAGCACTGTTTATTATAAAAATGGGAGGAAACGAACAATAGCATGGAACAAAAACAAGAGGTGAAAGCCATTTTGTAAGGAGAATAAAAGGGCAGGAATGAAAAGAAACTCTAACCTTTACGATTTTCTAAGCTATCAAAGTTAATTTGCTAGTTTCTAAAAAGAAAAAAAGAAAGAGAGCTTTTTTTAATTCTAGGGACTTAATGTCAAAAAGTAAAATCAACCCTTTTTTTCATTTTAAGAGCATTTAATTACCTAAAGTAAGACAAAATGTTCCACTTCTCAGACTTAAAAAGTTTTTCCAGCAGGTCCATAAGTCCTTAAATATACCAGAAAGTGAACCATCTATAGTCTACCATGACCCTTTAGCACCTGAGTGTCACATTCCAAAGACATAGAATAATAGAGTTGGAAGGGACCTCCAAGGGCCATCTAGTCCATCTAGCACAGGTGTGGAAATGACTTCACTGCCCACCAATAGCTCAGCTGTTTAGAGCCTGGTGCTGACAATGCCAGGGTTGCAGGTTCAATCCTCATAAGGGACAGCTGCATATTCCTGCATTGCAGGGGGTTGGACTAGATGACCCTCAGGGTCCCTCCCAGCTCTAGAATTCTATTATTTTAAGCTGCGAATATGAACATACCCTAAATCTGTGGGGAAACGTAGCAAAACAAAACAGAAGAGGCTCCTTTTAGGACTGAATGCTGGCCTAGGCAAGAGTGAGCAAGGAAACAAAAGGACAAGGTTTCCATTCTCCTGATAAATATTCTTTCCTGTTCCTTTCTCCATTCTTCTTTCTTCTTTTGCCTGCCCGTTGATGACCACTCCCGTTGCCTCTTTATTTCAACTACTTTTGCATATTAAAATACGGAATAATGATGCCGAAGTACAGCAAAATTCTAGAGGGCAAGAAGTGGCAGAATAGAAGACTCCAAGCTCATATAATAGCAGCATTGATGAAGAATATTTAAATTCAGATAATGTGTGCTAGCAGTTCCAGGCCTTTTTGCTCCACGTGCAATAATTAATAAGTTCCTTTGTTCCTTTCTCCCTCTGTTTGTCTGCTTTTAGGGAACAAGAGGGAGACAAAAGCTGTCATCTGCCATCACCACTTAAACCCCCTTTTTCATCATGGCAGAAAGATCATAGGGCTCACCCTTAGCCCTAAGCTTTGTCTTTGAACAGAGTTAAAAACAAGGAATTATTACAGGCCGCTATATATTTAGATGTGTGTTAGTTATTATTATGCAGAGCAGTTTCCCTTTAGTTTATTCACTCTCAGCGGTCTCCTGTGGCCACATGTCCACTTGCTTTTAGCAGCAGAAGGGAAGGCCAGGCCACGTTCACACATATGCCAAACTTAAAGGTCCCATTTTCAAAGTTGCTGCATCCCTGGACTTCTAAAGCAAATTCTGAGGAAGATACTCATTAGGGGGCCAATTTAGCACCGGACTCCCTGTGTGCTGTTGTACAAATAGAGACAAATAGGTGGGTCGGGGGGGGTATAAGATTGGAACAGGTAGAAATAGTATCTTTGGGAACTGCCATGCCAGCACAAGCAGACTTAGTAGCAGTCTCATCCATGTCCATTTGGTATAAAAGTGAGCACAGAAGTGCCTACAGAACTGCTCAGGTTGAGTAAATGAGTGAGCAAATATGGCTGATTTAATGTTGCTTTTATTTTTGAGGTTGTTGGGATATTTCATTATTTCCCCACTCCATCTGTCTGTCTGTCTGTCCGTCTGTCTGTCTGTCTGTCTGTCTGTCTGTCTGTCTGTCTGTCTGTCTCTCTCTCTCTCTCTCTCTCTCTCCCCCCACACACACACCCCTAGAAAAAGAGATGGAACTCACCATGAATGCCTCCCTTGCTCTCTTATAATGGCAAAGGCACCCACCTGAGAGGCATCGGAACTGAGTTCTAGCAAGTTCTGACTGAAAAAAAGCTCTCTCTCTCTCTCTCTCTCTCTCTGTGTGTGTGTGTGTGTGTGTGTGTGTGTGTGCCTATGGTTGTCATTGCTCACCCGCTGGAAGATTTGTGGTGCTGGAAGTTGTGTCGTCTGTATGCATAGATCTGTAGAGTTGGAAGAGATCCAGAGGTTCATCTAATCCAACCCCCTGCGATGCAATAATCTCAACTCAAGCATCCCTGAGTTGAGGGGAAAGAGGAGGAGGAGAAGGAGGGAGAGAAAAGTGGGCGAGGGTGAAAATGGAGCCTTTGAAAGGGGTTGCAAAATGTGGGGGGAATAACAGGGGCTGGCAAGTGGAGCTAGCAGGAATGCAGCCATAGGTACTACACTGTCCATATAATAGAAGAGAAAAAGCACTGGGTCTAGTGGAACTTTTTGGGCATTCAACCTTTTAATTGTTTCTAGTATTCCTTTGCTAACTGGCATTGCCACCAACCTCTCTGTTCCTCTGGCATTTACAGCATATAGATACAGGTATGTGCTTTCTGTTTATTCTGTTCATTATCACTGGAGTGATGTACCACCTGACCATACTTCACAGCTGTGTGCCCTTGTCATCAATATCAGAATCGTTGATATCACATTTACCAGTCAGTATAATACAAGTGGTAAGAAGGGTTTCACCACACATCAGGTAAAATTATTTGGCAATATGGGTGATAAATAAAAATATAATTCCAGGTGTGTCTCTATTTCTGGAAACCAAGCTTTACAAGAAACAGTTGAGGGAGTTGGGCATGGAAAAGAGGAGACTGAGAGGAGGTATGAGAGCCATCTTCAAATATCTATGGGTTGTCCCATGGAAGAAGGAACAAGCTTATTTTTCTCCTGCTCTGGAGGGTAGACCCTGAACCAATGGATTCAAGTTACAAAAAAGGAGATTCCAACCAAACATTGAGAACGGTCTCCCTCAGGAGGTTGTGGACTCTCCTTCCTTGGAGGTTTTTAAGCAGAGGTTGGGTGGCCATCTGTCATGGATGCTTTATCTGAGATTCCCTCATTGCAGGGGGTTGGACTAGATGACTCTTGGGGTCCCTTCCAACTCTACAATTCAGTTGTTGTTGTTGTTGTTGTTGTTGTTGTTGTTGTTGTTGTTGTTTAGTCGTTTAGTCGTGTCCAACTCTTCGTGACCCCATGGACCAGAGCACGCCAGGCACTCCTGTCTTCCACTGCCTCCCGCAGTTTGGTCAGACTCATGTTGGTAGCTTCGAGAACACTGTCCAACCATCTCATCTTCTGTCGTCCCCTTCTCCTTGTGCCCTCCATCTTTCCCAACATCAGGGTCTTTTCCAGGGAGTCTTCTCTTCTCATGATGTTGCCAAAGTCTTGGAGCCTCAGCTTCAGGATCTGTCCTTCCAGTGAGCACGCAGGGCTGATTTCCTTAAGAATTGATAGGTTTGATCTTCTTGCAGTCCATGGGACTCCAAGAATTCAGTTACTCCATTTCAACTTTTTCTATAGCCCTCCCGTGGCCCTTTTTAAACAGTTAAGGAATTGTGTCTTATGCCTCCAACCTATGAGCACTGGCAAAGAAGCAGTTGGACTTGGTAGAATCATGAATTGTGGATTACAAGTGAAGTAGCCACAGCAACCCACAGAGGCCCCCAGACCTGCCTTTCTTAATTACAATGAAGCTGAATGTAGGGAGATTTAGGAGAGGTGCAAGATAAGAGAAAGTCCTTCTTCAAGCAGCACATGGTCCAAACTATGAAACTTGCTCCCCCAGGAGGCAGGGGTGGCTTGGATGGCTTTAACGGAGGGCTAGACAAATTCATGGAAGAGAGGGGTGTCAATGGCTGCCAGCCACAATGGCCGATCTTCCTCCATGGCTGGAGGCAGCAATGCTTCTGAATGGCAGTGGTTGGAAACCACAAGAAGGGGGGGGGTGCTTTTCTGCTCATGTTCTGCTCCCTGGTTTCCCTTGAGGGCATCTGGTTGGCCACTGTGAGAACAGGATGCTGGACTAGATGGGCCACTGGCCTGATCCAGCAGGACAATTCTTGTGTTCTTGTGTTATTACAAGTCCAGCAGGTGGCACTGCCTATCAGCTTCCTTGTACAACTCAACATGGAACAGAATGGGGACAAAACTGGAATGAGCTGGCTCTGCCTGTCGCTCATTCTGGCCATGCCAATTGCGTGTCGAGGTCCCCAAACCACCCCTCAAATAATCCACACATCAGTCAGAATTTTAGTTTTGGGTTTTGGCATGATTTTGGCCACAACTTTATTAAAATACAATGTGAGTGGTTGCTTAGGCATTGGTTAAGACTATCTGTCCCACAGGGGACAGAACTGACGACCGTCAGTAAGGGGAAAACCCTCTGGAGAGATAAAGGGAGCCGGGTGGTCTGACCCTCCCCTCTCCCCTCAGGCTCCCAGGGCTCTTGCACGGCCCTAGCCCCCAACCGGGGGTTCGGACAAAAAGCATCGAGCCCCTGGATTCCTTTAACGGAATTCCCCTAACACCAGCAACAATTGGAGGGGCAGACGCAATCAATCATAACCCCTCCTCCAACCAACATAATAACCAATGCCTAACCGCCAACCTTACAAGTTGTGACTATTTGCTACGCAGTAGGCAAAAACCAGAAGGCACCAGCCAATCAGCCAAATGGAAAAATTCCTACCAGGCCCCTGCCCCAACAGCAGACGACCCCATGACAGGCATAGCAAGGTCAAAGCAGAGGCCTAAAATATAGGGAGGGAGGGAGGGTGATCAGAAGGGGGATCACGTTGCAATTGTTGTTGTTCACTCGTTCAGTCGTGCCCGACTCTTCGTGACCCCATGGACCAGAGCATGCCAGGCACGCCTATCCTTCACTGCCTCTCGCAGTTTGGCCAAACTCATGTTAGTACCCACCAATATATATCCGCTGGGCTGTCCATCAATAAATTGCAACATACAATTCTCCCCAACAACACCCAGGGTCCAATCACAACAGTGGCCATCCATATGATCCCGCCCAACACCAGAGGGGTGACTTGCTAGCCCCCACCGCAACACATGCTCTCCATGAAGGAGAACACGCTTTGTTGGTCTCCCTGACTTCCATCCTACCAGTCTCAATGAGCATCAGCCAGCACTACAAGCAGCCAAATTAAATGGGCACACACACACCCTTCTGACACTGGTTTTCCATTGCTGGCCCCGTCATTCTTTGCATTGCCTCCTTGTATCTCTCCTCCATGAGCAGGAGCTTCCTCTATTACTTCCTTTCCTCCCTTGAGTCGAGAACTCTGCTTTGGTGGAAGCTGGGTGCACCCACCTGTGTGCACAAAGGTGCAATTGCATCAGGCCCATATTATTTTAGAGCCATCGCTTGCAACAATGCCTGTAACAATATGTAATTTGAATAATTTGCATGGATAATTTCAACTCTATATTAATTTGCACTCTATACATTATCCCCCTGGCAGAATCAAAGCTCCAATACATTATCTGAAACTGCAATAGTATGTAGACCTATTTTATTAGCTGAATATATTTGCCCTTCATTTTATGTTCTCATTTCAAATCTCCTTTTTTGGAAATTTGAAAGCATAGTAATGGAACATTTTGAGGAAGAGAAATCTAATATAATCTCTGTTCAGCATATCAATTAAAACTGTGTGTGATTCAGAAAGCAAAGAGATGCCTGCGGTTTAAACAAATCTCACTGTTTTTCCTTCTCAGCCATGGGGGCAGGGAACTTCATTCATCCTTACAAAAAAAAAGCCAAAATACTTGATTCACTGCAAGTATTCCAAATCAGATTAGGCTGAAGGACTACCTCTCTCCATATAAACCAACCAACCAACCTAGACCGTGTGATCATCATCTGAGGCCCTTCTCCATGGGCTCCTCCAGGTGGCAACACAAGAACCAGCCTTTTCTGAGCTGGCTCCCCATTTGTGGAATGCCCTCCCCAGGGAGGCTTGCCTGGCATCTTCCTTATACACCTTTAGGTGCCAGGCAAAACCGTTCCTCTTCAACCAGGCCTTTGGCTGACTATCATCCTGTATTCTTTAAAATGCGTTTTTATTGGGGGGGTATTGGTTTGTTTTGTTCTTGCATTGCTGGGGGTTGGACTAGATGACCCTTGCGATCCCTTCCAACTTTACAGTTCTATCTCTATGTATTTTGTGTTTTTACCTTATATTTTTATGCTGTGAACTGCCCTGAGATCTTTGGATGAAGGTGGGTGTGCAAATTTAATAAATAAAAATAGGCAATAAAGTGGAGATAGAAGAACGCACTACAGGATCCTAATTGTCAGGTCTGAGTACCTGATTCACCTAACAGAGTGGGATTCATGGCACCTCATACACAGGGAGAACAGCTTCCCTGATACTGCTGGCTTTGGTTTTTGCTGTTCTTTTATGTCTTCGAGTATAAAAATAGTACATGTTGCTTTACTCATCCTCAGTAGAACGCTTCCCTGTTGATGCAGTTCATTGCCAGGTTCTCTGTGGAAATCTGTTCAGGAAGTGTCTCTGTTTGGCATCTCTGAAATTTTAATTTAGCAGCCATGCAGCCCCATTAATTTGTGCTATATTTGTCTTGCTCAGGAATAGACAGGGCCACTTGAAATCAGGGCAGCTGACATCCCTGTCAGCGGACTGGTTCGCACATGCAAGTTCACCCCTTGAGAACCGAAACGTCCTGTGGTGACCGCCATTTGTGTCTGAGGTGTCATTTCAGTGCAATGTGGTAGCGAAGAGAGTCCTGGCATTTGACCAAGGAGTTGTGAGCTCAAACCCCTGTCAGTGGAGAAAGGGGAAGCCATGTCCAAGTAAGGATAGGTTAAACATGTAAAAAAATAAATCTAACACTGTAGTGCATGCTTTTTTTTATTCCCAACAGACTCCGCAGCAAATAACCAAGTGCTTAGAAACCACGTGTGAACTGGCCCAGTGAGTTTGTGTGCTCATGTAGAGTGAGGAATCGAGCTTGAACTAAAAACAAGAGTTTCATCAGCTCGGAGATGTGCTATCAACGCCTGTTAATGTGACATTAAAGGTAAAGTGACCCCTGACCATTAGGTCCAGTCGTGTCCGACTCTGGGGTTGCAGCGCTCATCTCGCTTTATTGGCCGAGGGAGCCGACATACAGCTTCCGGGTCATGTGGCCAGCATGACTAAGCCGCTTCTGGCGAACCAGAGCAGCGCACGGAAACGCCGTTTACCTTCCTGCCAGAGCGGTTCCTATTTATCTACTTGCACTTAGACGTGCTTTCGAACTGCTAGGTGGGCAGGAGCTGGGACCGAGCAACGGGAGCTCACCCCATCGCAGGGATTCGAACCGCCGACCTTCTGATCAGCAAGCCCTAGGCTCTGTGGTTTAACCCACAGCGCCAATGTGTAATGTGACTTTACGAAGTAATGTGACCTTACGAAGTGCCAACAGCTTCTCCTTTCCCACCACAAGATGGCAGCACCTTCTAAAGAATTTCCTCTAATGGGAAACTCAGAGATTTGGAAGTGGAAAAAATTAGGTAGCAAATTTCTACACCCCTGGCATGCAGAGGTAGTCGTTTGTGAATTAAAAGAATAACTTCAAAAACAAGGTTCCTTGGTTATTCTACATATTTCTCGTATGGTTGTTGTCAAGCAAGTATTAGAAATCACCCCAGAATTGGCTTTGCTAAACATCTTCCAAGACAATAATGCCCACTTACACCATAAAGAACTCATAACCCACCTACTTTCAGCAGCCAGAAACATCATAACCAGACACTGGAGAGACCTGTCAGGAGTAAGCATGGACCAATGGTACCAAATAGTATGGGAAACAGCCTTACTAGAAAAAATAAGCAATAAGCTGAAACTAACACAGGGACAAATAGAAGATGTCTTCACCCCAGTATGGCTCCCCTTTATCACATACACAGCCCAATAAAACAATGACAAAAATCCACCAACAGCATACGGATCAATCTGGCTAACCAGATCCAAAACACCCCCCACCCCACTCACACATGAAAACAAAGACCACCACAGCCAACCACAAATGAACAACCACACCCTAGGCCAACCCCAACCTCTCACCACCAAAGGAACACAAGCAAACAACAGAGAACCTGCACAAGCAACGCTGACACCAAACCCTACATATATTAAGTAAAATAGAAACATCGTCACGCAACCCCACCCCCACCCATCTTCCCACCCCCTCCACCTCTTTCCCCCTTTTCTTGCTAATGTCTCAACAAATGAAACTGATTTGTAAAAATGTTACAAGGAGGGGGAAAATACAAGAGAGAGACATTGCACATACTTTTGTAAATCAAGAACATCTTTAATAAAAAATACATTTAAAAAGAAAAAGAAAAGATAAACAAGGTTCCTGACAAAGATCTGGCGGGCTTGTGCCCTAATCAATTCGCTAATCTCTAAATGCCACAAGACTGCATTGTTTTGGCCGCAGCACACTGACAGGGTTGCCCTTCTGGAAACTGAGCTCAGATGATGTTGATAGCAGTTGCAAAATGATGGCAAAACTTCACCAACAAGGGGGGTTATTGAATGTGGGAGAAAGTGTTCCCAACGTGTGTCCCATTGGGCTCAGTTTGGATGTACTGGGAAGCCGCCTTGGCATATAATTGGGGGAGGGCCTGCTTTGAAATGACCCAACAAGTTCTTCTCCCCAACCTCTGAAGCTGGCAGGAGCTGGGGCTGCCAGCTGAGCGCACTCCCCTCAAACTGCCTCAGAATATTGACAGCAGAGAGAGACACATCAGTGTGACCCTTTCATAGCCAGCCAGGGCTGGAATGAGGCAGAGGAAAAGGAAGTAACGGCAATGCCTTGAGATCAAGGGATGGATGTAGTTTGCTGCATTCATGCCTAAAGCCAGGGAAATAGTTTCTGGTCACAGGCTCACACACACACACACACACACACACACACACACACACACACACACACCAAAAAACACCACCAGAAACTGCTGATAATAGTTCCTGTTGGTTGGTTGGTGCATGACGTACAGTATAATCCTATGCATATTTACTCTGAATTCAGTAGAACTTATTTCTATGGGGCATCCTCCCAGGTAAATGTGTATAGAGTTGCAGCCTATTTACTATTATTATTATTATTATTATTATTATTTATTAAATTTGTATACTGCCCTTCATCCAAAGATCACGGGGGTTCAAATAATAAATATACAAATATGCAGAACTAACCTTGAGTGGACTTCAATAGAGCTACCCTATTTACGCTAGGGTAATACATCAATTTGAGATTATGCTCAAATATTCTCTGCCTTCCCTATAAACCCTGCCACATGCAAAGCTGGAAAGGTGTGCTATAATTGAATGCACAGCGCCATCTGCTGGCTCCTGAAACAGTTACAGTCTGAGTTCTTTCTTACTTGGAAAAGGAACTCAAAAAGTTCAGAAGGAAAATGTCTGATAAAATAACTAACTTGCAGCCTTGTACCCGCTGTAGCTTAGAAATTCCAAGAAGGCAAAATCACTGTAATTTTGAAAAGTTCACTCTGCCACCTAGACTCAAAATGGTGCCTGGTTGTATCACAGCACAGACAAAAGCCTGCTCCTTGATCCTGGGAACCATCATGCAAAATTTGGTTACGAAACCTTAAGAGGTATCTAAATGCATAGCCAACGAAGGCTCTGCTTTCCAAAATTTAAATGCATGCATGTATGGTAGACAGAAGAAGCAGACAGTAGGTGCTGATACAACCAGACATTTCCCCTCCCGCCTCCCCAATGCCCATGAATAGAACTTGCTAACCTTTATTTCCTACCAATTTTCTATATTTATACGCCACTCTGTCTTGGGAGCACATGTTGGCGTACCTGCCCAGGGTGAAGCAACTTGCTTCATGCAGAACCATGGGACTGAGGGGAAGTAGAAGGAGGGAGGTGCTCTGTCTTAGTGGATCAGCAAGTCTTTTTAAAGTGTTGGGCTTTACAGGGAAGGGAGCATCATTCGGCTCTGCTTTACTCAGAAAATAGCTTGGGCTGGAACATGTCTGTCCACAAATGGCTTGATCTCAGAATTGCACTAGGATGGCAGTAGAAAGCAAAGAAGGAAAATCTAAACTACAACTAATCCAGAATGCGGCAGCTAGACTGGTGACTGGGAGTGGCCGCTGGGACCACATAACACTGGTCTTGAAAGAGCTACATTGGCTCCCAGTACGTTTCCGAGCACAATTCAAAGTGTTGGTGCTGACCTTTAAAGCCCTAAACGGCCTCGGTCCTGTATACCTGAAGGAGTGTCTCCACCCCCACCATTCAGCCCGGACACTGAGATCCAGCGCCGAGGGCCTTCTGGCGGTTCCCTCACTGTGAGAAGCAAAGCTACAGGGAACCAGGCAGAGGGCCTTCTGGATTAATTGCAGTTTCCGGGTCACCTTCAAAGGTAGCCCCACGTAGAGCGCATTGCAGTAGTCCAAGCGGGAGATAACTAGAGCATGCACCACTCTGGTGAGACAGTCAAAGGGTGTTGCTCCAGCAGCGAGGGCCAGACTGGCATGGAGTTGGCTCTTTCCCCCCACTGCACCCCATGGCCCATGTGCAGTTACAGAACACTCTGCTGCTGCTTGAGACAAGGCTTTCCAGACAACCCGTTCTGCCGCTCCTCCTCTTCTTGACAGCTTCCTCATTCCACGCTGGCGCTACCAACACAACGCCCCTCCTTTGATGCAGCTATGGCAAGTGAAAAGGGGGGCACCTGTCCCTGTGCAGCCCTGTGCCACCCACGTTTTCTTCCAGTAGGGGCAACAGGAGGGCAGCATGGAGACTGGTGCCCTCAGCGAGCACATTATTTTCATTAATATTTTCCTGCTGCCATCACTCCCCTTAACCCATACTAAAGCTCTCGACCGACCTAGGAATTTACCTCTCTTTCACAAATGGCAAGCGCACAAGTAGAAGATAATGCATGAAATAATTAAAAATCCAAAGAAAACCAGCCCTAGAACTGCCTCACTCACAGTTTTCATAAAAGTGCCTTGGATTTTTCACTGGGAATAGGGTGGAAGGTCCTCCACCTAAAGATGTTGGAGATTCATTCCCCGCGTGCAGTCATGGGTTTGTTGTCTATCACATGACTGGGTATGTGTTTTGATTCCACAGGAATGGGATGTGACGAAGACGGGATGTTTGTCTTACTGTGTTTCCTGAAGTGGGACTATTGTCCTTTGTTCTTTCTCTTTGCTGTCTGATGCTAGAGAGAGAGGGAGCCATTTTATATGTAAATTTTATATGTTTATATGTAAATAAAGTAGATTAGCCCAAATGCTGAGTTGCTGAGTTCTGTTACACAACTGCGCAAACATTTGCGGATCCGTTAGTGTCTTCTGGCATCAGTCGCTGTGATGTTCGGGCTGAGGAATGCTTTTGAAGCTCCTGAACGATTGCCCAGGAGGGAAGGAACGTGCCAGTCATGTATGTGTCTCTACCAAAGTTCTACTCATGTGTAGGACACCCTGACAGCAGCCACATCAGGTGGAAACAGCCATGATGGCAGTTGGCCTCACTGGCTGCTGCTGCTTCTCGTTGGGCAGTTTGGTTGTAAGAGACCCTGCAAGGGAAGCAGCCACAGCTGGAGGAACTGGCAATTAAGGCAGATCCAGTCCCAGGCCTTTCAAGTGATCTTGAGGGGTGTTGGGAGAGGGTGCGAGTCCTAGAAGACCTGCTCCCTGCCTTGCAAACCTTTATCCACCTGGCCTGGGAGGACGGGGCCCGGACTGACTCTAGCTACAAAAGATGAGGCTGCTGAGCAGACTCTTGGGCTAGAATATTCGTTAGGTGGTTTTGTTGGGAGGGGGTGTTATTGTCGTTATTGATATTAATTTCTTGTCTCTTTATTTTTAGATCTTATTACGATTTATGGGAAAATTTGTTGCACACTTTTTGATGTGTTTTATATCACCTGAAGGCAGCCCTCTTTAGGGAAGCTTTTAATCTGTGATGTGTTGATGTATTTTAATGTTTACTGGAAGCCGCCCAGAGTGGCTGGGGAGACCCGGCCAGATGGGCAGGGTAGAAATAATAAATTATTATTATTATTATTATTATTATTATTATTATTATTATTATTATATAAAACTCATGACTACTTTTGTAGTTATCTAAATCTCACATTGTAAGCCGTCTTGAGCATGGATTTAACCAATGCTATTTTTCTAGAAGAAGAGGTGCCAGAATGCACCCTTGTTCTCTTAGAATGGCAATGGCACCCACTTGAGAGGTGCCAGAACTGAGTTCTGGTAAGTTCCAGCTGGGAAAAAACCACCCTGGTTTTAATTATGGAAAGGCGGCATACAAATAAGATGGTGATGAAAGAATCGCCCAAGAGCAGCAATAGTTGTGGAAGGCCGGGCTTTATTTATTTATTTTCTGTGGCAGATGGCTTAATTTCAAGCCACAAGGCAGCTGTAGTTTCCCTTCATTTAAAGAAACAAAGCTTTTTTCACTTTCTTGAAGTGCTGGCAGAGTCGCAAGCAGCGGGTCAGCACTGTGTCCTGGCCCACTGGCCCAAGGGGATGAGTTCCTGAGTGGCAGAGAGACTCCTCCAAGTGTTTTCTGACCTATCCCCAGTGGCACTCGTAACATAAAACAGCTTTGCTGGATCCCGACGACACCAGTTAATACCTTCTTGTGAGAGTAGGTAGCAGTTCTGTGTGCAACATGCACACACCATGTGACATGCTCATGTCAAACGCACAAACCGCGCTTCTCTCCACTTCTATTTTATGCCCACATTTCTGTAGGCCTTTTAGAATAATTAGGGAATCTTTTCCTCTTTAACCAAGGTGTGTATGTATTGTAAATTACTTTTCTATTGTTAGTAACTTAAAATGTTGCGGGAAAAGTCCTGAGAAATGACTGTTAAGTTTCGGTAGCAGACTTCTTTAAGATTCTGGACACATCGTGGGCGAGAAAAATAATAAACGGACAGAAGCAAACAGAGATAAAACATAATGAAATTCATTTTCTGTACGCACAGCAGGACTGTGATAGACTCGACAGGAAGAGATTCAACAGGAAGATTATGACACAGCCCTTTCGCCATCCTTCAAATATTTTTTCATCTAATAGGGAGGCAGTAGATCATCTTCTCAACAATGGCATTTTTGCTTTTCTTTAAAGTACCTTTTTATGTTAGTGACAGGGAACAGTGGGTGGCTGATCATGGCGTTGGCATCGTGCAAGAGCTACTGCTGTTCCAATGGCAAAAAGCATCCGTCTTCGTAAGCAACTGGGGTTGTTATCCTAGACTATTTTTTAACTTCCATTTGAGAGAAGAGTTAAACCACTTAGAAATTCCCTCATGCATGGTACAGCTTGGAAACTGCAAGTTAAGGCATCAGTCTTAACTTCTATGCAATGTAAACAGGAAACAAATTCACATAATATTGTGCTCACTTACAATTGTGCCTCCGGGCACCCACTTTCCCCCTTTTCTTTCCATTCAGTCTCACTCTTTCTGCAGGTTGGCCTGCAGAGCTGCCCAATTATTACATAGGTTAGTTAGAGGCTCTTCTACAAATCATCCCAGCTTCTGAGGTGGGAATATGGGTGGTAACCAGAGACAATGCCTCTGCATTGTGGTACCCGATCTGTACAGGCACTGTCTGCCTGGCACCAACTGCGATGTCTTCAAGTGCGATGAAAAGACCCTTTTATTTGCCTAGGCCTCACATCCACCCCAGAAGCCAAACCATAGCTGTCAACTTTCGGATTTGAAAATAAGGGATTTTCCCCTCACTTTCGGATTTGAAAATAAGGGATGCCGCAAGGGTGGTGCAATGGCACCAAGTAACCTCGCCACCCTGCACTCCAGAGGCTGCGCACGAACAGGTGAGTGAAAGAGCGAGCGCAGACGGCAGGCAGGCTGTCTGTCTGGTTGGGTGTGAGGGTCTGGCTGCACAAGGCATGCAAGCTCCGCCCCCAGTCGGTCTCAGACTCCTTATTGGCAGCCGAGCAACGCAGCTGAGGAGCCTCCCTGGCCGGCAGGGAGGGAGAGGAGCTGCTTCCTTTGAAATCCGGGAAATTTAAGGGATATCAACAATCCGGGATAGCAGCGGGAAATGGCATTGGAATAAGGGAGTTTCCCGCAAAAAAAGGGAGGGTTGACAACTATGAGCCAAACTGGGGCCAGCGAGTGCACCATCCCACCTAGAGGACCCTGTTTTAGCTAAACACAGACAACCCCCCCCCCGAACAAATCATATTGTAGGTTGTAGCATACAATCAATCTTCCTAACAGTAGAATTACAAAATTCGCTTCTGTATCAAATATAAAACCTGCAATGTTCACATCAAGGAGAATGCTCCCAGTAACATGTCTAAATTCCTCCTGTTCCTGGGAGCGAGTTATGACCCATAACCCAGGCAGGACATAAGAGAACCACTGGCCAGGATAGGGGAGAAGTGTACAGTCCCTTCTAGCACATACCTGGCATTTGGATTGGGAAACTCTGCTCTAAGCAGGTGTTGTAGCTGACACTGAAACCCTGCTCTCCACCCTCCTATAGAGTTATATGACATCTGGGTGCGCACAGAATCATCAGATATGGCCGGGAATGTTTGAGTCCCCACTCACACCCAGGCCCCCAAACCAAGAACTTCTACAAGGTCAACACTCACCTTCTTCCTCAAACTGCACCTTCTTTGGGGGACAGGGGAAGCTCTAGCAACCTCACTGGTGATCCTGTCTGCTTTGGAGATTGGATAGACACTCTCTTCTATAGTGGGGACCTCTGCCACTTTGTGCCCTAACTCAAACTTACTATTATTACGCATCCATTTTTAATAGTAAATGCCAAACTCCGGAGAAGAATCACTGAAACTGCCTGCTACCCACAATGCACTATAGTACGTGTTCTCTTTTTGTAATCTTTTAAGATGTGGCAGACACAGCCAGGACATACCAGTGCCTAGTCCAGTGATGGCTAACCTTGACACTCCAGATGTTTTGGAACTACAACTCCCATCATCCCTAGCTAGCAGGACCAGTGGTCAGGATGGGAGGATGGGAGTTGTAGTCCCAAAACATCTGGAGTGTCAAGGTTAGCCATCACTGGCCTAGTCCCAGAAGCTCAGCACAATTCTGACAATCATATTGCAGTCTTTGCTTCCACAAAGTAGCATCCAAGTCAGACAATGTATGGGAAGAGATCTGACTCTAGTGCTTCTGACAGCAGGTGCCTCAGAATATCAAAATATATCAAAAGTGGATGACGGATGAACACTTCAGTGCATTAGGGCCGACACAGGCAAATACAAAAAACAAAGTACAACAAAGTACAAAGGGTTGTCTATGCATGTATGCAGTGCAGAACCAGCTCTGCTTTTCCCTCCACCCATCGTACTGAGCATACACTTACATCACAACCAGCAATATTTTGCATGCACTGCTTAGTCCCCACTCATGTACTGTATGGGTTTGCACTGTTGTTGCTGTTTTCCCAGCAACAAAGTTTAATAGAAAAGCTGATGTTGACAAGGCAAAGCAGAAGACTCCAAAGAAACCAAGGGGACATCTTTTGCACAAGCAGAGCTCCAGATTACACTGTGTAAGGCATGGCATGAGAAACACAGCCATAATCTGACTAGGCCTAGTGGAAGCATTTCTAGCAGAGCCCCTCTCTGTCAGCAGCTCCTGGCTGGTTGCTCAGGAAAGTATAAAGACAAGGAAAAGTTTCTTACCGTCCTTTTTTATTTCAGTCTTTACAGAGAGAGGCTATAGATCCCAGCCTCTTGGATAATGGCGTTGTCCAGAGTGAATCTCCACCCCTTCTCTCCCACTTCCTCATTCGTCACTTCTACGGGCGCTGCTACGTGCCGTCTGCCTTTCAGCTCTTTGCTCTCCTACTTTTAAGGTTCGCCGGGTTCTGGGAGATGGAGGGTCTGGAATGCTTTCTAAAGACACCGTGTCAGCCAGGTGTTGTTCTGGCTCTCCAATTATTTCCCAGCTTCTCCCCTCATCTGCCTCTGAGCTGCTACCTCCCTCAAACCCCTGCTGTTAATCTATATTGTCTTCCTCTTCCTCCTCCCTGGAAAGGTCAGGATGGAGAGCCGGTCTCCACCATTCCTCCTCCGCCCAGTCCCAGACACTCTCCCTGTGAAGAACTTGACACAGAACTGGCTCCAGTTCATTGGATGGGAGTCCTGTAACTGTAGAGCTGGATGAGAAGCAGGGCATCGCCAGGGAGAGGCTCAATTAAAGTGGCAATGTAACAAGGCCAGCTGTGGCCATCTCATGAGAGTTGTTCATGCATCTCTAAGGCTTATGGCATCCCGCAGATGCTGCAACTAAGATTCCAGTGCCTTCTCCCACCAACCCAACCACATCTGGATAAACTAGACTTAATGGAACATTGGTTCCCTTTAAAAAGCAGTGTTTGGAGTATACTGGAAAAGGAATTACCGTGAAACTTGCAATACAATTAGCAATTTACTAAAAGTTAGCCTTTTAAAATAAAACAATGTCTATATTATGAACAATATACAATTTACAACTAATCATATGGCTATACAAAGTGTTCTGTTTACAGGATCCTCTGGAGACAAAACATTACAACATTTCCTGGGGACGCAGGTGGCGTTGTGGTCTAAACCACCGAGCATCTTGGGCTTGCTGATCGTAAGGTGGGCAGTTCAAATCCGCACGACGGGGTGAGCTCCTGTTGCTCTGTCCCAACTTCTGCCAAACTAGCAATTTGAAGCTCAAAGTAAATAAATAGGTACCACTGCAGCAGGAAGGTAAACAGCATTTATGTGTGGTCTGGTTTCCGTCACAGTGTTCCGTTGCGCCAGATGCGGTTTAGTCATATTGGCCACATGACTCGGAAAGCTGTCTGTGGACAAACGCCAACTCCCTCAGCCTGAAAGTGGAGATACGGTAATACTGCACCCCATAGTCAAATTTGACTGGACTTAACTGTCCAGGGGTCCTTTACCTTTACAACATTTATGCCATATCTAATGTGCTTATAAAGATGTACAGATTTCAAATCCTCCATTTTTGCTGGGCCAGTCCATTCCAAAGAACATTTCTTCCTGATTTCAGAGAAAGGGCCAAATCAGACAAGACAATATTCACACAATTGACAGTTTCACTTTTTAAAACCATCCACATTTTTCCTAATGGCAAGAGTGGCTTCTCATCAGTTCTGGCCCTTAGGTTGCAATCTTATGCACTTTTCTGGGAACAAAGACCACCAAGTAACATGACTTAGTTCTGAACATAGTTCCAGTTACAGGTAGGTAACCGTGTTGGTCTGCCGTAGTCAAAACAAAATAAAAAATAAAAAAATTCCTTCCAGTAGCACCTTAGAGACCAACTAAGTTTGTTATTGGTATGAGCTTTCGTGTGCATGCACACTTCTTCAGATAGAGTGCATGCACATGAAAGCTCATACTAAGAACAAACTTAGTTGGTCTCTAAGGTCCTACTGGAAGGATTTTATTTATTTATTTATTTTTGTTTTAGTTCTGAACAAACATGCCTGGTAGTACCCTGGAATATGAATGCCCAGGTTGTTCCAGTATCACACATGTAAAGATGAAGTATTGTTCATCTTGTTCTAATTAAAAGGTTATAGGACTGTTGAAACAACCTGGAATAAAAAAACCAAGCAATTGCTAGCCTGTGAGGTACTAACATAGATGAGGTTAAATTTCATGCAAGTTGCTCATGAACCTTGAAATTCAGATCTCAAAACTGAGGCTCTGTTGCCCCAGACTAAGGCAGGCAAGACTTTTTAATGGAATAAAGGAGGAAATAAGCAAGGGACAGCCAAAAAGGGCTTTGCCTATCTGCATATCCAAGGTTGCTATGAAACCAGAGAACATCAGCCATGAAATCAGGCACTGAAAGAGGTCAGAGGTGGGGGCAGGGCAGGTTTAACCACATTCACGACCCATTGCACTATTACAGCCGTAGCAACTCATTGACTGAATTGATCAATAGATACTCTGAACCAGACATTCAGTTTTAACACTGTATTACAAAGTGTTTAATTTTTAAAAGACCAGCCATAAAATGTGCTTTGTTTGTGAAAGTTTCAGAAGATACAATATTTAGGGTCCAGAAGCACAAAAATATCCCCAGACTTAAATACATTAGGAACCACCTCAACTATTCCAATTTTTAGGTTGTCATTGAAGTCCAAACACACAGCAGCTTCTTTATTTCCAAGTAAAAGTAGACTGGTTGTTGAAATGTGCTCATTATTCTTAATAAGAGAGTTGGTGCTTAACTTTCTTTTGTGACAAGGCAATTTTTAAAAATAAATAAATGCCTTCCTCTATTGGGATTCTAGTTCAAAGTCTTGACTGCCTATCTCTTTCATTGTCAGAAAAGTCCCCTAAAATCAGGCCTTGGCACAACTGCACTGCTTTACTAACTAGACCTAAAAGAGCGAGAAGTTCTCCTGCTCAAGTTCTATGGAAATGAATGAGAGTTGTGCAAGAGCACTGTCTTCTTGCACAGTCTGCATTCACTTTCAATGGGATTCACACATAGCACTTTCCTGAGCAGACTATACTCTTGCTGTTTAAACAAATGATTAAAAAAGAAAACAGATAAATGAAACCTGAATCGATAGTGGCAAAGTGATTATTATAGACTTACATTTCCCTGAAAAGGCTGAAGCTTTTGCATAGATGCTGCCTGGTCACTATCTTTCCTAATGAACAAAATGGATACCAACAGATGGCTACCAATAAGCAGACCTTGATTCCCTAAGTTCAGAGGACTGGTCCAGAAGAATGTCTCCGAACAATGCGAACAGGCCACAACATAGCAAATGTACACCAATGTAAAGCAGTGCACATTGGGACCAAACGTCCTAGCTTTGCAAATAGCACCGATGTGGTCCCAAACTTGCAGTAATCTGTCAGAAAAGAATACAGAGATCCAGTGTGGTGTAGTGGTTAAGAGCGGTAGACTTGTAATCTGGTGAACCGGGTTCGCGTCTCCGCTCCTCCCCATGCAGCTGCTGGGTGACCTTGGGCTAGTCACACTTCTTTGAAGTCTCTCAGCCCCACTCACCTCACAGAGTGTTTGTTGTGGGGGAGGAAGGGAAAGGAGATTGTGAGCCGCTTTGAGACTCCTTTGGGTAGTGATAAAGCGTGATATCAAATCCAAACTCTTCTTCTCTTCTTCTACAGTGGTACCTTAGTTCTCAAACAGCCTAGTTCACAAACTTAGAACCCGAATGTCGCAAACCCGGAAGTGAGCATTCCGATTCTCGAAATTTTTTTGGAAGTTGAACGTGTCCTGAGTTCTGAGCTTCCGTTTTTAGTGTTGCGTTTCCGTTTTTAGAGAATTCACGCTGGTAGGGCCAGCGAGGAAAAGTGTCCCGGCAGAGCTCTGAAGCCCAGCCGCTTTGGCGTGAGAGAGGGAGAGAGATCAAAATATTGCACTGATTGAGGCGGTGGGGGGAAGCGTTTTAGGGGTAGTTTTTCAACAACCTGGAACGGATTAATCCATTTTGCATTACTTTCTATGGTGAAGCACGCCTTGGTTTTGGAATGTTTTGGTTTTGGAACAGACTTCCAGAATGGATTAAGTTCAAGAATCAAGGCACCACTGTAATAGAATTGTAGACTTAACAAAAGCAACAGAGAGCTGCCCTCAGACCTGATCCAGCCATTCCTGCAAACCTATTCTCTCGGCTTCCGGCTTCCTGGCAACTAAGCACAGAGCATGCCATACATTCCACACTGGCCAAGCATCAAAGCTGATTTTCAAAGGGACTTGAAGATCTGCATGTCAAGATAAAGTTGGGACAAAGGAAAATGAGAACAGGAGGGAATGGCACAGGAAAACAGTCCCTTTAAATTTCACCTGGCATGCCAAAGGGGTGAGAAAATTATAAAGAAGAACTCTGTTGGAGCAGACCAAACCCCCATCTAGTCCAGTGTTCTGTTTTCACAGTGACTGACCAGAATGAATGAATGAATGGGGAAGACTGTGTGCATGCGAATGAATGGCCCTTGACTCTGAAAAGGTTGACCCTGCACTAAATTCACACTGAAAAGCTTTCAGCATCCAACAACCTTAGGTGAAATACTACAACATTTTACTAGAAGCATTTGTTTTCAGTTCTTTAGATCAGTTTTCTTATGGCACCACACACGTAGTCAACATTCTTTTTGCGTCAACATTTTCCTGCCCTCCCTCCCTGGAGGGCGGGCAGCTTATTGACTGTAGTTTAATTTCTAATCTCACAGGATTACTTATCCTGGTCCCATTTCATTAACACAGGATCACCTTTCTACCATCAACGCTAGCAAAATACTAGAGCAACCATCTTTCTTTCTTCTATGACTAAAATTCTGGCCTAGAACACTCTTACAGTACACAGGCACCAACATGTGACTCTACTGGGCTGAATTGTACTAAATTGTTCCGAGACTGCTCTGTAAAATAGGACACTAGAATTTGTAATCAGCGCTTCTCACTTTTCACTTTCTAATGAAAATGAAAGGAAGTCCCACCCTTTTGTGCCTTCCAGTAAATGCTTCTGCCCATGACTTATCCATTCTTCTTGCTCAGCATACACCCTACTACAAAACCAACATTTAAACATTTGTTTTGATGCTTCCGCTAGTGAAGAATCCACCTCCTTGCAGTTATTTTTGTGCACCTTCTGTCGTATCATTCTTACTTTTTTCTGTTGTTTCACTTGAGCTGATCTATCAAAAGTCTGAAAAGTAAGTCTTTTATAATGCCGTTTCACACCGAGACAACGAATAGTTCTTTCTGATAAAACTGCTTTCAGGACATTGCCTTTGTACTTATTAATAACCTTCATGATGTTAATTATTTCTGCTGAATCAACATCAGGGTGATTTAAGACAACGACTGGCTGGTTACGATGAGGGCATTTTATTAGCTGATCACTTTTGAATGCTACAAGCCTAAGGCATCTCATGAGAGTGGGCACCACTTGAGCTGTTAGTCTCTTCTGGGGCAAACTGTTTGCAGCATGTACTCGCTTAGTTTTGTTTTGGGGCTCTTCGCCTTTTATGGCCCTTTTGCTTAACCCACTTGGGCTGCTGCCTTTGTGACATGACAACATACCATTTTGTTGGCCATAACAAGTGTGACTATGTGACACACACAGATTTCTACAAACCTCATTAGCTTCATTCTCAGCTGGCAGAGTTGGACCTTTGTCAAGTCTGGCAGAAACGCAGCAAGGAACTGGCCTTGGGATAAACATTTTGTTGCAATATCGAGAAGGGGATGGTGACATTTCATCCGCATTTTGTTTTTCAGTCGGGGCCTCAGAACTACTGCAGTCTAGCACTCTCAGTATAGTTCCTTGAGGAATGAAAGCCGGAGAAACAGTCTTTGTTTTCGTAATCACCCTGGTTTTAGTTTTAGCCTTTTTAGGTGTTTCCAATGGTTGTTCTTGCTTATTAGAACACTCATTAGAAAAAGCGGCGCCCTTTGGTCTCTGAGGAGAAGGCACGAGCTCTTGTTCAGATATCATATTTGAGCTAGTTTTTTCACTCTTTTTTCCTGGCGATAACATTTTCTCCTTAGAGGCTTGACTGTTGCTGTGTCTTAATGAAGCAGCTAATTGAGATTTCACATTCGATTCAACAGCAGACATCAGCTGAGCAATCTTTCTGCACAACAACGATGTGGACCTTTTCTTCTGTAATGTATCATCCCACTTAATTCCTTCCGGGATATTTACAGCGCCAGAGCTGAGGGAAAAGACAGATGAGATCACCGGACCATCTAATGAATCACCTTCATATTTTATATTGTGTGCTTCCAGTTCCATATTATCTTTCTTTCTTTTCACATTAATTCCATTTATCACACTTAAGACGTTCTCAGACTCCTCCGAAGCTAGAGACTTACTCTGCTGCGACACTGCAACTCTTTCAAAAGGGTGAAACAAATGGGAATCAAACAAATGTGTTTTTGCAGCTACTCTAAGCTCATTCCATTGTTCTTTCTTGGCGTTAGTTAAAGTGAAGCACATGTTGCCGAATACCGAGGAAGGTGGTAAGCTACTGTTTTTCTGGACAGTATCTAACAAATCATTTTGGGACTTGTTCTTATCTTCGGAAGAGGGAGCCACTAGGCATATGGATGGATCTGAATTGGAAGTTATATGTTTATTTTCTGAACATTTTCCCTTTTGAAAGAGTTCTGGGCAATTTGTTTTTTCAGAAGAAAACTCTGCTAAAGGTGGTATAAGATCATATTCTCTGTGTGTGTTTTCTTTGCAAATAGCATTTTCCTCCTGGGTATTTATCAAGTTGCAGTTCAAAGTAGTAGAAATGGCAGAATGCAGACAGTTCTTGTCGTTCTCATCATCTAAAGCACAGGACTCAAGAGTTGGGGGCACACAGTTATTTATTGTTTTTTCTTCTTGTTCTGCACACTGGTTTCCAGATTCTACTTTTTTAGATTTCATAGCTTCAGAGGTAGTTCCTTTCGGAGGAATGAGTTTAAGAATCAACTGCTGTGTACCATTATTTCTTTTAATTTCTACTATTTGTGCCAAACAATTATGTGGAACACAAAATTTGGTGGGTGCAACCACTGTTAATGGCATTCCAGGTCTTATAGGCCCCTTTTTTGGAGAATAAACTTCAACTTCCATCAATGCATCTTCATTTTTATGGATTCTGACATCAGATAGTTTATATAAATTTTTATCTTGTATGCAGGCTGTAATTTGACTACATTCATCATAGACTGATGATGAATCAATTTCAGGTATTTCATCTTTAATCCCACAAATCTGAGATAAACTTGAAGGTGTGCCCTGCAGAGAAGTTTCCAGCGCATGTTTCTTCCACTCCAAATTACGCTCTGATGAACAATTTCGTTTTTGATCAACTTTTGCAACTGAAATCATTTCTTGCTTCTCAGCTGCGTGTAATCTTTTCGTGTGTTTGACAACATAATCATTCCTAACTGCACCATAGTCACAGTATTTGCACTGGTATGGAAATCTTCCAGTATGTTTCACTAAATGCCTTTGGAATTCCCCTTTGGTGTAAGACACCCAATCGCACTGGGAACAAATAAATTTGATCTTTTCATGTTGAGCTACATGTTTCTTATGTTGCAAGAGATCCTTTGTGGAAAATCGGCATTTGTCACAATAATATTTGTCTGGCTGAAAGTTTTTTACTTTGAAGGCTCTTAGAGGCTTACTCAGGGACATTTTCTCTTGGGCTTCAGTATCCAATGCAACTGCAGGCGCAATCGGAAAATTGAGAGTGGACAGCACACTCAACGGGCACTTGCTACAGACATAGCAGTCGTCTTCAATATCTTGGCATTTCTGCTGATGCAACTGTAGTGCCAAAATGTCTTGCACACATCTACACTTAATACAACTTATTGGATACAATTCACTTTCCTCAGCTTCCTTATATACAAAATTGCAGTTTTCATCATTTGCCTTTCTTGTATTTGCTTTATCAATACTTGTTTGCTTTGGCAACGTAGTCAATGACCTAGGCCCTTTGTTCCCTTGGCTGGCAGTTAATATTGGTAAGACTTTTCTTGTTTTCTTCAGCTGCATTTCAAAAGCTGATCTTGCACCGATTCACCTGCTACAGATGTCATAGCCGCTCACATGTGACATTCATCCCAAAGCTGCTGCAAAGGAAGCATATGAAGAAGCGTTTCTAAATAAGCATATGCAACTCCTCACATTTTAATTCAACAACAATACTCACTCACAAGCAGTTTGCATGGAAGTAAGTCCCATGGATTTCAATGGAAAATTCTTCCAAGTAAGCGTGCTTGGATCAGTCTTTAAAAACTGTTGTATGAACATAGGGCTCTTCCTTATGATAGGGAACCCTGTTTGGATTTTTTATTTTTTATTATGAATTGCTTCCCATGAAGCATCCTGAAGCAATTAACAATCAATAAATATATAAGCACTATTTCAAATCGTATACAGATACAGGCAGAAATAAGAATCTCCACTTAATACATAAACATGCCCATATATATCTTCTGAAATCTTCTCCAAGTGTTTGACATGGTTTGAGATACAAATTAGCGGGGGGGGGGGGACCTGTGGCTTGGATCCAGAGGTCCTGCCAAGCAAACTATGAATGGGCTGTTTCCTCTAAAAGCATTCTGGAAGGCACCCTAACTCGCACAAGCAAGTTTGCAGGTGAATCAGATGAGGATGTAGACTGGGATGGGGAGGTCTTTGATGCACGCCCACCCCACAAGCAGAAGTGTCTTTTGTTAACACGGCAAGGTCTTCAAATTCAGCTAATTCAGAGGTCTGCAAAATTTCTGCTGAAATTCTCTTTTAGTATTACTGTGTGCTGTGCAGAAAGGGAACTGACACTCAGCAGTAACATATTCAAATTAGGAACATTAAATAAACTTGTGCAAGTGTGCAAATGTATTCTTGAAGCCCATCCTATGCATGTTTACACAGATCCTTCCAAGTTCAATTGGTCTTAAGTGCGTAAGATGGCAGCTTCAAAAGTTGAGGAAAAGACCAAATGATAATTGTATCTGGTAATAGTGACAGAAAATAAAGTTTTGTCAGATTATTGAAGCACAATACTGAAGCCAAGGAATGAAGTATTTTGAATGGGAAGCCAAATTAGATACATTGCCATGAAGCCACCAAGAAAATAATAGGTGTAAACACACACACCACCCCCCCATTTCAAAGATATGAAATAATCATTTGCCCTCGATCTGATGCCTGCACTGCATCAGATCGAGGGCAGTGCAGGCAATTCCTCCCCCCCCCCCCCTCCCAAGGTGCCAAGCTGAGGGGGTACAAAATAAAGAAAAAGCAACTGTACCAAAAGGAAAGATCGTGAAAAGAAGAAATATTTAAGGGGGGGTGCCAAATGTTTGACTTTGCCCAAGTCCATCCCTGTTGACAAATTATCTTGAAGAGGCAAAAAACCAAGTACTTTATGTAAGAAGTTATGTAAATATACATGCTCACCTGGAAGTTAATTTCATTGGGGACAGTGGGGCTTACATCCGAATGAAGAGTCTGCATCTGGGAGTCGATCTCTCTGGCGCCAGTTCTGTGCCTTGTGCCTCCCCATTGACCTGACCATGGAAAGGCACACAGTCGCGGATCCAGTCCAACCCAGACTTATGGGGACTTGAGCTCCGATTCCGAGAAAAGATCGGCGGGATTCCTCCGCCTCCGCCTCCTCTTCCTCTCTTCTCGCCCCTTTTCTCCCAAGGACACGAGATGCTGCGCTCCTCCGAAATGGCGGAGGGGCGCGCGCGGCGCTCGCAGCTCCGCGCCCCGCCGGGAGAGGGCAGCTCCGCCGCGCGCGCGCGCGCTCCGAGTGGCCGGGAGCGCAGCCGGGTGGCCGGGATCGCGAGGGCTCCGAGGAGAGAAAGGGGCTGGCGGGGGGGGGGGGGACAGGAATCCGGCCGTTCGAGAAAGAAAGAAAGAAAGAAAGAAAGAAAGAAAGAAAGAAAGAAAGAAAGAAAGAAAGAAAGAAAGAAAGAAAGAAAGAAAGAAAGAAAAGGTTAGGCAGCCCTCGCGAGGCGGAGAAGCGGCTTGGCCGGCGATGCTCGAGGGAGGCTCTCCGCGAAAGCGCCCGCCCAAGAGGCGCCTCCGTCCCTTCTGGCGGCGCGGCGGAGGAACTGACCTCAGCTCCCCGGATCGGCGGCGACGCCCCCTCCAGCTGCTCGCCTCCCCGCTCCCCTCCCCGCGCAGCGCAGCGCAGTGTTGGCTGGCGAGGCGCGAGTGCGCGCCGGGAAACTCCTACAACTCATCGCATCCGAGCGTTGGAAGGGAGCCCGTGGCTTATCTAGCCCGTGGGTCATCTAGTCCAAAGCACGAATCTGCAGCTGTCCCTTGCCGGGATCAACCTGCCTGCAACCTTGGCGCTGTCAGCCCCCTTCTCTAACCAACCGAGCTCTCCAGGATTGTTACGCGTTGCTGAGCTCTGCTGCGCTGCCTGGAGCCTTTTCCCCACTTACTTAGGAGCAGTGCTTTTTTCCTATTAAAAATAATAATAATGTTTAGGGGTACTCTCATTTTCCTACTCATATTGAAATACTGCCCCCTCAATGAGGCCAAACTTAGATTCACAAAATGTTTAGGGGTATGCGTACCCCCTGCGTACCGCCAGAAAAAGCACTGTTTCAGAGCAACAAGGTGGGGCTTCCTTTGGGAGAGCGTCTCCACTCGGCTCAACCCTCCTACCCATGTGTGTAACCATTGGGGAGCGGAGAGGGGGCAGCTGCCCCCCCCAATCAAGTGAATAAATAAAAATGCCTAACTAATAGTAGAAATTGTAGAAAGTCTGACAGATTTTTCTGAGCACTTGGGGTCAAAAGAAAGTAATTTAAAGCAACTGTTGAGACATTTCATTCCGAATCTGCTAGACAGAGCCAGACAGAGGACGGTGACAGGTGGGTTAGATTTTAGTAGTAGCTAGGTTTACATTTAGGGACCCAGGTGGCGCTGTGGGTTAAACCACTGGGCCTAGGGCTTGCTGATCAGAAGGTCGGCGGTTCGAATCCCTGCGACGGGCTGAGCTCCCGTTGCTCGGTCCCTGCTCCTGCCCACCTAGCAGCTTGAAAGCACGTCAAAGTGCAAGTAGATAAATAGGAACCGCTCTGGCAGGAAGGTAAACGGCGTTTCCGTGCGCTGCTCTGGTTCACCAGAAGCAGCTTTGTCATGCTGGCCACATGACCTGGAAGCTGTACGCCGGCTCTCGGCCAATAAAGCGAGATGAGCGCTGCAACCCCAGAGTTGGTCACGACTGGACCTAATGGTCAGGGTTCCCTTTACCTTTACCTTTAGGTTTGCATTTGCTGGTCTTTACCAAGGTATTGGGAGCACAGGATGTCTCCTCGGTGCCTTCCAGGATGTGTTTTTCAAAGAGGATCTCATAATGTGGATCTCATGGTATTAAGTAATACTAACATTCTTGGAAGGGCATTCCTAGAAGGACAGATCCTGAAGTTGAGGCTCCAGTACTTTGGCCACCTCATGAGAAGAGAAGACTCCCTAGAAAAGACCCTGATGTTGGGAAAGATGGAGGGCACAAGGAGAAGGGGACGACAGAGGATGAGATGGTTGGACAGTGTCTCGAAGCTACTAACATGAGTTTGGCCAAACTGCGAGAGGCAGTGAAGGATAGGCGTGCCTGGCGTGCTCTGGTCCATGGGGTCACGAAGAGTCGGACACGACTGAACGACTGAACAACAACAACAACAACAACATTCTTGGTCATGCCATGATTGACAGCGGAGGTTCCCAAACTTATTAGGCCTAGCACCCCCTTTTCAGAAAAAAAATACTCAGCGCCCCTCTGGAAATTTCCCTTTTTTAACTTGTTAGGACCTGTTAGCAGACTTTACTACCAATCGGTTATAACTTGCATTTTGTGTTTATTTGGAAAATAAAGTAATCACTAGTCCAGTGTTTCCCAACCTAATCTAGGCAACGGCACACTTGAATCAATGAAAAAATCTCACGGCACACCGCTCCTCCCCCACCCGGCTGCGCCGGGTCTCCTGACCCAGAGTTACCTCTGGGATCAGCTGTAGCGCGGCGCGCGCGAGGCTTCCGGTCGGGATTCTCGCGCGAGGCTGCTGTTGCTGCTGCTGTAGCAGCCAAGGGAGCAGCGCCGCCCTGGCTTCCGCTTCGCCGCCGGGCTCCAGCAGCGCCGCCGCCACGGTCCTGTGCAGCCCTGGGCTGCAGGTCCCTTTTTCCGCGGCACATCAGCCGGTGTCTCACGGCACTCTAGTGTGCCGCGGCACACCGGTTGGGAAACGCTGCACTAGTCTATGTTACATTGGTAAACATCATTATACAACAGATTAAACATTTTCAAAACTGGACAAGGAGGTGAAGTAGGACCCAGGATTAAAATCCAATGGGGCAGATCAAACTACTGTGCTTGCTAGATCTTGCTGAAGAGAAGTGCCACAGAACAGACTAGAGGGGTGTAGATTATTGTGGGAGAAATCAGTACAGTGAAATCAATATAAGAAATCAAGCAGGGGCATCTGAAGAAATCATTCTTTTTCGGTTTTCCTGTATTGCACAAAACACAGGCACAGCTGCAGTGCTCATCTACTGCTGAAACAGAACTGGTGTTTGAAGGATGTAGGGGGCATGGAAAGGTGAGTAGTGGAAATGGATGCTTCATCTACCTCCAAGTGTGTGGTGGTGGGGAACCAAGGCAATGTACCTGATGTCTTGAGTGGATCAATTTGGAGTTGCATTTTCCCAAACTTATCATATTATCAAGGAAATCCATTATTGCAGGGGTAAATCAGCTGGTACACAGCAGCTGTGTGAATGGGATGCAGCACTATTGTTTTCTAGATAAAGAGGTACTGGAACTCACCAAGATAAAGAGGTACTGGAACTCACCACGAACGCCTCCCTTGTTCTCTTATAATGCCAATGATGAGGTGATGACTGCTTCAAGCGGCAGGATCCACAGCGGCAGCAGATCCGGCCTCCAAAGAATGCATCTGCCGCCACTGCTGCTGCCACTCACTCCTTGGAGGCTGGATCTGCAGCTCCACCTTGGCAGCTCCCCACCCACCCTCACATGCCACCTCTACAACCTGTCAGTAAATAGGAGGGGATGCTGGTCTCCTCCCACCCACAGGGAGAAAATGACAGAGGCTGCCCTCTGGGGTCTTGTAGCCATGATTCAGAGCAGGTGACTCCCCATCCTCCATGATGGCCTTTGATTCCTGGTTCAACCATTGGGCAAGGTTGACCTGATTCCCTCCCTTGTTCCTGATGTAGATCTTCGTTCACTCCTTCTCCCTTGGGGGGAGAAGGGTGCCGTTTTGTGGTTCACCTTAGGTGCCAAAATGTCTTGGACCAGCCCTGGTGACACTACAGTGGTACCTCGGGTTAAGTACTTAATTCGTTCCGGAGGTCCGTTCTTAACCTGAAGCGTACTTAACCTGAATCACCACTTTAGCTAATGGGACCTCCTGCTGCCGCTGCGCTGCCAGAGCACGATTTCTGTTCTTAGCGGAGTTCTTAACCTGAAGCGTACTTAACCTGAAGCGTACTTAACCCGAGGTGCCACTGTACTTAACTGGAAATGCAAGCAGCTTCAAATATGGGACACAGGTGGCGCTGTGGGTTAAACCACTGAGCCTAGGGCTTGCAGATCAGAAGGTCGGCAGTTCAAATCCCCGTGACAGGGTGAGCTCCCGTTGCTCGGTCCCGGCTCCTGCCAACCTAGCTGTTCGAAAGCACGTCAAAGTGCAAGTACCGCTCCGGTGGGAAAGTAAACGGCGTTTCTGTGTGCTGCTCTGGTTCGCCAGAAGCGGCTTAGTCATGCTGGCCACATGACCTGGAAGCTGTACACTGGCTCTCTCGGCCAATAAAGAGAAATGAGCGCCGCAACCCCAGAGTCGTCCGTGACTGGACCTAACGGCCAGGAGTCCCTTTACCTTTATGGTATGGTATGGTATGGTATGGTATGGTATGGTATGGAATGGATAAGTCCTGAGAGAAGACAGAACATCTCTGGAGGTCTCACATGGTGCATTGGATTTGGCTGTTGGAGTGCTTCCAACTAGTGCTTCAACCTATAGATCTATATCTATTCTATATTCTGGAATTTCTGGGAAATGGTTTGTCTGATTGTTTGTTCTCTGTGCATTTGGACTTACCAAGCCATATCTGCTACAGCTTCTTTGATTTTCTTCTCCTGTTGGCATCTCCTCATCTGAGGGTGTTTCTGCTGCTTTTGCAATCACTGCTTCCTTACCTCCCTGCTATGCTCTTTAGACAAGACAGAGAGGATTTATGTCACTCCAGCTACTCTCCCCGTTTCTAGGCAGCCACGCATCTTCCAAATTGCCCCGGTCCTTTCTGCAGGCCTCCATCCTGCGTTTTCTTTGGTACTAGGTGGGCCAATTGCACCCATCCAGCTGCCGCATCTTCAGAGCAGCAGGAATCTGATATGAGAGAATAAATCCTTCAGAATATAGTACTATTTACTTCTGTGTAAACATGCATAGGATTGAGCCATTTTACCTCTCTTGTGCTGAAGTCAAGGGTCTTTTGACTGAGCGTCAATCGTTCAGATTTCTACAGTTATTTGGTATGACATTCTGTCAAAAGGAAGGTAAAATAAGCAAGGTAATGTAAAATATGGATATACAGCTAGATGCTGCAGTGGCATTTCTTAAAAGTATCCATGACTATATGACTTGATTGCTGCAACATTTGATAATCCCAGTAAGGCAACATTCCCTGAGCAGCATGTGATAAAAGAAAAACAGATTTTCCCTAGAGAAACAGCAGATGACCCCATTCTTGAACCAAAACACAAATTTCATATAGAATTCTTCGATGTTGCAGTGGATGAAACAATTGTTCACACAGAAAACAAACAGTGCCGTTTAAATACAAGTATGGGTTGGGTTCAGCAGCTCTGTGGACAACGCACTAGGGTTAGGCAGCCGTTCTCAGGTGGCGGCTCTGAGTTCGAAACTGCTGCATAATGCACAGTGCTGTTGATCACAATGACTGGAAGCTGCCCCAGCACTCCGCTTTTAATGCCACCACTGGGCCTGAGGGCGGTGCAGTTTTCTGAGCCCAGAAATTCATGCAAAACAGTTGCAGCAAATTGCCCCCTCTCTCTCACACACACAAAAAGTGCTCTCAGTTGCAACAGAGGCCTTCCTTGTGCTGTTGACTTGCATGCTTTTAAAGGTTGGCTTTTTATTTGTTTGCTTTTTTCAATAATCCCTGCCTCGCCTGCATTCGTTGGAAGAGAAAGCGAGAGGACAAAAACCACTACGCGACCAGATTTCTTCCACCTTCCCGGGGAGGAAGAGAGAGAAATCCACAGAAGGGAACACAATCCAGGCAATGCATCCCTCTTCGTCTTTTCCCCACGCCGTATCTCTGTGTGCCCTTCGCCCGATCAGACCACGCACGCCACGCACGCGGTGACGCCGGCCCGACGCGAAGCCCTTTCCCCCAGTTCTCGCTTCGGAGGGGGCGGGGCTTGCCGGGCTTCGGCGTCTCCCGCTCGGCGGCATTTCCGGGTCGGGCGGGCTCTAGCAGCAGCGTCGCCGTCAGCTGGAAGCCGCTCCTCCTCGCGCGCGGCGCCGCGGCTCGAGCAGAGTTGACTATATATGGTCAAAGCCAGGGGGAGAGGGCGAAAAGCTGCGCGGGCGGGCGGGCGCTTCCTGGTTTGTGCAGCTGGGAGTTGACGTCGCTGCTGCTGCTGCTGCTGCTGCTGCTGCTGCGGGAGGGAATTTGCAGCGCTGCGAAGCGGATTGTGGTGCTGCCCCCCCCCGCCTTGCCCGCCCCCCCCCGCACACCTTGGCCGTTCTACGTTCGCGGATCAGAGGCAGCAGCAGCAGCAGCAAGCCGGGGGAGGCGAAGATGCCACATGAGCTGAGTGAGTAGGCAGAGCTGCTCGGGCGCGGGGAGAGAGAACCGCCCCCCCCCCGGTTGTGTGCAATGCATGCAAGCGGCGCTGCTGCAGCAGCTTCCTCCTTCCGAGGAGGAGGGCGAGGAGCGTCGCCCATTTGCCCGCGCGGGGGCTTGGGCTCGCCCTTTCCCCTGTCATTCGGGGGGCGCGTTTCCGTAACCTCCCCAGGCGGGAGGGGGGGTGCTGCTGCTTGTGCATTCCGGGGAGAGGAGTTTGCATGGAATCGGGAGGGGGGGCGGCATTTACCCTGGAGGAGGAAAGAGAGCTGTGTATGTATGTATGGAACGCCACCCAGCCACCCGGAGGCAAAGCGCCTTTGCAAGCAGCAACGTTGCCCAGGACATTTTCCTCCTTCCTTGCAACATTCCCGTTTGCAATTGACCAAGTTAGGATGCGGGGGGTCTTTTCTCTGGTCGGGGAGTCTCCCCCCCCCTTGAAGTCTCCTCCCCCACCCCAGTACAATTTCCCCACTTAGCATTCAGCAACAGGTCAAATGGCAAATAAGCCTATATCTGGAGTTGTTTGCGCGCTTGTTTCTTGCTGGCCTCCCGTTGTTAATAGATGTGTCTTTTTTTCTCTCTCTCTCTCTCTCCCCCCCCCCCGGCCCCAATTTGTAGAAAGAGTGTTTGCCAGTCTCCCGCAGGTTGAGAGAGGCGTCTCCAAGATCATTGGAGGAGATCCAAAGGGCAATAACTTTCTGTATACGAATGGGAAATGTGTCGTCATCCGCAACATTGATGTAACGTACCCTCGTTTTTACATTGATTCTTACTGATGGTTTTCTTTTTAAGCTTTAATGCTTCTCCGTTGCTGTTCTATTGAGGTCAGGGATCTGTGACAATTGAGGAGGGCATTGGAGTGAAAGCAGAATGACTCACAGGAGCTGAGAATAACCAGAGAGATGTTGAGGCTGCCTGTGGAAACGCCCTGAAATCCTGCATGATAAAGGGCAGCATGTTTTAAATAAACAAGAAAGATAATAAAATACAAATAAAAGTGGAGTGGGGAGAAAGAGATCAGTGGTATTATGAAGTATTTTTCAGTACTGAAGTAAATATGGAAAGCTTATAAAATATTGAATGTATGAAAACATCCTATAAAAATTAAAGGGTATTTCTGTTCTCCTGATGTGTTTTTCCTAATCTGGTGAACAAATCCAGTGTGTCTCTCTTGCTTCATGGGAATATCTGTGTTTTGTATGAGAATATTTTCATATTTGAAACCCAGTTAGTAGTCAAAAATAGCTCCTTTTTAAAGTTTTAGCCATGAGGTAGGACTATAGTTGCAAAATACTTTCTTTGCTTACTGTCTTAGGACAGGATCATAGTAGACAGTTCCGGATACCTTAGAGCTATGATTAAAAGTAGAGCATTTGTGTTATAGTACCTACAATGTGGAATTGTCTTTCAGAGCTTTTCACAACCTACTGAGATCTATCTAGTATATATTTATTGGCACTTTGATACTTCTTTGTGACAGATCTTGAACCTGGTGAAGCAAACTTTTTAGTTTTGGTAACAACTGGGAAATTCATCTTTCTCTCTTGTATCACTGAAAGCAATGTAGCAATTTGTTACATCGGAGGTTTTGATGTGGTTTGGATTACTGGTACAGAACTCAAGTGTGGGGAGTTGGACATGTGATTGCTTATATTTCCTCTTTTAGGAAAAACACTAGTCATGGGAGTCACTTTAATTTCGGGTGTTGGCATCCGCATTCTAGAAACTAGAAATACATTTGGCAAAACTTAACATATGGCCATAAGAACATAAGGAGAGTCCTACTGAACCAGACCAAAGGCCAATCTAGTCTGGTACAGTGGTACCTCTGGATACAAACGCTTCTGGTTGCGCACACGTCAGGTTATGAGCTGCGCTAACCTGGAAGTAGTTGCTCCTGGATGTGAACTTTGCCCCAGGATGCAAGCAGAAATTGCGTGCCAGGGGCGCGCACGCAGCAGGAAGCGCACTTTCGCTAATGGCGCCTCATGTTAAGAACAGTTTCAGGACAAGAACTGACCTCCGAACGAATTAAGTTCGTAACCAGAGGTACCACTGTATGCTGTTTCGGTAGCCAGCTGGATGCCTATGGGAGGCTCATGGAACATGAGCACAGCAGCACTCTTCCCAATTGTTCCCCAGCAACAGGTGATTGGAGGCATACCACCTCCAGTACTCGAGGTTGTACACTGACATCGTGCCTGGTGGTCGCTGATGGTCTTCTCCTTCATGAATTTGCCTAAACAATGTTGTTAGCCATTGCTACACTTTGTGCCCAGTGATTGAAATTAGCCAGGCGCTAGGTACATTTTGTACCTGGCTTTCAACCACTTGTGGCAAAGTGAAGATGCCTGGGGCCCAGGATGGTGCCTGACATCTCCACCATCTGGAGGTGCATGCCTGCAGATCATTGGGTCTGGACTGTTTTCATACACTAATACCCCAGCCTCTAGAATTCTATCAGTTATATTTTATCTGTACAATCAGTATAAATTTCAGGAACCAAAATGCTTTTTCTGTGCTACCTGAGCACCAGCAGTCACCATTAAGAAAAGATGTTGGAATTTAGGCCAATATATATGTGGACTGTCCCAGGATCAAGGGACTTTTTCTTCTTTAAGCTCTCATCGTTCTTAAACTAGCTCAAGGTTGACATCTGAACTAGAGAGATGTTTAACTGAGAATCAATCACAGTCAATCCATCTAAGACTTTAGAGCCAAAAATGGCAACTAGAGATTTTGTTTTGATGACTGTAACCTTGGTTTAAGGAGCCATCCGGCACCTAGCTTATATATCTTGAGTTTCTAATAATGCTTGTGCAAGCACATTCAACAGCTTAGCTATGCGCTCTGTGAAGAACCAGTTCCATACCTTCTTGTGTCTGTCCTGGTCTTACCAAAATCATCATCCTAGCTGAGGCAGGGGGAAGAAATTGTTCCCACAGATGCTAGAAATATTCTGTGCACCTCTCAATGTGAAGTGTGGCATCAGACAAGACCCTGCGAGCCCCCTGTAGGAGGAGGGCTGTGGTCCTGGTGATCAAAAATCTTGGCTCACTACAAAATCTAAGGGGGGGGATTGTGGACCCATTGAAACCACTGCCTAATAAACATGGGTGACCAGACATATAATTTGGGCAACATATGTTTGTATTGTGCATAGATAGGAGCAGGAGGGCCATGCCTGTGCATTTGTGGACCAGAACCACCTCAGAGCATGGAGAATTTTATCTTTATTATGCTTTGCAACAGGTGGGTCTCCTGGCACAGCTAGGATGGCCGCTAGTGACAAAGATGAGGATCGTGCTTTTCGTTGTGTTTTTCATTTCATTACACTTTTAATTTGTATGCCACCTTTCTATGTTGCAATACACAAGGCGATTTACAGCAACAAAATATGCAACAAAGAACACGCACCTTATAATAATGTGATCCAATACAAAAAGCCGTAATAAAACATAACTTTAAAATAGAACGACTTACATCAAATAAAGTAATATTCGACAATCTATTAGAATATAATAGTACCCAATAAAATTAACCCTCAACACAGCAAATAATTAAACAAATTCACTCAGCAATTACAATAAATAATTACTAAACTGTGATCAATAAAAAGAAGTGCAAGTCAAAATGCATAAAACACCACAATACCAGTACATACAAAACCACATAAAAGGATCAAATTGAGAAACAAAGACACAGAACATATTAAATGGTTTTTTTTAAAAAAAAAAATCCCTTCTCTCTTCTCCCATTCAACTCTTCTCCCTTCCCAGCTGGGAGAGGCTACTTGATTGAGGGTGGGGAAGGCAAGGCTCTTTCTCCCTTCTTTGCACTTCCTCGCTGAGGAAACTGACTTCTGCTGAATTATTTTAGAGTCTTTCTGTAGGTTTTCTTTTGGTGGGACTTTTCCAAACAACTTCCAGCCAGGAGCACTGTGGACGTTTGTTCTTTTAGTAAAGAACTTATTCGTTACTTAACCTATGATAGCTATCTGAGACAGAGTGAGGAAGAAGAGGCATTCTGCCTGCTAAGCCAATATCTCTTCTTAAGCCAACGAATCCATAAAATTCTCATTGCATGCAACAAAGCCATGTTTTAAGATGTATCCTCTCTATTGTCCCATACCTTCATTCCTTCTGACTTGAATCGATAGGCTGAGCAAACCCGTTGCTGGATGTGGTCTAGAAGAGAAGCTGAATAGTTTCCTCATTGCTCATCTCTCTGCTTCCCAGAATGTGCTCAAAGGGCTTTACTGTGTGTTGGCAACTCGTCCCAGAAGCCTAGTGCAATGAAACCAATTGGCTTTGCTGGGGACGCTGTTTCTCAAAGCCACCTGGGCGCAGAAGACTAACTATAGAATGCGTTTCTTCCCCTTTGTCTTTCACCTATGGCTGCCAACGGAAGCTACAGGCCTTTCCTGCTACCCATTGTTTAGCTGGATTTGTAATGTTGGTTTATTCTTCTTGACGCGCCCGCCTGGCTTTTCCCTCTGGTCTCTTTGACTTCTTCCCAATGAAACCCTTTTAAATTTTGCAGCCTGAGTGTATTTGTGGTATGCTCAAGTGATTGGGTTCCTCTCGCGTACCTAGGTTACTTCGTAATGCAAGACACAAACGTGTCTCGGGGTCTTCAAGGAAAGGATGCCCCTTCACCCTGAGGAGCTAACTGGCTTGTATGCTGCGACCCGTTGCTCCTAGCCAGGGTCAGCAGACCTCCTGAGCCAGTCAGAGGGCACAGTTTTGGGGACCCCAGAAGAAAAACATTCAGGAAATCTTAGAATGTTGAGTCATTCAACTAACAGAAAGTGACAGGTTATAAACTACCGTACCATAAGCAAGTTTTCAGCTTGATAACCATCAAGCTCCTTATGCTGTTGTCTCATCCATAATCGGCAATTCAGATGTTTCTGTGCACCCCATTAAAGTTCCAAAAGAGTACTAGAAAGCTCCATAGGGGCAACTGTAACACTGGATTACCCAGTTGCATGAATATTTTACTTCTGTGGCCTCCTCTGCCAGCACTAAGTTACAGAGCCAGTCGCTGGCTGTTGCAGGTAGCTCTGGTTTCAGTCTTCCAAAAGAATAGACTGTGAATTGGAGGACTCCATAGCAGGATGTGTGTTTTAGGATTCAGCTAATCTTTTCCCCCCTTTTCATAAGAGGGTCTGGAATCCTTACTATCGCTTTCAGAGATTTCCTGGTATCTTAACTGGTTTCGGTGACTTAAAGTGGGATTCTCTTGCATGTGCTTGTGTGCTGCCTCTTGCGCAAAGAGCAGCTACCGGTACGTGCTACAGAAAGATGACGTTATTGTAGCCTCAATACTAGCCTTCAAATAAGGTGTTGACTTAAACAACAAAGAATATATTTGACTTCTCAGAAGTCTTGGCCTAATCAGTAATATTTTCTTTTTCTCCTTCTGGAAACGGCAGCTATGGTAGGATAGGATAGGCGGCCATTTTGCTAGGGTATTTGCTTGTAGTCCTTCATGGTCAGTTGGTGTCTCGTATGAAAGCTCACGGGTGGATGGTTTTTAGATGTGGAGATCTCATGAATGTTTTGAATCCATTGGCTTCCCTTCCCCCTTCTAAGGAGAGGTGGTCAGAGGCAATGGGGAGTGGGAGAAGAAGTCGTTCGACAAGTCTGAGGCAGAGGGGAGATCCTGGTTCAGATCATTGCCCTTAGCGGTGGTTAAGGTGCTCAAAAATGACTCATGTTGGACTTAGGAGATTTTCTACCACATATGAGAAGAGGACAGTGAAAACTTCCACTGTGACTTCAGAAAAAGCCACAGCTGCACATTAATCTGTGGTTCTAACCATTAATTCAACTCTACGGTTCTATGATTCTATAAGTAAGCTAGGTTCTGAAACCATGGTTTGAGCCTGGTTTGTTTGAACAAGCTGTTGAAAGGTAAACTGCTGCCCCTTCCCCACAAAAAAAACTTTTCTGGAAGCTTTAAGCATCCTTCCCTCAAGTGTGAAGGGGAGCGTTGGGTACAGGATTTCTTCTCTGCTTTACAGCTGCATCTGAACTAGGTCTGAGGATATGATGACTAACCAAGGTTAGAAGTGCATGCATCCAATAGCATAGGCAGCAGTCAAATGCCGAGCTCCTCTCCCCGCCCATGCTGCATTTCAGAGTTTCTTTACTTCTGAATCCAGACAAATTGTGGTTAGTTTAGAATCGTAGGATTGTAAGCATTGGAAGAGCCCCCAAGGGTCATCTAGCCCAACCCCCTGTAAAACAGGAATCTCAGCTAAAGCATCCATGACAGATGGCCATCCAACCTCTGATTAAAAACCTCCAAGGAAGGAGAGTCCACAATCTCCAAAGGGAGTCCGTTGCACTGTCAGACTGTTTACTGTTAAAAAGTATTTCCTGATGTTTAGTCAGAATCTCAATTCTTGTAACTTGAAGCCATTGGTTCAAGTCCTCCCCTCCAGAGCAGGAGAAAACAAGCATGCTCCATCTTCCATGGGACAGCCCTTGAGGTATCATATCTCCTTCCAGTCTCCTCTACATATATTCCAGCTTGTCAATACCCTTCCTAAATTGTGGTGCCCAGAACCGGACACAGCATTCCAGGTGTGGCCTGACCAAGGCAGAATAGAGTGGTAATATTATTTCCCTTGATTGGGACAGTAATCTTCTGTTGATGCAGCCTAGATTAGCATTAGTTTTGTTTGTTTTTTGGCTGCTGCTGCTGCATCTCACTGTTGACTCATGTTAAGCTTGTGTTCCACTAAGACACCTAGATCCTTTTCACATGTACTGCTTACAAGCCAGGTGTCCCCCATTTTATATTTGCAGGTGGTTATTCTTGCCTAAATGTCCCTATTGAAATTCATTTTGTTAGTTTGGGCCCAGTTCTCCAATCTGATAAGGTCATCTTGAGTCACGATTCTGTCTTCCGTGGCTTCTTCTTTGGCGACCACTCGTAGCCAAGTAAGAGTGTCTTCCATGAACACAGTCTTAACGGTGTTTCCATAGGTGACTGTGGAGGCCAATTCTGGATCCACAAGTCCTTCCACAGTGGGGACATAGGTTTCCGGGCAGGAGTTGATCACGGTGAGGGTTTGCCAAGTGTGCCCTCCTCTTAGCACGTTTCTCCCTTTCGTCCTGAGTTCGATTGTCTTCAAAGTCCATGACACCTTTTATAAAGGCTGTTCTCCAATTGGAGCACTCATAGGCTAGTGTTTCCCAATTGTTGGTGTTTATACTACATTTTTTAAGATTTGCCTTGAGAGAGTTTTTAAACCTCTTTTGTTGACCACCAGCATTATGTTTTCCATTTTTAAGTTCGGAATAGAGTAGTTGCTTTGGAAGGCGATAATCAGGCATCCAAACAAGTTGATGTTGAAGAATCATTGCTTCGACACTGGTTATCTTTGCTTCTTCCAGTACACTGACATTTGCCTGTCTTCCCAAGTGATATGTAAAAATTTTCGGAGACACTGTTAATGGAATCTTTCAAGGAGTTGGAGATGGCATTTATAAGTGGTCCAATGCTTCACAAGCAATACAGTAAGGTCCTCAAACACTCTGCACTCTCGCAGAGCTCAGGCGATGCTGGATTTTGGCATCAATGATGACCCTGGTGGAAAAATAACTGCCCAGGTAGGAGAAGTGATCAACAGTTTCCAACGTTACACCATTGAGTTTGATTTGTGGCGCTGCAGAGGGGTTTTGTGCTTGTTGGTGCAGCACTTTGGTTTTTTGGATGCTGAGCGATAAGCTATTCGTAAGCTTCTGCGAAGAATACGTGGCATTAGCTACACCTCCCTGTTTGGTTTCCTCTGCTACATTGATGAGCTTCCCCTCAATTCCTCCATCCAAGTCAGCCATGCTGGCTGGGTTCAATGTGAGTTGGGAGCCCAACAGCATCTGAAGTAGCCACCACTGCTGTAGAGAAACAAGCCAACTTGGCAAGCTATAGCTATGACCGTGACTTGTTTCCCTTAACCATGTCTCCATGTTCTTTCTTAGGCTCTTCTCCACTTTCCCCCCAAGGCTGCCTGTCCCTTTCTCCTTGGGACATTAATGCTTCTTGTGGGTGAACTATTTATTTTATTGATTTACAACCTGCTTTTATGAAGATCTTCCCAAAGCGGTTTACAAAATGCAGACAAATATAATTTAAAACAAATAAAGCATTCAAGGCATGTGACTATTACAGGCCAGCACAGAAATAACACAATAACCTAGCATGAGTTAAACAAAACAAAACCCAGATCACAACATCATTTCTACAGCTCAATGTATAATTAACCACTGAAGGCTGCAGCAAAGAAGTGGGTCATCAAGACCAGGGCTTTTTTTCAGCCAGAACTCTCTGGAACTCAGTTCCAGCACCTCTCAGGTAGACACCATTGCCATTATAAAAGAGCAAGTTCATGGTGAGTTCTGGCACCTCTTTTTCTATAACAATAGCACTGATCAAGACCCATTTTGAAAAGTATCAAGTCATGGGGCTTGTCTGATATTGCATGGAATTGAATCCACAAATGTTTTAATATTTTGGCGGTGGGCAGCCTGAGCTTTGGCTTGGTGTGATCTGGTGCCCAAATCAAATGCATTCCTCAACTTAACTGCTCACTAAACTGAGAACTAAAGGGTGGTATATAAGTCTAATAAATAAAATAAGATAATTGTTCCATACAGAGATGTAAAGCATCATTATTTGAAATTGATAGCGGTATATATTATAGCAATAGAACTTGGGTATCATTGTTATATAGCTAGCAAGCTGTGTGTGCGTTGACTGGGCAGATTGCGTTAAATTTCCATGTGTGGACCTTGAGGGATACTCAGCACTGTGCTGCTGATTCATTGGAACTCTGACTCAGTTTCCTCCTATTAAAAACAAAAGGATCGTGAATGTGACGACTGTGCTTTAGAGATGTGATTCCTGCTGAGACTGCTTTTAAATTTCTGCTTGTAGTTCTGTGAGTTCTTACAATGCTAGGCATTAATAAATTTGATTAGAAAACATATTTCTATAAAGCACTTTTAGCTGTGCCACCTCCTGCATTGCAGGGGGGTGGATGCTGGGGGTCGCTTCCAACTCTACAATTTCATGATTCTGTACTTTGCACCTGTTGAAGATTCATATGTGCCCCGTACTGGGCTGGCCCACCCATGAGGCAAGGTGAGGCAACTGCCTCAGGCAGCGGGATCAACCAGGGTAGCAGATCCCAATGTCAATATTTCTCTCCCCTCCCCATGTTCCTCACCCCTTCTTTCCTTGCGCCTTTTTGGGGTCCATCTCGGGTACCAAATATTTGTGGCCAACTCCAGCCTCATATACTTGCTTTAAGTCTGCAGAAAGCAGCCAGATGCTGCCTCCAGTCCAGACAATAGCATTGGGACTGTGCTTGTAATTGCTTCAATACATCTGTGAAATATCATAATTTTATAAATTGGGAGATTGCTCTTTCCTATGGCGGGGCTATGTTTAATTTCAGCACAGCTGGTCAGTAGTTTCCTTGCTTTTTCTCTCTTCTGTAGTTGAGACTTTTTTAAAAAAACCAATGCCTGCCTCCATTTTTAAATCGGAGGTTTAAAAAACCTTTGGCCCTCCATCATCCATCAAACTCTCATCATCCCTAATAATAATAATAATAATTTATAATTTATACCCCGCCCATCTGGCTGGGTTTCCCCAGCCACTCTGGGCGGCTTTCAACAGAACATTAAAATACAACAATCTATTAAACATTAAAAGCCTCCCTAAACAGGGCTGCCTTCAGATGTCTTCTAAAGGTTTGGTAGTTGTTGTTCTCTTTGACATCTGAAGGGAGGGCGTTCCACGGGGTGATCATTGGCCAATCTGGCTGGGCCTGTTGGGAGCTGCATCCACACAGCATCCAGAGGTCCACAGGTTAGCCACCTGTGTTTAAAAACAATTTATGATGAGACTTGGTGGATGGGAGACCCTGTCAAACAGAATCCTCTCAATTGTGAATGATTTGATAAATCTGGGCTGTTTTGGAAGACTTGGGTGTTCGAACTTCAGTCATAGATTGCTGAATACACAGTTGGCGGCTCTCATTGGTGAGATTGCGACTGTTGTTTGGCTTCAGTGATGTGGGTTTTCTCGAAGACTTTGAAAAGAGAAGTATGATGAAACCGTGCACTTCTGAAACTGGAAAATGTTCTTTGGAAAAGCACAGCAGTGGGAAATTCTCTGGAAAATTTCCACCCCATATCACTGGCTAGTCAGTCACATGTGGCAATATTGGGACCTTCCTTCCTGCACCCAGCCTTCCTCTATTTGGGGTGCATTTGTGTCTGCATGTTCCCTATTCTCCATCTCTTCAGCGTACTAATTCCACATTTGGAGCCTAGGCATGCTGCAGAGTTTGGACAAAGGCCACTGTGCCGTCTGGTGTGGTGAGGGGCTAGAGAGAGCGGACACAATTTGTCACTGCATGTAGCAAATGTGTCTTGCACAAGGCTTGTGCTTCCTTCTAGGAAGGCAGAAGGGATGTCAACACTGTGACATTGGCTTGACCAATTTGCAATCCTGTTTAATTAAGCAGGAGAGTGGTTAGTCATTCAGAAGCACCAGCATTGGTACTGCACTCTCAGACCTGCCAGTCCAACATTTAATCTCTGTATGGCACTGAGACTGTAGCCTTGACCAAGAAACTCAAAGTCGGAAAAATATTGTTTGTTAGATCTTGAAGCATCCACTAGTACCATTCATCATGAGGTGTTGGTGACATGGCAGCTCTCTGTGGGGCTGTGTTCCAGTAATCTGGCTTCTGATTGGAAGGGAGTTCCCAGAGCTGAAAATGGATGCTTGCCAGTTGTTCTTTTGGACCGACCTCTGGGCTTCTGCTGAAGTCCATCTTGTTTCAACCCTTCTCTCAACCTGGTAGTTGCAGATAATTTTTCTGATTTCTCTATCAGTTGAGAGGGACTAGGAGCAGCAGATGGGAAGCTTCCTTGAATACTTACTTGAAAATATAACTCTTTTATAGAATCCAGCGATTGCTGACATCTACACTGAACATGCTCATCAAGTTGTTGTTGCCAAGTATGCTCCCAGCGGCTTCTACATTGCATCTGGAGGTATGGTATTCTACTAGTATCTGTGTCTGCATAGTGCAATATTGCTTTTACCAATTTTACTCCAAATGGGGTCCATTTATAATCTGTGGTGGAAATCCTATGCCATTTTAGGTCATAGATTTCAGTGGGCTGAAGTGTGCCTTCCTCAATATTGGCTTGTGGTCTACAACATTGCTTAATATTGTCATTGAATGTGCCTCTCTTAATAGTGTACTATGAAGGCTAAGAGACTGAGGCATGAATCTGGAAGTCTCCGGTTTGAATCGTGTGTCTGCCACAAACTCACCAGATGGCTGTAGGCAGGCCGCAGCACCCACTTGCAATATGCAATATTGGGATAGTGATACATAACTATCTTACAAGATTGATACAGTGTACGGATTTCAAGAAGAGAATGTATTTCAAGTCCTTTGAACACTCTAAAGCAGGCATGGCCAAACTTGGCCCTCTAGCTGTTTTGGGACTACAACTCCCATCATCCCTAGCTAACAGGACCAGTGGTCAAGGATGATGGGAGCTGTAGTCCCAAAACAGCTGGAGGGCCAAGTTTGGCCCTACTGCTCTAAAGCAACATATAAATGTTTGCGTCTTGAAATGGTTATGCACTTGTTTCCAAATAGAACTTGTTTGTTTTGAGCCTAAAACTGAGGTCACTTTTCAAAAGCTGCAGCAGTTTTCCATTTTCCACCTTGAAGATGAGTTTAAAACCCTGCAAAGTGCTTTTGCATATAGTATCAGGAATTCTTCTCCTTGCCCCATCTATATTCCCAGGAGCGCAATACTCTCAGCTGTTCTGCCTCAGATGTTGTGAATGTAGCCATAGCTGTGCTGTGCACACTCAGCATTAAAAATGGATTCTGTGAGCGCTATAAATTATGCAAATTAAGCAGCTGGTCATGGGGGAGGGCCAGGCCACCCAAGCTCCACCTCCTACAAGTTAGAGATGTTGCTTGCTCCCCTTGGCTTGTGAGCCAATGCTGCCAACATACCTTTTAAGTCTCATATTCCCAACCACAATGGCTGGAAGTTTGCTTTTATGGAAAGGCCAACTTTCAAAAGAGAACACTGTTCACACATTTTGCAGTTGTGTAGAATCACAGAACACACAATAGTTAATTTTAGATTCACTGCTCAGGGGAAAATAACGTAATTTCAAGAGATGTGGTCTCTTGCGCTTCTTAATACTAGCTTGCTCTTTACTTGATCTGCATCTTAACTCTCTCTAGACCTAAATTTGAGGCTTAGTTAATGATAACCCTGTGCATGGTGATTTTCAGTGGAAAGCAAAAGTAGATGAATCCCTGTGCTGAAGGTACTTGCAGTCTAAATTCTCAGGCAAATAACTCAAGGAAGAAGCAAGCTTTTTTGGGGGGGGATGCATTTTCCATGTTGTCAAAGATAGTTGCACGCTAAAACTGAGTGTTTAGAAGCATGTGAACATGGTAAGAAAGCTTTGACCTGGCCTAGTTCCCATCAGCAATATTTGACTTTGTATTATCACAGACTTTAATCAGTGATACGTGGTTTCTTATGAATTCCTTTGATGTCCATACAGAAGTAGCATTTTTCCGAAAAGAGTATATTGGTTTTTACTGTTTCCTCTGAATAATCACAATCCTAGGGACCAACAGACATTGAGAATTTGGTTTTGCCCAAATTCCACACATTTCACAACTTCCGGTAAGACAACTGCCCTATATCAAGAAGAGGAATTGGCTTCCAGCAATGATCTCCAGCCTACACTGATGTCACTGGAAGTCACACTAGCAGTTGAAGGCCCTTTGCTGCTTTCCAACTGTATTGAGCGCATGAGGAGTTTGACTCCTCTTATTCCTGGCCAGTGCAAATGCCTTGGCTTGTTATGCTATTGTGAGATGCATTTGAACATGGCTGTACATACAGAATTTTGTTTGCTATCTTTCCACAGTTAAAACCATGCTCAAGGCAGCTTACAACATGAAAAAAAAGTAAAATTACAAACTTAACAAGTAGTCATAAACAAAAAATATATATCAAAAAGTACACGACGCAAAGTTGAGCCATTTCAACGTAAATCATAAGATGATCTAAAAATAAAGATACAAAAATTAATATCGACAACAGCAACAAAAGCCCCTTAAACCATACCCCAGTCCAAGGGTCTGTTCAGCAGCCTCGGCTTTTGTAGCTGGAGTCAGTCCAGGCCCTGCCTTCCCAGGCCAGGTGGGAAAAGGCCTGCAAGGCAGGGACCAGGTTTTCCAGGACTCCCAGCCAAGATCTAAACAAGATCTAAACATGGCTGTAGCATGCAAGACACCATACATGTGCACCTCCACTCCATTGGAGGGAAGAGGATTGTGTCGATTCTTCTGAGATTCTGTCTTGACTTACTGGCATTTGCAACCCCATTGTCTAACTTAAACCTAAAATTGGAAGATTTGGCTATTTTGAATGTGAAGGTTATTCTTGAACAGTAGGAATTTGTGCAGCCAGTGATTAATGGGAAAGACAATATCTTGGTAGATACTGTTCTTTTCAGGCACTGCTGCCTTTCTCTACTGAGCTCCAAACCATCAGAGATAGAAATTACTCTTTATTTATTTAGTATTCTTTCAAGCTCCTTGGAGAGTTTGGAGACCACCTCCTGATTAGACTTCAAGATGCAGCCTGCACAGCGATATGGAAATGAGAACCTTGGTTTCACGAACATGTGCCGTGGCCTCCATTTTAGCAGACAGCTATTGCATAGATCAGGAAACCCAAGGAGGAGGTTAAGCAAGCTACTGTCAAAACAAGAAAGATACTGTGTTGAATTGCAATGGCTCTTCCGGGGTTTTTTGCAGAGGCCTTTGGAAGTACATTTTGGTTACTCGGTGCATGATTTTAGAAATAATAGTCCAATAAGGTTTTGAAAGGGGACTTTAGAAATGTAGAAATGCATGCATGCCTTATGAACAATGGAAACACAATTGAACACTCCTTAAGAGGTAGAGGTAAAAAGCAATTGAAAATTAGATAATACAGCTTAGCATCTTGATTCAGGTCTAAAGATATGTCAGGTATAAAGATGGAGGGGTGGATGGGTTGGAATTTCACTTGTCCTTCTGTGTAAGGGAGGGGCTGAGATTCAGTGGAGGCTCCCGCAGAAGGTGAGGAAGGAAAGATAATTCTTGCCAAGCTCTTCCTGCAGTCAGTTTTCAGGAGAAGGTATGGAAAATCTCCTCCTAGGCAAAACCAAGAGCCGTGGTGTGCACATAAGCCCTGCCTGAGTGTCCCTAGGTGGGCAAGCTGCTCTTCAGATCTTTGTGCAATAAGTGCAAAGGTCTGGAGAGGATTTTAAAGTCTCCCTGTAATCCCCTAATAAGTCAGGGTCCCCACTCACAGAGAGACCTCTAAGTGGTTCAGTCGAACATGCTTAAATCCTCTTAAGGCTTTCTGTGCTAATCACATGCCAGGAAGTGTTGCAGGCGAGACGTCTACCAATGTCCCTGCCACATCCTTGGTTTTGCTTCTTGCATGTTCAGCCAAATGTAGTCAGCATTGCACACAATCAAACACCTGCAGTTTCTCCACGAAACATTTATAATAGTCGCCACGTCATTGTGGTTTGCAGAAAGAGTTTAGCATTCCTAACGTGCACACTGGCAAGTTTTCGCACGCCTGAAGATTTGAATGTGGCAAAGTGATGGTCGTGCGGCAACTAGGTCTTTATGGAATGGTGACTTTTATGTGTATTGCTGTGCTGTGACAGATATTTCCGGAAAGCTTAGGATTTGGGATACCACGCAGAAGGAACATCTATTGAAGTATGAATACCAGCCATTTGCAGGAAAAATAAAAGACATTGCATGGACAGAAGACAGCAAGAGGCTTGCTGCTGTCGGGGAAGGAAGGGAAAAGTGAGTAGAGAATCAAAGTATTAATTTTGCACATTCCTGCAGGAGAACTTGGCTTATTCTTGTGTTTTAATTTCCAGATTCACAGTTGATAGCTGATCATTTAACAGCTAGAGATCTTTTAATAGCTCACATTATTGGAAACCATTTCCACAAGGAAGCCACATGGTTTTTAAATGGCATTGAGCAGCAGTAGCAGGAGTTTTACACATGTAGTGGTCCTAATGTCATAGTCTTGGACACAGTAAAGGATCCCACAATCCAAGGAAAGCTGCATTCAAGCACCTCCTGCTGAAAGTGCTTCCTAAAATTCTCCAAAGCCCTGGAATGCAGCACGAGAAGGGAAGGGTTGGCATGAGAACGGCTTAAAAGGCGCAAGCATCATTGCCTCCTCTTTTTAAGCTCGGCCTGATCCTTAAAGAGCATTTAAGATTATTAACATTGATAATCTTAATGGGTAATGCCCGGTTTGTAGAGCTTCTCCCTGGAATGAAAGGCTGCCGCAGCATCTCAAGGCACAGAACAAAACAGAGTGTCAGTTTTATAGAAATAAATGCACCTCAGCCCACACTTTAGCAAAGCTCCAGTCAACCACTTCTTCAGAGATCTTTCACCTTCATGGTTGCGGTTCTGCTGCAGAGTAGTCTGAGGTGAATGTATTTACACTGTGTTTCGTCCCATGCCTTGGGATGGCATAAAAGCTCTTTATTCCCTTCTGTGGAGCCTTAAAATGTAATATGTATAATACCTTTTCCTAAGAATACAGTGGTAACTCGGGTTACAGACACTTCAGGATACAGACTCCGCTAACCCAGAAATATTACCTCGGGTTAAGAACTTTGCTTCAGGATGAGAACAGAAATCGCGCGGCGGCAGCGGGAGGCCCCATTAGCTAAAGTGGTGCCTCAGGTTAAGAACGTTTTCAGGTTAAAAATGGACCTCCAGAACGAATTAAGTTCTTAACCCAAGATACCACTGTATTTGTATGGCACTTAGAGCTCACACATAACTAGAACAGCAGTTTGTTTGTTCTTACAGTCAGTATAGATGCAGGAAACTCACTGAAAATAAGGCCCATTACTGCTTATTTGGCAGTACAGTCGTACCTTGATTCTCGGACGGAATCCGTTCCGGAAGTCAGTTCAACTTCTGAAAACGTTTGGAAACCAAAGCGCGGCTTCTGATTAGCTGCAGGAGCTTCCAGCACTCAATCGGAAGCTCCGTCGGACGTTCGGCTTCCAAAAATAGTTCGCAAACCAGAACAGTCACTTCTGGGTTTATGGCGTTCGGGAGTCAAAACGTTTGAGACCTAAGCTGTTCAAAAACCAAGGTACGACTGTAAATAAAACTCTTGCCAGTTCAGCTCTTGTGCGTTAAAATGATAGGAACAGTCTCTATAATTCAAAATAGCTTCAGATGACTGATGCTTATTATATTTTTGTTACTTTAGTTGTTACAGTTTTGTTTTAATTACTGCTATATTGCATTTTACCATATGTGCACTGCTCTGCATGAGGGAAGGGAGTATATAAAGAAAAATATTAGAGTGTTGCTCCTTTATCTATCAGTACATGAAGCAAGTGCCCTATTTCGTCACATTTTTTGTTTATGCATAACGGGCAAAGGACTTGAATGCCATAGGGAACGAAGCTAAAACTGCACAAGATTAACTGGGCAGTCTAATTTCTGTTGCTTAAATCCACTCAACATACTGGCTGTGCTCAATACATTAAGTCCTCTATATAGTCCTCATTCTATGTGACTTGATTTGTTTCTCCTTAATAGATTTGGGGCTGTGTTTCTGTGGGATACCGGCTCTTCAGTAGGTGAGATCACCGGCCACAACAAAGTGATCAATAGTGTGGATATTAAACAGACCAGACCATACCGCCTCGTGACTGGCAGTGATGACAACTGTGCTGCTTTCTTTGAAGGACCACCGTTCAAATTCAAGTTTACAATAAGTGTGAGTTGTCAATCTTTGCCACCTGTGTGCCGTCTGTCTTTGAGATCCAGCTCTCTCCCCATTCCTGCACAAGCAGAGAGCAGTCTCTCTCTCTCTCTCTCTCTCTCTCTCTCTCTCTCTCTCTCTCTTGTGTTTCGGGGAATAGGCAGCATTGCATTTCAGCGGCAGCCCTTTGCACTTCATGGTGGCGTTGGAGGAACTTAAAATCCCCGTGTGCAAGCATAAGATCAGCCATGCTATCATGGAGCCAGCACAGTATTTTTCAGAATTACAGCAGGTCTAAAGTCTTGGGACTCTAGAGCTTTCTCTGCAATTAAAGCAGGATTGCTTATCTGCCCAGGGAGAACGTTAAAGGTTTTAATAGCTGCAAGCAGTTGTCTTTGCAGTGCATGCTGACTAGTGTGCAAACCATAGCAAATTGCATTCTTACTTACACCTTCGGAGGTGACTTTCTTAGCCCCTTCGCCTGTTACTTACACGAAGGGGTTTCCACCAGTCAAGGGGCAGTGGAGTCACACAGCTTCCCCTCATGGCTCCCAAGGAAGCCTATGCGCCTAGTGAGCTATGAATATAGGCTTTCCTTCTCCAGACAACCATAATTTGTAGGCATCGGGGAAGGGTCTGGGGAAAAGCTGTGCAGCCCACTGCCCCTTGACCACATGAGCCCCCCTTCAAGCAGGCAAGGTGTCTGTTGCTACTTACATTTTTTTTCACGCACGCTGTTTAAGAGTATGAAGATCAAATACATTGACAGATAGCTCTGTATTATTTTGCCCTATACCAGAGGTAGGCAACCTCAGACCCATGGGCCGGATGCAGACCAATCGCCTTCTCAATCTGGCCCACGGACGGTCTGGGAATCAGCATGTTTTTACATGAGTAGAATGGGTCCTTTTATTTAAAATGCATCTCTGGGTTATTTGCGGGGCATAGAAATTCGTTTATTCCCCCCCCCCAAAAAAAATATAGTCCGGCCCACCACATGGTCTGAGGGACGGTGGACCAGCCCATGGCTGAAAAAAGTTGCTGACCCCTGCCCTATACAGATGTAGCTTTCATCATATTCGGTGGGGCCAATGATCTGGGTTATAACTGCAAATCCAGATCCACATAAGCTCTGTGCACTGAAAGCCATGTTCAAGGAAAGGCCTATATACCTGCACACTCATTATTTTAAAATGCAGAATTGGTGCACAGATGTTAATACTTCAGGACCACCTCTCTTCCCGTGAGCCATCCAGGACTTTGCAGTCTTCATCCAAGTTCCTTCTCTGTGTGTCTCATGGCTACACGATAACAGGTTTTCTCAGTGATGACCCCTGTTTGTGGAATGTTTCCCCCAGAAAAATGCACTTTATGCCATCATTGTCCATTTTTAGGCACCAGCTTTATAGTTTTATTTACCCTTATCTTTTATTGAGATGTTGGATGAGCATTTTAGGACTTTGCCCCGTATGCTGTTTTTTAATTTGGCATTTGATTGCTTTTGCCTACTTGCATTTTGTCTTGAGTCTCTTGGAGGCATTTTCTGTATAACGTGAGCAACAAATACTGCTGCTATAGTTACCGTTCAGGGGTGGGAAACCTGTGGACCAAACCTGGCCCTCCAAGCATCCCCATTTCGCCCACAAAACAATTTTCAGAAAGCCTTGCACAGATGTGATTTGAGTCTATGGACAGTGGCTGAAGTAATCTCTTGGAGACACACCCAGAGAAGGGCCACTCGTTGTCTTAGGGCAGTGATGGCCAAACTTGGCCCTCCAGCTGTTTTGGGACTACGACTCCCATCATCCCTGACCACTGGGCCTGTTAGCTAGGGATGATGGGAGTTGTAGTCCCCAAACAGCTGGAGGGCCAAATTTGGCCAACACTGACTTAGGGTCTTTGTTGCCTCATGTCAGCAGAGGGGTTCTGTCAGCTATTGGGAGTCCTGAGCCATGTAAGCTTTTATAGCTTAAAACAAGCGCTTAGAATTGGGCTTGGGAACATGTGCAGTTGTGCTGAGACTGCTGTTACACAGTACTTGAAGTAGGAAGGATTTGAGCTGCTTGCACAACCCACAGCAGGCTAATGGTGGAGACCAATGAGCAGCACAAAATTAGCTGGAGTACCGGTAATCCGTTTGGGAATTGACGTCCTTTTATTTTATATACATATGTTTCTCCTATAGGATCACAGCCGGTTTGTTAACTGTGTGAGATTTTCTCCAGATGGAAATAGATTTGCTACAGCCAGTGCAGATGGCCAGGTAAAATCGAGCTATTTCTTACCTTGGGGGGGGGGGGGAGCAGATATGCCTATAGCTAAATGGAGGATCAGCTTTGAGCGCCAAAGGTCCCAGGATCAGTCCCTGGCATCTTCAGTTAAAGATCTCACCTTGGAACACTAGGAACCTTGGAGTGTCATTGCTGGTCATAAGAGATAATGTGGAAGCGGATGGACCAGTGGCCTGGTTCTTCATAATATACTTTTCCTCTGGAGCTAGCACAGCAGTAACCGTGCCAGTATTTTTGGCACTTTAGGTTCTAAGCAAAAAAGGGTTGCCTCTCAGACACTGGTGTTCCAGAATCAATGCTGGAGAAGGCAACAGAGGAAGGAGAGGATGAATAAGGCAAAAATTAAGATTAGCCTCCAAGTCAGACAAGTATAAAAGTATTGGCCCAAAGGGGGGCCAAAATCCATAGTATAGGGCAATAAAGTTATCAGGTCAACCAAGATGTCACAAAATAGTGTGCAGACTTTTGACTACCAGCCCAAGAGTTCTGGAGATGGAAGATCAGGGGAGGTAAAATGTGGATTAGTGTTCAAGCCATGAAATCTGCCTCTGGTGAGATGTTGGAGAAGAGGTAGCAGAGGCTCTGTTAAATGCTATGCAGGTTTCAGATTACAACCATTGGAGGAAAGAGCACACAATGGGTGAACCTTCATATTGGAGAGCATTAAAAAAATATTCTCAGATATGGAGGGTCAGCCATCTTAGGTTCCTTTTGCTTTTACTGGCCAGAATTATGGACTTGATCGTAATGCAAACTAATTCCTGAAGGTAAAGAAGCAAGCATGACATTGATTGCCTTAACCCAGAGGCAACGCCAAACATAGCATTTTCCTATATTTCAGATGTTTCATTAAACACGTTCCATTGCTTTCTGATGTCAGGAGTACACTGTTTGAGTTTGATACTTAAATATCTGCCTACCTTAAAGAAACTGCTGGTGTTTCAATATGTGGGGCGGCCGGGTGGGGTGGGGGTAAGTATGTTTAACCCAAAAAACCAAAACCCACTTAACGGATACTTTGTCTCATTTTCGGTTTTGAAAAGATATATATTTACGATGGCAAAACTGGAGAGAAAGTTGGGGCGCTAGGAGGAAATAAGGCACATGATGGAGGCATTTATGCAGTAAGTATGTTGGGCTTCCCCCCTCTCTCTTTGACCAGACTGTTATGTTATGTTGATTTCCTCATGCATTATATGAATCTGGTAGTTTCTTGCAGCAGCATGAATCGTGTCTCGCTCCACAGCCGCTAAGGCTGCCTCTTATGCTTGGGCAAGTGTGACAGAGTTGCTCAGTTCCTTATCAGGCGTGAAGGAGTTTCTTAATTGAAAAACCCAAGAGGTGTTATGCCAACATTCACTTTCTCTTCTGGGGTTAAAGCTTCAACCCCCCCCCCCCCCAGCCATGCCAAGAGCAATGGGCAATGGTGCTCCTGGAGGATGCAGCTGCGTTCAGGGCCAGCAAAATGCTGTGAGCAGCTGTACAAGATCTGATTCCTGGGCAGTCCCTGGGCAGATTTTAATCCAGGCTTGTTAAAAATTCGGTTCTAGTTTTAGACTGTGGTATTTCATTGACTTGAGTTAGATGGACGGCTTAAAAGCCTCTTGATCTCCACTTTGATGGACAGATCACAAAGAATAAAATTTACAAATGAAGGAAGACTGCCAAAGACATTCTTCGACATGGTGGACAATTTGGACTTGATTGACACATGGAGATTGAAAAATCCAGTAGAAAGAGAGTTCACGTTTTTTTCAGAGGCCAAATAGTCGTGGAGCAGATTAGACTACATTTGGACCACTAGAGAGCTGGCACCTAAAATTTTGTACTTTGAAAAAACCAAGGGCAGAGGAAGCCACCTTTGAATAGAGATTCTGCCTTCTTTCTCCAAGGAGGGATGTCTAAGATGCAGAACTATCTGTGGTTGTTGTTTTTAAAGTAACAGACAATCTGAAAGTGATGCTTTTAATTGTAATATTTCTTTGGTATGCTTGTGGAATCTTCTTCTGATGGATTGATTAATTCACGAAATGCTTTTAGGTCTGGAATTGCTTTTAGGTCTGGAATTGCATTCCAGAATGGACTCAATTCATTTCTGATTCTTTGTTTCTCCCAGAGCTGTATGTACAGAATTACACAGAAATGAAAATAAGCTGTAATCATTATTTGGAATAACTTTTTTAAAATACGTATTCATAATCCTTCCTCCAGAGCACGGTAATAGATTGTGCTAGAAGGAAAAAAATTAAGAATATTATTATTAATAATATCAATTATTTCCTCTTGAGGTTCTTCTTCAGCAAATACCCATTCTGCTAGAGTACAATTGAAAGCAAAATAATAAACCTTTTATTGGCACGTCAGCTTGTCTGCATGACGTCTTCAAACTCACCATCTGGGGAAATGTGCATGGAAAACAAATATAGGCTATCTCTGGTATTTAGGGTGAGCCTGTACCTCTAAATCCCTTTGTTTCCTTCCAACAGATTAGTTGGAGTCCAGATGGCAACCGCCTACTTTCTGCTTCTGGAGACAAAACAGCTAAGATCTGGGATGTTGGTGCTAATAGCGTTGTGAATACCTTTAACATGGGATCAAATGTTTTGGATCAGCAGCTGGGTTGTCTGTGGCAAAAGGGGCACTTGTTGACTGTCTCACTTTCTGGCTACATCAACTATCTGGATGAGAACAATCCGGATAAGCCCCTTCGTGTCATCAAGGTCTGTGGAATCATTGAGCCGGCTGTTTCGGGTTTCCTGATTATGCACTGCTAGCCTTATCCGTCTGTTTCCAACAGAAATGAGTGTGGTTGTGAAGACCCATTTAACAGAAAAGGCTGCTTGAGCTACACTGTCGATGCTCTTGTTCGGTTGGCTACACTGTTTTGTTGTAGTAGTAGTAGTAGTAATTGTAATAATAGTATTTTATTTTATTATTTATTTTATTTATTATTCGTACCCCATGCATCTTGATTGGGTTGCCCCAGCCACTCTGGGTGGCAAACGAAAAGTGACTTTACTTACCATATTTTTCGCTCCATAGGGCGCACCTTGTTTTTAGAGGAGGAAAACAAGGAAAAAAAATATTTTTCTGGTTTCCCTCCTCTAAAAGGCTGGGAGGGGCGGCGGAGGGATGCTGCTGCCAACCCCAATCGCAAAAACAAGCCTGCTTTAGTGAATGGGGTTGGCGGGTGAGAGAGAGTGAAGGAAAGAGGGAGAAGGAAGGAAGGAAGGAAGGAAGGAAGGAAGGAAGGAAGGAAGGAAGGAAGGGATGAGAGAGAGAGAGAGAGAGAGAGAAGGAAGAAAGGAAGGAAGGAGAGAGAGGGAAGGAGGGAAGAGAGAAGGAAGGAAGGAAGGAAGGAAGGAAGGAAGGAAGGAAGGAAGGAAGGAAGGAAGGAAGGGGTGAGAGAGAGTGAAAGAAAGAGGGAGAAGGAAGGAAGGCTTTTGCAAGCTGCGGCGATGACAGGGGCAGTGGAGATGCTTCACGGAGCAGGGAAGGGGCGGCGGGTGGCGGGAGGCTGCCCCAGCTCCCTGTAAATGCGCACGCTCCACTTGCTTGATAGGGAGCCTTCGCACCTTAAGACGCACCGAGATTTTCCCATACTTTTTAGGAGGGAAAAAGTGCGTCTTATGGTGCGAAAAATACGGTAATCCAAACAAGCCAGTTCTGAACAATATATTCAGTGCTTGCCAGGTGGGAGGATTCCTGGTTAAATCAGAACAGAAGCAACACTTTTAAGATCTCTTAGTTTGGGGGAAATGTGGTCTAAGTGCAGTAAGGCCATTGTCTCTAAATACCTTGGAGGGGGGGGCATTTCAGGCAGTAGCTAGCTGTGCATCTGCTTCTGAATGCCAAGCCTAAACAGCAGTCCGCCTCCCCCCCCCCCCAAATTGCCACAAGGACAACCCTCTTTTTAAAACGGCTGGAAAGTTCTGTTGCGGTCACATCTCATGGGGGGGGGAGTATATTGTTTCAAGGGAAGGGAAAGCCCTTGGAGTTGACCTGCAGAACATCCCAGTGTATGTATGTCTGCCTGACAGCCCGCCATTCTTGGCCACCTGAAAATAGCCGTTAATCTTAAATGGCTCTGTCCCTCTCCTGTCCCTCCCCTTTCATATTAGACTGCTTACATCATTCCACCTCTCTCTCCCCTTCATAGCCTTTGGCACAGCCTTGGTCTCTCTCATACATAGAAACTAAGCCAAAATATTTGTAGCTGAACAGGGTGCATAGTCTTCCTTCCCTTCCCTCTGTTGTCTACTTTCCCCCCATATCATAATTTGCATTGTAAGCTCCTTGGGGCCTGTAACGTATAATAGGATAATATCTGCTCTGTGTTGTTGTTTTTAATAGACTATTTAAGGATAAGACAATGCCCCAGAAGCACATAGCATAGGGTTTGTGGGCTTGTCAATTTTTGTCTATTATCAGAGTAGTTTGAGGTTAGGCGAAGCTTTCTGGGGGGGGGGGGGTCTTCCAAAATTCTGTGCAAAGAAGCCCAGATTTGGGCAGGAAGAAACAAGTAACTTGAGCTGCTGTCTGTGTAAATGTAAGAGTTTGTGTTAATTATGTGTGCTTTCTTTCAGGGCCACAGTAAATCAATACAATGTCTTACGGTTCATAAAAATGGGGGGAAATCCTATATCTACTCTGGAAGCCATGATGGGCATATTAATATCCTTTGAGCAACCAAGCAATGTTTTTTTGCAGATGAAAACTCCCTAGTGCTGTGCTGCTATATATGGCTGTCTTTCTTCCCTTTCTCTTAATATTTGCTACTCACTGAAGCGTTCTGGGCATGCAGGGTAGTATTAGAGCACAGTTCTCATTTGAACTGCTAAATGAAAGCCTTATGATTATCCATCTCTCCCACTGAGGCTGCTGTTTTCAGTACAAGTGTCAGTGTAATTCTTTGATTTGGTTGGCGTTTTGAACAAAAACTGCCCCACACAAAGATGGCAGCTGTTCTATCTCACTGAATTTCACACTGCCTTTTTTGTGCCATCATCCAAGATACTGTGCTGGCTAGTTTCAGCAAGGCATCTTAAGAAAGTTCTACAGCAGGGTTGCGTGCAAGTTGCAACTGGGAAGAGTTCTCTGTTACTTTGCAAGCTACGCGGTTTGTTTCTCCTCCTTCTATTTATGTCTTTTGTGTTTTTTATATTGCATTTTTATGTTGTGAACTGCCCTGAGATCTACGGATGAAGGGTGGATACAAATTTGATAATGATAACAGGAGCCTTTGAAGCCTTGGTGCTGAACCCTCAAGATTGCTGCTCCAGTCAGTGAGCACCACCACCCCAGTGTCATTTTAGTGCTTTTTAAAAGCTGTTGGGAGACTGAGAGAACGGGTAGTGATATGTGTGCTGTCCTAAGCGTAGCACAACTTAGGAATTGAGTCAGTTTGACTGTTCCTTGCAATAAATGTTGGATGTCACGCTCATCCTGAAGAAAGCTTCCTTAATATTTTGCTCACATTATTGGGATTCTGAGACAGGGGAAAATGACAGCTTTTCTGGGAAAGGACACACAAACCAGGTTTCACGAATGGCTGTGGATGAGGCGGAGCAGCTGGTCAGCTGCAGCATGGACGATACCGTGCGGTACACCAGTCTGAGCAAAAAAGACAGCAGGTAACGTGTGTGTCAACCTCCACACAAATAATTTACTGTTAGCGTAACACAAAACGACCGTGCCAAAGTTCCGGGCCATCTAATTCTGCTGTGTTAAAGCACTATATCAGAAAACCTGATATCACAAGCAACTCTGGTTGGTCTTTGTGCAACCAACATTATTCTTGGTCAGTGCTAAAAAAAAAAAAAAGCACCAATTTTACTCTGCTGAGCAGATGGGATTGATAATGTGCAATAGACAGTTGTGTTTCTCATCTTATATAGCAAGTTAAAATATCAATGCAATAAATATGAAGTGTCTGACAATAAAACATTCTCCACCAAATGTGTAATGCTCAAAAGATGTGGGATGTGCAAAATGTTCTCGGTCACCCTTTAATGTGCCGAAACATGCCTTTCTCTGAGTCCCAAATGCTAGTTCATATTTTTTAATTGGTGAAGTATATTGCACCTTGACTACTACAGCTTTCCGTTGTCCCACCTTGGTCCCTTTACATCTACCCTGCTACCCAAATCGCCCATCTTCCTGATAACAAAGTAAGGTAAAGGTAAAGGGACCCCTGACCATTACGTCCAGTCGTGTCCGACTCTGGGGTTGCGGTGCTCATCTCGCTTTATTGGCCGAGAGCCGGTGTACAGCTTCCTGGTCATGTGGCCAGCATGACTAAGCTGCTTCTGGCGAACCAGAGCAGCGCACGGAAATGCCGTTTACCTTCCCGCTGGAGCAGTACGTCTTTATCTACTTGCACTTTGACGTGCTTTCGAACTGCTAGGTTGGCAGGAGCTGGGACCGAGCAACGGGAGCTCACCCCGTTGCGGGGATTCGAACCGTCGACCTTCAGATCAGCAAGCCCTACCACTCCTTAAATCCCCATGCTTCATATCTGCTCTCAGGTCTTTGGTTCTATATTTGCCAGTGACTTCAGCTAAGGAAAAAATTCCCTCTTTTTCTCCTTTCCCTTTTCAGTAGCCAGGATGTTATTAAAATGGACGTTCAGCCCAAATGCATTGCAGTTGGACCTGGTGGGTACGCAGTGGTCATATGCATTGGAGAGGTGCGTATCAGGAAAAATGGATTGTACTGTAATGCAATATAACTACTAAAGACTGTCACCCTAACCCCACTTACCTGGGAGTAAGACCCATTGACTTCCATAGGACTTACTTCCGAGTAGATGTGGTTCGGATTGCATAATATGTTTCTTAACCGTAATGCACACTTTGCACTTCAAAGAATAAAACTTGTTTTGAAAGTGTAGCAAGTTGATATGATATGAAATTTATTACAGTCAGAGACCAGCTTGTGAAACACAAATGGAACTACAATCCCAAAAGCAAAACAAACATTTAAAACAATATACAGCAATGGATTTTAAGTTTAAAAATGTGGTAGACATATAAACACATAAAAACTTTAGGATAGACAACCATAGAGAAATGACCCAGAGTCGTCCGTGGATCCGAGTTTGGGAATTTTCTTAACAAACTAGATTGAAACGGGGGGTGGTCTGTGCCTACAGATCTGTGCGCAGAATCTGGCGACCAACCGGGACGTCTTGTGGTCTACTAAGATTTCTACCTGGATTTCTCATGGTGCTATTTAAAGTGATATTTGGTAACTAGTTTGTAGTGCTTAGATGCAGAAGCATTACTAGGTACTGGAAAGAGTCAGAGCACAGGCTGATGACATTATTACTGAGGGTGGGAGTGTTATGCTATTTTACACTGCAAGCCAACTTTTTTTCCTTTTTTGAGGGGTGAACAAACTCTTGCTGCTGGGCTTACTTTGTCATGGCAACACACAGAGAAACACACACACACACTCCCTGCCACAAACCATTGAGCTCTTACATTTGCCTCTAGGCAAATTAAGATTGTGGGTGGCTGTGTCTCATTGACACTGTGGTTTGCAGTGTGTTAACAGAGGCTGCAGGAATCGAGAGAAACATTCGCTGGCTTCACGGTTTTCCCACATTGTGATTTTTGCATATTGCATACACACACACATCATGAGTCACAATATATTGCCAGGTCAAAAATTATGAAACCGATACAGTGGTACCCTGGGTTGCGCACTCAAATCATTCCAGGGTGCCGTTCGCACCCCGAACAGTGCGCAACCTGGGCAGCGCTTTTGCGCATGCGTGAAATAGAGCGAGATCGTGAGATCTTGCGCTTCTGCGCATGCGTGAACTGCGCAGAATGCTTCTGCACATCCACGGACCACGCGGACATACGCAGAAGCGTCCGCGCTCCGTGTTACACTTCCGGGTTTGCGGAGTGCGCAACCTGAACGTACACAACACGTAGTGTACGCAACACGGGGTACGACTGTATAACGATACGGAGTTCCAACCCATTTTGGATTATATATCGCCCAGCCCTATAAGGCAGCAATGAGCAATGCCGCCCATTTGCTAGTGTCTCTCTCGCTGCTCTGGACATGTGAAGGGGGCCTCTGTTGATGCAAAACCTTTGGACCGAGTAGGGAAGCCTCCTGTAGCTCGTAGTGGAACATCATTTTCTAGGCAGTACCTCAATGTGATTTTCATACTCCTCGGATTACAGATCGTTCTGATGAAGGACAAGAAGAAGTGCTTTGCAATTGATAACCCTGGCTTTGAACCAGAAGTGGTAGCGGTTCACCCTGGAGGCGGTACGGCAGCCGTCGGAGGAACAGTAAGGGTTCTATTTTCCTCTTAAAAGTAGCCTTTTCTGCTCATTAAGCACTTGGCAGCTCCCACAGCATGGCAACACTTGTGGAAACATTTTCAGTATAGTAATTTCAGGTGCTCTCTTAGCCTCAGCTCTAATGATCCCTTAAGTTGCTTCTGCCGTTTGCCTTTCTCTTCCTCTCCAATAAATGTGCTGTTCCTATACCTTAATAACGGATGCAAAAGCAGCAATTGGGTGTGTGAACTGTTTCTGGCGCAAGACTTGAGAGCAGTTTCTCACCCATGGCAGTAAAAGATCTGAAAGCCAGAAAGGCCTTTCTGGGCACTCTGAGTGGAGCCTGACTCTTGTGTATATTTCAACTTCCAGGATGGAAAAGTGTACCTGTATGCAATCCAGGGAACTTCTTTAAAAAAAGAGGAAAAGACGCTGGAAGCGAAAGGTCCTGTGACTGACTTGGCATACTCTCATGATGGGGCCTTTCTGGCAGTGACGGATGCAAGCAAGGCAGTCACTGTGTTTAGCGTTGCCGATGCCTATGCGGTAAGGAGGACTTATTTCTGTTTTTTGTATATTGTATTGTTTTATTGCTATGGCTGACGCAAATAAAGATTCATTCATTCAGTGTAGAAACCTTGCACATAGATCAAATCTCCCTCATGAGCAGGTTTATTTACCGTATTTTTCGCTCCATAAGATGCACTTTTTCCCTCCTAAAAAGTAAGGGGAAATGTCTGTGCGTCTTATGGAGCGAATGCATGGTCCCTGGAGCCAAATCGCCTAGGGGCCAAAAGCAGATTGTGCTGTTTTTTTTACAAAGAGAGAAGAGGGTGTTGAAAGGAAGCCGCTGAACAGCTGTTTAGCAAGCGATCGGGGAGAGAGATAAGGCTCCCTTTCCAGCCCCGCCCCCTTGCCCAGGCCTCCGTTGTTGAATGCAGAGGGAGGCTGTTGGTTTCCCCAGCTACATGTGACTGGCTGATTAGATTATCTGTCTGGAAACTGTAGAAATGGCTCCCTTTCCTGTAGGACTAGAAGCTGCAAACTGTGAGTTGAACCCCATAAAAACGGGGCATTTCCTCTTTGAAAAAGAAGCTGCACCACTTTGAGCTGATCCTCAAAAAAGCAGGGCTTTTCCCTTTGCAAAAGAAGCTGCACCACTTTGAGCTGATCCTCAAAAAAACAGGGCTTAAAAACTAGGTGTGTCTTATGTTCAGGTGCATCTTATGGAGCGAAAAATACGGTAGTTATAAAAATGCTGCTGAAGCAAGACTTAACACTGTGTGGGGTCTTGCAAATACAAATAGAAAATAACTTAGCAAGTGGCAGTGGAAGAACTGAGTGCTGTCCTAATTAATTTATATTATTAAAGCCTGCTCTTGGAATCTGTTGCCCCTCTTTAGGTTGAATTGGAATTTATTCAGTAGTTCTTGCATTGGGTTTTATTACAGTTTCTGTGCAATTAGAACATAAAGAGCTTCAGTTTTTTTACCAATGGTTAATTCATTTTTAGGATTAAAAATCAGCGATTGTCTTACTTTCACTTTCTCAATAGGAGCATAATATTTTCTATGGACACCATGCGAAGATTGTTTGTATTGCCTGGTCACCAGATAATGAGCACTTTGCTTCTGGAGGAATGGATATGATGGTTTATGTTTGGACAGTGAGTGACCCAGAGACCCGAGTTAAAATACAAGGTAACGGTACAGCCTTCTCGTTACGGAGAAATCTAAAGTGCTGTGTTCATTGTTCATTGCATTCTAGAAATAACAAAAGTTGGAAAATAGTATTTTTGAGGGGAAATCACAGGGCTAAAATTACCCTGAAGAATGGAGACTTGTAAACAGATTTTTCGACACCAAGGGCGCAATTCTGCCTGATACAGAGCGACTGCTGTAGGCCCTTAGTGTCGCCACCTCTTCCCTGTCACGTGTACGGCCATGTCCTTCCAGCGGCTCTTGCCTGTGTGTCGGGGTCTCCCAACAGAAGCGAAGTCATGCATAGGGACTGAGTTGAGGGGATTGTGCAGGTTGGTGAGGCTGGAAGATGAGGTCTAGACATAGCTGTCAACCCTCCCTTTTTTGGCGGGAAACTCCCTTATTCCAATGCTGTTTCCCGCTGCTATCCCGGATTGTTGATATCCCTTAAATTTCCCAGATTTCAAAGGAAGCAGCTCCTCTCCCTCCCTGCCAGCCAGGGAGGCTCCTCAGCTGCGTTGCTCGGCTGCCAATAAGGAGTCTGAGACCGACTAGGGGCGGAGCTTGCATGCCTTGTGCAGCCAGACCCTCACGCCCAACCAAACAGACAGCCTGCCTGCCGTCTACGCGCTCGCTCTTTCGCTCACCCGTTCGCACGCAGCCTCTGGAGTGCAGGGTGACGAGGCTACTTGGTGCCATTGCACCGCCCTCGCGGCATCCCTTATTTTCAAATCTGAAAGTTTGAAAAAATCCCTTATTTTCAAATCCGAAAGTTGACAGCTATGGGTCTAGAAGACCCTTGAGTAGAAATTAAAGACCTGACCAGTGTGTTGCCCTCACACTGCGCGCAACAATGGTGCAAGGGCCCCAGGTGAGCAAACATCAAGGGTGCTGGGAGGGGAGGGAGATGGGAGTTCACGCACGAGCCCTGGTACTAAAGGTACGTTCCTGCTAAACTTTTTAAGAGCAAATTATTGAAAGAGGTTGGTTGCACCCATTTACATTTTCTGTTGCTTCTCTCAGATGCCCACAGATTACATCATGTAAGCAGCTTGGCGTGGCTGGACGAACATACCTTGGTAACAACATCTCACGATGCATCTGTCAAAGAGTGGTCCATTTCCTACAAATAAAATGCCTTCGGTCAGGAGAAAGCTCATCAGGGACTAGAACTACTGGAGTGGAATATAGCATTTCTCTTCCTTAAAAGTATACAAATCTGTCACAACCTCCAGGGTCCTATAGCATATTCTCATATCTTTGCAGAGGATGTTTGTATCTGTAATTAAATGACCTTTGAAAAGCTTTAGTCGGTAATGCTTTGCACTTGAGAAGCACTTAAATTATGTCTGGAGCTTGCAAAATCTTTTGTGTGCTGAACATTCCAGGGTCTGCAACCTAGCAGGTCGGCATAAAAGAGTTTAAATTGATTTGGTTCCTTAATTTTGAATATCTGTCACACACACACACATACTTGCACATGGTATTGTACAGCATGAGAGTATTCTCATTTTTTTCTAACTGCAGAACATTTCTGTACTAACAGTCATAGTAAAGAATGCTAGTTGTGATCCAAAAATGAATTGTGGTGTGCAGCTACTGTATATTGGCTTGTCCGTAATGCACCAAATTGTTGCCTCAGATTTCCTTCACCAGATAACACAGTGGGGTATGTCCATAATAAACCTTTTCTGTATTTCCTGTCCAGATTTGTAGTTATTTTTAAGATGAAAATGTGGGGTTTTGATGTATTTTGCCATTCTTTTAGTAATTAAAGTTTACAGATAACCGTCAAAGGCATTTTTTTCGGATATACCTTTGTTACCTTTTTGAACAAATGAGAATACTTGATCATGGTTTGTTGTTTGGAAATGAATGCTTCTAGATCTGCATTAAATATACCTTCTTTCCTAAGGAGAAATATGTCTATGTAAGAACATTTGCAGTAATTATGAAAACGCCTTTTTCAGTACAGGAATTAAAGTAAAGTAAAGCAATTACTGTGAGTTGAACTGATCATTACAACAAACAGCAATCTCTAACACTGTAGAATCAGAAATATTTCTGCTGAAGAGACCTTTCTCCCAATAAAGAACTTCTGTATGTTTTATCTCCTGCTTAATACAGTTTGTGGGGTCACATTTATTTCAGTGGCGAAAATGAGAATTCTAGGACTGTATAAACCTCCCTTCAATCTTTTTCACATGTTTGCATGTGCTTGCAAGTAATGCGAAACCATGGTTTAGCCTAGGACTGGGGGGCTAATGGTTTTCCATTCATGGTTTATTGCCGCATGAATTCATAAGCCTGAACAAAGTGTTGACTTGCATGGTCTCCTCTGCTCCACCAGCCCAAGTACCCTATATACTCGAGTATAAGCCTAGTTTTTCAGCACATTTTTTGTGCTGAAAAAGCTGCCCTCGGCTTATACTCGAGTGAGGCAGGCAGTGGCTCCTATGAAGCTTTCCCAGGTTTTTTGTGGTAAAATTGGGTGCCTCGGCTTATATTCGGGTCGGCTTATACTCGAGTATATACGGTAGATAAGATAGATAATTTCATTATTGTCATTGCACAAGTACAAGCACAACGCTATACAAGTGCAATGAAATTGCATGCCATCCAGTAAAAACCAGAAAAAGAAAAAACAGCACAAAACACACACACACACAAAAAGCCACACATGCGCACACACACACACACACACCCACCCATCACAGCTCTCCCAGGTCATATTATCTGGTTACAGCATTTAAGATGGTTATAGCTCTTGGGTAGAAACTCTTCTACAGTTTTGCTTTCTGTAAATCCCAGAGCTTTACTAGCCAGGGAATTCTGCTTTACAACAAGCAGTGATTTGTTTCTGAACATGCCAACTTCAAAACAAGGGTTATGAAGCTGGCTCATTAAACAACTACAAAGTGAGTCCATTTTGGATATTTTTCTTCTGCTTCTGGAAACTGGGTGGGTAAAGACTTGGGGTTCCCCACTTTTCCTGGGCAGGAAATGCATGGTCAAGAGGGAAAAACAGGTAATTGCAATCAACATCAACCAGAAACGTTGGGTTGGGAGTAGGATAGGATAGGACAAGAAAAAAAGAGCCAATTCCCCCATTCAAAGAAGAGTTTGGATTTGATATCCCGCTTTATCACTACCCGAAGGAGTTTCAAAGCGGCTGACATTCTCCTTTCCCTTCCTCCCCCACAACAAACACTCTGTGAGGTGAGTGGGGCTGAGAGACTTCAGAGAAGCGGGACTAGCCCAAGGTCACCCAGCAGCTGCATGTGGAGGAGCGGAGACGCGAACCCAGTTCACTAGATTACGAGTCTACCGCTCTTAACCACTACACCACACTGGCTCTCGAAGTTTAGGAAATTTGCAGTGGGACTCATAAATTGTTCATACTCTTGTGGGAGGGAAGCTGTGTGAGAGAGAATTGGCTACTGCATGAGGAACTAAAGTGAGGAAGGAAAATTTCTTATGGGGAGCATTTTGAAATTGTGGCATCGTGGGGAAGTTTAACTGCAAGATTCTTTGTTTCTAAAACCAGTTGTAGCAGCCTGGCACGTGCTTCTATGCTGGCTCATTTCAAGCTACTAAAATTCTGCTAATATTTCCAGATGTGCAATCTGTCCTGCTTCACCAGACTGCCTTTCATGCCTCAATCTTCCTTGTAAAAACAAGGCAGCTGTCTATGAATGGGGGCACATGGCATTCCCAATGGGTGTACCTTTTTTTGATACAAGTGTTTCCAAATTACTGGTGTCATAAAAGCTTGTGCATACCTATCCAAGGCAGGTACCTCCTTGCAGGATACATATTTCATGATAATTCATCAACATTTAGCCTTTTCTCAGATTTTCATATCACAAACACATTTCCTTAAATGCAGCGTCAGTTGACGGCTCTCAGCAGAGGCTGCCAATGCAGGGAAAAAAGAGCATTCTTAAGAGACTGATCTTTCAGATGCTACTTGCATTTCAAGCTAGCTGTTTTCTAAAGTGAGGTGAATTGAAACTCACAAGGGAGACAGGTTTGAGAAGTGCAACCGAGTGAATTGATGACCCACTGAACTTAGTGCTATTATGCCACTTCAAACAGCCCTGGCTTTCCACAGAGAATTGTGGGAAGTTAGTTAAGGGGGTTGATGATGATGATGATGATAGTTTGTTAGGATACTCCTCTTCCTCTCTGGGTTACAATTGTGAGTGGTTTAATAATCCCTCTTCACAGGGAACTCTGGGAATTGTAGCTCTGAAAGAAGAACAGGGTTCTCCCAACAACTTCTGTCATAATCTGCTATCAAAGCTAGAACACACTTTTTTTTAAGACTCAGACTAATATAGCTGCACGTATACACTTTGTGTAGACCAGGGGTAGGCAAACTACAGGTGATGGGGCCGGATTCGGCCCAATTGCCTTCTAAATCTGGCCCGTGGATGGTCTAGGAATCAGCGTGTTTCTACATGAGTAGAAAGTGCCCTTTTATTTAAAATCCATCTCTGGGTTATTTGTGGGGCATAGGAATTCGTTCATTTTTATTTTATTTTTCAGAATACAGTCCAGCCCCCCACAAGGTCTGAGGAACAGTGGACCAGCCCCCTGCTGGAAAAGTTTGCTGACCCCTGGTGTAGACTCATTGCATGGCAAAACCATGCATTGCACATTGGACTTGAGCGAATTGTGGTACACAGGTCTGGCACGAAACAAGGAGTGTGTCTCGCCCCTTAGGCCCAAGCTACATGTTATGGGGAGTTATGTCATCCCTGGCAGGTCTCTGCAATGAGGGAGGACGAAGCTGGGAACAGGAGATGCAGAACAGAATGGGGCTGCTTTTCTTTCCAGAGGGGAAGGGAGATAATATCCCTTAGCCAACCAGGGGAGTAAGTTTGAAGGGGCAAACGGCAGGAAAGAAATGAGGTAAGCAATCACTGTCCTCTTCCGGTCCATTGTCCCCTCTTCTACATACTCGGTTTACAAACTTAACCCGTTCCGGAAGTCCGTTCTTAAACCGAAACAGTTCTTAAACTGAGGCGCGCTTTCCCTAATGAGGCCTCCTGCTGCCGGTGCCCTTCCACCGTCCGGCTTCCATTCTTAGACCGAGGTAAAGTTCGCAAACTGGGACACTACTTCCGGTTTTGCGGAGTTCGTAAACCGAATCATTCGTAGACAGGACTGTTCTTAAACCAAGGTACCCCGTACTGTAGTGACTTACGTAGGTTGCCATCCCACCACCAGGTGGTGCATTGGTTCCACTTGGTTTAACCCTCTTGCACTGCGGGAGTTTGAATGAATAGACCCAGTGAGTCCTCATGACAAGTGTTGTGCGGCAGTACAGTTCTGAGTTTGTTGTGTTCTTGGTTTTAGCAACCTGAGTTGCCCTGTGGTTTTGTTGCTTAACTAAATAGCTCCATTCATTAACCAACCTTGTTATACCTGCCCCCATAAAATATAGCATAATTACCTACATCCTGATTAAATGATCCCAATAAAACACGGGATTCTGTCTCAGTGGCAATAATCTGCTGTTCCAGTTCTTAAGCAGGGTGACATGTCCTTTCCGATGTGACTCCACTTGTCCCTTCAGTAATCTCCCAGCATTCAGAACCCTCCAGATCACAGCTTTTGCTCTGTGCTTTGTGGGTGGCTGGAAAGGATTGTTTCCAATAATGCCATGTTGAAGTTCTGCTGTTATAGAGACACACTCTTGGGTTTTCCATAAGGCTTCATTTCTTCCCTCTAGTGTTTTCTTGGCCTACATAAGTAGGGTTTATTTGTGCCCACAAAGAGAAAAGCAGTAACAACAAAAAAAGTTCAACACAAGGAGCTTTTGATAAAAGTCAAAAGAGAGAGAGAGAGAAGCAGAGGTGAATGAATACAATTATAAAATTATAAATGGGGTATAAAAACACAACTTGGCCTTGTACAATGAAATAGAAAGGAAAAGGTCTTGCCTATTTATAGACGATGCCAAATAAAATCAGAGGGATTTGCTACCTATGTGACTATGTTGTCATATATACTTAATAAATACTTCGCCCCCCCCAAAAAACCACCAGGTGGAATCAGAAGGATCAGCTACACTTAAAAACAACAACCCCAAATTACAACAAAGTTTGCAGTGGTACACAACTATTAAAAGGTGATTAGAGCAGAACTGGATGAAATATCATTGTAAGTATTGTGCAAGATGTATCTCCAGCCCAGTTGGCATTTCTGCTTCAGGTTTCGTTTATTGATACAGTACTGTATTTCCTAATGTGAAGTGGGTGGGGTGGGTGGGTGGGTGGGGCTGCCTACAATGACCATCTTAGAATGGTCCTGTGATTCGTCACATGATGTTGGATTCCAGCTATCATCACCCCCAGCTAACATTTATTATTGATTTAACTAGTCACTATCCATAAAACTTCCTGAAGTGATTTGACAGTAAAAACAAGTTCAAAGCTGATGCAGATGTGTGGGTGGGGGTGGGGACACAGGAGCAGTTGCCACAGGTGCAAAATTGTTAATGGGTGCAAAATTTCCAAACCTGGTGCTGCCTCAATACAGCTGTGTGCTTCTGTCACTGGGCTCCATTGAAAACAGCTTCTTCATGCGAACCAGGAATTTACTGGTACCTCTCCAGACAACGGAGTGGCTGCGATCTCCTGGGTGATGTGGACGCTGTCAGGCAGTTGAATGTGCATGCGTACTCCGTTCCCCAAATCCACGTGGCCCCGGGCACTGGCAACACATGCTATGCTACTGGTGCCAGGAAAATATGTTTTTGTTCTCCCAGGCCTTTGGGTGACACCAATGATTGGACTATGTTTTTAATATGTTTATATATATATAAACGCGGATGGCGCAGGGACGCGGGTGGCGCTGTGGTCTAAACCACAGAGCCTAGGGCTTGCCGATCACAAGGTCGGCGGTTTGAATCCCCGCGACGAGGTGAGCTCCCGTTGCTCGGTCCCTGCTCCTGCCAATCTAGCAGTTCGAAAGCACGTCAAAGTGCAAGTAGATAAATAGGCGGGAAGGTAAACGGTGTTTCCGTGCGCTGCTCTGGTTTGCCAGAAGTGGTTTAGTCATGCTGGCCACATGACGCAGAAGCTGTACGCCAGCTCCCTCAGTCAATAAAGCGAGATGAGCGCCGCAACCCCAGAGTCGTCCGCGACTGGACCTAACGGTCAGGTGTCCCCTTTACCTTTACCTTCACCTTTATATATATATACTTGCATATCACTTTGGGACCTTTCCTTGTGGGAAGTGATTCATAAATACAATAGACCTAAACCTAAACCTGCTTGAGGTGAATGCAGGGCAGCCTATGTAGCAGAACATTATTGGTAGTGATTGGAATTCAGAGGAGGATGGAGGACGGGTGGAACAGGCATGTGGGACGCTGTTGGTGTGTCCTCTTGTAAAACCCTGGCTGGCTGGACTTTCTAATAAGCAAACATTATAATTTCTTCCATTGCAAAACAATGTCTTTATCCTCTTCTTATCTTTGACATCTAAGAAATTCCGGCCCTATGATCTTTTCCCATGACCAGCCCAGAATGGCTTTGCTATAAAACGCTGTGAATAGGCACATTGTGAAGGGATATTGACAGTCTTTACAAATTGCAACAATAAAATTCTATACGTGTCTTGTTGAAATTCCAAAGCCTTGCCAAAGCGAAAACAAAAACAAAGATCCCGCCCATTTTAGAGGACTTTTTATCAGATTATAGATTATTATCTTGAGCCTAATGCAGAAACTGAGTCACGGCTTCATCAAACCCATGAGAGTTCCCTGTTTCAGGCGGTTCAGATGTATAACATGTAGCAAGAGACCATAGGAGCCAACTCCTAGGGGCTGAGGTCCCTTCTGCCCCCCCCCCTAAAATATTTGAGGGGACCGCCCCTGTCAAGTTCATGGGCATTGCCATTCAAACGGTATATCTATGCTGTGTCATACATTCTGGTGCATTCTGCCAGAAAAAGAAGGCACTGCCTCCGGCCTTTGTGGAGCTGCAGCAAGACCTGATAGTTATTTGGTGGACCTTTGACAAAAGCATGAGAGGCTTGGCTCAAAAGCCCAACAGCGTTCAGTATCTTTCAATGTTTATTTGCCAAGAGTATTTAGGGGAAAGATTGATGGGCTCTGCGCCAGCTTCTGGCATCCTCAGGCACCTTCTGGCTCTTTCAGTGCCCATCACTAATGCCCTTAAAATGGCACCAGCCATTTTAATAACCCATAATGTTCTCCTGACACAGCAGTGTTCTGGGGCTGTGTGGTAAGTTTAAATAGTGACTAGACGCAACTGCCAGTGCTATTTGGGTCACTAATGTCACCAGGTAAATCTGCCAAGACCCATCAACAGGGGATTTTGACCAGGGTCTTCTCAAACCTAATAACGGACCTCTTCAGGGGCCTGCATAAAATTGTGCAATTCACCTAGGTCAGCAGGCAACTTCTTTGCTGCCGTTCGCCAAATGGTAGCAAATCCCTTTCATATCCATATTTTGTTACAGAAGTTTTATAGTGTCATTTTGTGCATGCCTTATCAGTCACGTTGATTGTTTGATTTGGAAAGAGATTATTCTGCAGATAGCATCCATTTTCTGTGCAATGATGGTTTTCTCTGTGCAATAAACTAAATTGCAGGTTAATGCTTCCAGAGTTCTCCAGGTAGAATTGCCAGTGGTTTGTAAAGTGCTCACTGTCCAGAGTGTACTGGCTCCTTTCCAGCTTTCACACAACAAATTAGTCCAAATACTGTCCCCACACAACACAAAGGATGCATTATCTGGCAGTGGTGCCACTCAGGAATTGTTCTGAGGAGGACAAAATGATGTGTGACATCAAATGCCTCTTTGAATTGAGCATGCAGCTTCTAAAATGGAAGTTACATTAACTGGCTGAGGGTGAGGGGAATTAATGAGATCAGATCAGGGATTACTATTTGATCCCAAATAATAATCAGCTCCCACGCCCAAGCTATACCTTCTCCTGCCTATAACAACTGGAATTGATGTAAAAATAGACATAGAGTCATGGTAACTCCATGCTATAGACTCATTCAAACACACATTGACACCATCCCGTAATAAAATTACATGCACTACAAAAGTTAGGGATAAGATGATAGTCTAAGGACTATTATATCCATAACTATGCTCTGTCTTCCTCCCACTCAGGGGGGAATATATTAGAAGCAGACTTTCCCCCACCCAGGCTCCCCCTATGGATCAGGGTCACAAATCTGTTCTCTGGGACATGGCCAACAATTCAGTTCCTAACTGATAAGGGGGTGTCTTTACGCCTCACCAAAGGAGCAGTCAGGGCCAGATTAAGACCTTTACAGGCCCTAAGAAAAGATATTGGTGCCCCCATATATATCTAATTCAAAATATAAGCAACAATAAACCATAAAATATTGTCTTCTACAATTATTTGTATAAAGTTCAGCATGACTGAATCTTGTTTTTACATTTTTTGTTGCACTGAACTCACGACGCACATATCGTGGGAGCCTTTTTTTGTGGAAGCTGTTTCAGCTGTACCATAGGGTCCATGGTAAATCTGGCAATGGGGAATTTCTGTGGTGCCCCCCTTCCCTTGATGCCCTAAGCACGTCTTTATTTTGCTCAATGGTTAAGCCACACAGGTAGCAGTCCAAGGGGGTAAGTCCTGTTGGTGTCTCCCCACTTTTGATAGAAAAACTTTCCCACAGCAGCTGCAAGTAATGAAAACTGCCAAACTGAATCAATATGGGCAAACACTCTAGCACAGGGGTAAGCAACCTAAGGCCCGTGGGCCAGATGCGGCCCAATCTCCTTCTCAATCCAGCCTGCGGACGGTCTGGGAAGCAGCATGTTTTTACATGAGTAGAATGTGTGTTTTTATTTAAAATGCATCTCTGGGTTATTTGTGGGGCATAGGAATTTGTTCATTATTTTTTTCAAAATATAGTCCAGCCCACCACATGGTCTGAGGGATGGTGGACCGGCCCATGGCTGGAAAAGGTTGCTGACCCCTGCATCTAGCAAGCAAGCAAACAAGCAAGCAGTATAACATTCAAGTTACCTGACAGGCAGATGGATAAAACCCATCTTCACCAGCACAACAGGAGCAGCTGAAGCCAAGCAGCTGGGATGGTAGCTGCAATTTCCCCCTTCTTAGTCCTTTCTTCTTCTGGTCATGCCCCCAAAGCACACTCACAGACAATGTACTTGAACACTAGTTTCACAAAAAAAAAAATCCTCAGTGACATATTGTGCAAGAAAGTCTATTTTTCTTGGTACCTCTTGAATTCTGCAGATGTGGTAATAACTGCTGGCACGCCTCCCTTATCGTCAAGCCCTCTGAGGGGAGAAAATTCAAGGGGCCCCTTTTACCATTGTTGTTGTTGTTGTTGTTTAGTCGTTTAGTCGTGTCCGACTCTTTGTGACCCCATGGACCAGAGCACGCCAGGCACTCCTGTCTTCCACTGCCTCCCGCAGTTTGGTCAGACTCATGTTGGTAGCTTCGAGAACACTGTCCAACCATCTCGTCCTCTGTCGTCCCCTTCTCCTTGTGCCCTCCATCTTTCCCAACATCAGGGTCTTTTCCAGGGAGTCTTCTCTTCTCATGAGGTGGCCAAAGTCTTGGAGCCTCAGCTTCAGGATCTGTCCTTCTAGTGAGCACTCAGGGCTGATTTCCTTCAGAATGGATAGGTTTGATCTTCTTGCAGTCCATGGGACTCTCAAGAGTCTCCTCCAGCACCATAATTCAAAAGCATCAATTCAATTCTTCGGCGATCAGCCTTCTTTATGGTCCAGCTCTTTTACCATTAGGACTCCACAAAAAATGGCAGTTAGAAAGTTTGTGCCTTTTGCTCTCTTCTACTTTAATTTTAAATAGTCAAAAGATTTAGTGGAACATTCATACCTACAACCCAATTTATTACCCAGTCATATAAGCACGGAAGTATTTCAAACAGATGTAAATATTTAAATTCAAGGATAATGATTTAACTAGATTATGAATCAGGCTGCTAATCACATAGCTGGCCACCAATGTGTGGGTGCTTGTGAATCTTGCGTGCTTCCGATGCCTTAGTAATAAAAGTATTTCCATCAATGGAAACTGTGAAGTGATGTCAACTAGAGATTAAGTGAGAATTGGCGCCGCAGTGGGGGCATATCCTGAACATACCTTGTAACAGGAGCGGGAAACCTGTTTTGGAAACTGTATTAAATTGAATTAATCTGGTTTGATTTGTAATAATTTGGAAAGTAAATAAAAAATAATTGGCATAGTGTCTTTTCCATCAAAATTTCTGTTACAGCAATTAAGAGAAGATTTCTCAAGTATATTTCTTCAACCTGTCATTGTAAGGCAATAATAATAATAATAATAATAATAATAATAATAATTTATTATTTGTACCCCGCCCATCTGGCTGGGTCTCCCCAGCCACTCTGGGCGGCTTCCAACAAATATTAAAATACATTTAACATGTACAGATTAAAAACTTCCCTAAACAGGCAAGTTTCATTAGCATATCCATTATCAATAAGAATTCGATTGAACAGAAAAAATAATTAGCTCCAAAGAGTACCCTGATTTATCAGCTTTATAAGCAGGTCAACTAAAATAACAGCCCATTGCTTCTCATTTAATGTTTGACCTAAAGAATAAATGACTGGATGAGCGATGGATTTTTATTTTTATTTTTTTAAGTTCTATTAACTCAATGTAACAATTTGACAGTCGCTTAGCTCCAAGCTGGGGCAAGATATTTCTTGGCCCTTCCTGAACACATGCAGGATTAGGAACCACTCCCTACCCTCCAAGCTTCCATCAAACCCATCTAGAGATAAAGGTAAAGGGACCATTGGGTCCAGTCGTGTCCGACTCTGGGGTTGCGGCGCTCATCTCACTTTATTGGGCGAGAGCCGGCATACAGCTTCCAGGTCATGTGGCCAGCATGACAAAGCTGCTTCTGGCGAACCAGAGCAGCGCACAGAAACGCCGTTTACCTTCCCGCCGGAGCGGTACCTATTTATCTACTTGCACTTTGACGTGCTTTCAAACTGCTAGGTTGGCAGGAGCTGGGACCGAGCAAAGGGAGTTCACCCCGTCGTGGGGATTCGAACCGCCGACCTTCTGATCAGCAAGCCCTAGGCTCTGTGGTTTAACCCACAGCGTCACCTGGGTCCCTCCATCTAGAGATACTCATTGTCAAAGAGCCTTGGATGAAGTTCATGCAGTTCCATGGTTTAGTCTAAACCTAGGGCAAAAATAGGCATGATGTGGGAGATCATCTTCAACTGCTGATGGGGTAAAGTTTTTTCATTAATTAGCAGTCCCAATTGGTTACTATAAAGTTTGAAGAAACAGCATTCAGAGAAGAATAATCAGCTTCCACACCATTTCATCAATATAAATCACTCCTGTTCCCCTACTGGAACGGCTGATGCTACCCAGTGGAAAACATATATCCTATATGGTACTGTTATGCTTTTCTTTGCAATCTACACTGGGGAAATGGCATAAGAGAAAATGGTTAGGGCTCCTTTCCCAAGTAGATTTGATTGATTTTCAAAGCAGCAGTATGGGCAATGGCAATGCAACATTTGAGGCCACTTTTTCCTAATCAACTCCCTGCAACACCAGTTTCTCCCACTGTGTTCTGCCATTCCTTCTTTCCTTCCCCAGTGCTCCACCCCCCTGAGCAGTTCACCAACCTCTCCTATTCCCTCACTGCCCCCTCTCCCCATCGCTCTAGTGACTCCATTTTCCTTCTCCCTCTCCTATTTTCCCGGTTGATTCCGTTTTCCATTTTTAAACATTTATTTGGGGTGCTCCATGTAGTGAAATGCCTGCTGCCAATGTTCCAGTCATGGCCACCATCTTTACTTCTCTGTTTAAAAGAATATCAGAGAACAATCTGGACTCTGAAGGGCTGTTCAATCCAAGTGTGCTTTAAAGATAAAGAACCATAAACTTGGAGAGAATGGACCTTAAGGAGGCACATTGCAGATTCTATACAGATAAATTTAAATACCATTTATATTAGCAATGAAACAAGGAAGCCATTAGCATTTATATCTCTTGACTCTGCCAAAGCTTTTGATAATATAGAATGGAATTTCCTGCTAGATTTATGTAAAAGTATGCAGATGAAAAATATGCTTAAACCTCTGCTTAAACAACTGTACAAGGATAGTATGATGGTGGTGTAGTAGACAAATGATCTGGACTTAACACCTGTTGAAATGAGGTGGGAAACAAAACAGGGCTGTCTATTATCTCCTCTGCATTTTCAGGGAAACCATTAGCAAACATTATAAGAGGTACTAGAGGGTTAAAGGAATACAGATAGAGAATACACAATAGATATTGAATCTGTGGATGAAATTGCTTTAACGTTCTTAAGTCTGGAAAAGACCAAAGTGTAATGTCAAAATGGGAGGACTTTGCATTGCTTTCTGGACATCATATTAATTATGAAATGTGTTTGAACATGAGAAAGGAGGCAGTGCAGTTGCTTCAATCAAAAAAAGGAGAAAGGAGGCAGTGCAGTTGCTTCAATCAAAAAAAACAAAGATAAAAGTTTGGAAACATACAATGAATTGGTAGCACCTTTGGCAAAGAACTTAGAAAGATTAAAGAACATGAACTTTGGGCCAATTATAAAAAAGCAATTATACAAAAACTAAAGCAATTGAATACTTTGAATTTATTGTGACTGATCCCTAAAGTGTTATGCCTGTTGCATGTATTTCCTATGAATATTCCAAGGACAACTATGGAAACATTGTCCAACTTTTTCATTCACAAGGGAAACAAAAGAAGGCTAATATAAAAGTGGAGCAAAGAGAGATTGGGGATCCCTAACAAAACACAGTATTGTGACTCTTCCCAGCTCATGTAAATTTATTACTAATTCATATAAAAATAAACCATAGCTGGATTTGGGGTATCCTAAATATGTGAGAAGTAAGGCCAGGGCTAAATCATTCTTGATGGTGAAAGGCAGAACCAGTAGGGTGATAGGAGAACCCTTTTCTAAAAGTTACTTTTTGTGTGCAGATGAAAAGGTCGAAGAAATTGGGCCCACAAAGGTCCCCAATGCAAACTTTCCTACACCATAAACTATTTTAAGTAAGAGAGCTGTGTAAGTAAAGGGAATAGCATCGTTCATCTCTCTTGAGACCATTTAAAGAATAAAATGGGGCAAGAGCCAGTCAGCTGAAGGCAAGCACATCAGGTCATACATTTTATTAGAAACCCATTCATAAATATCAGGCAGTCCAACCATTAACAACCAATATGGGAATCTACAGAGACACTAGCAGGGTTAACAGTTGTATGGGGATAAAGTTTGGGTTCCAAAATAGAGGAACAGCAGTGAAACAGAATCTTGATTAGAAGCTGTTAGGATCTATCACAGTAAGCATATAGGAAAATCCATAAAGATTTTGCAAAAGCCTTGGCAAAAAGGAGGCATCTTCACAAGACCAAAAGTGTTGGAGGCGTATGATTCTGCAGGCTGATATTTCCACAAACAGTTCTCTTTGGAATAAGGATATCAACAAATAACTTTTCAATCAATATATAAGGATCCAAAAACGACACTGTTCTTGGGTTTTTTGAAGGAGACAATGAAAATTTAATGATTGTATTTTTCCTAGAAGGAAAATTAATGGTGGCAAAGGCATGGAGGAATTCTACAGCTTTGGAAAACACAGCTTTGGAACTTGGCTTTATTTGAGAAACTTTAACAGCACAGATATAAAAGCTTAAACAACACACACACATAGATGAGTTGGAAGTCTCTTGGCATATACTTCTATCCCTCTTTCCTTCAGACTGAGAAAGGCAATGAAAATCTTGAGGTCAGCAAAGATCTGGACTAATAAACAAACTGAATCTTAATTTAGACAAGATAGCAGTACCATTGGCTGGGACTGGGACTGAGCCAGGTTTAGATAAAGATGGGGGAGAAATAAGGTTCAGTTTGCATTTAAAAGTGAACCTACTTTATTTGTACTTTCTGAAATAATATGCAAACCCAAACACCGCCACCCTTCAAAAATTGGACTTCTCTGAATTTTGCAATAGAGCTTGTCCAACCTAGTAATGTGTACAAAAATGAATATGCTAGCAGAAAAATGTCCATTAAAATACTTTTATCCATTACGACAACATACAAAAATGCATTATATTAGAAGACATTGCTTTGCAAAGAAGAAGTTTGTATTAGGCAAAAATGCAAAGAAATATGCAATAGTGGGAGAGATTAGCTGGTTAATTTTCTTGGGGACTGTTTTTAAAAATTGCAAACTGGTGTTAAAATATGGAGAACTGTACTTCAGATTGGAAAAAGGAGAAAGTGAGAGAAATAGAGATGTTGCCCATTCCTCATTCTGTATCAAGGCTGTTCAGTACGTTTCCGAGCACAATTCAAAGTGTTGGTGCTGACCTTTAAAGCCCTAAACGGCCTCGGTCCTGTATACCTGAAGGAGCATCTCCATCCCCACCGTTCAGCCCGGACACTGAGATCCAGCGCCGAGGGCCTTCTGGCGGTTCCCTCACTGCGAGAAGCAAAGCTACAGGGAACCAGGCAGAGGGCCTTCTCAGTAGTGGCGCCCGCCCTGTGGAACGCCCTCCCATCAGAGGTCAAAGAGATAAACAACTACCTGATATTTAGAAAATACCTGAAGGCAGCCCTGTTTAGGGAAGTTTTTAATCTGTGATATTTTAATGTATTTTGATATTTGTTGGAAGCCGCCCAGAGTGGCTGGGGAGACCCGGCCAGATGGGCAGGGTACAAATTATTATTATTATTATTATTATTATTATTATTATTATTATTATTATTATATTCTGGATGGAGTTTCACTCCCCTTGAAGCACATAGCCTGGGAGTTATTGTGGGTGTGCCTCTGCTGGAGAAGGTCAGCTGCTGGAGAAGGCAGTCAAGACATAAGAGTGCCTTTTACCTGTTTAGTTTGATACATCAGCTGATTCTTTTGTGGGGTGAGTTCTGACCTGACCACAGTCAGGCATGCTTTGGTAATATCCAGACTAGACTTTCCCTTAATATGTTCTACCTAATTTCCCCCCCCCCCCTTCTTCTTCTTTCAATATAACAGAATAAAGATTCAACCAACATAACGTATACAAACAATGGATAAGGAAAGCATGCATGGTATTGCACAATGAAATACATCTATATGATGGGGTCTATGAATATGCCAAATTTTACACTGGCCTAATAAAAAATGCCACCGGAAAAACAATTTTAAAAGTGCTGAAAATTGGCACATTGACACTATAATTTTCACAAAGGCACATCGTATATTCTTTTCCAAATTTGGAGAAAACTACTGATGGGCTTCATTCAGGCTTGTTGAGGAAGGTATACTTTCATTGGTTTGCGCATATTTAAGATTACGAGGTGCAAATTATGCCCACAGGGGAAGCCACCTAGTGGATACTATGTGCAATGCCTTTGCCTTTGACAGTGGGATAATATGACAGTGTGGTGCAATGGTTAGATGAGGAATGACCAACCTTTTGTGGCCCATGTGCCCATTTGGAAACCTGAGAATCTGTTGTGGGAAACTACATCTCGCAACCACATGCGCCCCCACCCCCATCAACCATCAGCTTGTCCCATATTGCAGCTCTGCCCCCAACACACCCACCCAACCTTAAGTGTGTTAAAAACTTGCTTCGTTATTTTTCATGACTAGTATCATCATTAATCGCAATGGTGCTAGGAAATACAGCTAAACACAGCGCACCAAGCCATTAGCACCCCTGCCACCACCACTCTCACCCCACCTGCGACAAAGGAGATCCCCTGAGCCCTGCATATTTCCCACCTGTTAAGCCATCCTGCCAGCTACTGATGTGAGCAACAAACAGGTATGGCGCAACTCACAAGAGAATCCCTCTGGCAATGTAGGAAGACCACTGCTTTTTTTTCTGGGTGGTACTCAAGGGTACGCAGTACTGGCACCTTTTTTTCTAGAAGAAAAGCACTGAGGAAGACCATAATAGGACCAGGATAATATGGGGCATATTCGCTGGATCCAAGTTCTTCATCCTCCCTATCTGGCTATGAGCTTAAAATGTGATGTCAAATTGTGCGTGCATGGAGAGTTAAGTTGTAAGCTAGCACATCTACAGCGTTGCACAAAATCAGTGAGGATCGTGGGGTATATCTGAGGGACGCAGGTGGCGCTGTGGTCTAAACCACTGAGCCTCTTGGGCTTGCTGATCAGAAGGTTGGTGGTTTGAATCCCCATGACGGGGTGAGCTCCCGTTGCTCTGTCCCAGCTCCTGCCAACCTAGCAGTTCGAAAGCATGCCGTAGTAGTAGACAAATAGGTACCGCTGCGGCAGGAAGGTAAACGGTGTTTCCGTGCGCTCTGGTTTCCATCATGGTGTCCAGTTGTGCCAGAAGCGGTTTAGTCCTGCTGGCCAGTGGCCACATGACCCGGAAAGCTGTCTGTGGACAAACGCCAGCTCCCTTGGCCTGAAAGCGAGATGAGCGCCACACCCCATAGTTGCCTTTGACTGGACTTAACTGTCCAGGGGTCCTTTGCGTTTTACCTTTTTATATCTGCTAAGGCATCAATCTTGGCTTCCAAGTTCCCCTTTTTGCGGTGCTTCAGCCAACATTAAATTGGCAGGGCTTTTTTTTAATCATTAAATTATGTATGCTGGACATCAGCCCCTTTCGGGAGGATACTACAATAATATCTCTTCAACCTTTATGTAAGATCCATAAATATTGTGATTCTTGTCATTTATGAATATACAAGCTTTATTCTGCTGGTGTGGATTAATTTTATACTGCTGATTAAAGTGAGCATTGTCCCTGAAATGTCACTTCAATCAATTTTTTTAAGAAGCAAATTTGGAGGTTTTCCTCAGGTAAAATATCTGAATAGAGTTTCAAGAACCTGGACTGATACTGCCTTTTGATAGAAACTTTCCACATTTAGAGGTGGGGTGTCTTGCACATCCATAATAAAGTTAAGAAAGCCTGTCTTTGTAATTTATACGCTCTGATTACATAATACAAAACATTGCATTGTTCTCAGCAGGGATGGGTTCATGGTTTGAGAATCAAACCAGTAATTGGTGGAATTTATATCAATGGGAAAATTACCCAGAACATATCATTAATATTGTTTTTTCTTTAAAAAAATGTTTAATGACTGTAGGAGTGCTATTCAAATGGGTAATAAATCAGTCTTTAGTAACTGATTTGTCTTGTCTCAACTGAGCCACCTCCCAAGTCCTCATACCTCAGGCCCAAGAAAAATGACATTTAGATGATGTGACTGCTTCTAGGTGAAATAAAGGTGAAAGATTAAGCATTTCAAGTTTTTGAAATTGGAAACGTTCATGTTCATGTTCTGAGAATTAAGTCAGTCCCTGGTAAAAATAATATCAACTGGAGAATTACGTAGAACATATAGAAGACACACAACTTGTTTTACTTTCTTTAAAAATGTGAAGAATGTAAGAGTGCCACCCAGTTGGGTGAATAATGAACCAGTCTCCTGTAATGAATTTGTCTTCTCACCGCTGAGCCAACTTCCTCGTATTTCCAGGACAAGCAACACAAGAAAAAAAAATTTCTAGGCTTCGTGATCTGCTTCTAGGAGACAAGAATGTGAGAGTAGAAGTGACTCTTGAAACTAGTTCTTGTGGGTCAAGGAAAACTGAGCCAAATAGACTTCTGCCTCCATTTCATAAAATTGTGGAATTGTAGATTTGGAAGGTACCCCGATGGTCATCTAGTCCAACCCCCTGCTATGCAGGAATCTCAGCTAAAGCATCCATGGCAGATGGCCATCCAACCTCTGATAAAAAAACCTCAAATGAAAGATTTGTCCCTGGAGAAAGAGAATGTGGGGCGTATTGCATTGCTCAGCCAACCAGGTCACTGAAATTAAGGTCATTTAGCCCTCTGAGGAGAGATGTATAAAAGAGCGTGACACATCTTGGGAAGAATGGCAGAGAGACTTTCGTCTGAAGAACAAGGGATGCAAAGGAGCAAGGACTGAAAAAGAAAAAGTAAGTGCTGGCAGGTATGCAGTCTACTACATTCCTGTTTTTATTTCTCATTATTACAGTGGGTGGGGCTTCGGTGTGGTGCTAAGGCTTGCAGATTGCAAGGGGTGAGATGTGCACTGCTTGCACTTCCCTTTCTGTGAGGGCTGCCGGCATTTTCTCAACAGCGGGTGAAGCATGTCCTTATTTTCCCATATATATTCATGGCAGCCATTCATTCACAATGATCCATTCAGAGACAGTTTGGAAATATCTCCTCTTGGGGGCCAAATGTGCTCTGTGCCCCTTAAGAATAAGCCTCTTCCTTTCTGTATCAGCTCGTCTTTTCATCTGTTCCCATGTTGGGTTCTTGGTCACCCTAAAATGTGACATAATGTGAGGAAACTTATACATGGAGCTTAGCCATGTAATGGAAATATTTTCCCCCTCCTCATGGCAAACTCAATGACTTCACATTATGCAAATAAATTTTAGAGTGATCTGATGAAAATGTTAAGTAATAATAATATCATACCACCCCTTAACCTTCTCTTCTCCAGGCTAAACATACCCAGCTCCCTAAGCCATGCCTTATGAGGAAGCTGGGTTATGCCTTATTAGGGAGCTGGGTATGTTTAGCCTGGAGAAGAGAAGGTTAAGGGGTGGTATGATAGCCATGTTCAAATATATAAAAGGGTGTCATACAGAGGAGGGAGAAAAATTGTTTTCTGCTGCTCCTGAGAAGAGGACACGGAGCAATGGATGCAAACTACAAGAAAGAAGATTCCACCTAAACATTAGAAAGAACTTCCTGACAGTAAAAGCTGTTCGACAGTGGAATTTGCTGCCAAGGAGTGTGGTGGAGTCTCCTTCTTTGGAGGTCTTTAAGCAGAGGCTTGACAGCCACCTGTCAGGAATGCTTTGATGGTGTTTCCTGCTTGACAGGGGGTTGGATTGGATGGCCCTTGTGGTCTCTTCCAACTCTATGACTCTATGATTCTAGCTGCTTTTTTCAACCTTTGCTCAATAATTCTGTGTTTAGGTCTCTGTCTATCCTCCTTTCCCTTTGTTTAGCAACCTTTCATGCTGTATTTTACCAATCCTTCAAATTTTGTGGTCTTTTTTCTATTTCATTCATCTATTTAGATACACACGAAAGCTCATACCAAGAACAAACTTAGTTGGTCTCTAAGGTGCTACTGGAAGGAATGTTTTTATTTTTTATTTTGTTTTGACTACGGCAGACCAACACGGCTACCTACCTGTAATTAACTATTTGTTCTATTAGTATTGGTACATGTCATAATTAATCTCAAATTTAGATCCTGCCATGTCTGCTAAGTTTATGTTACCATGTCAGTTAAATTAAAGAGATATATTTTTAGTCTCCTTCAGTTTTTACTTCATCTTTTGTTTAAAAATATATAATTTTAGTAGCTTGTACATATTGTAGCTAAAGAGCATTCAAAGTTCAAAACAGCCCTATCTTTACTGATTTAAGCATAACCTATTTGACCTCCTATTTGATTGTCTTCAACAATATTGGAGAAAATCAAACCATAAATTCTTGGGGTTTTTTTAATGGTAAAAATCAAGCTATAAAGTCTCTTGCCACCAGCCTCGCCTCCATAAAAACATCCAGCTTCTCAACCATAAACAATCCAAATGGCATAAACCCAATTTGTAAAGAATTTTTTTATTGGTCAGTATTAATGTGCTTAACTTGTATGGGTGATATCTGTGGGATCTTAGAACCACACTTTGCCTCTGCAACTGTGGAAGCCTCACAAGACACACAAATGCCTAAGGATCAGTTAATTGGTATGAGCTGGTGACATCCAGGAAGGGACAATTAATGAGCACATTCTGTCTAATAGCCTGCTGGTAAAATCAGATATCATTAAAATTAATTGACTGTTTACAGTCCTATTGGTTTTTTTGACAGCTGTATCCCTGCCCAATGAAAGCCTCTTTTAAATGTAGTGGCTTAGCAAATTAGCCCTTTTATCATACCAGATAAAGGGGAATAAGGGGACCATTTCATCATCAAAAGTGGGACTATGTGTGGGACCATGAAACACACCTAATTTCTATCGTGGCTGAATAGTGATTTGAACTCTCATCTTCCCAATCAAAGTCCAACACTCTAACCACTACCACAATGGGTTGCTTTGGGGTATGCAGGAGACAAACATTGAGGGAAGGGAAAAAAACTTCCATGGATCATTTGATGTGCCTCAGTTTCCAGTCTTTTACAAAGCGCTCTTGCAGAAATCTATGCCAGCCTTTACTACTCACCTGAGGCACTGGGAGGTGCCCCTACCAGAAATATCTATAGCCCTGCACTAAATAGCTGTTGGCTGCTACTGCATTCAATTCAGTGTGTTCCAGAACTACCGGTACCTGGAGTTATAATTTCATTGTATTTATTTCAAACATATTCTGCTCTACAGATAGCCCTAGCAGTGCGAGAAACAATAGACAAGTGTGACCAGTTCCGTTTACCAGAACTGTTGATCTCTCTTATAATAGTCCATAAAGGTAAAAGGTAAAGGGACCCCTGACCATTAGGTCCAGTCGTGACCGACTCTGGGGTTGCGGTGCTCATCTCGCTTTACTGGCCGAGGGAGCCGGCGTACAGCTTCCAGGTTATGTGGCCAGCAGGACTAAGCTGCTTCTGGCGAACCAGAACAGCGCACGGAAACGCCGTTTACCTTCCCGCTGCAGCAGTACCTTGTATCTACTTGTACTTTGACGTGCTTTCGAACTGCTAGGTTGGCAGGAGCAGGGACCGAGCAACGGGAGCTCACCCCATCGCGGGGATTCAAACCGCCGACCTTCTGATCGGCAAGCCCTAGACTCTGTGGTTTAACCCACAGCGCCACCCGCATCCCACATAACAGTCCATGTATTTTTCCAAAAGTGAAAAGGTCTTTGCATTTCTTTGCTGTTTAGCAAATGTTTGCCACTGGTCATGTCACTCCACCCCGGTTAAAAAAATATTTTTGATAATGTGTAGCACCTTATCAGAGCACTATGGAAAAATGTTAATTTGCCTCTCTTTGATTTTTCTGGTTTCAACCCAACCCGATTTTTATCTTGATTTTGTTCACTGTGTCTTTGGCTGTTATCTACATTTTTCTCTGCAATCTTTTTTTTTTTAAAGAAAAAATTGGGTGTGGGATACAACTTGCAGCGCAGTGCCATTACTGTATTAACATAGTGCAATGGGTGGTCCTGCTTTCATCTGCCAGATAAAACTCTTTTGTGCTGAGTAGCAGTTTCCTGAAGTCATGTTAAAAAGACACTGGATCAGTTGCTTAGATAAGTAACATGTCAGCATATCATGAATATAGTTACTATTTGGAAAAAATCTTCTCTAGAAATGTAGACTTTTTATAAAAAGTGTCACATTGCTGGCAGAATAAGCAGAATCGTGTTGTTGTTTTTTAAGTTACACGGAATGCAAAGGAGACCAATACTGCAATCTTCCATGTACACACTTCCCTAGGAGTACCCTGTGGGTCTTACTTCTGAGCAGACATGGCCATGATTGTATTGTAACCCTTGGGCTTACAATACGTAGTTTTTAATGCAAAGGGGACTTAAACATCTACCTTCAGAAGAAGAGAAGCCGTCCTTTGGAGATGTATTTTGACGAAGCTGCATCTCTTGAAGGCAGGACAAATTGACTGACCACTAGCCACTATGGCTGGAAGTTCATTAATTAAGTACATTAATTAAGTGGGCAGAAACTCCTTTTCCAGGGAGTCTTCTCTTCTCGTGAGGTGGCCAAAGTATTGGAGCCTCAGCTTCAGGATCTGTCCTTCTAGTGAGCACTCAGGGCTGATTTCCTTCAGAATGGATAGGTTTGATCTTCTTGCAGTCCATGGTCTCCTCAAGAGTCTCCTCCAGCACCATAATTCAAAAGCATCAATTCTTCGGCGATCAGGCTTCTTTATGGTCCAGCTCTCACTTCCGTACATTACTACTGGGAAAACCATAGCTTTAACTATACGGACCTTTGTTGGCAAGGTGATGTCTTTGCTTTTTAAGATGCTGTCTAGGTTTGTCATTGCTGTTCTCCCAATACACACACACACACACACACACACACACACACATACTGTGTTTTCCCGAAAATAAGACACTGTCTTATATTTATTTTTCCTCAAGAAGACACACTATGGCTTATTTTCGGGGGATGTCTTATTTTTATTACGTCAGTTGCTGCCTGTCTTCTTAACCGCTCCGTGTTGGTACGCTGCATTGCCACGCCTATTACTATGGCTTATTTTCGGGGTATGGCTTATATCGCGCAAATGCTTTGAAATCCTGCTACGGCTTATTTTTATGGGTATGTCTTATTTTTGGGAAAACACGGTGTATATATATATAAAATAACCATAATACATTGTCCTAGGCACACACACACCCCAGCCAAGGAAGACACATGCCTGGCAGTTAATTCTTGATCGACAAAAGTCTGCCCTTACAGCAACTCCCGTGGTGCCCTGGACACACATGTGAGACTCTCCTAACCTCTAGGCAGCTGTTCCCAGGTCTGTGCTCTGCAGAGCAGCTGCAGCATCGGTGGGACTGCGACCTCCCAGCGCAGCATATTTACCTTCATCTGATGGGGTGGGTGGGTGCAACCTGAGGCTTCTCTTCCATGAAAGCCATCACTGCTCTTCCCTCTTCAAGCCCCTCCTGGTTCTAGGACACAGGTTGGCAGAGATTCGACTGGCCTGTGCCTTGCTTGAACAGCCTCTTCCTCCAATGCATCCTGCGCATCCATCTCCAGCTGTGACAGCCCCTCCCCACATCCCGGCTCCTGCCTTGCGGGTAGCAGCAAACCCCATAATCGCTGGCCCCCTCTCCTGGGTCAAACCCCTCCGCCACGCATTTGTCAGGGCCTCCACCAGGCCCTGACGTCTGTTAAGGCTTGCGGGAACTGCTGCGAGGTTCTTTGAAGGAGGAATGGGGTGTAGGTATAATGAACACATCAATTAAATGATTGTTTCAGCCATGCAGGTTCTGATTATAGTCTCTGTGCCAAAATAAATAGGGAGAGGCAAGAACGATTCCCAAACAGCAGGTAGTTCTAGAGGATGATATGGAGAGTTGGCAGAAAGTGTGGCGGCAACATTTGTGGTACAGCGTTGCTGAATGGCTCGTTTAATGGGAAAGCCTCAGATCTTGTGTTCCTGTTCCAGTAAATATGCTACTTACTTTGAGTGCCCACTTAAGCCAGGAGCTCTAGTATTTATTAGATTGAAGCCACATGAGTAGTACAGTCATTCCCTTTTCAGACATGCCCTGAGTTATTGAACTTGAATCTTTCTTATCTTGTTCGCTAGCTCAAAATGTTTTGCAGGGAACCAGGCAAAGGGCCTTTTTGGTAGTGGCGCCCGCCCTGTGGAATGCCCTCCCAGCAGAGGTCAAAGAGATAAACAACTATCTGACATTCAGAAAATACCTGAAGGCTGTTTAGGGAAGTTTTTAACCTGTGATATTTTAATGTATTTTAATATCTGTTGGAGGCCGCCCAGAGTGGCTGGGGGGACCCAGCCAGATGGGCGGGGTACAAATAATAAATTATTATTATTATTATTATTATTATTATTATTATTATTGCAGGCTGAAAGTGCCATCTATGCTGCTGACCCTGAAGGGCCCACATTTCTCGTCCTAATATAAATACTTCTTACTTCAAATATGAACAGCATTTGAAGACTCTGAAAGCATATTTTTCAGTGGAGCTCTAAATAAAAATTGCAGGACCGTTGTCAAATCTAGGGCCGGCCCACCCATCAGGCAAGGTGAGGCAACCAAACCACCTTAGGCAGCAGGATCAACAGGGGTAGCAGATCTAGTCCCCGATGAATGCAATGACGTCTGTGGCACATTCCTTGGTAGTTGCATCTGCCACCTTCTTGGTGGGGCGGCTGGTCTCCTCCCACCCCTAGGAAGGAAATGACAGAGACTGCCCCCTGGGGTCTCTTGGAGTCTTCACCTGACCAACGTGATTCAGACTGGACTCCTGCCTCTTCCCCAGTGCCTCATGGAAGGTTGATTTGATTCTCTGCCTTGTTCCCAACATAGATCTTCACTCACCTCTCCTTCCCTGGCAGCCCCCTTGCCGCCATTTTGTGGTTCGCCTCAAGTGCCAAAATGCTTTGGGCCAGCCCCCTTCAAATCTAAATGTATGGGGCAGATAAAAGTTCTGCAGATCACTATTGCCATTATCTTCCCATCTTTTGTGCTGCCTTTGTGGACTGCACTGTGGCTCACTGCCAATTTATTATCATTTCTAATTTAGCCCCCAATACGCTGTGAATACTGTCGTACAGTGAACTGCAACCCATAAATCAAATAGTTTTAAACTTATTGAAATAGATGGCTCCCAAGGTTCAGCTAAGCTAAAGATGGTGATGTCGAGGTGACCAAAACCATGAGGATTTTCACAAAACATTTTTGTAGTCTAGGTCTCCAAATTCAGAATGTTTGTCAAAATTTTCTCTCCACAATTTCAGTGTGTGGTGTGGATGGTGGAGTTTAAGGAAAGTTTTAATATTTCTGAGCCTGCAACCTAAATGAGGCTATGATTCTTCAGTAGCGTTTCCTTTATTGATGTGGAAAGGATTTTGAAGGTAGCTGAACATTCCTCAAAGCGGCTAGAGCCTTAATAGGAAGATGACAAAGGAAGGTATGAGTGAATTGTGGCTGTTATGCCCAGTGGGGAAATTGGAAAATAATAGCCAAAAAGCCTTCTGAAAGCCAGAAAGGAGGAAAGAGGAGCAATAGGAGGATGCATTTTCTTTTCTCAGATGCTATTAGCAAGACTCATGTGATCAGAATTATAGCAGTTGAGAGCCTCCCAGGCATATTTCATTTCTGAAGAGTTACTTATGTATTCTGTTCCTGGCGTTATAAGGTAAGAATGATTAATATATTGTATGTAAATATGAATGTATGAATGAGAATGTGTGTCTACAGTCATATCAGGAAGGCTTACTTCTGAGTAAGCACATATAGAACCAGGCTGCCCGTGAGTTTCTTCAGGGATGTGTTCAAGAGTTTACAAAATGTTACTTTATCCTTTTAAGTGCAGCTAAATTTGCAAAAACAAAATAGGAGATATGCTGTTCTTTCATAATCTTTCCGTCATAATACCCCTGTGTGGGACTTGCAATACCAATAAGTAGCACAAAAAATAATGGAGCTTGCAGATCTTTTAGCACTTTAATAGTTACTTCAGTTTAGTTCCAGTTTCTTTAATACTTCTGCAGGGGGAAAGTTGATAGCCGTCCCTCTTGATTGATTTCCTAACCCATCGCTGTTCTCAGAGTTTCAGAATCGGAATTCAAGATAGCCTTGACATATTGGTTGTCAACCAGTGTGCTGTGGCACCCTGGGGAGACTTGAGGAGCATTCAAAGGAGCCCCAGGGTCGGAGGCATCCTTTCATTAACTTGCAGCCCATATATTCCTGCATTGTCTCTCTCCCTTTCTCTTCAAGGAACATTCTGTGTCTTTAACTTGGAGTGGTCATGCTTCCTAAAGTCCTCCTCTTCCTCGCTGCCTCCCAGTCCCAGTCCCAGATTCCTAGTCTTTCCCCTCCCCCTGCTCTCCATTTCTGGTGTGCTTACATAGAGACTCCTTCCACAAGCTCAGAGTGAGGTAGACCACAAGCATGTCCCATAGAAGGGGAAAGTATGCCTCTGCTGGTGTCCCCAACTAGAGATTTGGCTGCCCATGTCTGTCGTTAATGTGTAGGTAAGGGAGCAATTTTCAGTGTCTTCTTGCTTCTCAGAGGCGGCTACCCTTTTGATCTGCTGCTGTTTGGCTGCTTTGGCTGGGTCAGGCCAGCTCATAGCTGTCAACCCTCCCTTTCTTTGGTGGGAAACTCCCTTATTCCAATGCCATTTCCCGCTGCTATCCCGGATTGTTGATATCCCTTAAATTCCCCGGATTTCAAAGGAAGCAGCTCCTCTCCCTCCCTGCCGGCCAGGGAGGCTCCTCAGCTGCGTTGCTCGGCTGCCAATAAGGAGTCTGAGACTGACTGGGGGCGGAGCTTGCATGCCTTGGGCAGCCAGACCCTCACGCCCAACCAGACAGACAGCCTGCCTGCTGTCTACGCGCTCGCTCTTTCGCTCCCCCGCTGCCCCGTTCGTGCGCAGCCTCTGGAGCGCAGGGTGGCGAGGCTACTTGGTGCCATTGCACCGCCCTCGCGGCATCCCTTATTTTCAAATCCGAAAGTTTGAAAAAATCCCTTATTTTCAAATCCGAAAGTTGACAGCTATGGCCAGCTGATAGTCACTGGGGGGGGGTGAGTGTTAACGGTGCCCTGCTGGTTGCCCCTTTGATCTGCTGTTTGAGGGGGCATAATGGAGAAAAAGGGCTTTATGAAACAAGCTTGTTTTCTCCGCAAACCAATGGATTCAAGCTACAAGAAAGACGTTACCCATTAAGCATTGGGAAGAACTTTCTGACAATAAGAGTTGTTTGACAGTGGAACAGACTCCCTCAGAAGGTTGTGGACTCTCCTTCATGGGAGGTTTTGAAGCAGAAGTTGGTTGGCCATCTGTAATGGATGCTTTGGTTGAGATTCTTGCATTGCAGGGCATTGGACTAGATTATCCTCGATGTCGCTTCCAACTCTACAGTTCTGTGATTCTATGAACAATGGATCCCATTCTGCACCTTTAAAAGTAGAGCAGGGGAGGCATATCAAGTTTGGGGACAACTCCTGGCCCCTTCCAGCTCTACAATTCTATGATTTTCTTACATTATTCCTACTGCATCTATCATGAATAGGGTTCTTTTGTGGCATGTATTAACGAACATTTCTATGTTGCCCCTAAAGTGAAGGTCTGTGAACGACTTTCTCCTAGGTAGGAGCCTCTATGGAATATAGCCTCTGGATGCTTCAGCAGCAGCCGCAGCAAATGATGGGAACTGGGTGTGAGGAAATGCAGAATGATGTGACATCAGCAGTAGGTTAAGTTGGGGTGGGGGAATTCTCTGCAGATGTTGTGGGTGGCCGTGGCCCAGGAGAGGGCAATCTTATGGCAGTGTCTAAGTTATGGAGATCCTTCCCCACAGTGGTGTGTCTGCAACTTTCATTGTGTATTTTTTGTCCCATGCGGGAGATGCACCACTTTATTGTGGCCTTGGACACATGATATATTAGGACCCACCTATTCTCTCGACTGTAATTTGTTTGAATCTTATCTTCAATGCCCAGATCACAGAGATGTTTACTTAAAAGTAAAGTAGTAAACTTTTATTGCAGCAGTTTAACAGTTCAAAAACTCAGTGGCAAAGTAAATGAAAAGTCTAGGGGGTAGTGCTCTTACAAGGCAGAGGAGTAACACCAATAAATCTGGTCCAAGAATGAAGACCAAGGTTCAAGATTTCACAAGTAATATCAAGACGCCAGGAATGCATGGAAGACGCCAAGTTGTTCCAACAAGTTTCCCCACCTACTCATCAAACTTTAAAACAGAGCTGGGGGTTGCTCAATTACTCATGAGAGACCCTCTCTCTTTGCGGGAATTCTTCTCTTCTCTTCTCTTCTCTTCTCTTCTCTTCTCTTCAGGGATCTCTTAAGGAACCTCTTCTCTCTGGAAGACATCGCCAGGTGCACCTCCTCTTCCACCTCTTGCTCTGTCTCAGCCTCTGGGCCCTGCTCAATCTCCACAGGCTGGGAGGGGGTAGCCTCTGGGTCTCCCACCTCATCAGGGCTCATTCCCCCCTCTGAGTCCTCAAGTGATCCTCATTCCTCGCCCAAATCAGAGAAGAAAGAGGGAACCACAGCCTGTATGGTGAAGGAAATCAAATAAATCATCAGCCACATTTTAAAAAACTTTTTTAAAAAAACATTTGTTATTTTTATGGTATATGTGTAAATTGCCTTGAGAGGCATGTAGAAGGTAGTTGAATGAGACTTACTTCCAGGTAACTGTGTTTAGGGTTGTGGTCTAAGTTCCGATCTACACATTGGTCTTGGTCAGGAGTTGTAGATCAGGGCCGTTCACATTGGGACTCACAAAGACTGAGTTTCTCAATGAACCCATTGAATATTGAATTTAGCATTCTGTATGTCTGGTTCAGAGTCAACAATGTTCTGTGTTGTACACACAGTACATATTCAGTTAAATTCAACAGTTTATTGTCTTTTTTCCTAGACAGACTCCTAGGGACTTAACTGTTCCTGATAGCAAAGAGTTCTCTGTCCCGTTTCTTGAATTAGGAACCAAATGAAACTCAGTTAGGATATATTATCTATCTCTACATATGCTTGCAGGAAATAAAATCACAAGCTGCACAATTAGATATAATAAAGTTATGGTCATGTAATGCTAGGGAAGGCTGCAATAAATCTTTAAACAAGATAAAGTCATTTATCATCATGTGTGCTGGCCTTCTTCCACAACATAAGCAAAGATTCTTCAGGAACACAACAGCAAGTTCTGTGCTCTGCATTACTTGTTCACTCAAGAGCAGAAAACTTTCTGGTTTTAGTGTCTTGCTTCTTTTGCTCCATATTTACATGCTTACATTGCTTGACATGCACACTTCTTCTTTTAAGTACTGCATCTTATAATTCAGTGACTCTCTGGCGGCCGGTCTGTGTGGCAAATTATTAGGACATACCGGTATTTACACTACAAAATTTAAGTTGGGTTGGATCAAAACTTAGTTATGCTTAGAGCAGACCTGTTGAAATCAACAGGGCGTAAGTCTGTCATGGCTAGCGTGCCAATGGAATGTCTATTAAGTAGGACTAAGTCCATATCCAATTTATTGTCCCTCATAAATACCAATGAGCTTACATTTTTCCAAATATAATAAAATCAGTCAAAGGCGACTATGGGTTGCGGCACTCATCTCGCTTTCAGGTCTAGGGAGCCAACGTTTGTCTGCAGTTTTCCGGCTCATGTGGCCAGCATGACTAAACCTCTACTGGTGCACGGAGGACCGTGACGAGTGCCAGAGCACACGGAAACGCCGTTTACCTTCCTGCCGGAGCGGTACCTATTTATCTACTTGCACTGGCATGCTTTCGAACTGCTAGGTTGGCAGGAGCTTGGACGGAGCAACGGGAGCTCACTCGGTTGCAAGGATTCAAACCACCGACCTTCCGATCAGCAAGCCCAAGAGGCTCAGCGCCACTCACATCCCTATAAAATCAGTAGTGGATGGTGCCCAATAGGATGGGTGGGGAGCGCAACAGTACGTGGCGTTAGAGCCAATGGCAGGCAGAGCCAACAAATTCTCATTTTGCCCTCATCTTTCTTGCTACTGAATTCTAGAAAGGAAAAGCCGTGACTAAGGAGGGATAGCCGATGGGCAGTGCCCCACTTGCCCTAACCCAGGCTTCCTCAACCTTGGCCCTCCAGATGTTTTTGGCCTACAACTCCCATGATCCCTAGCTAGCAGGACCAGTAGTCAGGGATGATGGGAATTGTGGTCTCAAAACATCTGGAGGGCCGAGGTTGAGGAAGCCTGCCCTAATGGATCAGCTTCACTGCATTAAGGTAAAAGTGGATCTTTTTGTTTTCATTTGTGCTGTTGGACCACTTCCTCTTTTGTTACTGTGTATCCTGAATCCTGAATACTCTCCATTTGGAGATCTGCTCTGACTGGGGATATGGCAAACTCAGGAGCTTCTGTGCCTTCAAGCTTAGCCATCTGCTTGTGCAACAAGGCTGTGAGACAAGACAGAAGGGGAAACCAAGCAAAGACCACTTCCCAGGTGTTTCCTCCAGAAAGAAATAGTGGCAGCAATTACCAGTTAAAAGGAGGTAGAAAAGGAGAGATAGACCAGAACCTGCTTCACAGCTTATCCAAATCCTTCAGAGGGGACGGGGATACATGGAACATGATGATGTCTCAGCATGCATTTCTCTTTCTAAACATTACCGGCGGGAGGAGATGTGGGTAATGGCACTCAAGAGTCTTACTAAAAGCCATTTTTCAAATAGTTGTTCTGGAGGGAATAAAAACACATTATGCTTGAATGAAGATGTCACAAACAGGACTAGAGAAGTCTTGTGTGGTGGATTTCCCCTTGATTTCTCTGCACCATGAAAACAAAAGCATGGGCGTAGCCAGGGGAGGGCAGAGGGGGGCAGCTGCCCCCCCCCTAGAAGGCAGCCCTAGAAGCAAAAATGATCAGCGTCCATTCAAAGCAAACCTGAGACCATGGCTTGCCCCCCCCCTAGAACCTGAACGACCATGGCTTGCCCCCCCCCCCTAGTTTTGATCCTGGGTACGCCCCTGAACAAAAGCATTTTTGACAGCAGCTTTTCTTTTTCTTCACCATTTCTATTTTCTGTAAAAAAGAAAGAAAAAAAAGGAAGAATTAGTAGAAAGAAGAGAGAAGGGAGTATTATATATTAAGATTAGCTTTGTAGCCAAGAATTAGGTTGATATATTCTGACAAGCTAGGAAAACCAACATCAGCCTTGGCACATTTAGGATGCAACCCTAAGATTGCTTCAGGTCACAAGTGGGAATCAGGGTTTTTAATTTTCTCTCATGCTAAGCAAAGAACATGCAAGCAGAAAGCTAGCAGAGCAAGAAGCAGCTTAAAGGAAAATATTTCACCTTGAAGTGTGAGCTGTTTTGTTTCGCTTTTCGAACTTGCAGGAAACGAGCTGTAGGCATAGTCCACTGTGCCATTTCATGTTTTCTACTTTTTCTGCTGCACATGCAGAACAGGGCCAGTGAAAGGGGCAGCAGGCACAAATGTCCCCCCCCCCAACATATATTTAGAGTAACACCTGAGCAGTCCTCCTTGAGCCTTACTTGCACATGGCTGCTTTCAATAAGGGTAATAGGCAACCAGGCTCTCATTTGATCATTCCTCCTCCCACCTTGCAAATCATTCAGTTGACATCATCTTTCGATATATCACAGTCCCATCAAATAAATAATCATGTGACCCCACCCACACTCTTAAAAAAAATCCATATACCCAACAAAGGGAAAAGTAAACAAAGTGTGCATTGGCGCCAAGCTTGCTTGCTCCTTCCCTCTCTCCCTCTTTCTCTCCTTCCTTCCTTCCTTCCTTCCTTCCTTCCTTCCTTCCGCACTGGTGCTGGAATTAGAGTGGTGCTGCTGGTACACCTGCACAGGGCGCCAAGCTAAGGGAGCACCCCGAGGCCCACCTACGGACCACAAGGCACCTCATGGTCAGAGTTGGCTCAGCTCCAGTCACTGCTGCTGCTCTCTCAGGGTCTCTGCTACAGCCAGGAGACTCGTGTTCCTGGACCAGGCTCAGGTGCCACTTGAGGGAGCAGCTGCAGCCACCAGGGAGGTCCCAATCCTGGGGGCGCTTCCAGAGGTGAGGGGATGGCATGGGAGGCAAGAGCTAGGCCCCCGCTAGAGAGGATCCGTGAGGTGTAGCCAGGGGGGCATCCCCTACCCCAGTTTGTGTGTCTTGGGCATGTCAGGGCTAGAAGAAGAAGAAGAGGAGGAAGAGGAGGAGGAGGAGGAGGAGGAGGGGGAGGAGGACGAGGAGTTTGAATTTGTTTAGGGAGGCTTTTAATGTTTAATAGATTATTGTATTTTAATGTTCTTTTGGAAGCCGCCCAGAGTGGCTGGGGAGACCCAGCCAGATGGGCGGGGTATAAATAATAAATTATTATTATTATTATTGTTGTTGTTGTTGTTGTTGTTGTTGTTGTTATTTGAATTTGATATCCCACTTTATCACTACCCGAAGGAGTCTCAAAGCGGCTAACATTCTCCTTTCCCTTCCTCCCCCACCACAAACACTCTGTGAGGTGAGTGGGGCTGAGAGACTTCAGAGAAGTGTGACTAGCCCAAGGTCACCCAGCAGCTGCATGTGTAGGAGCGGAGACGCGAACCCGGTTCCCCAGATTACGAGTCTACCTCTCTTAACCACTACACCACACTGGCTCTCCACCCCTTGGCATCTCCTTGTGTGCCCTGGATGGCTTATGTGCTCCGGGTGGCTGGACTGGGTAGGTGGCTCTTCTCCCTGCCACTCCAACACCACTTCCAAGTAGACAACTTTGAACTTCTCCTCCTGCAGCCCCACTGGAGTCGTTGCAGCATGTGTGTGTGTGTGTGTGTGTGTGTGTGTGTGTGTGTGTTGCTTCCTTCCATATGTGTGAATGGGTTTGGCTTTCTTTAATACTGACCAATGGGGGGGGGGAATCCATGAAAAAAGTTAGGAGGGAAAAAATTGCATATTGACAGCGACTGACTGATCATCTTGATAGGAAGCAGGAGAAGGTGCTATTAAAGTAAAGGACCAGCACTTAGGGATCCATTGAGGAGTTGCTTCATATTTCCTGTTTACTGTTTACTTTCCTACAGCCAGGCAGAACATGTGTCTTAATCCTTAGCTTAGTTGTGTCTAATTAGATACCAGGGAAGAGGTAGTAATTATTTCATGGAATTTCATCACAGGAACAAACTGATCAATATAAACTTTATGAGGCTTTGCAATGAGAAGTGGATAGCCAGATCCTTTCAGCGCAATCTTCTGGCAGGATAAGAACAAAGAGTTCTGTGGTCATTTGGGGCTGTGATAACTGTCATGATTCAAAAGGCTGTTTGAGATCATGGCTAGGCAGCAGGTGCAGCTGGTGATCTCTTCCCAAGCTTCTGCTTGTCGCTGTCAGGTCTGTTTTGGTTTGACTTTTCAGCCTAAAACCAGATTTCAGGCTGACACTATTATTTATTATTATTATTATTATTATTATTATTATTATTATTATTACTTTTATTTATTAGCTACTTTGGGGGGGAAGTGGAACTCAAAGCAACTTTAAAAAAGGAAAATTAGAATCAAGGATAAACAATCTAAACTGCACACAACCTAAAATACTCCCCCAGTCTCTCTTCTGACAAAGGATGCCCAAGGCAGTTTCAATCCCAAAATTGGGCCTAGGCACTATGGAGCTAGAACATCGGTTTCATCTAGGAAAGCATTAAAAGGTGAAGGGACCCCTGACCATTAGGTCCAGTCGTGACCGACTCTGGGGTTGCGGCGCTCATCTTGCTTTATTGGCCAAGGGAGACGGCGTACAGCTTCCAGGTCATGTGGCCAGCATGACTAAGCCGCTTCTGGCGAACCAGAGCAGCGCACGGAAACGCCGTTTACCTTCCCGCCGGAGCAGTACCTATTTATCTACTTGCACTTTGACTTGCTTTCGAACTGCTAGGTTGGCAGGAGCAGGGACCAAGCAACGGGAGCTCACCCCGTCACAGGGATTCGAACCACCGACCTTCTGATCAGCAAGTCCTAGGCTCTGTTGTTTAACCCACAGTGCCACCTGCGTCCCTAGGAAACATTACTTGGTACTTAAAGTAGCTAGCAAGATCTCACCCCTTTCTCCCTCGTCAGGCAGGTAGGGCCTTTCAGCCGCAGAACAGTCAGAAGTAAAACTGATATAGTACACAACGTTCTTACTTAACCCTTGCGACTTTCCAACTTTTTCCCTCCTTTAGAATCATAGAGTTGGAAGAGACCACAAGGGCCATCCAGTCCAACCCCCTGCCAAGCAGGAAACACCATCAAAGCATTCCTTTGTTGTAGGATTGCAGGGGGAGAGCAGATAATTATATTTGGGTCCCCTCCGAGCCTGTAAGATAGGACTCTGTAGCAGAAGGAGCTACTAAAGTGGCCAAACCATTCTTTTCGTTAAGTTAGTGGTCCTGGCCAAGCCTGTTGACTAGGCATAGGCAAACTCTGGCCGTCCAGCCATTTTGGGACTACAACTCCCATCATCCCTAGCTAACAGGACCAGTGGTCAGGGATGATGGGAGTTGTAGTCCCAAAACATCTGGAGGGCCAAGTTTGCCTATGCCTGCTGTTGACCATCCTTTTTACAAGTTGGCCATGATGCCACAGAAGCAACTAGTTAGTGACGCCTGCAGATGGAGGGGATGAGTCTCCTTACTCCACCCCACCTAGCTAGAGACCACATCATTTTAGGGGCAGGAGAGCAATGGAACAGGGTCTCAGCAGAGACTTCTCTTGCTCTCTGTGCAGAAACCAAACCCATGGCTTTGAGGGGGCCTCTCTGGAAACCTAATGAAGAACCAAGATACAGTACATTGATGTGTTAACACTGTAAGCCCTGCCATCTGATGCTCAGGATGTAGATGTATGTAAATCAAACCATCAGTCATAAGTCACCACAGTCTCCAGTGACCTTGATTTTAAGGAAACTGAAACCTGGGTCAATGCTGGCACCCCGGAAGTCTCTCACCGCTCAGAGATTCAAGTGCACGTAACAACATCTCATGTATCTACTGACTCATTCCCCTTATCAGTTTATTCGACTGTGTGGCTTGTCAAATCACATCCGGGACACTTGGCTTCGTTTGAGGTTTTCTAGTTAACTTGGAAAATATACATGCAAATGAATCAGAGAGGAACGCAATAAGAAAAAAGTGCAGCAATATTTTCGGGTGGGCATGAAAGTGAATAATAATAAATAAATAAATAGGCTCCCACTGTTTTCAATAGATGGACGTCTTAGATCAGGTGTGGGAAACCTGTGGTCCTTCAGATGTTGTGGACTACATACTAGTTAACTGGACCCAGGGGGGTCAGCTTGAATATTTGGGGGGGGGGGCAGGTAAGCCCTGCCCTGCATAATCAATCATACAGTGTGGTGCACACACACCATTTGAATGGCAATGCCCACCAACTTTGGGGTGCTGCCCCCTCAAATATTATTGGGGAGGGCGAAGGGGCCTCAGCCCCTAGAAGTTGGCTCCTATGACCGGTCCTGATGGGAACTGCAGTTCAACAACACCTAGAGGGCCACAGGCTGGCCCCATCCCTGTAGAAATCATAAATGTTTGATCTCATCTAGGCCAAGATGGAGAGGTATATTAGTTTACAGGGCGGGTGCCTACTTTGACCATCACGCACCAGTGAGCCACGGCTTAGCACAAAGGTGTAGCCCCCAAGAGCGGAGATCACATCTGCTTGACACCCACCCAGCTCTTTTGCTGCTGCACTGTTCTGAGCTAGGCTATGGTTTGGCTCGTGGTTCAGCTATTCCAGGCAGAATGAGCTGTAAACCATAGGGCAAGGTGTGGTTACAGAGTGTGATTAGTCTGGAGAGAACTAAACCATGAGATTTGATTTCACACAATGCACTAGGTCAAAGCATGGCTTCATTCGGTGTGACACAGCAGCAAAATGCCCCGTGAGGAGCGCAGGCGTGGTAACCTGCTCTCCAGACGCCCACATGACCATGTGCTCATGCCAGGGCATAGTATGTGTCTGGATGGCTACAGAATGCATTTCCCTTCACAGTTTTTTCTATGTTGAACTCTCCATGCAATTGCAAGCAGATAACCATCCTCCAGTTCATGCTAGTTCACTTCCACGTGCAAATTTTAGTGTTGTTAGGGGGTAGCCTAGGGGTCCTGGGCCTGTTACCCTGGACCCCAGATCTCCTGCCTCCTCCCCCCATTTTATTTTTGATATCTATTTTTACTTTGTGTGCAAAGTGGCTGAGCAAAGTATCCCCCAGCCACAGGTCATTTTAATTTTCCCAGAAGCAAATGTGTTTCATGGGCCGGTGCTTTGCATTTTTTTAAAATACCTGGTGGCAGTGGCATTGCTAATGATGGAAAGCAAGAGATGAAATCCATCTCTTGCTTTCAGTCACATTCTGTTCTTTCTGAAAGAAAGAAATCAAAGCCTTGCTTCATGTATAACTGGGGTCTGATTTGAGGTGGAAGAATCAGGTGTTCAGGTAGTGTACCCAACACCCCAGTAACATTTTTGCAAGCAATTTGCCCAATATTTTTGTATATTGCTTTACTAGGATATGCATTTTTTAAAGGAATAAAAGGTAAAGGGACCTCTGACCATTAGGTCCAGTCGTGTCCGACTCTGGGGTTGCAGCGCTCAACTTGCATTATTGGCCAAGGGACCGGCGTACAGCTTCCAGGTCATGTGGCCAGCATGACTAAGCCGCTTCTGGAGAACCAGAGCAGCGCACGGAAACGTCGTTTACCTTCCCGCCAGAGTGGTACCTATTTATCTACTTGCACTTTGACGTGCTTTCGAACTGCTAGGTTGGCAGGAGCAGGGACCGAGCAACGGGAGCTCACCCCGTCACGGGATTCAAATCGCCGACCTTCTGATCAGCAAGCCCTAGGCTCTGTGGTTTAGACCACAGCGCCACCCGCTGTGGGTTTACCTCAATATATGCATTTTTGAACACATTTCTTTGATTGAAGAACTGCATCATAAACTTTGGGTAAGTGCATATTTTGAAAGATGGCTGTGTTCCAGTTTTCATATTGTTTTGGGAAGTGCAGATTAAGTTGATAACGTGAAGTGAACCAAATTTCTCCAACATCTCAAGATGTGCCAAGGCAATTTCTCTGGCCTTTGGTGCTATGTTGAAAAGAGGAAGCTACGTAATAAAATATTCCTCCTTGCGATTCTGTGGCTGGTGTGGGGAGAAAATTGGTAGGCAGGTAGTCATATACAGTTGGAGGAATCCAGTGAGGTAATGCTGTATTTAGACATCAGAACTGTAGGATGAAGTCACCCGAGTGTGCAATACTTCAAAAACATCTACGGTATGTTACTCAGAAGACAGGAATAATGAAATCAGCAACCACAAGTATGGAAGATGTTAATAATTAACTGATTTTAACCACACTTCCATGAAATGCAAAATACATTGCTAAACCTTACCACTGATATATTCCCCAAACAAATATTAAGATTTCCTTTTCCTCAATCTTGCTAGAGAAGCTGTTTGAAGCAACTGTAATAACTAATGAAATTAATATTTAAGGCTGATATTCTAGGCACATTTAAGGAGTAGGTAGCATGGGTGGCGCTGTGGGTTAAACCACAGAGCCTAGGGCTTGTCGAACAGAAGGTTGGGGGTTCAAATCCCCACAACTGGGTGAGCTCCCGTTGCTTGGTCTCTGCTCCTGCCAATCTAGCAGTTCGAAAGCACATCAAAGTGCAAGTAGATAAATAGGTACCACTGCAGTGGGAAGGTAAACGGCGTTTCCGTGCGCTGCTCTGGTTCGCCAGAAGCGACTTAGTCATGCTGGCCACAACATGACCCAGAAGCTGTACGCCGGCTCCCTCGGCCAATAAAGCGAGATGAGCGCTGCAACCCCAGAGTCGGTCACAACTGGACCCTTTACCTTAGCACTCATTGGGCCTCATTTCAGAATAATCATTCATAGTATTGCTCTACGTGATTGCAAAGTCATTTCATGATTTTAAGGAGACCAATGTGATGAAATTGAGGAGACGACATAATCTGCTCTTTGCAATGTTTTTTGTAAAATTTCCAGAATAGATTGGACTTTTGCCTATTAGTTGGCCAGCATAACCTTCAACATTTCTATGATGAAAACATGGATGTTCTATTCCATAATAATATTACTTTAATTTTACTATTTATACCCCACCCATCTGACTAGGTTGCCCCAGCCACTCTGGGCAGTTTCCAACATATATAAAAGGATAATAAAACATTGAACATTAAAAAACTTCCTTATACAGGGTTGCCCTCAGATGGCTCCGGGGTCACATAATAATAATAATAATAATAATAATAATAATAATAATAATAATAATTTATTATTTATACCCCGCTCATCTGGCTGGGTTTCCCCAGCCACTCTGGGTGGCACATAACTCTATACCCTCCAACATTTCTCTGGTGAAAATAGGGATATCCTAAGGCACGGGTGTCAAACACAAGGCCCGGGGGCCTAATCCGGCCCGCCAGACCTCGTCATGTGGCCCGTGTCACATAGCTGTCAAGTATCCCGTTTTGGCCAGGAAACGCACGGAATCTAAGGCGTTTCCCGGTGCTCTCCCGGCAAAAGGAATATCCCGGTTAATTCCCGGATCACAGAAAGCAACTTTTCTTCCCCCCTCCCCTTGCCTCGGCATCTTTTCACCAATTGCTAGCCCCGGTGGGCGGGCGGATGGCGCGGCTGCACCAATCGGCAGCCCCAGCGGGGCTCTTTCCCTCCCGGCAAGGAGGGAGCAAGTTCTTCTTCCCCACCTCAGTCTCAGACCGAGGATTTAAAGGCCACTCTCGGCATAATGGAAGGGAAAGGAGCCCCAGCCGGGAAGGAGAAGGAGAGCTCGTAGCGGCTGCCAGAGGGGAGGGAGGAAGGACCGACCTCGTCTCTTGTGCTGTCGTATTTTTATTTTAAACCACCGCCCTCCACCACAACAGCCACCGCCACCACGCCCCTCTTAAATTTTCTCCCTCCCGGCAAAGCGGCTCCCCTCCCCCAAGCAGCAGCAACATCAAAGTTGCTCCTCGTCCTCCCTCCCCGGCTCCTTGTCAAAGCGGCTTCCCCTTCCCCCACCACTGGGGCAGGCACCTCCTTGTTTTGCTTTTCAAAAGGGAAAATAACCCATCCGTTGGTTTCCCCTCTTGTCTTTTTCTTTGGTGTTGTTTGTGTGTCTCGGTCTCCCTTTCCTCTGCCGGCTGAGGAAGCCACCAAGAGGCAGCAAACCTGAGCGCTTCTGTCTCCCAGCCCCTCACCAGGCTCAGCTAAAAGAAGAGGGATAAACTTCAGCCGCCAAACAAAATCACATGCGGCCAAACAAAAATCACGGCTGCTGCCCGCCTCTGACACTCGCGGGAGATCAGAACCGAGGCTGAGAGAGGTGCTGCGCTGCGCTGCGCTGAGATCTCCAATCTCTTCCTTCTTTCCTTCCTTCCTTCTCTTTCTTTCTTTTTCCTTCCTTCCTTCCTTCCTTCTCTCTCACCCCTTCTTTCTTTCTTTCTTTCTTTCTTTCTTTCTTTCTTTCTTTTTTCTTTCTTTCTTTCTTTCTTTCTTTCTTTCCTTCCTTCCTTCCTTCCTTCCTTCTCTCTCTCACTCTTTCTTTCCTTCTTTCCTTCCTTTCCTTCTCTCTCTCTTCCCTGCCTCCCAGGATTCCCCTGCAAGTTCTCAGGATTTGGGGTTGTTTTTACAGAAGCAAAGAATAGGAGAGTTGGAAGGGACCCCCAAGGGTCATCTAGTCCAACCCCCTGCAATGCAATATTTCCCTCCCCATATACTTTTTTTTTTAATGAGGGAGGAGTAGCAAGTGGGAGGGGACAGATCATATCCTTCAAGGTTATGAAAACCAAGCCTTACGAGGAGCGCTGGGAGGAGAGATGACAGCCATTTGCAAATATCTTAAGGAGGGTAGGACTGGAACCCATGGCTTCAAGTTACAAGAAAGGAGATTCCGACTAAACATACAGGAGGGGAAACACTTTCTTGTGCTCCAATTCAGTGGTAAACAGGGTGGATTTGATTTAAATCAAATTGATTTAAATCACGATTTAAATCACTAGTCAGTAGGCTTGATTTAAAAATCTTTTTTACAGAAAGACTCATTCTTGCTGGTATAATCTTAATATTTACAACCATATGAAGGTTTCATTTTTGGAATAATAAATGTTCAGAGTAGTATTTGTATGTTTAAAATATATTTGTATGTTTAAAAAAAAATTACTGTCTGTTACCAAAAATCATTTTTCAATAAATTGTACAATAATTGTACATTTGAATATCTACTTGCCATTATTCTGACTATGTTTCTGCTTTCAGAGCTAGTTATTACTTACATTATTACAAAAAACAGTAATAATTGAATGCAGTGACAATAATTTATGATAATAAAGAGTGGACACATAGTCCTACAGATACAACCGGCCCTTTGAGGGTGACCAAACTGCTGATGCGGCCCCCGATGAATTTGAGTTTGACACCCCTGTCCTAAGGAAATGCAGGACATTCCAGGATCAAATCAGAAGCTGGGACGGCTTCTGTAAATCCTGGACTGTCCCTAGAAAATAGGGGCACTTGGAGGGTCTGGGCCAGTGATTTTTGCAACTGCCTAGATGTGGCAATGGAATCAGCACATGGCAACTTTGAGGGAAGGCTGCTGTTGGTGAAGGTGGCCAGAACCTCCACTGGCCTTCGTGAGGGAGGATGACAAATCCATCAGGTCCGTCTTGTGAGTATTCTTGATGTTGTTGTTGTTGTTTAGTCGTGTCCGACTCTTCGTGACCCCATGGACCAGAGCATGCCAGGCACTCCTGTCTTCATGAGTATTCTAACTGCCATCAAATCAGCTGACTGGTATCACAGCCAATGGCAGCCCTGCCATGCCCACCTGACACAGACATTCTAACCTGGGGCAAGGAGTTGCTCATTGTCCCCCACCTCCCACGGAGGCCACAGAAGTCAGAGCAGGCAAGCATCAGGTGAGGGAGTCTCTTCCTTCCAGGGTGGATCCAGATGCAGAACCTCATCTCTGCTGAGAATGTAAAAAAAAACCCAACTTTATTCAAAGCTGCTTGCAAGTCACCTTTGTAAACCACTTTGAAAACTTTGGGTTGGGAAATGGTATGCAAGTATTCCAATAAATAAATACATGTGCATAGCCATTGTGGGTAGATATACATCTGGATGTGCATGTCCAGTGCTATTTTGATAGAAAAAGGGGTGCTGGAACTCACCCTGAACGTCTCTCTTGTTCTCTTATAATGGCAATGGATCCCACCTGAGAGGTGCCAGAACTGTGTGTCCTTATTCATTTGGATCTCTTAGTGGCATTCAGACTCATCACTCAAAGTCTCCTATCAGGATGGGAACTGGAGGCACTGCTTCCTAGCGGTCCAGCTCCTATTTTGATTATCAGCAGGGTTCCAACCTAAAATACTCCCCCAGTCTCTCTTCTGATGACGGTGAATTCCTCTGCCCCATGGTAGTTATCTTATGATCATAGAATCATAGAGTTGGAAGAGACCACACGGGCCATCCAGTCCAACCCCCTGCCAAGCAGGAAACACCATCAAAGCATTCCTGACAGGTGGCTGTCAAGCCTCTGCTTAAAGACCTCCAAAGAAGGAGACTCCACCACACTCCTTGGCAGCAAATTCCACTGTCGAACAGCTCTTACTGTCAGGAAGTTCTTCCTAATGTTTAGGTGGAATCTTCTTTCTTGTAGTTTGAATCCATTGCTCTGTGTCTGCTTCTCTGGAGCAGCAGAAAACAACCTTTCTCCCTCCTCTATATGGCATCCTTTTATATATTTGAACATGGCGATCATGTCACCCCTTAACCTTCTCTTCTCCAGGCTAAACATACCCAGCTCCCTAAGCCGTTCCTCATAAGGCATCATTTCCACGCCTTTGACCATTTTGGTTGCCCTCCTCTGGACACGTTCCAGCTTGTCAGTATCTTTCTTGAACTGTGGTGCCCAGAACTGGACACAGTATGATGTTCCACAGCATTCTGGCTTGACTCCCATGCACATCTCCATGAACAGCAGTGAGGTCACCCAAAGATTTGGAGGGAAAAGTAATCAGTACTCTGCAGAAATCCACCACTATTTCTTTCTCTCTCTTTTTACGCCAGTGTGGTGCAGTGGTTAAGAGCGGTAGACTCGTAATCTGGTGAACCGGGTTCGCGTCTCCGCTCCTCCACATGCAGCTGCTGGGTGACCTTGGGCTAGTCACACTTCCTTGAAGTCTCTCAGCCCCACTCACCTCACAGAGTGTTTGTTGTGGGGCAGGAAGGGAAAGGAGAATGTCAGCCGCTTTGAGACTCCTTCGGGTAGTGATAAAGCGGGATATCAAATCCAAACTCTTCTTCTTCTCTAAATAAAAAAATTAAAAAAAATCAAACTCAGGCAAAGCTCTGGAAGTGCTGAATCATTGTCTGCAATAGGGACAGGGTGGAGACCAATAATCTGAATTTCAGTCCATATAAGATAGAGCTGCTGTAGGCTGGTGGTTTGTCTGGAGTGGGAAGTGTTGTTCAGCCTGTTCTGGCCAGGATTGCATTCCACCTGGAAGATCAGCTTCTGCATCCAGTGCGCTCCCAAGTGGTGCACACATGAAATTAGCTACAATCTATATCTATGGCTCTATGCTGTATCTATCATAGAATCATAGAGTTGGAAGAGACTACAAGGGCCATCCAGTCCAACCCCCTGCCAAGCAGGAAACACCATCAAAGCATTCCTGACAGGTGGCTGTCATTTCTTATGAAGTACTGATTTTTTATGTATTTCCCCCATCAAACCAGCTTTGATCCTAATCGAGAATAAAACCAAGCTATGTTTTAAGGCAGTAAAGTGTTTAAAAAAAAAGTTAAAGGACCCCTGGACAGTTCAGTCCAGTCAAAGGCAACTATGGGGTGTGGAGCTCATCTCGCTTTCAGGCCAAGGGAGCGGGCGTTTGTTCACAGACAGCTTTCCGGGTCATGTGGCCAGCAGGACTAAACCGCTTCTGGCACAACAGAACACCATGACAGAAACCAGAGCGCATGGAAATGCCGTCTTTCTTCCCGCCGCAGCAGTACCTATTTATCTACTGCACTGGTGTGCTTTTGAACTGCTAGGTTGGCAGGAGCTGGGACAGAGCAACGGGAGCTCACCCCGTTGCCACAAACCTTCAGATCGGCAAGCCCAAGAGACTCAGTGGTTTAAACCACAGCGGCACCTGTGTTTTAAGGCAGTAATGTGTACACAGACTCTGTAACCACAAATCGCTTCTATGTTACTGTTTTTAAAAATTATTGGTTACATCTGAATCTCCTTTCCTGCTGCCTGCAATGTCAAGTGATATGGCTGTGTACATGATCTCTCAAGATATAACTGTGCTTGCTCCTTGAGAATTGCCAAGTCACAGTAGAATTCAGTTACATAATTTTAGAATCCAAAAACTGTATCCCAAGGATAGGTCCCTAATATTATTTCTGTAGGATACTTTGGTTTTGGGAGAGAGAGAGGAGGGTTGTTTTGTTTTACCTAGCGTAACTGAAGCTGAATTTCAGCTTGCTTCCTCCTACACACTCTTAAACAAAGGGAAGGGAACACTCATGGATGTGTACATGCATTTTATTAGAGCTGATCAAGCATTATGTCAGACATTTTTTATAGGGGAAACTCACATTCTGCGATGCAATAGAATGCAGGGTCATGGCCTCAATTAGGCAGTATAAGATTAGATCAGCAGTGAGGGAGAAAGGAAGTTGTTTTGGAAGAAAAGAATGAAGTTCTTTATTCTATTCTCTGGCATTCAAGAATAAATTTAGGTTTATTAGGTTGATGAAAGTGTATGAGTCATGCATTTCTAAGGACCTTATTCTGCTTTGAAAAGCACGGCATGTTACGTATTCCAACTACAACTTATTTTGCACTTTAGTTGAAAGGGGAAATGAAATAAATTAGGAATAAATTTGCCCACTGTGTACTGAGCAAATATGAGTTAGACATAACTCTTGGGAATGATTTTAAGAAAAGGACAGTAAATCTCAATGAAATAAACCAGCGCATTTCTGCACAACACATGAGGAATGCGCCTCTCTAGCCAAACGACCTACATAAGGTAGGATGGACTACAATCAATAGGTTCACATTGAGAATTTCAGGAAAAACAAAAGATTTCCCTATGGCTGAGTTGTCTTATTCTGGCAGACCTTTAGGTGTCAACAGTTTGCTGTTTAAATGTGTGGTTTTTTAGCAATATGTGTGTGAAGCAGTCCTTGACATTGCTTTTTGTTTCAACCCTACTTTGATTTATGACATATTATCTCTTGTGCGTAAAGATAGCTGCCCTTCTCGTTGTATAAAATCAGCAAAATGTATGAACTTAGCGGGCTAAGCAGATCTACTGTAATAAAGTAATAAAAACGTGCAGAGCAGTGACATAGCTGGTAAAAAGACAGACTTTGGCTCGGATCCTATGATCAGCTCGCTTAAGCAGAAAGACGGTTCTTGTCCTGTTCTCCCCTCCCCAACCTTCCCAGGCTTCCACATGGTTTGGGGGACGCAACCCTCTCAGAGGCTTTTCTTAGGGAGTGGACCGCATTGGGGAATTGTATTCTGTGAACTTTCTTGGGTTAATGTATCTTGGAATCCAAGCCCTAGTGTGGGACATCAAAGCCTATTTTTTGTTGGACTCTTGGAATAAGATTTGAATAAGATTGTGGTGGAAGTTTAGCTATTCAATAGTTTACTATCCAGACTTTCCTTCATTCAATCAGGACTAAATTGTTTAAGATTTTTTAAAACAACAACAACAACATAGTTCCAGGTAGCTTCAAATTTGCTTGCAGCAAGTGTGTGTTGTATGTATGTATATAAAGTGGTACCTCGGGTTAAGTACTTAATTCGTTCCAGAGGTCCGTTCTTAACCTGAAGCACCACTTTAGCTAATGGGACCTCCTGCTGCCACTGCACCGCTGGAGCACAATTTCTGTTCTTAGCGGAGTTCTTAACCTGAAGCGTACTTAACCCGAGGTACCACTGTATAAGGGTCTGGTGACTTTTGTTTCAGTGTATCTGAAGACGTGTGCATGCACACGGAAGCTCATACCAAAAACAAACTTAGTTGGTCTCTAACGTGCTACTGGAAGGAAATTTTTTTTTTTTTTTTTGACTACGGCAGACCAACACGGCTACCTACCTGTAACTGTACGTATGTATGTTTGTGTACAGGGAATCTCCTGCAGAGTGGCCAGGTGGAAAAGAAGACAGAGCTGCTGCCCCTATAATAGTTGTGTAGAAGAAAACAATTCAGCAGCTGTAGCTTGGCATAGCAATCATTTTGGTCCTCGGTGATTCGTATTTTAATGCAGATAAGATGTGTTTAAGTTTGATGCAATCAGCACATTTTTATTTTTCCATTCAGTGATTTTGGGCAGATGCCAGCATGCATGTAATTGACGATGGTCCATGCTTAAATTTAACCACTGCCTCATTTATTGATAGCTTCTTACTTCAAACGTATCTTACTGAAGGGCTCTGATTAAGAATCAAGTAACAGACAAACTAAGTTATATGCCAGAATGTCAAAGAAATTCTCCAAATCTGTATTCGTGCACAAATTTGGGATGATCCAGAACTCCAAATCTGCACTGGAACTACCTCTCCCATCTTAAATGTTTTGTCCATTTTTATAGAAAAACAATGAGTGGTTTTGGGCTGGGTTTTTATTCCTATCATAACAATGCACTGTATGTTATACTGATGATACTGCTTCCAAGTGGCATCTCTGACTTTTAGCTATTTATTTATTTTTATTTATCGAATTTATATACCGCCCTATATCTGGAGCCAGTATGGCAACTTGTCACCTATACTTAGCAAACTCTTCAATAATGCAAAGGCCCATTCTCCCAATGAAAGGAATTTGCAGGCCCACCTACTTAATAAAGAAAGTGGTGCGACCAGTGCTTTTTTTTTCTGGGGGGACACAGGGGTATGCATACCCCTGAACATTTTGTGAATCTAAGTTTGGCCTCGTTGAGGGGCAGTATTTCAATATGAGTAGGAAAATGAGAGTACCCCAAAGCATTCTTTTCGAAAAAAGCTCTGGGTGCGACAATTTATCTCTATTTGCAATCCCCCTGTTCTTGAGTGCTAAGGATTAATTTAGGAGCTGATGGAACATAATTCGTAATATAACAAAGATGTTTAAAGGTAAGTGTGACGAACAGTGCAAAAATGACATATAATTTGCTGCATGGGGCAACAAAAGAGGACCAATCCATCAGGCAGTTATGACTAAAATTCTAGCTCTGGGATTTTCCCCTGATTGTTTGCTTAGAATGGGTTTTGGATCAGGCTAAATCAGCCATCAAACAGCGTATCACTGACATAAAACGCCAAATGGATTTGGGTAGGTCCATTTCCTTTACTGTCAGTGATGAGAGGGTAAGCAGCCTGGAACCGCTTATACATCGTAGGGCCTTCACCCTGGCTTGGTGCTGTGCTCTCCCGTCTTCCATTCTTGAAGGACACTATAGAACAGGGGTAGGCAACCTAAGGCCCGTGGGCCAGATGTGGCCCATGGGCCTTCTCAATCCGGTCCGCGGACCGTCTGGGAATCGGCGTGTTTTTACATGAGTAGAATGTGTGCTTTTATTTAAAATGCATCTCTGGGTTATTTGTGGGGCATAGGAATTCGTTCATTCCCCCCCCCCAAAAAAAAATATAGTCCGGCCCACCACATGGTCTGAGGGATGGTGGACCAGCCCACGGCTGGAAAAGGTTGCTGACCCCTGCTATAGAAAGATCTCATATCTGGAGAGATGCTGCCCCTGTGACTCTGGCCAAATTGAAACTGTAGAACACGTGCTTCTTCAGGGCTTGTTCTACAGAGATTTACGCTCTGACCTTATTCTGCCAATACTCCAGAAGTATACTGGATGCTCTGACCAGACTCTTGCCACTCTGTCGCTCCTTGATAAAAATCCTGTTATAACATACAAGGTGGCCAAATTTTGTGCAGCAGCAATCAAAATACGACCTATAATGATTAGCACCCAGGATTAGTATAACATATAATATATTGACCGATGGGCATTTCTAGGTCAGAAGGGTTTCCTTTCTGACAAATAAATGACCACTCAGAACTGATTTTTATATGTATTGTTGTTGTTGTTCAGTCGTTCAGTCGTGTCCGACTCTTCGTGACCCCATGGACCAGAGCACGCCAGGCACGCCTATCCTTCACTGCCTCTCGCAGTTTGGCCAAACTCATGTTAGTAGCTTCGAGAACACTGTCCAACCATCTCATCCTGTTGTCCCCTTCTCCTTGTGCCCTCAATCCTTCCCAACATCAGGGTCTTTTCTAGGGAGTCTTCTTTTCTCATGATACTCTTCTCAAAGTACTGGAGCCTCAACTTCAGGATCTGTCCTTCTAGTGAGCACTCAGGGCTGATTTCTTTAAGAATGGATAGGTTTGATCTTCTTTATATGTATATGCGATTTTATATCATTTTATCTAGTCTTGAGCTTTTAAATTTTGTAATTGGTGTTTTTATCTTGAGACTGGCCATTGACCGTAATAAAATTACTTTTTTAAAAAAGAAAACCAACAATATCCCACTTTTGCATGTGGCACAGGACAAAGCAGGGATTCGGTTTTTCTGCAGAGTGGTAAGGTAGGAATTCACATACTCCTAATGATATGGGAGGCGCATGAACAGATGTTAATCTTTTTAAAATAGCTGAAATGCAGCTGTGGGGGAGTTCAGTTTCAGTGGAGGAATGATTTGAGAAAGGGCTGCTTAACCCTTTCCATTCCTGACTTCCAATGACACACCCAATTTTGCTGTTCTGTTTTTTTTTAAAAATAAAAAAGTCCAGAGATTTTCATGCATCTCAAACATTGCTAACCTCCTATTCTCTCAGACCTCTGCACCCCACAGCCAATTCTAACCCCCAAAGCATAGCTATGGCAAAGAGGCCCTTCCCATGTGTCTCTGGGAAGAAGAACCATGTGGCTGACATTTGATTTTGAGGCTTTTGGGCTACTGGAATTTGGAGTTATTGACTAGTAGAAGGGCTGATGGCTTTTCAGTCTCTGCTTGGTGAGCTCCAACTCCCTCTGCTGTTAGGAGAAGGATCCAGCATTCACTGTATCCGATTAAGAGTAGCTGCTTGAGAACCTGGAAGAACAGCCCTGTGCCATGAGCTGTTTCCTTGAAGACCACATCCCCTCATAACTTTTAGCATGTTTTGGTAGTGCAGATCATGGAGTATTTTCTATTCTGAGGAGGGTTTTTTTTAAAAGAAGTATTTGTTTTGTGACCTTGCTAGAAAGAAAATGCAAGCAAACAAGCAACAGTGGACATAGTGTGAGTCATATCCTATATAATAATGTTGAAGTGTCCCTGCGTCCAACTTCAACTTTCCGTGTGTCACAGAAGTGCGCTACTGCGCATGTCAGACACGGACACAGGGATTGGACAGCTCTACTGTCCCCCCCCCCAACAGGGACGCAGGCCAGAAATCAGCGGCGGCGCACGCACGGTGTCACTTGGGGCAGCGCCGCCGTCGTGCACGGAGCCTCCTCCACCTCCTCCTCCGGCCGCCGCCACCGAGGAGCGCAGCCTGGCCGCCCTGAGGTTTCTGCTGGGCGGGGGGCGGCGTCGGCGCTGGAGAGCGGGCTGGAAGCGGCGCGAAGCGCCGCTCCCACCGCCGCCTTTACTGGAGGCTCCCGCCGCCACCTCTACTGCCTGGAAAGCACGGGGGAAGCGGCGTGAAGCGCTGCTCCCGCCGCCGCCGGCCGCCTCCGCGCCTCCGATCCCGGCCGCCGTCCATGGTGCAGCGGCCGGCCAGAGCAGTCTGGCGACCGTCCCTTTCGCCGCGCTGCCTCCGGTTCTTTCTGAGCGGCTCCTGGCTCGCCTTCTGCTTCCCTTCCGCCACACTAGGGCGGATGTTTGCCTCGCACGGGAAGGTGGGCGGGGAAGGGCTTGCCCAGGCAGCGCCGGCGCAAGGATAAGCCGTGACAAGGCTGGGGGGTCTTTTCCTGCTGCGGTCTTACTAAACTTCCCTTTCTGCGGGCCAGCTCGGGCAAGGCCCGCGTCTGGAAGGGAGAGAGAGAGAGTGCGCGCGCCGTGGGGTGGCGGTGGGTCGGTGGGGAATGAGGCCATGGAAGCCCGACCAGCTGCTGGGAGACTTGGGCCCTCTTGGGTGGCTGGGGCGGTGCTCCGTGGTACATAGCAACACCACCTTTCCCCTCTCTGCAGTGGGGCAATTAGGGCTGGACCTCGAGCGGAGGGAGGCGCGGCGGGCTGAGCCAGGCCGCCTGCCTCGGCGGGAGGCCGGGCACCCTCTCAGCCCTCGCGTGGGTATCTAGCACCCGTTTTTAACAGGCTAAATTCACTAGTATATATATAAAATCGTTCAAGTTGGATGTTTGTTAACAATCGCCTTTCTCCATAACCCCTTGATTGATTCTGTTCAAATTTGGACACAACGTTCCATGCCCATATGGGAGTGATCATATGTACTTACATTGCACAAATACCACACCTTTCCCAGGTAAAAATGTGATTTTGTGCAAAAATATATAGCGCCCTCCAGTGGATGTTAAACAGCACACCTGTTTCTGACCCCCCCTCCTCCTTTCCCGACGTCACTACCACCATCCAATCAACAGACAGACCACCCACAAACACTACTGCTGGCCCCGCCGGCGGGTATACAACCACGCCGGGAGGAATCGCCATTTTTCCGGTTTGGGACGCTACCTCGACCGGTTGTAGATAGAGGCCGGACGACAATGGCGCTACTCACATTTTGGGCCAGATACCACACCTTCCACAGATACAAACGTACTCCTATAAAAACAAACATACAGCCCACCACTACACATCAACAACATCGAAGAAGGCCACTGACAAAATCAGGACAAAGAACCTCATAGACTAAAATAGTAGTAATAAACAGTTGTAGAAACGAAGACAAAAACGGGGAACACATAGACTGAACTTCAACGAGACCAGGTGTACGAGATCAGGTGGGGCATGCAATATATGATTTGTACTGGGCAAAGTTACAAATGGTTGGTTGTGGCATTGCTCAGAGCCAGTGGGGTGGTTGTCCAACTTGTCCCAGACACAAAATTGTTAGTCAATGCAAAATTTCAACACCCAGTGGTGCTTCAATGCAGCTATGTGCTTCTATCACTGGGCTCAGTTGCGAACAAGAAAGTGATAATGGAACCATAAAGTGATAATGGAACGACTCTTCTTATGTTTGTGATCACCTGGGTGATGTGGACGCCGTTAGGCAGTTGAATGCAAATGCATACTCCATACCTGCCCCCTCTGTGCAGCCCCGGGCACTGGCACGCTGTGCCACTGCTCAGAGCTGTTTTCTTGAAGACTTTGCCTCCTTGCAGCTCTTAGCACGTTCTCATAGCCAGTGAGTATTTTGCTCTTCTTTGCTTTGCTTAGTATTTCTTTTGTGAGCTTGTAAGAAAGAGAAGGTGCACAACCACAGATGCAGTGTGAGTCCCTTTCTGTAATAAATACTTAGCTAGGGCCATGGGTGGCGCTGTGGTCTAAACCACAGAGCCTAGGGCTTGCCGATCAGAAGGTCGGCGGTTCGAATCCCCGCAACGGGGTGAGCTCCCATTGCTCGGTCCCTGCTCCTGCCAACCTAGCAGTTCGAAAGCACATCAAAGTGCAAGTAGATAAATAGGTATCACTCCGGCAGGAAGGTAAACGGCGTTTCCATGCGCTGCTCTGGTTCGCCAGAAGCAGCTTAGTCATGACGCGGAAGCTGTATGCCGGCTCCACCGGCCAGTAAAGCGAGACAAGTACCACAACCCGAGTCGTCCGCGACTGGACCTAATGGTCAGGGGTCCCTTTACCTTTACCTAGGCTTTACTTAAACACTTTGCATTTATTTTTGCGAGCATAGGGATTGCTAAGAAAAATAGATGGCCTGTGCATGTGTTGCAACAAAACTCTGCATTAACCATTCCCCTGCATTCGCTCTTCAAAAGCTGTACCAGCTGCTGGATGGAGCAAGGAACAGGGATCTGAGCTGCGTGCTATTCCAGAGTATTTTCAGGAGAGAGGCCCTTCCCCTGGTTTAAGTTCAGAATAACTTGAATGCTAAGTGGAGGCAAGTGCTGTTTTTGTTTCTAAATGCCTTGACTGATGGAATAGATGACAGGGAGGACAGCAAAATGGTCCTGTATAGCTAAAAAGAGTTCCAAAGCTTTGCCCCCCCCCAAAAAAAGAGGCTCACTGATTCTTTCATTGAAGTACTTTTGAAAAGTTAAAATGATTTTCTCAGGGTGGAAAATTGTGTGCGAATTTTGATAGTGGTACTTAGTCCCTGGACTACGGTGTGTTGCATTTGTATGTGCTTCTCCATGAAGGAGAAAAAAAGAGGTTGTTCCCTGTATCTATTCCCTTGAAGGGAGAACAGGGGCTTGATAGAGGCAATTTTGATCAGGAAAGTTATGCACTCCCCCCCCCTTCTTTTTTGCTTCTGGACCCAACCTCCACTTGATAATTTTCATTTAAAAAAATAATCCGTTGAAAGCTACAACTCCTTTTGACCCCAAGGGTTAATATAACTTCACCCCAAGGAAATAATATTAAAATCCAGGATATCCTTGACCATATGCTAAGACCAAGAACTTGACAATTTATTATGTTTATATGGTATTATTTTGCTCTGTTTCTATTACGCCTTTTATTTAATAATGCCAGTTACCATACACCTTGTCCCATTAGAAGGCCATTTCCTATTCCTTTGGGAAGTCTTGTTTCCGTCCAATAGCCAACGCTGGTGACCAATTTACCGTAATGCCAAATTTGAGATGATCACACAGCTGGCAGGAAAGAGTCTCTTGAGAGGAAGCTATTAGTAAAGAGCAAACAACTGTTATTTCTAAATGGCCTCTCGGCAAGATTTATGGACTGGACAATAGGAAATATTTCCTCATATGTTTGTGATGCTGATTTACAAAAATATTGGTTGATCTTATTAGGAGATACAGCTGAGGTTAATGATTCACCATTCACAAACGCCAACACAAGAGAAAGTGGCAAGTGGGAATAGGTGGGTTTAATGATTGATTAGTCATTTTATAAATCACATCAGGGTGTTTTTTCCCCTTCCGTCTCTGCGACTTATATGAGTGCTCTTTAGACTGCGACTTAATTCCAAGCAGTGACTAAAGGCAGGAACACCTTTCGAGCACTGTAAGTATTATCCAGCATACCTTCAAATTTGTCGTCCGTCCCCGTCCCCCCGTCCCCGATTTATGTTCTTGCTTATTTCAGGTTAACTTATAGATATACATTGATGAAAATTTATTTTGTCAATAATGTGTAAAACTTTGAAACATTTAAAGATGTTTTACTAATAAGCATACTATGCAAAATCTTTTTTTTCCCTTGTTAAGAAACTTTTCGTCAAAATCACTTAAAAGTTTTAGTACACAACACACGTATGTGAGGGTTTTCCTTTCTATTTTTTTTTAAATCTAAAACATGAGAGTAGGAATTGTCCTATTTATTGGTTGCTAATGGTATGGTTTTTGTTGAAAGGTTTTTAATTACTTATACCCATAATTTGTTTTCACTCTTGTTGTACCAAAATCAATGAAGCAAACTCAGTTGTGAATGGTCACCTTTTTGTCTATTGTAAGCACCTGTCATTATAAAACATGTATGCTACAACTGGAAAGAAGTGTACTGCCTTTGTTAACTGTTCGAAAAGAAACTCACTTTTGGAAGCTGTGTATTTAATGCATGCAGCTAATTCACCATACTTGTTTATTTCAAACATTTATATCCAATGTGTTCATTCACCAAAGCAGAAGGCAGCTAACAATCAAAGAAAAAAATAATAATCAAAATTTAAACCATTAAAAGTGCACACAGCTTGGGAGATCATTTAAAACATCACCCAGCTTAAAATACCACAGACAATTTGAAAAACACAACAACATCTGAACAAAATTGTCTCTACCTGACACTGGAAGCCAAGACAAAAGGATGCCAAACTTAATAACTGTTGTGTGGATAACCCAGACATCCTGGCGTTGGTAGACCAATCAACACATGTAGTATCATTTTTTAAAAATCCATTTTGTCACTTATTCCATAGGAGATAGCATCAAACCTCTTGATGAATTGTAATTCATTGGTTTCAAATTGCAGTCACCTTTTGAAGTTCAGGGTAACAACAGCCTTGCCAGGATCAGAGCTGTGTGCCATGCTGCTGATGCCATGGCTCTCCATATCTCCAGACAATCTCCCCCGTGGTTTCATGTAAATGTGAGGAAACAAACTGGACCCTTGTGGGACAGCACAGGCTAGTCCGAAATCTTCCAGCTCTACCTCATGTAATTGACAATCCAGGGAGGACATCCACCCACTTAAAATATTGCTTCACCCTATTTCCTCCATTCAGATAAATGGGAGTTCCCATAGGGTTTGGCCAGATTGCATTTGGTGTTTGCGTTGGTAATAATACACCTTCAATTACCGGTACTTCAAAGATTTCAGCTTCCTGGTGAAGACGATTCAGCAATGGAAAAGCACAAATGTAGCAAAAGGTGAAAATCGAAACATTTTGAAGGAGAGATTTAAATACAAGTTTAATTGCTGCATTGAAACCAGCTTTCAACTTTTCCTTAATTGTGCCCAAAGACTCTAAGCATAGAAAAGGCTAGAGAAATATTCTTTAATATGTCGGATTTTTAAAACCTTGTGGTTGCAATTTAATCGCACAGTTCAAATAAACTGCAATGAAAGGGAAATATTTACTGGAGTGGATTATCAGGAATAACTGTGCAATTGAGCAGTCAAGTAGGTAGTGATATTTTGAAGACTGAAACAAAGATATTCCTGTTGACTTTGGCTACAACTCTTATAGAACCTGATAATCCTAACTTCTTTAAAAGCAAATGGTTGTTGGTTTTTGAGGGGGAAAGTCAACAAGACGCACAAGATGGGACTTCATATGGCTCCCATTTATAACTTTTAGCCAAACTGTAATCCCAACAGGTGAGCAAAGAACAACCCATGCTTTATTAGGTACTTATAGGCAAAACCTCCAATCATGATGGACTGAGCGCATTATTCTGACAATTAAAGATTAACCAAAACACACAAAATGCAACATTGTGTGTGTGTGTGTGTGTGAAATACCACACAAGAAGCAGCACAAACTGCAGGGATGTGTGCCTTTTCACTTTGCCTTTTCAAGCAGTGTCACTTTTCAAAGTGATAAAGAAAAACAAGTCACAATGTTATGAACTGTACTGCCAAAATATGTGTTGTTTTCTGAGCACAATCAAAAGTTCTGATGCTCAGAGGCGTAGGAAGATCAGGTGGTACCTGGTGCGGAAACTTTCTTCTCACCCCCCCCCCCCACACACACATTGATTTTTATTTTTATTTTTTGCCTGCAAAAATGGTTTTACGTTATTTCATGTTTTCTTACAAAACAATGTGGATTCTGAGCCTCTGATAACAAGTAGGCGACTGTGGACAGATACTTAAATCTACAGGATGGATTGTGTTTTGGCTTGTGTTGTTTTATTTATATTTATTGTTTATTTATTTAATAAAATTTATTTTTAAAAACCTGCAAAGTGGTTTACAAAAAAAAACACAAAAAAACCACAGCAGTAAAATCAGGAAAAATTAACAATCCTACTTTAAAACATACAAAAGCTAAAATATTAAGATTAAAATTACTTCAACTTCCTTAGCATCTAGGTATGCTTGCCTAAAGAAGAATGCTTTTAGCAGGTGCCCGGAAAGAGTCTAGCAAAGGCACGTGCTTCGTTGAAATTTCAGCCTTCACGACATAGGAAAATGGCCAAGTAAACAGCTATTTTTGTGGAGGAGGGTCAAGATATTAACTGATATGCATGAAATTTCATATGTAGCTATATAATCCCTAGTGAAGTAAGATAAGACCTTTGGAGCAGGCATTTTAAAAAAAGTTTTTTATGAGCCACCCTAGTAGGGCAGTAATTGTTCCTTGATAATTTGTCACCCCTCTCCATGATGGCACTTGGGGCGGAGCATCCCCCGCCCCCCTTTCCTACACTGATGCTTACCTTTAAAGCCATGACTTCAGGCCCAGGTATCTGAAATGATATTTACTGGGTTAAACCACAGAGCCTAGGGCTTGCCGATCAGAAGGTCAGCGGTTCGAATCCCTGCGACGGGGTGAGCTCCCGTTGCTCGGTCCCTGCTCCTGCCAACCTAGCAGTTCGAAAGCAAGTCAAAGTGCAAGTAGATAAATAGGTACCACTCCAGCGGGAAGGTAAACGGCGTTTCCGTGCACTGCTCTGGTTCGCCAAAAGCGGCTTAGTCATGCTGGTCACATGACCTGGAAGCTGTACGCCGGCGCCCTCGGCCAATATTGTGAGATGAGCACCACAACCACAGAGTCGGTCACGACTGGACCTAATGGTCAGGGGTCCCTTTACCTTTACCAACCTGTTTGAGAACTGAAGTCTTCGGAGGTCCCTGTCAATCTAAGGTAGATGGGTGGTGATCTGAGAGCCCTTTTTTGGTATTAGTGCCCCATTATGGAATTCCTTTCCCAGAGAGGCTTGCCAACAGAAGCTATATTTCAACCTCAAATACTTTAGTGCTTCTAGGCTTTTAACTCTGCAACCTGGGAGATCTCAGTAGGACTTACTTCTGAGTAGATGTGTATGAGGTGGTTTTTTAAAAATTCTTTGAACCTCCCCAGAAGCACTGCTGAAGAGTAGTACATGCATTAAAAAAGTAAAATAAATATTGTGCTATGTTCTGTAAGTTTGAATACTGTCTTTAAAAAATAATAATGGATGCTTTACTGGGGATTTCTGCAATGCAGAGAGCTGGACTAATGACCTTTAGGGTCCCTTCCACCTCTTTGATTCTATGATTCTTGTTTATTTATGTTTGCTCTATTCCTGCAGAAATTGTAAAAATCAGAAAGGAACCGACTTAAAGATAACAATGTCGAAGTTCAGTTAATTTCAATCGCAGAAGATTTTTTTAAATAGTAGTTTGTTTTTTAGTATGTTATTAACAAATAATCTGCTCCGTGCTTCTTTTGGTGTTTTTTTTTTAAAATAAATATTTTAAATAAATATTTAAATTAAATATTAAGATTAAAACAAAACTTGAAATTCAGAAATACAAACACATCAGGTAACATCCAACTAAGTCATATTCAGAGTCGACCTGTTTATGTCAATGAACTTAAGCCCATTGATTTCAATCTTTATGTCTTAGTTGGGTATCACCCAGTATCTCTTTATAGATATGAAATTATCTGGAACAAAAAAAAAAACCTTATAATTAAGTCATGTCCTCGTTGTTATCTGCTTGATCTCCATGAACTTGCTGAGAGTCCAGTCTTTATCTGTGTAAATAAAAAGCATGAAAAGATAAACGGAAAAAGAAAAAAGGAGGGAAAGAGAAATGGTTGGTTGTCATCTGGCGAGCAGCAAATGAGCTATTGGGTCACAATGACTTGCTTTGGGAAAATGTACAGCTTTAGTACAGCAAGATATCCCACATCCCATGCTATTAAATGAATATAAGGTATTCCTTCATATAAGCATCAAATACTCCTAGAATAGGATTTCTAGTAGTTCTGCCAGCCAGTCATCAGTACCAGGGGAGATTTCGAAGGCCTATTAAATCAATTTAGAGACCCTGTGCTGTGCTTAGCTATCTATCTATGAAACAGAGAGAATATTGAAGTGTTTCACTCTGGCTATATTGTGTTGCGAATAAATTTATGTAATATCAAATTTAAGACTGGGTATAGCAAGCAACATTTTTTTTTAATGTAAGGAAATTTCTATGCCATCCTTTCACTGCAATCACAATATGAGTTATATTATGGGTGTCTGCACTTGAGACGATCTTAGATGCAACTCATGGCGATTCAGAAGAATTTGCTGTTGTGTTGGCACAATAATTGATAATGAGCTCACAGAAGGTGGGTTATGGGTTTGTTGTCGTTTTATTGTGAATTTTGTGTTCTCATTTTGTACCTTTGTGTTGCGAACCACCCTGTGATCTTCGGATGAAGGGCGGCGCACAAATTTAATAAAAAGAAGTTAGTGGTGGTTTGTACCCCGAAAAGGATGACCACACATGCACAAGAATTTTGCAGCTGTACCATACCTCAGTCACTAGGGCAGGGGGAGAGTCCCTTTAGCCATTGTGACTGAGCAGTGCAGAGTGATCAAAAGAAGTTATCACTCAATGACTCTAGGAAGCTTGCTTCAGACAATTTGTTTAGCTAGCCCAGTGCTGACTGGTGCTGGTGGCAGAAGTCCCCTTTAAGAAGGTGTTTTTATCATGATTAATAATAATAATAATAATAATAATAATAATAATAATAATTTTATTTGTATCCCGCACTCCCCAGCCGAGGCCGGGCTCAGGGTATTTTTACCCTGCCCATCTATTTTCCCCAGCCACTCTGGGCAGCTCCCAACAGAATATTAAAAGCACAATAAAACACCCAACATTAAAAACTTCCCTAAACAGGGCTGCCTTCAAAGGGCTGTTCTAACGATGTTGGCGCTTAATATCCATTGCTGGTTTTCTGTTTCTTTCTTTGAAGCTCCACACAGAACGTGGCAGCTCCACCTAGCGAAGAAGTCTTGGTACAGCCTTGGGTCTCTGTGGGATTTGAAATCCATAATTGTACAAGGACAGAGGCGGGGAAGGAGCAGTGGGAAGGGGGGGGGGCAGATTCAGGCAGACACAGTAAGCCCTGTTAATGTCAGTGTTTCTCGAATAAAATACCTCTACCTCTCGTTTAAAGGGCAAGGGATACAGGGCCGGATTGAGGTTTGATGAAGGAGGCCCTAAGCTACTGAAGGTAATGGGACCCTTTATATGTCCAGCTGTCCTTTGTCAGCAACAAATTGTCGCCGTTTTTTGTGTTGAATATATGCTATATGGTAATTTATGGACCTAGGAAAAGGTAAAGGGGCCCCTGACCATTAGGTCCAGTCGTGACCGACTCTGGGGTTGCGGCGCTCATCTTGCTTTATTGGCCAAAGGAGCCGGTGTACAGCTTCCAAGTCATGTGGCCAGCATGACTAAGCCACTTCTGGCGAACCAGAGCAGCGCATGGAAACGCTGTTTACCTTCCCGCTGGAGCAGTACCTATTTATCTACTTGCACTTTGTGCTTTCGAACTGCTAGGTTGGCAGGAGCTGGGACCGAGCAACGGGAGCTCACCCCGTCGCGGGGATTCGAACCGCCGACCTTCTGATCGGCAAGCCCCTAGGCTCAGTGGTTTAGACCACAGTGCCAGCCGTGTCCCTATGGACCTAATAGGTATCTAAAGCCATTTGCACATGCAGAATGTAGGCACCCTATATATAGAGATGAGCAAACCAGTGATATTTTAGGGAGCAGGCTAGCAGGCAGGGCCCATGACTTACATCATAGGAGCCTACACAACACAAAACATGGTTGCTGTATGTAGGTTTTATTTTATTTGGTTTTTCTTTTTATCTTATATTTTGGAAATGCACATCCAGGTGTTTTTTTCCTTTAATTTTTTTTTGGGGGCCCCCCAAGAGAGTGGGGCCCTAAGCTACAGCTTGTTTAGCTTATACGTAAATCCGGCACTGAAAGGATAGGTGAACAGGACATCCTAACTGTGGCATAAAGCAGATCAAGCTACAACTTCTAATATCAACTGAGATTGATTGCATGCGCTAATTTGTAAAGTTTCTAGTTCCTGATAATAAAATGGATGTTATCTTTGAAGACAGCAAGCGTATTATATACATAAATATTGCCATTTAATCTGGCTAATAAAGTTTGGGTGCTAAAGGTTGGTGCAGAACTAAACTGAATATCCATAGGCTGGATCTCTCAAGTGTTACACAGATGGCATTCCCATCCCATAGAATAACAATGAATCTTACGCACCGTATTGTAACGGCTTTTGGGCAGCTTCAAATGTTTGATTGCCTTTCCAGGAGAACAGTGCTGCCATCTTGGCTTTGACACAACTTCAGCATTGTAATTTAATTCCTTTAATTCCTGCTGGAGTTTCAACTGTATGAAGCATTCTTCCTTTCCAGGATGCAAAGAAATGTGTCACTGCTTAATTAGGATATGAATCGAATTTCTTGGTACTCTGCATAATTGCTGTTTCAAAACGGCTACTGTTTTGTTTTGGTTTTTTAATTTTTTTAAAAAAATTAATATTAAACTTTATTCAAATTTCTCAGAACACTACAACATAATCACAGTAAACAAAAAAAAAATAACCAAAAATCAAATACATCAAAACATACAATGCATTCTCAACATATAACAAATTAATACAAATAATATAACACCAGCCATACTAACACATAACACAAAACAAGTTTCTCCAGAGAGAACCACATACACAAACCACAAAAAGGAAATAAACATAAAAAAAAGATTTTAAAAAGAAGTTAAAAAGACTTCCTAAAGTTCTACCTCACGTCCTTTGCTATACACCTCTATCCATGCTATTTTTGATATACAAATTAATACTGAAATACAATTATAATTACCTGTGTTTATATTGTCCCTGTATGTGAATCATTCCAAGCAGATCACCAGTTCTGTTTTCATCCCCTCTTTCCTTAAATATTCTTCAACATACTTCCATTCTTCTCTCATTTTTTGTTTCGATGTATTTCTAATTGCTGCTGTCATTTTCGCCAAATTCATAAATTCTACCAGTTTTAAGTGCCACTCCTGTATTTTTGGAATTTCTTCTCCTTTCCAATATTGCGCTATTAATAACCTAGCGGCTGCACACGCATAGAGGAAAACATTTTTCCTATCTTCCGGCATATTCTCCGGAATTAGGCTTAGTAGGAATGCTTCAGCTGTTTTCTTAAAGGTTGTTTTCAACATCTTTTTCATTTTTTCATAAACTACATTCCAAACTACTGTTATACACACAATGTTAATACATCATAGCAAGCATGGAGAGCTTTTACTTCTCCAGATGTTGCTGAACGACACCTATAAGCCCCAGCAAGCACAGCCAATGACGAAGGACAGGTGTAGGCAAACTCAGCCCTCCAGATGGTTTTGGACTACAATTCCCATCATCCCTGACCACTGGTCCTGTTAGCTAGGGATCATGGGAGTTGTAGGCCAAAAACATCTGGAGGGCCAAGTTTGTCTATGCCTGACCAAGGATGATGGGAGCTGTAATTCAGCAACATCTGGAAGGCCAAAGATTCATCACACCAGTCTTACATAAAAACTAGAGACTCACAGTGAAACACCGATACAAGATTTGGTTAATTAAAATCAATGTGGCATTCAGTTTCCTTAGCCCTTGAAGAACAGCTGGTTCCTGCATCTTTAATAGTTCCTTAGGAAAGGGAATTGATAAGCTCCAGCTGCTGAATTTCCTCCTTCTGCTCAGCAGCTGCAGGAAGTGTGGTCCTTTCTGTGTCTGCGTGGTCCAATGTTCTGATATCAGGCAAGGTCAAATAGCACTATTTTTTCCATCTATAAATGTAGGTAAATCTCCCCTTTTCCCATGAAATGAAAGTCAAGACCCACAGGGTCCTGAAAGATGCCGTTCCTTGATGTTGTTTATAATGATGGTGCTACTTGTGTGAGGTTTTTGCTCTACAAAACCAAGCCCTTCTATTCTGAATTTTTACATTTTTAAATAACCTCCAGCAATTGATGTGACTTGCAGATCTCCTCATGCCGAGGTGTATCTGCCAGCTGATTTTAAGAGAATGAATTGCAAAACCTTTTCCATGTCTTCAACAGAACACATAATGGAGATTGATGGAGTGAAGATTAAAGAGAAAAGTAATGGTGAGACTAAAGATAATCCTGAAGTGAAGAAGAAAGTGGTAAGTCATATATTTTTACGCTTTGAAATACAGTACTTAAATGAACACAATGGTACACTCGGTTTAGAAGCAAAGAGATGCAGTTATTGATAATTGCCAATTTCTTTAAGTTCAAATATTATACAATGGATGGATTAGATTATGATTTTGGGGGGTTTTGCGCTCATTTTGCCAAGCTCTCAACTTTTTCCTAGTGTCGCTTAGATTTTGGTTTTATCTGCCCTAAATATTTAAAGCACTCTTGTGCTTCCCCACCCCCACAGTCCTGGAAACTATAGTTTATTAAGGGTGCTGAGTGTTGTGAGGAGACCCCTCACAGAGCTGCAATTCCCAGCTCCCTTGACAAAGCTATTGGGATTCTTTGGGAGTAAGACAATAATGTCTTACTAAGACATGACCCAGGTGGCACTGTGGGTTAAACCACAGAGCCTAGGGCTTGCTGATCAGAAGGTTGGCGGTTCGAATCCCTGTGACGGGGTGAGCTCCCGTTGCTCGGTCCCAGCTCCTGCCCACCTAGCAGTTCGAAAGCATGTCAAAGTGCAAGTAGATAAATAGGAACCGCTCTGGCGGGAAGGTAAACGGCGTTTCCGTGCGCTGCTCTGGTTCGCCAGAAGCGGCTTTGTCATGCTGGCCACATGACCTGGAAGCTGTACGCCAGCTCTTGGCCAATAAAGCGAGATGAGCACCGCAACCCCAGAGTCGGACACGACTGGACCTAATGGTCAGGGGTCCCTTTACCTTTAAGACATGACTGCTGATTTAAATGCATCGGTGTGGATGTGACTTCGCACACACTTGCAAATTTAGAGTCTCATCTGCAACTGTACTGATGCAGCTTCCCCCTTCGGCTGCCAGCAAGGGCAGCTGAGAGCTGGCAGACATGGGAGCTGGGCTACCAGTGGCCTCATGGACCACGGGAACACAGTACAACTGCCAAGGCTGCTGTGATTGATTGGAGTAGTCCAACAGCTTCCTGAAGGAGCATCTCCACCCCCATGGTTCTGCCCGGACGCTGAGGTCCAGCGCCGAGGGCCTTCTGGCGGTTCCCTCACTGCAAGAAGCCAAGTTACAGGGGACCAGGCAGAGGGCCTTTTCGGTAGTGGCACCCTCCCACCAGATGTCAAAAAGAAAAACAACTACCAGACTTTTAGAAGACATCTGAAGGCAGCCCTGTTTAGGGAGGCTTTTAATGTTTAACAGACTATTGTATTTTAATATTTTGTTGGAAGCCGCCCAGAGTGGCTGGGGAAACCCAGTCAGATGGGCGGGGTATAAATAATAAATTATTATTATTATTATTACATACCTTGGGCACTAGGAGAGGAGGAACTGGATTGTGTCCTTGATCTTCTTTGCATTGGCTGCACAGCCAGAGTTCTTTGATGGAATCTTAAACCTGGATGATGAGATATGACATAGCTCAGTTGACAGCGCATGAGGTTTTCAATCTCAGGGTTGTGGGTTCGAGCCTCACATTGGACGAAAGATTCCTGCATTGCAGGGGGTTGGGCTAGATGACCCTTGTGGTCCCTTCCAACTCTACAATTCTTTCTCTCTGTGTGTGTGTGTTATCCCTGATTTGTGCTGCACTTCCAAAACAGAACACCAGGTCAGGGAGGCTGGGGCAATGATCAGCTTCCACAGCCTTGTAGCTGTGGAAAGAGATGGAGGCTTGTCATACATGCTAGAGGTCATTTGGGCATGCACTATGGCGAGCAGAATTGTGGACTTCTGCATATTTGCTGTACAAACTCTCAAGGGAAAAAAGCACCTCTGACATAAATAACGCAAACAGAAATAAATCATTACAGCCAGAAAGTATTGTGGAGGAAGAAAAAGGGCTGATTGCGAAACGCCATGGATAATTTGTGGTTTGGCTTCAAAACCAGTAATGGTACTGAGAGTTGCCCTTTTTATTTTGGTTCAGAATATGATCCTCGGTGATTTGTGTTGCTCGCTTTCAACACAAAGCTGAACACTGCAGACCTGCAATTACAAGACAATTTAGAATTCTTGAGGGTAGGGACCCTTTTGCAAATATTCTCCACTCTTCTCGCAATTGCTTGTCTCTATCAACAATGAGTCTGTTGAAGTTTACTTGCTCTGTTCAAAACAGAATCCAGGCAGCAAAGTAGCTCTGTGCAAGACTGACCAGGAAGGACTGCTTTATCTATTCTTTCCACTTTGCTAGAAATAAGATAGCAATAGTGCATCAGTGATGGATTTATACTGGACCATCCACACATCGCTGTGCTTTATTAGTTGTTCTGCAATCCTTCTCCAAAGTTACTGTGGTTTTGCTACCTGGAGGGGCACTCTTGTGCTATGGTGCAACAAAAACGGGACACCTCCCCCACCCAGAATAATTGTTGTATGGAAAGTTACACAATTTTAGTAGGAAACTATGGGTCATTCAGCTACTGTAAGCAAAGCAATATGGCTGCCACAAAACTTTCGTGGCACAAATGGTGTCGAAAACATGAATGTGTATACCCAGCCCAGTGGCAGGACGAGGAAAAATCATGTTGTTTGACTCTGGAGAGGCCTGGGGAAGGGAATTCTGTGTTCTATGCAAGATACAAGGGGGAGAAAGGTGTAGAAAGAGTGTTGGCTTTTTTATATTATTCTAGAATCAGTATATGCAAAAAGAAGCTTTTGCATCAGATTCGTATACACAACCACTATAATTGTTACTGCTAAATATATTTTGAGTAAGATGGAATTAGAAAGTGAAACAATTAATGATTTTGAGTGAAAGTGGCTATAAAATGAAGTTGCGTATCACAGTGTTTTCTTATGTAAACTCTTCACATTTTATAATCTGTTAATTTAGAATGTGAAACTTAAAAGAGGAAGAATCCCTTTGAGCATCACATGTCTCAACACCACCAGTTACACAACTCGCCTAGGGTGTGTCAAACAGATTTGCCCTCGGGGGCCATTAAAGCATTTTAGTATGGTTCCTTTTGCAATGGTAACTGTCAAGTGTAAAATTAATACTACGCTGTTTGAAAATTTTCTTCTCTATTTTTTTTGCCAGAAATCATTCTAAGTCTTCCTTAACACCGTGGCGCTACTAGAAAACTTTGAAAGAATCAGGCATGCACTCATTCTACTCTGCCTTAACTCTAGAAATGACTGCAAAATGTCAAACAATCAAATCCAGGGATTGGCAAGACGCCTATACTTTTGGGATCTCTGTGTTACCGGTAGTTTTCTGGGCTGAAAACAAGCTTGTAATGTGAACTCCCCCTCACACCAAAGTACAGACGTATTTCAGAAGTCGAATGGAATCCGTTCCAGAAGTCCGTTCAACTTCTGAAAAGTTCGGAAACCAAGGTGTGGCTTCTGATTGGTTCCTGGTTGCGCAGGTGCGCGGGAAACAATAGTGGAAGCTGCGCTAGATGTTCGGCTTCCAAAAAAAGTTCAAAAACCAGAACACTCACTTTCAAGCCAGAACGTTTGACTCCCAAGGTGTTCGGGAGCAGAGGTATGACTGTAGTCTTTAAATAAGAAAAAAAGCTTGAGAATAGATTTAGCTGCCTTTCTTGGCAGCTTGACAGGCATTTATAGCTGGATGTGGCAGGATGGTGTGTGTGTGTGTGTGTGTGTGTGTGTGTGTGTGTGTGTTTCACACACAAAGTTGGATACTCTTGCCTCTTCTGGCCAGGACTCAGTAATGTTGTTATTGTTGGCATCTGTCTTGGGAGACAATGGAGGAGTACACCTTTGGGGGTGAAGTCAAACCATTGGAGAGTTACAGCTCCTGCAGTGGATGCAGAGACCGATACAGGAGAGACTTGTTTTGCTGCAGCTGGGGCAGAGGAAGTTGTCTGGTTGTGCTGTTGCAGATCCACTATGGCATTTCTGCAGAGGGTTGGACTAGATGACCCTTAAGGTTACCAGATATCCCCATTTCCCAGGGACAGTCCCCAGACTTACAAAGCACCCTGACAAAATCCTACCATTCCTACTGAAGTTGAAAAGTGTTCCTGGATTCATTGAAAAAAAACCTGGTAACCTTACCCTTAGGATCCATTTCAACTCTACCACTCTATGATTCCATGGTCACTGTTGACTTTTGGACCAGATATAGTTTCAAAATAATATTCAAATCTGGCCCCACAGTGTAAAAATTGAAATTGCACAAAAAGTATACATTTCCTAAACTAAAAGCTCCCCTATTGTAGCTGGACTGTTGTATTTGTGCTATATGTAAACACTGTTAATGAGAACAAGAAGGAAGAAGAGAAACTGTGTCTATATTTTAACCAACATTTTTAAATCAGTTTTATAGATTGATTTGTGGCATAAACCGATTTGACACTTACAAGTGAAAAAGTCCCAGTTCACATCCAATCTCCCCTGCCAGGCCACTGGGTGCAAAGGGGTGCTTACTATGTGGGGCAGTTCATGAGCATTCATCCACCATTCAAGTGGCTTTGCTTACTTTAGGAGGTTTCTGAAGAAGTGTGCATGCACACGAAAGCTCATACCAAGAACAAACTTAGTTGGTCTCTAAGGTGCTACTGGAAGGAATTTATTTATTTATTATTTTGTTTTGACTATGGCAGACCAACACGGCTACCTACCTGTTTAGGAGGTTTGCACATCTTCCTGTTAGCCGTTTGTTTGCCCCACATTCCCCCCAGTGCCTTTCCCCATCGCTTTCCAAACTGCAAAGTTCATGTTCTAAAGTTGATTTGTTGCGCTAGGGCAACAGGGCATGCATGTGCAAGCCTTAAGTTTAGGTATGTGCTTGAACCCCTCCTGCAAAACAGGCTGGAGGTAACCTGCAAGAGTGATGATGCCGTGACTCCCCGATGCAGACCCCCCTTGGCTCCTGAAGATGTTGCCCCTTCAGACATACTTGAGAACATTACACAATACACACAAGCGTGTGGGGTTTTCCCCCCTTTTCCTTAATCGGACGTAACATGACGCAGCGCAGCCGTTGCATAACATGCTGAGAAGCGGAGCTCAGCCACGTGCTCGAGAACAATCGGATTCTTTCACAGAAGGGAAACGCCAGGCAATAAGCAAAGTGCCTCCGACGCACCCGGTCTTGTGGACGGGGATTTCCTTGCAGCCCCCCCTCCAAGCCACTCTATAATGTGTCTAATAAATCCGACGACATTTAGGGGTGATCTAGCTCCCCTCTCCGTGGCTCCGCAGCAACTAGTCAAAGCTATTTTGAGCGGCACACGGCAGAGGGAAGCCCCCCTTTCCGCCGCCCGCTATACCTTTCCAAAAGCATCTCGCCCCCCCCCCATGCCTGCCGCGGGGAGCGAGCAGCTGTGCCTGCGAAGCCCGGGCTGCCGCCGGTGGCTGTGCGGCTGGACTCCGGCGTCGCTCCGAATTTGCGTTGGCCGGATCTGGCGGAGAAGGCGGTGCAGGGCCGCTCCCTCCCCCGGCGCCTTCCCCGGGCTGCTCAGCCGCGGGGCCCGGAGGCGCCTCGCCTCGCTCCACCTTTGCAACGCCCCGCCCGCCTGGCACAACCAAGCAGGTACCGGGCCGCCGCCGCCGCCGCTGTCCATGTCCACCGGGCGCACCGGAGGAGAAGGCCCCGCGCCGTCCGCAGCATGACCAACCTCGACCCGCTGCTCCGAACGGGCAGCCAGAGAGGAAGGAGAAACGTAAGGAGCCCTGCCACGCGGCCCCGGGCTGGGCTGGTCCGGGCTGCGGAGCCCGGCGCGCAGAGCTGCGCTCCACGTGGCTTTTCCGCGGCTCCAACCCGCGCGCAACGCGGTTTTCGCCAAGGGCGCGCGCGGAGGTCGCCTGGCGCTTGCATTTCCCCGGGCGGGAACGCGGGACGGGGCGCGGAAGAGACGCTCTTCAGATGGGTGGCAGGTGGGGAGAGCGCGGCTGCCCTCTCTCTGTTCTTCTGGATACTGCGGAAAGTGCGCTTTGCACGCGCTCAGAGGCCAGCATTACAACCTGTCTTTCAAGGCTGCGCGCGCGCGTTTCAATGGGGAGATTCTTGCACGGAATAATCCCCAGAGATAAAAAGCAGGCGCGATCCCGTAGGGATTCCTCCTGCGCCAGCCCGGCTCTTGGTCGGTTCCCATTCGCTTTGGGGGGAGTGGGGCTGGGGGCGCAGGGTTCCAAGCGCCCAGGGATTCTTGGCCTTTTCTGCAACGTTCAGAGGGGGCAGCGGGACTTGCACCAGAGCCCTGCAGACCGCGGACTTCTTCCCTTTCCAGAGAGCTTTGGCGCAACAGCTGTTGGATAGCAGATAGCTAAAAATACTGCCCGGTACAGGGTACTATCGCCCAAGGAGAAGAACTGTATCGAAATGAGCTGGGTGGTTATTATTAGCCCTCTCAGAAGGGGCAGAGAGAGAGAGGAAGTGTAAACAGAGCAGGCAGAGAAAGTTCTCTGCTCTGTTCTCCCCTCCCACCAGTTTTAATCTCTACCTGTGTGCTCCACTAAGCCAAGTTGACTTAACCCTTTAGCAGTCATTCCCGGCTGAAAAGAAGCTTCAGAACTTGTGAATGAGCTGCAGTTCATGCTTGCTTCTCCCAGTGCCAGCCAGAGACATTTTGCAGCCTCAAGAAGAGCCCAGTTGGCTTCCCCAGACTAGGGCCAATGCTGAACAATGTAAACATTGGGGGAGGGCAGGAATTTGTATTTTGCTTGTCTTGCTTTAAAGTGTGCCTTTGATATACAAAATGAAAAAATTCCTTCCAGTAGCACCTTAGAGACCAACTACCGGTAAGTATGTTATTGGTATGAACTTTTGTGTGCATGCACACTTCTTCAGATTTCTTCAGGTATTCTTCAGGTATCTGAAGAAGTGTGCATGCATACGAAAGATCATACCAATAACAAACTTAGTTGGTCTCTAAGGTGCTGCTAGAAGGAATTTTTTTACAGTATTTTGTTTCAACTATGGCAGACCAACACGGCTACCTACCTCTAACTAGAACCTTTGATATACGTTATCACTAGTCTTTATGTCTTTATCAGCATAGTATGCATGAACAGGCACAGAACCATACATCTACCCCTGCAGAATTTTGACAATTACTGGTGTAACGTGCACACACCATATACTTAAAGCACATTCTTCCACCCAAGAATCCTGGGAACTATTGTTTGTCCCCCACAAAGCTGCAGTTCCAGAGCTGTAGTTTAGCAAACTACAGTTCCCAGAATTTTGTGGGGGGGGGTATTCTTTAAATCCAGAGTGCATATATGTAATCAGCGGTTAAAGGAATAAGCTAGGAAGTTCTCCCTTCAAATCATGATGAGCCCTAAACTCTCTAGCTGACTTGTATACACAACCGTTCTCTGAGCTGCACTCCCTGTGGGGAGGTCTTAGGGAGATTCCAGGTATCTTCCCCAAATTTTCAGTTTATTTTTAAAATAAAAGCCCTTGTATGTGTGCAGATTGTACTGTGAATGAACCTGCAGTGCCGGGCAACGAGGGCAACGAAACTGCAATAATAAAAAACTGCAATAAGCGTGCTTTCGAACTAGGTTGGCAAGAGCTGGGACTGAACAAAGGGAGCTCACCCTGTTGCGGGGATTCGAACCGCTGACCTTCTGATCAGCAAGCCCTAGGCTCAGTGGTTTAACCCACAGTGCCACCCACATCCCTAATGGATAAACACTGGGCCCTTATTTTTAAATTTCAGAAAACAGCATGTTATTTTAACAGTATTTAATTAGATCACTTTAAACCTTGGTTCTTCTGCTTTGGTTCTTCCAAGCAGTAGCGGGCGGCATGGTGGGCTGGCCGTGCTCACTTGACCTTTGGTCAGTCATGTTTCTGGTGCTTACCAGAAGGCAGAAGGTGCACCTCCCACGCCTTGCCCCTGCCCCCCTCTCATCCAGGATAAGGTCAAGTGAGAGCTGGCATCTCACCATACCACCTGCTCCTGTTCCAAGTTCTTGAGCCCTTTCTCTGAGCCCCCCTCCCCAGTTATGGGCCTGACCCATACCTAGGGATTGGCTTGCCTAGCAAGGTTTTGCTTGTAAGGATTATTAACATTGTGTATTTCGAACGCTTTGGATATTCTAGAGTGTTGTATATTTCTCTACATATTATCTCTAGACCCATTTCAGTCTAACTTCTGGCTTGGATTTGGACTGGAGCCCATTTTGGCTACCCTAGATTATCTATACCAGAAACTCTGCAAGTGGACTGCATCCCTTGCTGGACCTCTCAGGGTTCATTTGGTACCATCAGCCATGATATCCTGCTTGACAGCCTTGCTGGGTGCTCTGTTTTATGGTTCTTCTTGTGCTTCCTAGATTGTTGGTGACAGAAAGGGATTTCCACTCAACGCCTTGACTTTTGATGTCCCACGGAGATCATTTTTATCTCCCGTCGATGTGAATGTGCCGGGAGAGATTGAACAGCAATTTTAGAGTGCATTGTTATCAATATGTGGGTGGCATGCAGATCGCTCCTTTCTATAATGTGATAACTCAGAAAATTCTGAGTTCTCTGCGTGGCGAAGAGGACCTCTCCAAGAACAGGGGTTCAGATTGTTTTGAATTGCATAGCTCTTCCATTAAAACAACAGCAACACAGATTTGTAGTTTGGGGTCCTTCTGGCTCTGGTTTTGCTATTTCATGTTCAAAATGGCTGACCAACTTCAGGTGGTGCATCAATTATTCCTGTTCCTTGAGAGGTCTGGCCTAGCCATGGTAGCACATGTCTCAGTCACATGTGTTGTCAGAACAGAACATAAAAAATGGCAGCATGCTGATCAAAACAAAGTTTTGTGCCCTGTTTAAGCGGCAGAGTTCTTTTCTGATTAAAATAAAATATATTGTCAATCACAAGTACTGTTTAATTGGAACCTCTGCATCTTTTGAAGAATGTGGAGCAGTGAGTTTAGCCTTACAACAATCCTTCAAGGTTTGTTAAATTTTGTCTGTGCCATGGAAATACTGGCTCGACTTAAGGTATCACTCTCATCCTCCACCTGCCTTCTATTTATTTATTTGTGGCGCTGTGGGTTAAACCACAGAGCCTAGGGCTTGCTGATCAGAAGGTCGGCGGTTCGAATCCCTGCGACGGGGTGAGCTCCCGTTGCTCGGTCCCAGCTCCTGCCCACCTAGCAGTTCGAAAGCACGTCAAAGTGCAAGTAGATAAATAGGAACCGCTCCGTCGGGAAGGTAAACGGCGTTTCCGTGCGCTGCTCTGGTTCGCCAGAAGCGGCTTTGTCATGCTGGCCACATGACCTGGAAGCTGTACGCCGGCTCCCTCGGCCAATAAAGCAAGATTAACGCCGCAACCCCAGAGTCGGACACGAATGGACCTAATGGTCAGGGGTCCCTTTACCTTTACCTATGTACCGTATTTTCCGGCGTACAAGACGACTGGGCGTATAAGACGACCCCCAACTTTTCCAGTTAAAATATAGAGTTTGGGATATACTTGCCGTATAAGAAATACAACCGGGCGTATAAGACGACCCCCAACTTTTGAGAAGATTTTCCTGGGTTAAAAAGTAGTCTTATACGCAGGAATATACAGTATATCATGCATTCGAACACCCAGTGTTGGTGCTTTTCTAACAAACTATGGCAGGCTATTATTAGCACAAAATCTGGACTTTAGGCTTGGTGAAACACAGTATGCTGAGTTCATGGTTACCAGCAATCAGATACATTACCTAGGGACTTTTCAGAACTCTGCTCTGTTGTCGCTTTAATCAAATCCATCACCATGACAATAGGTCGGCCCAACTGATCTGCAATGGACAGGTGCCAGGAAACTGGTGAAAGCTGAGCTGTTGCATAGCCAAAGTGAAGATGAGAGAAGGCACCGTCACAGTTTTAGCCTGGAAATGCCTGCTTCGTTTTTCTTAAACCTTTGAAAAACACTTCTAAGAAAATCTGTATGAGAGGATGAAGCACAGCCAAAATCTCATTTCTAACCTGAAACTCTCAGGGAATCTGCTCTAATGCTTGACAGTGGATTAGAGCAAACAAATTGGTGTGGGCATGTTTCTAGGCTGTCTAGCTACTCATTAAGAGAAAGTTACACATTTTTAAATAGCATTTAACACGTTTTTATCCTGCCCTTCAGCCAACTGGTTCCTATGGTGCTTTATGACACAACCTTACGAGACAGTTCAAAAGGGGTTGTGTTTCTTCAATAGTTTAATAAAAGCTTACTTGGACCAACCACAGCAGCTTGTGGGACTGCGGAAAGGTTCCGAGGGCATTTTGCCAATACACTTATGGAAAATGGCAGGGCCAGGTTGGGATTTGCAAGTTTTGAAGAAATTTCCAAGAGCGCATTGATCAAAAGTTGCTGAAGTTACTAATGTGTTCCTTAAAATAATGCGCACCCAGAAGTCGTAAGCTTGGATCAGGACATGAGTCGGGTCTTGTTTATTAATGTGTGGGGACCCAACTAATGGGTGAAATGGCTAGTTTAGGACATGCGTTTGAAGCTGATTTGGGCCAGTTATATTACTGTGACACGAAGTGGAAATGAATGCAAATTTATTTAAATGCATTTACTTGCTTGTTTGTTTGTTTGTTTGATGTCAGGGTTGGGTTGGTGCTCCCCACGAGTAACAAGTCCAACTCAGGATCTGTATTTTTACATCGGTTTATTATACAGATATGTACAAGACAGAGCTTAGGATTCCATGACCATTTCAGTCGCTCTCAGATCCCGGAAGTGGCGCTTTACGGGAGCGCCTCCAATATAGGGACCCCTAGTCTCTTCCTCTGCTCTTTCCGTTTCTGCTCCCTATGTAATTGGGGCGACGGGGATACCATCTCCCCCTCTGTCCCTGAACCACTAAGTTGGTGTTCTGACCTTGCCGCACCAGACAGCCCCTCCACCACTGCGCTCTCTTCCTGTCTGTCATTCCCACCAGAGGACTCCGAGCCCCTTGCTCCCAGCATCAGGGAGCTCCCCCTCCTCCTCTACTGGCTCTCCTCTGCCCCCCTGGTGTTCCCCTGACAATTGATTTCTCAGTTTAAAGGCTGATCAATGAGCAACGTCCCTACATAATATGTTTGTGCAAACATTTTTAAGAAGACATTTTCAGTACCTGCTACGCCAGAATATTTCAGTTAACTGGAAGAATTTATGTTTAAGATGTCTTTTGATTATGAAATAAGATATAATAATGTTTTAAATACAGATGCTTATTCTAAAATTATGATCTCTTATTGTACTAGTTATAGCTCATCTTTATTACTACAAACAGTGCTCAAAAGATATGGTACTACTGTAGTTCCAAAGGCTGGGTTTTAAAGCATCCTTTGTTGTAAAAACTGTAAACCATATTTTTATTAAAAGCCATGTGTGATTTGGCCTCACCTGGTCTCCTCTTTTTCCTTTGAAAAGAGTGAATGGGGCAACTCAGTCAGATGGGGCAGCATATAAATAAATTATTATTATTATTATTGATTTACAATATTTCAACCGTTTCCATTTTTCTTTTTTCATGTTAGGACTGGTCTGCTAGTCTCATTGTTGCTTCTTTGGCCGGAGCCTTTGGATCCTCCTTCCTGTACGGCTACAACCTTTCGGTAGTGAACGCTCCAACTGTGGTGAGTGAATAACAGTTCTCAAACCTCTAAGTCCAGGTTGGCTCAGTTTGGTGCAATCTTTCTTGTTACATATGGGGTTGTTAGTTTGATGGAGAAACAGAATCTTACTTTATCAACCGCCAGCCACTGCAATTTATATACACATCAAACTTAGAAAGTTACCGAGTTAACCATTATACAAATTTGAGTCTTAAGTGCCATAGTGACCCTTATTTTCATGTCAGCTGCTAAAAAAATTGTGGACTTGATTGTCACCTGATTGTCTCAGCCTGCAAGGGAGAAAAGCCACATCAGAATCAGCTAAATGCCCCAGTGAGCTGATTATAGTGGAGTAATTACCTTTTTCCACAAATATCTGTAAAAGGAGTTAAAATAGCAATACATAGTTAAAATAGCAATACATCACTTCTTGGACTTTTGACAATGAACAAGCATAGTTTTATGATTAATTTATCCTTGCTTACTTTGCATCATACCAAATATCTTCTAAATTCAAAACTAAATAAACTGCAAACCTTGTAGCCATTCATTCATTTGTATTTTTGTAATTAAAAGGAAGGGACGCAGCAGAAAACAACCTTTCTCCCTCCTCTATATGACATCCTTTTATATATTTGAACATGGCTATCATATCACCCCTTAACCTTCTCTTCTCCAGGCTAAACATACCCAGCTCCCTAAGCCGTTCCTCATAAGGCATCGTTTCCAAGTCTTTGACCATTTTGGTTGCCCTCCTTCCTCTGGACACATTCCAGCTTGTCAGTATCCTTCTTGAACTGTGGTGCCCAGAATTGGACACAGCATTGGACACAGAATAGTACATCATGTGCTTTTGGCAGAGGGTGGGACTGTCATTGCCTCAGAACAGACTCCCCCCCCCCCCCATCAATAAAGGAAAAGCCAGCTTGCTACCTTTACTGACTAACACAACTAACAACTCAGTCTCGGGCACTCCTGAATACAAAGAGACATCCGGGTCAATCCACGCAGAAAGGAGAGAAAGTTGTACCCCGGAATGAAGGACAGCAACAGTGAAAAAATAAACAAGGAGGGGAGGGTAGAGGCGGGCATGGGCACAGAAGAGGAGTTAAAAGGCAGGGGAGAATGGGATAACCCAGAACCCATGATACATTGGAAATACAACAGTAATTTGTAATTACTTTTGTAATGGATTTAGAAATCCTTTTTGTGTTACTATTGTTAGTGGGAAAGCACATTTTAGTTTCACATAAGCTGACTCGTCACCCAGTCAGTAGAAATGTGAATGTTTCCATGGGAAAAGTGAAGACACAAACGACCTACAAGGCAATTTGTGAGATGGATTATTCCATAGTTACTGGCTCATCCAGGAGCTCCAGGATTGCTTCTATGCCTGGGAGACACCCCCCTCTTCCAAAAAATTTAGTGGTCAAAAAATGTCCTTTGACATATCCTTCTAACAGGCGCCTAATAGATATTGTTCTCAAACTTGCAGCTACGAAAGCTGATTTAGCAGATCTTATTGCTGCAAAATGCACTCATTCTGGAAGCCTCGGTAGTTCCATGGCTACCCAGGAAGCAAATGGAGAATTGATAGCAGAGTTCGCTCATATTCCCAGTGCTCCTGGGTCAGAGTCTGTCGCTTTGGGGATTTCTAGTTAACATCAACGATGCTCTATTGGATGTATGGAGTGACAGCACTTCCTGTGTGTCCTTTTCTGCCCTTCCTATGGATTTCATACCCATTGGCTCTCTGCAGTCCTACTCTATCTATGTTCTCCTTTCAAAACAATTTCAAAACTCCTTTCAAAGCTCTCCCATCTTGGCTTAGTTACTTGTTTGCTTCATTATTTACTTACTCATTTTTATCCTGCCCTTTGCCTACCAAAACCATCGGGTGGTTTCCACTTCCATAAAATATAGCACCTTGTAAAATACAACAATAAAATGGGAGGCCATCGCTGAAACGGCAATGCCTCCTAGGCTTCTAGCGTTCGCATAGAAACACCCGGAAGTGGGGTCCCTCTCCCAATGTCTAGCTGACATATGCCTTTCCCTCTGTGGTTTTGGCTTCTTTGACTGGCTGTTGTTCTTCTGCTGTATACCTGTGGTTTATTTTTTACTCCATCCTCATTTAAGCAATTAAAACACTTTCACCCTCAGACCCTGGGAGCCAAACGGGATACTCCCAAGCTAGTTGGGTTTCTCTCAAAGGTCAGTTTAACAGGTGCTCTGCAACCTTTTCCCTAAGTACCAGCAGTCTGGCTCCATTCTCGGTTGCTGGCTCTGAACATCAAAAAAAAAGGTTGCAGAGCAACTTTTAAACTCGCCCCTGGGGGAATGCGGACAGAAGCTGGCAGGCATCTGGTTTGAGGGGAATCTTCCCTAGGAAATGTAGCCTGCTGTTTGGAAACAAATTGAGAGCATATGGGTTTTCAGATGGAAATCAGTCAGTCTAGCATTGCATCACAGCAGTTAAAGCTTAGCACATACCTGCCAGGTTCTGCACGCCCAGCTGTTTCTGATAGTAGCACATAGTATAGTTTGCTATTATTCAGCTGGAATGCTGGAATTAGTCATGGTGCAGTTGTGTTTATCTCGCACCTTTGACCCCATTACTTGCACTTTGCTTGCTGGTGAAATCCATTACATGCTTCAACAGTTTATCCAGCAAACATTGGCAGTAGTACATTCAGCAGGTGATATCTTCGGCCTCTCTTCTGTAGAATCGTGGCAGGTCAGGTGGCTGTAAGAAACAGGTACAGTGGTACCTCGGGTTACAAACGCTTCAGGTTACATACGCTTCAGGTTACAGACTCTGCCAGGGGCGTAGGAAGTGGGAGGCGGGGGGCGGGACGCCCCAGGTTTCATCACGGAGGGGGTGACAAATTATCAAGGAACAATTACTGCCCTACTAGGGTGGTTCATAAAAAACTTTTTTTAAAAAAAAATGCCTGCTCCAAAGGTCTTATCTTACTACACTAGGGATTATATAGCTATATATGAAATTTCATGCATATCAGTGAATATCTTGACCCTCCTCCACGAAAATAGCTGTTTACTTGGCCGTTTTCCTATGTCGTGAAGGCTGACATTTCAATTCAGTGGAGCACTTACTGTTCCCAACCCTAACCCTGCAGAAAGCCATCTAATTAGACTTTAATTTGATTTTGACATGTTTTTAGGAGGTAATTTAATTATTGTTTGATTTCATATCAATGTTATGTATCTGATGTTAGCCGCCCTGAGCCCGACTTCGGCCGGGGAGGGCAGGATATAAATAAAAGTTTATTTTTACTTATTATTATTCCTTTGTAAGAAAATATGAAATAACGTAAAACCATTTTTGCAGGCAAAAAAAAAAAAATGTGTGGGGGGGGTGACAAGAAATTTTCCGCACTGGGTACCACCTGACCTTCCTACGCCTCTGGACTCTGCTAACCCAGAAATAGTACCTCGGGTTAAGAACTTTGCTTCAGGGTGAGAACAGAAATCGGGCAGTGGCGGCACAGCGGGAAGTCCCATTAGCTAAAGTGGTGCTTCAGGTTAAGAACGTTTTCAGGTTAAGAACGGACCTCCGGAACGAATTAAGTACGTAACCAGAGGTACCACTGTACTTTTATCATGCTACCAACAGCAGCACTATTCCCTCCAGTACCGGTAGCAACCTGAGGGGATGAGACCTTTTCTGTCTGGGAGTGAAATGGGGGCACCCAAAAGTATTTGTTCAAGCCACTCCCAAGGGCAGCCTTTGCCAACCTGTTTTTTTGGACCATAACTCCTGTCAGCCCCAGGCAGTTCCAGGCAATTACATAACCCCTATCAGCACATTCCGGGTGTTATTTTGGAACAATTTAAAAAATATAACCTTCAAGCAGTGGGAATGATGCAATCAGCATCGCTCTTAGGGGACAGAAGTTTCAAACATTGGCAGCTCATAAAAGTCGTGATTTGTTAATTTTCAGTATGGAGCTTGTGAGTTTCGTGAAATACCACAGAATAGTACATAGCAAATAGCACTGTGCTATTGTAAATGGCTGTTTGGTTTGCCACCCTGGGTGCATTGCCAGGATCATTCATTAGTATAAATGATTTACTATAATATTGGACTATACTGTTAACGTTAAACACAAGATAACTGGCAGCTTCACAAAGAGCTCTGGCATGTTATTGCTCAAGGATCAGCCTTTGGAAACTGCTTCCATTAAACATCGTTGGGAAAAAGCACAATCTCAATACAGTTAATAAGAGCTGGCAAAATGTCAGTCATCAGAACACACATAGTGCCCGTGTTCATTAGTGTCTCCAGGCTTCTCATTTGGCAGGATTCTTGGTCATGTGGAAAGAGTCCTCCATCTATGCCCTGTGCTCTTTGACTGTGAGCACCAATATATTAGTTTGTATTAAATTCGGGTTTTAGTTGTTGTTTTTAAGGACACAAAATATACCGGTAACTTGAAAATTTTAAAAATGAAAGTATCAGTTTAAATAAACTTGACTTAAAATTTTAAATGGTAGATTTCAAATGATATTAATCTGTACTGGACATCCTGGTTCTAATCACTTTAAATGTTGTTGTTTGTAGTTTGTAAAGAAGTTTTACAATGAAACTTGGGAAAGAAGATATAACCAATCCATGCCAGAAGAAACGGTTAGACTGCTCTGGACTATATCTGTTTCTATTTTTGCCATTGGTGGGCTTGTGGGGGCTTTAATTGTCACTCCAGCTGTCAAGTATTTTGGCCGGTAAGCAAATAAATGTGTCTTGTGACTTCCTTTTCTTTTCTTTTGTAATATGATGAATTAAAAACAAGAAAAACAAGTACCGGTAGCATGCATGCTTTTCTCTACTTTTTTTTTTTTTTTACCTCAGAACTCTATATGCAAGACTCTTGCCTTTAAAAATGTAATCTAGGTACATCCCAAGATCAAACAGTTATGGTTACATTGACACCAAGTAATAACTTATATGAAGAAATGAATGAGGTTTTTAAAAAATCAAAATAGAAGGGTTCCCCCTTCTATATGGTCATGCTGCTTCTTTGATATTTGGTCTTATTAATGAGATAATTTTTATCATTTAAATTTTACCAATAATGCAAAAGTGGAAAGCTGCATGTTTTGTGCTGTATCTTTCATACTGCACTGAACATTGTCATATTGTATATGTCTGTGAGAAGATGCTCAGTTGGCCACTTCCCTATTGGAACATCAGAAAATCACCTTTAAAAATGTGTCATCCGAATATATGAAGCTGCCTTCAACTGAATCAGAGAGACTTGATCTAGTTTAACAAAGTTTATCTGTGTCCGACTGTGTCTGGAGATGCCAGGATCAAAGCTTTTGAATGCAAAGCATGTGATCTGCATCCCCTGTTCAGATAGCGAGTGAGGCCATTTTACACATTATGGAGCAACAAACCTGGATTTGCCACTTAAATCAACAGGGAACAATAGCTAGTACGGTTTCTCTGATGGATGCACCCGCATAACATCAGAGTTTTAAAATACCTAGATGAGTCGTAGTGAGAGATTTTCTATTCAGGTCTTTTCATGACAGCATTTCCAGTCCGATATCTACCATAGTGGTGAACCCGCCAGGCAGCACGGTGACAAATTGTGCACTTAGTGATAAATGAAGAAGTGTTGTTTCCAAGAAACTGTCTAGATCTAAAACCATACATCCTGCATCCTCAGTCTGGTACTGAAGTACTCATATCTTTGTAGTCAGTCGTGGGCAGAAGGTACATTGGAATCTACAGGTGATTTTGAAGTAGATTAGCAAGGATTTCTGACCCCCAATTGATCTGTCTGTGACTGATGGCTTGCTGCACCGTTCCATCTAAGTTAATAAACATGCACATTGGAGTATGTTCACAAAGGGCCAAACCGTCCTTCGTGCTATGTACTTCGTTAGTCACATAATCTTTGAAGTGCATGTGTTTTTTCAGCTGTTTCAGTGCCTGTGTTCAGATAGTTCCTGGAGGTCATAGGTGCAGCTGCCTTGCATTTAAAAATCAGCTGTGTCTTTAAAGGCACCGCGATGCACTACCGAACCATGGGGCTGCCCCCCAAAATGGCCGCCCTGTGTTGAGCTCGCCCACGATCTCTTGAGTACACCATTGCCGCATCCAGATAGCCTTGTGCCGTGTGTTTTCCCCTCCCATGCCAGCAGAAGCCAATGATAGCAGTGTGGGAAAATATACAGATTGATGTCATCGAGACTTGTTCTAGGTGCAGTAGGTGTTCCAGAGGGCGAGGGAAGGACCTGGCACAAGGATACCATTTTGCCAAGTGACCGGTGTTCCTTGCAGCATGTGGTTTCACTCTTGCTATGCTGTTGTCCATTGATTCAGTGAAGAATGCCTGTTTAGTGCATCTTTGGTATATTGCATGAAGCACCTTTGACTTCTGTCTTGTTCGCAATTGCTACTGAAGTAATTTGAAATTTTATTATTACGGTCACAGACCAGTTCCAGCTCACATACAGTATCAAGAAAATCATAAAACACGATAGGGATACATTTGAATTTGCAATTAGGTATAACTGGGACAATACAGATATAGCAACAATTAAAAATATATATAAATTAAAACTTAGTCACTAAAATGTAACCTAAAATTATCATTTAAGGCCCTAATCATTATGATAACACCGCTTGTTCCCTAAGTTTTATGGCAATCGCACAGAATTTGGCTACTCTTAATGTGATCTCAGGATCCTTGTCCTCTACCAGGGATTTTAGACATTGAAGTTTGGATTCATTTAGAGATTTCTACTGAAGTATTTTAATCACAAATGTAGTTGGCTATGTCTGTGAAAAGCTGCTGTTTATCTGATGCTGCAAACATGTCATGTTGTTTTCTCTTAGGAAGCGTACACTGCTGCTAAATAATGTGTTTGCCATTGTGGCTGCCTTGTTGATGGCACTCGCTCAACTGGCAGGAGTCCTCGAAATGATTATTCTGGGCCGATTCATAATGGGCATTGATGGAGGTATGATTTTATATTTGTTGCATTTGCATGCCAAGTATATTTTGAACAATCCCTGTTACCCTAGAGCCTGATATTTCAGTTGAACTTGCTGAGGTTCAAGAAGGGCCAGAGACCCCAAATGCTTAAAAATATAATGTATCAGCAACAGCCAGGCTGTGGAATGTGTTTTCTTGGCAGAGGATGTATCAATCACCAGAACGTTGTAATCTTTCTCGAAACAGAGTAGGGTAGCCTATTTCTCTGCTTATCCCTTGCGTGGGAAAGGGGATTTCCCGATCTCAAGAAGAACCTCGTAATATTATATCCCGGGCGTTGCAATCATTTTGTGAACATTTTGCAAAGACCTAAAGTGCTCTGATGAATGAGCACTTCCGGGAGAACTGAGAAAAAGTGTTCTGCAAATTATGGCCCGGTTACAGCAGAGCATACAACAAAGTAACGGGGCCATAATGTCATAAAAATATCGGAAAGTTTTCTAAATTTGCTTATATAGTTATTTAGGAACACATGGGTTACTTTGCTGATAAATGCTTCTGTATATGAATAAAAGATAGTGAAAAAATCATATTAAATACTGCTAAAAATATATAACGTACTTCGTATCTTCCTACTTACCTATATGAAGATAGTAGCTTTAACAATGTTTGATAATATTTTAGATTTTAAACTTCTTTTACTGAAAAGCTGTCTTTTATCTCTGCCCCCTTTCACAGGTGTATCTCTGAGTGCCCTCCCTATGTATTTGAGTGAAATTTCACCCAAACAGATCCGTGGTTCGTTAGGACAAATTACAGCAATCCTCATCTGCGTCGGTGTCTTCAGTGGACAAGTTTTAGGACTCCCTGAGATATTTGGGAAGGTCTGTAATATTCTGAATTGCACTTTTACTGTTGTAATGAAGCTGAGTGAGAATCCTAGAATTGCACATTTGGAAGGGCAGCTGAGAGTCATCTGGTCCCAACCCCTTTGCAATGCAGGAATCCCAGGGCACGCTCAGCTCAGGGGAGAGATGCAGCAGATTGCACTCAAGACAAAGTATTGTCCAGTCCTTAGCTGCAGACAAAAATTTATCCCAATAACCAGATTCTCCATAGCTCAGACAGACACATAAGTTCCTCTTCCAATTTCCAAACTTCCACAAGGATATAATTCTGCAATCTAGGCAAACAGTAAATAAGAAAGCTGCAAAAGAGCTATCCCCACGCATGTGCTCATAAGTTTAATACTTACTTACTAGAGGATCATGAGGGCGCATAAGGGGTGTGACAGCGGCCGCAGAACTTTTCTCAGTTTGGGTGCAACCTGCCATTAGCATGGAAAGGGAATCCCCAGTAACAGTGGCATGTGACCGAAGGTGCAAGCCATCCGCTGCAATTTCACCCTTAAAACCTTTGGAGCAAACAGCAACTATTCCAGCCAACTATAAATGATAAGTGTGGAAAGCCGTTGAAGTGCAACAAACGTCTGAATCAGGTTAGGAGTTGCCCTTCTGGAAGAGTCCACAGGTCTTGGATATAGCAAGCCTAACTTCAGACTGCAACTGATAACATATGACCACATGGTGGCGATATTGTTCTGAGTAAATGCATCTGAATCGCCGAAGAATTGATGCTTTGGAATTATGGTGCTGGAGGAGACTCTTGAGAGTCCCATGGACTGCAAGAAGATCAAACCTATACATTCTTAAAGAAATCAGCCCTGAATGCTCACTAGAAGGACAGATCCTGAGGTTAAGGCTCCAGTACTTTGGCCACCTCATGAGAACAGAAGACTCCCTAGAAAAGACCCTGATGTTGGGAAAGATGGAGGGCACAAGGAGAAGGGGACGGCAGAGGATGAGATGGTTGGACAGTGTTCTCGAAGCTACTAACATGAGTTTGGCCAAACTGCGGGAGGCAGTGGAGGACAGGAGTGCCTGGCGTGCTCTGGTCCATGGGGTCACGAAGAGTCGGACACGACTGAACAACAACAACAACAACAAATGCATCTGATACATGGAGCGTTTTTTATCTCAGTATGTTATTCTTTACTCATTTATTCCGTTATTGATCTTCTGTGTCCATATATAGCAGATGCATGGAATTGGAAAGGGTAAAAATCGTGAGGCAGCTTGAGATTAAGCGGCGCCCTAGGCAGACATCTGAAACAGGATGTGGAGTTGAAAGGGATCAAAAACAATCTGTTAAATGCAGCTCCTTGCTTCAAGGCAAGACAGCCCCCCAAAGAGGAAGCTTTTATCAGGGGCTTTGAGGTCCCCTCTGCAGCCCCAGCATCCTTTTCATCCTTCACTCAGATTCTTCATCTTTACAGCTAGCAAGCTATGCCCTGTGAAGGACAAGGGGACTCACCTGCAGACCTCTGCAGCTACTTCAACTTAGCCAGGCAAAAAGTGTAGAAGTTGCGATTTGCAACCAAGGAGAATTGGTGGCGGTGACAGCTGGCACAGATGTCCAGGCTGGCGTAATTTGTTGGCTGGGGGCAGTGGGGTAACCGTTCTGGAATGTGGGAAGATTTTGGAGGTCAACCACATTATGTATTGAACAGGATTTGTATACTGCTTAATTGTAAGGGACACGGGTAGTGCTGTGGGCTAAACCACTGAGCGTAGGGCTTGCCGATCAGAAGGTTGGCGGTTCGAATCCCCCCACAAGGTCTGAGGGACAGTAGACCGGCCCCCTGCTGAAAAAGTTTGCTCACCCTTGGTCTAGCCTTCCTGAATTTGACCCACAAGCAGAGAGCAGACATTTTTCAGGATTATGCCAATAACTCAAGAAGGTCGTAGAACAAGGTGCAGAATCTCAGGGTTACTGCCTTGGAGGAAAACTTGACTCACACATACCCATTAGAGCAATCGGTTAAGCAATGGGGCATCAGCAAAAGTCATTTGTAGCATAGTGCAGCGTAATGGAGCAGTAAGCCTATTAATGCATGTTTATAGAATTAAAGCTGCATCTTGGAAGGAGGCGCAGGAGAAAACCTCCACGAAATGACTTCCATTTCTGATTTCAGAGCCTGGGTTAAGCAGGACTCCCTGGTTAGCTTTAACCAAGGTTAATGTCTCTGACAAAATGCCATTCAATTGAGAGTGCTGGTGGGAGTTTGCACTCTGGAAGGGTGGGGTTAATTGAGGTTAAGTAATTGGCAACATTGGGACGCGGCTGGAGCTGTGGGTTAAACCACAGAGCCTAGGGCTTGCCGATCAGAAGGTCGACGGTTCGAATCCCCGCGACGGGGTGAGCTCCTGTTGCTCGGTCAGTTCGAAAGCACGTCAAAGTGATAAATAGGTACTGCTCCAGCGGGAAGGTAAACGATGTTTCCGTGCACTGCTCTGGTTTGCCAGAAGCGGCTTAGACATGCTGGCCACATGACCCGGAAGCTGTACGCCGGCTCCCTTGGCCAGTAAAGCGAGATGAGCGCTGCAACCCCAGAGTCGTCCGCGACTGGACCTAATGGTCAGGGGTCCCTTTACCTTTAATTGGCAACATTGCATCTTTACTGGACGCATAAGAATGAGGGTGCAAAAAGCGATTAACGAGCTAAATGGTTCCAGAAGATTAACCATGTTAGCCTGTTGTTTAAAAAAAAAACACAAAAAAAACAACAACAGATAAGCCTATGGAACCTTAAAAGACTTGTACTAAATGTATGAGGTGCCAAGAATCATTGGACTTCCTTCCTTCCTTCCTTCCTTCCTTCCTTCCTTCCTTCCTTCCTTTCTCCTTTTCATTATATTGACAAGTGGTAATGAAAATTTCATGTAGGGTTCAGACCTGCCCTGGTAGCCATTGGCCACTGCCAATTTGGGTAGCTTTTAAACAGGACAAATTTGTGGAAGATCTGTTGCTACTAGCCATTGTCAGAGGCAACATTCACTGGGAATCACAGTTGGGGAGAGTGTTGCCGTGGCTCAAAGGTCCTGCCTGCTGGCTTCCCACTGGCTGGTCACTGTGAGAACAGAATACAGCACAGGTGTCAAGGACAAGGCCCGCGGGCCAAATGCGGCCCGCGAGACCTCGTCATGTGGCCCGTGAGCGTGCGCTGATTGGCGGTGGGCGGCGAAGGTCAGCGCGCGCAAGAGGAAAGGAGCAGAGGTTTTTTTTCCCCGGGCCGTTTTGGCCCAGCGCGGCTTTTTGCCGCCTCGGGGGTGCCCCGCGCGGCTTTCTGCCGCGTCGGGGAAGCCCCCCGCACCAGCCTGCCGATCCCACCACCACCCCGCGCTGCGCCAATCCCTGCGAACAGCAGGCAGCGGTGGAGGGGGGGGGAGAATGAGCAGCATCTCCTCCGCTACAGCGGAGACGTTTCTTGCTCCTCCCGGCCGCCCCCCCCTCGCAAAAGCCTTCAATTTTATTTATTTCGGCTATTTGCCCATATAAACAAAACAAACGAAACAAAACAAAACAACCAGACAAACCAAGCAAAACAGCAATGCAAAATAGAACAGCGAACAACCAGTACAGGAGAAAACCGTCAACGTTAGGCAATCAACCCATGGTATTAATTCAATGCTACCATTTCAAGGACAAAACAGAGGGCTCAGATTTTTGAATAGAATAGTAATATAGCTTTCTTTTTCGGGTGGGGGGTGGAGAAGCAAGCAGCATCTTCCCTCTCTCCTCTCTCTCTTTCACTCCTTCCTTCCTTCCTTCTCTCTCTCTCTGTCTCATTCCCTTTTACCCCTCCCTCCCTCCTTCCTCCCTCCCCTCTCTCCTCTCTCTCTCTTTCACCCCTTCCTTCCTTCCCTCCCCCTCTTTCTTTCACTCTCTCTCACCCCTTCCTTCCCCCCTCTCTCACCCTTTCCTTCCTTCCCCCCTCTCTCATTCCTTTCTTTCTTTCCTTCCTTCCTTCCTTCCTTCTTTCCTTCCTCCTCCCTCCCTTCCTCCCTCCCTCCCTCCCTCCCTCCCTCCCTCCCTTCCTTCCTTCTCTCTCTCTCTCTCTCTCTCTCTCTCTCTCACCCTTTATTTTTCTTTCTTTCTTTCTTTCCTTCCTTCCTTCCAGCCATCCATCCATCCATCCATCTCTCTTTCTCACCCCTTCTTTCTTTCCTTCTTTCCTTCCTTCCTTCTCTCTCTCTTCCCTCCCTCCCTCCCAGCCTTTTAGAGGAGGAAAACCAGAAAAAAATATTTTTTCCACACAGTGGAGAGGGGGAGGGCGGCCCTTTGAGGGTCACCGGCCCTTTGAGGGTGACCAAACTGCTGATGCGGCCCCCGATGAATTTGAGTTTGACACCCCTGGAATACAGGATTAAATGGGCCTCTGGCTTGACCCCAGAGCTCTTACCATCTCATGCAACAGGTCAAATGATCTTCTGTATTCACCCAATTAATAAATATGATCAGAAAAATGAAAAACTCAACAAATATTTCTCCCCTGCTCCCAATTTTCTAGTAATTTAGTGCCGTCCTAACTTGCTATCTTGATTTTCAGGTATCAAAAGAAAACGATAAGTTTCCATCCCCTTCTTCTCAGGTTTGCATAGGCTGTGGGAGCGACAAGGGAGACCCAACGCCACTGGCCCATCAGTGTAGCCTGCAACATTGCTCCTGAGCCCCACACAAATCACTGAATCTTAATTGGGCAGAGGGCAGACCTCCCAGTTGCTGCTAATCCATGCCTCAACATCAGCTCCCCATCCCCACCCCGGTTGCACATAAGCAGGCAGCACAGAGGGAAGTATCAGCAGTTTTTCGCTGATTCTAAGCCAGAGGGGGGAAAGCTGTAGAGCAATATTTACTGAAGGAAGGTCAGTGGACCTGAAAGAGAGCCTGAGATGACATGGCTCTTTAGCCTGCGAAGAATGAGGAAAGAACGGCTCTTTTGACACGTAGCCAGTCAATTTAAGGAAAGGTCTGTATTGCTTTAAAAGGTTTTTTTTAAAAATGTTGTGATACACACACACATGCAAAAGCTTGCAATGCTTTGTGAGATATTATGTAAATGCCTTCATTTTGAAATAAGTCACTAAAATAAGCATTGGCAATGCGCATTCGCTTATTCCCACCTCCAAGTACTGGTATAAGTGAATACCAATAATAATAATAATAATAATAATAATAATAATAATAATAATATATTTATACCCCGCCCATCTGGCTGAGTTTCCCCAGCCACTCTGGGCGGCTCCCAGTCAAGTGTTAAAAACAATACAGCATTAAATATTCAAAACTTCCCTAAACAGGGCTGCCTTCAGATGTCTTTAAAAAATAGGATAGCTGCATATTTCCTTAACACCTGATGGGAGGGCGTTCCACAGGGAGGGCACCACTACCGAGAAGGCCTTCTGTCTGGTTCCCTGTAACCTCACTTCTCTCAATGAGAGAACCGCCAGAAGGCCCTCAGAGCTAGACTTCAGTGTCCAGGCTATATGACAACCATATAGGAGAAACTAAAGAGGTTTAACCTGGAGACATCATGGAGATGGGGGAGAAATCTGCTCCTTGTGGCCCCAGCCATTGTCTGTAGACCCGCTTATTCATGTGATCAGCCCACCCTGAGTCCTGTTTTTTATGTGTATTGTGCATGCATATGACAGAATGGGGAGAACCAACCTATATACAGTCCACACAGGTAGATTCCTTGTCCTGCATCAACCTTTCCAACCTGCTATCCTCCATATTGTACCACAGCTGCCATCAGCATGGCCAATGGTCAAAGATGATGGGATTTGTGCCCTCTGAATGTTGTGGACTGCCAGGTTAGGGAAGGTTGTCATACGCTCTATGTCTGTCATGGCAGAACTTGAACCTTGACCTTTCCTTTCCCTTCCTTTTAGTAGTGCATAATTGGGATACTGGGACACGGGTGGCGCTGTGGGTTAAACCACAGAGCCTAGGGCTTGCCAATCAGAAGGTCGACGGTTTGAATCCCCGCAACGGGGTGAGCTCCCGTTGCTTGGTCCCTGCTCCTGCCAACCTAGCAGTTCAAAAGCATGTCAAGTGCAAGTAGATAAATAGGTACTGCTCTGGCGGGAAGGTAAACGGCGTTTCCGTGTGCTGCTCTGGTTCGCCAGAAGCGGCTTAGTCATGCTGGCCACATGACCCAGAAAAACTGTCAGTGGACAAACACTGGCTCCCTCGGCCAATAAAGCAAGATGAGCACACAACCCCAGAGTCTTCCACAACTGGACCTAATGGTCAGGGGTCCCTTTACCTTTAATTGGGATACTATTAAGTATGAACTTTGGAGTCACAAATTTCAACACATGAGTTCAGGTTGATCAGTGTCATCTAAGTCTTACCAAGTTGTTGTTTTTTAACATACAAAATTTTGAATATTTTGCTATGAAAATGAATAGTGGGTCTTGATTTCAAATGAGAAAGTATTTTATTTCAGACACTGGCGGATCAACGTTTTGAGTGTTTTACATTCAGCTGCCACTTTATGCCTTTGCAAAGGATGAAATTATTCTAATGGAATAGCATGAATTTGTCCGATTGTTGAATCTGTCACACATGAGTAATACTGCTTACATAAGGAAATAAAAGAATGCTGAAATTATAGCATATTTCTGATTTGTGTCTCAGATGTATTAAACTGGTAGAAGTATTTGAGTATTTTTAAAAAGTGATATAAAATACTTGTCAGAAGGGAAAAATACAAATAAAAGAAAGGGAGAAGGACAGTTCCTACTGCATTTTAATAGTAAGTAAAACTACTGCTACAAAATCAAAGTAAACTATCCAAATAAGCTATAGAGTACTTTATTTATTAGGGTAATACTATCAAATTCACAGAATTGTTTTGTTTTCAAGAAAATATCCCCTTGTGTACTTGATTAGAAAGAGAAGTCTATATCATATTTTTAAAAATCATTGGGTTGAAAGAAAACAAATGCAGCTGTGAATTCACTCATTTATATGTAAGTTCTATTAACATTCATTGGACAGAGAAGTGTGGGCAATATACCAGTCCTTGAAGTCAGATGTATGAATTTACTAACACGGTTACTAAGAGAACATTGTGGCCGTTGATAGAGCAACCCTCTGTCAATTTGCCTAATCTGGTTTAAAACCGTCTCTAGAGCATGGGTAGGCAAACTAAGGCCCGGGGGCCGGATCCAGCCCAATTGCCTTCTAAATCCGGTCCACGGACGGTCTGGGAATCATCGTGTTTTTACATGAGTAGAATGTGTCCTTTTATTTAAAATGCATCTCTGGGTTATTTGTGGGGCCTGCCTGGTGTTTTTACATGAGTAGAATGTGTCCTTTTATTTAAAATGCATCTCTGGTTATTTGTGGGGCATAGGAATTCGTTCATTATTTTTTTCTTCAAAATATAGTCTGGACCCCCAAAAGGTCTGAGGGACAGTGGACCGGCCCCCTGCTGAAAAAGTTTGCTGCCCCCTGGTCTAGAGCAGTAGTTGCCTCTATTACCGGTACCACATTGTGGCAGTTGACCCAGTAAGTTGTTTGAAGTTAATCTTTCCCTGAACCTTCCTGCCACTAGGTTTGATTGGGAGAAAAAAGAATCTCTCCCTGCTCCCTCTAGTCCACTCTTAAATTGTAGAATTAATATCCGCTTTATTGCCCCACTCTCCGTAAAGCAAATCCCAAACAATTTCCCCTTTCCTTCTGCTCCTGCCCTTGACCATGTTGGTGACCTTTCTATATATTTTCTCCAACTCCCATCTTTTTTAAAATGTGGGCGTGTAAAATGCAATCTGAAAAGCCAGTGGTAATCAGAGTGACCTGACAGTTGAAGCCTTGTTTGGGAGGTATCCAGATGGTTTGCACATGCATGGACACACAGTTCTGTTGGTTAGTGCTAATACACCAGCAGCAACACTTCTTGGAGTTCAGAGATCCTGCTGCTTCCCAGGAAGTAGCTCACGGTTTTTCTGGCTAAAACAATCCATGAGCCCAGGTTTTGACATTACAAGATGGACTGGCTTGCTTTCTGGCAGCGTAGCAGGAACAGAGGGGCGTAGGGCCAGAATGTTTGAGCAACATGTACATGAGCACATGAAACCATAGTTTGTTTTTAACTATGATTTCGTGTGATGTGTGAACTGGGCCATTTTGCTTGTTAGGTAGTGTATTGCGTGCATGTGGCCCTCTACCCCACCTGCAATAGAGGAAACAGATTTGCACGGGACAAAATGCATGCCGCTCAAAGTTTTATGCAAATTTGTATGCTCTTTCGAGAGAAGGGAGCAGGACCCAATCCACGTCTGTGTCCTGGGCCCAGGAAATCCTGTTGACATCCTTGGTTCAGATATTGCAATGTACTCTGTGCGCAGCTGCCCTTGGAAAGTATGTGGAAGCTGCAGTCGGGCAGGTATATAAATAGCCCTTCACGTAGGCTTTGTTCGCTAAGATAAACCTCCAGGCATTCAGACACAGAAGGTTATGTAAACGGAAAGGGTGCTGTGGCTATTGCTGTGTTGCAAAGTGTTAAAGCAGATGGGGGTGAGCTGCTGGGCTAGTAACATGAGCAAGGCTGGATCAGTGCAAAGTTCTGGGGCTCACCTCCAGCAAAGAGCGGCTCTCCCAATTTTATTCTTATCCATTTGCTTCCAGTCACAGCTCTAGGGGCTCCGTGGAAGAGCATCAGCCTTGCATCCAAACGTTTAATCCCTGGCATTTCCAAACAGGAATGGGGGAGACCCCCGTCTGAAACCCCGGAGACCCTCTGCCAGACAACGTAGACCAGTGGTGTCCAAACATTTTTCAAAGAGGGCCAGATTTGATGAAGTGAAGGGCCGTGGGGGCTGACCAAAGGGCCAACCAAAGTCATTGAGCTTCTTTTAGGATTCAAGTTGTTGAGGTTTTGGGGGGATTTTACCCCAGGAAATAAACTGCCACGGCGGGCCAGATTAGGCCCCCGAAATGGACTTTGGACATGCCTGACATAGACAGTATTGAGCAAAATGGATGCCATGTTCTGACTTGGTGTAAGGCAGTTCCCTATGTATGCAGGCACACCCGTCCCTAGAAAAACGTAATTGTCCCTTTTTTTGGCAGAAAAGTGTCTCCTGTCCTGTTTGGACTACAAACATGACACATGTTTTCACGTATTCAAGCTCCTCCTCCTCCTCCAAACTGCACATCCAGAGAGTGGATCCGGTGAGAGGAGGAGAGCGAGGGCCTGAGTGGGAGTTTGTAAGGGACAGAGGAGGAGCGCTGAGGTTGAGAGTTATCATGGGGTGCGGGCAGAGGGTGAGGTAGGGTGGGGCCGGGAGGAGGATTTTGAGAGAGAGTTTTTGCGTGGGCAGAGGGAGGGTGACAGAGAGTGAAGGGGGAGTTGCTGTGCACTGGCCTGCTATGGTGGAATCTCAAGTTTTATGTGGGCAGGGGGGCAGCGGGTGGGTCAGAGAGCGGGAAAGAGAGTTTTTGCATGGGCACACAGAAAGGAGTGGAACCAGTAGGAGAACACTTCTATCTCCCAGGACACTCTATACAAGATCTCAAAGTAGCTGTCTTATTGCAAAGGAATTTCAGAAATAGACTGGAAAGAGAAGTTGCTGAATTGCAACTCATTACCAAGCTTAAAACCATGGAGAGACCTGGTCTGAACAAGGACACTGGATTCTTATCTCATTATACATGACAAAGCTATTTTTAACCTTCTCACCCCTTGCTTTTTCCTGTAAGACTAATTGCAGTCATTAACAGTCGTCAACAGGTTTACCACAGCTATCAGCCAATCACCTATTCCCACCCCCCCCCCTCTGAGTAATACCCCTCCCACCCTCTCACTATATATAAGGGTCTGGTGACTTCTGTTTCAGTGTACAGTGGGACCTCGACTTACGAAGATAATGCGTTCCGACGCGATCTTCGGAAGTCGAAAAAACTCGTGTAAGTCGAGTCCCCATAGGAATGCATTGGGAGCAATGCATTCGTATGTCGAAGAAAGCCCTATCTAATCCTCGTAAGTCGAGGAAACCGCATCAAAGCGGCAGCGACTTCCTTTCGGAAGTCGAAGAAATTCGCTAGCGCGCGGCCATTTTTTTTACTCGTAACTCGAAAACAATGGAAGTCGAGTTACTCGTAAGTCGAGGTCCCACTGTATCTGAAGAAGTGTGCATGCACACAAAAGTTCATACCAAGAACAAACTTGGTCTCTAAGGTGCTACTGGAAGGAATATTTTTATTTTTTGTTTTGTTTTGAGGAAGGAGTGGGTCAGAGACAGAGACGGGGTTGATGGTTCATAGGCCTGGTCTGTCCATTCAGTGGAGAGTGGGGAGGGATTTTTCTTACAGTTGTAAATCATAGTGCTTTTGTTGTTTTTATTCATTGAATAAACCCCGAGTGGCTTTGTAATGGATTGCTTTGAAGTCATACCTGCCGCGGGTAATGTGATTTTTAGCTCCCCGATTCGCCCCTCAACCTGTCTCGTATTTTGCCCGACCAAAGGTGGCAACCCTACTGGTGGGGTCACATCATTGGCCTTATAAATAACTGCCTTGATACAAGATAGGCAGTTGGTCTCTGTGTGGTGCGTTCTGACTGCCATTGGCTTTCCAACTCATCAAGCAGATATTCCTAGCCAAGGAGAAAAAGAGAGATGCAGGGATTGAATTTAGGAGTGTTTGCTACTGGATTATGAATGCTCCCTATGTTTCTGTTTATTTCTTCATTACATTTGGATCAATATTTTCTTCCAGCATCACCTTTCCGTTTTGTTTTGTTTTTGTCTCTTGCAGGAATCCATGTGGCCCTATTTATTTGGGATGATAATTGTCCCATCACTCATCCAAATGGCAGTCTTGCCTTTCCTTCCGGAAAGTCCTCGCTTTTTGTTGCTTGAAAGACACGACACAAAAGCAGCAGAAAAAGGTGATGTGCTTTTATTTTCCATCCTTTGTCCGTTTGCCTCGAAAGTCAGGAATTCCCCTGAAAGTGCAAATATCCCTTCGTTTTGCAGTCTCCTTTCTTTAACTCCAAGAGTCCTACAAAAATTGCCTAATATCGAAACACTCGAGGCAGTTGCAATCTGTTTTTCCACCAGGGCTTTCTTGGTGGTGGCACCCGCCATATGGAATGCCTTGCTAAGTGCCAGCCCCTCATCCCTAGGATGTCTTCAGGTGACCAGTTGACAGGACTGCTCAAAAAGGTCTTCTTCAACTTACTGTTAGCTCTGCTGGTTTGGTTTAATTTTTATGATGGAGTTTAAATTGAGGATTGCTTTATGTTTTAAAATACTGTTTTCCATTGTGACATTAGTACCTAAATAGGCAATGGCTATGCCTGCAGGTCCACATTCTCCAAATCTACAGGGTAATAATCCTAGCATGTATTTGTAGGTGTGTGTATTTTTAAAAAAAACATATTTGTATCCAGAAGCTGAATCAATACCATATTCAGCACGGCATCTTTGTTCCCATACACAAAGTCTATGAGATGAACCAAATTCATATGAAGTTCCTGGTATAATTTACATGGAGGCAGATCTATACAACCTTTTTTTTTTTTTTTTTTTTTTGCCAGAAAAAAGGAAATGTTTGGTGCAAATTAACTCTTTGATCCATTGTGAACGCAACCACAATTTGAATTCTGAACAAATATATGATTTGTGGATTTACAGCATTTCAGACCTTTCTTGGCAAATCTGATGTGTCGTATGAAGTGGAAGACGTTTTGGAAGAGAGTCGGCTGCAGAGAAACTTGCAGATAGCATCTATCTTTCAGCTTTTGTGTGACAGCAGTAAGCGATGGCAGATCCTCACCGTAATTGTAACCATGGCCTGCTACCAACTCTGTGGTCTTAATGCTGTAAGTGAGATGACGGCAAATAATGTGTATAAGATACATTTCTATGTTTTGCTCCAATGTTTCAAGATCTGTCTAGAATATTTCTAGAACGTTTTGGTGACGGCCTCAAATCTCTGCATGGAAGGGCTTTTAGAAAGGCAAAATGAAGGGTTTGTCCTATCATAGGATCATAGAATTGTAGAGTTGGAAGGGACCCCAAGAGTCATCCAGTCCAACCCCCTGCAATGCCTCTTTCAGGCCAAAGCCCCCTTCCCCTGAAAGCCTGGGCTCAGCCTGGGAGGGCCTTTAATCCAACACCATCATTCCCCTGCCAGTTCCCCCCCCCCCAGTGGATCAGAGGGTAGAGCAAAACCGGTGATAAACACCATTACATGTGTTAGTTTTGTTAGTGAAGCATTGCTACTTAGCACTGTTACCAAAAATAATCAGCATTTTTATTGATACACAATGTTTAATTCAGCAAGTAGCACTGGGCCACTTTGCACCAGTGGACGAGATGGGATTTTTACTCCCTCCTTTTCTCCTGCAGCTCCCAATCCTCTGGATAATTCCTCTTATCCTCCTAGCAGATCTTTGAGGCTGTAGGGGGAGGGGTGGAAGGATAAGTCCCATTTGCCAAAGCAGATATCTGTTGCAGAAGTGCGATGCCATATAGCCCCTTATCTTCATGCTATTGTTGTAGGAATTTTAGGTATTTTATTTATATATATATTAATTCTTAGTGTGCCAAGCAAAACAAGGCCTCATGTCTGAAGCACAGTCCTGAAACCATTTTGACCCCTGACACAATTTTGACTCCTAGCTGGCCAGGTATCAGATGGCCCAATTGACTTACAAAGGACAGTAGTTAGTCTGCATATGCCATGCCCTGCCAAGGCAGGGAACCTTTTGTTCTCCAGAAATGTTTGTCTGGGAGGGGTCAAGGAGGGATGACCAGGTGTTTCTCTGCAAGGGAGTGAGAAAAAACCTTTCCATTGTCTCAGAAATAAACTAATCACAATCTCAAAAGGAATGGCCAGGCTGCCCAGGAAGGGCAATCAGATAAGACATTATCACATGAAGTGGCAGACAGGAGGTAAACAGTGCATTCAAGATTTCTGCTGAACACCGCCTTTTCCTATGATGTAGCTGTGATGTATCTGAGGGGTGGTCCTGGGTTACACCCCTTTTAGTGATGTATGTATGATGTATAGGGGGTTGGTCTTGAGGGGAAAGGGGGGGAATTTCAAAGTCTATATAGGAGCTGGCACACCATTGTTCTGGGTTCTCCCTCCTTATCGTACCTGCTATGTGATGGGGAACCTCTGTTGCAACAGATTCAATAAATGGGAAGCTGTGCTTTGCTTTTGATAACTCTGGTGTGGTCTCTGTCTGTGGCACAAAGGGAAAAGCTCTAAAATTCCAGCTCTTCCCAGGGAGAAAAATCCGGACTCCCCCTTGGGAAAACCGGACCCAACTTTATGCCTTTCCTAGTAAATTTTGCTTATATCATTATGAACTTTGAAGAACGATGCGGCAACATAAGGCAAAATGTGATGCATTGATTCTTCAGAACACATTCCTAAATTTCGTAGTATTGGGGGGGTAGATCTCATAGTTATTGAGCCAATGCCCTTGTCTTCAGCTCAGTCATAATGTTTGTAGGTAATGTGGGGTGTTTTGTTTTGTTTTCGTGTGTGTGTGTGTGTGTGTGTGACATAGTTGTCAACCCTCCCTTTTTTTGCGGGAAACTCCCTTATTTCAATGCCGTTTCCCGCTGCTATCCCGGATTGTTGATATCCCTTAAATTTCCCGGATTTCCAAGGAAGCAGCTCCTCTCCCTCCCTGCCGGCCAGGGAGGCTCCTCAGCTGCGTTGCTCAGCTGCCAATAAGGAGTCTGAGACTGACTGGGGGCGGAGCTTGCAAGCCTTGGGCAGCCAGACCCTCACGCCCAACCAGACAGACATCCTCCTGCCGTCTACGTGCTCGCTCTTTCGCTCACCCGTTCGCGCGCAGCCTCTAGAGCGCAGGGTAGCGAGGCTACTTGGTGCCATTGCACCGCCCTTGCAGCATCCCTGAGCCGTCTGCTTGTTTGAGAAGGGGCCCCGAGCTCGCTCTGCTTCCCCTCCTCGCATCACTGTGGACAGTCTTACTTTGCATAGCTGTCAACATTTCCCTTTTTTGTGGGAAATTCCCTTATTCCAAATAGGATTCCTCACGAGAAAAGGGAAAGGTTGACAGCTATGTGCTGATCCCTTATTTTCAAATCCGAAAGTTGACAGCTATGGTGTGTGAGACAGATGCTTTAACTCATTTTTCCTCTTACAATATAGAATCTTTGTTCTTTTTCACTGGTTAAGCCTTATTCCCTGACCCATTAAACTTCCTGAAGGGCAATTTCAAGTCCAAGTCATATCACTCAGTTAACGCTTCCAGTCTTTTTCTGCCAGCAGTTCCAGAATAGCTGTTGGCTGGCCAATCTCCCTCCTTTCAGCCACTGTGAGAACAGGATCAGTCCCGTGGCCTGATCCAGGAGGTTCTTCTTATGTTCTTAGATGCAGTGGATGCCTTCTTTTCATCATAACTACCAAGCCAAGGCAGCCCCAGTATACTGCATTTGCCCAGTCGAAATGGGATCCTCATGCTTCACTTTGAAATACATGGAAAACATTCTTTCACAGAGACTGACATCTGTGGAGGAAATATAACACCCCAAATGAATTCTGATGCTCTCTAAATAAGCTACCTGGGATGATGGCATGACCACATCTAATTAAGGGATAACTTGAAAATTACTCTGTGTCAGATGATGGGTGTAATATCTTTTTTTAAAAGGAAAACCTTTTGCACCTTCCAAAGCAATTTGTAACGATTTTTTTTGCAGTATCTTTCTAAGAGTTAATTAGATGTTACTGAGAAATTCTTCGCTGTCTGCTGTGAATAAGATGAAAATCGCACTTCATCCTACCTTCAATAAACCTACAAAAGACATCCCACAAAAAGTATAGCTTTCTACTAACTGCAGGATTTCAGTACTAATGACAGGCTTGTTCTGTTCCCTGTTGTGGATACTTTACTGAGAAAAGATATGGAATTATCTTGTCATCTATTCAGTTTACAGCTCTTCTTATAATTATACTTACAAGAAATAGAAAAGTGCCATGTGCAGTGAAATAACCAAGGCAGGGTTTTTCCCCCCAGTCCTGCACTTGAAGTACTGGAAATAGAATGGGAACATCTGGGATTATGGCAAGATGATGTAGTAGATGTCTTCTTGGAGGGGGGGGGAATCTAGAAATGGTGGTATTGATACCCTCTAAGAATTACTGTATATTCCTGCGTATAAGACTACTTTTTAACCCAGGAAAATCTTCTCAAAAGTCAGGGGTCGTCTTATACGCCGGGTCGTATTTCTTATACGGCGAATATACCCCAAACTCTATATTTTAACTGGAAAAGTTGGGGGTCGTCTTATACGCCCAGTCATCTTATATGCCGGAATATACGGTGGACTAGGTTTGGAAGAGGGTGATAAATCATAGGTTTAGGGTTAGGGAGGAGCTTTGAGAGTGTTAAGCAGCACAAACAATAACACTTTCCTGTTGTTTGCATATATCTTTTTCCAGATTTAGCCATTTGCTAATGTCCTGAGCTTCCAGCTAGGGTAAACTAAAAATAATATATCAACTTATTGTTTCTTCTTCTTTAAATTTATAGTCAAGGGACTTTCCAGACGACCACTTTAGAGAGCAACTGTGGCTGCTCCTATGTTGTGTGAAATTCAGATTTCTTTCCCCAATAAAGCACTTTTCTTTTTTGTGGGGTGGAAGGCTGCCATTATGTTTTACATTGGTGCAATGGTACACCCAGCCCATTGTATTTATATAACACCACAAGGTTCAACAAAATCTCTACATGTTATATCAGTCGCGTGTTTCTAATTTGGTTTATTAAAGTGCTGTTAACGTCCGATTGGATGTCACTGAGCAAGATGCTCAACACAATAATTTGCATCCTTTGGCCAGTCCATCATTACTGAGGCATTAAATGTATGTAGTCTTACATTTTAATTAGATTCGAAAAACCTTTTTGAAATCAAATAACTGAAAAAAATATGGTTTCTTGTTACAGATTTGGTTCTACACAAATGACATTTTCAAGGGAGCTGGACTAAGTCCAGAGATAATCCCATATGTTACTTTAAGCACAGGAGGGATTGAGATTTTGGCTGCCATTTTCTCCGTAAGTACTGTGTCTTCTGTACCCTGTAGAATCCTTTTATCTCCCTCCTCTTTGGATTTGATGTGGCATTTTCAGGTAAAAAGCAGACAGAAGGGCTATGTTTTATAAACTTTATTCAACTTTACTCAATATTTTAAGAGGTTGGGATGCAGGAAATTTCAAGTCTGCAGTCATTATGAGTTCTCAATAAATTAGATTAATCTAGTTTATTTGCTATGTTAGTTTTTCATTTATTTAAATAGCACCATTAATGTGTGTATGTCTTAGAATCACAGAACTGTAGAGTTGGAATGAGTCCTGAGGGTCATCTCGTCTAACCCCCTGCAGTGTAGGAATACTCAACTAAAGCATCCATCCGTGTGTGCTTATGCGTCCCATATTACAGAGTACTGTGAACCTTGCTATCTAAAATCCAGTACAGGGGAGAAGAGTAGGGGGGGTGGTAAACAAAGAATAAATATGTTATAGTTTGAATTGCAAGTTTAGTTCTTGGTCTTTGCTCTTAGTTCTTTTCCTTGGTATTGAATTTAGGCCAGTGTTTATGCCTATGCCTATGTTACCACAAAAGGGAAGAAAGGAGGGAAGAGAGAGAGAGAGAGAGAGAGAGAGAGAGAGAGAGAGAGAGAGAGAGAGAGAGAGAGAGAGAAACATTGTTTTACGTGGTACAAAAAGCCTCATGTTAGAAAATGACCACAACCATTGAGAACTAGTTACTTTTAAAATGTAGGGGCTATATACAATTAAAAGGATGCACAGTCCAGACCCAGCATGTGAATACCTTCGCGCACTGAAATCAGTGACATTCACAGTCCAATCCTGAAAGCAGTGGCACTTGCTTGTAAGAAAGCCTGCCTAAGATTATGCTACACGAATGATGAAATTTGTTTGGATCATGTCATATATTTAAAAGTGTACATGTAATTTACAAATATGTCACAATCAAAATTGCCACATAGCTGGCCTTCTTCCTGAGGATGAAAAGATGTTGTGGGGACTTCTGTCTGTTCCCTCACTGCGGAACAGCTCAAGGGAGCAATACTGAGCAGACCAACGGCTGGCAGGCAAAAGGCAAAGCAGCCCCAGTCCTGGTCCACCTCTTTGCTTACCTTGGGTACTTTTAATTCATTCATTTTAGGGGGGGGAATTATGCAACTACAATGAATGAAATGTGAGCCTCATTCACCTGTCGGGATGCATAGGATTGCAGCCTCCAAGTGGAGGGGGGGAGATCCAAGAATGACGTATTCTATGTTTGTATATCAACTTGATATACAAGTTGGACTACTGCAATGCACTCTACGTGGGGCTACCTTTGAAGGTGACCCGGAAACTGCAATTAATCCAGAATGCGGCAGCAAGACTGGTGACTGGGAGTGGCCGCCGGAACCACATAACACTGGTCCTGAGAGATCTACATTGGCTCCCAGTACGTTTTCGAGCACAATTCAAAGTGTTGGTGCTGACCTTTAAAGCCCTAAACGGCCTCGGTCCTGTATACCTGAAGGAGCGTCTCCACCCCCATCGTTCAGCCCGGACACTGAGATCCAGCGGCGAGGGCCTTCTGGTGGTTCCCTCACTGCGAGAAGCAAAGCTACAGGGAACCAGGCAGAGGGCCTTCTCGGTAGTGGCGCCCGCCCTGTGGAACACCCTCCCATCAGAGGTCAAAGCGATCAACAACTACCTGACATTTAGAAAACACTTGAAGGCAGCCCTGTTTAGGGAAGTTTTTATTCTGTGATATTTTAATGTATTTTAATATTTGTTGGAAGCCGCCCAGAGTGGCTGGGGAGACCCGGCCAGATGGGCGGGGTACAAATAATAAATTCTTCTTCTTCTTCTTCTTCTTCTTCTTCTTCTTCTTCTTCTTCTTCAAATGGGCTGCTCAGTGATTACCCAAGTCCTAAGCATGCTTGCTTTTGCACTTCATTTGACTTAGGAGCAGCCTTGATAAATATAATTCATATTCATTGCTATCAATAAATTGTAAGATCAGTGCAGCTGAGCAAAGCTAGGCAAAGCAAACACTGAAGTCGATGCCATTGATTGTGTTGACTTTTTTTAGTCCTTTCCATGCAGAAAATTCTGCTGCTTTGTTGTCTTTGATATTATATACAGTTCCGACAGAAGGCAAGTTCCCATAGCAGCAAAGCTAAAAATGGAATGTGAGGTCATGAGCATCGGAGCAAGAAGGAATGAAAAAGCTGCACAGTTTAATTCAACTTTTAATTAATTAATGCTTGAACACATGCTTAATGAGAGGGGTGTGCTGCAGGGGCCACTAAAAGTGGAGTTGCAATCAACTTGCCATGGAGCCAAAAATTTAATGTGGTTTTCTGTGTACGTGATGTGCAGGCATGTGTGAATTGAGCCACAGGCAGAGGCTCAGATGCCCGCAGTTGCTGACACTCTCCCTAATACTCTCTTACGCTTTCATGACACTTCTCTAAATGCATGGTTAAATTAAATATTTCCAATTTAAAACATGCAGAATTTTTGAAATAGTTTATGCACAGATAAAACAAAAACACTGTGTTCCTAATGGCCAAAGTAATGCAAAGTGGATACTCGTTGCTCCATGTGTGTAGTGCCTCTGAAAATTCACTCTGACAAACAGTGGTGAGCACCATTTAGAATATTAATACTGCTGTTAGTGTGACTTAATGGTATATTAATTTGGTTGTAAATGGTGGGCACAAGCCGTTATTCCACTTCAGTGCAGCTTATGCAGCAGACCAGATCTAATCATGTATTTTATATATAGAAAGTTAAAACACTTGGAGTATGAAAAAAGTTATGCATGTTCCAGTTTGGAGAGTTTTTGTTTGTGTTGTAAAAAGTATAGCATTGTGATCCAAGTGACTAATCCTAGCGTCTTTAAGGATCCCCATTGCCCTTAATTTGATCTGTGAGGAGTTACAAGAGTTGACCACATAAATCCAGGATGCCTCTGGTTTTGTTAGAAAATGAGACACTGTTTATTTTTCTTCCTCAGGGCCTAGTCATAGAGCGACTCGGACGCAGACCTCTTCTGATTGGGGGGTTTGGTTTGATGGTCCTCTTCTTTGTAATACTCACTGTCTGTATGACTTTACAGGTATGTAAACCTGCCCTGCTCAGCTTAAATATCAGACAATTCTCCTTGCTCTTTCTTGTACACAGTGTGCGATCTTTAATGTGCAACTTTGACATTGAAGCCATGTGTCGGTTAACTGTGAATCTATTATACTGTCAGTTATTTATGTCCTTTTAAAATTATGTTTAGCCAAGTGAAAACCAAAAGCTTCACAACTAAAATTGTTCAAGATGAGACAGTTTACGGATAATGTGACTTAACAATAAAGTATTTCATTCTTACATTTGTGTAAGAGAAAAATGAGGGGCTATAACCTTTTCCCACAACGTCTCTTAATCATTTGTATAAAAGGAAACTAGAGTAATATAATATAATACTATTTTAAACTAACCTTGGTTCTCCAAACTCTGGTTTGTTTGAACTAGGATGTAAGGAGGATAGTGTGTCCTCCTCAAGAGTAAACCACTCCACAGTCCGTTTGACTAAACTAAGCGTTTATTTCACTGACAAGCTTCACAGTTCCTCATCCTCCTCCGATGAACCAGATCCCTCGAGTAAGGGCTTCCGCTTTTCCCCCCAGCATAAAAGCTTAGCGAAATTCCAGCGCCTCCTTTCACTCCTCCTTTTCCGCTTCTTGACCCTACTGGTCCCAGCGCTGGCCCCTTCCCTTTCACTTTCATCTTCCCTAGATGTTGCCGTCGAGGCTCTCACCAGCTCCTCAACCCCTTGTTCCACCTCTGACTCCATCCTCTCCTCCCCTCCTATTGGTTCCCTCGCCACCTGCTTCTCCGCCGTCAGCACAGGCGGCGACCCCCCTTCACTGCCACCTCTCCAAACCTCCTTCCCTGTTTCTGGTGACAACCTCGGCATTCTCTCCTCCTCTTCCCATGCCCGCAATACCTCCTCCGCCGTGCATGGGTGGCCCATTGCTCCCACTGGCCCCTCCGCCTCCCCTCCTGGCTCGGGCCAGTCCCTGACATCCATCCCCCCTCCCAAGCCCCCCTTCCCCTCCTGAGGCGGCTCGGTGGGTGCCTCCCAAGAATAACCTAGATCCCCTGCTGGGTCCCATTCCCCCACTTCGCTCTCTCCTGCCGTTCCAGGTGAGGACTGGAATCCCAGAAAAACCGTGGTGTCTGCGCTTGATGACGACGATGAGGATGGGAACGCCTCCTCCCAATCCTTTCTGCACCAGGGAGGAGAGGGATAACCCGACCACAATTCATCTGTTGCTGCTTCGACGTCCCCTTCCTCCTCCGACATTCCCCTTGGTGAATGCAGGCTTTCCTGCAACTCGTTTTCAACCCCACTGTTCCCTGCACTCGAGGGTGGGAAACCCCAAAAGTCCCCTTCTTCTGAATCTGTGGGTTGAAAAACCTCTCTCAGTTGCCATCTGTACGGCTTCGGTTTGTGGGGGTACAGCTCGTGGAATTCCCACACTAAGTACTCTTTGGTGACGCTTTCCGCCGGAATCCAAGCGTTCTCCGACGCTGGCTCCCCCTCCCATGCTACTAAATACTGCAACTCTTCCCCTCTCCACCTGGAGTCTAAGATGGCCGTAGCCTCATTGAAGAGCTCCATGTCTACCAGCTGTACTTCCTGCGACCCCTGCTGGTGCCCCTGTTGATACCTGTGTGGTTCTCTGAACTTGGAGAGGAGCGACCTGTGAAACACAGGATGAATTCTCATGGAATCCGGCAATTGCAGCCGAAACGCCACGGGGTTAATCTGCTCCACTACTTCAAAGGGCCCAATGTTGCGTTGCCTCAGCTTCTTGCACCTTCCTTGCATGGGCAACCCCTCCGTGGACAACCACACTCTGTCTCCCACTTGGATGCATTCCCCCTCCCTGCGGTGTTGGTCAGCTGCCCTCTTGTAAGCACTTTTAGCCCTTTCTAGATTGTCTCTGAGCAATTGGTGCAGTGCGAGCAACTCCTCTGCAAATAGCTCCGCAGCTGGCACGTCCCCCTCATTCCGCTTGCCCTCCCCTGCTGGAAAGGCTCTTGGATGATTGCCGTAGATTGCCTGAAAAGGAGACATACCTGCAGATACCTGTAGAGCATTATTGTACGCAAACTCGGCCAGAGCCAGCCTATCGCTCCAGTCGCTGTGTTGCTGAGAGGCATAACACCGCAAGTACTGTTGCAGAATCGAATTCACACGTTCTGACTGCCCGTTAGATTGAGGATGTCTAGCAGAGGACAAGTTGACCTGTACCTGCAAGATTTGCATGAGCTTACGCCAGAAGCGTGAGGTAAATTGAACTCCACGATCCGAAATTAGCCTTTCTGGCAAGCCATGGTGCTTAAAAACATGCTGTACAAACAGCTTGGCTGTTTCCTCAGCCGACACCACCTTAGGGCAGGCAATGAAATGGGCCATCTTGGTTAGAAGGTCAACTACTATCAGCACGGCAGTTTTTCCTTTGGATGGGGGTAGATCTGTGACAAAGTCTAGGGAGACCGCTTCCCACGGCTTACTGGGAGTGGGAAGAGGTTCCAGCAACCCAGCAGGCTTTTCTCTCTCCCCTTTGGCTCTTTGACACACCTCACACCCCCTGACGTATTCCCTGACCTCCTGCCTGACTCTGGGCCACCAGAACTCCCTTGTGACCAACACCATGGTTTTGAATTGCCCAAAGTGCCCCGCCGTGGGGTTGTCATGGAGCTGTCTGAGAACTCTAGCACGCATCTCCTCCCCAGGAACATACAGTGCCCCTTTGAACAACAGCAGCCCCTCCTTTTCCTCAAACCCTTTCGCCTTGGGATCCCCCTCCCTCAGTTCCTTCAGTTTGCGCAGTGCAAAGTCATCGGCTTGCGTGAGGCGCACAAGCTCTTCCCGACCCCCTAAAGTTGCCCCACACCTCCATTGTTCAGGTTTGAAGATCGCTCTTGCCACCGGAGGCCCCTGTTCCTCCAGGTATTCAGGCTTTCTGGATAGGGCGTCTGCTCTGATGTTCTGATCACCTGGAACATACTGGATGTGAAAGTTGAAGTTCGCAAAGAACTCTGCCCATCTCATTTGTCTCTGGTTGAGGATTCTGGCCGTGCGCCAGTACTCCAGGTTCTTATGGTCCGTGTAAACCTGGATCTGGTGCTGTGCGCCCACTAAAAAGTGACGCCAGTGCTTGAATGCCGCCACCACAGCCAATAGCTCTTTATCCCAAATCGCGTAGTTGGCCTCCGACTTGTTCAGCTGTCTGGAATAGAACGCACACGGCCTCCATTCCTGCGCAGGATCTTGCTGGAGCAGAACCGCTGCTATGGCTCGGTCCGAGGCATCTGTCTCTATCCTGATGGGCTTGGCAGAATTCACATGTAGCAACTGCCCCTCTGAGGCAAAAGCCTCTTTGAGAGTTTCGAAGGCGCGCTGAGCCTCCTCCGTCCACCGGAATTTCTTTTTACCTTTCAAGCAGTCGGTGATTGGAGCAGTCATGTCGGCGAATGCCGGTAGGAACTTGCGATAGAAGTTTGCGAAACCGACGAAACGCTGGACGTCCTTCTTGGTTTTGGGGCTTTTCCATTGCAGGATTGCCTCTACTTTGTCGGTGTCCATGGCAATGCCCTTGTCCGAAAGACGATAGCCCAAAAAGTCCACCTCTGTTGCATGAAACTGGCACTTTTCCAGCTTTACACACAACTGGTTTTCCTGGAGCCTTCGCAGTACTTCCTTGACGTGTGTCACGTGTTCTTCCGGGTTTTGGGAGTACACCAAGATATCATCAAGGTACACGACTGCGTGTTTGAATAACATGGGCCCCAACACGTGATGCATGAATGCCTGAAAGCACTGGCTGCCTGCCTGTAAACCGAAGGGCATAACTAAATACTCATAAGCTCCAAGGGGTGTATACATGGTGGTTTTCCACTCATCACCCTCCCTGATCCTGATGAGATTGTATGCCCCCCTTAGGTCCAGCTTGGTGAAAATCTTACCCTTGCGTACCGCCGCCAGCAGGTCATCAATCCTGGGCATGGGGTAAGAAATTGGTATTGTGAGCGAATTTAAAATTCTGAAATCACAAATTAAGCGTTTCTCTTGCGTGTTCTTCTTGTCCACCCAGAACACGGGACTGCCCCCTACTGCCTTGCTTTCCCGAATGAAACCTCTGGCCAGGTTCTTATCAATGAAGTCCTTCAAATTCGCCAACTCCTGCTCTGACATAGTGTAGAGCTTACCTGGTGGCAGCTGCGCTCCTGGCAGCAGGTCAATCTGGCAGTCATAGGGGCGGTGGGGGGGCAGCTTGTCGGCCTCTCTTTTGCTAAACACCTGTTGGAAATCTGCATACTCCTTAGGAAGTGATACGTCCCCTGCCTGCAGTGCTGCTGCTGCCGCTGGGCTGTGGGGGTGCATTTGTTGCAAACAGTTCTCCATGCAATATGCTGATCCAAACGTTACAGATCGCTGGCTCCAGCTTATGACAGGATCGTGCTGAGTGAGCCATCCCATGCCTAAAATGATGGGCGGACCTGCCAAAGCAGTGACGTGGAATGCGACTACTTCAGAGTGTCTCCCGATTTGCATTCTCATGGGAGGTGTGCTGTGCGTGACGGCCCCTCCCTTTAGCTCTCTTCCATCTATTGTGGTGACTTGGAGTGGGAAATCCACCTCCAGAAGATGGATTTGGTGCTGCAGAGCAAAGTCCTTATCAAAAAAATCCGTGCTCGCCCCACTGTCAATTAAAGCCGGGATTTGCAAAGCGCAGCCATTGGGCAGCTCCAGAGCGATCTCTAGCACTATTCCTGGCTTCGGTGTGTTGGGGGGGGTGGTGAGGGTTGGGGGGGGCGGGACCTTTGGGGATTCGCTGCTCTGAGGACGGTTTACTGTGATTGCGCCTGGCTGCACGTCCCCTTGCCCTGCCGCCAGGCACTTTCGTTTCCCGCCACCGCAGCTTCTTCCCCCCCTTCTCTCTGGAGCGTCCCCGCCATTCCCTGCCAGATTTTCCTTTGTTCACACTGCTTGGCCAGGTGATCGCTCCTCCCACATACGTAACACTTCTTTACAACTCTCCCGCCCTTTGTGTCACTCCCCTTCCCAACCGTTGAACTTGAAAAAGGGCGCGCGCGGGCTCCCCCCAACTCCATGGGCGTTTCCTGTTGGGCTTGTGGCTGAGCGCTCACCGGCCTTTCCGCCGGGGGAGGGGACCGAAAGCTGAACCACCTCCCCTGCTTTCCTTCCCGCCTTGCCTTGTCTCTGCATTCCAGACGCACCCCAATTGCCAAAGCAGCTTGCGTCAGACTATCTAAGTCCTCCAGGGGCCCTGCTTTCGCGAGCGCATCCTGGACTTCGTCCGACAGTCCCACTTTGAACATCGCTAGCAGCGGCGGCGAATTCAGATCCCAATTTAAACGATGGGCAAGGAGCGAAAACTTGGCTTGATACTCTCTGACAGACATGTTCCCTTGCCTCAGCGACAAAAGCTCCCTTGCCTCCAGATCCATAGCGCTTCTCGAGGTGTAAACAATATCCATGCCTTCAAAAAACGCCTTTAAGTCCTGCAAGGCGGGATTCTTGGCCAAAATCAAGGGGCGAATCCAATCCCTAGCGGGTCCCTCAAAATGCGCAATCACAAACCCCACCCGCTCAGCGTCAGTTCTGAATTCTTCTTTGTGTAATTCCAGGGTGTACATCATGTCCGTTTTAAACCCCAAATAGTCCTCTGGTTTGCCATAAAACCTGCTGCCGTGGGAAGGCATTCTCCTTCCTCCCATTGCCCCTCTCCCTGCACCGGCATGCAGCCTCGCCTCCTCGAGCCGAGCTTGAGCCACTTCGTACCTTTGCGCCAGATCTCTAGCTCGCTCTTCCCAGTCGACGTACTGCGCTGCTCCGGCTCCGTCTTCTTGGGAGTTAGACATCTCGGCAGCCTCTCACCCCTTGAGGAGGTTGCGATGACTCGAGGGATGCTGTAAGGAGGATAGTGTGTCCTCCTCAAGAGTAAACCACTCCACAGTCCGTTTGACTAAACTAAGCGTTTATTTCACTGACAAGCTTCACAGTTCCTCATCCTCCTCCGATGAACCAGATCCCTCGAGTAAGGGCTTCCGCTTTTCCCCCCAGCATAAAAGCTTAGCGAAATTCCAGCGCCTCCTTTCACTCCTCCTTTTCCGCTTCTTGACCCTACTGGTCCCAGCGCTGGCCCCTTCCCTTTCACTTTCATCTTCCCTAGATGTTGCCGTCGAGGCTCTCACCAGCTCCTCAACCCCTTGTTCCACCTCTGACTCCATCCTCTCCTCCCCTCCTATTGGTTCCCTCGCCACCTGCTTCTCCGCCGTCAGCACAGGCGGCGACCCCCCTTCACTGCCACCTCTCCAAACCTCCTTCCCTGTTTCTGGTGACAACCTCGGCATTCTCTCCTCCTCTTCCCATGCCCGCAATACCTCCTCCGCCGTGCATGGGTGGCCCATTGCTCCCACTGGCCCCTCCGCCTCCCCTCCTGGCTCGGGCCAGTCCCTGACATAGGATTAGTAAAAACATATCTGGGATCAAATGTATTCTCCCTATCCTCCTTTATTCTGGCCTGCATTGTGTGTGAGTATTGCTGCTAACCCTGATTGAAGAGATCACAGCAGCCCTAATTCTGTGTTTTAAATATGTGTATCTGATACATTATATCACTCCTAGATATCCCGTTGTTTTTTGGCAATTTCGTTTTAAATATTTTGATTTTAAAAAGTGAAGATTTGTTTATTTGCTCTAAATGTCAGGAGCCTGGCATTATTAACATTTACTTTCCAAGTGGCTGTTTTTTAAATGGCCAAAAGAAGGTTCTGAAGGCGGTCACAGAACTAAGTAGAAGTCATTTTAATCCCTGACTTGTTTCTCTCCTGTTGCATCGATTATTGTACAGCTTCTTTTGCTCCAGAGGGCATCTCTCAAACTGATGAAAGCTATAATTCTGACAGGTTAAAACAGCAGGCTTGGGGTGAACTTTCAGTACATTGTATTTCCCCAGGCAAAGTCATGATCTCCATTCCTCACACAAAGGTTAACACATATTTCCCAGGAAAGAGTTGCTTCAAGTAGTGAGCAAACAGGAACATATCTACATTTTTAGCCAGAGCTTGGATGTAGTAAGTTGCCTTAGTCCACCCAGATAAGCCTCCCAGAGTGGCCACTTTCAGGCCACCCTTTTGAGGTAGAGATGCTGAGGATTGAAGATGGGATTTTGTAAGTGCACATTATGTATTTTATGACTGAGTTACAGCTCTTCCCCACGTGTGAGGAACTCACTATTCTGTACAGATCAGTTGCCATTCTGTTTCATTTAGATACAGATATATTAAAATATATCATTTATATTTTCATTTAGATACAGATATATTAAAAATAGAAGCAGATAGGCCAAGCTGAAATGTCTTTCTTGGACAGGGTTGGATTTCAGCAGACAGAAGAAGATTAAAGGGGTCAGAGGGAGAAGACGGGGCGAATGGTAGACATGGGGTCATGTATCAAATTAGGCAGGTGCCACAGGCAAAGACAGGCTGGCGATCAAAGACAGTCAAAGACAGGCTGGCGATCAGCACTAGATTGGGGAGGGAGGAGGCAAGGCAAGGTCGTCCATATGGTTCTCAGTCCATTGAGTTGCTGAAGAACCCAACCTGGAGTTAGACCTAAACAGACTCCTCTTGGTTCCTCAGGTCATGGCTAGTCTGAAGAGCCATACTTCCAGCTTTGGCCATTGTTTGGGTGGTGCTGCAGCATAGCAGAGATTGGGGTACTAATTCCCACCACTTGAGATGCCGGAATCTCCACTTTGAGACTTAGAACGATAGAACGATTCATACAGTATTTCCATTTTTACTGCTTTTTTGTTACTGAAGTAAGCGGTCAAGTGGAAAAAGTTCTTAAACCCAATGAAATATACTGGGTTTATTTGCAGCAGTGCATGCCTTTCTGACATGATAGGAACGTATTAGTTTGTGAATGCCATTTTGAGTAGTTATTCGCTGGCGCAGAAATGATAAGCCTCCTATCACCACACTCTAGGGTCTGTGTTACTTTGCAAACCAAGGAGTTCATCTTTTTTATTATTATATATTTATTTATACCCCACCTTTCCCCCTAACAGGACTCAAATAAAAGCAGGAACCGCTAAAAACATAATCGATAATAAAAATACAATTGAACATTGATAGAATACACACACACACACACACACACACACACACACACACACACACACATATATATATATATATATATATATATATATATATATATATATATATACACATACACACACACACACACACACACACACACACACACATATATAAAATCTGTTTAAAACATACCAATATATTATTATTATATATTTAGTCATCTTTTTCTATAGAACTTGTATTTTTGTGTGCATGACTACAGAATCCAAGAGTACTGTATGATGGTTTGCACTTCCTATAACCAGTACTTCTATGTACTTTGCACATTAGTAATACCTCTCCCATGTATTTTTTTTCAGGATGAAGCAGTCTGGCTTCGATACCTCAGTATAGTCTGCATTCTTGCAATAATTGCATCATTTTGTATTGGACCAGGTAACGATTTTTTTTCAAATGCATTTAAGTGAACTATCAGCCACTCATCCTGAAGTCTGTTGTATTAGGGGCAGTATATTTCCTGTTTTAGCCTGTGAATGTCCTTCAGGGTGGGAGTGGTGAAACAGACGAGGAGAATTCAATGTTTATAATAATAGGAAGTATGGTGTGTTGTAGATACATTCACCTACCTAGGTTAGTACTAGAAGGCACCATTGATCTAACTGTGGGTTCCGCCGTCTTTTAGCTGTAAGCTTACAATGGATTGTATCCAATTCCTCTTTTGTTTTCTGCTGCTCCTGAGAAGACGACACGGAGCAATGGATTCAAACTACAAGAAAGAAGATTCCACCTAAACATTAGGAAGAATTTCTTGACAGTAAGAGCTGTTCGACAGTGGAATTTGCTGCCAAGGAGTGTGGTGGAGTCTCCTTCTTTGGAGGTCTTTAAGCAGAGGCTTGACAGCCATCTGTCAAGACTGCTTTGATGGTGTTCCTGCTTGGCAGGGGGTTGGACTGGATGGCCCTTGTGGTCTCTTCCAACTCTATGATTCTATGATTCTTCTCTACAGGCCCCTGCACACCATCAAAACGTGCTCTGGAGGGTTGGGAGACCTTCCGGAACAGACTTTGGGGGCAGGAAGGGAGAGGAGAGGAAGGAGAAATCCTATTGTTGCATGAGCAGAACTCTGCTCACAGAGTGTTGGATTAAACCCAATGTTCTTCTGACTACTTATAGACAAACTTGAGTACCCTCCTGTAATTTATATGTACCTGTACTTCATGAAGTAATCCACAAGACATCAATAATGAATTTTAATCTGATGTAAATCGGGGCTGGGCAGAAGGTAGATCTACTGGTGGATCTCTGGGTGATTTGCACCAGATTGACAAAGGTTTTGGACTCTCAGTTTAGCAACGGAAATTTGCTTGTTCAGGAGGAGTCATACTCCACCATTTCAGCATAAGCGCAATGCTTTAGGGAAGCTTACCACATGTTAAAAAGCAAGTAAATGGCTATATATAGTTTCTAAATTAGGCTGTTAGAGAGTCTTTGACCTCAGATCTACAAGTTCCTCATGGGGAGCAGTATGGCTCTGCCCCCCAAAACCACCAATTTGCATCTAGCTCATGGGTAGGCAACCTAAAGCGGCCCAATCACCTTCTAAATCCAGCCCGCGGACGGTCCAGAAATCAGCGTGTTTTTAGATGAGTAGAATGTGTCCTTTTATTTTAAATGCATCTCTGGGTTTTTTGTGGGGCCTGCCTGGTGTTTTTACATGAGTAGAATGTGTCCTTTTATTTAAAATGCATCTCTGGGTTATTTGTGGGGCATAGGAATTCGTTCATATTTTTTTCCCCAAAATATAGTCCGGCCCCCCAAAAGGTCTGAGGGACAGTGAACTAAAAAAGTTTGCTGACCCCTGATCTAGCTTCACCCCCAAATATCCCCCTACCTGAAACTTTGGGGAGCTGTTGCCAGTCATTGTAGACATTACCGAGCCTGATGGACTTGGTATAAGACAGCTTCACATCTTCCAGGTAATTATTTTGCACCGAGCTCTGGTTGTAGTTCTGGTAAAAGAAGCAATGCCTGGAGTTTGCCTGAGCTTGGTGCAAAATGGTCCCTTGAGGAAGTTATTATGTTTTGATGCATTTAGGTAGTTGAAGTTTATATGGGTAGGAATTAGACCACTAACAACTTTAGGCCTGAGGTGCAAAAAGTATGCATGTTAATGTTAGCTTACACTTTTCTAATAGAACCTGCAGAAATACATTTGGCAGTGCTGTTCAATCCCTTACTGAAAGTTATTTTATCATTTAATGCCAGCTACAGTTTAGAACTTACATAGTTTTTAAAAGCAAATACACAGTTTTCTCTCTTTTGTTCCAAATGGTAGTCTATTTTTGTGCACAGCTTTTCCCCCATTACGACTCTGTCAGTCATAACTTCCTAATGTGTTTTGCACTCACATTGAAGCAATCTGAGCAGAGAGATATCAGAGTGAAAACTTTGCTATTTTTCTTGCTCGATTAGCTATCTCTAAGGAAATACATAGTTATATGGCTTTAAAGGTGATTTAGACAGCGATAAGGCTATCAAGCGCTGATAATCATGGTGGCAATGTTCTACTTCTACAGTTAAAAACAATATTTTTTATTTATTTATTTACTTATTTATATGCCACTTATTTACTGGAAATTATAAATGGGGAGAGTGCTGTTGCACTCAAGTCTTGCTTCCTGCAGGGCCATCTGGTTGGCCAATCTGGAATATGGAGAACATGGGCTTTTGGCCTGATCCAGCAGGGGTCTTATGCAGTGATTAGGAAGCAGTTCATAGCAACATCTATGATATTTGAGACAAGCTGCTCTTTTCTTTATTGATACATCAATGATGGTGGTTATTTTCACTGTCACCTGTGAGTTTACTATTATGCAGATCTATAAAGAACTTACAAGTTTTAAAAACCCACCCCAAAGAAATAATTATTATCCATTATTATTATTATTATTATTATTATTATTATTATTATTATTATATAACCTCCTTCATCTGAAGATCTCAGGGCAGTTCACAGCATAAAAATACAAAATAAAAACACAAAATGCACAATACAAACAAGAACAAAAAGGAAACACATAATTCCCCCCCTCCCACAAACACATTTGAAAGGACGCAGAATGTTAATCAGCGACAGGCCTGGTTGAAGAGGAATGTTTCCGTCTTGCCTAAAGATACAGTGGTACCCCGCAAGACGAATGCCTCTCAAGACGAAAAACTCGCTAGACGAAAGAGTTTTTCGTTTTTGAAGTCGCTCCGCATGACGAATTTCCCTATGGGCTTGCTTCGCAAGACGAAAACGTCTTGCGAGTTCCCAATGCATTCCTATGGGAAACTGCGCTTCAATGCATTTCTATGGGAAACAGCGCCATCTATCGGTTCGCAGGACCGTGCTTCGCAAGACGACAAAACTCGCAAGACGACAAAACTCACAGAACGAATTAATTTCGTCTTGCGAGGCACCACTGTATGTAATGAAGGCACCAGGCAAGCCTCCCTGGGGAGAGCATTCCACAAACGGGGAGCCACCACAGAAAAGGCAGGTTCTCGTGTTGCCTCTCAAAGGGCCTCAGATGATGTATGAACCAATCTTTGACTATATGAATGTGCAGATTTCAGACATTGATATTTATAAATCTGTGTTGCAGTGACCTGGTTTGCATGACATGCTAACCAAACTTTGGCTTAGCAAGACCACATGAACCCGGGAGATCCCAAAAAGGAACTTGTAGCTGTTTTCCTGCTTCCTGATGTTTTACTCATAATCCAAACTGAGGCTCATAGTGAAGCGCTCTCCTCTCTAACCACGAGCCACAGTGTGTCATGCAAACCAGCTCAGTGACTAAATATACAACTCCATGTTATTTTAAAATAAATTAACCCAGCAGTTAACCGCAAATGAAATGGTGCACATTTTATCTTCTGTGTGCATTTGTCTTTTTAATGCTTTGAAATTTAGGCTTAAAATTAAAATCAGATATTGTTATGATATAATTGATGTGATTGTCTTTCCTTGAAGCCTCGGTTTGTGTTCCTCTTTCCATTATGCTCAACTTTATACTGGAAAAGACAATGTGATTGAAATGAATCACTCTGATAATTACGTTTGCTGCATTAACTTTGTGAACTCATCCTGAGGCCATCTTGCTATAAGACTCCTACAAGAGAGCTTTCCGCTGTACTTTCCAATGATTGGAACAAAATTAAAGAAAGAAAGAAGTGTTTTAGCTTTTAAAAATGTGTCTGCACAAACCTCTCGATCTAGTGATCAGATGTGGCTCATTTTGAGTGGGAGACCGCATAATTTAGAAGAATGGTGAATCAGTAGCACCCACCCTAATAATCGACACTGTGGAGACTGCAGCTATTGCAATTGGAACTTATAATATGTAGTCATTATGTAATTGTTGAAGAGTGTGTGTGTGCGTGCGTAGGTGGTAGGAATGAAACAAAGGAAGAGAAAACCTAATGAAGGTCACACATACACATGTGAGAAGGAAGCTTAGCCTGAGGTCCAGCGCCGAGGGCCTTCTGGCAGTTCCCTCACTGTGAGAAGCAAAGCTACAGGGAACCAGGCAGAGGGCCTTCTCGGTAGTGGAACGCCAGAGCTGTCAACTTTCCCCTTGTTTTGTGGGAAATTCCCTTATTCCAAATAGGATTCCTCGCAAGAAAAGGGAAAGGTTGACAGCTATGGTGGAACGCTCTCCCTTCAGATGTCAAAGAGATAAACAACCACCTGACATTCAGAAGACATCTGAAGGCAGCCCTGTTTAAGGAAGCTTTTAATATGTGATATTTTAATGTATTTTTTATTTTTGTTGGAAGCCGCCCAGAGTGGCTGGGGAGACCCAGCCAGATGGGCGGGGTACAAATAATAAATTATTATTATTATTATTATTATTATTATTATTATTATTATGTTAGATAGGGAAAAAAGCATTTTGACATATTCCTGTATATGATGTGTAGTAAGATTCTCCATTTACCTTGGCAAGATGGCACTAAGTGAAGCTGAACAAAAAGCTCTCCAAGCAGAACTTTCAGCTCAAAATTTGAAGTCGGGAGAAGGGAGGGAAAAGAGGGGACTTTGAATTTGGGGTTGAAATATTTCAGTGCATTCCTTACGATTCCTTACTTTTGCACTTGGCAGCAGCGACAGTTCCTCTTTTTAAACTTACTTCAGCTACTGGTTGTAGGGGCAGCAGATCTATTTGTCGTAGAGAGCCAGTGTGGTGTAGTGGTTAAGAGTGGTAGACTTGTAATCTGGTGAACCGGGTTCGCGTCTCCGCTCCTCCACATGCAGCTGCTGGGTGACCTTGGGCTAGTCCCGCTTCTCTGAAGTCTCTCAGCCCCACTCACCTCACAGGGTGTTTGTTGTGGGGGAGGAAGGGAAAGGAGAATGTCAGCCGCTTTGAAACTCCTTCGGGTAGTGATAAAGCGGGATATCAAATCCATACTCTTCTTCTACTCTTCTTCGTACCCAATGGCCACCTGAATGCTCCTGAAATCAGAGAACTACATCTAGAAATAGCATCGTTCTGTCAAGCATTCAGGGGGAGGAGCCCCCCCCCAATCCAGTCTCCATTTTCCCTGTAGAAGCCTCCTCAGAATGACCCTCTGACAAGCAGCTGATGCAAACAACAGCAAAAAAAATTGTTAAGGGGGTGGGGAGAGAATGAGAGATGGAACCGCTGCTGCTATAGCCTGTGAAGGCAGTGAAAGGGCTCTAAGACTTTCCCTGCTATCCTCCAAAAAAATGGACAAATGGGGTGGCAAATTCAAGGGAGCTGAGACCTCAGCCCTAATGCAGTTAACCCATTCAGAAGGCACTTTCAGCCATGCATTGTTTTGCAAATTTTACCCTATTTGGACAGTTGATGTGTGAACAAAGGGGAAGCTTTGTTGACTGAATGCTGCAATCCTAAACATATTTTCCCCCAAATTTACATTACGTACTGTGGAATCAAAGTTTTAATGTTTTCAGCTGGTGCTAGAGGAGCAGGGCCTCAGCAGGCCTAATATGGAAAGGATCTCAGTTTTCCTTACATGTCATGCCATTTTAAAACTACACGATTGCTTTAGATTTTAAGCTAGTATTTTTAGCCCCCAGTGCAACAGTCTTAATATGATTTGAGGTGTTTTGTTAGCCATTCTGATGGCCCTAAATGGTAATGTTTCTTCACCAACGCCAAGCCTATTGCTAATGTAATTTAGTGGGGGAAAGTCAGAGGTGGTGAGCTGAAACAGGAAAATTTGGGGGGGGGGGGGTTACAGATTAGAAACATGTTTACTGATCATCTTAGCCTTGTCTTTTCTGTTGCAGGTGGGATCCCATTTGTCCTTACGGGAGAGTTCTTTGCTCAGTCTCAAAGACCCGCTGCATTCATGATTGCCGGGATAACAAATTGGCTCTGTAACTTTGCCGTTGGAATTCTTTTCCCTTACATTCAGGTATGAGCCGTCTTAACATTTAACTTAGCTGTTTGGACTGTTGCCAGAAATGGAAAGTGCCTTAATTCTCACCGTAAACCCAAAGACTTTTGGATAATAATGAATGAAACCAAATCCAAACCCATACCAGGTAGCACTGGCCTTCTTTTGTCCGGTTGCTTGTAGCCCCAGCCCTGCAGCTTTTAAAGGCAGCAGGTCTAAAAAGTCTAAAGGAAAGCGAAGATGTTTTTAACAGAATGGCTACTCAAATTCACCACTGCTTTAGCTCAGCCTCCACAAGGGAGGATGATTTAAATTTACATTTGTAGTTTCTGTATGTTGCCAAGTAGAGTAAAGGAGGTGGCCAGCCTTTTTCCTTCCTCTCCCAAATAGTGGACACTGTTGTTCAAGTATTAGTACTGTTTTTAAAGTGTCTAGTCCTTATGGCTGCCCAGAATACTTGGATGTGTGTGAGAAAGGGCTGGATCCAAACTTAGGTTTAATTGAAATCAATAAGGCAAATTAGACAGAATATAAGACCCGCTGGTTTCAGCGGGAATAAAGTACAATTAACTCATTGAGTTAATGTCCTTAAGGACGTCTTAGGGATTACTTCAAATCTGTTCTACTGTTGGACAATACTTCAAATATACTTCAAATCAGCTCCTTGAGCTCCACAGCTCCATGCATGGCTGCTTCTTGGGATGGAGGAAGGTGGAATGTGATCACCCCACAGAAGGAACACATGTCAGTATCAGATAAGCAGGGCCAAGGGGAGACGACTGCCTCAGGTAGCAGGATCCATGGGGGCAGCTGATCTGACTTCCAAAGAATGCATCACCGGCATTGGAGGCTGTATCAGCCTCCTTCCCAATGCTGTCTCTACAGTGGCCTATCGGAAAATAGGAGGTGCTACTGGTCTCTTTCCACCCCTAGGGAGGAAATGTTGGGGACTGCCCTCCAAGGTCTCCTGGCCCCTTTCCCCACTGCAACAACCTTTGATTCCCACTTCAACCATCACATAAGGTTGATTTTATTCCCCCACCCTCCGTTCCTGATATAGATCTTCACTCACCCCTTCTTTCCTGGTGGGGGACTCCTTTTGTGGTTTGTCTCAGGTGCCAAAATGTCTTGGGCCGGTCCTGCACATCAGATACACATTGTCATCCCTATCAGATACGGAGGGCATAAACCCAAGTAGCACATCTTAAATTTGCTGAGATTAAAACCAGTTATTAAGAGCAGAGTTTTGACACAAGACAGAAGAAGCACCCATCCCCTGGCCCTGTTTTTCAGAAGTAAAATAATTAAAGATTTTTATACCTACATGCAATTAGGATTCATTTTGGCATGTTGACCCTGCTCTTATTCAGAAGAGAGAGGAAATGTAATAAGTCCGTTTTCCGTATCTTCTCGGATCCACTAACGGTGGAGCTTCTTGCTAACAATACATAGGCTCCGCTTGCGATGAGATCGAAACTGATGTGATGAATCCTGACAGTCCATTCCAGGGACTCTCAGGTCTCATGAACTAGTGAATAGTTACATTTCTTTGGTATCCTGCTTAAAGGTGTATCTGCCCAAGGCATAAAGGCTTTTTTGATCCTGATGCATGTGGGCAGTGAAGAGATGGGCCGAACATCTATGAAAATCAAAGGATCAGAGTTTAGCATGAGTTCATAGTCACAAACGTATTTCAGTCTCTCTCTGTAAATGTGTCAACATGGCGAGTTTCAGCCCCTCAAACTGGTTACCTGCCAAAACACGGTTTTAATGGTCAGATAAATAAAGGGGCAGCTCACATCATTACGTTCCTGATGTGGTTGTTTTTTTTTTAAGTCTCCATATGCCAACAAGGAGTTAAATAGGCTCAGTCTCTCATCATTAGATGGCAGCAGGAACCCTGGTTTGTGAGGGCACCTGTTCTATGGCATCCTGGATATCTCTTGGCTATTGCCTTCCTTCACAAGCGAGTCTTTGAAACTACACAATTTGGTCAGAAGGTGAAGAGCAAGTGCGATGCAAAAATATACAATGCATTAAATATACAGATTAACATTTCTGCTTATTCTTTTTGTATAAGCTGCTCTATGCACTTACTGCAGAAGAGCAGGATATACATGCTAAATAACAAATAGCATGGTTTTTGCATTGCTTTACAATTTTGCAGCATTATTGATCTGTCTCCAAGCACTAACAGCTTGCTTCACACCTCATTTTCTGCACATGTTTTCATCTCTCATCCACCGCAGGATTTCTTGATTGAGATCTTTTCTTTCCCTGAAAGTGAAGAAGTGCATTAGAATGTGTTTCTCTTCCCTTTTTTGCCATATAGACAGCACTGGATTCCCAGTAACAGCACTTGCGTAGGGCACCAGCAAAGCAGGGGCACCAAAAAATTGAGGAAATTGTTTTTGACATAATTTTATTTTTCATTTTTTTAAAAATGCATCAAAGTAATCCTCATGGGCAAAAAACCAGAACTTAGACTTTCTTACACTCTCCTGCATAATTGTATTTTCTGGTTTAGTATTGTTTTATGTTTAATTTTATATGGGGGCACCATCATATTTTCAGCGCTTAGGTTCTCTAAAGGTTTGGGCCTGGAATTTGCTGTCCATAGCAAATGGAACACTGTTCAGGCATGGATAATAATGAGCACCTGATGCTCACTGCTGAAATCTGCCATTTTAAAAAGTGGATGAATTTTGTTTTGAATACTACTTTCATTTTGCAAAAAGGAAGCAGGTTATCCACTTTCCCCCTGTGAACTATGAAAAGAATTGCAAGGAGACTCCAAGGCTCTTTGCTACATTTGGTCAGTGTCCTAAAAGTTTGTAATTCCATAAACTTGCGAAAGTAGCACTGCCAGTGTGTTTTGCCGCGAAGTCTTATGCGTGTTTCAGAAGTAAGTCCTACTCTTTTCAAGGGATTGCAGCCTTAATTAACGTAGTTCCCTGCTCATTGCTGTATTTCAGCATGGGTAGAACATTCTGTCAGCTGTAGCGTAGAACATTTTGAGGATGACAAATCTGATTACAGAGACAGAACATCTCCCTTGCCAACGCTTTATAAATTGCCCTCTCCCTAGTTCCTACCATCACCACACAATTGGACAGTGGTTCTAAGAGCGTCAGATGCAGATGCTCTCTAGGGAATTTCAGGAAGGACTTCCCCCAATGTATTAATGGACCAGGACTTCCTTTCCTTCAGGGGGCAGGACCAGGAGTTCTATTCCTTCAATCTCGCACAGTCAGTGTGATGCATAAATTTAGGAGTGCTATATACCACATGCTGGTTATTAGTGGTGGGATAAACTGGGTAACTATTTGACTTTCTGTGTCAGCTATCTGGTTTCCTCTGGGCTTACATGTCCCAATTACTTTTGATACATCTGCACTTGTGTTACTTACAAAAAGGTAAAGGGAGCCCTGACTGTTAGATCCAGTCGCGGAAGACTCCAGGGTTGCAGGGCTCATCTCACTTTATTGGCCGGGTCATGTGGCCAGCTTCCGGGTCATGTGGCCAGCAGGACTAAGCCGCTTCTGGCGAACCAGAGCAGCGCATGGAAACGCTGTTTACCTTCCCGCCAGAGCGGTACCTATTTATCTACTTGCACTTTGACGTGCTTTCGAACTGCTAGGTGGGCAGGAGCTGGGACCGAGCAACGGGAGCTCACCCCGTCACGGGGATTCGAACTGCCGACCTTCTGATCGGCAAGCCCTAGGCTCTGTGGTTTAGACCACAGCGCCACCTGCATCCCTTGTGTTACTTATAGACAGGCTTAAAATGCACGCTCACAGCAGCAACTTCAACAGCTGTTCAGATCTACCTGCCCTGAGGCAGCCAATAACATAAAATTGCAAGCAGAGGGTTGTATCCGTCACTGCCATTGTTGGAGTGGTACAGACTTTCACTCATGTGATGGGACATCTTTCTCTCATTGTCGCCCTCTTCCTGGTCTGTGTGCACCTTCAAAATCTGCTCCAGTGGGTTGGGGCATCCTCCAGAACAGATATTTTTTTGGGGGGGAGGGGAGTTGGGACGCTGCAACAGGAAGACAGGGAGGGAGATGTTTCATTTTGTGAGTGGAATCCCACTTATTATTATTATTATCATCATCATCATCATCATTTATTTATTTATTTATTAAATTTATATACTGCCCTTGATCCAAGGATCACAGGGCAGTTTACAGTACAAAAACACAGAAATACGTAGCATAACAACAAACAAAAACAAGAACCCCACCACCACACACACAGAAAGCCATTGCTTAATTAGCCAAAGGCCTGGGAGAAGAGGAGTGCATTCGCCGGTGCCTAAAGATATGCAATGAAGGCACCTGGTGAGCCTCTATGGGGTGAGCATCCCTCAAGTGGGGAGCCACTGCAGAAGAGGCCCGTTCTTGGGTTGCCACTCTCTGGACCTCTTGCAGAGGAGGCACACAAAGAAGGGCCTCAGATGTTGATCACAGGGTCCAGGTCAGTTCATATGGGCAGAGGCGGTCCTGGAGGTATCGTGGTCCTGAGTCGTTTAAGGCTTTATAGGTGAAAACCAGCACTGTGAGCTGGGCCTGGAAACTAATTGGCAGTCAGTGCAATTGGACCAGGATCGGTGTAATATGCTCAAACCGCCTTGCCCCAGTGAGCTACCTGGCACTACGCAGCATTGGATACAACCTAAGATAATAGAAAGCTGACATGACCTCACATTGTTCCAGGGCATTGTGGGGATTTTTGAAGTGTCAGCTGGCAGCATGGAGGATCAGGAGGGCACTGGTAATTTTCACACACATCCCAAACGTTACTTCAGCCCAAAAATAGTTGAAGTTTCCCCCTTTTGTCACTGCTAAATAGGGGGGCAAAACTGGAACATTTCACTACAGCTGTGCATCTCATAAGTGGAAGGCAGCTGTGATTTGTTGTGGCACCCTGTTGGCTGTTAACTCGGTGGCAAACCTTAGTGTGCCCCAGAATATTCTACGATTGCCCTTGCTTGAAGCCTTGCCTGGTCGGTTCCTTCATAATTGAATTATTCATGTTTTAAAAGAGCATGGCTTGTACCAGTCAGTGGTTGATAATAACGACAGCTATTTCAAACTAGTTGCATTAATTAATTACCTTTTAGTTCACTCCTGGGTGGTTTTCTGCAGGTCTTGTTGCTAAGAGCCTCATGGCTTTTGACAGAACTCCATTTCTAAAATGAGAGGATGCTGGGGCTGAAACATTTTTAGATTCGTGGTCTCTGCACTGGAAGCTCTAATCTCAGACTTGAGGTGTAGGGGTGGCTCCTCGTTAATTAAAAAAGGAAGTGCTCTTTTATTTATATTGTACCCCTCACATGTTCTCAAAATGATTTCTGTTTGTTGTTTTTGTACTATTGGTAATGCTGGTGGGGTGTCCGTTTTGCTTTGTTTTTTCAGGAAGGCTTGCAGACATACTGTTTCCTGGTGTTTGCTGTCGTCTGTCTTGCTGGTGCCACTTTCCTTTTCTTTGTTCTGCCTGAAACAAAAAACAAGACTCTTGCTGAAATCAACCAGGCATTTGCCAGGAAGAAGGTGCCTTTAGAAATCCGTGAAATGGACCAGTTGGAAGCCAAGAGCAAATCAATGCAAGAACAAGAACGCAACCTGTCTTCTACACTGGAAAATGGAGAATCCAAAAACAGGATAGTCTAAAATTATGTTTAATAGGAATATTTTTGCATCTTGCGTATTGATAACCACAATCCATTCCTTCAGCCTAGACAATTTTTTAATCTCAGTGTGGTCCTAACCAGGGTTGATCTGTGGTACAGGAGATGGCAAAGTATAGTTCAAAATTAACAGAAGCAAATAATGGAGAGGAGGGTTGCTCAAGGAAATGAAACTGGTCATTGGTTCATTTAAATGTACAGTCATACCTCATGTTGTGTCCGCTTCAGGTTACGTGTTTTCATGTTGCGTACTGGAATGGGTTATTTCCAGGTTTCGCTGCTCGCGCATGCGCAAAAGCACTAAATAACGCAGGCGCAGCGCTTCGGCTTGCATCAGTTCCGTGTTATGGACGGGCCTCCGGAACAGATCCTGTCCATAACATGAGGTTCCACTGTATGCAAATTCAAAACGGATAATTGTTTTCTGAGGCGGAGGGTGGTGAGTGGGAAGCAGTTGGTCCAAGGGCCCGTCAGCATTTCAAATTGGCTGCAGTTTCGGACCTCCCATGCTTATCAGCGATAGGAGGCTGGGTCCATCATTCTGGCTCCAGGCTCTGGAGTTTGCCACACCACTCTGCTTCCTTGCGGCTGATACTGTCCCCTGGACCTGGCCACTTACTTGCCACTTCTGGGGCAAGAAGCCTTTGAATGTTTCCTGGTAATTTTTCCAGTGTCCCCTCAAAATCTGAAGGAGCAGAATCTGCTGTAGTGGAAGCATCAAAGGCACTAGACAGGGATTAATTTGATCTATGAGAACTGGCTGCCTGGCTATTGGGGGGTGGGATCCTGCTGCCTCTCTACAGTGTGGAGCTGCGTGTTCTGTGGGGAGATCAGCTACTCTGAAAGTAATTCCCACAGAAGTCCTGTAGATGCAAAGCTACTTTGGTGCTTCCATTAAGGGAAAAGTGACATTTCCCATGTTGATGTTATACAATCTGATCAACAGCTGCTCACCTCCTTGATTGAGCTTGTAGTCGTGTTCAAGGAAGAACTGTTAAACACGTGACTTTATATGCACTGTGCATGCTAAGGATTTCTTGGACTCTTACACCCAAGTTCATGTTTAAGGAATTATTTGAATCTCAGGTTTTTTACCACCTGCTTAATCCATGTCATTTCCTACTTTTAAATGAAATCAGGGCCCCACTCTGCTTTTGTGGGCTATTTTTATTCAAGCCAGGTTAGAACTTTTAGTGTATCAGAATAGTTTTCATGAAGTGGCAGCTGTTTTGTAAATAAAACCAACTGAATCTGTATATATTTTGAAATCTAACCAACCATGTATAGTGCATGCACTTATCTTCAGCCAGTCCAGGTTTAATCATGTAAATAGTTTGTGATTGCGGTGTATTTGATTTAGGCTTTGTGAATTTCCCAGGTCATATATTAAGCTTGATAACAGACACAAGATCTAAGAAGCCCAGCATTTCAGAAGAAAGGTGCCACAATAGGTGCCTTATCTGGTTCATACCGGTAGATGTGTCCCTAGCCTTAAATAGCATTGCCAAGGAAGTGGTTTGTATATGAGAGAGAGAAAGACTTCTGGGGGGTTTTTTTACATTAAATTTGTATTGTTGTCTTCCTTTGAATCATATTGATATAAAACTAGGATAATGGTAGTAGATTCATCCTGTTTGAAAAGTACTGCTGATTGGAACTGGAACTTCATTCCATCCATCTATGGTTGTTTTTAGAGTGTGTGTGTGGTCAGTGCTGGGCTTGTTCATTTATTGGGGCCTGGTATCACTTGAGCCTTGAGAGTTAAAAACAGCCCCAGCGTGACTAGGTCAGGGCCTTGATTAGAAATGTGTGTCCCATACATTAAGATACCTGGGTCCATTTAAGGCCACTGGAGTAATTAGGTTTTGTAATTAATGCTATTGAGGGGTAAGCTCAATGGTCAAAATAACTTATCTGGGTAATAGATAAGCCTCACTTGAAACCAGTGTGTAGCATCCTTTTCAGTTCCCTAAAGACTAACAGACCTGTTCTCCCAAGCACTATAAGAGAAATGGAGCTGGCAGGTAAGGGCTTGCAGCAGATCCTGCCCAACTTTTAATGGGTGTTGGTGCTGTGCTGGCCTTCAGCATCAGTTACCAACATTAGATGATTCCCTTACCAGACTCAACTGGCAGTCTTGTACTGGGTATGCTGGTGGTCTGTGGAAAGCCATTCTTTCCTCCAGGTCAAATTAATTGTTTTGTTTCCCCCTAGTTGTGGGGAAGCTAGATTAAAGCAAGTGCCCTACCTTGTCAAACTCTGTACTTCCCTGTGAATGCTCCCTCCCCATATATTGCCCTAGAGTTGACCAGGTAGGTACCAGGCGGCAGTCTAGATAATGAAGGGGGGGGACGAAGGCTGTAGTTTGGGAGTTTCACAGGCTCCCAGTAATAATAACCGTTACTCATTTTGCTACACATTTCAGCTATGTTCAATTTTAGGGTATGCTGGAAATACCCAATATCTATTAAGAACCTTCGAAGGTCTCATCCTGTTCCTGTGGAGTAGGCAGCCTGCAGCTTTACTTGGTTTTACTCTTTTGCTGATGTAACTTCAACAAAAAGGGATGAATGTGTGGTGGGTATTCTTGTCAGGTGTGCTTAATAGACCACAATGGAACCAATGAATGTTTGTTTTTTTATGTTCAGTTATCTTTCGCAAAATTCTGAAAGGCTACAGTCCTATATCTCTGCTTACATGTCAGTAAGCACCATTTCACTCAGTAAGACTTGCATTTTGAGGAGATGGGATTCTGCCGGTTCAGGTTTTTGAGTCTTCTCTGTTCCTTAGCTTCCAGGCTACTCAGGAGCCAACTAAAACCGTAGCACTGGAGCCCAAAAATGATTGGGTCAATATTTTTATTTGATCAATATTACGTGTATGATTCATGCTATTATATGAATGTAATCCAGAAAACATTAAAGTGTAGCTGCTAATTTTCACTTATATGATGCATGTTTTCTTTTGTTTTTGTTTTTCCTTTTTCCTTTGACACACCTTTAAATTATTTCCAGCCTGTGTTATTCTGTTTTGGAGGAAAAAACAGCAAGGCATTTAATAATAATAATAATAAAATAATTTTTTATTTATACCCCGCCCTTCCCAGTTCAGAAACCCGGGCTCAGGGCAGCTAACAACAGATTTAAAACACTTAATTATAATACAACATAAAAGCATAAAATACAGTATAAAAGCATGAGTAACAATAAAGTTCAAAGTTCAAAAATCAATATTGGGGGAAATCCATCCAATAAACATTAGATAGTCACCAGGGGTAGCTGGCTAAATTACGGTAATCCTACTTGGGCCAGCAAGGAGGCCAGGGGAGAATTAGCTGTGGAGTCCCAGAGCAGGTAATCTTCATAAAAGGGGGGTGGGAGAGAGAAGGGAAATAAAAGATCAGGCTGAGTTACAAATTAAAGGCCAGGCGGAATAGCTCTGTCTTACAGGCCCGACGGAAGGAGGTTAAATCTTGTAGGGCCCTAGTCTCCTGGGACAGAGCATTCCACCAGGTCGGAGCCACCACTGAAAAGGCCCTGGCCCTGGTGGAGGATAGTCTGACTTCCTTAGGGCCCGGGACCTCTAAGCTATGGTTATTCATGGACCTTAAGGTCCTCTGCAGGGCATACCAGGAGAGGTGGTCCCGTAAATACAAGGGCCCTAGGCCACAAAGGGACACTTTAAAAGTGACACTTTAAAAGACTCTGCAGTTGTGAAAGCTGATTGTGCATTCTTTGCATGCATCCAGACTACAGTTGAATTGCCAGTGTTTGTACTTCCTATCTTTCATTTGTCTTTTATTTCATGTCTTACTGTCCCTCCCCCCCATCCTGGTATGTGTGCGTGTGTGTTTATATGCACATAGCTGCAGACAACACTTTATACACCCAATGAAGCAGATTCTGGCCCACAAAAGCTCGTGCCATAATAAATTCATTTGTGTTCTTATATTATTAAGACTTTTTGTTTTTGCATTTAGGGAGTATTTTAAAAATAGTTAAAACATCTAAAAAGAGGTACAGTTAACAGCATTCTTCCATCCAGTGATCTCAGGGTTGCCATGGGTAAAAGGGAATGTTTTCGAATTCCCCCTGAAAGTTAATAATGATGGAACAAATTCACCACCACCAAGGAAGGCTTCACCTGCTTATTGTAGGGTCCAAGATGGTTGATATCGGGGGGTATGTTATTTTCAGTACTTGAGTCTCAAGCTATTTAGGAAAATTATATGCTGATGCTGTACTAATGCCTTGAATTGGACCCAGTAGCTCACTGGCAGTCAGGACAGTTCTTTCCAGAACAGTGACACGGTCTCATTGCTGACTGACCTAGGGGCTGCATTCTCACTAGTCGTCCCCCCCCCCCGCCCATTTTCAGGTAGTGCAAGTAGAAGGTCTCTCGGGGATGGACAACTGAGGCCACCTTTTCCTGCTCCAGAAATGGCTGTAGCAGGCAAAGCAGTCTCAGTCAAGGCATAAGCATTCCTAGGCACAGAGAATCCAGGACCAGACTATGAAGCTGGTCCTCCAAGGGGGGGGGCGTGCAACCCCTCCCAGAACAGGCCATACACCAAATTAATTCCTGGACATGGGACCCACCCAGCACACTTCCATCTTATCAGGATTTAGCCTCAGCTTATTGCCTCCCCCCGTGTTCGAGAAGGGCTTGTCTTCTTGGAATTCACAAGGGATGCTGTTGATCAAAGTAGATGTAGAATAACTTGGCCATCAGTTATTCGCTGGGGCGCTCTGTGCCTCATTCCAGCTTGCAAAACATTTGGCCTGGCAATCAGTCTCTATCCACTAGCAAAGTTTTGCACTGTATGCAGGAGCTATTTACATAAACGTAGGAACAGATAAACCTCAAACTGTCCAGAGTAGAATAATAGCTATTACCAACATAAAACATTTAGGACTCTATAAAAAGCCTGTAGGGGGAAAAACAACTCCTGACTTATTCTATATATGCTTATTTTAGATTGCCATATATAAAATATATTCAGATATTCTCACAGAGTTTCACTGAATTACTCTCATGAATTTTTATTACCTCTTCAATATTTAAAGACTGCATTCCTATCTGTGGCATTCCTGATGTATTTAGGCAGTAGAAAAGAGCTTTCATCCATTGGCTTATAGCATATAGTTGTGAGAGCAGAAGGTCGCTCATGCAACCAGTTTTCTCCAGGACTTTCTCAGCCCCCTGGGCTCCCAGAAAGTCTCTCTGGAGGCTTGGGGTGGTGCTTTCCCGAACATTATGGGCTGGAGGCTATAGTGGAAATGCAGAATTGCCGGGAATCATGCAGAGGCGCCTTCTGCAACTTGAGATACATGAAATGCTTGTAGGGACCTTGGCAGCTAAAGATGAGGTATACTGACAGCTCCCAAATTCCCCACGAGAAGAACCAAACATTAGCCAGCCAGGGAAACCATTAATTCTTCACTGGGCCAGATTTTAATCCAAACAAGAGAAGAATTCCAGCATTTGTAAACTTTGTCCCTCCTTTGAAGAAAAGAGTTTTTTGCTAGAAATTCACTGATCTATAGGGTATCTGCCCATGTTTATGATTCAGGATGTTAAGTGCTACATTGTACTGCAAACTAACACATTGCAAAAGTGGAAAAAAAAGATGTGATCTGTGGAATTACTTTGGTGGATTTGCTAGATGTGACTGCTAACGCATTTTTGGGATATTATAACAGATGACATTTTGAAAGCCATTATCTTCATTAATTAAGCTGAATAAAAATACCTCTCTAAAGCTTCCACACAATCAGCTAAGGCAAGGCAGTAATTCTAAGCAGCCAGCATAGAAACAGGTCTTCCCATGACCCTCCTGCTTTAAAACAGTCTGCTGCATGATCCCTGGCCATCAGAGGACTCCAACTTGCCTTCCAGGATCTTTCCTCAGATCCAAGAACCATCAAAAGCTGCTGTCCTCCTTTCCCTGAAGTTTATTGTGTTCCTTCAAAGAGCTAGTGTTCCACGCATATCTATAAACTGTTCTAAAGTTAGTGACTCAGCATTCCCCATCTATTGACCAAGATGACAAAATCAGCTGAGGGCCAAAATAAAGGTAGATTTCCCTATGTTTCTAACTTTAATGAAGCTGTGGGGAACTCTGGATTCGAGTACAGGAGCAGTGCTTATTCTTTCTTTTGCCCCACCCCGGCTGTGATTTGCCCTTGTTGAGAGAAATGCAGAGAATTGTATGCCGCCAAGCTCAGCAGTGAGGCGAATATCAGCTTTGGGAAGGAGAAACAACTTCAGTGGGGACATTCTGTGAGGGGAAACCAAAGTTAAACACTCCTCTCCCAGCACCGCTGTTCCAAGAAAATGATTGAAAGAAATACCTGGAAAGATACTGAACTCGACAGAACTCTCTCATTCTATAAATGCACGAAGCAACAACACTGAGTCCTGGTAGTTCTCGGAAATCAAAAGGCCCACTTTGCAAAAGTATTCATTTTAAAATTGAGCAACATAAGCCAATATCATTCTCCCTCCCACCTGACATGCTTTTGAACATATGAGGTTGCTACTTTCTGGGCTGTATCTCTCAGACCTGCTACTTTGTGAGACATTGATTTTACAAAATGCGCTTTGGAAATTTGTTTAAGGGTAAGTCACTAATCTTAGGACAAAACTCTATGTGATGGTGAGAAGTCAGTGATGGGGCTGTGGAGCAACTCTAGACATGTGCAATAAAACTCAGGTAACTCAAAACTTAGAAGAAGAGAAGAAGAGTTTGGATTTGATATCCCGCTTTATCACTACCTGAAGGAGTCTCAAAGCGGCTAACCATCTCCTTCCCCTTCCACCCCCACAACAAACACTCTGTGAGGTGAGTGGGGCTGAGAGACTTCAAAGAAGTGTGACTAGCCCACGATCACCCAGCAGCTGCATGTGGAGGAGCGGAGACGCGAACCTGGTTCACCAGATTACGAGTCTACCGCTCTTAACCACTGCACCACACTGGCTCTCTAGTGCCATTCAGGGGTGCCATTCAGATTTTAAGGTGGAAAGAAGGTCCAAAAGCCTGCCCTTTGTTTGTTAATTTTTTGTACTACAGTGTATATTGTTAAATAAACAAAGGACACAGGACTTTATTATATATTATGCAGAACAAAGCTTAATTTGCCAAAGGCCTGGTTATAGAGAAACATTTTACCTTGCTCCTAAAGATATGTAACGAAGGTGCCAGATGGGTCTTTCTGGGGAAAGCATTTCACCACAGAAAAGGCCCCTTCTCGTGTTGTCCTCCTCTTGTGGAGGAGGCACATAATGTAGGACCTCGGATTATTATCAGAGGGTCCAGGCTGGTTCATATGAGGAGAGGTGGTCCTTGAGGTATTGTGGTCCTCAGCTGTTTATCCCTTGGAAAGCTCCAAGCTGAAGAAAGCTGCTGTCAGGGCCGGCCCACCCATGAGGCAAGTTGAGGCAGCTGCCTTAGGCAGCAGGAACCACCCAAGGACAGCAGATCCCAGTGTAGATCTTTATTCCCCCTTTGTTCCTGATGTAGATCTTCATTCATCCCTTATTTCCTGGTGGAGAGGGGGTCACCATTTCGTGGTTCACCTCAGGTGCTAAAATATCTTGGGCCAGGTGCTGTACAGGCCCAGGTTGATGCTTTAAGTCCCGCTACGGACACCATGGAAGCTAACCTCATTGATTCTTTCCTCACATAAGCCTCAGTAGTGAAACAAGAAGAGTATTGAATGTATAGGTGTCATTGCTATATGCTGAGATGATATTTAGGAAAACATGGGTTAGAGGAGGTTATGCTTGGTTGTGGGGGGGGGGGGAAATCGCTTCATCTTATAGATGAGAAGCCTGATTGCACAGCTGAAATATGGGGCTAATTTCCTAGTTAGAAGAATTAGTTGAGGGATGTCACTGGGGAGAGGGAGGGATGCTGCTAAGGGGGAGACAGCTCAATCCCTCACCCTGAATAAACGTCACCCTGAAGTCAGGCAATAAATAGACCAGGGAAGGCAAACCTTCTCTTCTCATTGTCCTTTTCCTTTTCCTTTTCCCCAAAGTGCTACTGAGGGGGTGCCTCCCCCAAAAAATCATGATGTTATTAATGTGAACCGTATGTTTAACATGATGCAATTCAATCCATACCCTGGAAAAGAACTACGATTCTTAAACTTTATGCTGCTTATGTTTATGTAACAGATAAGAAAGTCTTGCTTTGAACCAGCATTTTATTTTTCACTTTCTGCAACAGTAGAATAACACTGCAATACATAAAATGCAGAATTGGGAACTGCTGAAAATGCTACCAGTAATCCTACCCGTAATACTTTAACCTTCATAAATCAACGTAGCCTAAATAAGTCTCTCTCTCGCATACACCACACACACACACACACACACAAGCATACAAGCATACACATAGTGCAGCTGGTCTTTCTGTTTCTCAGATTTTTCTATCTGATGTTGTACTATCTCCCACAGATGCTTTCCTGAAGGTCAGCAGATAAATATGGCAGAAGCCATTTTCTCCAGAGCTTTTGATATCATTCATCAATGCCTATTGATTTAGGGAAACTGTTACACTTGGTGCTTTGTTCTTTCTGACAAGTAGCGCTGATCATTATTTGCACCCAGACTTGTGAAGCCTGCCAACACGCCAGATTTTTCTTTCACCTTCTGTGTGTTTTCTGTATGAAGCTGTCGAAAGGCAGCCAAAGCAGCAGAATGCAAGGAGTTGCACAGGGACTCTGCTGAGTGGAGCAGGTGCCTGCCTCGCCTTCGATTTTTTAAAATGAAAAATCTTTAAAAAGCATACGCAGGCTACAAGTCAGAGCAAATAAAGAGCAAGTAGAGAAAGGCTGCCTAACCCTTTCCCCACTGATCACAAGATTCTGTTTAACATGTAATTTGAGTCTACGAAACTCTAAAGTGTGCACTCCCAGTTTTGTGTCTCATTTCAGTTTCTCCTTTTTCGTCCCAGTTCCTTCTCTGAAGCTTTCATTTACACAGATTCACCCTTCTGCACCTGACACTACCTGTACAGCAATTTTTATTTTTGAAATGTGAATTCACTCAACAAAGAAACCAGAAGAAGTCCTGACGATCCAGGATGCAGGATTCTGGATGACACAGAACTGGTCTGGATGCAACAATCCTGGCTTAATAAACCATGGTTTATTCCTGATTTATTAAGCTAGGGGTGAGTGTTCAGGCCCAGACACCCTCTTCCCCAACCATTAGGGTTACAACTATATGACTGCAATCTCAGCCCCTTTAAACCAGTTTCCTGTTACCGGTACATGAAAAATAGTGGGCTGTGGTGTAGTTTCAATTGAATAACCAGGATCTGAAACAAGACTCAGACCATGCTTTCAGATCCTGCTTAGTGAAACAACATTAAGCCACAGTTCCACATTTCAGACAGAACAGTGCCAGGAAGGAAAGTGAGGCAACTACCTCAGGGGGAGCAGATATCGGGAAGGGAGAGAATCCCCCTAGACCAGGTTGCTGTCATCAGGAAGGTTTTATCCCATTGCCAGTTACATTCAGCTGCTGGTCTGGTCAGCTACTGTGTATGGAAATGGGCAGGCCTTGGGTAGACCTTGTGTGTATATTTTAAAAACGCTTTCCTTAAAGCCTATTTTTCAAAGCTAAAGGGATGTGCTTTAAAAACGACTTTATCCCATTTTTGAATTCTCAGGGCAGCTGCTTTGGTTTGAACTCTATTTGCACATTTTACCTCAAAATGCTTTCAATTAAAAAATAATTGAGCAGAATTCTTCTGCATATTATTTTCCACCCATGTGGAATAATCTACCTTTAGTTATTCTGAGATGTGCTTAACAAGCACAAGGCTCTTAAAATAGCCGGGCTGGCTATGTATTGTAGGTGATTTGTGAGAACACAGGACATAGCGAAAGCTCTATTTTCATTTAATGCCATCTGTATTTAAAACAAGCTTGTCACTACCCTTATTAAAAGAGTCAGGTTTTATCATCGGATTATGCCATTGCAGTGAAATTATTGTAGCAGTGAAATTATTTTTCCTCCCAAAGATCATTGGTGAGTCACAATTCAAAGAAATGCCACACACCTCAAGTTCATCCAAAGAGGCCTCCATACACATTGTTTCACACATGCACAACAGTTTATGTGTACATCTAAAATAGCAATATTTGCACACAACAAAGTGCTTGCCACTGCATATACCATACATGTGCACATGCAAGGAAGCTGGAGAGGAGAGGGGAGAGAAATCCGTTGGAAATGAAGTGTCTTAGGAACTGATTGATCTGGAAGGTAAGAAAATTGAAAAATTGTATGCATAGTAATTAATGGTGTTTAGGAGATTGCAGTAAAAGTCCATGTCTGTGCCTCTAGAAACAAACTGTAGTGGAATATTAATCAGCAGAGGGCATGGGATTTGGACTGAAGAAACTCATTGTAGTTAATTGAATTAGTTATGATTATCCATTTGACACCAAGGGATCTGGAGGTTTGCAAGCGTCTAGCCATCAATTGGTCCAGAAACGAGCTGAGACAACTCCCTTTTTTCCTTTTCTTTTTGAAAATGCCTCTTCTTTTTTTCCAGTCCATAGGTGACTCATCCATCTTGAGAAAAAACTGGATCCTGGGACTTATTAACAGTCCAGATTAACAAGCCACCAGGTCTGGGTGCTGCCTATGAGAGAACCCTTAAAGAATCCCAGTGATAATTGTTGATAATCTAGCAAAATGATAGCACAGCACCAAAGACAGCCTCCATCCTGGAAGACAGGAAATCAGCCAACAGAATCCAAAGTTCCTGAAAAGGGCAGACCATGTTCCTGGCAATGCAGTGGAAATCACTCTTCAAGGGGAAATTGTTAAGCAGATTGCAGAACAAGCAACACTGAGGGAAAAGTCAGCCTGCTCCCAAAAAGGGAACTGCTGCCTCACCAGCCTTTGGAGTTCTTTGAAAGTGTCAGTGTGTGATCTACTGGGCAGGGGTGATCTATTGGGCCTTCCAAATATTTTGCTTTTGCTTTATATATATATATATATAAACATTTCTGCTATGTACTACTCAGGGCAACTTACAGCCATTCACAATCACACCATCACACCATTTGTCTTGTGGGGCCAGCCTCCACAGCATCTGGAGGACAACAAAGTGGCTTCTCCCATCTCTGTCTCGTTGCTAAGGCCTTCTCTCAGAAGACCCAGTTTCTCCATGGCAGGCCATGGCCCTCAGTTAACGATCCCAACATGTGTCCCTTGGGCGTACATGTGCATCACCACTTGCCAGCATGCACATGTCGAGAAGGACATATGGAAGGTAACTCTCCCATGGAAATATGTAAAATCCATTCAAAGTCACTGTTCATTAGGGACTGTCCCACCCTTGAGCAGCTGCCCCTATCCAAGCAATGTTCTCTCCTTGTCTCAAGTCTTGCCTTGGCTGGATGTCTTGGCTGTTCTAAAAGAATGCGGATTTATCAATCTGTAGGATTCAACTCCCTCCACAAAGAGTGGGCATGTCATATCAAAGCATGTGCTTCGTGCCATTTCAAGTAATGCAGCTGCTGGGACATGTTTTTAACACTTGGGAACACATTGTAGGATAGTTAGTTTTTTAACATCCCTTTAACTGAAAGGTCCCTTGCCCTTCTGGGTTTTTAGGGTAACTACTATCAAAGGGAGAAGGTAATGGAAAATGGAAAATGGAGAAGGTAAATGGAAATCTTCAATGAGTTATTGGGAGTGGGACTTAGTCAGTGATCAATGGTAAGGTAATTGGGGTACTACAAGCATATGTTGGTGAATAAGGCATGTTTATTAGCTACTATCTAGACTTCTTACTTGGACAACACTTGCATAGCTTCAGCAATGCTACAGTCTATATGTTCCCCAAGTTACACAGCGAGCCATGATTCTGTGATGTCTCCAGCAGAAAAGATGGAGAGCAAAGCTTCTAGCTACGATGGCTATGTGCTCCCTCCACTTTCAGAGCCAGCAGACCTCTGAATATCTGTGGCAAGAAAGGCGTGATGCTCTCGTGTTTGCCTTGTGTTTGCTGGTGCCCTGCAGGCATCTGCTTGGCCACTGGGAAACACGCTGGACTTCATTGGCCAGCAAGACTCTTCCTACAGCCTTAGCCCAGCCCTGTTATACCAAGACTCATGCAGAGACCTGCCCAGGGTGCTATTGCACCAACCATGTCACCTCCTTGCATCCCACCAGAACCAGGATGGGTGGATATCAAGACTTTACAGGCAGCCCCTAGCCAGCCAGCCCACCCTTGGCCATTGCAAGAGAAAGAGGAAGGGGAGAATGTCTGCCTGTCACACAAGTCCTCTGCTGCTGCTAGAATGGGGACCTTGAATGCTGTGAAGGAGACAGGGGTGTAGGAAGTGGGGGGCGGGTCACCCTAGGTTCCATCATGGAGGGGGTGACAAATTATCAAGGAACAATTACTGCCCTACTAGGGTGGTTCATAAAAAACTTTTTTAAAAATGCCTGCTCCAAAGGTCTTATCTTACTACACTAGGGATTATATAGCTATATATGAAATTTCATGCATCTCAGTTAATATCTTGACCCTCCTCCATGAAAATAGCTGTTTACTTGGCTGTTTTCCTATGTCGTGAAGGCTGAAATTTCAATTCAGTGGAGCACTTACTGTTCCCAACCCTAACCCTGCGGAAAGCCATCTAATTAGACTTTAATTTGATTTTGACATGTTTTTAGGAGGTAATTTAATTATTGTTTGATTTTATATCAATGTTATGTATCTGATGTTAGCCGCCCTGAGCCCGACTTCGGCTGGGGAGGGCGGGATATGAATAAAAGTTTATTTTTACTTCTTATTATTCCTTTGTAAGAAAATATGAAATAACGTAAAACCATTTTTGCAGGCAAAGAAAAAAAAATCAATGTGGGGGGGGGGTGACAAGAAATTTTCCGCACTGGGTACCACCTGACCTTCCAACGCCTCTGGAAGGAGAGGAGTGAAGCACAAGCCAATGAGCCCCAAGAACCCCCACAGTCCCCTCCCAACCTACAATGCCATCTCTCCCAGCAGGACCAAGAGAAGCCAGCCAAATGGACCAAAGGGGAGGGGTCAGCCCCCTGCTGTCATTGCCCCAATAAGCAGAGAGCTGGTTCCTAACAATGCGCATTCTGAGCCCTGAGCTCCTCTCCCTGCTCAGGACAAGCAGAAACTCCAGCCCATAAGAGGGGTAGTTGCCTTTTTAAAAAAAGGTACCAGGTACAGCCCCACATTCACTTGTTTGGCCCAGGACACCTCTTTGTGCTCCATCTCCCTATGGGGGGGGCAAGCTGAGGCCCCCTTGTCTTTTGATGCGTTTTTTCCTCTGCATTATACCCAACACTAATACCTTGTTAGCAAAAGCTTAGACCAGTGATGGCTAACCTTGACACCCCCAGATGTTTTGGAACTACAACTCCCATCATCCCTAGCTAACAGGATCAGTGGTCAGGGATGATGGGAGTTGTAGTCCCAAAACATCTGGAGTGTCAAGGTTAGCCATCACTGGCTTAGACTGAGGTAACTCAAGTTCAAAGATGGCTACAGGTGGGATGGCTCAAAGACTGTTACTCACATTGGTGGAAAAGGCCTTGAACCTTCTCAAGGCTGCAGGATCCTCACAGCCCCTATTTCCTTCAAGATAGCTGCACACTTAATATTGACTTATAAAATATGATAAAAGTAGCCATGGAAGAAGAGTTGATACAGATTATGGGTTTCAAAATATCCCTTGCTACATATCTGCCATTCTGCCTCACGTAGAGTTCTTGTGTAGCTTTATATCTTCCATTTTCCTTCCTTGGCAGAAAGCATATATCCTGCACCTCAACTACTTAGAGCAGTTTTTTTAAAAAAAGAAAAAAAGACTGTTTTCTGAATCACGTAAGGAATGAAAATTTAAAAGACAGTAAAACTGAAAATACTGCATAGTTACACACTTTAAGGCCTTGATCCTAGTCACCTTTACTTGAGAGTAAGTTCCATTGAAATCAATAGGACTTCTGAGCAGACAAGTATGGATTGCACTGTCACCATGAATTCAGTCCAGCTGATTACCATATAAGCAGATATACAACTGTAGTATTAATGACTTAAGATTTTTGTGCCACTTTAAGGCTTGACAGATTCACAAGACTATTATTTCTGCAACAGCATTTGGTTCCCCCACTTAAGGTAAAGGTAAAGGGACCCCTGACCATTAGGTCCAGTTGTGACCGACTCTGGGGTTGCGGTGCTCATCTTACATTATTGGCTGAGGGAGCCGGCGTACAGCTTCCGGGTCATGTGGCCAGCATGACTAAGCCGCTTCTGGCGAACTAGAGCAGCGCACAGAAACGCCGTTTCTGTATCTTTGTTGCTAGTATCTGGTACTAAACTATAAATATTGTGCTGCAGACACAAAAGGTTTGTGACCTTTAACTATTCTCCAGAATATGGTTTCTACCTATTTGTCATTGCTGCCTATTTGAACACTGTTGGGTTAATCTTATTTATAATCAGTCTTAACACACATTAACACACAGCACAACTTCCAGTGGCAAATGAACAGTGGGCATTGTGCTTTTATTTTGTTTTTAAAAAAATATACAGCATTCATGCTATTTTGGTATACCACTTACGGGCCAACAGTCATCTCACTCAGAAGGACGCAACTTCTGTTACTTCTGAATACCTGTAACTGTGATCCTACAGTGAAACTTACTTCTGAGTAAACATGTATCTGATTGCAGCTCAGTCGTGTGAATGTTTCTTTAATCATTCACTCACTTGTTTTAAATATTTTGATCACATTCTCCGTTAGAAACAATTCCAGAGTGGCTTACAATAAAACAGGATTCATATACACAAAACAGCACCATGAAACTTGACGATGAACGTGGGTAATAGGAATCACTCCCACAGAGGTACAGAAAAAACTCTGCCTTAATTCGTGGTCTTTAGACCAATTATATTCCACAGAATGCTGGAGTTGTTTATAATGGGTCAGACATAGCTAAAGTTAATAACTGCTAATTCCCATATATCTTAATAAGAAAATTAAATACATGCCAAGCAGCACAACCCCTATACGTACGTACGGTACTTACAACAACTTTCAAGGGAGTTTGGGGCGGCTGCCTAAATCTCTCAGTGGGGCTTAGAAGTGCTTTATATTGGCTGATATGTGCCCAACATTTACATCAATAGGATACATTTAAAAAAACAACAACTCTGAAATAATGTTTCTCAAAACATGAATATAAGCCCCTCCTGAAGCCAGAACTCTCCTAAGGGCTAAAAGTAAAATGAAAATGCCAACCAAGTCTGTTCATCTTAAAAAACAAAAAGGCTATAGACTTTCATGTCTTAATACAGCAGTAATATACAGTACCAATCTAAAAATGACTGAGCAATTGCTATAACATTTGAAAGTTACTCTTATTATAAATATTGAAACTTGACGTTGTATGAATACTAAAATGAGTAGGCCTCAGTAGTATTCTTATTTCCTTAATGGACAATTGACCGTTTTTTTAAATATAAAAAAGGTTGTATACGGTACTTTATTCCTGGACATGTGTGCTAGTTCACATAGAGGAGAACATTCCTGGGCTCAAAGTGTAGGAGCATCAAAGGGAGGTGATGTGTAAGTACCCTGTTCCTTGCATACTTACTTGTAAGTCCTGTCTCATTCAACAGGAATTATTCCCAGTTAAGTGTGCATAAGATTGTCCTAATAAATACTAAGCTCAGAAGTAAGCCCCATTGAATTTGATGGGCCTTACTCCCAGGAAAGCAGGTATAGGATTGCCTCCTTAATGAAGTGCACCACCTCCATTGAAATGAATGGAGGCTGCTCCAGAACACTCCTGCGCTCAATACCTCCTTTCTCAGGACCAGTATTGTGTCAAAGGCTTTTCCTCCCTGATTCAATCTAAGGTACAGCAGCTGGACAATTAACTATCACTGATTCAACGCTGCAAGTTTCAAATCTGGTTGTCAATATAATTTAGATGTTTTTGGTTTTCAGGCGACGATAATGTGAGCAAGAAAATCCATTTCCCAAATCAGAAAACCGCCCAAGTGTGAGTTGCAGGAACAGAAACACAACAGAAAAACAGTAGCTTGAGACACCTTCCGACTTTGGTCATAGTAAAATCCAAACTGTGGCCAAACAGCAGGCTTCTGAGAGGACAGCTGTCATTTTAATGCGCTCCTGTCAGTTTCCCTTGGCACTTCTGGGCAGGCCTTGTAAGCCCAGCCTTTCACCCCAGGGTCCACTGGACTGGAATGCCTTCTCTCTTCTCTCTGTTCCGAGTTCACTGCTGGTTTATAAACTTCCTGCAGGTCAGGATTAAATAATGGCAATAGGAATAATCGACAGCCACAACTAGTGTCTGTCCCAAGCCCAAAGGATTCCTTTTTTAAAGGCTCTTCCCAAGTGGGGTGAAGTCTAAAGGAGACAAGTGGGGGTGAGGGGGGAAATTCTGCCCAGCGAAATGTCCCCCTCGCAGTCGCCAGACTCGCTGGCGCCCTCTTGGTCCGGAGAGATCTGGGACGCGCCGTCGAAAGGGCCTCCCCTGCCGCCGCCCCCCACATAGGGGATCCTGTTCGCGTCGGTGGCGGCGGCGCCTTCCCTGCGGAAGAAGAAAGTGTCTTGGTTGCAAGAGATGAGCTCGTGGCTGAGGTTGGCCGTCTCCACCGGGGAGCCCGAGCACGGCCGGCTGCAGCCCAGGAGGCGCGAGAAGACCTTCCTGAAGTCGGCGTTGAAGGCGTAGATGATGGGGTTGAGGGAGGAGTTGGCCCAGCCGAACCAGACGAAGACGTCGAAGGTGGTGTCGCTGACGCAGGGCAGGCCGGCGCCCGGGTCGCCGGGGGGCCTGTCGCAGAAGGGAACCATGCAGTTGAGGACGAAGAAAGGCAGCCAGCAGCAGACGAAAACCCCCATGATGACCGAGAGCGTCTTGAGGACCTTGGTTTCCTTGCGCAGCGACGACTTGAGGCCCGAGTGGTGGTGCTGCTGGTGCAGAGGGTGCGCGCAGTCCAGGCGCCCGCCGCCGCCGCTACGGCAGCTCTCGGCGTGCTCGGCCGCCCTCTCCAGCGACGAGATCCGACGGATCTGCACCTGGGCAATCCGGTAGATCCGCGTGTAGGTGACGATCATGATGGCCACGGGAATGTAGAAGCTGATCAGCGAGGAGGAGATGGCGTAGGTCCGGTTCAGGCTGGAGTCGCACTGCTCCGACGGCGGCGCCGTGCTGTTGCTGCCGCTGCTGCCCAAGCCGTCGGCCCACGAGGAGACGCTCTCCGGGTCCGGGCTGGCGGTCCAGGGGGCGGCGGCAGGGGCGTGCGAGTCGTGGCCTTTGTGCCAGTTGAGCTGGACGGGGAGGAAGGAGATGAGGATGGAGAGCGCCCAGGCCAGGCCGACCATGGCCAGAGCCACGCGGGGGGTCATCTTCCTCTCGTACCTGAAGGGGCTGGAGATGGCCCAGTACCTGTCGACGCTGATGACGCACAGGTTGAGGATGGAGGCGGTCGAGCACATGATGTCGAAGGCCACCCAGACGCTGCAGAAGGCGCCGAAGGGCCAGTAGCCCGCCACCTCGGCCGCCGCCTTCCAGGGCATGACCAGCAGCGCCACCAGCAGATCCGAGACGGCTAAGGAGACGATGAAGATGTGCGTGACCTTGGCGCGCAAGTGCCGCGAGCCCACGATGGCGGCGCACACCAGCATGTTCCCCAGGAGGGTCCACACCACCAGCAGCGACAGCAGGCTGCCCGCTGCCACCATGTGCGCGCTGCCGGGAGGAGCTCCGGCCGCAGCGGGCTCCGTGGCGGCGGGAAGCAGCCCGCGCGTCCGCGGCGTCGTGGGGGCGCCTGCTTGCCCGCGCAGCGTGGCGTTCTTGCTCCAGGGCGCCTGCAGCATGGCCGGCGCCGCCGCTTTCCTCCTGCTCCTCCTCCGGGCGAAGGCGCCGCTTGGGTCTTCCAGCGCGCTCCGCTCGGCCCCATCGGTTCCCCCGGGCCGGCCCGTCCGTCAGCGCCGTCGAGCGCGCCGCCCGCCTGCCCGCGCCCCTTTCCGCCGGCGCGCCTGCTTCCCGCTGCCCGCTTCCCTCGCAGGTGCCCGGCGCTCCTCCTCTGCCGCTCGCATGCTGACGCCCTCGCGGAGCCTCCCCTCGGCCCGCCCTCGCCGGGCCCCGAGGCTCTTCGCACCGACGGCCGAGCGGGAGGGCTGGGCTGGGGTCGAGAGAAGCCGCCGGCACCCCTTCCCGGGGGCCGTCGGCGGCGCTGGGGCTGGTCCGGGGCTGCGAGACGAGCTGCCTTCCCACTCTCCCGGCCCACGAGGCTCTCGCCTGCCGCGCGCTCTCCTCCCGGACGGCGCCTCCTCCTCCTCGGCCGGTCGGGGTGGCCGCGGTCGCCTCGCCCCCTCCCTACACGTCGCGCTGCTTCGGAGTTCGCGGTGCGGACGGTTCCGCCCGTCCACGGGCGAGCATGCGCAATCCTGGCGGGGGCGCTGTGCTGAAGACTCCCTGAGCTCGGGGGAGCACCCAAGACCCGAGGTTGAGGTGTGGGGTCGGGACTCGGAGTGAGAGGAACGCGGGCTGGACCCGGACTGCCTCCAACTGGCTCACTTCAACATCATCATCATCACCACTCCTTCTGTCTCTCTTTCTCTCTGTCAACGTCAGCCAGCCCAGAAGCATCTTTCACCTGACCGAGGGAAATGGGAGGCATCCCCCATTAAAGTCAACCGATGTTCAGCCTGCACCGCCGCCGCCCCCCGTCCGGCCCCCCATATAGAAAATGGAAACACAGCATCATCTCAGTGCTAAAGAGAAGAAGTTGCCTGGAATAACTCATCTCATGAAAACACTCTGCACATGCCTTCTAGAAAGCTTAGCTGCCTGCCTGCCTGCTTGTTAGGATTATTTTAAAAAATGATGCAGAAATAATAGGTTTGTTAGTATTTAAGGAGCCATGAGACCCTTAGCTGTTTTCGCTGCTAGAGACTAACAGGGCTATCTCTTGGGGGGGGGGGGATTGCCTACCATGCTGTGACCCTGCTCTGATCTACCTTATTCAACCTAGGAAAAATGTCTTGCTATAGCAAACATGCACCCTAGAGTCTACTAATCCATTCTCCATTCACGGCTGACCCGTCCTGTCCTTGGTCTGAGTCTGGGGGGAGGAGAGTACAAACTCCCCTTGGCCAGCCTGAGCCTGTCATTTGCAAGGTCAGGAGTGCTCTCTCTTCCAGCACATTGCGCGGCGCATCTGGCATGGAGAAAGGGTTCCAGGGCTGACCCATGGTCCGGATTAAGGCCACCTTCTCATGGCACGGAGGCAGTGACACTCAGTGTGGAAATGGGCTCTGACAAGTGCAAGTTCCTCTTGTGGTGACCACAGCATGGAGCAGACATATTTTGAGCTTTCCAAGGCTGCCAACAGTGGGCAGGAATCAAGAGACCAGCACAGAGGGGAAGCCAGGGACTGGAGAAGCGATAAGCCATCGCTCAAAAGCACTGCACAACTATTTCACATTTACTTTAAAAAATCATAATGTCAAGGCAGAGCAGTTCTTTGATCCCAGATACACCAGTGGCCACTTATACTTATGTCAATATTATGCATGTAATATGATGCACATATACTCAGAATATGAGGGGCGTTCATTAAAGATTTCCCCTGATGTACTTCCTGTGTACTGAAATAAACGAAACTTGGCACAGTTATTAGTCCTTCTCTACATAGCTACCAGCAAGAGTCACACACTTCTCCCATCACTTTACGCAGCTGTGGAGACCTCATCTGCAGAAGTCGGCAGGTTGTGTCCGAAGCCACGACTTGACCTCAGAAATCAGCTTTTCGTCAAAAAAGCTTGCCCTTCAAAAGTAACTTCATGGTTGGAAAGAGGTGGAAGTCCGATGATGCAAGGTCGGGAGAATTTCATAGCCACAGGACCATGCTTCCGTCTGAGCAACATGCGAGTTGTGAACCGGGGCATTATCCTGCAGGAGGCGGACACCTTTGGTCAGTATACCACACCTCTCGATTGTGATGGCCTTCCGCAATTTCTGCAGCAGTGAAGTGTAGTATGTCCCGGTAATTGTGGTACCCTTTGCCAGGAAAGCCATCATCACTACTCCATACTGGTCCCAAAAGACCATGAGCATGACCTTGCCCGCTGATGGTTGGACACATGCCTACTTTGGAGGTGGTGAGGCAGAATGCTTCCATTGTTTGGACTGGGATTTAGTCTCTGAGTCATAATGAGGGACCCATGTTTCCTCCTGAGTAATTAGTCTGGCGAAGAAGTCATCATGGTTTCCATGACACATGGCCAAAAGAACCCATGAGCATGTGACTCGTTCCTGCTTCTGGAAAGGCATCAGCAGCCGGGGAACCCACTGTGTGGACACCTTTCCCATGTGCAAATGGTCATGGATGATTTTTTTTCTACAGAGCCCACACTAATCTTGACATCTGCAGCTAGTTGGTTATGTGGTGATCCTCCAAAATGGCAGCCTCCACTTGCCGGATGGTGTCTTCATCAATAACAAACTGTGGTTGCCCAGGAATGGGAGCCGTTCCATCAAAGTCCGACCACACTTAAAATGACGGTGCCAGTGTTTGACTACATCATACAATGGGGCATCCTCCCCATAAGCCCCTTTCATCTCATTAAACATCTACTGTGGTGTGCTCCCTTTCAAGTACAGGAACCTGATGACCGCTCTGCTTCAAGTGGTTCCATTATCAGATGTTACTCCACATTAGCACCAGTAACAGAGAAACTGTTAGGAGTTCAGAGCTACAAATTACCATGTTTCCTATGGAGAGATGTATCGTTATACAGGTGCAATTTCATCCTTCTACGATAACCAGAAGTGGGTCAGGGGAAATCCTTAATGAGCGACCCTCATAAAAGGAGTTCCATTAAGTTCAGTGGGGCTTACTCCCAGGTAAGTGGGTGTAAAATTGCAGCCTTAGTCAAGATCCTATGGGCTTCCAATGACAGCATTACAGACTACAGGGGACATAGCAGGCACACTTCAAGTCTGCTCCTAGCATCTATGGCAACATTGCCAACACATGCCAATCACAGAGTAGAAAGCTCATTTTGTCCCCGCATTAGCTATGCATGGACTGAACCAATCCATGCATGGTGACAGGGAACTCCCTCTGTTATGTCATCCCATGCCAACACACACACACACACACACACAAACAAACAAACACCATAGCACCCTCTGCTTGAAGTACCCAACATGGTAGCCTCCATCCCCAACCATCGGTCCTAATGACTGGCGTGTGTCAGACTGTTGCATATCTACTAAGTCACCTTGCCCTTGTGCATCAGTATCAGACCTACAGTCTTCTTTCTTTTAAAACTGACTCTGCCTGGCTTGTGCACTGTGTAAGCATCCTAATCTGAAAGCCACTTCATTTCCTGCTCAGTGTTTCAGAGGGTTGTTGTTTTTTTTCCCCTGCATGAAATAAAGGGTTCACTTCTCCAAAGCTTCCAACCTCCCCAGGTGTGTAATTCATATATATGAATTACTTCATGCTCTGCCCTGTTGCTGTCTGATACAGGTATGGACACTGATGATCAGTGGTGCCAACTTGAACAAAACACGGGGGGGGGCACCTTTCCCCCTGCCAGAAGGAAGCCAGAAGGACAGGTGGATGGATGGAAGCTGGAGCCGAGTAGGCACAGCCCAGGGTAAGGACCAGCAGAGGTCTTCCCTTGCCCATGCACTATCCCCTCCTCTCTCCACCCAGATGCCAACAGGCTGTGTGGCCAAATCCACTCCGTGGCAGGGGGCTCATGGGGCACTGGGTCCAGGCTGAGGCCTCCAGAGGGGAGGGGAGGAGGGAGGACCACCTGGGAGAGAGGGAGGCAGGTGGGCAATTGGGTTTCTTACTCGCGCTGTCATGTGGCAGTGGCAAAGGAAGCCGGGGTGGCTTGGCACAGTCAGTTGGGGGGGCAAAGGGATTGGGGCCCCTTAGTGTTGGTGCCTATGCTGTAGATTAAAACAAAAAAAATGATTTACACATACTGTCACAAGGGTGCCGTCAACAGCTCACTGGGCTAACTGCCTAATGAAATCACAGACGCGGAGAGCTTCTTTCAGTTCTTTTATTTAAATCAGCAGAAATACATGGAGGCCGTGGAATTTTCTCCCTCCATCTTGAGCCGTTGCTCAGAGTGCCTGCGTCTCCTCCCCTCTTAGCTTCCAGACCCCTCCTGCTGTCTATGATGGCCAGCAATGAAAGCTTTCTGTCTCTGTTTGGCTTTCTGCTCTGAGACACGAAGGGGGAGCCTGGTTCTCAGAGAAGGAGGTGGGTGGCTCTAACAGGTTTTCTAGTGACATGGTGTCCACTGTCTGCTGTCCCTGTTCAGGACTAGGGCATCTGCTAGCTTGTTCCTGTTCCTCAACCTCCATTATTTCCCAGCTCTCTTCTTCTTCTTCTTCTTCTTCTTCTTCTTCTTCTTCTTCTTCTTCTTCTTCTTCTTCTTCTTCTTCTTCTTCTTCTGCGTTGTGCCCTGTTTGCCACCACCACAAACCTAGGTCCATGCTACCTTCATCTGCCTCCTGTCCGGAAGCCTCCTGGGGTGGCAGTCTCCTCCTCATTTGGTCAGTCCCTGACACATACTGTACATTAGAAACACACACACACACATATGTACGAACCCTTCAGCTTTCAGGGCTCAGACACAGGACACATGCATGAAATGCAGGAATATTAACAGATCTATACAAGATCTCAAAGTAGCTGTCTTATTGCAAAGGAATTTCAGAAATAGACTGGAAAGAGAAGTTGCTGAATTGCAACGCATTACCAAACTTAAAACCACGGAGAGACCTGGTCTGAATAAAGACATTGGATTCTTATCTCATTATACATGACAAAGCTATTTTTAACCTTCCCACCCCTTGCTTTTTCCTGTTAGACCAATTGCAGTCCTTAACAGTCGTCAACAGGTTTACCACAGCTGTCAGCCAATCACCCATTCCCACCACCCTTCTGAGTAATACCCCTCCCCACCCTCTCACTATATATAAGGGTCTGGTGACTTCTGTTTCAGTGTATCTGAAGAAGTGTGCATGCACACGAAAGCTCATACCAAGAACAAACTTAGTTGGTCTCTAAGGTGCTACTGGAAGGAATTTTTTTATTTTCTATTTTCTTTTGAATCAAGGGACTGTGCCATGGATTTCTTCTAGGGAAAATTATTCCTCCATCTCAAACTTCATATGAATGGATTAGTGCAGACAGGAAGGGTGTGGCTGCTTGGAGGATGTTCTCACTGGAGCATGAAGGAAGGTAACAGTGAAGGTGCAAATTGGCTCTGACGGGCAGGTGCAAGTGCCTCCGTCCCAATATGCTCTAGGCTTTGAGGTAGGGCAACTGCTGGAAGAATCATTTCAACAATCTAATAAGCAACTGACAGAACAGGGTTGGCCTGCTACTATTTTTTTTAGACCATGAAACTGCATATCTCTGCATAGGTTTGAGACATGGTGGTATGTCAGCATTATGAATGAATTATTTAATTCTTATTCATGTTTAAGATAGGGGAATTGTATTTTGAAATCTTCTGCAGGGGGCGGGCTGGAGGGAAATGTAATCCTTTCCCCTCCTCCAGGATGGAGTTACCAATTATTAAAAAAACTGAGAAACACTGTTGCCCCAGGCTCATGTTATTTATGGAAGAAAGCAATAGAAAGCACCAGAAACTGACATATTAGAATTAAGCTGCAGGCAAGACACAATCTCTCAGAGAAGTTAAAATTTTCATTCTGTTGTTTCAATAGAAATGTCCGTGTGCCTGGTGCTTTGCAGAGTAGAAGAGTATAAAAAGTTGCAAACTAAAATCTAATGCTTAGAAGCAGTAAAAGAAGTGGGGGGGGGGAGGTAAAAAAGGACCATTTCACTGAAGAAAGTCATACCCTCACAAGGATGCAAGATTTGGGATGGTTCAAAACCAATTTTGGAAAAGACGTAACATCTCTTGATTATTATGTTCAAACAGTACTGACTACATAGAATTTGTGCCTAAGAGGTGCATGAGAGCAGCGGGGGGGGGCTTAACCCCCCCCCAAAAAAAATTTATTCAAGTTGGCACTCCTGGTGCAACCCCAGTGTCAAATAAGGACTGGCACAGCTACTATTGTGTAATTGTTGTATCGGGACATCAAAAATGATTTTGAGATGGTTGTAAAAATAAAATAAAATGCCCAGATGGAATAAATATTTTAAAAAGTTGGAATGGATGTTTACAGGTAAGAGCTTAAAAAACAATATAGAGAGGAAACATTGGGTGGTTTCCATGCAGAAGACTTGAAGTCTGAAGTCATGCTGTTAATGAAGCAATATTGTGACTCCTGCTGTGTTAGTTAGTGATACTGGCAGCAGATTAAAAGAAAACACGGGAGAATATGCCTCTATTTGCAGCCCCTCAGGGATATCACGAGAATTAACAGCTACTTTTTTTTTACCTCTTGAAGCATAATTACGACTCTTCAGAAAGAATAATTCTGTTTTCTCCACTACATGGTTCTTTCTCAAGGGCAACTAATGCACCCCATTTTTCCCCCCAGAAAATTGAGACAACAATATATTATGGTGAGGCAGTAAAAGGCTGTAGGTAGGGCTGGGGCTTTGTCTTTAGCTGTGGGGGTTACTGGGTGGCCTTGGACAAGTTGGGATAGTTCACTGCAAGCTACTATTTTTAACAGAGTTCTTTTCAAGAGTACTTAAATGAGGTAAGAGACATAAAAAGTGTGTGTACCTGAAAATGTACTGGTGGTGCATAAGCCATTTTCAGTGCAAGGTAGAACAATCTAGATTTAGACCTTTAACTGATTCGTAGTTTCACCTTCACAGATGGACAGGGAGAGGTTTCTTTCGCTTTCCCCTCAATCATATGTTTCTTTCCTTTTATCTGCAAATTTGTATCCAGCACCTCTGGTCTTCGTATCATTGTAGCAAAGTTACTATTCCTTATAACCTTTCCAGCACAGTCATTCACACCTACCCGGTAATTGTTAGCTCTTTCAAAAATTGTATTTGTTAAAGTAATACATAGGGAATCCGCATCATCTATGGACTGTTTAAGGTTTCGTTCCCATTTGTTCATATATATGGTTTAAGTTACTGCAGGCATTTAAGGAGATAACTATATATATAGGAAGATTCAATATTGTATGCAGTGGTACCTTGGTTCTCAAACATAATCCATTCCAGAAGTCTGTTCCAAAACCAAAGCGTTCCAAAACCAAGGCACGTTTTCCCATAGAAAGTAATGCAAAATGGATTAATCCGTTCCAGACAATTAAAAACAACCATAATAACAATAACAATAATTAATTAATTAATTAATTAATTTATTATTATTTGTACTCCACCCATCCAGCTGGGTTTCCCCAGCCACTCTGGGTGGCTTCCAACAAAGATTAAAATACATTAAAATGTCACAGATTAAAAAACTTCCCTAAACAGGGCTGCCTTCAGATATTTTCTAAATGTCAGGTAGTTGTTTATCTCTTTGACCTCTGATGGGAGGGCGTTCCACAGGGCGGGCACCACTACCGAGAAGGCCCTCTGCCTGGTTCCCTGTAGCTTTGCTTCTCGAAGTGAGGGAACCGCCAGAAGGCCCTCGGCGCTGGATCTCAGTGTCCGGGAAGAACGATGGGGGTGGAGATGCTCCTTCAGGTATACTGATCCGAGGCCTTTTAGGGCTTTGAAGGTCAGCACCAACACTTTGATTTGTGCTTGGAAACGTCCTGGGAGCCAATGTAGGTCTTTCAGGACCAGTGTTATATGGTCTCGGCAGCCGCTCCCATTCACCAGTCTAGCTGCCGCATTCTGGATTAGTTGTAGTTTCCGGGTCACCTTCAAAGGTAGCCCCACATACAGCGCATTGCAGTAGTCCAAGCGGGAACCTAGGAAACAGCAATTTAACATAAATTTTACTATCTAACGAGACCATTGATCCATAAAATGAAAGCAATAAATCATGTACTGCAGTCACACAATCAATCAATCAGTAGCTGAACTAGGTTCCACGCAGTCATAAAAACAAAACAAAAAATAGCAAAACCAGACAGACCTTAGCATAACACTCAAAACGGAAGCATGGCGCTCAAAATGGAGCACATTCGGCTTCTGAAAAAAGTTCACAAATTGCAGTGAAACACGGTTTGCAGTGTTTGGGTTCCAAGTTGTTTGAGAACCAAGGTACCACTGTATATTGAGATGTTTCCTTGTTTGCTCTCTAATCAAATATGTTAGTATAGGCAGACCCCCCTCCATTTGTGTGGGGGTTACGTTCCAAGGCACCACATGTGTTGGTCAAATTCCGTATAATTGAAACCCTCTGAGAGAGCTTGCAAGCACCCCGTTCAGCCCCTGGTTCCACCCCACCTCCATTTTGCCCTTTTAGTGACGTTTCAGCGACATATTTATGACATTTCTGGGTTGACACTATGCAACCCATGTAAATGGGGGCTGCCTGTAATGGGGAATGTGTTTAGTAGGTTTATTTTGGGGTAGCAGGGGAGGAGATGGGTTTGGGGAATGGAGAATGGAAGGTGACAGAAATATGAGAGGGGAATCTGGCAGTTATTCTCTAGCTCAGATAGTAACCTGAGCTGGATGATTTTGGTGTCTGTCAAGCTTGCCTCTCATTCTGAGAGGGCTTCCTATGGCTCAGAGTCATTTATGAGTCCAGGATCAAAAAAATCTTAGTTTCTACATACAGTACTTGGGAGACTCTTTGTGCAGGCAAAACTGCAGGGGTTTGTAAACTAAAATAAATGTCCTCCCCAAAATGGTCCTGTCAGCTTCTAAAATGTTGAGGACTTAGAGATACGTAAGAACATTGTAGAACAACTCCTCTCCATCTCTGAACACTGAAGAACTTGGAAAGGAGGGGCATGAATTGGCACCTTAGGCGTTGCCTAGGTAACACGTGAAGCCGCCCTTCAGCTTATATAATGTGGAGGAGGGAGGTGCAGCGAATTGGAAAGCAACCTGTGAGGAGGAGGTGGAAGGTGTGCACAACTCACCGTGACAGATAATCTTGCCTACCCAGCTGTAAATAAAGATGAGGAAGAATAGCTGTCCCTCAGATGGGATATGAAGATGAAATCTTGATTGACTTTTGGGCCTGGAAATTTGTGAGGGTTGGGGTGGGATAAAAAGGTTATACTTGGTTTTGTTTTTTCCTGTCTAAGTGGTTAAGATGTTTGGATCTGGATACTGGCGTTAATGATTATATGTTAAAAATTAGGAGGTTAGTGGTGGGAAATACAGCTAAAAATGTCGAGACTGGAAGGAGGTAAGGGTGTAAAAAGAAGAAAATTAGGAGTTTTAAATTAGGTTGGAGTAAGGGAATTTGATAAGGCTTGAGGAAAGGATCAGAAGTAATGAGGTGCTGAGGTGGGGGGGAAGGAGTTAATTTAAGTAAAATGATTTTGGTATTTTATGTTATTGTGAAGTTTATGAATTTGGAAAACTGATAAAGAGGATAGATAATGAATTCAACAGAGGGGGGCTTGAGGAAGTCAACCGAAATATGAAATTGAGGAAAGGAGGAACACCCGGCCCACAGAAATGGGCCAGGCCTAAGCAATGATATTCAATATGTTAACTACGTTAAATGTATAATGTTTATTGTTTTCCCGGTGAGAGAGGGGGATGGTAATTTGCTTCCCTCAGTGAGAGGGGGGAAGGATGAAAATTTAACGGTATTGTTATGTGCTTAAAATTGTTAAAATCAATAAAAATAATTTGATTAAAAATAATGAAGATGAAATCGGGACTAGGTGGGTCTCACTCATGGGAATTAAAGGGTCACTCAGAGCTGTAGCAAGTATGTAAAGTCACCCAGAATACAATCGTCAACTTGAGATACCCCACCCATGTAGGATCCTTTCTCTCATGTTGCACAACAGCCAGTATTCCTGCCCCCACTTCCGAGAGAAGGAAACCTGCTTTTAAAAATCCAACCTTTCCCCCCTCTCACTTCCCACAGCAGTTTCTTTTGAAGCCCACCCTCACCTGACCCACACGTGACGTCATGTATGACATAAGGTGGGGTGGGGGTGGGCTTCCCCAAGATGACCTCATAGGCCAAACGAGGAGGCCTAGCAGGCCAAGTCTGGCCTGTGGGGCAACAGGTTCCTGACCCCTGAGCTTTGCGATCTTATGCCATCTTAGCAAACTACACTTTTCTTTGGATAATATCTCTAATTTATCCACTCGTTGTTCTGTGTGCGTGTCTCTTTCCTCAGCAGATGAAGAGGATAAGACCTTCGAAGCAGAAAATAATGGAGGAGGCCCATGGTGGCCAGAGCACTAGCAGCTGTTCTTTTGCCACCTTGCTTGTTCCAGACAGGCTTCTGCACCTTGGCCCAGGACAGGCAGTTTCACAGCAGGTGATAGTAAACCCAGAGGGAAGGCGGAGTTATGAGAGAGGCTACACCTGTTACTTTTCTGTCTGCCATGCCCAAAATTGGGTAATTCTGAATCCCCCTACCCTAAAGGAATGGTTAATTAAATTTAGGGGAAATGGCAGAGATGGTGAAGATGACTAAATGTGTTCACATTAGAGAGAAAAGAATTCAGGGATTTCTATTTATGTTAAATACCACCATCTAGTGGATAAGAAACATAATTTGTTATAAACTAGCAAATAAGTGATTGGTGTGCTAGTGCACTGTTTAACCTCAGGTAGCTGGCTAGCTTACGGGGCTAAGCAAAGGCTGTGTGCATGCACAGATCTGTCATTTAACAGAGAGGAATAGCTCAGGAGAAACAGCTGCTACACCCTAACGTTTGCCATCTGAGACACTTGGCTTGCTGCTTAATGGTACAGCCAGTTCTGACAGCTCCAATCACATTCAGATTGTAAGGGCAACAAAGAGAGCCATTCTCAATTACTCTCCCACAGTTATTGAGTGCCTTCACCATGGACACTCCATTCCTGAGTGATTTCCAGGTCTTGAAAAACTGTCTGTGCAAGCAGACCTTTGGAAGCGTTGGCTCTCGAAAATGTGGATATATTTTAGTGCTTAAACTTTATTTGGCTTTAAAGATTTAACAAGGTCTTTCTTGGCACCTCTGGTTGGAGTAGCCTGATGAGCAATACATCAAATGTAGGACTGAACCAAAAGCTGTCACAGCATAACTTTGGGCTTCATGGGGGGGGGGGAGAGAAAACCCAGGCCCCCAAATGGGGCATTTTGCCAGTTGTGCTCAGTTTGGAGAGGTCCTTTTGGAGCTTTTTGCTCTTTGTAATCCCTTTTTGTTTTAACCACTCTGAATTATTTGATATCATCTGCAAACATGGCTACGTCTCTTCGTACCCTAACTCTATATTGTTTCTGCAAAAGTTAGAAAGCACAAGTTAAAAAGTGGTTGTAATGTGTCATTGAAATCTGATAATGATGCTTGCTGCATTGATGGAGGAGAAGGTGTATGTGCAAGTATGTGCAGGAGCTAGTCTTCTGCACAAAGGGGAAAATCTAGATTAATTCATAGAATCATAGAATCATAGAACTATAGAGTTGGAAGAGACCACAAGGGCCATCCAGTCCAACCCCCTGCCAAGCAGGAACACCATCAAAGCATTCTTGACAGATGGCTGTCAAGCCTCTGCTTAAAGACCTCCAAAGGAGGAGACTCCACCACACTCCTTGGCAGCAAATTCCACTGTCGAACAGCTCTTACTGTCAGGAAGTTCTTCCTAATGTTTAGGTGGAATCTTCTTTCTTGTAGTTTGAATCCATTGCTCCGTGTCCGCTTCTCTGGAGCAGCAGAAAACAACCTTTCTCCCTCCTCTATATGACATCCTTTTATATATTTGAACATGGCTATCATATCACCCCTTAACCTTCTCTTCTCCAGGCTAAACATACCCAGCTCCCTAAGCCGTTCCTCATAAGGCATTGTTTCCAAGCCTTTGACCATTTTGGTTGCCCTCTTCTGGACACGTTCCAGCTTGTCAGTATCCTTCTTGAACTGTGGTGCCTAGAATTGGACACAGTATTCCAGGTGGAGTCTGACCAGAGCGGAATACAGTGGTACTATTACTTCCCTTGATCTAGATGCTATACTCCTATTGATGCAGCCCAGTATTGCATTGGCTTTTTTAGCTGCTGCATCACACTGTTGACTCATGTCAAGTTTATGGTCTACCAAGACTCCTAGATCCTTTTCACATGTACTGCTCTCAAGCCAGGTGTCACCCATCCTGTATTTGTGCCTTTCATTTTTTTTGCCCAAGTGTAGTACTTTACATTTCTCCCTGTTAAAATTCATCCTGTTTGCCTTGGCCCAGTTCTCTAATCTGCTAAGGTCATTTTGAAGTGTGATCCTGTCCTCTGGGGTATTAGCCACCCCTCCCAATTGACTGGTCCACTTTCGCTTCTGGCTCATCCATGACAGGTATATGTCCCCATAAAGCTGCCCAGAAGAGAATGTGATCCTCTGGCTGAAAAGGATTCCCCACATCTCTTGCAGATGTTAAAGTGCTTGAGGGACAGAACATAGACATAGGACGCAGCTTATGGGAAAGAGCAACGCTACCCAAGCATCATCTTCTGAAAATGGCCTTCCAGGTAGGAACTGAACCATAGAAGCACAGTGCCTCTCCTCCAAACAGATGCCCTGGTTGATAGTAATCACAAACTGCTGAGGGATCCAGGAAAAATGGCAGGCTCCACCTTCCACTGTCCTAGCATAGGTAGTGATCAAATTCGTTTTAAATGAGATGGAAATGGATCCAAAAAGCCAAGAGTAACTGGAGTTGCATGACCACCAACTGCTTGAGAATTTCCCCCAAAAGTTTTATTTGTGACCAACTTTGGATAGATCATTAAGGCCCAGTAAAGCCTTTTTCATACATGGACACAACAGCACCAAGACTAAACCTCTTCACAAGGAAGCCCAGACAGTCAACTTACGCTGGCCAGTGTAATAACCCAGGAGGGGCAAGTATTAAGTGCCTCCATACACTTGTCCTTGGATTACGGCTACTGAAACGCATCTACAGTAATAAAATCTGACTAAATGGTGAACGGAACACATTCATGGGCACAGTGTTCAAAGTAATATACAAATAGATGCAGGTGTTTATCCATGCAATAATCAAGCCTCAGCAGGCCTCTGAGGGTTCTTTAACATCTTGGCTAAGATGGAGAAGACACTGCAGGAAAGGTGGAGCAAAGGGGATTATTTGCAGAGGTGCCACAATCTCTCACGCCATATCAGCCTGGAGCTGGTTCCAGTTGGGACCAGTTTAAAAAATCAACAAAGGGATGGCGGAAAAGGAAAGTGCCCCCTGCCCACCAAAAAAAGACCATTTGTCCCTCCCATCAGGTGCAAGGTGACAGGACTTTGGAAGTTCACACACTCCTTTAAGCCCATTTAGGATTGCACAGTTAGGCATACAGTGAAACACTTTTATGCCTTTGACTTTGCACAGTTGACCTTTCCCAGAGTTGACCTTGCCCTTCAGCTACAACAAAGACTGGAAATCTTTAGTACATTTTCCTAATTGTTGGACTCCAGTTTAAGGCAGCATATTAGGACTTCAGCTATTGTTAGTCAAAGCTCATCATCTGAAGATCTCAGTGTTAGGGTAGAACAAGATGTTATTTCAGCAAAGCATGTTCAGAAATTTGGGTGGGAGGAAAGTGCACAAATTGGACATGGCTATAATTATTTCCTTTCTCTTGAAACTTCTTCTTTCCAGTTAGTTTTCTTCTACGGATTCAAAAGATGAGTTTCTTCCCTTTGTTAGACTTTGAACTGGGTTTCCTTTCTACTAGACGAGCCCCAAAATGTCTTCATGGTGAGCAATAACACTGAAATAATGCATTTACAAGCAAACTGTCAAATGAATGAAAGAGAAATGTTAACCTAGTGACAACCAAATTGCCATAGATTTATTATTATTTTTTGCCAAATGCTAGATATATAGGAATAGGAGTAGGCAACGTGATACAGACACCACAATTTACCCAACCACACTTAGACACTTTAAAATTCCATTGTTTTCAAAGGGAGAACATTCAGCGTGTGCTTTACTCTCTCCCTTTTAAATCAATGGGACTTTTAAAATGGTGGGGACTTTGGCTGACTCATACCCAACATGAGTCTACAGTGCGCTGTGAAGAAATGGACAGGATTCACCTAACCAGCCCCATTAGCACAAGCCCTTCATAAAGACTTCCACTTGCTTTCACACCCTTCTTCCCACAGCACCCCAAAAATTGGTTCTGGGGGTGTCAGGAGAACCCCCAGAGCAACCTGTGTGTGTGGTGGGGGGAGAAGGAGTTTCATTCTGTCTGGCAAGCTGGGATGCTTGCACAGGCAGAACAAATGGAAGAGCACAATCTTGCATGTCACCCAGTATGTTTAGGATTGCCATTTACGCATCAACAAAAAACAAGGACAAAGGTGATATACATATGCTAATTTATATATACACATGCAAATTTAAAAACAATTAGTATAACTTAAATAAATAAATATATCATCATCTGAGGGAATATTGTAATCAGGTGACCAGTGCCTGCTCAGTTTGCTGTCCGGGTGCTAAGGGCCACTGGCTGCTCCCTCTTCATTCCAGGAAGCCCACCATGGCAAGGGGAGGACCAATCTAGGCCCCATCCATGGGTCAGAGAAGCAGCAGCTTCAAAGAGTTTGCTTTAGCTCCTTCCTGCTAGACTGAACTCTGCTCCCATTGTCAGTTGCCCTGAGACTGCAGAAGCCAGGGGGAGTGGAGAAAGATAATATCCCACAACCCCACCTCCCAATCCGTTGGATATTATCTTGATAAGAAGGGCCACCAACTGCTATTCAAGCAACAGAAGATCAGCCTGGTGCAAACGGAAGTGTCCGCATATAGCTTGGCACTTAATTCTGGCCTTCAAAACCCAATTTCCCTTATCCCTCCATTCCACTTCTCTGCACATCCAGTGTCCTTCCAGTGGCTGCCTGGGCAGGGATGTGTCTTTTATTTTTATTGATGTGAGTTTGAGAGACAATACTTTTATGAAAGGTTGGATCAAACTAAATAAATATGGGCTCCTTAATGGTTCCTTATCTTCAAACCCAACTTGGAACAGACAGCCCTTTGCATAGAGAATTGTCCTCTGTTAAGGAGAATTTTAGCTTGCAGGGCTAAAACTGTCACAATCTAATCTATCAACCAGACTTTACAACATCAGCTTTGTTTTGGCAAAATGAAAGTCTCAACTCTTAAGGAAATTAGCTTTCATTATTTAGTAAGTTCACACACAAATACAAAAATACATATAACAAGTACAAAGCAATTGTGGCATCCAATATCTAGCCATGTCTGTCTAGTGAAATGTTAACATAACATTGTTCTCCTATTTTTCAAACATTAAATTGTCTGCTCAACCGATCCAGACATTTTTTTAGTCCCACTGGTGCACACGCTCTCCCTCCATTGCAATCCGCAAAACTTAAATGTGATTAAATGTGGCTAGATTCATGGGTGTAGCCAGGATTTATGTTGTGGGGGGGGACACCCCCATGTCAGCGCCCTCTGTCTGGCTCTGTCTAGCAGATTTAAAATGAAATGCCTCAACAACAGTTGTTTTAAATTACTTTCTTTTGACCCCAAGTGCTCAGAAAAATCCGTCAAAATCTTTCTACAATTTCTACTTTTAGTTAAGTATTTTTATTTATTTACTTGATTTAGGAGGCAGCTGCCCCCCTGGCTATGTCCATGGCTTGATGACGTTGATGATTACAAATCTCTAAGAACTCAGAGAAAAATGTGTCTATATACATTGAATTGGTAGTATGTTTTATTTTCTAACAGGGGAGAAAAATAGGCAGGGAAAGGTTCAGTCTTATTTTCATTGACTTCGCCATACGAGAGCAGAGACAATGTATTAAATGCTTGCCTAGATTGTTGTGGCAGGAGGGACTGATGAGGTCTGAGGAGTTCCACCTTGGCTTGCCCAATATCCTCTTTTTCCAGGATACGTCCTCTTTTTCATGGGTAGAGTCATCATAGTGACCCATGGTTAAAAGTAGAAGTCGGCAAATGTGTCCTCTTTTTTGCTCTTCAAAATATGGCACTTGTCAATTGTCTGTATCTTCTTCATTACCTTTTCATTCAAACTGCACGCTCTACTTTGGCCAAACATTGGCTGCTGCTGCATTCATGGTCATGAATCCATCCTTCCTTCATCCCTTCACTGTTTTTTTTAAATGAAATTCATGTTTTGCAAATGACCTCAAAAAGGGAAGCTGCTGAGTGCATCCGATAGAAAATGGAAAAAGGCATTGCAAGGTTAACCACAGTGATCCAAGGTTCAAATCCAAAAACCATTTCTTCCAGTCCATTGTCATACTCAGGGCGGCAGCCAAAAGCAGGTGGAATCCAAAGCTATGAATAAGAATGAAAGGAAAATAAACATAAATGTTAAATTTTAAGATTATTCATTCAAAATCTGACTCAAATTTCAGTTGTAGAATTTCACATTTTTTACTTTGGATTAAGCTGATATGCTCATAGAATTCTGGTTGCCCTGTGCCAAGGACTTTTGCCTCAAAGTAACGCTGCCTAGCTTCCTCTCATTCTGCTTTTTAAAACTCGAGCAATTTGGATCTGCTCAAGAGTTCACATGACTGAAGGAAAGAGGTAATCATTATTCAGTTTAGAGTGTTTGACTCCAGGGTAAAATGTACCCCACCTCCAATATACCCGGGAAGGATTCGTCATAACTGTTTGATTTACATTCTGTCTGTGCTATGGAGCTAGTTTATGCAATACCAATTCTGAGGCTACTCTTAGGTGACCTCACTTTAGCCAGGTGTACAGCTAGGGAAAATTCGTAAATGATTCTAGGCCACATTCGGAAGCGATACCTGCTAGGAGTCACATACACCTACACCAGAAGAATGGACAATGCCCAAAGGATAGCACCAGTATACTCAAGGAGATAGCCAAGGGGAAACTGGAGAGCTGCAAACCACAGCAAGGGATACTGGTGTGGACATAATGTCAGACCCAGACTCAGACCACTTCTCAAGAATTAACAGGCCAATCCCGAAACAGTTTCTTCAGTAGGAAGCCTGAGGATTCATAATGCTTTTTCATAAATAATATGCTATAAACATGATGATCAGTTTTTACTTTTCCCTTTCAGTTTTCAGTTGTGTCTTTCCCCTTCGTATAGCAATTTACACATTGATTCTGGAGTAAGTACTGGCACATGAGCTGATCTAATCTAGTGCTGGTATGAGACTAGCCATTCCCTAATGCTGGATCCTATAAATTGAAATACTTAATTGTCACTTGTACAACTTGTATACAGTGAGATTACACGAGCACCCCCTACTCAGCTCTCTCAGTCTTAATTCCCCTCGTTTACTGACGCACACCCACCTAACCCGAAAGTCAGTTGCCCTTTTGTTATCCTTTTCATTCAGTAGCCTAACAGCCCACGGATAGAAGCTGTTCTTTACCCTGTTGCTGCGACTAATCATGCTTCTATATCTTCTGCCCGAGGGCAGGAGATCAAGAAAGTGCCGGTCAGGATGTGAATCATCCCTGAGGATTTTCCTCACTCTCCTGAGGCAACGGTCTTCCGCGATGTCATTCACGGAACCACTTTTGGCCATAGGGCAAATCCCAAAGTGGCCCAACTCTGCAAGGCTGCCCACATATCAATCGCCTGACATCATATGATGCAAGATAGGATAATCAGGGCAGGTCAGGTTAAAGTAAGTTCCCAACTGTTCCTCTGAAGCTGCTTGGAGATACTGAGTGGTCCTGGTCACTGCCAAAAGCAGCACAGCTTGCACTGAGCATCACAAGTTGCTTTCAGACTTCCTGCATTTTATTGCCACTTATTAAGACCACATAATACATTAAAGTCCAGTTGAAAAAAAATTATATAAATCCAAGGTATGTAATCAAGGAAAAGGCTTCCAAAAATTTCATTGTGACTTAATAACAAAGACTACGCAACTGAAATGTGACTTCTTCACTTGCGTTTGGCACTGAAGTGAAATGTGTGACCTGCCCTTGAGCACATCCCATCCCATTTCAGTATGATTTATCAGTGAGCTAATCAATACATTTTTCAACGAAGCCTTCAGCTTCCACAGGGATTAAACTTTAAATAATTTGCTCGACTTTGTTTGATTGGTGTTTTCAAGGAAAATAGGCACACAGTGGGAGACAAGGTTAGCAATGCTTCAACTGGTCTCTGCAGCTGGGCTTTTGATAGCACTTGGTGGCTAAGTTCATCTCTTTGATCATTTCTACAAATCAAACTGCTGCTAAACTAGCTTTCATTTGTTTCTAGTCAGTTGGCAACACTGGAGTAATTGGCATTATTTTTGCATAATAACTTACCGAAAGATTACATAGGAACAAAAATGCAGCAATGTTCTTCAGGATGTTTCTTTTGTTGTTGGCAGAAGAACTTTTGCTATAAAGTGAGAAATCAGAGGTGGAGGGAGTAACTGGGGTGTTGCCTTGACTTTTGTCTTCATCTAGAGCATCACTTCCACTGATCTCAGGCAGACTATTATTTCCATTAAACATGTATGGTGACTCTCCATTTTGAATGCCATCCATTCCATTATATATTTCTTTGTAAGAAGGTGCAGGTGAGAGAGTATTTGCATTGGACACAGTTAGTATACGAATTGTTTTAATGTCATCATTAACCTTCTCATGCTCACGGTGTATGGATTCAATTATAAAGAGGTTCTGAATATATTTCTCAAATATAACAAGTATGGAAAAGGGCAGATTATACCATGTATATGCAGGGTGAGAATCAGCACAAATAATTGCAAGGATGGAACCCCAAGACAGAAGCCAGGATCCTGAGGCAGCTCCAACCAGTAAGTCTGCATCAAGTTTCCTAGCTGGGTTTTTGGAAACATCCAATGATTTTTCTTCAAGTCGGTAAATCAGAAGAGCAACTATCCCAGCGGCACACATTATTGTCAGTACTGCAATACTATACAAATAAAACATAATAAGTGCTATTTCACTCTTTATTTTCGAACGCCCAATCTGAAACAAATAGACAACAACGATTGCTATTGTTGTGGTAAACACAATCAGTCCTAAAATGGCACCCAATGTTTTCCCTTGAAACTTGAATGTTATCTTGTGTTGCTGAAGGTGTTCAACTTTGCGTCCAATATTCTTCCATAGCACATAGAGCATTGTGGATGCCATAATGTGATACTCAATGTTGAAGGGGTACAGGTAATATATTCCTTGGGAAAATGTGGAGCAGAGGACTGTTGTACAATTACACTGTGGCTCATGATCATCCAATTCTAAAAAGAAAGAGTGAGACCAAGACATGAGATGGCATCACATTATAAATATTAATTTTACCTAAACAAATTGTGAAATATCAGCCAAAGGGAGTTTGGTGCCTAAAGTAGCTGCCCAAAAGGGAATAGCTTTACAAAAGCGATAGCTACTTACATAAAGCAAATACAAAGTTTATAAAGACAGAACACAAGAATGGCAAAGATCAAGCCATGATTAAGCTCACTGAGTTCAGTGAGACATACATAAGCACATTTTTGTACCAATATTGAAATTTGAATGGTTACATGTTTTAAACATGATGGGTGCAGTGCAGGTGTGGGGGGGGGGGGTTGTCACTCATTCCTGTTAAAGGCTTTGGGGCCAGGAAGAGACAGTGAAATACTGGAAGCAAGCCACTGGCTGTGCAGGTGGTTTCATCAGGAAAGGTTGGACCATGGTCTTTTCTTCCTTGAGGAAGACTTCTGGCAAGAGATGGGTTGCACCTCACAGCAATTGACAAGAACACGTTTGCTAAGAGTCTTGCAAACCTGATCAGGAGAGCTTTAAACTCAATCCTGAAGGGGAGGGAGACTATATTACAGATGGCAGGGGAACACCTGATACTAGGGATAATAGTTTCATTGAGGTGGTGCTACAGAACCCACTAAAGGACACAAACTACAAGACTTTAAAACAGAATTGGCGGAGGGGCAGCCAATGTAGAGAAGAGAAATTAGGGGCTAGATCACGGGTGTCAAACACAAGGCCCGGGGGCCTAATCCGGCCCGCCAGACCTCGTCATGTGGCCCGTGTCACATAGCTGTCAAGTATCCCGTTTTGGCCAGGAAACGCACGGAATCTAAGGCGTTTCCCGGTGCTCTCCCAGCAAAAGGAATATCCCGGTTAATTCCCGGATCACAGAAAGCAACTTTTCTTCCCCCCTCCCCTTGCCTCGGCATCTTTTCACCAATTGCTAGCCCCGGTGGGCGGGCGGATGGCGCGGCTGCGCCAATCGGCAGCCCCAGCGGGGCTCTTTCCCTCCCGGCAAGGAGGGAGCAAGTTCTTCTTCCCCACCTCAGTCTCAGACCGAGGATTTAAAGGCCACTCTCGGCATAATGGAAGGGAAAGGAGCCCCAGCCGGGAAGAAGAAGGAGAGCTCGTAGCGGCTGCCAGAGGGGAGGGAGGAAGGACCGACCTCGTCTCTTGTGCTGTCGTATTTTTATTTTAAACCACCGCCCTCCACCACAACAGCCACCGCCACCACGCCCCTCTTAAATTTTCTCCCTCCCGGCAAAGCGGCTCCCCTCCCCCAAGCAGCAGCAACATCAAAGTTGCTCCTCGTCCTCCCTCCCCGGCTCCTTGTCAAAGCGGCTTCCCCTTCCCCCACCACTGGGGCAGGCACCTCCTTGTTTTGCTTTTCAAAAGGGAAAATAACCCATCCGTTGGTTTCCCCTCTTGTCTTTTTCTTTGGTGTTGTTTGTGTGTCTCGGTCTCCCTTTCCTCTGCCGGCTGAGGAAGCCACCAAGAGGCAGCAAACCTGAGCGCTTCTGTCTCCCAGCCCCTCACCAGGCTCAGCTAAAAGAAGAGGGATAAACTTCAGCCGCCAAACAAAATCACATGCGGCCAAACAAAAATCACGGCTGCTGCCCGCCTCTGACACTCGCGGGAGATCAGAACCGAGGCTGAGAGAGGTGCTGCGCTGCGCTGCGCTGAGATCTCCAATCTCTTCCTTCTTTCCTTCCTTCCTTCTCTTTCTTTCTTTTTCCTTCCTTCCTTCCTTCCTTCCTTCTCTCTCACCCCTTCTTTCTTTCTTTCTTTCTTTCTTTCTTTCTTTCTTTCTTTCTTTCTTTCTTTCTTTCTTTCTTTCCTTCCTTCCTTCCTTCCTTCCTTCCTTCTCTCTCTCACTCTTTCTTTCCTTCTTTCCTTCCTTTCCTTCTCTCTCTCTTCCCTGCCTCCCAGGATTCCCCTGCAAGTTCTCAGGATTTGGGGTTGTTTTTACAGAAGCAAAGAATAGGAGAGTTGGAAGGGACCCCCAAGGGTCATCTAGTCCAACCCCCTGCAATGCAATATTTCCCTCCCCATATACTTTTTTTTTTTAATGAGGGAGGAGTAGCAAGTGGGAGGGGACAGATCATATCCTTCAAGGTTATGAAAACCAAGCCTTACGAGGAGCGCTGGGAGGAGAGATGACAGCCATTTGCAAATATCTTAAGGAGGGTAGGACTGGAACCCATGGCTTCAAGTTACAAGAAAGGAGATTCCGACTAAACATACAGGAGGGGAAACACTTTCTTGTGCTCCAATTCAGTGGTAAACAGGGTGGATTTGATTTAAATCAAATTGATTTAAATCACGATTTAAATCACTAGTCAGTAGGCTTGATTTAAAAATCTTTTTTACAGAAAGACTCATTCTTGCTGGTATAATCTTAATATTTACAACCATATGAAGGTTTCATTTTTGGAATAATAAATGTTCAGAGTAGTATTTGTATGTTTAAAATATATTTGTATGTTTAAAAAAAAATTACTGTCTGTTACCAAAAATCATTTTTCAATAAATTGTACAATAATTGTACATTTGAATATCTACTTGCCATTATTCTGACTATGTTTCTGCTTTCAGAGCTAGTTATTACTTACATTATTACAAAAAACAGTAATAATTGAATGCAGTGACAATAATTTATGATAATAAAGAGTGGACACATAGTCCTACAGATACAACCGGCCCTTTGAGGGTGACCAAACTGCTGATGCGGCCCCCGATGAATTTGAGTTTGACACCCCTGGGCTAGATGATCATAATAACAAGTGGAACAGTCATGGCAAACTGAAGAATTCAAGACAGAGTAAAGGCACAAGGAAAACTTGCAAAAGTCTATATTTTGTCCCCTTTCTATCATTCCTGGTCTCTAGATAATTAAAAAACAGGATAGCAAAAAAATTATCTTACCTATTGTTATGTTTCCAAATCCAAGAGTGATTAACCTTTCCTTGTGTTCATTAAGTTGATGCTTTGATTCTGTTAACACACCATTTGTCCACAAAAGCAAATTTGTAAATACAGAATGGATCACTCCAAACCTAGAAAATAAATAAAGCCTGTGAGAATTTAAAATTTAACAATGTGCTCATTACACCAATTCAGTTTAAGGTGTGAGTTTTAAAGTAATGACTTATGGAAAAGGTTATTTGAAGGACTAGCTGTGCCCATATGAGTGTACCCAGGCCTTCCGAGCCCCTCTCTACCTCTCCATTTGGAAGGATCACACTGGTGAGCACCAACAGCAGAGCAAATTTCTAGGCCTAGGTATTACCATTTTTATGTTTTGAGAATCACATTGGAAGGCTTTGTATTCTGAAATCTGGGAGATAAATTAATATAATATAATATTAATATAAATATATAATATAATATAATATAATATAATATAATATAATATAATAAATAATACATACATACATACATACATACATACATACATACATATAATAAATAGTTAATACTACTCATCTGGAGGGTCACGGGCTCCTGGCCTTAGAGAATCTGGCCTTCAAGCTAACACAGAAGACCCTTAGGACTTCTAACCATAAGCTATGTTCAAGCTCAGTGGATATCAGCCACTTTGGATTACAGGCAGACTACCCTATAAGCTTAAACAAGTTTATCAGGCATTCCCTTTTCTCAGGGAATTCTAGTTCTGTGGTGCCTCCTTCACAGTTTAATCATACAAAAAGGATCCATGCAATCAAGGGGCTACAGTACCATGTGTTTTGTGTTTTTAGCTCGTATTTTTATGCTGCGAACTGCCCTGAGATCTACGGATGAAAGGCAGTATACAAATTTAATAAATAATAACAAATAACAATACCATCTAATCTGCCTCTGGTGTTCATGCATTACACCCAGACGTTTACAGTGCTGGGTCCTATGCACATATATCTTTGTACATATGGGTTTCCATGCATTCTGGAACTCTGATCACACAGGTTCTAGAGTGCATCAAAGTCTAGGTGTGTTGACGTATTCTCCACAAACGTTCATGCCTAATGCATGGACAATGGGGTTGGGATGAAGAAGTTGCAGGACATAACGAGTGGGGCCAGTGGTGCAGCCCCGTCTCTTGATCACACCAAGCCTACTTTGCATGGTTAGCATGTGAGGGAGGCTCCTGGGGATATTTGACAGCAGGTTCTTGTCAGCAAACTACAATTCCCAGGACTCATGAGAGCAGCTATGACAATTAACTGGTATGAAGCTGAAATAACTTTGCAATATACGGTAACTCTCCAAAGAGAGGGTTTTTTTGTTTTTTGTTTGTAAAGATAAAGGGACCCCTGATCATTAGGTCCAGTCGTGTCCGAATCTGGGGTTGTGGCGCTCATCTCGCTTTATTGGCCGAGGGAGCCGGCATACAGCTTCCGGGTCATGTGGCGAGCATGACAAAGCCACTTCTGGCGAACCAGAGCAGCGCACGGAAACGCCGTTTACCTTCCCACCACAGCGGTACCTATTTATCTACTTGCACTTTGACGTGCTTTCGAACTGCTAGGTTGGCAGGAGCAGGGACCGAGCAACAGGAGCTCACCCCATTGCAGGGATTTGAACCGCCAACCTTCTGATCAGCAAGCTTTTTTTTTTCTTTTTTTTTTTGTAGTCCTCATTTTTTTAAAAAAAACTATCAAAGGGAGTTGGGAGATAGATCCCGCCACTAATCCTTGTTTACTGTGTCTCCAATCAAAGCATGCCATTCTCTATGTACATCTCCACCCACCTAACCAAAATTAAAATGTTATATAACCTGTTCAAGTCTTTGAGGACAGATGGAGCAGGAAATATACTAACTCACACTTCAATACTAGTTTTCAGAGATGTCAGCATGCCTGCTCACAGATGGTAGTTAAAGGACAGGGTTCAGTATTATGCCAGAGAAATAAATATAACCCTTTGCTGAGATAGTAAGAAGGGATTTTGGTGTTTCATAGGTGGGAAGGAATGCTTACCCTTATCATTGCTATGCTGGTGATAAGAAGATTGCAGAAGGCCTGCCAGTTTGCAACAACTATTCAGAAGAATACTGGTAGACAAAAGCACACCTATGATGCCAGATCGCACTATTAGGGCCTGAGATTCTGCCTTTCAACCTGAGCTGAAGTGCTACTGTCTGAAAAGGTACCCTGTGAGCTTTGGAGAAGTGCGCAACATTCTGAAATGCACCACTCTTCCCCAGGACCTCATACAAATTGCAATTATTGGAAGGACAAATGGCCCCCATAATTTCCAGGGGAGAAGGAAATTACTACAAGTTTCCATCTGTCACCAGAATTAGAGAACATTCTGACCCCTCATAGAGTTGTAAATAGCACAGTTTTTAAAAGGAAAATTTAGTACTGCCCAGTGGTGTGTGACTATAATTTGTGCAGCAAACACACACTGCTACAACCTATTTCTGTGTTTTCCTCCTAAGTGCTTGAACACTTTCTTGCTTACTGTGATACTCCATGACATTTAGAAGTCCCCACAGAGTGGTGAACATCCTCAGAACTGGGAATCGACAGCACCAGTGCAGAAAGTGTTATAGTAAAGCTTCCTGCATAAGGCAGCATGAATTACAACAAAGCTTTATTTGGAGTAAGGGATGTTTTAAAAAAGAAAAAGAACAAGAGAAACAAAGAACAGAAACGCAATCACGGTGCAACAGAATCAAGGCAAGTTCTTCAGGGGACCAAGGGAGAGATGAAGTAGCAGCTTCTGTCTCCCTTGGAAGGACCACTTCAGGAAATGAGAATGGACAACTGCTGGCATACAAATATTAGGTTTCTGGGGGTCCTTTCCAACTGAGGATGCTGTAATTTTATTTTTAAAAAATCAAAACAGAGATGTAAACTATTATTTTCTAAACATTAATATAAACATTTTCAGCACCAGTAGCTTCTCACTGATATTTCCCAGGTTAAAAATATAAGGAACATTATATTCATTTTACCTCTCCAACATTTTGAAGGATTGGATAATATCCTTTGCATGGCACCATAAGAAGTATACCTGAAAACATATATGAAAAAATAATTGGGTCATTTGGAAAAGTGGTACTATATTTGCTATGAACAAATAAGATATGCCAGGGATGAACACCAAAGAAAAATGTGCAAGAGATCACAAGAATCCAAATTTACTTAGGTGTAAAGCAGCTCACTGCAGCTAACCCAATGACAGGACATTCTACTTAAGCCCTATGCAGATGAACTGCTCACACATTCTGTCAACATGGGAGTTGGGTCACATTATTCAAATTCTTTGCTATATAAAGACAATGTTTTGTATTAATTCAACTCCTCCTAGCCACTTCAAATAGACAGTACCAAACTGAGGGTCAAGCACAAGGATGCATACATTTTAGGTTACCTCCTGAGTGTTCTGGTTATATATGCTGTATAACCAGATGTGTGCTCTGTAATTTATTTTGTTTGATCATTTTAAGGCTGAGAAAAACAAGCAACAAAAGACTGAGACTAAAGGGCCATGGGAAGCATTAGAGTTACAAAAGGGGTTTGGGGGAAGACTGGAAGTCTTTGTTTAGTGTAGCTGTTTCAGACCCAAACCAGTAATAGGAGTGTTATTCTCCTTGCTTCAGGTTCTTAGATCATGCCCTTCACTGTGATGTCGCAGTATTTGCAAGAGGTGTATTATGTGGCAATTATATATGGTTGTATCTCTCCCCCCCTTCCTCTGTGCAGCTCTACAGTATATACGGAGGGGCTTAGGTTACCTCTCTGCTTCAAGGTTGACTGCATACAGAAGGAAAGGATATTTGTGTTGTTCTCCACAAACTGCATATACAGAAGGGCAAGAAACAAACTGGCTCTCTGTCTGAAGCAGGAGACCATTACTCCACTCTGTTTGTTGGGGAATCTGGCCAGTTGCCATTTTCTGCTTCACTGCTAAATATTACTTTGTCAAATTAAAGGTTTCTGCGTGTGTAAAACGTTTTGAATCCAAATGTACTAGTCACTGTCAAGCTAGCAAGTGCCTAGAACTAGAAAAATATAGTAGATGACTTTTCACCATAAATTTCATTTAAAAAAATTTCCCTGACAGGCTAGTATTTCACAGCTGTCTTTGTGCTGTTTGAAAGGGACTTATGTCCTTTGAAGGAAGAGAAGATTAGAAGGGCCAGTCAACTGAGCCAATAAGACAATGTCTTAGGCAGCGGTGGCAAAATAGTTATTAAATTGTCCCCCATTTAGAAAGAAGATTAATGCAGCATAATTACATGGCTTTAATTAAAGAGATTTATAACAGTTTTCATCTGAGGCAACATTTGAGACATAGCTAACATTCAGCGTGTGTGCTTAATCCATTATTGCATTTTTATGTGTACATTTGTAAGTGCGGGAGATTTGTGTTCACGTACCCACCCTACATTGTATAATGTTGATTTGCTTGCACAAGAGGCATTGATAACCAAACATATTCTATTTAAAACGGCAGCACAGTGAACCTGAGAGCATGTTGCATTCATCACGTTGAAAAGTAACCATGTTTAAGCCAGATTCTGATTGCGGAAAATTCTGAAACCTCCCTAGAATCAAACAGAGGGAACTGGAGGGAATCGTGGCCAAACAAACAAGGGCGCAGGAGCTTCCAGCTTTCTCTGCCTGTCTCTTCATAATTCTTAATAGTTCTAGCCTGGCTTTTGCTATTTGTCACATGGTGAATATTGAACAAGACTCGAAGCACACAGATAGGAATAATCAATACCCAAATGGTTTTACCTGCAGCAGTGTATGTACTGCATGTGTGGCAGGAAAAATGCCTTCCGTGACTGATAAGCAATCTGAATATCCAACAAAGTATCCAATTTTGAAAGAGTCCATAATTAATGTAATCGCTGCAAACAAAGTAATTGCACCTGAAAGAAAATTAAAAATAGAATAAAATTTCATTATGAGGGCAACATCTTTATATGCTACAGACAAGGCCACTTCCGCCTTAAGGAGGAGGTGGGGTTGTGGGCTTCACGACCTCCCCACGTGCGCAGCAAGTGGGAGGCCAGCCCTGCTTGACTGGGGGATTCCCGGCTGTGTCACACCCCTGGCCGGACAATCAGGTTGGTCAGGGTGTGTGGCCTGCCCCATAAAGGCAAGACGTAGCCGGGGATCTCCCTCTTTTCCGCCTTCCAGCTGCTCCGGTTTTCCCACCCTCCCACCCTTTAAGGTTTTCTTTCTTTGACCTCGCTATAGACTTTGGTTGGTGGCCGTTGAGGGGCCTGGTAGGAATTTTTCCACTTGGCAAATTGGCACCAGCCACTTGGTTTTCGCCTACCTCGTAGCAAATTGTCACAACTTTCAGGGTATTGGCGGTTAGGCATTGGAATAGTTCTGTAGATGGAAGAAGGGAGATAGAGCCATCACCTGCCCCACATATTGAAGGGTAATCCGTTAAAGGATTCTGGGGGCGTGGTCCTGTCCGAGCCTAGGGAGGTTAGGGCCTAATGCACGCCCCCTATCGGTGATTCCGGGGGAGCTCCTAGTTGATGTGCATCACCAGGACTCCCCTTACTGGTGGTTAACCCTTCCCGGACTCCCAGCAGACGGTCTGGAGTCAGATATAGTCAGTTAAATCCAATGCCTAAGCTAATACCGCTCATCACCTGTAAGCAATAAAGTTGTGACCTTTTTTAGCCCATTAACCTTAATAATTGAGTCATGTGTCATTATTTCTACCTGGGGGGGTCGGGAACTTGCCACGCAACAAATAAGAAGAAAAACACTAATAGGAAAATTAATGTGAAGATAGTGAAAATGTAAAGAAATAAACCTCTCACACCTGTGGACCCTGTGTTTTCAACATTTTATGACTTGTGCTTTTATTGTATGGTTTTATGTTGTTGTTTTTTAACAGGACGTGGGTGGCGCTGTGGGATAAACCACAGAGCCTAGGGCTTGCCGATCAGAAGGTCGGTGGTTCGAATCCCTGCGACGGGGTGAGCTCCCGTTGCTTGGTCCCTGCTGCTGCCCACCTAGCAGTTTGAAAGCACGTCAAAGTGCAAGTAGATAAATAGGTACCGCTCTGGCAGGAAGGTAAATGGCGTTTCTGTGCGCTGCTCTGGTTCGCCAGAAGCAGCTTAGTCATGCTGGCCACATGACCTGGAAGCTGTACGCCGGCTCCCTCGGCCAGTAAAGCGAGATGAGCGCCGCAACCCCAGAGTCGGTCACGACTGGACCTAATGGTCGGGGATCCCTTTACCTTTACCTTTATGTTTTTATTGCTATAAACTGCTTTGATTTTTTTTAATGCTACAGCAGTATACAATTTTTTAAAATAAATAAGTAAACTCCCTTTCCTGCTGGCTCATTAAACTCTGAACCATTAAAGGGTAGTGGCACTGTAGGTAGGGAGTGGCTTTAATTCTGCTATTGTTATTTAGAGCAACATTTCTTAACCTGCAGGTGGATTGCAAAGCCTGTGCAAGTGGGTTGTGGTTGCTTATGTACAGGCAACTCCCCCTTTGCGCTGGGGTTGCGTTCCAAGGCACTGTGCACCTTGGTGGGGTGTGCTTAAGCCTGCCCCCTTCCGCTTCCGCCCCTGCTCCACCCTGCCCCCCATTCCTTCCCCTTCCGGGCCCCAAAACATGTGCACTTTTGTGGTCACATGCATGCCAAACACCTGCAAACTTGCCTTTAAACTCAAAATAATTATTGCGTGCGATCGTCAACTGGTATGACGAATACCTCTTACAGCTTTTGTTTTGTTGGCTTATTTTGGCTAATATTGTATTAGCATTAGCATTCAAACATTGGAAAGGCTCAAACTTTCCAGTTCAGCACTTGGGAACTGTTCTCTGGCAGCTGGTGGGAGATCCAGTCACCATTTGCCACAAGGTGCTCATTGGTGTTAGGTAAATTTTTGCTTGGATGCATCAAGTAATGATTATAAAGTAGGCAAACTTGCCATTAAAATGCATGAAACTGGGAAAGTACTAAGGTCCAAAATTAATGTGATAATAAATCAATGGGTCACCATACTATGTAAATTTGGACTTGTGGGCCACCATGCAAAAAAAAAAAAAAGTTAGGAACCGCTGGTTTATTACTCTATTTTTTTAAAACTTATCAATCACTCCAGTCTCTTAGGATCAGGAGAGCTAGAAATTCAAGTAAACTACAATAAACACAGTGAAATTTACTTATCAGTAAACATGCATTGTAAATATATTAATCAGGACTTGTACTTGCACTGGGGGATTTTAGGATATGGGGAAAGACTTGCTGTGCCAGAAATACACCTCTGTACCACCAACACAACTCTGCTGGCGGAGAGACCAAAACAGGGGTGAGAAACAAACAAACACCACATCCTATACGCCTCCCAATAGTGATTTTGCCTTTGACACAACATTATGCCAATTTAAGAGGGGGCAGAAACAAAAAACCACCCATTGACCTCAATGGAGCCCTACCCCCCCACCAAAAAACCAGTTCCCCACTTCTCATCTTCCCTGCATATTTCCATCTCAATAGATCAGACAAACTCTGTACTCAACCACGGTACTCCAACAGCAACATATTATTGTATTTATTTATTTGATTTCATAAAAATTTCTACACTCCTTGATTAAGGTTTTTTTTACAAAACAGTTTGCAAAAAGATAAAACAAGAAAATAAAGAAAAAATTATGAGAGCACTTAAAAGCAAGCAAAAGTTAGAATACTAAAACAGACTAAAATTACCAAAATACTAAAATTACTAAAACAGATTAAAATATTAAGCACCAGCAGGGAGACATCTAGTTATAAAAGGAACAGTGAACAAATATAGGAAGGGCAGATTGCTAACACTTGTCGTTGCCAAAAAGTTCTTATAGGCGCTCGGTCTCAAGACTCCAAACATAAACTTCCAACAGCAACCCCCACCCCACTCTTAGAACTTGAAAACAAAGACAAGGTAGCAGCTCTCCAGCTAATTGCTGTGAAAATCCCACAATCCACGTCATATTGTAAACTGCCCTGTGATCCTCAGATGAAAGGTGGTATAGACATTTAATAAATAATAGTAAGATAATAATATATGCCTTGGCTAAACACTCCTTCAACCATACCAGCTAGAACCAGTGTCCGCCTTTTCCACACATTCACTACAGACACTTTAGGAGTGGGGATTAGTTAAATGTACAGCCAGTTTGTGCTCCCTGAACATCAAACAGAGGATTGGCTTGAATGGGTGCAAAGGAATGCAACATCCTGTGTTCACCTCCAGCCAGAAGCAGAGCTCCCTTCTCTACTCAACAGACACATTCGGCACCCCTTACCTTGACCTCCGGGGTTGGGGAGTGAAAACAGTATTTCTACCTCCATCCAGCAGAGGTCAAGGTAAATAAGAAGGGTTGGCTTTTAGATCTCAGTGAAGTGGAACCGAGATATTTCACTCCATCTTTGCTCCTGAAATCATGGAGCTAAATGTAGGCTCGGGGAAAGAATATGGGCAGACTTGCCCTAGAGCTCAAGGCAGTTCAGCCCCTGCAATCACTGGATCAGACTACATTTGGAAGATATGAGCCATGGAGACTGGCTGAGCACTTTCAGCCAAACTCAGTCTTGGAGCTAGAGATGGTGAGGCTTGATCTCAGGCTGGTTTCTCCTTAGCCATCCAAATCCTCTAGCCTGGCCAGCCATTGGCTAGGGGAGAGGGGGGGTAGTCCAAACGGCTGCCACTATTTTTCTGCAAGGGCAGGGGGTCTCTAACAATGGGGGCTCTTTCCTCTCCCTGCATTAGGATAACAATCCATTTTATTATTTATATACTACCTCTCCTCCAAGGAACTCAAGGTGTTGTGCCATACACACTTGTGTCCCTGCAGCTCTGTGAGGTGGGTGAGGTGGCTCAGCATCACGCCAGCAAGCAACATGACCATGTGGGGATTTGAATCTGGGTCTCCCCAATCCTAGTTCTACCCTCTGCTCACTTACACTCCATTGGCTACACACCCGCTGAATGGGAAAAGATGCCTAAGGGTTAGTAGAGTTGTATTTTTCTGGGGACTATAAACACATGGCTGTACCATTTTGGGCACCCAGCATTACATTGTTAGCAACTGCAGTAAGAAATTTTACAAAGGTATACGTTTTGAAACAGGAATAACTTTCCCATATCACCTTTTGATTTTCAGCCATTAGTTTATAGCTTCTTTGTGTATGAGTCAATGCCTTAGAAGAAATTAGGACTTGCTTATGTAAGTATTAGCACATATCTGTGCATCGCCAGAAACCTGTCATTCCATGCTAAAGGAAGAAATACTGTTAAGTAAAATTTGTTTGGCCTGCTCAACTTCCTGCACCTTTAACTATCCAGCCCCCCCCCAAGCTAATAGCAGCTTCCGAGTAATTTACAGCATGGCAAAGGGCATAGGAGGAAAGGGTTAACCCCTTCCCCAGTGCTGACCTTCAAAGTAGCCCCATGGAGCAACTGACTGTCATGGGAGATCCTAATTATGGTTTACCCCCCAAATATTTATTTCTGCTGGCTTCTTATATTACATTTTACACCACAGCAAAAATAACCTTCCTCAGAAAGCCTTTGCTTTCTTTCTGCTATGTTTTGCAATGGATTTTCTTATTCTACTTTTATAACTCTCAGAATTTTTTTGAAAGATAAAGTGGGAGCTTCCTGGGGTTAAGGACATGGGCTACACAGTCCTAACCTCACTTTCCTGGGAGTAAGCCCCACTGAATTCAATAGAATGTATATTTGAGTAGACATAAGATAGGACTGGGCAGTTTCATCTTGACCTAAACACATTTACTCAACAATAAATATGATGCAAACTCTCATGGAGAAAGAGAAATACTTAAAAAATATATGCTGACAAATTGAACTGGATGGGCCTTCCTGTGATCAAGACAGATAGCAACCTGTATCTATTTTTAGGCACTTATGTGCCTAGTTCTGTAAAATTCCTATCTTTCCAACATCCTGACCTAATAATTTAACATCTGTAATATATATCACGTGTGTGTGTGTGTGTGTGTGTGTGTGTGTGTGTGTGTGTGTAATTTACCTACTATATATATACTGTATATAGTTCATTACAGTAAGTAAACCAGTACAAATATTTGCTATACAAATTAGCAAACACAGGACATAATAACCATTGGTATCAGTGGAGCTTACTTATCATGCGTAGACTGCACTGCAAATGTGATATATTCTCAAATGCTCTTTCCAAGCCTGTATTTTTTTCAGTTTAAAGCAATCCTAATATGACTGAAACATAGAATATTCTGCTGTTCTGCAATCCTGTGCATACTTACTGATTTACTTTGAGTTGATGCTGAACTCAATGTTAACTTGGTTAGAACTAGGCTGCAAGGGTACAGTTCTATGCATACATTTGTGGAATAAGGCTGCAGTCCTATCCATACCTACTTGAAAGTAAATATTGCTTAAATCAGTGGTGCTGACTTATGTTCCACTGGATATGATGGGCTGCATATCTAGTTCAGAATGAACATGCACAAGATGAAACTGTGGCCAGATTATAATGGTGAAATTGCACCAAGACCAATGCATGCAAGGACTCTTGCGTTTTCTTTATTTTCTTAACTCTCCTAGAAGGAAAGTTATGAAAGAAAGTGTTCATTCACCTTTCAGTGGATTTTAGCCAATGAGTGACATGAAATATTTGATTGATGACTGATTTGTTTCTACATCGGGTTACAGGTATCCTGCCCTGGAGTCCTAAAGAGCTTTATTTCACCCTCCAGTACACTTTTTTTTTTATCTTGCTTTAGCATTGTTTTCCTTGGAATATCCATAGTTCCCTCCCTCTCTTCACTGAAATCAGGTACTCTCTATAAATTATGTTCTACAAATACTACTAAACAGTAAGGAGGGGTGGGTGTGAGTCCCCTCCCCCATACGACAAATGCAAAATGTGTAAACTTTGCAAAGAGGCTTTGGCACGTCTCATGCTAATACGGGCTTCCTCAAACTCGGCCCTCCAGATGTTTTGAGACTACAGTTCCCATCATCCCTGACCACTGGTCCTGCTAGCTAGGGATCATGGGAGTTGTAGGCCAAAAACATCTGGAGGGCCGAGGTTGAGGAAGCCTGTGCTAATACATGCTGTGCATGCCTGCCTTACTATAACAACAGGCTCAGCTGCATGCGCATGGGGTCCCCAAGGGAGCAACACCATGGGATTTTACCCTTTGGGTTGTCCCACCGGGGCAGGGGTGCCCCACATTGTCAGTCAATTATAGAACTGTAGGCCATGTACTGTGGGAGACCGGCCTCTGACCCTCACCCAGGCTGAGAGCCTGGAGGAGGGGAAGTTTGGTGTGGTGGGGTTCCCCCACAGTGAGAGGCAGGGGGAGACAAGTTTTGGGGGATTTACCACCTACTTCCCGATAGTGTGGGGTGTGCATGATGTTGCACCTTAGCTTACTATCTGTAGCCCTCATCTCCCAGCAGTATGTGGCAGTGCATTAATTTTAGATTTAGATAAATTTATTGTCATTGTCCGTATATACACAGTATACACAACAACGAAAATCAAACACCCAAAGACCGGATTTGGGTGGAGATGGTGGAGATGTTGTCCGAATTTCTATGGTGGTAGGAAGGAGTGGAGAGGCTGACTACCATCAGCAACATGTTTAGTCCCTGTTCCTTATTCCAGCCCACCAGCTCCTCTCAAAGTCACTGGCAGCAAATCGACTGAGCCCTCTGGTCTGGTGGTGCTGTTGCAAAATGCCAGATCAGTCCATAGTAAAACTATGCGCATCCACAACTTGACTGCAGATGAATGGGCTGATCTGGCCTGCTTTACAGAGACTTGGGGGAGTGACCTCACCCACTGTGCCCAACTGGGTTCTCAGCACTGCGCAAGCCTAGAATGGGGGAGTGGGGTTTTAAGGGGGGGTGTTGCTATTGTCCATAAGAGCAGGAAACTTTTAACATTGGGATGGATTTAAGAGGGTCTGCACCTGGTGTTGGGCCAGAGAGACAGATTGGGGAAGCTGATCTACTGACAACCCTGTCGCCCAGCAGAATCCCTGACCAGGCTGGATGAAGTAGTCTCTGGGGTATTGATGGAGGATCCCATGATGATAGTTCTGGGTGTTATTTGCACCCAAACCACCCCCATGGTAACTTCCTGCATCATTCTCCTCCCACACTTTGCAACAACTAAGCACCCTTTTCACTAAGCCCAGTTATGAAGCCACCATCCTCTCCTGTTCTACAGAACCTTTCTTGACCCTGCTTTCTTCTTCACCCCATTCCCAAGCCTCCCACTCCCTCCTTTCATGCAACCACCTTTGTTCCCACATTGTCACCACCACCCTTTTCCTTTCCTCCTCTCTCTTAACTCTCTCTTACACAGATATCTCTTACACAGATACTGTATAAGGGACCCAGATATCTCTTACACAGATATAAGGGACCCAGGTAGTGCTGTGGGTTAAACCACAGAGCCTAGGGCTTGCTGATCAGAAGGTCGGTGGTTTGAATCCCCGCAACAGGGTGAGCTCCCGTTGCTCGGTCCCAGCTCCTGCCCACCTAGCAGTTCGAAAGCACGTCAAAGTGCAAGTAGATAAATAGGAACCGCTCTGGCGGGAAGGTAAACGGCGTTTCCGTCTGCTGCTCTGGTTCACCAGAAGCGGCTTTGTCATGCTGGCCACATGACCCGGAAGCTGTATGCCGGCTCTCGGCCAATAAAGCGAGATGAGTCGGACCCAGAGTCGGACACGACTGGACCTAATGGTCAGGGGTCCCTTTACCTTTACACAGATATCACCCCCATTTCCATGCCTTCTCCTCTCTCCTATTCTGCAGCCCCTTTGTGCACACACCCCATGATGATATACACTACAGTATCTTTAAGATTAATAGCACCATCTCTGGGGGACTGAGACACTCACAAAAATTTCACTGTGGGTGCCCAGCTGGGTGACCCAATGTGGCATGTGCATGGTGTCACATGGTGTGCCGAGGCCTGATAGGGCCCCTTGCACCCTTCAAAAGGCCCATCAGGCCTTTCAGAGGGCCCATCAGGACTCGTCACAGTCACGGGGCCCATTGTGCCATATGACGTCATGTGCATGCTGTGGCTCACCATGTGACATCATGTGTGTGATGTACCAGGCACCCACAATGTGGGGTGGAACCCGGTGTGCCTGTGTCAGCATGTTTAGTTAGAGAAGGTTAAGTTCAGTTGAAAAGTTGTACTTATGTGGGTGTTTGCTCGTTAATAAAATATATATTTAAAATTGCTATATTGAATCTGGAACTCCAAGTTGAAGACCATAGGATCAGGAATGAAGGTACTATGCCGAGACAGCTGAAAAGAGGAAGGGTGTTTAAAGACAGCAAGAAGGGAAAAACACTGAAAAAGCTGGCTGTTTTAAACAAAAACAGAAGTTTAATTAAAGCGGGGGTGGAGAAACATTGAGAGGAAAATGACAGCTTTAAATAACAGCAGATGTTTGAGTAAAGCAGGGATGGAGTAATACTGTTCACTGTGTACTTCACACAGTTGGGAGTATAGCTGTTGTCCAATCTATTGTTGTGTTGGGAGTTTTTCTAAGGAAATGTAGTGGTGGTGGGGGAGGTAAGTTGATTGTAGCATCAATTTGCAGGGAGGGGTGATTAGCTGTTTTCCCATCCATGGGAGGATCTGGGGGTTCGTGTGTGTGTGTGTGTGTGTGTGTGTGTGTGTGTGTCAGGAATACTGCTGGTATAAACACTTAAATGGGATTTTGTTGTTGATGTTCAAAATGCTCAAGGCGGCATACATGTTCTCCCCTCCCCCTTTTCCATTTTATCCTCACAACAAGCCTGTGAGTAGGTTAGGTTAAGGGACAATGACCCAGCCACATGAGTTTCATGGCTGAGTAGGGATTTCAAATCTCTTTTGCTCAAAAGGGAAAAATAAGGGAGACAGTACTTATTATGAGGTACTAATAAATAACCACAACAAATCATAGATTCATAGATTCATGAAAGGGCACCAAGGGTCATCTAGTCCAACCCCCTGCAATGCAGGAATCTCAGCTAAAGCATCCATGGCAGATGACCATCCAACCATACATCCAAATGACCATCCAAACCACTGCATGATTTTTAACTAATTAAAATTTGAATTTACCCAAGCATGATCATCTGAGCAAAACTGTTGTAAATCTTAAATCACTTTTAATCCCCTCCATCTGAAACACCACGCCTGGTCTTGCACTGAATGTAGTATTTCCAGCTTAAGTTCAACAGCTGAAAGACCTACAGTAACGTGACTCATTTGCAACTCATGAAAGTTGTTATTTGTATGGTTTAGGGTTGGCATTGGAGGACAGCAGGGCTCTTGTGCCCTTAACAGCTATGTGGCAGCCTGCAGGCAGGTATTAAACAGATGCTACATGCACACCATGCAACCTATTTCCACCCTCAAACTGTAGTTTATCCCTCACAGAGTTACAATTCCAAGCAACCTTTAGCAAACTACATTGTCCAGAATTCTTGGGGGGGGATGTGCTTCAAATGTGCTTAAAGTAAGCCTTTTGTAGTATGGAACGACAATTATAGGGAAAGCTTCACCTGTTGAAACTCTCTATTGGATGTTTTATGACTTGTGTGCGATCCCTGATTTATTTCGGGGCACTCCACACACACGCACCCCAAATCTGCAAAAGAAGTTCCAAGTTTGCATGTGACATAAAGCGCATGCAAATAGCATCTCTTTCGGCGGTGCCGCAGAGCAGCCGGCCTGCCCACAGTACATGGGGCAGAAAAAATCCTGTTGGCACCCTTGGCTTGAAGCCGGCGAAGAACCGTTTTAAAGGCCCGCAGACTTCAACAGAAAGAGCGTGCAGTGGATTCTCTGCGAACTCCGGAGCGCGCAGACGCCGCAGCAAATAGCGGGACAGGCAAATAGCGGCTTGCGCGCGGGCTGCCGGAAACTCCTCCGACTGCAGACGGAGCCTCCCGCGCGAGGCGAGGACCGGGCCAACCTGCCTGGCGCCCGAGGGATCCTCCGGGGCGCGCCGGACTCCCACGTGCTGCTGGGCCTAGCGGCCGGCCTCGCGGCGCCCTTCCTCCGGCCTCCGCCCCCCCCCCCCGAGCCCGCTCCGGGGCGCCCCACTCACACTTGAGCCAGCGCGCTCCGGCGTGCGTGTCCTTGTCCTGGATGAGCCTCTTGTGCGCGTAGCGGCGGCAGATGTACCAGGCCATCCAGAGGATCTGCAGGAGCATGAGGGTGATGAGGTACGAGAAGACGGCGCTCTGCGGGAAGCCCTTGGCGTGCACGGCCCACGCGAACATCAGCAGCAGCCCCGCCAGGAAGAGGTGCAAGCCGTACTGGCTGCTCAGGATCTCCGCGTTCTTCTCCGGCGTTTTCCGCAGCCGAGACAAGCGGCCGCGGGCGCCACCGCCGCCGCCTTTGGTCCCCTCGGGCGAGGGCGGAGACCCCTCGGCCGCCCGCTCCAGCTCCCAGCCGTCCTCGGCGCGGGCGCTTTTCTTGGCGCCGCTCTTCTTGGCGCCCTTCGCGGGGGATCTGCCGAGGCTGCCCAACTGCCCTTCGACGGCCATGTCTGCCGGGCTGAGGCGGACGAACGAGGAGGAGGACGGGGTCGGGTCTCTGAGGGGAATGCCTTGCCACCTGTCAGGGCTCCCAGGCGTAGGAATGGCCGGCGGAGTTTCGCCAATTGCCTCGTCCTCGGCGGGCGGACCAGCTGCCTTTCGTGACCCGGCGCGCCCCTTCCGCTGGCCGGTACTGCTCTCGGTGGGCTGGAAGCGCCTGGAGAGACCCTCGGCTACTTTCCCTCAAGTCCACCGGCTCCGTTCCTCTCGAGCACGGCGGCGTCGAGCCTCAGCGGCCTCTTCACCTGAGTCCCCGCTCTCGCGACTGAGGAGCCTTTATGCCTCGGCGTCGCCGTCGGGCTCCGAAGGGGTCCTGATGTCACTGGGTGGGGCGGCCGACGCGGCCGGCTTTCGGGCTGGCGGCTCGAGCCCCGGGCACTTCCCCGCCTGCTTCTGCCCCCCTTGGCTTGGCGCGAGGCCGGATGAGAGCAGCGCCGCGGGGCATCCTGACCGTGAGTGACTAGCTGGACGGGAATCCGCGAGGAGGGCGACGCGTGCGGAGCCGAGGGCCGCTTCCGAAGGCAGAGACGGTAGCGACGCGCGCGCGGGAAACGAAGGGCATCTCCCGCCTCAGGAGCCTTTGCTTTGTGAAGGGTGGGAAACGCCCCCAGATGCCCAACTCGGGGGGAAGAAGCCGGTGTCTCTGTTACTGTGTGTTTGGGTGTATGGGGGGGGGCGCTGGGGCCCACATCGTGCTCCTTCTGGGGTAGTTTGTCCACCTTTGGTCCCTACCCTGCACTCAGCTCTCACCTGTGGCCCCTAGAACCTGTCAGCAGGCGACAGTAGCCACACGCCAGGAACGGCTTCGACTGGCCGGCTAAACCAGGTGAGGGGAGCCGGTGGGTGGGTCTCAAACTCTCATATGCGAAAACAGGCTCCAGCAGATTGAGTGGAGGAGACCCAGAGCGGGTTCAACGGTCAAGAAGGTGGTTTCTGCAGCTGCTGCAGGGGCAGTTGGGGCTCGCCAACCTGGCAAGGTAGCCCACCCAGGAGAAGAAAATCTTTGCTCCTAAACCTCCACTGCCTTGCAGGATATCTTCAGGAGGAGAAAAGGCTAAGGAGCAAACCTTACACAAATCCAGAGTGGAGTCCCTAGGACAGTTGGGTGGAGCCTTGCACGCCTCCTCCACATCAGCGAGGCCGAGAGGGGGGTCTTGTCATCTGGGCAGACCAGATGATCAGGACCGGTGCCACGGATTTTGGCGCCCTAGGCGAGGGGGCGGGCCACGTGACGTCATTGCGCATGACGTATGGTGCCCGGCCTCCTGCCCTGCCGGGCGCCCCGCGCCGCCGCGGTTTTCGCCGCTGGTTGGGGCGGCACCGGGTGGGCGGCGGGGGGCAGGCTGGCCAGCGCCCCCTCCATTTTGGCGCCCCGCCACCGCGGTTTTCGCCCCAAGCTGCTTGATCCGCCGCTGGTTGGGGCGGCACCAGGCAGGCGGCGGGGGGCAGGCTGGCCAGCGCCTCCTCCATTTTGGCGCCCTAGGCAACTGCCTAGTTCGCCTAAATGGACGCTCCGGCCCTGCAGATGATGATGACCAGATGACATTGGCCGGACTTGCATCCTGGAGAGGTGACTTCGGTGCTGCTAATGCAGCACTTCACCCCTGGAGACTACTCCACTGTCTTTCAAGACAGATGCCAACAATGTCTGTTCGCTGCAAGTGTCTACATTAGAGGTAGGTCAGAGCTAGGCACTATGGCTCGCTTCAGCGCCTCTTCACATTACAAGCACAATCTAGCCTGAACTAAGTTCTAAGAAAGAAACAGATATGCTGGGAGAGATTTCCATACTGTCCCCAACCAGTGAGCTTTCCACAAGTGCACAGACAAGCTCAAATATAGCACCATATAGAGGGCTATGCCAAATTCCAGTGTGAATATTACCAAGACACAACTAAATTAGAAGAAAGCACTCCTGGCCTTGCCATTGTCAGCTGCACATGCTGGAGCAGCATCCAGCATCCATTGTCAGCTGGTCATTCAGAAGCACTTCCAGGCTGTTGACCTGATTATGGAGCAAGGGTGCTAGTCCACTTCTCAACACTTAGGTTCTGTCTGGAATGCACCAGTTTGTTTGCCCACATCCAGCCTGATTTCTGCAGAACTTGCTTCCCTGGCATCAGACGGAAAGGTAAAATAGAGCTGGGTGCCCTGTACTCCAAATCTCTAGATAACCTCCACCAGCAGTTTCATGTAGATGGCAAATAACATAAAAGATGTGGCACAGTAGAGAAGGAATGCAGCAGCGGGGACGCAGCTCTAGTACTTTTTTCACAGCAGCAACAATTACATAATCTGCTGGAGTGCTGCTGTTTGCCAGCATTTTATGTTTGGGAGATTACAGGACAGGTTTGGCCCAGCCCACGATCCCTTCCTTTGTTAGATAGGCTAGGCTCAGACAGTGATTGACCCAAAGTCACCCAATCTCACCCAGAAATAACTAGAATATATCCACCACCATGCACTGCAACACCTTGCCCCAAAATGCTGCTTTGGGACACACAGCACTGATTCCAAAATTTATTGTGGAATCCAAATCAGAACAAATAATTGGAGTCTAGCAAACCAAAGAAAGCATCTAGGAGCAATTGTGTTAATTGCCGCAGCCATTCCTCCAGTCCACAGGCAAGCTAGGACCACTAGTCATGAAAACATAAAAGCTGACCCTGTCAAGTTGTGAGAAATTCTTTTGCTGCCTAAGGGTTTTCTTTAAATGAAAATTACTAGGCCTTCAACCCCTGCAGTGTTTTGGATTCCGTGTAAGCCTAAACTGAAGTGGGTAGTGATCAAGTCACGAAAAAGGAATAATTCCAACTCTCCCACCCACAGATCACCTTCCTCTTGTTCAGAACAAAGCACTAACTTGTGGGTATGATCAGCCGAGTACAGGACCAAATACCAGTGAAGAACACAGTTGACATGGAGGCCATGGCATCATAACCTTGGCCTAAGTACTGAATTCCCCAAAACAATAAGCCTGGGGGGCAACACCACTGAAAACATCTGAGTCATACCACCAGGGGAGACTGTTAGACAATAAGTTGTATGGTACAACAACAGGATCTTAACACCACTCAAAATTAGAGGATTCAGGCAGTGTACCTAGAAAGAGAAGCAGCACCTGAGACTCCCCACTCACCCCTTGTCTATAGCCATTGTATTTTTTGACCTGACATTCAGCAGTGCTTGCTCAGTATTGGAGATTGGGTAACTGGGATGTAAGTATAAGTACTACTATTGTTATTATTAAATGTTATATTCCACCCTTCCTTCCAAAGGAGCCCAAGGTGGCAAAGACATTAATGATAATGGTGATAATACAATATTTTTAAAATAAAAATATTATAAAAAGCAGACAAAGCATTCTAAGATTATTTAAAACATTCTTTAAAAAGTTTACTATCTGCCCAATTTATTTATTATTCAAATTATTTATTATATTTACTTGCTTAATACTTAAAATTGATCTTGGAGCTACTTCAATTTTTTTTAAAAAGCAATACCAAATTTAAAATACATCAGATAAAAAAAAAACCTATTAACTAAAACTCCTCATACCCACCCTACTAAAAGGTGGGTAGCAATTAACAACAAAATACCTAAGTGAATAGGAATGTCTCCATCTCTCTATGGAGATGCCTGATCGTGTGTGTCCCCCACCACATACACACCCCTCCTTTGGCGGGGACATACAAATAAGGGCCTCAGATGAAAACTCCTTATAGTATCTATTTCTAATTTGTACTCTTTTAAGTTTTACTGGTTCTAATTTTTTTAATCAAATTGTACTGTGTATTTGTTCTAGTTCTGTTGTTCTTATGAGCTTAAAGCTGAAATAAAGTGATTGATGGCCTCAGATGAAAAACACAGGTCCAGGTAGGTTCATGTGAGGAAAACCAGTCCCTAAGGAAGCTAGTGATTAGGCAAGACGGAAATACATCTGTATGACCCAAAAATCTCACTCTATTGTATATAACTAAAGTATCTCAGCTGAGGACAGAAAATACAAACTTTCTTGCCCTCCTGCCCACCATTTTGCACACTTTCCTGGACATAAGGGGGATTTCTAGAGCCAAGAGAATAGGGGAATCCTTGAAAGTGAGGCTGGAGCTCCTCAGTAATGACTGAGAAGGGAAATATCTAAAGGCAAACAGCATCTTTATGACAGTTCTGATGCTTTTATGCTGCTGTTGTATTTGCATATAAATACCGTAAATTGTTCTGCAGCTAGAAAACACAATAAATTGAGTTATTTGGAGGTATGCACCTAAAATTATATTATCTGATTTCCTTTATTTAAACATTCAGTGAAGTTACAAACCATCTACCATAGGCATAACCAATCAATTGAAGTTCAAATATCATACAAGTTTTCAAGGAGGGGGATGCAAAATACATTATACAGTAATGCTAATTTTTAAAGCAAGGTCTTTCAGACTGATTGAATTCCTACTTAATGAAGAGATGTGTGACTTCTGAGGTGAATATGGATTTACCAAAGTATCTTGTAAGTATGTGGGAAGGATAACACAGATAAAATGCTTATTCATTTGAGACATCACATTATGTCCTCCCCAATCCAGGAAACAACTGAACAAGAATGACTACTTCATTAAGGAACTAGAGGAAAAATTCTGAAATATACATACGTGATCCATACATTCCCCCCTTTGGCTTAATAATTACCATAGTTTGACATTTGTGAAACACCATTTTTGAAAAATATGATGCAGTCTTCCAGTAAGGAAGCTTTCTGCCGTAGTGCTTATTTTTGTGCAATAAAGCTGTAGGATGTATCATAAGCAGTCAGGTGCAACACTTCCTGTTTGCCCAGAGTGGACACGCAGGGGGGTGTTACTCCACAGCCAGGATGACTTCCTGTCACACCTGGTCTGTAGCTTCCTCCCTCTGCATGTGACCAGGTAGGTGGGCTGGTCACGTGGCCATCTTCCTCTTGACGCCATGCTCTCTTGATACTGATGTATTTTGCTGTCTTCTGGCTCTCAGCCACCAGGACATGGGCTCATTCCCTCTTCTGTAACTCTAAGCTAAAGCCTGCCTTCAGGATCCAACTGTGAACTGAATGTGAGTAAACTTCTTATTACTTTTAAAAGAAGCTTCTTGTGTCTTTATTCTTTTTAGGAGGGATAAAAGGGGACTTGCCAGGAACAGAACCCAATCTGGACTAAACCAGATTGGATTGCTTTAGTAAAGAGATTCAAACGAATCTACCAACTAGTTTCCTGCTTTATATTGGGGAATGCACTCTGCTGCTGACTCACAAGCATAAGTTAGGAAGCATACTATTAAATCAATATATCCTCTCCTAGTATATTCTACAACATTCCCACAAAAGCATCTATTTTAAGGGTGTCTGTTCTATCCTATCCACATTGCTCATCCGTTTAAAGCAACTGAACCTAAAGCAGCAAACCACTGCCTGCTACCTCCCCTCATCTTGCCAACTCTGTCAGGAATCAGTCTACACCTGTATCCAATCACAGCACACTACCAGCAACTCAGATAATAGCAGCATGGGACTATATTTTTCTGGCCTCTTGTGCACACTTTGGTGACAGGGTCTATGAAGAACGGGCATATTGCACAAAGAGCAGTCCTCACCCCCAAACACTCCAAGTACTTTGCCTCAGCATTCCAGATGCAAGCACTCAACAGCAATGCCCGTTTCATGCCTACAGCTGGGGATCAAAGGACAAAAGGTAAAGGTAAAGTGTGGGAATGTTCAGGGATGCAGGAGAGGATATAGATCCTTTCCAACTTGTGTTAACAAGTTCTGCAATTTAGCAGAGTAACATTCCCCTTTTTAAACTTTCACAGCGGATGCGTTTGGTCAGGCTCGCTAAAGCCTCTAAAATACATTTTCCTTTTGGTAATTCCCCATTTAGTCCCTCATAAAAAAATAGACACAACACAGTCTTCTATAAAAGTATAAAAAGAGCTTACTCACACATTCTGTTCACAATTGGATCCCAGAAGGCAGACTTTAAGTTACAAAAGTAATATACACGTGGAAACTATTCCATAAGGAGACAGCCCGTTTGTCCTCTCTTGGCTGGAAGGGGTGAGCTCCTGTTGCTCGGTCCCAGCTCCTGCCATCGCAGTTCGAAAGCACGCCAAAAAGTGCAAGTAGATAAATAGGTACCACTCCGGCGGGAAGGTAAACAGTGTTTCTGTGCGCTCTGGCTTCCATCACAGTGTTCCGTTGCGCCAGAATCGGTTTAGTCATGCTGGCCACATGACCCGGAAAGCTGTCTGTGGACAAACGCCGGCTCCCTTGGCCTGAAAAGCAAGATGAACATCGCAACCCCATAGTCGCCTTTGACTGGACTTAACCATCCAGGGGTCATTTACCTTACCTTATTTCCCCCTTGATATGTACCCCCTCCGTTACATACATCCCATGATCATGCTGATTAGCTCTAGCTCCACCAGGGGCTGTTTGACTAATATTCATAGCCTATTTAAGCATGTGCAATAGTTTTCTAAGTATACTTCTCCACTTTCCCTCGTGGTTTTGAGTCACCCACAAACCTTCCTAGTACGTTATAAGACATTATATTTCGGCTACTCTCAGCGATTTCTTACTTGACTTATTGCCACGGGTTTCCTCTTTCTTTGCAATGAAAGCAGTTACAACAGCAAGGCCTGGTCGTTTCTGCTAAGCTTTTCTTACCTGTTTATCCCACAACTGTAAACCGCCCTGTGATCCTCAGATGAAGGGCACTATATAAATTCAATAAAATAATAATAATAGTCTACAGTAGTAACCAGTGTGATTCCAGCTGTTCCTCTACAGACATGCTAACCTTTGCGCTGCAGTAGATTGCATGAGAACAATGGTTGCTCCACTGTCTGTAATGGAACCTTCCAAGTCAAAGGAACCCAGGTGGGGCCTAGAGGTTTGTAACCCTGTCTATATTATTGTTTCAGAACTCACTATATCTCTGCCACTGATTAACACTTTCACTTTAATAGAACTTCAGTTATGTAACTGTAACTGGGTGTTAGTCGAAAACAATTCATTGCACGCATGCCTTGCTAATTAATGCTGTCTCTGAGTGGAAGGGCAATCTGTATCATCAGATCACAAATGGTGGGCCTTTGCCTGTAGTCTCATTCAGAGAGCTCTGTGGTGGTAGTGGTGAATATTCATTTTATATCCTGTCCTTCATGTCAAAGTAGCCCAGGGTGGCAAACACACCAATAATTAAACTTTAAAAAAAAAAAAAAAAAGTTTAAAACATTATCTCAACCAGTGAGGTTGGAAGGCCATCTGTCATGGATGTTTTAGCTGAGATTCCTTGCAGGGGGTGAACCTTGGGTCCCTTGCAGCTCTATAATTCTATGATCTCAGGGTTGCCAGGAAGACTGTCTTTCAACCATAATTAAACAAAAACAGACCTCCTCCCAAGACTTATCTGGGTGGATCTGCTGTCAATACTATCCATTTTTTCCTTTTGGTGTTCTCAGTTAAAATGATTATTAGACACTCATGTGTAAGTTGCATGAAGGTGTTTTGCATCTGGGTGCAGGGATTCCTGTGTGTGAGTGTGTGTGTGTGTGTGTGTGTGTGTGTGTGTGTGTGTGTGTTCGAAATCTTTATTGATTGGTTATTCATTATTACATTCTTCTTTTATATACATTGTATGTTCATATTTTGTACCGCAAAGCTGTATGATTGCTGTTAAATACCGTACATTCTGTAAATCTTGTACATTATTCCTCTTCTCATGTCTAACTACATGCGAATACAGGTTCCCCCTAAACCCTTCAGGGGGGTCGTGAAGCCTGACGAACCCCCTATCCACCTCGGAAAGTGCGCGTTTTGAGGAGCACCCTAAACGCACGACTGGAGGCGAGCTGCGGGAAACCGGAAGTCAGGTGCAGGGATTCCTAGAGGCATTCAGTTGCAGGATTCTTCCCACCTGCATTACAGTAACTCATTGAGGGATCCCCCAGATGACCTGGTTACCAAGCATTCATCCTGATTTTCTTGCACAAAGCTCACCTGAAGGTTAGATTTATACCCAGTCTTCATTGAACATTTGTGATGTTTGTGCACTTATACAACTAGAATTCATCCTGATTTGCATGCAGGGTGTTCATAGTAAGCCTGTGTCTGGTGGGCTATCCATTCTCTGTGTAGCGACGTGACAGGATGGAGGGATTTCCCCCTTTGCCATGTGTGGACTGTCTGCCCCTACAGAGTTAACATGGTGCTGGTATCAGGATACGTCTGTGACCACTGTGTGCCAAAGGTGCTGCCAGGTGAGGTAACAACTGTCTCTAAATTTTGTTTTGCTTTGATTTTCTTCTCCACATTGATTTTGGGAGGATCCCAACTAAGTTAAAACAAAACAATACCTGTGTGTATGTAAGTGACCACCAGTGGGATTACAGAAACACGCTGTTCAACAAATAAAGGAACAGGTGGGGCTTTTTCTTTGTGAAGGATGATTGAGTCTAACATACCATGAGAAGGTATTCATCAATGCCAATTGGCAACTGAAACTCAGCTAAGTCTTTTGTTCAGTGTGCAACAACACAAACCCAACTTTGGCTTTAAGTCATATGGTTCAGTTTATGTGATTAAAACAACCCCCCCCCCCCGAAACTAACCACCTCTGAAATATATTTGAGGCATCAACTTACTTCTTCATGGAACCTATAATCCAGATTATCACAAAGTACATTCTTCTCTTATTCAGTCTAATCTCTGAAGGATTCTGCCTCAGTGGTTAAAAAGGTCAAAACAGCATTATAATTAAACAATTACACAATATGTGAAAGCTAGGTTCTGTGAAAAGCATGTTTCACTCCATGTATCACATTTCTTTAACCATATAATTTCCTTTCACAAGCACTGAACATGGGTCATGGGTCGGCAACCTAAGGCCTGTGGGTCGGATCCAGCCCAATCACCTTCTCAATCCGGCCACAGACGGTTCAGGAATCTGCGTGTTTTTACATGAGTAGAATGTGTCCTTTTATTTAAAATGCATCTCTGGGTTATTTGTGGGGCATAGGAATTCGTTCATTCCCCCCCCCCCAAAAAAAAATATAGTCCGGCCCACCACATGGTCTGAGGGACGGTGGACTGGCCCACGGCTAAAAAAGGTTGCTGGCTTCTGGACTAGATAAGCTTTAGTCTGATCCAATAGGGCACTTGCTCTATTATTCGTAGTAAGCCACTGTGGTTTTATTACAATCAAGCAGTACATAAATTCTGTTGAATAAATAACATTATGACACCGAACAGCTACAGCTACATTAACAATGTGAAGATGTCAGTTCATACAAGATGTGCCTCTATAAGATTTGAGCCTGAGGCTTCCTGAGCTGGGTGCTGGAGGCAGCAGTTTCACCCCGGTACCTCATGGGGCCGGGGCTGATGCTCCTTCCTTTTCATCATCGTGATGTAGCACTATATCACAATGTTGAAAACCTGATATTGCCCAGCCCTAATGTTCAGCGAAGGGACCCAGGTGGCGCTGTGGTCTAAACCACTGAGCCTAGGGCTTGCTGATCAGAAGGTCGGCGGTTCGAATCCCTGCAACAGAGTGAGCTCCCGTTGCTCGGTCACAGCTCCTGCCAACCTAGCAGTTCGAAAGCACGTCAAAGTGCAAGTAGATAAATAGGAACCACTCTGGCGGGAAGGTAAACGGCGTTTCCGTGCACTGCTCTGGTTTGCCAGAAGCGGCTTTGTCATGCTGGCCACATGACCCGGAAGCTGTATGCCGGCTCTCGGCCAATAAAGCGAGATGAGCGCCGCAACCCCAGAGTCGGACATGACTGGACCTAATGATCAGGGGTCCCTTTACCTTTACCTAATGTTCAGCGAGAGACGCGGGTGGCGCTGTGGTCTAAACCACTGAGCCTAGGGCTTGCCAATCAGAAGGTCTGGGTTCGAATCCCTGTGACGGGGTGAGCTCCCGTTGCTCAGTCCCAGCTCCTGCCTACCTAGCAGTTCGAAAGCACGTCAAAGTGCAAGTAGATCAATAGGTACCGCTCCGGCGGGAAGGTAAACGGCGTTTCCGTGCGCTGCTCTGGTTCGCCAGAAGCGGCTTAGTCATGCTAGCCACATGACCCGGAAGCTGTCTGGGGACAAACGCCGGCTTCCTCGGCCTATAGAGCGAGATGAGCGCCGCAACCCCAGAGTTGTCCACGACTGGACCCAATGGTCAGGGGTACCTTTACCTTTACTGTTCAGTGAGGGTTGGGGGAGCAGGGCAGCAAGGGGAGAGTGAAGGGTTAGTAGACCGGGAGCAAGGAGTTTACCTACCTTGAACAACACTAGCTCAGTCTCGTAGCTGTCAAGAGGCTCACTGCACCTCTTCTCTGAAAACTTCTAATGGACTTATTGGGCAGTTCAGTGTCGCAGTTTCAAGAGCTTGTGGGAGTTATACCAGCAGAGTATACTACTGAACCAGTCTCCCAACTATTCTGTACAGTAAACTGTACTTGAGTGCTCATTTTATCTACAGTAATAAAGTGCAAGTGTCTCTGCGTCCAGTCCCTGTGTCCTACTGCGCATGTGCCCCACAGACACAGGGATTGGAGCGCAGAGACTTCGGGCGGCCGGGCTGTTGAAGCGGCGGGTGCGCGCTCGCATGGACTTACTTCTAAGTGGCAGCGGCCGTTACAAGTAGCGGCTGAGTTGGCCTGCCGGGGCCTGGCTGGTGCCAGTGCCGCCGCTGCCACCACGATGCGCCTCCTGCGCTGCCTGCTGAAGGGCCATTCGGCGCTGGCCGGGGCGCCCAAGTACATCGAGCACTTCAGCAAGTTCTTGCCGTCCCCGCTTTCCATGATGTTCTAGCGCCCGTTAATTTAACGGGCTGAAAGTCTACTAGTCTTTAATAAATACATTAGTACTGTAAGACTTTAACAAGGTTAAATGTGCTGCGACTTCAGGAAAATAGATAGGAATTTCTCCTAGACATGTTAACTTGCAAGTCCTCGCTGAAATCAGCATGCACTTTGTTTAGGTCAGGCAACAAATGGACTTGCACCCAACTTCTTCATTTTAACAGTGTTTCAAATGTGCCTGTCTACAAGATGGGTACTGGAAAAGAATTACAGAACCACTCTGCATATAAACCACTGCTTAAATCAGTGTTTCTCAACCTTTTCGGGGCAACGGCACACCTGTCTCATGAAAAAAATCTTGCGGCACACCACCACCAGAAAATGTCAAAAAATCACAAGGAGACGCTGTGCACCCACAAAATGGCGGCGGCAACGTCGCCATGGCAACGGAAATCACGGAGCTATGCGCCCAAAGTAAAACGGCCCAGGGAAGCCTAAACGGCTCGCCACAGCAGCAGCCCCCCAGCCCCAACCGGCAGCGCCAGGAAGACACAACCGCCCGGGGATCCCTGCCGCCCTCGCGCTCCCTCGCGCAGCAACCTCCAACCTCCCGACCCGCGCCCATCAGCGCCCCCCAGCCCCCCCACGCCACCTCTCTCCGGCTCCCACCAGAGTGGATGCCGAGCTCTCCGAGGCGCCGCTCCCCGTCGCCGAGGTCGAGGCTGAGCGGGGGGAAACCGAGCAGCAGGCGCTGGGCCTGGACGGGGACCCTGGTGAGGGCAGCGATTGCGGCCCGGAGCTCGCGCAGGCGGGAGTGCGTCGTGAGTCCGGGCAGCAGACAGGAGCCGCTCCGGGCTCCACAGCGCCGCCGCAACATCTCCCCGCCTGAAGTTCCTGAGCTGTTCCGGCGGCGGCCGCCGGGCTTCAGCGCCCCCCAACAGCAAAATGGCGGCGGCTACCGGCAGCCCCCGCGTCTCCCTCCTCCGACTTCCCATTGGTCCCTGGCAACCAATCAGATTCGGTGGCGAGCTCCCAGCCTGCGCATGCGCGGCAGAGCCCGGCAGCCTCTCCGCGGTGCCTCCTCTCGGCGGTGGCCCTCTGCGCTCCCTTTCCCCCACTGGAGCCGCCGCCACGCGCCTGCGGCGTGGGTCCCCAATGGTTTTCCCCGCGGCACACCAGCCGACGTCTCGCGGCACAGTAGTGTGCCGCGGAACACCGGTTGAGAAACGCTGGCTTAAATAATGGCTTTCCAGTGTTGCTCAAGAGTTCATCACTAATGCTTAGTCCTTCAACTTGCTTTAAACACAGGGATGGAGAACCTTTTCCAGCCTTTGCAGGGCAACATTCCAGTCTGTGCGATCTTCTGAGAGCCACATGACAGTGGCTGGCACGGTTAGGCATTATGTTGAGTTCAAAGACACATTCCAGCCAGGCAAAAACCTTGGAAGTGCAGAATGGGGCCAGTGCAGAGTATCACCCAGGGAGAGCCCCAAGGGCCAGATACGGAAGCCAGCAGGGCCACATCTGGACCCTGGGCTGTAAGTTCTCTTACTTCTGCTTTAACAGATTAGCCAACAAGCAACCTCATGAGCTAAGCAGTCTTTTTGCTTTTCCTCTCTAAATCCAGATGTAGCTCTTCTTTAATAACGTGCCCTGAAGTTTACACTTAACCTTCTTCATACTGAACAGTCATATCATCTATTTCAAATATGTATAATTGTGAGGGGCCTGGTTGTTGTTGTTTTTTAAAAAAGTGATAACAGCTTTGCAAGTCAACTACTTTTAGCCACAACAGCAATACATTACTGTATAATACTAAATTTAAATGAATTTCACTCAAATGTCAAATTTACACTAGCCAAAGTCTTACATAACTTAAGATTTTATAAACCCTGTTTTATGTAACCCCTTCATGGATTTCTTGATTAAATACTAATTTTAACCTTTGTATGTTTAAAAGCAGGGTTGTGATTTTTTTCTTGATTTTACTGTTTTATCTTTTGCAAACCGCTTTGGATTTGGTTTTTTTTTGCAATCAAGCAGTGTATAAATTTTATGAAACAAACAAATAAAAACCTTGCTAAAGATAAACCTAATTTTACTTTAACCAATAGGCCTCCAGATAGAATGTTATCAAACGATGAAACATATTATATTGTTAAATAATACCATACCACTGCATAGTAAAAACTCTGTTTCCAGCTGGCCCTACTGCAGTTGCCATGTTTGGAGGAATCCCATAGGGCTTATCAGATCCTTATGTTCCCCTATCTGCTTCTTCCTTGGCACATGTGCAGACAGCTTGCCAGGCCATCACAGGAAATGGGAAGCACCTCTCAATCAAGGAACGTGAACTGGGAGGGCTGGAGGAGAAGCACACACCTGTTTTGCATTCTCTACGGCCTAGGATACAGAGTGCCCATGCACACATGCTCCAAGGGAAAATGGAAACAAAGCTGTACTGTGGTCTACACGATACCTCTGCACAAGGCTGTAGCACAAAAAGCAGAACACGTTTGTCACATGGTTAATAATCATCATCATCATCATCATAATTTATTATTTATATCCCGCCCATCTGGCTGGGTTTCCCCAGCCATTGTGGGCGGCTTCCAACAAAATATTAAAATACAATAGCCTGTTAAACATTAAAAGCTTCCCTAAACAGAGCTGCCTTCAGATGTCTTCTAAAAGTCTGGTAGTTGTTTTTCTCTTTGACATCTGGTGGGAGGGCGTTCCACAGGGCGGGTGGTTAAGTATATTATAGTTTTGATTTATTTATGTTTTTATATATTATTTAAAAATTCAAACAACTAATCATTCAGCAATTTGGAGATTTATTATTTTCATTGCTCTCAAAGGTATCATGAACGTAACTATTTTTTAAAAGGGTGAAATGTGTCCCTATTATTAACTTCTTAATCTGAAGAAGTGTGCATGCACACGAAAGCTCATACCAAGAACAAACTTAGTTGGTCTCTAAAGTGCTACTGGAAGGAATTTTTTTATTTTGTTTCTTAAACATAATCAATTATGATTTCCTGTGATACACTTTAATATAGGTTAAGTCAATAGCTATGCCAGCACAATAGCAAAACTGTGATTTTCTGTTAGCATTTCAATGACTCATATCCCCAGTGTTTAAGATCATAGTTCAAAGCAAAAGTGTCCCTATTAAACACAAAACAAGTTTAACAATTCAAGTGAATCTCCCTTTTAAACACAAGTTGCTTGAGATCGGCTTGCAGGTCTTCATCCCAGGAGCCCAGTGTATCCAAGTACGTATGCCGGCAGGTCCACCATTTACTTTTCTACAGTGAAAAATAGAAAAATTTATACATTTAAACCAAGCTGTATCTTTACACATAACAAGTATCTCACACTCATTGTAAAACTAATTAATTTTCTAACTCTGCAGAGTCTAGAAATCTAAAATTTAAGAAAAATGAAATAAGCACAAAAACACTCAGTAGTCATAAAAAGACAATTAAAGCTCTTTATAATACAAAAGCTGTTACTACTTATGATGGGCCAACTTAGACAGGGGTGGTATGCAATCTTAGACATACTCAGAGTGGAACCATCAAAATCAATGGACAGGTAATTTAAGTCCATTGATTTCAATAGGCTTACTCAAGAGTGTGAGTTGGATATCACCTAATGTTCCACCCTGCCTTGCAAAAAACAGCACATTTCTGTTTTGTCTTTTTCCATCAAGGTTGACTGTATTTTATACAAGGTTTACTGGCAAACCTTCTTGCAGTTTTACTAGTAAACATCTAGCAACCCATTTATTGAACACACACCCTTTCCCCATTTAGAACATGTAAAATAGGGATGAGGAACCTGTGACCTTCCGGTGTTGTTGGACTAACCACTGGTCCTGATGGCTGGGGATGGTGAAAGCTGGAGTCCAACAACATGTGCAGGGTCACATGTTTCCCATGCCTTAACTGAAACACAGAAACACATTATTACAACATTCACTATATAAAAGAAAGACATATTTTTAATTAAAAAAACTAAAATAAAAGTTTTGATAATTAAGTTATTCAAATATATCACCCAGTATGGCTGTCTCATAACTGCAGAGCCATTGCCACAAACGAGCTGTAGCTCAGTGGCAGAACACATAACTTCCATACAAAAGGTCCTAAATTAAATCCTTGGATCTCTAGGCAGGGCTGGAATAATTTCTTAAATGCTCGGGTTGATTTTTATGTCATCCCATCTGACAGTCTAGTCCTGCAGGCAATCAAATCTTCTCACATTCAGCTACAACTTCAGAGTCGTTGTTAAGAATGAAAATACTTCAGAAAGCAAATACAGTGGAACCTCGGTTTTCAAACGTAATCCGTTCCGGAAGTCCATTCAACTTCTGAAACGTTCATAAACCGAGAATCAAAGGGCTGTTGGCAAAGTGAATGGAGAAATTTGAGAAACGCGCCTCGGAAGCCATTCAACTTCTGAGGCGCATTCAAAAACGGAAGCATTCACTTCCAGGTTTTCGGCGTTCGGCTTCCGAAAAGTTTGGTGGCCGAGATGTTCGAAAACCAAGGTTCCACTGTACATCACATAACTCAAAAGAGGCATGCTTAAATATGTATATCATTACAATGCCTTACCATAAAATATTTAGCCCAGGAGTGACACAAGCATCACAATACCCATGAACTGGACAAAGAGCACCACAGGTGTGAGGAAAGACCATATGGGCCATAAAGAAATGTTAAAACTGGGAAAAGAAAGAGAGAGAAACATGTAGCATATGTTGCAGGCAGTAGAGCATATTACAGTACAGGCAATCTGAGAACCAACCAAATCCCAAAGTGAGACAGGTTTCACAGTATAATTGAACTGAGAGACCATGAGAACATTCCTTTACACATAGTCTCCAGAAGAAGAGGTGTACAATGTGCAGAAGATATCCGCATATATTTGAAACTTATGTCGCAGTGTCCAGAGTCTTCAAGGCAAAGTTTTGTTATGGCACGTAGGACCCTGGCACCCCCAGGAGTGGACTGGCCACCTCCCCCATGGCTTGGGCAGGGAGAGCCCGTCTACCTGCTTCCATGAGCAGAAGTGGACCATTGTTTCCTGCGTAACTGAAGCAATTTTCAGCCAGCCACACAAGACAGACAGGCAGCCACTGCATTTTTTCAGAAGAACAAATAAGTGTGTGGTCTGCTATTACGGTACTCCTATCTGGGGTCCATATGTAACACTTTCCCCTCATCATTTAACACACAGACTTTTTAGAAGCAATGCAAGCTTCTAAAACTAGTATCTCTTACCAACAAACTTACCAAACTGCTGCCGCAATAAAACTAGCAGTCGTTATAGGTATCAGTGCAGGGTAGGTGGCATCATAGTCCTCGATTCCATGATACCACTCAAGATATATTATGCAATAAAAGGCCACAGACAAACTGATAATCAATAAGCAAATGCCGAGTATAAACCACCAGCTGCAAGAGAAAGAAAATATGTGCTTTAATAATGTTAAAAACAAAAATACATTGAATTTAACATTGCCTCAGATCAGATTATGCTCCAAGCCAGGCCTCTCTTAAGATGCAGGAAGCAACATACCTTATCTGCCTTCTGCTATTGCATCCAAATTTTGCAGTACTCCAACTTCTAACTGGCTCCCTATTGAGAAGAGGTCCTCACTTTCTGTGTGTGGAATTCTTAGACACAGGGCTTCTTTAATCAACAAAGTTGGCAGGCAGCACTGATTGCTCAGTCATTGTAGGACAGGAGAGAAAGCAGAACAGGAGATGGGAAGGAAGGCTAGCTAGGGAATGGAAATTCTTATTAGGTTATCTGACTACTTTTTGCTAAGACACACTTGTCTGCTCATGCAGAACTAAAAGCAATGCTGGGATTTGTCCTGACAGAGTGTAGGGGAGCCCTAAACAGAAAATGGCAAGTTTCAATCACAAACCCTTTGAAGTAAGCAAAGGGTGCCAGATGCAGAGAAGCTCTCCTAAAATATAAACTCCACCCGTGTTAGATGTTAGGACACATTTCTACATAAAACAGTGCTGGCTTCAGCTGGGTGTCTTACTGTATAAATAGAAAGGTATATGGGATGGGGGTTGAAGCATAGAGGGTATCTGATCTGAGAAAGCTGCACCAAAATTACTCCATATTTCTTTTATCAGATCAGAATAGAAGAAGACAATGAGGAACTGCCATTTTCACTCGCTGCCGTTCTCAGCAACTAAGATGGATCCCTCCTCCCCCTCACACAGATGTTTCAAGTGTTTTAAATTATATTTCTTACTGTTATGTTATACTGATTAATCTACAATGAAGTTTAGGGAGAATCCAACTGAGTTTGTACTGTAAATACCTTTGTGTAACTTCTACTTGTAAACCCTCCACCCAAAAAACCCACAACCTCTTCTCCTTACCTTTCTTGCTGAATAATCTCTTTAACAATTTTAAAAAATTCAATGTAGTATGTAGTAGCTATTGATGCCAATATCCAGAATGCAGAGTGAATGTTAAGTCTGGGAAGCGGCTTCTCCTTCTTCTCTATGCTGGTAGTTTCAACTGTAAATAAAACCACCATTATTTTGCATACGTCATTAAACGAGGCACCATCTTACACAAGAAAAACATGCACACCAGGTTTCTAAATCATTCTTTGTTGCACTGCAAATGACTATCACCTCATCCCAGTGGGCCCTGAAATCTACATGACTTGTCAATGCTCTGCTCATCTTAATCATAGGCATTTGGCAGCAGGGTGTTCTGTTTATTCTGGTGCAGGCAAAGCAGGATGTGCACTCAGCAGAATAACCTACATGGCTTGGGGACAAAAGGGGTAGTGGGTACCTCTAAGACATGTGGCAGAGGGACCTACCTGTGGAAAGGAAGGCGCAAAAAGGTAGGGGTTGAGTAACTCCTTCCTCCTTTCCCACACCCTTGCAGCCATTAGTTTATCACAAGTTTCCACTTGTCATAACATATTGTTGACAATATACTTTGCTGGCTGCCTGAAATACAGCAGAAACTACTACCGGTATATGACAAGAGGTTAAGCCACATATTTTCAGTGTAATAAATAAATCCGTAAGTATGTGGATGGCTTTGAACGTTCAGTAACCTCTAAGGTCTAAGGGGTTAACTGTAGTTTGGGGTACTCCTGGATCCAACAGGAGGCTCAGGAGGCTTTTGTGGCCAGGAGTACCGTCCAAAATGCAGCGGCCAGATTGCTGGCTAGGGGTTCCATTTAGAACTCATATAACTCCTCTTTTAAAACAGCTGCATTAGTTGCCGGTAAGTTTCCAGGCTCAATTCAAGGGATTTAGTTTTAAATCCCTAAGTGACGTTTCCAAGCACAATTCAAAGTGTTGGTGCTGACCTTTGAAGCCCTAAACGGCCTCGGTGCAATATACCTGAAGGAGCGTCTCCACCCCCATCGTTCTGCCCGGACACTGAGGTCCAGTGCCGAGGGCCTTCTGGCGGTTCCCTCGCTGCGAGAAGCCAAGTTACAAGGAACCAGGCAGAGGGCCTTCTCGGTAGTGGCACCCTCCCACCAGATGTCAAAGAGAAAAACAACTACCAGACTTTTAGAAGACATCTGAAGGCAGCCCTGTTTAGGGAGGCTTTTAATGTTTAATAGATTATTGCATTTTAATGTTCTGTTGGAAGCCGCCCAGAGTGGCTGGGGAAACCCAGCCAGATGGGCAGGGTGTAACGAACCAGCCCTTCTGGCTGATAGAATGTTGAGTTTTCCCCAGCGTTTAATGTGTTAGACTATAGAACCTGTTAAATGGCAGTTCACTCCGAGGAGGCGGAACCTCCTGAGGTTTAAAAGGGGGGAACGGCCCTTGGTCAGGGGGAGTTGATGGGGAGTTGAGAGAGAGATAGAGAGGATCTGGAGAGGGAGGAGATAGAGTAGACTGAGGGAGGTTTATGGATAGGAATTTTGAAGCTTAAGAAACTGACTAAGATCTATGCTGTAAAGAAACCAAGTTCTACATATAATAAATACTGAAACCATTATGCTTGTTACACAATAAAAACTTGTTCTCATTTAAGCCATTGAAGTATCGTCATCTATGAAGTCCAGCGTGTTATATCGAGGCTCAATATAGTGAACTCAAGGAGGGGACAAAACTGGAGATAGTTTGTGTCTTGGAGTTTCATTAAGGAGGGGCTAAGAGGGTGGAAACCTTGAATGCCACTGAGTTGCTAGCAGAGGCTAGCCAGCTGATACATTAAGGGGGTTTCATAGTAAAAGGAACCCAGGGCTGTAGGCTAAGGGGTTTTCATCGGGGTAGCCTGGAGCAGGGGGTATAACTGGTCACGCCAGCTGGACGGGAGCACTCTTGTTACAGGGATCTACAGAGTTTTGAGGGAGGTCGGTCCTAAGTCGAACCTCGGAGGGCAGGGTGTGAGGGGTTTAAGTTATAACCGGTGCACCTGCATTAACAACAAATATTTGTAACGGAGTGGCTCACAGTGTTGAAGGGAGGTTCGCAACACGGGGTATAAATAATAAATTATTATTATTATTATTATTATTATTATTATTATTATTATTTGGCCACAGATACCTGAAAAAAACACCTCCTTCCCTACAAGACCCCCTAGGCGTTAAGAGAAGCAGAGTGGGCCCTCTTGATAGTTCCACTGCCCTCAGAAGTATGGGGTAGTGGGCCTGGGAGAGGACATTCTCTGGGCAGCCCCTAAGTTGTGGAATTCCCTCCCCACAGCTGGCATCTTCATTACACATTACTGTCCTCTGGCCTTTGACAGTTGACAGGACTGACCCAATACATTTTGGCAACTGAGGAAGACCCCCCAAATGGCTTTCCACTCCCTGTCAGGGAAGAAGGGAAGAGTGAAGATCTACATCAGGAACAAGGGGGCCAGAAAAATCAACATCAGGGTCCGCTGCCCCTGGGGATCCTGCTGCCTGAGGCGGTTGTCTCACTTGGCCTCATGGGTGGGCCAGCCCTGATGGTTGAGATACATATTTTAAGACCCACCCTATTCTTTTGACTTAACCTGTTGCGGTATTTTTTAATGGCTGACCCGCCCTATGCTATGATGAAGGGTGAGTAATATATCAGAAAAAGGACAAAAGCCATTCACTTCCAGAGCTGGGCCCGGGCTTGTGACCTCCTTTACCAGATCAGGGAACCCCTTCAGGAGGGGCTGCCTCCCGGCAGTCTTCAACACTTCCACTCAGCACGACTCCTTGCCATGGTGAGTCATCCATTGCCCTTTAGCAATGATAGCTAGCCAAACCTCACCTTCCACAACCTGCTTGGAGCTGGGAGATAAAAGCAAAGGTATCCCTTTCAATGAACACATTGAGCTACGAAGCTACGGAGGGTGATCCTCACCCAAGGAACAGGAGATAAATCTCAAGCTCTTGGCCTAGCGAGCAGCAGAAGTGACCTGAGAAGTGTCTCCACTGCCCAGCGCAGAAGCAAGTCCTCTGAAAGGGACGCTGGAATGGGGTGGTAGGTGGCAGCTCAACGCTGTGTAGTAGGCAATGGCAGCACTCTGCCCTTTGCCAAACAACCCTAGCTTTCCTCTTTGGCGCTGATGGCAATGGCTGGCGCTGGGTGGCAGAGAGTGCTGGTCCTCCAAGACGTACCCTTGGCCATAGCTGTCAACCCTCCCTTTTTTTGCGGGAAACTCCCTTATTCCAATGCCGTTTCCCGCTGCTATCCTGGATTGTTGATATCCCTTAAATTTCCCGGATTTCAAAGGAAGCAGCTCCTCTCCCTCCCTGCCGGCCAGTGAGGGTCCTCAGCTGCGTTGCTCGGCTGCCAATAAGGAGTCTGAGACCGACTGGGGGCGGAGCTTGCATGCCTTGTGCAGCCAGACCCTCATGCCCAACCAGACAGACAGCCTGCCTGCTGTCTATGCGCTCGCTCTTTCGCTCACCCGTTCGCGCGCAGCCTCTGGAGCGCAGGGTGTCGAGGCTACTTGGTGCCATTGCACCGCCCTCGCGGCATCCCTTATTTTCAAATCCAAAAGTATGGGGGAAATCCCTTATTTTCAAATCCGAAAGTTGACAGCTATGCCCTTGGCTGCCTCGGAGTGGTGGGTGGCAGCAGCGCTGCAAGGGCCACCGCCACTGACCACCACACAAACCAGCCCCTCAGCCTTCCTCACCCCCCTGGAGCCAGAAATGAAGGCAGGGTATGCCTAGCGAGGCTAAAACCCCTCTTCCAAGCCCAGCTCGGAAGGGCCTCAAAGCTGTGCCTCCAGGCATTTCATGCGCAGGTCCTGTTCCATGGCCTTAGGCACACTTCAGTGCATCTAAGCCCTCTATGGCTTGGGCCCAAGCTGCATGCCCTCATAGGAACCTGCCAGGGCTCTGAGATCTTTTGGGGAGGCCCTTCTCTCAGTCCCGCCACCCTTGGTGGGGGAAAGGGAGAGGGCGTCCTCGGGGGCTGCGGCTCCCACCCAGGCAACTTTGGAACTCCCTGCCTGGAGAAGCTGAACAAGTTTTGGGGAACTGACTGCTTTTATGAAAAGTCGCTTGCGCCCTGCCATTTTTATTATTGCAGTTATTTGTATGGTTTTAACAGCACACCCACATATATAGTTTTGAATCTATCGGCGTATAACTGTTTTTGGTTTTTTGTAATGATAGCTAGTTCCCCCCCCCCCCCGAGGTTTTTAGCTGGGTTCCTGTCAGGGAAAATGGCGGGGTATGAATTATAGTAATAATTCCAGGTGCTTAGCTCGCGCACGGGCGCATTTACCCCGGAGCAAGTGCCGCGGCTCAAAGCGGGATTTACTTCCGAGTAGGCACGCGTGGGGAGGGGGAGAGCCCGGAGCCCTTTATTCCTTCCGCGCTTTATTTTGCCCCACTTTCCGGCTTATCAAGGCCGGCCCGGGCGGCCTTCCTTCCCTCGTAAGCGGGGAGACCTACCGGCCTCGCCCGGGCCCGGCGGCGGCGGCGGCTGCTGCTGCTGCCCCCCGAGATGCCTCCTCAGCCTCAGCCGCGGATCCCGCTCCTCCTCCTGCTCCTCCATCTTGGGGGCCGCGGAAGTGACCCGAGCCGAGCAGGAAGGGAGGCTGGATCGCGGCGGCGGCGGCGTCCGGGGGGGGGGGGAGCGGCGGCCTGCTTGGCCCGGGATTCGCCCGGCCGCTCCTCCGCCATCCCTCCGGCCGGGCGAGAGACATTCCCTCGGGAAGCCGGGGCCCCGCAGCCGCGGGAAATCGGGTCCTTCGCGCCCTCGGTGGAGTCAGAAAACACTTAATCCCTCAGAAAACAAAAAAGAACCCCACAAATATTCCCCTCAGAGCGGTTCACGCGAAGGTGGAAAAGTGAAAAATCCACATCTTCGGAACGTGCAAAAGTTAAAAGGCTGAAACGGAGCGAGGCTTTCTAAGAATCTAATCTTTCTAAAGCTAAAGCTGCTGCTTCGTGGCCTTTTCTATCCTGCAGTTCGAGGCAGCGTTTTTTAATATATAATTTTTATATTTAAAAAATCTGTTTTGCAATTTAAAATACTCATTTTACATCCTTAAGATATCAATGACTTCCCTTCTCTTTCCATGGTTCATTTTAGGTATCATAAATCCCTGCATATTTTACAAAAACTACCATTCGGTATTTCATTATTGCATGAATCAAAACTTATTTACACTGTTGAATTTATCTTAATGCTGCCAGCGTTTTCAGTTATACACAACTATTTCCCATATATTCAATACACGTTTTCCAATCTTCTTTAAGCGTACGTTCTTCATGTTCTCTTATTCTATATGTTAAGTCTGCAAGTTGTGCATATTCTATCAACTTAAGTTGCCATTCTTCTTTGCTTGGGACCTCGTTCGTTTTCCTTTTGGGGGCTAACAAAACACGGGCCACAGGAGTAGCATACATAAATAACCTTTTCTGACAACCCTGGGAATTTCAGTCAGAATTATCCCCAAGAGGAAGGACTCTGGTTTTAGGGGGAAAGTACTTTTAAACATTTTTTTCCAATTCATTATGGATCATTTCCCAATACTCTTTTTACCCTTTTTACAAGTCCACCACATATGAAAGAACATCCCCTCCACCTCTTTGCATCTCTGGAGAGGCAGCATTTTATCATCGCTCCAACCCTGCAAGGTAGACTAGGCTGCGGAGAGAGCGACAGGTCCGAGATCGCACCGGGAGCTCAATGGGTGAGCGGGGATTTGAACTTGGGTCTCTCTGGGCCCAACCTGACACTGACCACTATGCTACACTTTGCCAAGCACTTTCTTTAAAACACTATATTTCCGCCAGGAAGTAATGGGTTTATTGGGGCCTCGGTTTGCGTGGACTGGGCCCTGGGGCGCCCTTGGATCTCTGCCGCAGTCACTTGAATTTTTATTTCCCATCGCTGGGGAAAGACAGTTTGTCGTCACCAACTTTGGAAGCTTTTGGCGATTGGTCAGTTTTGTATGCCTTAGGTCCAAGTCCAGTACAACTCCTGAGTGATTGACATACACATATTGGATACTGGCAGTTGCTTTGTATATATGTGGATACTAGTCTGTAATGGGCGATGAAGATGGGGGAGCACTGCTTCCTGTCATCTCAGAACGTATTCAATAAACAGACCAAGTGACTGAAAATGATGTTTTAGATTTAACCCCTCTAAGTTGCCTGTTACGCTCTGTTGCTTTTTCTCCAACCTCTAGCCATCCCTTTAAGGTGAGAAAGTGAGATCTCCAATGCTGGGCCAGTTCCAACCTAGCAGCTGTTACTAGGTGGATAATTAGTTCCTTACACAGAACACATCTGGGGCACAAATTCTTAAGGAAATTGAAATCATTGACCGCTCACTGGTCCTAGATCCCAAACTGTGTCTTCTCTCAATCTTTTCAGGAAGTAATGCTGACTTTGCTTTAAAACCTTGAAAAAAAATTAATGCTGCCACATTTGCTGCCACCACCACCAACACTCTTATCTTCTTAAATAACCTTCCTCTTATTTTCAGAGTTCACCTGTCCATAGAATACAGATTTCAGAAACTGCTTGCTTTATTTTATTTTTTTAATTTTGATGCAACTTTGCATGTAGTTCATCTTGTCTTACCGTGGCTAAGAAACAGAAATAACACTTAGCATTTATATAGCATTTCAGAGGGTTCAAAGTACTTCACACATGCTATGCTGTTCTGCCTATAGTTATCTTTAATCCTGCCATTGCCATTGGTTGGCCCTCATGCAGGTTCACTTCATCAAATCTGGCCCTCTTTGAAAAAAGTTTGGACACCCCTATTCTAAACCAACTCTATGTGAATTGACTGGGTAGACAGGTGGTGCCCTTGCATGAGAAGGGATGCCTTTCATAAAAAGAGAATCTGTTTTGAAAGACAAAGGCCACCCCTGATAAGAGCTCTGTAGTGACGATTATTACATTGCTCTAGCATCTGTACATTTTGATGGCAGAAGCAACGTCAAAAGTTCAGTAGGTGCCAAGGAGTCAAATTTTAGATGGGATCGGAAGTGGTGCCAAGTCCAAGGCAGGTAAGCGTGAACTTCTAAGCACAGCAAACACATGAAGAGCCAGAAATGGACAGTTTAATCCAAGGCATGCTGGAAATCAGGTTCTGTAAGAAGGGGAGGGGGTTAGAGGATGCACATAGTTTGGCCCTGCAAGTCAGAGGATTCTCTTAAGATGTTCGGTGTGGTTTACAGGGTTGCCTCCTCTCCATTTTCTCTTTACAACAACCCTGTGAGATAGGTTGGGCTGAGAGACATTGATTGCCTCAAGGTCACCCAATGAGCTTCATGGCTGAGTGGCGATTTGAACCCTGATCCCCCAGGTCATAGTCCAGCACACTAACCATTGCACCACACTGGCTCTCAGTTATATTTTGGATAGACTTCAAAGGAACTGGGCCTTTAGACGGGGAGCTTAGTCTTCCTCACACCTCAAAAGGTCTCAAAAGAGTTCAGGCCAGTTCCACAAGGCCAACCTTGCCCCACTCCCTGGGGCACATGTAGAAGGGCTAGCCGATTCAGAACTAAACATCTACCTAGCTCGTAGGGAAGAATAGCATTCATCAGAAGCAGTAGCTTTACTTGGAAAGCCCCATCCACCTGCCTCCCCTCTCCCTATCCAGAGGATTCACAGTTCAGATCTACTGTGGAAAGTTCACTCACCCATGCCTTTCCTCCTAAATGGTTCTCATGGTCGTGGTTGCTGCTTCTCTGTGGAAGGTGGGGTCCATTTGTTTGCGCACCTGGCTGGAGAAAGGTAGCTCAGACTACAGCTGGGTTTTTTTTAAAGGAAAAATGCAAGCGGCAAGAGCATCATTCCTGATTAGTTGCAGAACAAGTGGAGGGGCAGGCAGGGTATTTATTTGTTTATCACATTTACATCCCACCTTCTTATCCAAGGAGCTCAAGGTGGTATCCATGGCTCTTCCCCTCCTCCTCTAATCTCCACAACTGCCCTGTGAGGGAGGCTAGGCAGAGAGGCAGTGACAGGCCTCCATGGCCACTCAGAGAGCTTCATGGCCAAGTGGGGATTTGAACCCTGGTCTTTCCCAGGCCCTAGCCAAACTCGCTAAACATAAAATGGAAGAATTCTATAAAGAGGTGTGGGTCTATTTATTAATGATAAATTTACATGTGCTATTAAGGTAAGAAGAGGAATATGCAGGAGAAATTATTTTGAGGAGATATGGAAGGTGTTTGTAGAATTTGTACTGTTAAAACGGAAAGGGATCAAACCATCACAAGAGGTATTGAAATTTTGGGAGGTCGGATAGTTACAATAGAATGGTCTCTGGGGTGGAGTGCACATTTTTATTCATTATTATGACTTTGTCCCAAAAAACAACAACAACTCACTAACCGTCACAGCACACTGGTAAGTTGAGGTCACACAGCTCACACTTTCAAACCAAGGGAGACCGGCAACTCATAACTGCTGCCTCCTGCATTGTTTTTGCAGCGTTAGCAGCACCAAAGTGACCTCTCTAAGGTGCAAGCGTAGGTAGTGTTTCTGGAGGTCCTGGGCTGCCCAGACGACAGGACCCCACTCTTGTCCTTGCTGATGTGGTCCAAAGGAAAGCAGAGCAATGCATGTGGCACCGGCTTGGCTGTAGGAGTTGCCAGAAGGAGGCACACAAGACGCCACCCAAACGAGTTTGGGACTCCTCTCAAGAGTTGCATAGGGTTTACTGCTTGGCCTTTTCTTCTTCCAAAGATGTCCCTCAAGGTAACGGGTAAGTGGACAATATGGTGGACAATATTTGGGAGAAATATCTGAACTGTCAGAAATAAAAGAATGGGTGAATTATGTCAATGCCATAGGAAAAGGCAACTGCAGACGCACCCCTGGTCTGAATCAGAATGTAAAAGTGAAACACTAATACCAGTCATTGCTGCAAGATGAATGGCAGATACAGACCACCCAAGGAAGTCGCCACCAGCACTCGCCTCCAAAAGGCATAAGTTCGGCAAAACATAAAACAGAAAGGTTGTTAGAAATTGGTAGATTAAAAAAATTAGTTGATGGACCATGTCCAGCCTTGTCTGAAGGAATCTCATGGGGCCTGCTCCTTCATTTCCCCCTCCCTCAGAAGAAAGGGGAGGAAACAAACTCTTGGGATCACTGGTAGTCTCTTCTCTAGACAAATGTGTGGAGGACAAGGACGATGGAGTTGGGTATGTTTAGCCTGGAAAAGAGGAGACTGAGATGAGATATGAGAGCCATCTTCAAATATCTCAAGGGCTGACACATGGAAGATGGGGCAAACTTGTTTCCCCCTCCTCTGGTGTGTAGGACTCGAAACAATGGCTTCAAGTTACAAGAAAGGAGATTCCAACTAAACATCAGGAAGAATTTTCTGATGGTAAGAGCTCTTCGACAGTGGGAAGTGGTGGACTTCCATTCCTTGGAGGTTTTTAAGAAGAGACTGGATGGCCATTTGTCATGGATGCTTTAGTTGAGATTCCTGCATTGCAGGGGGTTGGACTTAGACCCTCGTTGTCCCTTCCAGCTCTACAATTCTATGACTCTACCTCCACTGTCAGATGCAATTTGCCTCTGAATGCCACTTGCTGCACAATGCAGGTGGGCAGAGTGCTCCTGCCCAGCTTACAGTCTTCTCCCAGGCACTTGGTCAGCCGCTGTGAGGACAGGATCCTGGAGTAAAAGAGCCATTGGCCTGATCCAGCAGTATCATGTTCTCCTAGCCTTCTCCTCAGGGGAAACAACGATTGAACTTACACATTTTTCCCACCTCTTGCAGGAAGGCCAATTGCATGACTCCTTGGCAACACACCAAGGGGTCCAGAAATCAAATCCTGTGTGGGATTGTTGAAAGACCTAGGTGTGCTATCTTTAGCCCTAGCAGGGTCAAGGGATGGCAAGGCAGCAGTCTCCAAATGTGTGACGGGCTGTTATGAAGAAGATGGAACTATCATGCAGCTACAGAGGGCAAGACTAGGACCAATGGGTGGAAATTGCAGGGAAGCAGATTAAGCTAAGCATTTGAACAACATTCCTGCTGGTAAGAGCTGTCTGGCAGTGAACAGATTTCCTTGGGAGGGGACAGGTGCTTCGTCACTGGAGGTATTTAACCAGAGGCTGGACAACCATCTGTCTGGGATTCTAAAGCTGCACTACAGAACCTGCATTAAGCAGGAGGCTGGACTCAGTGACTTTCCAACCCTATGATTCTAAGAATGGTAAGATGTAAAAGACCATGTCTCACCAACCATCTTCTCTGAAGCAACTGGACCAGAGGACCAGAGTTGCACATATTTCCTTGTGTTATGTAACTTGGAGATAAGTGATTAGTAATTAATTATGAACTTGGGGACAGCTAGTTAATGGTAGCTCATAAAGACATCAAAAATACATTTTGCCTTATCTGTGGGCATTTTTCTTTTCACTTAAAACATTTGAACACACAGAGGTAGGAGCTTATCAGTACACCATCTGTTGAAATGCAACCAGATGCTACAATCCAACCTAAGTTGGACATTAAACAACCTGTTGCGTTCAAGTGAGAATTCTCATGTGTGTATTAAATTACTTTGCAACCCTGAACTGACCCTTTAAGGAGTAGACAGTAAATAATGGTGCGCTTGAGGCAAGGAATGTGCTAGCTATAAACATGTATGCATTTGAACTGGATGAGAGGAGAGGCAAAGGCAAAGCAACTGAAAAGTTAAAGAGCTTGGGAAATTTGAAAAGGGGGCATTGTGCAATATTGCGATCTAGCCCACACTATTTGCTTACAAACTCTCACTACAAATAAGATCGGTGCAAAGTTTCTAGCAAATCTTCATAGAATCGTAGAATTCTAAAGTTGGAAGGGACCCTGAATGTTATCTAGTCCAACCCCCTGCAATGCAGTAAATATAAGTTTCTACATTTAGGCAGAAAGAACCAGCTGCATAAATATAGAATGGGGGACACCTGGCTTGCAAGCAGTACATGGAAAAAGGATCTGGGGGGTCTTGATGGACCACAAGCTTCACATGAGCCAACAGTGTGATGCAGCAGCAAAAAAAGCTAATGCTATTCTACGCTGCATCAAGAAAAGTATAGTGTCCAGATCAAGGGAAACCATGGTACCACTCTATTCTGCCTTGGTCAGACCATACCTGGATTACTGTGTCCAGTTATGGGCACCACAATTTAAGAAGGATGTTGGCAAGCTGGAACGTGTGCAGAGGAGGGTGACCAAGCTGATCAAGAGTCTGGAAACCATGCCTTATGAGGAGCTCTTGAAGGAGCTGGGTATGTTTAATCTGGAAAAGAGGAGACTGAGAGGAGATATGATAGACTGGAAAACAGAGCAAGCTCCAAAGAGCAATGTTGGTTTCCAGCCATTCCTCATTCCTGCCTAAGGACCCAGAATTATTACACTGCAGAAGTGTGTTAAAACTCCCAAATTTCACATCTGAGACTAAAAAACAACAACAAACCCTTCTTGTTGATAAAAGGAAGGTAAATGAGGAAAGGAAAGTATTTCATGCTTTTGTGAAAGTTTCCAAATATCCCTCATGGCATTTTTTTTGCTGAGTAAAAAAGCCTGAGGAATAATTGTGCAATCTGTGAAAAATATTGCTGAATGGAGAAAGGATTGCCTTTCACCACAATAACCATTCACCTACAATACTATATGGGAAAATGCAATTTAAGATAGACCAAAACCTTGCCATCTAATCCCAATAATGGGGCCCTTCCGGAGTCCAGACCCTTAGTTCTCAGGGTAAGGTGTAAAGGTGGAAAGACATTGATTCTATTCCTCCAAGGAGCTCAGCAAACAACGCAGAGGGTTCTTCTACTTTATCCTCACAAAGGATTGGTGGAGAAATAGTGACCAGCCCAAGGTCTACCAAGGCTAGTGTGGATTTGGGCTTAGGATTCACTGGTCCAACTTAAACACTTTGACACACAGATTAGCTGTTAGTTGCCAGAGGCAATGCATTTTGCTGACACTTCCCAGTCCAGTTCTGGTTGTTTCCTAAGTGAGGCAGGAAAGCCATCTTGAATATAACATGCATTGAACAGAAGAACCTAAAATGCTTTTATTCTGCCTCCACGGTTGGAGGCAGCATTGCATCTAGATTCCAGTTGCTGGGCAGAGTGCCCTTGTGCTCGGATCCTGCTGGCTTTGATTTTATCTGTGCATGGGTCAGGCTATCGCTTACCACTCCACCAGTGGCTGAGATATGGGGTGCTCCCAAGCTGCATTCCTGATCCTTCAGAGAAAGATCCCATTCAGGACAGGTAACACCTATTTCCCAGACATGGGAACCATTCACTGACAGAGCCTCTGTCTTCCTAGGATTCAAGCACAGTTTCTTGGCCCTAATCTAAACCACCACTGTATTCAGACACCCATCCAGAGCTTTTACAGCTTCTCTTGATATAGATACGGTGTGGAGAAATAGAGCTGCTTGTGTTGTCGGTGTACTCACAACACTTTGCTCCAAAACCACTCCCTGTGGTTTCATTTAGATGTTAAATAGTACTGAAGAGATAACAGTATCCCGTGGAACCCCAGAATACAAGTGCCAAGGGTTGGTTTCTCTCATGGTTCATCAGCATGACCAAGGTGGATTCAGCTCAGCAACTGGGTCTGAGCCCGGATCTAAATAATCAGTCTCATCCAGCAATACCTGCTCCACAACTACCCTTGGCACCACCTTTGCTGAGAAAGAGGTGTTGGCAAGTGACCTATAGTCCTTACACTCTATTGGGTCCAGAGTGGGCCCAACTTTCTAAGTATTTACTTAGCACAAATCAAACGTCAGCTCCCTCTCTATTTTTATCAGTAGCATAATAAAGTGTGTGTTTTATGGTGGAAGACAAAGAAACTCTAACAAAAGTAGATTGTCTTTTTAATGGATTCACCTGAGAGGTGAAGCTCGTTGTTTAAGGAAGTGGCAGTGAAAAAGGAATGAAAGCTGGGTACATAATTCAAATATATATTTGCTTACATATAATTACTTGCCCTTTTATAACACTGTCGAGCGTTCAAAACACTTTGACGTACATTATGTTAGTAAACCTTTATGGAGGCAATTCAATAGGGAATCAGAAGAAGGATATATTCTGAACCAAATGCATTTTCTGTTCACTGTAATAACAGTCCTTACATGCAAAGAAGCAGAAAGTGTTTCTGTAGAGGTAAAAGGCTTCCCCTTCTAACCAAAACCCTCCTCACACTCTTGGAATTCTCCTCTGATCACCAGGAGCATCTTTTCCACAGCTGGTGTATTACTCTCCCAGGCACCCTATAGTAGGCTGAGAACCACAGAGTCCCACACAACGTGGCAGCATAGGAAGTGCCCCCGGGTTCTGTCTTGTGGGGTTTTCCCCTCCGCTGTCTCCATACTTGCCTCTGCTGCCAGCTCATTTGCAGGTGCTGTTCATGATGCAAAAAGACAGGTGCAAGTTTCCTTGAAGTTCACCATCTGAGAAGGGAGGCTGGAAGCCTACACAGACACCTTGGTTAAAACGAGTCTTATCATAACTGAGCAAAAGAGTAACTCTGCTCCAGAATACTTGTATTGCAAAGCAAGACAACTAAGGATGGATGTATTTGGCTCTTAAGCACTTGCTTGGAAATTTGAAAAAGGTACAGAAATACCTGTATTAGGACAGAATATGCCAGCGGAGCAATGATTGAAAGGACAAAATACCCAGTGGTGTGGCCGAAATGTTGTGCAATAGCAATGGCCATTAATGTCTGAAGCACTGGGAATGTACAGAAGCCAAAAGCAGATGCTGAAAAATCAGACCCGACTCATTTGCAATATGGGACCCCTCTCTGGAAGCACCCTTAGAGGATGGTGTCTTCTTGTAGAAACGAAGCAAAACTAAACAACAGCCAAATGTCTGATAGCAGCTGATCTGCATTTCCTCTCATCATACTCTGCTGGATGCCACAAGTCGATTGGGCTTGCACCCAACCATGGTTTAAATAGCAGCATTGCCCCTTCCCTTCCCGCCTGACAGGCTTCAGTATGAAGCATCCTTGCTAAGGAGTGACAAGTTTGGGAGCTTTTTACAATACATACTAATGAATGATCAGACTTCGGTTGCAGACTTCTAGGGACTGCTACTTGCCTGAAGACTCCAACAGTTTGACGAAGCCTGTTTTTAAAGTGTCATGCTTGAATCAGAAACTTTTCAGAGATCTTTATTCAATGTCAACGTAAACAGAATATCAAGATTAAAACGTATTTTCTCCACACGTAAGATTAAGCTGGTTTGAATGTCTTAACACGAGCAAGGAGAGAAGCTTCTCAGCAGACGTCTTCTTCCCCGGCTGAATGTTAAACCTGAATATAAAGTAACACTTCCTGTTAATGTATTAAGGGGAAACTTAATCTGCTCTCTTTGGCCAACAGAGCAGAGAAGAAACTTAGACTTGTTCTGTGCGTGTAGGATTCCCCCCACCCCCCACCCTGAAACCTTAATTGGGAGAAGGGCTAAATTTTGAATATATTGGTTGTGAGATCTGGTAACCTGTGACTGCAGCTCAATGTACAGAACAATATAGCCTTTACAAACTTTCTGTGAATAAGTTTAATATTTGCTCTCTGGTTTCCTTGTTACAGAACACTGTTGCAGCTTTCAAGTATCTGAGGGAAACAATGCGCTGGTTCTCTGTCTCCAGTGGTCACCAGGTATATTCCACTGGAGACGCGGTTGTTCAGGCGCAATGAGAAAATAGCAGGAGGCGAGATGATCAGTTTTCAGTGGGAGGAAAGAGGGAAGAAATGAAACAGACCAGTAATGGAGAAGCAGTGCCAAAGCACAGCACAAACAAAGAGATGATCCATGTTCAATAACCGCAATTGGTAAAAATATACACATTTCTATTGAGGAGACATATGCTCATCTGCGGGAAAGGAAATCAGTACGAGATATAAAAAGAATGTCATTCTGTTGGTGTTCAGAGTTGGGTTCCTAGCCTGCCAGCTTGACGAGTTAGTTTATACCAACAATTTGTGAAGTTGCTAGGGAATCAGAAAGATTTTTTTCCCCACCTAGGTTTTGATACCTTGCTGTAGAACCTGTAGAAGCTTCTTTGTTGATAACTTGAGGGGTGTTACCATTGGCTCTGTTACACCCCAAAACCTATAGTTTGACCTACAGTTTGTGGATGCAGGTGCCATGGTTCATGAGAAAGGCTCTCTAGGAAGATTGTCAGTGGCTACTGTATTTTTCGCTCTATAAGGCGCACCTGACCATAGGACGCACCTAGTTTTTAGAGGGGGAAAGCCCCATTTTTTTGAGGATCAGCTCAAATTTCTGCTTCTTTTGCAAAGGCGAAAAGCCCCATTTTTTGAGGATCAGCTCAAAGTTGTTGAGCTTACTTTGCAAAGGGAAAAAACCCTGTTTTATGGGGTTTAACTCACAGTTCTGCAGCTTCAGGAAGCCATTTCTACAGTTTCCAGACAGATAATCTAATCAGCCAGTCACATGTCGCTGGGGAAACAGCCTCCCTCTGCAAGGGGGCGGGGCTGGAATCTCCCTTATCTCTCTCCCAGATCATTTGCTGAGCAGCTGCTCAGCGGGCTTCCTTTCAACACCCCCTTCTCTCTCTCTCTCTCTCTCTCTCTCTCTCTCTCATTTTAAAAAAGCACGATCTGCTTTTTCCCCTGGGCAGTTCAGCTCCAGGGACCACACATTCGCTCCATAAGACGCACAGACATTTCCCCTTACTTTTTAGGAGGAAAAAAGTGCGTCTTATGGAGCGAAAAATATGGTATTTAGGAAAATGGCTTCCACACCATGACTTACGCCAACCTGTTTTGTCCAGCTATATTTCCCCCCTGTTCCAAATCGTACTGTGCCACCCAAGTGGAAACTGACATCAATAACAACTTTTCTTCGGAGTATTACAGGGACTGTATAAATCTGTGTATTGTTTAATGCAAAGTCTCGGCTGAAATTGAAACATGCTATCTGGGACCATTGCAATATGGTTCAAACAATCCAGCTGCATGGGGAGCAGGGATTCATAAAGATATCACATTTTCCACCACTGTAAGATAAAGATAAATATTCTGTACAGCTTTCTGGGTTTAGGTGTGGAAATACTTGCTAACGAGACCCTTCACTATTGGGTGCCCAGCTAGTGTGAATTATTTCTTTACAAAAACACACAGACTTCAGAGTAAACTTTCTTTCACTGGGTACATTGCAGTAGTGTTTGTTTGTTTTTTAAATGAGTTGTATCTAAAAGTTCTATTCTGTGATTAGAAGGGAACCATTTATGGCCCATTCTGAGCTTTAGCCAGCCTGACTTCCCCCCTGCAACTGTTGGCTACTCACGTATACTCCTCCTGTGTGATTTCCCCTTTCTTATACATGCCCTTCTTAACTCTCAGCTCATCTGCAAGCTCCTTATGCAGCCACACTGGTTTCCTTAGATGCCTCCCACTTTTATTTCTTGTTGGTATTGTCTGCATTTGGGCCTTCAATATTTCTCTTTTTAGAAACTCCCATCCTTCTTGGACTCCCTTCTCTTTGAGTATTTCTGACCACGGGATCACACCCAGTAGCTCGTGGGTGTGATCATAACCAATAACCTAAACTTTTATAAATAGCAATAGAAAGAACGTCATTATATATATTAAAAAACCACATTTTTTCCTAAAAGTAACTTTTTAATCAGTACAAACTGTATGTGAAATAAAAGGAAATCCACAATCAAATACAGGCACGGTTTGCTGCCATATACATCTGAAAAATCTCTTTACATCTGATAACAAAACTGGGGATATATTAAAAATCCTTATTTTAGAACTAAAAAGCTATTTTATAAGCTTAACCTTTTCCTTTAAAACTCTAAATTTAGGATTGCTGCTGACTTTCTTATTGAACAGGGCCAGAATTTCTCCTTCAGCCTTATGATTAGGATTACCTTCCACTGCATAATACTGTGATAAAACCTGCACGAGAAAAAAGAAAAGACAAAAAGAAGTTACATTCAAACCTTTCACGCCATTATCAGCTTAAGCGTATTTTCTGGAATATGAAGCATCTAACTCCAAAGCAAGCCCCATCAAGTTCTGTCATATTTCACTTGTGCTTTAAAGCCTGCATTGGCTCCCAGTCTCCAATTCCAGGCACAAAACCAGCGCTGGTTTTTCACTTTAGAGCTCTGGAAGATCCAAAGGGGCCACATTCTCCCATAGCAGCCTGCCCACATGTTAAGATTTTCTGGCAGAGCCCTGCGTTGCCACCTTTGAAGGCAGGGGCAGCTGGGGGAATGAGGCCCTTTCTATGCGCTTGGTGGCATCTGACTCGCTGTCACTTCTCCATTTGTAACGTTATGAACTAAAACCTGAGCTAAATCCAGGCTGACAGTTTTTGAAACTGCCATAGCTATTGGTTACACGACCAAGTCTTTGGTTGCATTACAGGAGTTTCCCTAAAAACTGGCTTAGCTGCTGAGTTGCAGAATGCTTGGGACCATCCCACCTGCCCAGAACATATATATTTTAAATGCAATTAGCACACAAGGCCTTTGGACAAAAGATGCTAAATGTTGGTGGAACAGCAGAAGTTCATTAGAGAAGAGAGGGGGCAGCACTACGGTTTAGCAACTGCTCATTTAAATTGGAATTTGGCAAATGGTTGTGCTCAAGGAAGCACACATTTTTAAAAAGTTAGGGCACAATCCAAGGTACGTTCTCCTACACAAAACCTCACTGAATAGAGTGAGTCGGGCAAGGAGTTAGGCAGTAGCCTGAGGGGAGGCAGTGGGGTGGGCAGCCATTCTGGATCCTGCTCCATTTCCTCAGAGAAGCCTCAGAGTTGGCCCTTCTCAGATCAGGCCTTTCCCTTCCTGTCCTCAAGCCTTGCAGCATTTTCTTGCTTGGCAGTAAGGGCCCCGTGTTGCGCGTGGAGTGCTCCTGACCACATGCAGAGTGCTTTCTCCCCAGAGCAAGACGTGTGTGTGTGTTTCTTTAAAAGGCTACAAGGGCCAAATGGATAGAGCATGTGCAAAGTTCTTTTTGCCTTCTGATCCCTGCATTGCAGGGGGTTGGACCAGATGACCCTTATTTCCAACTCTGTGATTCTACGATAGGGAACCGTTCCCTGAACAGTACAATTTTTTCTTTATTTTTTAAATAGGCAAATTTTGAAATAATTTGGAAAGAAGGAAAACATGCTGCGAACCGCCCTGAGATCTATGGATGAAGGGCGGTATACAAATATTTATTCCAGTGGTGCTTGTGCTGGGGAACTTTGCCCTGGCAAATGTTCTGGGCTTCAGAAAATGCTCCAATATACCTTCTTCCTTAGTTTTTTCATTGGCAGTTCATTGTCAGGTGCTTTCCTTAGAACAGCTTTTATAGTTCCCTTCCAACTGAATTTACCTGTAAAAATTTGTAAAAAGACAAGGAAGAGAGAATAAAATAAATTATCCCCCTGCATTTTGTCCAGGTCACCATGGAAACCTAACACCACTTTCAAATGTTTACTTGGTCGGGTTAGTAGTGCCCTGCTTGCTAAGCAACCTGCTGCACTGAGATGATTTTGGAAACTGAAATATTGCCAAGCACAGCAGCACAGGATTATGTGAACAAGGGAGAACGGGTTATACAGTGGACCCTCGATTTACGAAGGTAATCCGTTCTGACGGGAGCATCAGAACTCGAAAAAATCGTAAGTCGAGTCCCCGTAGGAATGCGTTGGAGAGCGCATTCGTAGCTCGAAAAAACCTTCGGAACTCGAAAAAACCCTATCTAAAGCGGCCGCGGCTTCCGATTGGAAGTCGGAAAAATTCAGAAGCGGCGGCCACTTTGATCCTTTGTAACTCGAAAAACTCGTAAGTCGGGTCTTTCGTAAGTGGAGGGATCACTGTAAATCAATCAATCAATCAATAAGGAAGTATTACTCCGCAAGCAATAAGGAGTTTTTAAAAAAGCACACAAATAAACCCTCACTGCCCACACACTTTCATATTTCAAATCAGGTCCCTTTTATGCCTCTCTAGCTCAGAGGAGAAACACATCTGGCTAGTACCAACCCAGAAAACCGCCAGCTGCATCCACTTGGAGAAATGACCAACTTTTTTCCAGTGGTAATTTTTTTAAATCTCATCTGTAAATATAAACAGCCAAACTCACTATAATAACCTACATACATTTTCTACCCAATGTGATCTACTACAAACATTTAGAGGCTTAGGGAGGAATTTGATGTCAGACCCTTCTGATTGCTCTGTCAGTGCGAGAATTTTTGCTTGCCAGGTGGGATTCTGCCCCCTCTCTTCCCACTGCTCTAGGGCTTGTCTGACCCTCCAGAGTGGATTTGGGGGAGGTGCAGGGGGATCATGGATAGGGAGTAGCCCTTGCACAGGCTTCCACTAGCACACCAGGTTAGTTAACTCCGGGCCCAACTATTTCTATAACACTTGAAAACTGTGACAGTGGCTTTTCTCAGGCCAACCAATGTTGGCATTTCGGCTGGAGAGGATTTCCTCTGTTCAGGAAAAGAAGAAACAAAATGAACTGAGACTTGGTCTGGCTGTTCCTAACAGATTAAATAGCCATATAGGGTTGGATCCAGAGCTTGCATGTACCAGCATCTGCTTAACTAGCAGAACGTTCCCTGCCCCCTTGCAGACGCCAGTGTCATCCCCCCCCCAAGCCTTCTCAATGTTGGGCATCTTCAGAAAAGGCCTGGCTGTGGTAACACTAGGAGATGGAAATTGGCAAAAATTAGTCAGAGGGAGCCTTGTTCTAGCAGGGCTGTGGTGAGACTGAGAGGGCAGGAAAGACTCATTGTACAAGTGGACTTCGTGTTCTCCCTGCTCTGGATCCATCCAACCAATGGTATGTCGTTTTGCCCTAAACAGCCTTGGCCCAGTATACCTGAAGGAGCATCTCCACCCCCATCATTCAGCCTGAGATCCAGCGCCGAGGGCCTTCTGGTGGTTCCCTCACAGCGAGAAGCGAAGCTACAGGGAACCAGGCAGAGGGCCTTCTTGGTAGTGGGGCCCATCCTGTGGAATGCCCTCACATCAGATGTGAAAGAGAACAACTACCAGACTTTTAGAAGACATCTGAAGGCAGCCCTGTTTAGGGAAGCTTTTAATGTTTGATGGACTACAGTATTTTAATATTTTGTTGGAAACCACCCAGAGTGGCTGGGGAAACCCAGCCAGAAGGGGCGGGGTATATATAAATAATAACTATATAACCTTTAGAAGACATCTGAAGGCAGCCCTGTATAGGGAAGCTTTTTAATGTGTAATTTTTTATTATGTTTTTATATATGTTGAAAGCCACCCAGAGTGGATGTGGCAACCCAATCAGATGGGTGGGGGACACATAATAAAATTATTATTATTATTATCCTGTATAGCTGAAGGAGCGTCTCCACCCCCACTGTTCAGCCTGGACACTGAGCTCCAGCGCCGAGGGCTTTCGGGCGATTCCCTCACTGTGAGAAGCAAAGCTACAGAGAACCAGGCAGAGGGCCTTCTCGGTAGTGGCGCCCGCCCTGTGGAACGCCCTCCCAGCAGAGGTCAAAGCGATAAACAACTACCGGTACCTGACATTTAGAAAATACCTGAAGGCAGCCCTGTTTACGGAAGTTTTTAATCTGTGATATTTTAATTTATTTTGATATTTGTTGGAAGCCGCCCAGAGTGGCTGGGGAGACCCGGCCAGATGGGCGGGGTACAAATAATAAATTATTACTTTATTATTATTATTATTATTATTATTATTATTATTGCCACCCAGGAAATTATAAGCCCCTGTCCTCCTTGGACACTAATATCCTGTGTTATCTAAGCCTGGTACTCACTATCCCACTTTCAAGACAAGGGAGCTATACCCTTATAAATGCTACAACTCTCCCTTATACTTTAACAATGATTCTAATAATTATATTGACTAAGTTGCTTCATCAACAAACAGATCCAGCTCACAGTTGCAAACTGCTAAGCATCCAAGTGAAGGTTACCTTGAAGCTCGTCCTCATTTTCTTCGGTTTCTGAATTGTTCATTCTTTTTTGTGCGATGGGAGATTCATCAACATCTGGGGTGGGATTCACAGGGAGAGAAACAGTCAAAATAAGCATCCGGAAGTCCAGTAACAGAATCATTAGGGAACCCTCCAAAATTGGAATAGTGGTTAAATCTAAAATCTGCTCTGCCTGGCATTTCATAAAAACCTCCTACAAGGAAAAAAACAGCAAAGGATTGACGTTCTCAGATGAGATGGATAGAAAACAGGATGTCTCTAAGGCCGTCACTCTCACCCCGATTTCAGTTCCAAGCACTGAAATTTATCCTGATTTATATACATCCTATATACTACAAGCTGTCTTTTCCCCCAAACTGCACCTCACACCTAGAAGCAAGAACTGCAAGCCTGATACCTTCAGAGACGTTACGCTTGCGTTTCTTCACATTTGCTCTGGTCCCTGCCTCTTTTGTATTGACACCGTTTCCATTCATTTCCAGTTCAGCTGAAACATCCGCTTGCTGCTGCTTTGTCAACTTCAAGCCATTCTTTTTGGAAATATTTCCATTCTCATTCTCCCTTTCTTCTTTCTTAGACTTTTTACTTTTTTTGAGATCTAGGCCCTCTGGCTGAGCTTGCAACCTTAATTCTTTTGCCTTTTTCATATTTTTCCTCTCTTCCTTTTGTTCCCTTTTATTCTTTTTCTTTGCAGGTTTCTCCATTTTTACTTGGTTGTCTTCTGATGGTGTTGGCATGACTTCGCTGTTTGCAGACTGGTTTTCAGCTGTCTCCTGTTGGGAAGATGCAGAGGGCTTATACATCACTAGGATGAGACCCCCCCTAGTCAAAAAGTTGGGGCAGGGGGCACTTCAGCAGTTTACTCCAGGAAGTAATCCTGCCCACTTGTCATATCAGGCCCTGATAAGGATCTGACCCATAGAGCCAAAATGGTTCCCCATCCCTGCTTTAAGCAAAACACAGAATTGTTTTTTGGTGCAAAGAGAAGGTATACTACTCACAAGTGCCACTGGCAAAAAATAATCATTATGTTTCTAGGATGTGGGACTTGCAATGGGCTTTTTTGAATGCATGGAGGGAGGTGGTGAAAAATCCATCCCTCTACTTCTGGGCTATTCCCCCCCACCCCCTGGACCTCATCCCAAATAAACAACTCTTTCTTGCCTTGTCTTAGGCTACCTCATCTATATCCTGCAAAGCAGAAAGCGGCAGAAGCCTTTTGGGAAGACACTTTCCCAGAAGTTTAAAGTTCCTAACTTCAGTTCACACGAGCCCTTAAAGCAGGGGTCGGCAACGTGCGGCCCATGAGCCGGATGCGGCCCACGAAGACCGTTTTACTGGCCCATGATCCACCCCTGAATTGAGCCGCCTGCTTGGCGAGCCCCCTCCCCCTGCGCGCGCTGCGCTAAACCGGCACAGTGTGGCGCGGGGACTCGCCAAGCGGTGCCGGAAATTGCGTCTGCGCACGTGCAGATACTGGAAATCGTGTCTGTGCATGTCCAGACGCCAAAAATCGCTTCTGTGCAGGCACGATTTCCGGCATCTGGGCATGCGCAGAAGCAATTTCCAGCGCCACGGACATGCGCAGACGCGGTTTCTGGCGTCGCCATGCGCCAGTCCGGCCCACGGACGATCTCCGTGAGAGTGATCCGGCCCATGGCCGGTAAACCTTGCCGACCCCTGCCATAAAGACAACCAGAATCTGTGTGAACATTAAACTAAGAAATGCATATGCAGCACATTTCTCTGTTGCAAAAGGGGAACTCTGCACATGGAGGGGAAAGGGAAGCCTACAAGGTTATTAAAAGCAATTATTTATTAAGCAAGTAAGTACAACTAGCAATCCATTTAGGAGGCAATCCTAAGTCCCACTGATATTGTGGCAAGACTGGACTTAGCTGGTTATTAGAAAAGAAAGACTGGCTACAAGCTCAGCCACAGTTTGTGGACCTTTGACTATGAAGCATGGCCTCCATTTAACAGTTTTCAGTTAGCTTACCTTTCTGGTAGCTTGTGAAAAAATGTCCCACACCTGGTCCTGCAGTTCAGTGCTATGTATTTTCAAACTGTTAGACATCCAGTTCTGTTTAGGTAGAAAACAGCAGAATTTCTATTTATGCACTGATCTGTCAGCAAGACACTTTTGCAGTATTCAGATCGGCAGAAGGGCCACAGGATGGGATGGCATGGACAAATGGAACCCAGTAATCATGCCCCTTTCTTCAGAATCTAATTACAGGCAGAAGCCAAGTTATACATGCGAAACATCCTCTGCTGCATTCAATAACAGTCTCAGGTAGAACTATAATACACATTAGAATCACAACCTGGTAGTGGCAGAAAAGTTCAAGCGCAGTTGACATTATTTCAGTATGTGGGGCTCACACATGGTAGATGGAGTGGAGAGCAATGCCACCTCTACCTCTGGCAGGCTGTGTGTGTGTCTACCTGCAAAGCGCTGCCTATGAGTTACAGGTTGGTAACACACACACACACACACACACACACACACACACACACCTTGGCAGGTATGCACACTCAGTTCATGGATTTCAAGGGGTGGGACCAGGAGGTGCAGCCACATTCCACATCCCATGTGTTAGCTGCCCAGGTTGAGGTAATACGTGAACAGGGCTACGGAAAGGCAGCGGAGATCATGTGGCCAAGGACAGGCACCAATTTCCTGACAGGAAGCCCCTGAAGCTTGTAGCTATCTCAATTCACAGTTAATGTTTCAACTGTATTAAGCGCCTCTCTCTGCATTTAGGGCGGCCTTTCAATTAGCTTTGGAGTACATGTTTGCAAACTTCTCTGCTTTGCGCTCCCCAAACCTTTTTGCCTCACTTAACCTCTTTGATCACTTTTCTGTGCCCGCTGCAGATCAAAGAAGCAAAGCATCCTAGTGCAGCCCTTGAATGCATGTGCTGCTCCCACTCACTTCAAGGCACCGCATTTCGTGAATGCACAGCTGCGGCAACAAGAATAGACGGTGAAGAAGAGGAGGAGGAGGAGGAGGAGGAGGAGGAGGAGTTTGGATTTGATATCCCGCTTTATCACTACCCGAAGGAGTCTCAAAGCGGCTCACATTCTCCTTCCCCTTCCTCCCCCACAACAAACACTGTGTGAGGTGAGTGGGGCTGAGACTTCAAAGAAGTGTGACTAGCAGCTGCATGTGGAGGAGCGGGGAATCGAACCCGGTTCACCAGATTACGAGTCCACCGCTCTTAACCACACTGGTGTGATGTAGTGTGAGAGCAACAGTGGGAATATGAGGGAAAGGGCTGTCAAGAAATGCCCACCCCCACCCTGCCAACAAAGGGCATTGTTTTAAGACTACTAAACTTGCCAAGTCAACTTGCCTGCAGCAGAACCCCTGAGCCTGGAGGATTCTGGTGACGCTTTCTAGAGAAGGGGTGGCCAACATGGTGCCCTCCCATCAGCCCCAGCTACCGTGGCCAATGGTCAGGGATGATGGGAGCAGGAGTCCAACAACATCCTGGAGGACACCATGTTGATTACCTTGGTTCTAGAGAATAGTTTTCTCGCGACATATTGGCCAGGAGCATCACATATCACAGCTGCCCTGCATTAACTGAGAGTGCAATACAGAACACACAATTCTTCCTTGTGAGAAATATCATTAGCTGTGGGCAAGCAGCCCGTGAGGCTAAAAAAATTAATATTAATACAATTTTACCACTTATCTGCATAATATGTGATAAGATTAGGGTGCCCATATGCAAAAGAGGGCATGGTTCCAGCATTGTTAACGATTGTGTAGAACAGGAAATTTCAGAAGGTGTAACTTGTGGGGCCTGTAGAAATTCCCTTACCATCTAGCAGGCGGGCAGGCAGGCATACTGACATACTGATGTTTATGGTACAGCAGCAGCTAAGTTATATTGTGCCACTTGGAAGGATAAGGCAAACAGCCACCCAAGTGATTGCCATCTGTATGCACTCTTCATGGAAACATGTCTGTCATTCTCATGAAGGAACCTCATTTTTTTTAAAAAAAAACCCTACAGTGTAATATATTTGTCTATTCAGAAACAAGTCCTACTGAGATCACTGGGGCTTGCTCACAAGTAAGCAAGTACAGAATTGCAGTCTGAGCTCTTTACTTCTAAGCATACCTGAAACTTGACCTTTTTTCTTGGAATGTTGTCATAGGTATACATCTGCTCCAAAATATCCCGAACTTTGGGGTTAATGTTGGTTTCCTTTATTGCTTGATGAATCTTCTACAAAAGGAAAGTGGGAATGATGGCATCTGAGACACAACAACATGCTAAAATCACAAGTCTGATGCACTGAAATCAGATGTATGCTATACACATAGCAGATTTAAATCTGTTATCTGTCCATTTCTCCTGTTTGCATCAGGGTCTGGAAGTTTGGGAATTGTGATATTGCTTGTGGGGTGTTTATGTTCACTGCAGATAAAAACATTGGCCTACACAGAGCCTGAAACATTGGCCCACACAGATTGCCTATGACAATCAATACATTGACTTTTTACAACTACAGTTTGGCTAGATAACACATGAAGTAGGAGTAAGATAAAAAAAACCTCTGTATTAGTTCACACTGTCTCATGATGTTTATGCTGCAAAGTATCGCAAGGATCTAGTTTCCATTTCTTCACACACACACACACACCGCAATACTATTTAACATCTACACGAAACCACTTGGTGAGGTAGTCTGGACATTTGGAGTGAAGGGTCATTAAGTACGCAGATGACACTCAGGATTATTTATCGTTCTCATCAAATCTAGTTTGGGGGCTGGAAACTCTTAACACAGGCAACTCAAGTGAGGAATGGGATGTGCAAGGGCTAATAAAGTGAAGCTCAGTCAGGACAAGGTTAAGGTGGTGACACCCAAGAGAACACACAATCTTTTCCAAATGGAGTTGTACTTAGTCAAGGCTCAAGTCTGTAGCTGGAAGGTGTTTTCAACATAGTCTCATGTATGGACACATGTGGCTAAGAATGCATTTTGCCAACTTGGGTGGTATGAAACATATTGCTTCTTGCTGGAATAGCAACCATCAATTAAGGAACTACAAATGCTTCAGGGGTCAGCAACCTTTTTCAGCCATGGGCCAGTCCACTGTCCATCAGACCATGTGGTGGGCCGGACTATATTTTTTTTTTGGGGGGGGGGGGAAATGAACAAATTCCTATGCTCCACAAATAACCCAGAGATGCATTTTAAATAAAAGGACACATTCTACTCATGTAAAAACACGCTGATTCCTGGACCGTCCATGGGCCGGATTGAGAAGGCAACTGGGTCGCATCCGGCCCACAGGCCTTAGGTTGCCTACCCCTGCTTCAGAACATGGCAGCCAACAAAGTGCTGGTTTTGGTTAAAAGCTCTGAATGGCCTGTGACTTTAGTATCTGAAGAACTGCACCAGCCCATGAGTTGGGTTTGTCAGCCAAGGCCCTCTTCTGTCAGATGGGCAGAAACAGGGCTTTCCTTTGACTATGAAATGCCCTCCCAAACCAACAAGCTGGCATCTCCTCTTGCATTCAGTGTGCGCCTGCTGCAAGGTGTCCTGTTCCCCAAACATTTGATGGGTAAAGTTAGATAATCATATGTAGTGTTAGTGGGTTTTCTTATTGTCTGATTTTTAAATGTATTATTGTATTGTTTTGATCTGAGGTATAAATTGCCTCAAGAGACCAATGGTTGAAAGGGAAAAGGGAAAAACAATCAGTACTGTACACAGCTTTCCCTATAAATTAAATGTCCTATTAGCATGCTTATGTGTGCACTTGTTTTTACCTGAATCCATTCCTGCTGTTTGACATCTCCTTTGTGAGCTTTGGCTTCATAACCCTTGCCACCATATTTCTGGTCTTCACTTAGGCACTTCACATGACATTTATAATCATCACCCCTTAAATATTAAGAACAGCGTGGGTAAAAAGCCATTATAGCACAGCACTTATAGCACAGTAGGAAGATTTCAGCTCTGGATATATTTAAACAGCCTTAATACCCAGAGAAGTCATTGGTCAAGCTAATCCAGAAAGAACTATGACTGGCAGAAGCTGACCTGCAATTCTATATAGAGCTAAGCACACGTAATCCTTATATGGGATTATGCCAATGTAACTCCGCACAAGATTAGGCTGCACATAAAATTAAGTCACACACAGGGCATCAATTCAGTAACTCATGTGCTTTCAAACAAGACTGGGCTTGTGTGCAGCTTCTTCTTTAAACAAAAAGGTTTTATTTACAGGGGCAAAACTGTGTCAGAAGAATATAGGGGTCAGCATTAAGGTCAATGTCATCATTTGGAGACCTCTCGGCTTCAGTAGTTCTTATTATTCTAGTGGTACCACTGTTCAATTTTTACACAGATTTTCAATTAACAGCACTACTTAGAATTAAAATCCAAGCAGAACCCACCATTTGTCAAGTTGTGCAGCAATTAGCACAAAAGCTTGCATATGCACATAGAACCCTGTAATGTCATCCGTTGCCTTTATCCCACATCAGTGTGACTGAAAATAGCATAAATTAACCCTGCAGTGCAGTTCCCGGTTATAATTGCAGGCTGGGGATGCCGAGAGAGAGTAGTTTCCAGCATTTTGCAATACAGTCCACTATATTGCCACCTCAGACTTCCTCCCAAGCACTCAGTAACAACTCACGAAAGTCTCTGCTTCCCTGGAATGGGAATGCATTTAGACAGCCAAACGTTCTTCAGCCATTTCTTGTACAATCAAAGGCTACTGCCTTCACCCTTTGAGATGTCGTGAGGGTTCCACCTTGCATGGCCAAGGAGATGCATTTATTAAGGTGATCTTGTTACTGTAAATCAGATTTTATTTTGCTACTCTTATTTTCTTTAAATGATTCTATTTATGATGATTTTACTAATTTTTAATGCATTAGCTGCCTTCAACTTTTAAAGAAGACATTTTTGGCAGTTCTCCCTCTCCCCCCCCCCCTGCATTTTTTACTATCCTACTCAGGAGTGGAAAACTATATAGTGGGCTGGACCCATCAGTCCACCACCCTCCATATATTAACTTATGAAAGGCGGGCAGGACTGTCACCCTAACGTCAGGTGACTGACACCTCTCAACAGTCAAAGGGGATTTGTTGGTCTCTAAGCCAAGGCTTGTGCCCACTTGTTCTTGTAACACCAAACCAGTTTCATTGCAGTTTTCTGCACTGGACTCCTTGGGAGGAAGGGCAGGATATAAACAATAATAGCAATAACAAGGAGTTGTCACCACCAAACAATGAAACAAGACTCTGATAACCTACCAGAAATCTTTACCACAATCCATGCAAGAAAGGCATTGGCAGTTGCGGCACACAATTACATGCTTTTCAACCTGCCCCTTTTTCACAGACTCTCCACATGCGTTACATGTGAAAACCACCATTTCTTCCCAGATAGCGGTATCTTTCTTCAGAGACTGTTAGAATTGATCCTCTTCCAACAAATTCTAGAAATTAATTAAAAATAGTGTTTTACATGTCCTTTTAAAAAGGCAGGACTAACAAAGCAAAAAAAAATTTAAACACCCTGCTGAACATTAAAGACAAAACTATTAAGTTAATACTGCATAAACAGCACCATACACCCAGGTCCATTAACATTAATGATTCCAGACATGCTGGTATTTATTGTAAGCAACAAATACATTCAGAATTGGAATAAAATTTATTAAGGGCTTGAGGGAATGGAGGGCAAATCCTTTGGACTACCTAAAGACCTGCATGCCCAGAGGAAAGGACCCACCCATCAAACGGAGAGAACTCTGTTTTATATTTTGCACCACTGGGGAGGGGGTATTTTAAAACTGTAACTGTCCCAGGTAAAGGTAAAGGGACCCCTGACCATTAGGTCCAGTCGTGTCCGACTCTGGGGTTGCGGCGCTCATCTCGCTTTATTGGCCGAGAGCCAGCGTACAGCTTCCAGGTCATGTGGAAGCGTACAGCTTCCAGGTCACTCAGCTTTGTCAGGTCATGACAAAGCCGCTTTTGTCGAACCAGAGTAGTGCACGGAAACGCCGTTTACCTTCCCACCAGAGCGGTTCCTATTTATCTACTTGCACTTTGACGTGCTTTCAAACTGCTAGGTGGGCAGGAGCAGGGACCGAGCAACGGGAGCTCACCCCGTCGCAGGGATTCGAACCGCCGACCTTCTGATCAGCAAGCCCTAGGCTCTGTGGTTTAACTATAAACATGAAGGGAGGGGGAATTATTAAAAATCAATTAAACATTGATTAAATGTTTTTAATGTTTAATGTTTTACCATTTTTTGTGTGCTGCAAACCACCCAGAGTGGCTGGGGAAACAAGATGGCCAGTGAATGAATGAATGAATGAAAATTAATAATAATAATAAGCTATTAAAAATCAATTTAACATTGATTAAAATTAAAACTATATATATGTATATAAAGTTATACAGTATGTATGTATGTGTGTATATATATCTGTATGTATGTGTGTGTGTGTGTATATATATATATATATATATATATATATATATATATATATATGTATGTATATACCGTCTTTCCCCCCTTTTAAGACACCGTCTTGTAATTTTTTTCCCTCAAAAAAACACAGGGTGGCTTATTTTCGGGGGGATGTCTTATTTTTATTACGTCAGTATGGTACGATACAGCCTCCCCCTGCGCACTGAGCAGGCGGGGCAGAACTCCGCAAGAGGCGCGTCCCCCCCCCCTGCCTCTCACTGGTTCGCTGGATCCCTGCGCACGCAGGAGGGGCTGAGGAGGCGACGGGAACAATGGCAGCACCACGGCTTACCTTTGGGGTATGTCTTACTTCTCACAAAGGTAAAAAAAAAACCTGCCATGGCTTACTTTATGACTACGTATTAAAAAAGGGGAAACAGGGTATATTACATACTGTAGTTATATGTATATGTAGTTACAGGTAGGTAGCCGTGTTGGTCTGTCATAGTCAAAACAAAATAAAAAATAAAGAAATTCCTTCCAGTAGCACCTTAGAGACCAACTAAGTTTGTTCTTGGTATGAGCTTTCGTGTGCATGCACACTTCTTCAGATACATATGTAGCTATACATGTAGTTATATAGCCTGTTAAAATACAACATAAAAGTTCATACAGGATATAATCCGTTTACCCGGACTCGCCGCCGACGCCACTTTTGCCAGGGGGCGCAACTTACCACCGCTTCCCGGAGGAGCCTTGCCGCGCAGGAGACACGTGTTCGCCGCGTTCACACACTCGCCGTTCTAGCCGCGGATGTAGAAACCGGAAAGGTGTCCTGAGGGCCGAGACGGGCTCAGCGGCGGAACTCACCGGCTCAGGATGGCTGGTGGTCGTCGACGCGCCGCGCTTCCTCAGCCGCCCACCCGGATCGCTCCCCTCGGGCTGCAGCTACGCCTCCGGGGCGCCACTCTCCGCTCCGTCGCGCAGCTGTGACGACACCGCCGGCGACTCCTTTGAACGTCTCAGGCCTAGAGAGAGAAACGTCGAGAGTAACACCAGCAACGCCCTCAAGGGCGACAAGGCGGCGTGCTCTATCCGTCAGCATCTCTATGGGCACGGAGGTCGCGCGTAGGCGTAGACTTACAGCGTGCAGACTCACACGCGAAGACTAACTTCCGGGTTGATATCGGAAACTTTTAAAGGAGACGCACAGAGGATCTTAGCGCCGCAGCTGTGATTATTAGCAAAGAGTCATTAGGGCTGATTTTACATTTAAAATGGGCGTGGGGGTGGAGAAAGAGTCAAAGCCCTAAACATTTATTTTAAATCACATTTCGTATCCCCGTGCATTGATCCCTGAGTTGACAGCATGGAGGGAGAGACGGCAGCTTAGGTCCGGTCTGCAACTAAGGCCGCCAGTTGCGGATCAGGGCGAGGCTGAAATACTGAGAAATACACAACGAGCTCTCGGCTGTTCTTCTGTTGCCAGCCATTGCTAAAACCCCGCAGGCTGGGTGAGAGAGCAGCAGCAACACCCCTGCAGTGCAGGCCCAGTATGAAGAGGGCACACTTGGGGACCAGGAGGGGGCCGGGCTGTTTTTTCACTCCCAAAAAAATCCACTGCCGAGAACCTTTCCAGCCCTGGATGCTGCCATCTGACCCGCTTAAATTGCTCCGCCTCCGCGGCGCCTCTCCCAGCACAGCAAATCCAGCGCAGGGCGCTTTACTCGCCCGCAGACTTTGCATGCAGCCCCAACGAACTGTAGGGAAAGTCACCTCTCGCTCAGCCCACCCAAAAATAAAAAGAAATGCATTTCACTCGAACAGCAGAGAACACGGATTTCTCTCTTTGTTCCGACCTTTCGGTGGATTTATATATAAAATATCTCCGTTGCTAATGGGCAGCTCTCACTCCTGCTCAGCCGGAGAAAGTCCTTGTTAAAAATAGGGAGCTTAAAGTACTTCCTCGATTTAAACACGCCAGCATTTCATAGGCCAGTGATGGCTAACCTTGACACTCCAGATGTTTTGGGACTACAACTCCCATCATCCCTGACCACTGATCCTGTTAGCTAGGGATGATGGGAGTTGTAGTTCCAAAACATCTGGGGTGTCAAGGTTAGCCATCACTGTCATAGGCACTCAGATATCGCCTAGGCCAGGCACCCCCAAACTTCGGCCCTCCAGATGTTTTGGACTACAATTCCCACCATCCCTTACCACTGGTCCTGTTAGCTAGGGATCATGGGAGTTGTAGGCAAAAACATCTGGAGGGTGGGGATGCCTGGCCTAGGCGTTGCTGGTTTTCTTGCATGCGGAAGATCCCGGAATCAACCCGCGCTGGTGGCACCTCCAGGTAGGGATGGGGAGGGGAGAGACACCCCCGGCCTGAAACCCTGCAGACAGCACCGACGGAGCCAGAGGGACTCGGTGAAAGGGCGCTTCGGATTTTCCCATGCTCTGTGTAAGGACCAGAGAGAGAGAGGAAATCCCTTTCCGACCAAGCAGCAGCTAGATCGATGCAAGAGTCTGCATGCTGAAGAGTCTGCATGATGCGGGAGTCTATGCAAGAGTTTGCACAAGCGGCCGACGTGACGCGACAGGAAGCTGCTGCCGACGGAGATTCCTCCTGCCCTGCTCGCTCTCGCCCTAAAATGCCTGGGAGGATGTTGCCTTGAGGAGGAGGAAGAGGAGAAGAGCCGGCGAGGAGCCGCAAGGGACGATTCTCGCCCGCTGCCAGGGAAGGGCCGGCGAGGTCTGGTATTCAATGCAGCTCAAGTCTGGGCTGTGCAGGATGCTTGCCCAGCAGGAAGCCTCGTGGGTCTAGGAAGTGCATTTAGGGTGGCACCTGAAAGCCCACCGTTGCACCCCAGAGATTCGCTGCTGCGCAAATGCAAAGTGCGGGCTGCGCTTTGCCTCCTTGGCATGCCGCTCAGGTGCCAAGGAAAGCTTCCTTCATCTGTGTGCTGGCATTAAAATGCTCACAAGCGATGAACAAAACAGCCTAGCCAGGGCTCTGCCACAGCAGCAGCACAAATGTGACCGGGAAGTGGAAGATAGATTCGTGGAGAGCTGCTGTTAATGCGCAGGAGCAGAGGCAAGGAAAACAGGTGCCTGCCTTACCTGCTGGCTGGACTTAATGCAGCCTAAACCTGTGCATGTTTGCCGGGCAGTGAGACTTGCTAGGTGCACTGAAACAAATGTTCAGCTACGTCTGCAGAGAACTGAAGGATGAGACAACTTGCCTCCCTTCTCTCGCATCCTCCATCGCTCACAATGTACAGGCACATTTTTAGCTGTCATATATTCATGCGAACTCTCGTTTGCCAACTTCAATATTTAAACACCTTGGCATCTCGGGCAGAGACTGTGGGCAGTGTTAGAAGCTCAGGTATAAAAGCTCAGCGCCAAATGGTCTCCTTAAAGCAAGGTTGCAGTTGCCAAAATGGAATGTCCAGTTGCCATGTTTGGGCAAGGTGGCTCTAAAGTCTTCTTTGCCAAATGATGGACTGAGTATGATTGATTATCAGTTAAATATCTGGCTGGTTCAGATGACAACCTTCAGTTGGGTTAAGAACGTCAAGAACTCAAAGAAGAAAGGTCACTTGAACCCAGGGACAGTCCACATGTATTCTTATTCCTACCTCACAGGAGGAGACCTGAAGGCAGCTGCTAATGTCCACCTTCCTCCTGAAATGTTAGCCATGCGTTATACACTAGTTGAGGTGTGCTGCCCCACACTCACTGACTTCCCTGCATGGGAAAACAGGAGAGTCCTCTTTTGAATCAGTGCTTGTCATCTGCACTTCTTAGGAGTGGTTGTGCTTAAAATAGATACTTAAAATTTTGATTAATTGGGAGTATGCTTTTAGTTGAGTAAAAGACTCTTCAAATTGTGCACCTCACCATTTTGCTGATTCAATATTGCGGCGCTTGTTGCTGCTCCTTGATGCAGGACTGGTTCCGCGGCGTGTCGGAGGCAGCATCCCCTTGGCCTCCCCATCTTCCAGAAGCATGGCAAACTATGCCTTGGCAATGTGCTCATGTGGCTTATTCTGCAGTATTATTACTTCCAGGCTCACCGGGATTGTTTCTGTCCTCCCTTATTGCAACTTGCATGGATGATAGGAACAAGGCCTTGCTCTCGAACATCTGCTCACTTCTGTTTAATTTAGTGGCACTTTATTTCCTTGTAAGTGCTGAAAATGTCCCCCTTTGGTGCAGTCTCCCTGCATTGTGCCTAATGCCACAATCCCACAGGATCAATGCTGGGAAGGGAAGGAATTTGATATGGCTGTTAATCTCTCTCTCAGCATTTGTCAGAGGCAGGCACACGTGCTCTGTTACGTTTGCATATGGACAGCATAGGAAACCATTTAATAATAATAATAATAATAATTTATTATTTGTACCCCGCCCATCTGGATGGGTCCCCCCAGCCACTCTGGGCGGCCTCCAACAGATATTAAAATACATTAAAATATCACAGGTTAAAAACTTCCCTAAACAGGGCTGCCTTCAGGTATTTTCTGAATGTAGGATAGTTGTTTATCACTTTAACCTCTGATGGGAGGGCGTTCCACAGGGCGGGCGCCACTACCGAGAAGGCCCTCTGCCTGGTTCCCTGTAGCTTTGCTTCTCGCAGCGAGAGAACCCCCAGAAGGCCCTCGGAGCTGGACCTCAGTGTCTGGGCTGAACGGTGGGGGTGGAGACGCTCCTTCAGGTATACAGGACCGAGGCCGTTTAGGGCTTTAAAATTTTGGATTAAGAAATTGTTTTATAATTTAACATATGCCATTTTATAAAACATTACTTCATTGATGCCAGTATACACAAAGCTCTGCTTCATGAGATGCTATGTATTTTTTTAAATTTTATTTTAGGTAATTAAGGCGTATCCTAGCATGGATGCTGTTGCGAGCCACAGTTGTCACCTTCTTCAGCAGCTACATGAGCAACGCATTCAAGGCCTTCTCTGTGACTGCATGTTGGTGGTCAAAGGTGTTTGTTTCAAAGCACATAAAAACGTGTTAGCTGCTTTCAGCCAGTACTTCAGGTATGTTAATGAAAACACTTCAGTGAAAGCAATTAACAGTGCAGTTTAGGCCACAAACTTTGGCATACTTACCCAGAAGCCTCGTTAGAGTCAGTGGAATTTGCTTCTGAATACAATTGTATAGGAGTGTTATTTTTCCTATAAAGTAGTTATGCTGATGCACACAGGTCTAGGAAACAAGTGAAAAGCGTAGACATGGAAACTGGGGCAGACATCAATGCTCGGCACATATGGTGTCACGGGTTAATACACATGGACATTTCTCACAATCCCAATGAGGCTTGTGATAGCCCCACACACTTCTGACACACTCCTCTGTGTGTGTGTCACTGTATGTGAGGACTGATGATAGATGGATGGATTGACTGATCAATTGTATTGACTAGATTCTGAAAATACTTACAGTACAACAGGGGTGCCAACTTAAATAAAATATGGGGGGCAAGTGAACCCTGTCCCACATAATCAATCACATGATGTGGCACACACATACCATTTGAATGGCAATGCCCATCAACTTTGAGGGGACAGCCCCCTCAAATATTTTATTAGGGGGCAAAGACACCTCCCCAGGCCCTAGGAGTTGGCTCCTACGGAATCCAGAATCTTTGTGTGTTGTAGCCTAAATTACTATTTTATTTATATATTTTTGCCATAAGCTCTGACATTTTTAAAAATGTGTATGCATTTTAAAGGGACACAGGTGGCGCTGTGGGTTAAACCACAGAGTGCTTGCTGACCAGAAGGTCGGCGGTTCGAATCCCCGCGACGGGGTGAGCTCCCGTTGCTTGGTCCCAGCTCCTGCCCACCTAGCAGTTTGAAAGCACTTCAAAGTGCAAGTAGATAAATAGGTACCGCTCTGGCGGGAAGGTAAACGGCTTTTCCGTGCGCTGCTCTGGTTCACCAGAAGCAGCTTAGTCATGCTGGCCACATGACCTCGAAGCTGTATGCCGGCTCTCGGCCAATAAAGCGAGATGAGCGCCTCAACCCCAGAGTCGGACACGACTGGACCTAATGGTCGGGGGTCCCTTTACCTTTATGCATTTTAAAGAGTTGTGCTTTTTCTCTCCCAGGGCCCTGTTCCAAAATTCCTCAGGTCAGAAGAATGATGTGTTGTACTTGGATATTAAAAATGTCGGCGGCATTGGCCAGATCTTGGACTACATGTATACATCTCATCTTGAACTCAGTCAGGACAATGTGCAAACGTTATTGGATATTGCACAGTGTCTGCAGGTGCAGAATGTCTTGAACATGTGCCGCGCCTTTTTAAAAAGCCCCACGGGTGTAGAGCAGCCAGCCGGTGTGCCTTGCGGCAGTGCCTTCTCATTGCAAAATGCTTTGGCTGAAGATGCAAATGGCGAGAGTTATGGCGCTAATTTACTGCGTGGAGGTTCATCGACTGTGGAGCCGTGTAAAGTCTTGGATAACTATAACCCACATGGGCCGCAGCCTGTTTCACCTCACGTCTCATCTGGTGATGGAAACAAAGAGAAACAGGGTTCCGTGGATGCTAATTGCACAGATCTCTCACCTAAACAGCCAAATTGTCATTACAAACTACGTAACTTTTATAGCAAATGGTTCTACAAGCAAACCACTTGTCCCAGCAACAAGAGATCACCAGAGCCATCTTTTGATTTCAGTCCCTCCGCAGAACAAAGCACAGCCAAGAATCCACCATCCTGCACTATCGGCCATCCTGAATGTGTTTTGGAATCATCTGATCACTTACCAGCAAACTTTCTGGTTCAGCCCTTAAATGAGTGTCCCGAGGATCAGGAGCCAGAAGGCGCATCTTTGCCGCCGATCAAAGAGATGAGGCTTAAAAAGGCCGTGCATCTTAAAAAACTGAATTTTCTAAGGTCTCAAAAGCCCCCCGAACAATCTTCTGTGCTTAAAATTGCTGATGGCGAGTTTGCAAGGGAAAGTGAGGTGGAGAGCCAAAGTAGCACGGAAAGGGCAAATACTGATGCTCTTGAAGGAAAAGAAGTTAAACGTCTAGTGAGTTCAGAATGCTTGGAGGGAAATGTTGAACTTGAGGCATCTCAGGAAGCGTCTGAGGCAGGTGGCCAGTTACAGAGGCAGTATCCTTGTGGATTGTGTGGGAAAGCTTTTAAACACCCAAGCAATCTGGAGCTGCACATAAGGTCTCATACAGGTACAGTCACTGACTATTAATTAGAATCTAGTCTTTGCAGCTGAAAGGGCACAGGGCACCTGCTACTCAGATGCTCTTTCTGTGGAAAAGCAGTCTATATATTTATTCTTTGCCATATAGTTCTGTGTGTCCCTTATAAAAGCAATGTGATGGCTAGTCTGTGTCTGATATTTATAACAAATAAAAAATAAAAAAATTCCTTCCAGTAGCACCTTAGAGACCAGCTAAGTTTGTTCTTGGTATGAGCTTTCGTGTGCATCCCCACTTCTTCAGATACACTGAAACAGAAGTCACCAGACCCTTATATATGGTGAGAGGGTGGGAGGGGTATTACTCAGAAGGGTGGTGGGAATGGGTGATAGGCTGATAGCTGTGGTAAACCTGTTGACTGTTAGACTGCAATTGGTCTTACAGGAAAAAGCAAGCGGTGAGAAGGTTAAAAATAGCTTTGTCATGTATAATGAGATAAGAATCCAATGTCTTTGTTCAGACCAGGTCTCTCCATGGTTTTAAGCTTATGGCCTATCACCCATTCCCACCACCCTTCTGAGTAATACCCCTCCCACCCTCTCACCATATATAAGGGTCTGGTGACTTCTGTTTCAGTGTATCTGAAGAAGTGTGCATGCACACGAAAGCTCATACCAAGAACAAACTTAGTTGGTCTCTAAGGTGCTACTGGAAGGATTTATTTTTATTTTTTACTTTGTTTTGACTATGACAGACCAACACGGCTACCTACCTGTATCTGATATTTATGTTTATTAACACCTGCAAAAGAAAACTCTTGCAAAGGAAAAGATAGCAGTTCGTAAAAAAAAAAAAAAAAATGCTGCTTCCTATGTTTTGCTTTTCCCATTCTGCCAGTGTGATCTGACTCTGTCACTTTTACAGTGAGGCTAAAATGCTTATGGAACCTGATCATCCCACGAGATGGGGGGCTGTTTTTAGGTTTAGGGAGGCTTGCCTGCAAATCCCAGCTTCCCAGAGGACTTGGAAGGCAGCTGAAGATTATAGTTCTGTGCCCACTTAGTTGTAAGTCCCATTAAACGCAGTAGGAGTTACTTCTGAGTAAACATGTACAGGGTCATGTTGTAAGTCATCTCACCTCCTGTCACACCTTACTAAAACACAACAGTGTTGAGCTCCCTTAGGTTTTTTTTCCAGAAACAATGTAAGATAGGAATACCAGCCATTACCTAAATAAGGGTGAGGCACTATTTGTAAGGTACATAATATTTTAAAGATGGTATGCTCAAGCTAGGGCAAGCACTCAGAGAGGGCCTGTTGATTTCCAAAGAAAAGTTAAGCCTGTGCTTATTTCCCCCCCTCAATGTGAGTGGAGTTTAAAGCTGGTTGGCTTTGTGCCCAGTACATATGAAATTGCTTAGGGCTTTCAAACAATTAAGTAATGTGTAGTTGATTAGAAGGTGACTGCTAAAGCAATCCAGTAAAATAATTTATCTGTGGGTTAAACCGCAGAGCCTAGGGCTTGCTGATCAGAAGATCGGCGGTTCGAATCCCCGCGACAGGGTGAGCTCCCGTTGTTCGGTCCCTGCTCCTGCCAACCTAGCAGTTCAAAAGCACGTCAAAGTGCAAGTAGATAAATAGTACCACTCCGGCGGGAAGGTAAACGGCGTTTCCGTGCGCTGCTCTGGTTCGCCAGAAGCGGCTTAGTCATGCTGGCCACATGACCCGGAAGCTGTACGCCGGCTCTCGGCCAATAAAGCGAGATGAGCGCCGCAATTCCAGAGTCATCCATGACTGGACCTAAAGGTCAGGGGTCCCTTTACCTTTACCCTTCTGGAAGTGGGAGCAACAAACCGTGATCCTTGGCTTAGCATTACATCCAAGCCAGTGATCGTAGTTTATCTGCTCCAAGCAAACCTTGGTTGGTAAGCCAACAACAAACCTTGGCTTCATGTTCTAGTTTGCTTAGAGTGAAATAAACCACAATCCCTGGTTCGGATAGAGAACACTAAGCCAAGGATTATGGTTTGCAAAGAATTACCCAAAGCTATTTGCACATTCCTGGGTAACCATTAATTATGGCTTACCATGATGCGCAAATGAACATATATTTCAGAAAGTGCATACATTTTGCGTTGCGTCATTTCTTTTTAAAAAAATAAATAAGTAAAGTGAACCAGAAATCCCTGATTATTGTTTGGCTGAGAAATACCAGAATTCAGACCTGTCAGTTGATCAGAGAGTTAAAAAGCAAAATGACTACTTGGTGTATGTGGAAGGAAATGGCTGTAAAATGACTTCAAGATGCTTCCTTCATTCTGATTTATTGTGGAAGCTTGAAGCTCCTGTGCACACACACAAAGCTCTCCTGTTCAGAAGAGCAGAAGCGGCTTAGTCATGCTAGCCACATGACCCGGAAGCTGTACGCCGGCTCCCTCAGCCAGTAAAGTGATATGAGCGCCGCAACCCCAGAGTTGTCCGTGACTGGACCTAATGGTCAGGGGTCCCTTTACCTTCACCTATTCTGTGATGTGTGTCATCCTGAGGCAAACAACCTTCATTATTAAATGGAGGGATCTTACTATTATTTTATTTTTGATTTTCAGTTTTATACATGTCACTAATTTTACAAGGCATCTTAACATGCAGAAATAATTAGTACTGTTGAGCAAAGAATCAACAAGCCATTAATTGGGAAGCAGTTCTAGAGCTGTTCTTCAAGCTTTTGTGAAAATTCTGTGCTCAGGCGTTTATGCATTATAGTCTATAGTTTATGGTTTGTAGGCAGAAAATGTTATGATTTCTCCTCCAGAAAAAAAATTAAGCAAAGTAGCTTAATGTAAAATATAGCTTGCTGGCAACTGTTCCAATTTTTTTTATATATGCCAGCTTCAAACTTCTGTACAGCACAAAACATTATTGCTTCTTCTTTTAGGTGAGAAGCCATTTGAATGTAACGTTTGTGGCAAATGTTTTTCACAGGTAGGTGTCTGAGTCTGCTTTTGTTGACATGCCACCCACCAAGTCGACGGTCACTCACTCACTCACTCACATTGCAATATGTGCAGTCCTGTAGGAACTGTGGAGAAGAATGTTTTCCATCTCTTTGATATTTAAAAAAATCAACATGTTTTTCTGCTCCCTGGCCCCATCCTCCTTGAGCTTAATGTTGAGATGTTTTTTGAGAGCATTAGTCATCCAAGATATTCAGGTCTGAAAAACATTAGGTCCATGAAATCCTGCTCGAGCTAATTTCTCAGTCATAAATAGGATCCTTTTATTATTTTTGTGTTTCAAACCCCAAAGCTCTTAGCGGAATTCAGATTGGATCATACTCTGGGGCTCTGAGGCCTGGTACAATGATACCGCTGTCCCCTTGCTCTAGAGTTGACCCTTCCCCTATAGCAAAATAACAACAAGGAGGTATACAAGTCCCAGCAAGGGGCTTTTCATGCAGCTAAGAGATTGAGAAACCTCTTCTTGCCCATAACTTCAAACAAAAGCACAATAATGCTCTGGTGTACGGGGGGAGCCGTCTGCCAACATAGCAATTTGAAAGCACGCCAAAGTGCAAGTAGATAAATAGGTACCGCTCTGGCGGGAAGGTAAACAGCATTTCCGTGCGCTGGTCTGCTTTGCCAGAAGCGGCTTAGTCATGCTGGCCACATGACCCGGAAGCTGTCTGCGGACAAACGCCGGCTCCCTCGGCCTATAGAGCGAGATGAGCGCCGCAACCCCAGAGTCATTCGCGACTGGACCTAACGGTCAGGGGTACCTTTACGGGGGGAGCCAGGGAGTTTTCCCCTCTGTTGTACACACAATACATGTTGGAACCTCCTTCGGCTCAAGAATATTGCCAGCCTCTAGTTTTTGGATCATCAGCCTGGTGCCTGCAGATGGCACGGTGTCTGCAAAAGCCTTCATTGGTGCCCAGGGAAGGGGATCCAGACTCTGTGCTTTACTTTTTTTAAACAAAAATTAACTCTCTAGTCCTCCTAGAAAGTAAGTTCTGAAGCAAAACATGTAGCTTAGGGTTGCCATATTTCAAAAAGTAAAATCCAGGACACCCTGAAAGTTGTTGAGGAAACTTTTAGGGAAACCCCCAGAATTGTTGAGCTTTTTAAAGACGAACCCCAAAGTTATTGAGCTTTTTTTTTTTTACAAAAATCCAAAAACAAATACCAACCACAATTTTTAGATTGAGTTACATGTAGGTAGCCGTGTTGGTCTGCCGTAGTTGAAACAAAACAACAAATAAAAAAATTCCTTCCAGTAGCACCTTAGAGACCAACTAAGTTTGTTCTTGGTATGAGCTTTCGTGTGCATGCAATTTTTAGATTGATTTGCCTAAGATCCAGGACAAAGCGCCACCTTTCGGAAATTTCCCCCGGACATCAATTGTGCCTTTGAAATCCCATTAATGTCTGGGAAAATCCGAACATATGGCAGCCCTAGTGTAGGTACCCTTCTAAGTGATTTCTGTGAAATAAACCAGCCTGGCTGCTCCTGCCTGCCAGTGTTTTTGTCCAATGACTAAAGGCAGAGCGGTGATTGATATGCGAGTTGGTTTGACACCAGGCAATGGGAATTCCTGGCTTCCTAAACTACTCTTGTTCCCCCTCCATTCATTGTCCATTTTCCAAGCATGGGAATCTCCGTAGTTTGTCCTTCCTTCCTTTCTAGCAACCACAATTAATATTTCTGTGGCTTGAGATACTTGGTAAAAACAAAAAAAAAAAATATAAAGATTCCTTCCAGTAGCACCTTAGAGTCCAACTAAGTTTGTTCTTGGTATGACTGTTAACGACTGCAATTAGTCTTACAGAAAAAAGCAATAAGACTAATTGCAGTTGTTAACAGTCGTCAACAGGTTTACCACAGCTATCAGCCTATCACCCATTCCCACCACCCTTCTGAGTAATACCCCTCCCACCCTCTCACTATATATAAGGGTCTGGTGACTTCTGTTTCAGTGTATCTGAAGAAGTGTGCATGCACACGAAAGCTCATACCAAGAACAAACTTAGTTGGTCTCTAAGGTGCTACTGAAAGGATTTTTTTTCATTTTTTATTTTGTTTTGACTATGACAGACCAACACGGCTACCTACCTGTAATTGAGATACGGTAGTTCCTAGAAGATATTTCCTGCAAATACTGCTACACAAGAGATGCGGGTGGGTGTTAAAAATAATCTTTCTCCTCCAAAAAGGCAAATGTGAAAACTTTGCAAAGAAACTTGGGCATGCCTCCTGCTGTGCAGGAACTAAAGAGCAGACATTCAGAATTTGCAGTTTACTTAACTTGAGCTACAACTGTCTACTCAGAAGTAAGTCTTTGTGATTAATGGGCCTTGCTCCCAGAGAAAAAGGGGAGCAGGATGGCAGGCTTTGGCTTATGGTTGACAATGAGGAGGGAGGGAAGAGTTTTTGTGCTTTTAACAGCTATATGGAATTTTCAACAGGTTCAGCAATTACTTGTATGGAAACCGAATTACGGGCAAAGCTTTGCCATGACTGTACTTGTTCTGTTTTTGTGTTATGCCCCTATGGCAGCCACTTTGTGACTGGGGAGCCCCCAGCATTCTCTCAAAATTCAAAATGTGCCCGCTGGACCAAATGTTTGGTGATCCCCAGTGTAGTCTAAATAGCAGCACTGATCCTACTAGCAGAAGACTTTGTTTTTGAAGTGTCACATAGTTCAGTAAAGTGCGACCCTCATTTCCAGTCGTAAACTTTTACCAATATCACCTACTTGGTTAGTTCGGCTGCTAAAAGTGTTTCTTCTCTTTGTAGGCGGGGAATCTTCAAACGCATTTACGGCGGCACTCTGGTGAAAAACCTTACATCTGTGAAATCTGTGGGAAAAGGTTTGCCTTTCGTTTTTGTTTTTTAAAATGTGTATTTATTTTTTCCGTTACAAAATTGTGCACACATAAATCATAAAACATGACTGAAAACAAGTCTTTAGAGGGGGGTAAAATGCTAAGCATATTATTTTACAGGACAGGACATAATAATGAGGTAGTTACAGTAAACCAGTTCAATGAATTCTTCAATAAATCAACTTGGAAAATATAGAATAGGAACGAGCTCATGAGTAGTGCCACACTGAGCTGTCGATTTACGTTAAGAAGTACTACACCATATTGCAATATATGTTGCAGGTATTTCTCATCTGTGTGTTGTTTTATTTGTATATCTAATAAAATTATGCCATGCAGTGTAAAAATCATCTTTTTCCCCCCTCTCCCCTTGCGATTTTTGTGACATTTCCATTACAGCTGTTTGCCAGACTATATTCCATGCCAATGATAAAACAATAAATATTAATTAATTGTAAGGTTTTCCAGGTTCTGGCTACTACCGTTCTAGCTGCTGTTAATAGATGTGTTATTAATTCTTTACTTCTTAATTAGTCCATATCATTCATATAATTAGTGTCAGAGTTATTATTTGTTATTATTATTTATTAAATCTGTATACCGTCCTATACCCACAGGTCTCAGGGCAGTTCAGTGGGATTGTCTGAGCTGTAACCGGAGAGATCTCTTTTAAAACTTCCATTCAAAATTGTTCTATTTGTGGACATGTGGTAAAAAGTTTTTATAACTGTGGAGCTCATGAATTACTATTACGATACAGGGATGCATTCAGATGTCCTGTTCCCAGCCTGCCAAACTGTGCAACTCTTGTCTGCCTTTAATGGCGGCTTCCTCATTGTCTTAAACCTTTTCAAATAGATGTGGTGGTTTCAAACCACGATTGCAAAACAGGGTTGAATTGTGGTTTTTTATTCTGGTTTGGGAGGGAATTGCTCAGAATGCAGTTTTCTAGTCACAGGAAAGGGTTTGAGGAAATCAGGAGGTCTTTTGTTGAGGTTGGAGTGGGAGTTGAGGAAAAGAAGTTCTCGAGCTCATTGGCAGTTTTGATTCATCCAAACACATTGGGAATGTGATGTCTGAATGCGGCCACTGTTATATTAGAGCCAGTGTGGTGTAGTGGTTAAGAGCGGTGGACTCGTAATCTGGGGAACGGGGTTCGCGTCTCCGCTTCTCCACATGCAGCTGCTGGGTGACCTTGGGCTAGTCACACTTCTCTGAAGTCTCTCAGCCCCACTCACCTCACAGAGTGTTTGTTGTGGGGGAGGAAGGGAAAGGAGAATGTGAGCCGCTTTGAGACTCCTTAGGGTAGTGATAAAGCGGGATATCAAATCCAAACTCTTCTTTTTCTTCTTCTTAACTGCTCTAGACTTTGTTGAACCTAAATCTACACATGGAGGCTGGGGTTCTGCATCTCCTTCAGGGGCGTAGCGTGCCGCTTGGCTACCGGGGGCGGCAAGCCAAGCGGCACCCCTGGGGGCGGGGCATCGCTCCGTGCGCATGACGTCACAACGCGCATGCGCACGGAGCGACGCCTTTGTCCCATGCCGCGGCGAAAAAAGCCGCTGAAAGGGTTTCCTTTCCCCCCCTTTCAGCGGTTTTTTTCGCTGGCTTGCGGCGCCCCGGCATGGAGGAGCGGGGCGGACCAGCCAGGAGGGGTAACACCCCTCCTGGCTGGTCCGCCCCACTTCTCCATGCCGGGGCGCCGCAAGCCAGCCAGCAGAGGAAAAAAACCGCTGAAAGGGGGGAAAGGGTGACACCCCTCCTGGCTGGCACGCCCCTCTCCTCCATGCCGCAAGCCAGCCAGCGGCGGAAAAAGTGCTGAGAGCGGGGGGGAGGCTATTTTCGGCACTGCCAGGGCGTAGCCGCAGGGGCGGCCAACGAGGGGGAGTGGCACCCCTCCTCGTTGGCTGCCCCTGCGGCTACGCCCTGGCAGCGCCGAAAATAGCCTTAAAAAAAAAAAAAAGCTCGGGGGGGCGGGACCCCGCCCCAAGTGTCACCCTTACCAGGGCGCTGCCCGGGGCGCACTGCCCCCCGCCCCCCTTGCTACGCCCCTGATCTCCTCTTCTCCTTTTTCATTTTTAACAATATCGTTAAAACCCTACAGTATTGTTATTACTTCATTCTGTTTAGCAAGACTGAAAGACTGTCAACTTCTGACTGAGTTGAAATGTTATGCAGTCTAAATGATTTGCTAGAGAAACAGCAGTCCACAGTAGCACTGTTTTAACATTTATATCTGCAGGAGGTTTCTGGCAGCATCTGACATGAGATGGTGCTTTGTATTTCACAACTGTATCTGTCCAGCACTTTTAGCTTTGATTATAATTGAGGGCTGTGACACATAGCTACAATTTGGTCAACTTGGAGCGAGACAAACCACTGGTGTGCTCACAGCACAGCAGGAATGTGATTGTTTGAACCATCACCTCCTGGTGGGAATTGCAGGCGTGGTCCTTTCCATTCGAGGACAGACCGTGGGGAGGTGCTAAATCGATGCTGCGCTGCAATTCCCACTGTGGAACAAGCCCTCCTAGGAAGCCTGACATAGTTGTGCAGATGATTGAATCGACACTTCCAGTTTTAGAAGAAGCACAGCTGTGAAATGGCGTAGAAGGTTTATAACCAAACTAAAGCGACCTTGAGAGCCAGTGTGGTGTAGTGGTTAAGAGGGTACTCGTAATCTGGTGAACCCGGTTCGCGTCTCTGCTCCTCCACATGCAGCTGCTGGGTGACCTTGGGCTAGTCACACTTCTCTGAAGTCTCTCAGCCCCACTCACCTCACAGAGTGTTTGTTGTAGGGGAGGAAGGGAAAGGAGAATGTGAGCCGCTTTGAGACTCCTTCGGGTAGTGATAAAGCGGGATATCAAAGCCAAACTCTTCTTCTTCTTTTAAATTCCTGTTCCAGGTTTGCTGCATCCGGAGATGTCCAGCGCCACATCATTATTCACACTGGAGAAAAGCCACACCTGTGTGATATTTGTGGCCGAGGTGAGTTGGAGCAGATCCTTGAGATGTAATCGTTGGGGATGGGCCACAGTTCAGCAGTGGAACATCTGCTTTGCATGCAGATTGTGCCTGATTCAGTTGCTGGCTTTTCCAGGTGGGTGCTGGGAAAGTTTCCTCCCTGAAGCCTGGAGAGCCACTTCTAACCTGTGTAGATAAGGCATGAGCTAGATGGAAGAATGGTCTGCCTCAATGCAAGGCAGCTTCCAGTGTTCCTAGTCTGTGGAGAAACCTCATTCACGAGCCCTAGAGGCAACCACTGATCAACGTACGTCAGAATGATGCTCCATCGCGCATGCAGCGCCAAACCTAGAGGTGACCCGGAAATGTCATTAAAAGGGCAGAACAGAGGCCCGGATGACAAAATTGTTGTCAGCTATATACCATGTGGCATAGGTTCCCCTACTTGGTGTGTCTCTCCTCAGCCCAGGCAAACCCCACCCATAACTTGAACCATGGTCCTGCCAGCATGCAGCAGTTGGCAATCTTGTGCCATGACTAGTAGGAGCAGACCTGTCAGTCGAAGGTGCTGGCGACATGCCATGTGTCCAAGAGTTGCATCGGCATAATGGAGCCATTTTGTGGCTTGCACCCTCTGAGTAACCGTCTTTGTCCTGTGTCTCTGTCCTTCTAGGATTTAGTAACTTCAGCAATTTGAAGGAACACAAGAAGAACCACAGAGTCGAGAAGGTGTTCACCTGCGATGAGTGTGGAAAATCATTTAACATGCCCAGGAAGCTAGTAAAGCACAGGATCAGGCACACTGGAGAGAAACCGTACAGCTGCTCCGCTTGTGGTAAGTCTGTGCTTAAATTTATATATAGGAGTATCATTTATTTGTGTAGCCAAAGCCATTACAAAATAATTAAAATGCATAAAACAGAATAAAATACATTACACAGTTAAAATAATCATTTAAACCAAGCATTCTGTCCGATAAGAGTTTGCTCCCCTGAAAAAATTAATTTATCACCCCCACAAATCACCACTCTAAAGATAAAACAAGCCACTTTTTCAAACGTGTAACGGGACATGCTTAATTTGGGAAAAATAAAATAAATGGTTACACGTGCTTATTTCTTGCTCTTGTGGGTTTTCTGAACACTGAAATGACGACAACTGAATTCAGCAGTTCCCCTCCCCCAGTTCATAAGACTTTGCTTTGGCAATGTTTTGTTCTCGTGGAATTTCCCACCTAAAATGATAGCCTCTTCACTTTGGCTTAAACAATAAAAATAATTCCATCCACAATAGGAGTTAGGGCCACATGCAAGGTTAGCTGTCTTCTAGCGCAAGGGCTTCTGCACTAGCAGACAGGTGAGTTATGTTGTGCAACAGAGGACTCCAACCAAACTGTGGTGTTATTGGAAACTCATTGTGCAATAGATGGTGCACTCTGTTGTGCAACAAAGCTACCAGTAGCTTGCTTACGCATTCTCTTGTGCAACAGCAGTCCGCACAGAACAATTCACCAGTGGAAGAAATTTACCGCATTCTCTATGCAGTAAAGGTAAAGGTACCCCTGACCGTTAGGTCCAGTCGTGGACGACTCTGGGGTTGCGGCGCTCATCTCACTTTACTGGCTGAGGGAGTACAGCTTCCGGGTCATGTGGCCAGCATGACTAAGCTGCTTCTGGCGAACCAGAGCAGCGCACGGAAATGCCGTTTACCTTCCTGCCGGAGCGGTACCTATTTATCTACCTGCACTTCGTGCTTTCCAACTGCTAGGTGGGCAGGAGCTATTGGTTGGAGTGATTGCTCAGAAAGATGAATCTCCTTAGCAGAGATGTGTCTATAGGTCATTGAACCCTGGAATGATCCTAGAAGTGTAGTCAGCTTGCCTGGAGCACAAAGATCAAGGAAAAGGATAGAATATGTGTCTGCGGTTGCAACAGTGATGGTAGGGTCAGTTAGAACCTGCACATCATTATTGTAGGTGTTAGGCACTTTTAAGCAGGAAGTATTATTGATCCTGGTGAATTCTTCACTTCTGTATTGTTTTACTGAGGAAGGAAAGTTCTCAGTATGTAGTTCATATTCTTATTTTATATTTTTTTCAGTTGTGAACCACCCTGGGGTCTTCGGATGAAGGGTGGTATACAAATTTTAATAATAATAATTAATAATAATAATAATAATAATAATAAATAATATAATATTCCTGAGTGACTTTAACTTAGTGCTGTGTTGAATACATCCCACAGTTATCTAATAGTAATATCTGTTATTGAAAGATATATAATACATTATTTCAACTAAGGAATAATTCATGGGCAAAATAATTAAATGCTCCACTGCCTGTAAAATTGATGGACAGCACAGCCTTAATAAAAAAAGCAGGTTCCTATAACCTATTGCATATGCCATCAACTGGACACATTTAGCAGCACATGGGACCCAGTTAATAATAATAATAATTTACCCCGCCCATCTGGCTGGGTTTCTCCAGCCACTGGGCGGCTTCCAACAGAACATTAAAATACAATAATCTATTAAACATTAAAAGCCTCCCTAAACAGGGCTGCCTTCATATGTCTTCTAAAGGTCTGGTAGTTGTTGTTCTCTTTGACATCTGAAGGGAGGGTGTTCCGCAGGGCGGGCGCCACTACCGAGAAGGCCCTCTGCCTGGTTCCCTGTAACTTGGCTTCTCGCAGTGAGGGAACCGCCAGAAGGCCCTCGGCGCTGGATCTCAGTGTCCGGGCTGAACGATGGTGGTGGAGACGCTCCTTCAGGTATACAGGACCGAAGTCATTTAGGGCTTTAAAGGTCAGCACCAACACTTTGAATTGTGCTCGGAAACATACTGGGAGCCAGTGTAGGTCTTTCAAGACCGGTGTTATGTGGTTTCGGTGGTCACTCCTAGTCACCAGTCTAGCTGCCGCATTCTGGATTAGTTGTAGTTTCTGGGTCACCTTCAAAGGTAGCCCCACGTAGAGCGCATTGCAGTAATCCAAGCAAGAGATAACTAGAGCATGCACCACTCTGGTGAGATTACTCATTTGTAACACATGCACAAGACAGCGTTCCACATACACAGCTGATACCCGTTGGAAGATACCATTTCCAAATAACCTTTCTTGTTTTATAGGAAAATGCTTTGTGGGGTCTGGCGACTTACGGAGACATATCCGGACTCACACTGGGGAGAAGCCGTATAACTGTGAGACCTGCAATAAAGGCTTCAGTCGCTCTGCCGTCTTGCGCCGGCACAAAAAGATCCATTGCAAAGTTGGTAACAGTGGTCCAAATACACTGGATGACTTTTCCCAGACAGTAGAAATATCTGAACTTGAGAAGTCCCAGAGCTCAGACTCATTTGCCCAAGAAATATCCGTAACTTTATTGCCGGTGTCAGTGAAGTTCCCCATCCACCCAAACGGAAATTTGGCCACTGAATCCGACAGCCCTGGGGCAACATTCCGCAAGGCGCGACCCACCGCGCAGCAGAATGAGTGCGCGAACCAACAGAAATTGAGCATGGATCCTGTTAAACTCTGCAAATCTCAGCAAAGACCTAATCGGATATGCTATTATAAAGGCGTGGATCTCCCCCCTGAGGAGGAACCTCTGCATTCTGAAGGCAATTCCATGACTCAGACTTGCATGACTACACTGGGCAGCGGTTGCAGCAGTGAGCTGAGTAGTCGTGCGTCTTCTGCCGAATACAGGAACAACGAAGGACCGTTTTTCTCCAGCGTGACCCTCTGGGGTTTGGCTATGAAGACGCTACAGAATGACAGTGAGCTGGGCCAGTGACAAGTTCGCCTTATGGTTTGCCATCTTAACAAATGAATAAAAACATTCGTACCATGCACTGAACTATTCAAAGTGCTTCCTGTACAATGCTTTATAATCCTCACAACAGCAATATAATATAAGGTCTATCCCATTATCCTTCTTGGGGTTCCTTCATGGAGTTGACCTGGGACAGCTCAGTCCGTAGAGCAGGGGTCAGCAAACTTTTTCAGCAGGGGGCTGAAAACTATATTTTTTGAGGGGGGGGTGTAATGCAAGAGCACCACAAGCCCCGGTGGCTGCTTACCTGTGTCTTGTGAGCGGCAGGGGCTGGCGGCGGCGGAGGGATGATGAGTGGTGTACAAAAGGGCTCCGGAGAGGGGCTGCTTAAAATGGTGGCCGCTCGAGCGCTGCTGCTGCTGCTGGCACCAACAAAGCCCAGCCCCCTTCCTCCCCTAGGCAGGGCGGGGAGAAGCCAGGAGGAGGGAGGGAGGAGGCGCCGTCACCGCCGTGCGAGGGAAAGAACGTGCGCGCTGGTGATTCACACGGTGATACGCGGACCGTCCATGGGCCGGATCCAGAAGGCAATTGGGCCTGATCCAGCCCGCGGGCCTTAGTTTGCCTTCCCATGCCGTAGAGCATGAGACTCTTAATCTCAGGGTTGTGGGTTCGATCTCTGCGTTGGGCAAAAAGATCCCTTAATTGCAGGGGGTTGGACTAGATGACCTTCAGGTTCCCTTCCAAGTCTACAATTCTGTAAACTATTTATAAACTAAAGAGTCTGAAGTTCTACAAGTGCTGCTGAAGTGTAATTGTACCTTCAGCAGAGACTGGCAACCATGTTCATTTGATCACTGACAAATATTTGTAATACCTAGATCTGCCCGTCAGTGACTCAGTGACTGCCAAGTCCCCCATGTTTCCATGTGGTTGTGGGGATGTGATCATGCTGGGCTTACCACATGGGCATAAACTAGGAAGGGCTGCCTCTCAATGGCTAAAGACGTCATATGGCAAGCTTTAAAATAGGAAAAGTGGTTACGGCTTGTCTGAGTAAGCAGCCAAAATATTTCTTCAGCCATTTTCTTTTCTTGTCTTTTACAAGATCCTATTGATTTTCTATTCTGCTTCTCAAGAAACATGAGGCAAAATAGATTTTCCTTCACTAAGCCAGATTTTTTTTTAAAACCACACTAGTATTGTTGATTATCAGAGTGTTACTGGCAAGCACTGATAAATCCATTTCATTAGCTAACCTGCTAATGAAACACAACTAGCCCATGTATGTAGGTGTCCTGATCCAGTCCCAACTGCTTTTTGGACAGGTATTCCAAGGCAGAAGAGGCTCCTGTGCAAGGGGGCCACGGGGAGTCTGCTTCAGGGATCCCCAAGACCCAAAGTGGTTGAAGGGGACTCACAACATACCTCTTCCTGAAACAGGGAAGCAGAATCCAGCGCCCGGTTACCTCTCTAACTGAAAAGGCCTCATCTGCCACCAGTAAGCTCCAGTACGACTCGTGCAGCACGTTGGCGACAAATATACATACAATTGTTTCAAAAATACTTTTACAACATTTATCAATTTTGTAAGCAATTACTTGCAAGATGCCACAAAAACCTGCAAACTACCCAAACTAAGCTGAATTTCTGGTGACTGATTTAGCTCAGTTCTTACAGATGCTTGGCTCAGTTTTCTGTTCTCTTTGTTTTTTTAGGTAAGTTCATAAGGATTCAAGAAATAGGTAAGTTCGATGTTATTCACAGTAGCCGTGGGGTGCTGTTGAAGTTGTACAGAAGACAGGGTGCTACCTCTGTTTCGCCCTAGCAGTCCAAGTAATTAAGAGGCCGGTGTATCGCCCCCGATGGGGCCAGCTTGCTGGGGTTGGCAAATAACACACTCCCTAGGTGGTTTTCTGGGCTGCTTCAGTAGTCTAGTCTTGAAGCATTGATGCATGTACTAATACTAAATATCATTGAAGATACAAATTCTTGGCTTAAGCTTTGACACTAAGCAATCCAGCCCCTTAAGCTTAAGCGGCCTCTTAATTACTTGGACTGCTAGGGCTGAAACTGAGCTAAATCAGTCATCACAAGTTCTATTAACAGCACAGGTTGTATTTTTCTAGTGCCAGTAAGCTCCAAGCAGAGGTCGGTGAGTATCCAGACCAGATATCTGCCCCATTAAGTTCTCAGCTAAGGGGCAGGACTCAGGTGTCACCAGTACAGTGGTACCTCAGGTTACATATGCTTCAGGTTAAGAACTCCGCTAACCCAGAAATAACACTTCAGGTTAAGAATGTTGCTTCAGGATAAGAACAGAAATTGTGCTCTGGCGGCGCAGCGGCAGCGGGAGGCCCCATTAGCTAAAGTGGTGCTTCAGGTTAAGAACAGTTTCAGAATGAATTAAGTACTTAACCAGAGGTACCACTGTATTAGGTGCAATTTTTTTAGTGCTTGAAAGCCAGCACTTTAAGCTGTTAATCTGAACAGGAAAACAAAGCTTGATTAAACACTGGCCATTTCCCTGATTGAAATCCCACCCCCTGCCCGCAGCTTCTCTGGAGAAAAGAGACAGATACCAGTCATTCAGCTGTTGGGAGTGAAGTTAAAGGTCTATTTAGTCTGGAAATGCTCTCCTAAGGGTTCTAGGAAAAGGAAGGCAGGTGCAGAAAGTCAGGTAGGGAGCTTGAAAACTGGAAATGGCTACAAGTCATGACAGCTGTATACTATACTTCCCCAATAACATAATACGCACCATTTCTCTGTATACTTGTTGCTGGGGGGTCAGGAGTGGGAAAGTGCTGCCGCAACACTCATGTCCTGCTTGTAGGCTTCTTCCAAGCATTTGGTAGGCCATGGTGGGAAACAGATAGACTACTAGAGAGACCTTTGGTCTGGATCCACAAGGCTCTGAGAGAGAAGATGTTCCAGGAAGGAGAGAAGCCAAGGGCCACCAGGACTCAAGGATAGGAGCAGAGTAAGGCAGGCACCACATGAGTCAACTCATGCTGGTGTCAAAGGCAGAACATCAAACACAAAATCCATTAAGAACTCCTTCCACACTGTTCAATTAAATCAGTGGTGAAGGGCCATGGGGGCAGACCAAAGTTGTTGAGGGTTGGAGTTGTTGAGGTTTTTGGGGGGATTTTACCCTAGGGAATAAACTGCCATGGGGACCGGATTAAACAACCGACCGGCGGGCCGGATTAGGCCCCCAAAACAGACTTTGGACATGCCTGAATTAAATGAACAAGAGGCAGGCAGAGGCGCCAATGGAGAGAGCAATTAATTCCTTTGCAGTGTTTAATTTCTACCATGAGATGTGCTGGGGCTCATGTGTCCCATAAAAAGAGTGCCATCTTCTTGCCAAGCCCATTTCTGCCTCCAGTTACCATACGTGGGAACCTGCCATGGTTAGAACTTAAGCCTCACCCAGCAGTGCTCTTCTGATCAAGTCCAGCATTGTGTTCCCACTGTGGCCAGCTGGAGGCTCACAAGAAGCCCAAACGCAAGATATGAATGTGTGTGAGGTCTCGACATGCCCTGGGCCCACTGTTATTCAACATCTTTATAAATGCCTTGGATGAAGGAATTGAGGGGGTGCTCATCCAATTTGCAGATGGCACCAAACAGCGAGGGGTAGACAGAATCGGGATTCAATATGACCATAACTGATTGGAGAACCGGGCCCAAACTTAACAAAAAGAATTTCCTTAGAGACAAATGTAAGGTTCTATACTTAACACTTAGGCAGGAAGAACCAGATGCACAAATATAAGACTGGGAACACCTGGCTTGCCAGTAGTGTATGTGAAAAGGATCTAGGGGTCTTTGTAGACCAGCGTTTCTCAACCGGTGTGCCGCGGCACACTAGTGTGCCGCGAGACACCGGCTGCTGTGCCGCGGGAAAACCGTGGTTCGGGACCCCATGCCGTAGCCGCAAACGCGTAGCAGGGAAAGGGAGCGCAGAAACCCACCGCCGACCTACCGCGCATGCGCCAGCTTGGAGCTCCCTGCCGATTCTGATTGGTTGCCAGGGACCAATAGGAAGACAGAGGAAGGAGATGCAAGGGCTGCCGGTAGCCGCCGCCATTTTTCTGTTGGGCACACCAGGAGAAGCCGCCTCCGCTCGCCCATGAGCACCGCGGCTCCGGAGCGCCGCCGCTCTGGCAGGGGGCAGCCGGCTGCAGGAGCGCCCCCGGCGGGGGCGGCAGCATGTGGACCCCGACGGAGGATGAAAAATACGGCATGGGTAGGTGCCGCCGGGGCACGTTTGCTTCCCTGGGCCGTTAGCAGCTAACGTAGCTCCGTGATTTCCGTTGCCATGGCGACGTTGCCGCCGCCATTTTGTGGGTGGTGTGCCGCGAGATTTTTTTCAGGAGACAGGTGTTCCGTTGCCCAGAAAAGGTTGAGAAACACTGTTGTAGACCACAAGCTGAACATGAGTCAACAGTGGGATGCAGCAGCAAAAAAGAGCAGCCTGTTCTAGGCTGCATCAGCACAAGTATAGTCTCCAGATCCAGGTCCTGATCTTGGTCAGACCACACCTGCTGGAGCCCTGTGTCCAATTCTGGGCACCACAATCTAAGAAGGATGTTGACAAGCTGGAACATGTGCAGAAGAGGGCAACCAAGATGATCAAGGGTCTGGAAACCAAGCCTTATGAGGAACGGTTGAAGGAGCTGGGTATGTTTAGCCTGGAAAAGAGGAGACAGAGGAGATAAGAGAGCCATCTTCAAATATCTCAAGGGCTGACACATGGAAGAGGGAGCAAGCTTGTTTTCTCCTGCTGCATCGGAGGACAGAGCCTGAACCAATGGCTTCAAGTTGCAAGAAAGGTGATTCCAACTAAACACCCTGAAGAACTTTCTGATGACAGGAGCTGTTTGATGGCGGAACCGACTCCCTCGGGAGTTGTTGGGCCCTCCTTCCTTGGAGGTTTTTAGGCAGAGGTTGTACGCCCATCTCTCATGGATGCTTTAGTTGAGATTCCTGCATTGCAGGGGTTGGAGTCTTGGAGTCCCTTCCAACTCTACGATTCTGAGGGCTCTTCCCAGTCTTATGGTGCCCTGTTGCCAGTTCTAAAACTAGCAGCTAACTTAACATGTAATGGTCTGCAGCTGACTCCCCGGCCCCCTTGTTGGCATTAAAACGACCACGGCCCAAGTTATCTGAAGCGGAGGAGGAAGAGGCAAAGTGCCCCGTCAGCCGCGTGTGGGGCTTTGCCCCACTTTGGGGCTGCACTCAATGCCTCGGGGCCCGGGGTGGCCACGCAGCCACTGCCCTCGCCGCTCCAGGCTGCAAGCCACACGATGCTCGCAGGCGCAACCGGCGGAGGGAGGACTAGGCATCCCAGCAGTTCCCGGCTGCGGAAGAGATACTCCGGGGCGGTCGCTGGAGCCTGGGCGGGGGTCGGGAGGGTCGGCCACGCACAACCCCTTCCGCTTCGCAGACGGCTTCCCGCTTCCCTTTGTTTGGCTGCTGCGCTTGTTTTCTCCTGGTGGAGCCTTGGGGTCCTCTCCTTTTTTACAGGGTGGGGGATTTTCAGGGGACATTTTCGCAGTAACAAGCCCCCCCACCCCACCCCGGGGTTTCTACATGAAATAAACCCGAGTGAGATAAAAACCACTGCAAGCAATACTGCGGGTCGTGCGGGAGGGCGCCGCCAGCAGAGGCGCACGCGCTCTGGGAGACCCCCGCCCGCGCACCTCGCCACCTGCCCCGGGGGCTTCCCGCGGAACACACGCGCTGGCCGCCGGGCCTCGCTCGCTCGCTCGCTGCGCAGTTGCCTCGCCAAAGCTCCCCTCTGCCCATCCCACAGCTTGTAAAAGCCTCCGTCCGACGGAGCCCCCCGCTCGCCAGGGCCGCTCGTGTCCGCCGAGGCGCCCTTGCCGTCGTGCGCCCTCCCCCTCCCTCCCTCTGCCGCAGCCCGAGCGCGCGGGGCGTGGGTCGCCCGGGGGCTCTTTCGTGCTTCTGGGGCTCCGTGGGGGGAGGAGGGGGAGGCGACGCGCGGGCTGCGTCACGCCGGAGGCGCTGCTGCTGCTGCTGCTGGAGGAAGGAGCCACTCGCCGCTCGCCCATTAACCCGGCGCCGCTCCCTCGGCTGCGCGCTCCCTTCGCTCCCCACCAGCCGCTCGCGAGCGACGATCAGACCCGACGTGCGGCTCCGCCATTGCTGCCAGAGCTCGAGCAAAGGAGGCCAGGCGGCGAGCCGTGCTTGGCTTTGGGGAGCCACGAGCCGAGGGAACATCCGCAAAAGCAGGAGGCTAGGTAAGGCGCAGAGCTGCGCAGCAGCCGGGGGTGGGGTGGGGACGAAAGCATGGCAGGGCACCCGTGGGGTGGGTGGGGAGCCGCGAGACCTCTTCGCAGTCCTTGTGTCTCTGAGAAGGAGGAAAGAGGACAAAGGGGCAGGCGGGTGGATGGATGGATGGGGAGGAAGATGCGCGGGGGAGAAAGGATGCAGGGATGCAGGAAGAGAGGGAGGCAGGGACCCAAGGAGGGGCACCGTGATGGAGGCGGGCAGGCGGGGGCGGGGGGAGGAAGAGAAGAAAGGGAAGCCAGGGCTTGGGGGGGGGGCACCGAGAGGGGCGAAATGGGTCTCACCCCCAGAGACTGCCTCCTTCCCACCCTTGGAACTTGCAGAGCAGGCTCCGCGCAAGCGGCTCTCTCTCTGCGCACCGAATTGCGGGGAAGGAAGGGATCTCCGGGAAGGGATGGAGTAGCGCACTCGGCCCCCCCCCCCAGCCCTCCATGGATGACATGCTAGGAAAGTGGCGTTGGTAGTGCCCCCCAGGTGGCAAGTGGTCTCGTATCGGGAGGGAGGCTGGCCATTTTTTTGGTGCAGAGTGTTCTTGTGATCCGTCCTTTGCGCTTCCGCACGTGTGCGTTTTCCAGGACTCCCTTTCGTCCAGGAAAAGAAAATGGTGAAGCTGGGAAATAATTTTAGCGAGAAGAGCACAAAGCAGCCCCTCTTGGAGGATGGATTTGACACCATCCCCTTGATCACACCCCTGGATGTCAATCAACTACAGTTCCCACCTCCTGACAAGGTACAGTCGGCTTTTGGTTTCCACCCCTGACAATCGCACCCAGATCTCAGGCAAACAACAAAAGAATGTCTGTCACAGAGGCTTGCAAAGCAACACTGTGAAACGCTGGTTTTTCGGTTTTGGGAAATATGTCAGAACCAACAATTGTATAGTTTAAAGATTTTCCTTGAGAATCAATCTATTGATACTTCCTGTGAACCTTTTAAATTACAGTATCATATGTCTGGTACATCTGTTTCAATGATATAATATCTCTGTGTCTTTTTACTCCATTTTACTGCATCCGAATCTCCAAATCCCCCATTGTTTAGCCAGTCACTTGCTGCCAACCTCATCCCTATGTGTTTGAATAATAAGTTTATTCTGAATAATGAGGTTGTCCTCTTCTTTCCAGGGTATGCAGTGCAGCTTAAGAAATATTTTTGAACAAAAATACTCTCAGATCTTCTCCAATAGATTTCCCTAGACGACTTAAAGCAGAGAGCAATCCCATGAGGGTCTTCCACACCTCTTGCCTGGGTCTGATAGGAAGGTGGTTTTCACAAGAAATAATGCATGTGCCTATAAAGGGCATGTAAAACTTGGTTGTCATGCATGGATTCAATAACAGTACATTACCAACATCATGAAGTGATACATTTTCTAGGGACAGAAAGGGATTCATCGCTTATGCTACAGATTTGACCTGGTTTCATGGTTATTGCCTCTTCCCAGGGAAAAAGCATAGCAGAGAATCCTCAGCACCCACACAAAATTATAGTTCCTAGGACCGTGGGGTGGGGAACCCAGAAAATTATACTGGAATAACCTCAGATAAGTTTGGTGGCACTGGATTTGTGGAATTCCCTCCCCAGGTGTCTGGTGCTGAAGTAGTTCTATTTCTTTGGTGCCAGGCAAATATTTTCTTATTCCCCCAGGTTTCTAAATTTCAGTTGTTTTAACTGCTGCCTTTGTCCTTTTATTATTGTGCAATTATTTTTACTATTGTATTCCATATTATTTATGACAGGTTTTTTTTAAGAAGTCCTATGTGAACTACCCTGCAAACATGTTTGTAGGCTGATATATACAAATTTAAATAAAAATACCCTTTAGAGACAACCCAGAGCAGGTACTGGCCCTTTTTAACTAGCTTGTAAAGATAAATTGCAAGCAGTGCTTGGAAAAGGAATTTGTAGATCTACTTAGGGGCCTGGAAGGCTTGAATAGCAGATCTGAGAGCTGTGGTTGTTGCAACATAGAACACACAAAGGCTTTGTTCACATCCCTGGGTGTGGCTTCTTGCCCACCAGACACCCTCTTTGCACTCAGCCCAGCTCTTCAGTTGTTGCTCCTACGTAATTTTGTTCTCCAATAAAGAATATGACAAGGTTGCACATGGGATAGGGGCACATCTTGACACGTCCCCTGGAAAACGTTGTTGAGTTGGGCTAGCTAGTAAAGGCTTTTGGCTACTCTTTTTGGCTTTTGACAAGTGTTCCCCTTCTTCACCAGAAACTGCCAAATAATGTAATCAGCAGTTGGGCATCAAGTACATCTAGAAACTGGGTTCCAGGCTGATTTTTCATCACCATATTGCTCTTAATCAGAGTAGACCCATTGAAATTAATAAACTTGACTAAGTTAATTTCTCTAGGTCTGTTAGGAGTAAAAGTCGGTGACTACCACCCCTCTTGTACTTGTCCATATAATAAACAAGGACTCCTGATGCCAGCTCCCTCTGGTATAATTTCCATCCACTCTTCACCCTGGGAGCCACAAAAGAAGTGTTTAAACCATAGGCTTCACAATCCTTCCTTTAATTGCATAGACTAGTCCCTACAGCTGAGTTGAAAATGGGCCTTCCAGCTCCAGGTACTGGTTGTTGCTTGTCCTGCCCCAAGCAGCTTGAATACGCGATGCCTTCTACCACTTAACAGGGTAACCTGAACCCAGGCCATTGTTGAAAATTCCCTCTCCGCCACGTGGCCCGTAGGGCAGCGGTGGAGGAATCCGTCAGCCAGTACCTCTGCACCATAAGATGTGCCCCCCCAAAAGCCGATGGGTAGCTGCACACTGAGAAGGCTACAGTTTCAGCAGAAATTGTGTGACTTGCTTTGGTCTCATGGCAACACGAGGGAGGCCGCTGTGTCCTGTCCCTCAACCCCCACTGCTCTGTGTCTCCCTTTTCCAAAATAGCCATTTTGCCGCTTGCAGCTACCCCAAGAACCATTTTGGTTAAAAGTAGCTGCGGACATGGATGTTGCCTCCTCTGCCTTATGGTAGCCAAGTAGCGATGCTGGGAGCATGTGTATCCCAAGCGTATGTGCAGGCAGACATAGATAGCTTGAGTGGGGAACCCCCTGTAGTTTATAATGATCGGGGTCAAACTACACATGGCACTCAGTTGTCTTTTAGCTTTGGCAGGAGCAAGAGGTTTCTTCCTAAGGCTAATGGGGGAGTTTTTGTTAAGAGTTGTGATGGGGGAAGAATGAACACTTCCCCTCCTTGTGCGTTGTGGTCCTTATGAAAATGGCCTCTCCCAGCTTGCTAATATTTAAAAACACCTGGAATACTGGCTCATAACACATTTACCTTTGAAGTTGGCTTAGTTCTCAGGCGTGCAATTTCCGCTCATTCCGAAGCTTGAGGAAACCCAATCTTGGCTGGCTCCCTGAGACATCACAAGGCCACGCCCCTCACTGGGCCAGGATTTTTATATGGTTTTGCTTAGCTGTTTTTTTTTTAATAAGCAGCTAGTGCAAAAAAGGACATTGAGTTTAATGAATGTACATATTGTGTGTGTGTTTTTGAAAAATAGAATAATGGCAGTCAGCTTGAGGTATGGAAGGGGTGGAGCAAGACAATAGGCTAGGACAACAGACTTTCAGCATTCAACTGGCAATTGTGTCAACTGCATTCTGACTGCAGGAAGAAGCTGGGCTCACTCTTCTCCTGGGATACTGTGTATTGCAACTCCCTTTTTGCATGTGCATCTACTTGTACCTAATTCCTTCTAGATGGCGGATGCTGAACCTGTGGTCCTCCAGATAACCCTTTAGTTCCCTTCAACCATTTAACTGTTTCCACAGTTAAGGGCTTAATCAGAGGCTGAAAGCGAGTATGCCTGCCTGCCCCTTGTTAATTAAAGGCTTTTGGCAAGTCTGTATCTCATTTTGGGGCACTTCTAGGCAGTCACTGCTTTCAGGTGGGATTCAGTCACATACCAGCAAATCCAGGTGGCACAACTGAAGTTGATCAGTATTCTTTCCTAGCAAACCTGTTTCCTCCCAAAACCAGACTTTTTGTGATGAGGGAAATGTGGGTTCACAGTTGCTTCATGCAACATCATGAGACCTCCCTGCAAACAGATCCCATTGATTGCTCAGTAAATCGTTGGAGTCATTCTACTTCTCCGGAAACATTGCACAAATAATCAGGTAGCCAACAGTCCTGAGCTAGATGTACCAGTTATCTGAGTCCACTTAAGGCAACTTCTTCAGTTCCTGAAACTGAGCAGTGGCCAATGGCTAAAAAGCCATTTCTGTCCAAAACCAGGTCAGAATTGAAATAAGAAAACCTGTGTTATCCAGGAATGCCAGTAAATGATCAGCCACCACCTTGCCTGAAAAAGGCACTGAATAGCTTGAGCATATTGACCAAGAAAGGGAGGTTTGCCACTGGTTGCTATTTAAAAAAATTAACAGGAATTGGGAAGGATTTTTTCAAGAGGGGCCTTGCAGCTGCCCCATTTTTGAAGATGTCCCTCATGCAATTCCATTAACACACTCTTGCAGAGGTAGGAACATGGCTTCAGCATGATTTCTTGGCCCGATTTCAGGCCGGTGAAAAGGGGGAAATGGCAGGAGGGGTGGCAGAGAGAGAGAGAGAGAGAGAGAGAGAGAGAGGAGAGGGAAAGAAATGGTATCAAGGGAGAGAGAGAAATGGCAGGTAGCCACGCCCACCTATGCTTCCAGCCGCTAGAGCATGCTCCTTGACAGAAGAAAAGGTTGCTCACCTCTGCATTAGTGCTGTTTGCTAGGGATGTGATTTTAAAAAGGAGGCTTTTCAAGGTTTAATTTTATAGGGAAATTCTACCTAGGAAAAGAGCATGGTGTAGCAACAGGTTTCCTCATTCATGAAGTTTTACAATTGAAATTAATGGACCTAACCGTTGAGTAAAACTTGGTTGAATGGCACCCTATGTCTGATATGGTATTGGATCATCAAATTCTGCCCGATGCAGTGAGTTTGGAAAGGGAAATAATAGTACACTTGGTGTTTATATAGTATTTCCTATAAGGTGGTTGGAGTCCAGTGTTGCATGAGCAGACTTCTGCTTGAGTCACAGGACTTCCCCTTCCCCTTGTGGTCCCTCCATAGGGTTCCCCAACCCTCCAGAGCACACAGGGGGCTGCAGAGGGGAGGGGAGAAAGGCGAAGGCCTGCCGTGGGTGTTTTGCTCACTGTGGACAACCCATAATTTCAAGGAACCTTTAAGAAAAGGCTTAACAAAAGGTGGGTCATTGCTATTGAGCTGCCCTATTTATAGCTTGACCTCTTAGTCATGGACCCTGAATCTGTCCAGCTTTCTGATTCTAGAAAACAGCACCATTTTTAAAGGTATTCTGTAAGGAGATAAGTCAGGGGTCGCCAACCTTTCAGGGCACATTTGCACATCTGGAGAAGCTGTCATGGGCAGCACAAACACCACCCCTGGGGAGGGAAACCTGTGGGTGCCATGGAATGCCGCTGTGGGCACATGTTGGCCACCCCCAATTTAAGCCACCCAGTGTTTAAGGAAGATTTATAACCTTAAGCACATTGAGATGAACGTGAACACCACTGGAATTGCTGGGGGTTGTTTTCAATGTATAGTGCAGATGTCTGCTCAGAAGTAAGCCCCATTGGTGCAAGCCCCATTGAAAACAGAGCAAGGATGTTTAAAGTTGCAGCCTAAGGATGTTTATACACTGGGGGTAAAACACAAGCTTCCTTTTGCATGGCAATACCTAACTTAGAGACCTGAACGATGGCCTAAAAATCACACCAGGGCAAGGGCAAGACTTGGTGTCAAATTAATGATGAAAAAGCAGCATCACAGGAAATGAGGTGGTTGTTATGCATCTGCTTCCAGAAATAATCTGCATTCATAATTTCCCAGTACAATGGCAGAAGAAAGCACATGTAATGCAGCGGTTTAAAAAGTGGTGGGGAGATCCTTGTGGCACAGTCCCGAAACAGTCTGAGACATCAAAAACATTAAGGGTGACCTTTTCCCCTAAAGATCTTCATTCAGCAAATGGGCCTTGCAGGTGTTCCAAATAAATGCCCTGATAATTTGCAACCTGGCTTTTAGGAAGTGACCCAAACCTTTAAAGGAAGCCTTTGAATTAATTTAAATTGCTGCTGCGTTCGGCTATTGTGATTTGCTTTTTGTTGGCTCTTGTTTTTAGCAAGTTACTCTTTTTAATACCATGAGGGTCGTTGAGAGAAAGCTGGCATATAAATATTATCACCACCCATGGATACGTTTCCTGCACAAGCAAACCCCACTTGAAACGCACAGGAACTATTTCACAGGAGAACATTCTGGTAGATTATGCTCATAATGTTCATGTCACAGAGGACGGAATTGCATGTAATGAGTTGAATCACGATTTGAACATCTTTCCCCCGATGCCTCTGACATGTGAGCAGATGAGCAGCAGAACTGGATTCTTCAGGTTTGTTTTGCGGCCCTTGCCTTCACGGCAAACTGTATTTAATGAGCAAGTCAAGCACATAGGGACAGAGGCTGCGTTGTTATATGTTTGAGAGTTTGGCTGCACCAGTCAAGCTGGTAATTGGTCTCCTGTTGATGTTCCTTGCAAAGGTGGTGGTCAAGACAAAAACAGAATATGAACCAGACCGCAAGAAAGGAAAATTCCGTACTCCTAAAATAGCTGAGTTCACAGTCAGTATCACTGAAGGTGTCTCAGAACGGTTTAAGGTAAGTCATAACTTCATTTCTGGCATAAAGTAACAGATGCTTGACTTATTCTATTGTATTTAGAACCTATCATGTCACTCACTTGGGCCTTGCAGGGGGCTAAAGAAAAAACAAAACAAAACCCACAACTATTGTTGCAAAATGGGAGAAGTTTGAAGTGAGGAACTAAAATCTTTAGTTCTTTGGTGGAAGAATCATAGTGGACCCTTTGCCAGAATATTGTCATTTTGGTGCCTCTTGAAGACATTCCTCTTTCAGCAAGCCTTCTAGGTGGAGACTTTTATCCCATCTGGTATCAGAAGAATTTGAATAGATTTATAGAAGTGTTGAGGGACCCAGGTGGCGCTGTGGGTTAAACCACTGAGCCTAGAGCTTGCTGATCTAGATAGATAGATAGATCATTTATTTCGGCATTTGCGCCCATCAGAAGGTCAGCGGTTCAAATCCCTGCGATGGGGTGAGCTCCTGTTGATCGGTCCCTGCTCCTGCAACCTAGCAGTTTGAAAGCATGTCAAAGTGCAAGTAGATAAATAGGTACCACTCTGGTGGGAAGGTAAACGGCATTTCTGTGCGCTGCTCTGGTTCGCCAGAAGCGGCTTTGTCATGCTGGCCACATGACCTGGAAGCTGTACGCCGGCTCCCTCAGCCAATAAAGCGAGATGAGCGCCGCAACCCCCGAGTCGGACACGACTGGACCTAATGGTCAGGGGTCCCTTTACCTTTATAGAAGTGTTGCTGTTTTGGAAAGAAAAATGTTAATTGTGTTTATATATGCTAGAGTTTTAGCTGTTTTTATATATGCAGTTGTTCTGTGTATGTTTTTATTTCATTGTAAATTGTGCTTGGAAAGCCTCATGAGAAATGATTCATAAATGAAATTAAATATTATTTATTATTATTATTATTATTATTATTTATTAGACCGAGATTGCTCTAAGAAAGCCCCACAGACCTGTATGCAAAATCTTAGGGCTCAGACCAACAGGATGGTCTCTTGCATCTGCCTCATTTAAATTAATGGGAACTGTGTGTTTAAATATGGCATGTGCAGGATAATTCCCTATTGGATTATGCCTGTTTATCTAGAGGTTGTTATTTATTTAGCATAAAGGGATAGCTCCCTGAACCTCTGCTCCTTCATTTCCATGTTAACTTTAATTTCCTTAAATGTCCCTCTTCCTTATTCCTTTGTTCTTAGGGTCTGCCCTGGTCAGTAGACTGTCTCAGAAATTTGATGTTTGAACTCATGAATTTGCTGGTTTTTATCATCCATTTGACGGTGCATGAAAATGTTCTCTAATACTGTAAACTTGCAAGTACCACAGGCCACCAGATCAGTAGCGAAGGATGAATCCTGCCCAGGTTACCAGTGAAGCTTTTTTAATTTGGAGGGGAGCTCATACTTTGTGTCTGAGACTATCAGTATGTTGCAAGACACTGATATAACTATGTTTGGCAGGTGGGCTAGTAAAAAATTATGTGGGTTGGAAATTGTTGGTGGGCTGATTGAAAGGCTGGCCGAAAGTCAATTTGCTTTTTCTTTTAAAGATTGGATGTCCTTGGTGAGCAGAGAAACAAAAGATTAGCTTTTGTTGGGAGGTGAGGGTGGATCAGAGCTGTTTCTGAATGTTGGCATGCATATAATAATAATAATAATAATAATAATAATAATAATAATAATAATAATAATAAATTTATTATTTATACCCCGCCCATCTGGCTGGGTTTCCCCAGCCACTCTGGGCAGCTTCCAACAGAACATTAAAATACAATAATCTATTAAACATTAAAAGCCTCCCTAAACAGGGCTGCCTTCAGATGTCTTCTAAAAGTCAGATAGTTGTTTATTTCCTTGACATCTGCTGGGAGGGCATTCCACAGGGCGGGCGCCACTACCGAGAAGGCCCTCTGCCTGGTTCCCTGTAGCTTTGCTTCTCGCAGTGAGGGAACTGCCAGAAGGCCCTCGGTGCTGGACCTCAGTGTCCGGGCTGAACAATGGGGGTGGAGACGCTCCTTCAGGTATACTGGACCGAAGCCATTTAGGGCTTTAAAGGTCAGCACCAACACTTTGAATTGTGCTCGGAAACGTACTGGGAGCCAGTGTAGGTCTTTCAAGACCGGTGTTATGTGGTCTCGGCAGCCGCTCCCAGTCACCAGTCTAGCTGCTGCATTCTGGATTAGTTGTAGTTTCTTGAGGCAACCCTTATTCTGTATCAGTGACATGAAATCCCTCCTCTCGGATGTACTGGATGAGAAGACTTGGCCTTGCTGGGGCCTACAATTTTTGTACTACATTTTTTTGGGGACTTTGCATAACAGAGGAGCATAAACCAACATGGGACAGAACATCAAAAACCCATTAAAAGTTCCTGAAATAGTGTGGCTTATTGGGAAGAAGGTGTAGCTTTGCTAACCCAGTTGTCACCGGGTTAGACAATAAATATGATTTAAAAGTACTGAGTCATTGGCAAGTGTTAGAGGAATTTAGAGGATCAAAAAATGGGAGAGAAATTAACCTTCTCACAGTTCAGATTACCTGGTACTGAACCAAAGACAAAGATACAGATAGACAGGTGAGCTTCTTGGCAGGAAGGAAGCAAAACAAAATTGTAACACTAAAAGGATACACATAATGGATAGCATTGTGCTGTGACACAATTCATATCTGATACCCAATCAATGCCCATAAAATTTGTGCAACTCCATTCAGAAAGCAAAAGGCCTGAGGAAGGCATACCGGTAGTTACAAAAACAGCTAAGATTGGTGGTGAAAGCAACCATGTATAGCTATAAAATCATAGATCTGTAGAGCTGCAAGGGACCCCAAGGATCATCTAGTCCAACCCCCTGCAATGCAGGAATATGCAGCTGTCCCACATGGGGATTGAACCTTCGACTTTGGTGTTATCAGCACCATGTTCTAACCAACTGAGCTACAGATAGTGGCAAAAGGTTTGAGGCAAGGTTATTTCTTAAGAGTTTCTTCCCAAACAAATAGCTGAAGTTGGCGGTAATGATGACTGTGGGAGTTTTCAACTAGTAGAAAACGTTAGTTTTATTATTATCCGTTTGTCAGGTTATCATTGGACTAGAAAATAAATTAAGCTGCAAGGAGGAGATCTTTCGCTTCCATTTTGATTAACTTCAGCTTGCTGTGTCACCCCAACTCAAATACAGTAGTTAATCTTAACTATAATTTATTGAAGTGTCAGTAAACCATGATTAAGACGGATTGTTTTTTGTCTGGGTTCAGACCTGTAGTTGGTCAAAAATGAATGTGCAGGACGCTGAGGCTTGTTTAACATCAGTGGTTCTGTAGAGTGTCATACATATCACCAATAGAAGAAGAGTTTGGATTTGATATCCTGCTTTATCACTACCCGAAGAAGTCTCCAAGCGGCTAACATTCTCCTTTCCCTTCCTCCCCCACAACAAACACTCTGTGAGGTGAGTGGGGCTGAGAGACTTCAGAGAAGTGTGACTAGCCCAAGGTCACCCAGCAGCTGCATGTGGAGGAGCAGAGACGCGAACCTGGTTCACCAGATTACAAGTCTACCGCTCTTAACCACTACACCACACTGACTCTGATCGCTAATGTGTCCTGGTCCTTCCACTAGTGGAAACAATGGGACTCAGACCCGACCTCTGCCTTGCACTCAGTTTCTGGGGCAAGTGACTTGGCTTTTGACCTTGTTTTCTGACTGGCCAGAGCATTTTATTTTATTTTATTATTTAATCCATTTTTCAATACAAACATCAACTGCAAAAGACACATACAACAAATAGCATAATAACAGTAATAACACAATTTGACAATTCAGATTTGGATACACCGATATACCTATGACTACACCTTTCTAACAATATTTCCCCACCTCTCTCTCCTCCCCCTACTTCCCATCACTATCCGCCTTATCGCTTAAATATTCGTTCCAGATTTCTCCATATTTCTCCATTCTTATTTTGCGTCAACATGCAATTCATTCGTATGTAGCTAATCTGTCCATGTTATCAATCCATGTGCTCAATGGAATCTTTTTGCGGCTCTTCCAATTCATCAAAACAAGTTTTTTTGCTTCCAATATAGCACGGTACAACCATTTTATTTTATTTTTTTGACCCCTTGAAATCTCCCACGTTTTGGGAATGTATAAAAGCTTTGGAACAACATTCATTTTGAGGACATTAACCTTTCCCCAAAGGGAGAGGTTTAGAGGTCCCCACCTTTCAATATCAAAAGAAATCTCATTTATAATTTGATTCAAATTTAATTTTACAATTTGGTCTATATTTGATGAAATCATTATACCCAAGTATTTAATAAAGTCTTTGCACATCCTAAATTGATGGTTTCTATACAATGTAGCCCTTGGCTCTATTGGTAAAATCTCTGATTTTGTCCAATTTATGGAATATCCCGATATCCTACCAAAGGTTTTTATTTTCTCCATAATTTTTGGAATTGTATCTTCTGGTTTTATAATAAATAAAAGGATATCGTCCGCAAAATAATACAATTTTGTAATTATCTTTGTTGTGCTTTACAGACTGGCCATAGCAGCCATTTTGTGAATTAGGGTGCTCCCTGCCCCCAATGTCCCTATATACACGACTCTTTGTCAACACTCCAAATGTGTCCACTAGTCCAAAAAAGCTGGGGACTCGTGTCCTGTGAGAACAATTTAAGATTAGCCTACCTGCATTTGTGCCACACTAGATGAAACTCTGCAAGATGGGTGATCTCTAAGCAGGTTGTTGTTGTTGTTAAACTAAAATGCAGTTCTTGGGGTGAGAAGGAATCTGACTGGAACAGCAGTAATGATTAAGGAGTGCTTAACACTTTCCCTTCAGGTGAGTCTTCCAACCCAAAATGGCTTGGCCAGCTACTTTTTGACCCAAAGAGAGATAAATATAGGCATCACACACAGTGTATCAGTAATTCAGAGCAGTTTAGGGAGGGGGCGTTACTGGGTTGTTTTTGTTTTTATTATGTATTTTGTGATTTTATGTTGTAACCGCCCTGAGACCTACAGCAGGGGTGGCCAACTTCCAAGAGACTGCGATCTACTCACAGAGTTAAAAGCTGGCAGTGATCTACCCCCTTTTTGGGGGGTTCATATCAAATTGTTGAGCTTTTTTTTAGGAAGGAGGAAGGCCCATTTTTGGGGGGATCGGGTCAAAATTGTTGAGTTTTTTCAGGGAGGAGGTAAAATGTTGAGCTTTTTTAAGGGGAGCCACAGTTGTTCAGCTTCTTTGGGGGGAGCCAATGATCTACCAGTGATCTACCGCAGACATCCAGTGATCTACCGGTAGATCACGATCTACCTGTTGGACATGCCTGACCTACAGGTATACAACGGTATACAAATTTAATAAATAATAATAAATAACAACAATTCTGGGAGGAGACAAGTGAGCTGAAAGGTGATGTAGCCATCTGTCATGGATGCTTTAGTTGAGATTCCTGCATTGCAGGGGGTTGGACTAGATGACTCTTGGGGTCCCTTCCAACTCTACAATTCTACGATTACACAACTCTATAAAAAGCAAGGCTATACTCAGCAAGCCAAGCCATGGTTTGCCTCTTGCATGCTTGGAAGCTCAAATGAGTTTACTGTGACACCTCCATTTAACCAATGTCCTGGGTCCAATTAAGAATGGAGTTCTAGTAGTTTCTAGATCATTGTGTGTGTGTAACATTCCTAAAACATGTACAAAACCCAGCATAGTGTTTTGTAGATGAAGACTTCAAAGTTGCATTGTGAAATATAATCTACCAACAACTTTCATTAAAAGCAAATCAGGATGTTTCTGCATGTAAAAGCTGAAGACAGCTATTTCATGCAGGTAGAAGAAAATAAACAAAAAGCAACTCCCGAGTCATATATACTCGGAGGATTATTAAATGTTTGCATTGTTATGTGCTAGTGGATGGAACATGAAAAACCCATTGTCACTTAGATATTACTTTATGGCTATCACACTGGGATTACCTTCATGGTATTTGGTTGTTGGGTTTGGCTGCTAAGTAACGGATGCATTGGAGAGAGTTTGCTGTAGGATTTTGCTCCCCTAGAGAATTGCAGGATTTATGTTGATGCTGAAAAGGAAAAGGGAGGAGAGGAAATCCGTACTTTAGCCAATTATATGTATCCTTTTTCATTCTAAAGCTTTCAAATCACAACAATCTGCAAGTTTCAGTTACACTGCTTGTAGCATTTTAAGGTGGCCAATTCTCATTCATGATTGCGTCCTGTGCCGGGGGGGGGGGGATGGGACTCCCTGAGCATTTTGATCTCCTCTCTCCTACCCCTGCACGTTTCCTGAGCCCCACAACGCAATCTGAGCTTCAGTTTATTGTTCTCCATCCAGTCCATTAGTGTGTATGATTTAGGACTCCCAACACAGAGAACACAGTGACTTCTGCATCATTGTATGAAGATCTTTGCATGAGGTATAGAGAGGTGTCTGTTAGCAAGGCCTTCAAAAGACAAGCAAGCAGCCCACAACCTGGTTCCTACGCTACTGCAGCAGAGCGCCCATCGCTTTCTGAGGTTCCAAGCCACTCCAATAATGGAAGAACCAAGCGGACTGGGCAAATGGTGTGGCTTCATCTCAGAACTCCACTGCCCTCCTATGTGTAGCAGGAAGGAAGCACATTGCCCTGCCCATGAGTTACTGGAGGGGGAAAGGGGAAAGGCTCCCATGCCTTTTGGGAGTTCTTCAAAAATTAAAATACATTACTTTTACCTTAATTAAAAGACATCTCTCTTTTCTAGTCAAGCATCTCTGGGAATTTAATCTATGCGGTTTTGGATGTTCTGTCCAATTTGAATGGTTAGAATATTGTTGCTCTTATTGTTTCCTGTGGTAATGGCAGTTTGAAATGTAGGCTAGGAACCCTCAGTACAGTAACACAGTACATTTCTGGCATCTCTTAACTAGCCAAGTGTAAATCCTCATCCTCCCAGTGCAAGAATTCAGATGACCAAAAGAAGGAGGAGATATTTTTTGGCATAGTGACTAGATGGACAAATGGAGATCACTGCTCATCACTTCACTTCTCCCCCCTTTCAGGGGAATATAGACAGGACTGAGTCTGAATCTAAACACTCCATATGTTCATGACATTTTCTTATGAGTGATCAAAAACAAAGTAGAGCCCTTATCACCAGAAGCAAAGTCACATCTTGGATCATCCTCTCTAGGGTAAAACAAGGCAAATGGAACAAAGATGACTTGTCAATAAAATGAGCAATTTCAGTTCTATTAGCATGGCAGTCACTGTGTGGTTTATAGACTTAGGGCCATAAGGGATTCTGTTTCTGTGTTGTGGGGGGGGGGGCAGATGAAATGTGGAATACACCATTCTTCCAGCAAGGCTGGAATACAGTGGTACCTTGGTTTACAAACTTAATCCGTTCCGGAAGTCCTTCTTAAACCGAAACCAATCTTAAACTAAGGCGTGCTTTCCCAAATGAGGCTTCCCGCCGCCAGTGCCCTTCCACCATTCGGCTTCCATTTTTAGACTGAGGTAAAGTTTAGACTGAGGTAAACTTCTGGTTTTGTGGAATTCGTAAACCAAATAGTCTGTAAACAGGGCTGTTCTTAAACCGAGGTACCACTGTAGGCAGTAAAGAACCTGTCCCACCAAAAATTGCCTGCCTATCAGGAGCAAATCAGAAGGGTAAAGTAGAGCTTTCCATCTTTAGAAGAATAGGGAAGTAGTAATTGAACTCAAGTTGGTTTTTCATTGGGGTTGAATGAAGCCAGAAACGTAAAGAGCAGCCTTTGAACCACAGCTGTCAACCCTCCCTTTTTTTGTGGGGAACTCCCTTATTCCAATGCCGTTTCCCACTGCTATCCTGGATTGTTGATATCCCTTCAATTTCCCGGATTTCAAAGGAAGCAGCTCCTCTCCCTCCCTGCTGGCCAGGGAGGCTCCTCAGCTGCGTTGCTCGGCTGCCAATAAGGAGTCTGAGACTGACTGGGGGCGGAGCTTGCATGCCTTGTGCAGCCAGACCCTCACGCCCAACCAGACAGACAGCCTGCCTGCCGTCTACACGCTCGCTCTTTCGCTCACCCGTTCGCGCGCAGCCTCTGGAGTGCAGGGTGGCGAGGCTACTATGCACCGCCCTCACGGCATCCCTTATTTTCAAATCCGAAAGTTGACAGCTATGCTTTGAACAGGTAGTGGCATTCAAAGTTTGGTGTGAAACATTTTACCAGAACAATTGCAGTGAGCAAGGCTAAAAATAGGCTTAAGAAGCAGACTGTGTAGCCATAATACATATTATTTGACTCTTGGTTAGCAAAGAGGAAAGACGCTCCCTTGTGCTGCTAGAATTGACTTAATAAAATCTGCCTTGAAGTAGATGCTGTCATTTTCATAAGTTCAGTTGACACACCAAGCCCCTGCTCCAATTTATGAGGTGGAAAGAGAGGTACAAGGCTGTAGGGATGGGGAACCTGTGGCCCTTCAGATTTTGTTGGGACCCCCAACTCCCATCAGCCATAGCAAGAATGGCCAATGGTCAGGGATGAGCAGAGGTGGAGTTCAAGCATCTGGAGGCCCCAGGTTTCCCATCTCTGATCTAAAGAAATGTGTGGTGTTGGTGCACAGAGACAAATTTTTACAGAATCTTCGCCCTTTCTTTTGTGGAAGAATCACAGGAATTGGGCAACAGCATGAATGGACTCATATGTCACGTTAATTTAGGTGCACAGTATATACTTGCTCCTTCGTGGCATGAATTGGAGCTCTGGTAGGTTTCAGAACTTTCCATCATTTTCTGGAGTGGCTTTTTGGGGGGTGAACAGTGTGCAATAAATAGAAAACTGCCTTGCTGAATATGTTGTTAATATATTGTCTCTTTGCAGGTAACTGTTTTGGTCCTCTTTGCCCTTGCATTCCTGACGTGCGTTGTATTTCTGGTAGTCTACAAGGTTTACAAATATGACCATACCTGTCCAGAAGGCTTCATTTTCAAGGTAATACATAGTTTTCTAAAACCAGCAACAACGGATTTCAGTGATTCCGATGTACTGATTATCTGTATTGTTTTAGGGGCTTAACTAATAATGAAAACTAAAGGAATGGTTCAAAGAGGTTGGGGTTTAGTTTAGGTTAAAAACTAAAGGCGACCTGAGGGGCTTGCAAAATTATGAGAGGCAGGGAGAACCTGTTGTTTCTCTCCCTCTCAATTCTAGGCTATCTTGCGCTAATATTCTTGCTACATAATTTAAAACAAAACAGTAACAGAAGCCTTGTGCACTTGCGGAGGGTGTTTTGCTAATATCCCAATCAATGCTCAGAGAATTGAAAATGAATACAGAATATGTGTCAGCCAATGAAATGTTACTTTTGCCTATTCAGACAATAGATTTAAGTTTAAATAAATGCAGGGTTTTTGACTCCTGACTCCGCTTTTTAGAGATGCTGAAGGGCGAGAAAACTCAGTGTTTAATAAATGAGTTATAATTTGCCACACCATTCATGTTTATCAACTCCTTTAAGAACATGGGCATGCCCCCGGATCCAGTATGGAGCTGAATGTGGACTTTGTTGTTGTTCAGTCGTTCAGTCGTGTCAGACTCTTCATGACCCCATGGACCAGAGCACGCCAGGCACGCCTATCCTTCACTGCCTCTCGCAGTTTGGCCAAACTCATGTTAGTGAATGTGGACTTAAGGAAGCTTAAACACACACACACCACGGAACGTGCCATCTGGTCCAGCACACTTTCCCCCCTTCTTGGTCCAAGAGCTGAACCTTGAAGCAAAAATGAAATTCCACTTAATAGCTGCTTGAGGCAGGATGTTCCTAGATTTCGTCTCTCCCACCTGGCTGTGCTCCTTTCCTAATAATAATAATAATAATAATAATAATAATAATAATAATAATAATTTATTATTTATACCCCGCCCATCTGGCTGGGTTTCCCCAGCCACTCTGGGCGGCTTCCAACAGAATATTAAAATGCAATAGTGTATTAAACATTAAGACATTACAGGGTAAGCGCTTCCCTAAACAGGGTTGCCTTCAGATGAATCATCTTAAGCAGATGATGGGCAAAATTTCTTTAAAATGTTACTCCACATGGAGAACAGGCTTTGAGGGAGAGGTCTATTACAGAAAGGTTTTCAGGAGGTTCAGCCATGGACTTGATAGAGCTGAAGCGTAAGAAACTGAAGAGTCAGGTTGGAGGAATAATCAAAGAAGTGAGATTTTCAGTGGTTGTGCAAAGGCTGAATGCACACAGCCAGGATTTTGCAGTTCTTGGTTCAACACCTCTTCTGTCAAACTGCCTTTATATTTGGAGGGAGTTTGATAGGTTGCTTGGGGCTACTGGGATGGAAAATTGCATCAATGGTGTGCATGCATTTTTTATTTATTTTTAATGACTGTTGAGGCAGGGTTTGTGCTGGATCACGGTCTATGTGCCCATCTCCTACTGAGAATCTACAGGAAACAGGAAGTCCTATTATGATTTACATATCAGGGAAAACTGTTTCACTCTACTAGTGCGTATCTTGGAGGGATGGTGTATATTTCTAGGGGATGGGTAGGCAACCTGGGGGCTGGGTCCGGCCCAATGGATTTCTGTGGACGGTCCGGGAATCAGTGTGTTTTTCCATGAGTAGAATGTGTCCTTTTATTTAAAATGCATCTCTGGGTTATTTGTGGGGCATAGGAATTCGATCATTCCCCCCCCAAAGATCTGAGGGACAGTGGACTGGCCCCCTGCTGAAAAAGTTTGCTGACCCCTGTTCTAGGGTCTTCCTGTGTGACAAAGTGTACCCACAGTGGACTGAGTGAGAATTTAGGAGAAAACTTCAGTATTTCTTCAACTTGCACAGGATGAAAACTGGGTATGAAAACCCAGGGAAAGGGTGGGTATATGGGTGTTGTAAGCAAGTACAATATGCAAGGCTAGAAGACTGGGTTTTTAGTTTCATGGTGCAGAAGTTAAGGTGGGCACGTTTGTTGTCCTGCTCTAAAACAAAATAAAAATTAAAAAAATTCCTTCCAGTAGCACCTTAGAGACCAACTAAGTTTGTTCTTGGTATGAGCTTTCGTGTGCATGTACACTTCTTCAGATACTTTTTTTTATTTTTTTTTATTTTATTTTTTGTTTTGACTATGGCAGACCAACACGGCTACCTACCTGTAACTGTTATATTTGTTTTATTCTTGCTACCCACCATGGGTTAAATTAAATTATAAACAACAACAATAGAAAAATGGCCTAGAAATAATTTAAATACATTGAAATGATTGTCTTTCAGAACAATCAATGCATTCCGGCTGGATTAGAGAACTACTACTCTGAACAAGACTCTAGTGCTAGAGGGAAATTTTATACAGTTATAAACCACTACAACCTGGCCAAACAAACGATCACACGATCCGTATCTCCGTGGATGACAGTGCTTTCAGAAGAGAAACTTTCTGAGCAGGAGACTGAAGCAGCTGAGAAATCGGCTTAACATGATTGATCTTGTTGATTGGAAGGTATCAAGGCGGCTTTCACCGAACATCTCATTGTTATGGATAATTTAGAGGTTACTCATATTTATGGTGCAATTGCTTTGGTTTGCCGATAACTGCTTTGCAAAAAGGAAAAATAAGAAAATGAAAACTTAGACCATTAATGGCCAAGTGCATATCAGCATTGCTTTAGAGCTTTAACAGCAGTTTCTCTGTTAATAATTCCAACTTAGGTACATTCTTGCAGTTTAGAATTCCATTGAGCCATCCAGGGGTTTGGACACAGGGGAGAATTGTGCATTTTACTGTGTGTACTAATGTTTCGTTTTTAAATCAGTTTTGCAATCTGAATTATCATAGCCATAACTAGAAATTATGTGGGTTAGTTATAAACTGTATTTAAGATTGGTTTGCGACTCCAAGATGAGTACCAAAAAATAAAGTTGGCCTGTTTTTTCTCACTGTAACAGATATGTTAGAAGTAATTAAGTTCTTTGCAACAAGGCATGCTTAATTGTTGTTTTGTTAAAGCTGTGAACATTTCACTGCATTTCCACTATGGCTAGAGAATATTGTATATGGACTTGCACTGACACAAAACAGACACTACGGAGATGTACATTTTAATGGTGGATCATGATGTTTAGTGAATGTGCAAAAATGTTAGGCAGCAAAATATTCTGATAAGTAGTGGAGCCCTACGGAACAGACAAAAAAAGCCACTGTAGAGGTAGCCCACAATGTAATATGTGCAACATGACAGGAGGAGCAGTTTTCTTAGAACTTTCTCTTTTTGTACAACATTAAAATGTTTCCCTTTTTATATGTTGCAAAATGCTTTGTGTTAGCAGCACAGTTTGGGCATTTTCTAATCTTTAGACATTAAGGCTGCAACCCTAAGCATATTTACCTGGAAAACAGTTCCACTGGACTCGGTGGGACTTTCATGTAAACGTTTTAGAACTGGGTGTAAGGGAGAAAATGCATTAAATGCATAAAAATAGCCCTATCCCCATTGCAATTCTGAAATGGCATGTGAGGAAAGGGAGAATAGGAGACATGCTGCCTTCTTGAGATAAACTTGGATGGGGTGGGTGGTGGGTGGGGGGGCGTAGTAGAGAAGCCTAGAATTGTAGGTGCACGTTTATTGTGTTGACAAGTTTCTAAACTATTACATGTTTATTATTTATAAACCTTTCAACGTACATTACATAAATATTTTCATTAACTTTATAACTGGAGAAAGCGGCTTAAACATTGGCCGGTCAACCTGTAGCACGCCTGGAATAAACCATGGAAATGTTGCGCGGCATGGAAATGTTGCGCGGCAGAGATGTGGCTCAGAGATTGGCTTTGCCTCTTGCCTGTGTGTCCAGTGCGGTGCTTTTGTGCTAGCGTGCACTGCAGAGGCGCCAGAGCAATGCTTTATAAGTAGTGGCACTTGACAGGATGTCCAATGGTACAAGTACCCCTGGTTGAAAAGCACTGCACCAGAATTATACTCTCTCAAACCTGGGCCTTGACTTGCGTACACTTGACAGAAGGGTTGGTCATCACTGGATCAAAGCACTCAGCTGGTATTTTTGTTCATGCTCTGAATGTGCTACTTCCCAGTGGACATGTCAAAAGTTTCATTATTTTTGTAGACACATGCTTTCCAAAAACACTTATGTAGTAGAACAAACATGGTTGGTTCCACTTCTGGTTACATTTTCTCCCGGTACATTTCAGCATCATGAGCCTGCTTAGCAAATGCCAGTTGTTTTTTTCATTAAGAACTTTTCATACTGAACATAGTTTCATGTGGTAAAAGAACTTTTAGTATGTCATCATTGCTGTGTGGAATGCATAAAAGCAATAAATTATGTGCCAAATCTTTCTTTTGCATTTTGAAAAAAAAAAAAGTTCAGTCCCATATAAACATATTAAACTATACCATGTTTGTATTTCCTAGTAGTCAGGTACTTTATTGAATGTAAATTCACATGTAACTTTTGACATTTTCACTCTGTGTAAAATAAAGAAAAAGAAGGATAACCAAGTCTCAAGCTCAGTATGTTGACATAGATATATGTATTATTGCATTTAAAATTAATCAAAAATGAAGGATTCCAATCACTGTACTTATGGCAGCATTCACCTCAAGTTTTCCTATGATGATTATTCTACATGTCACGGTTGAAGAATTTGGATTACTTTGTTCTCTGTAGTGGTGCCTTTATGTAAAAAGAAAGAAATGGAAAGCAGTTTTGTTGTAAACTGAAATACCAACTGTGAAGAATCACATTCTAAACAGTCAAACGCAATGCAATCTGGAATTTATTTTGCCTTTCTGGAATTAGGCCATCAGTTTAAATTTTTGAACCTGTCATGTATGAACTTTGTGGACAGATGAGACTCTAGGACTTGCTGTGAACTTCAGTGAGTTCCACTTGCTTGGTCACTGAGCAGCACTACAAAACTCCCACCAGCAATCCATGTGTGCAAAAATATTTAGAAAGAGACCACTGTAATAAAATAAATATTGGGTAAATGGCTAAAAAGTTATGTCCGCTGATGCACTACAACAGTTCCCTGTGTGAACTTTTCACTAAACCTAACTCCCAATTGGACCAGTACTTCCTGTTGCAGGAGGAGTAGAAATGCACATGTCTGGTCAAGGTATTTCGACCATGATTGTGCATGAAATACAATAAGTGTTGCTTTGTAAAGAAAACTTCTTCAGCCAGTATCCGTCCCAGGTGGCTTCGGTAGATTTTGGTCAGGGCTATATGAATAATGAATAGGCCAGGGTTAGCTACCATACCAGTCCAAGAACAACAAAGAGAAGGAACACATCACAAGGAAGAAGAGGATCCACACACGAAATCCAGCATTATTCTTGATTGCCTGTAGGGGAAAAAATAAATCATGATTTCTCTCAAAAGGGTCTAATTCAGGACAAGGCAAAATCTTTTCCAGTTTGAGCCCTGAATACTATTATTTAGCAGTAATGGCTAAAGGCAAGTCTTCAAATCTTTAGCTGCACATGAACATTAGAAGAGCCTGCTGGATCAGGCCGAAGGCCCACCCAGTCCAGCATCCAAAGACCAATCAGATGCCTATGGGAAGCCTAGAAGCAAGACCTGGACCACATGAATCACATATTTTAAGAATACGGCACAATGAATTGCAGGGGGCTGACGTAGATCACTGCTATAAAATATTATAAAAGGTGGGCAGGCCACCTATCGAATGAGCACCAGCAAGACTGAACCAGTGTTTGGGTTGATGAAACTGCAAATCTTGGGTCATATCACAGGTGAAAGGCCATCTATGGCCACTGATGAAAAGTTACATCTACCGGGAGTTTCCTATTTTAGACACCTTTTTTTTTTAAACGACAACGAAATAGTAACCAGCCTGGAAAAACTTAAATTTGATTAAACATCTGGCTTGGTTTTATGCACAAGGCTTCAACAAACAGAAGATAAAGGATGAAATAGCTTTCTCTAGTAAGCACTAAGTATACTCAAGACTATTACCACCATTATACTTTTCACCCAAAACCCAGCTGCTGAAACCATAAGCATCTCAAGTCTTCATGTAAAACGGGCATTTATTTCCTATTGATGGGGAGAAAGCAAAGCCCACAGACCATGCCATTACTTGCCCAGGGATGAGATTTGTTTTCCTTAAGAACATTTTAAAAGTGGCTTTATGGAGGAAGGACCATGTGTCTTGACTAACAAGGATGTCAGTGTTCTCTCAAAATACATTACAGGCAGTCAGTTAAGGTCAAGTAGTGTTTGATTTTTAAAAAAAGATGCAGACATTACCTCTCTTATGTCTTCATTTCCTTCCTTGATATTCTCTGTTGCACCCACAACTAAGTGGTGGATACTGTCAATCTCGGCTTCCTTTTAAGTAAGTTGAAATATATAACGTAAAAAACAGGTCATAATCAAACTGCACAGAATCATTTAATTGCAGAGTTGGAAGATACCCTGAGGGTCATCTAGTCCAACCCCCTGCAATGCAGGAGTCTCAGCTAAAGCATCCGTGACAGATGACCATCTAACCTCTGCTTTAAAACCTCCAAGGAAGGTTTTTATGTCCACCACCTCTCATGGGAGTCTGTTCCACTGCCAAACAGCTCTTACTGTCAGAAAGGTCTTCCTGATGTTTAGTTGGAATCTCCTTTTTTGTAACTTGAATGCATTGGTCCCAGTCCTAGCCTCCAGAGCAGGAGAAAAAAAGCCTGCTCCATGTGACAGCCCTTAACCTCTCAGTCCCCCCTTCTCCACGCTAAACATACCCAGTTCCCTCAACTGTTCCTCATAGGGCTTGGTTTCCAGACCCTTGGTCATCTTGGTCGCCCTTCTCTGAGCACGTTCCAGCTTGTCAACATCCTTCTTAAATTGCGGCACCCAGAACTGGACACAGGACTCCAAGTGTGGTCTGACCAAGGCAGAATAAAGCAGGACTACTACTTCCCTTGATCGGAACACTATACTTCTGTTAATGCAGCCTAGAATAGCATTCGCTTGCTGCATCGCACTGTTGACTTGTTCAACTTGTGGTCTAATAAGACCCTTACATCCTTTTCACATATGAGATAAATGTAAAGGTCAAAAAGCTATGAAAGGTAAGTGGCCTGTTGTCAGTTTCTGCTCACCATAAACTGAGGCCAGAGCTAGGTGTTAAAGCACACCTGTAGCTACTGCAGCATGTAGCAGCACCTTCAACCTCATCGCCCTCTTTCTTTTGGTACCCAAAGATGCAATGACACTGCATTAAGAGTTTCTCCACCACTTCAAGTGGCAGCCAACAAAGGGAAATAGGTGTGGGGAAATTCATCAGCTATCGAGTATCCCTGGATGTGACTGGGAATGGGAGGTGAGTACACATGGGACTGCTCCTTTTGACAGCTTTCACAAATATTCTGTTTCATTATTAAAAAAAATACTGGAAGGATATGGCCAAGCAAGCATGATCTGGAGAGCTTTAAATTAGATCCTGATGGGGAGGGAGACATGACAGAAGAACACCTTGTACTGGGGATAATGGCTTCCCTGAGGCACAGGAAACTGAGGTGGTGCTGCAGAAACCTGCTAAAGGGCAAGAATCTATAAGGAGGAAATAGCTGGAGGGAATGACTCGTGGTTTCAGTTGTCTCTACACCAATGCACAGAGTATGGGAAACAAGCAAGGTGAACTGGAGCTTTTAATACAGGACAGCAAATATGACTTTATGAATGAAACCTGGTGGGATGAAATTCATGACTAGAATGTAGGAATTCGGGGGTATAACCTAGTCAAAAAGAATAAAACAAATAGGAAGGAAGGAGGAATAGCATTATATGTGTATATACAAGGGACTCCTAATATATGGCTCCCTTAATAAAAATAAATACGAGGGCACAAAATCTGCCCAATATACAATATTCTTTGGGATAAAACTATCCTTTTTGTGAGGTCACCATTAGCAATGATGGCAGAGTAGCTTGGGTAGAGTGTTGTTCAGGGGCATCACAGCAAAAAACTTGGTGACTACCACAGATCATGCTGCCGGACCCAATTCCCCCCAGCAATGCCCCTGAACATGTCCAGGATATGTTCCCGAAGCCCATTTGAGTTACAGAAGTCCCCTTCAGTGCAGTATAGTCCCTATGGAACTCACATTTTATTCTTCTTATACTATGCCTGCCTTTTTGTGCCCAATCACTCATTTTGCCTCTCTAACTGCGGCCTCTTTACCTACTGGAAAAATACTAGAATACAAAGAGCCAACCAACCCCCTCCCTGTGGTATTTACCTGTTGTAAGACTTTTTCTGTGAATATCTCTTGAAGTCTAGATATTTCAACCACCTTCCCTTCAATTTGTCTATTTAAAAAAATAAAAAAGTCATGTAAGTACAAACATTTTAAATTTCTTACAAACTTACCGTAAGTAAACATAATATGGAGCATTTCTTAAGAATGGAGAATTGCAAGCCAAGCGAAGCAGATTAGCAAAAATAAATTTTAGCTCAGTAGATCACTAGCTAATAGCTTCTGTATTGATGTGTAAGAGAGAGAGAGAGAGAGAGAGAGAGAGAGAGAGAGAGAGAGAGAAGGAAGGAAGTATCCCTATAAGCTTAAAAGTGGATAGATCTGAAAAGGTTGAAGATAGCTGAAATGGGCAAGATGACCTATTTCTGACTCTGTATAAGGTACCGGTAGTGTTAGTCAGAAAACTGTGTTGTACAATTTATCAAAAAAAACTAGCTAACATAAAGAGTGGTTCAAATTGTGCATAAGCTCATTAATCACTGATCTAGCAGCAGATTTATGAAAAGAAACTTTGAAACCATATCTACATCTTGGCTGTGAAGCTCTGCTTGACCTTTTCCCACCCAGAATCATAGAATTGTAGAGTTGGAAGCGACCACAAGTCATGTAGTACGACCCCCTGTAATGCAGGAATCTTTTGCCCAACATGGGGTTTGAATCCACGACCTTGAGATCAGGGGCCCTGACGGACTCCAGCTACAAAGGCTGAGGCTGCTGAAGAGGCCAGAGGCCATCCTGGCTGTGAGTCCTGGAAGACCTGCTCCCTGCCTTGCAGGGCTTTTCCACCTGGCCTGAGAGGGCAAGCCCTTGACTGACTCCAGCTGCAAAAGCTGAGACTGCTGACCAGACTCGTTTGCAGCTGGAGTCAGTCAAGGGCTTATATATATTTATTTTAGATCTCATTGCGTTTTGTGTGGAAATTACACAGTTTGGTAATTTGGGCAATTACTATTTTTGTCATGTTGTAGTTATGTATCATTTTCATGTTGTGTGCAACCTTGAGCATGGAAAGGTGGCATACAAATGTAGGTATGTGCATAAAGTGGATTGGAAAGCACATTATATGTGCCACAAGGATATGCAGGGCAGGCAAGGGTTGGGGGAAGACTGTACCTCACTTCATCAAACAGGCTGTTCATTTCTCCGACAAGGCGCTGGTTTTCCTGCTCGAACTGGAAGGAGAAAGTTAAAAACAACAATATGAGGCTTAAAGGTCATTCCACTCTCAAGCCCACCCACAACCCACACCACAAAATAAACCATGAAATTTGATGTGCAGGGATTCAAAGCCACTGGAAGTGAAGCATCCACAAACACTTGGGCAGCAATGACTGCTTAGGAAGGCTGATAACTACCGTATTTTTCCGTGTATAAGACTAGGTTTATTTACAAAAAAAAAATAGGTTTAAAATTGGGGTTCGTCTTATACACGGGTAGTGCTGAGGGGTGTTTTCTTAATTTGGAGTCCCCAAAAATTCGGCTTATACACGGAAAAATACGGTATACCAGGAACCTGGGACTTTCTACCAATCTGAGTAAGTTACAGCACAGTCAATGTTGGGTTTTACAATGCTGAATCAGGCCCATTAATTTCTGAAAGGAGTAGTCAGGATTTTCACTGCTTTCCTATTTGAAGCGAAGTAACCTGTAATATAGAGAGCACTTCCGCTTTTATGTTCCTTTGAAAAGACCCTTTAATCCTCAAAAACATACCCCTAGATAAATTTAGCATTTGGAAAGCCTCTTGGACTAATAATCTATTACAAAGCAGTCAAATGAACATGAAGTTGGACAGAACAGTATATACTCAAAATAATTTACATGATAGAAACTGGAAATATGATACTACAGTGCTCAAACACAGATTTGCTTAAGAGAAATAAGGTAAGTGGTTGCAAACAGATGATGTAATGTGATAACCTGTTCAATGACACAGAGAGAGCCTGAGTTAGTTAACAGAGGGTGATATCCAACATTAGTTATACACAAAGTAGTTCCACTGATTTTAATGGATCTACTCAAAGGATATATTACCCAGAATAAAGTCCTTTATTACTGTTCCAGTACAGACATTTTTAAATGCAAAACAAATTATTTCCCTGAAAGAACAAAACAATAAGATGAAAGTAGCTTGGGAAAATTAGACAGAACAAGATTTAACTTTATCTAACTAAACACTGTGCCATGTTCTTATAAGAACCATAAAGTCCTTAATGTGTTAACAGGGGGGTAAGGAAAATTCAAATTATCCCATAAAAATGTTTCGTAAAACAGCCTGCAGCCATTTTGGATGCAATTTCCCCAAACACATTTTAATATAAAACTATTGCAGTGTTTTCAATATTTCTTTCCATCTTAACAGCTAGTTTAAATTAGCATAATTTTCATGAAATTGGACAATCTAAGTTTCCTGATAAAGGGACCCCTGACCATTAGGTCCAGTCGTGTCCGACTCTGGGGTTGCGGCGCTCATCTCGCTTTATTAGCCGAGAGCCGGCATACAGCTTCCGGGTCTTATTTTCATTTTCAATATCCATAGATATAGCTAGCTAGGGAGAAAGTCAACAAACTGGTAGAAAATACAACTTACCATTTGGATTTCTTCTGGTGAAAGCTCATCTTCTCCTTTGCCATCACCCCAAAGTCCAAAATTAGTGTGTTCATCTATCACATTCTTATCTGCAAAAGAAGAAACAAACTATGCTCAACAAGTAGCCAAAAATTGCTAGACCTATTTAATATTATTCCTAGTTCAGCAATAACTGAACTGTCCATAATTTTATTTGCCTCAATCTTAAAAGCCAGCTTTTAATTCCTGCCATCAAACTTCTTCCTCTTATTGGAAACTTTGAGATGCTCATATTCCTAACTGATGTTGCACTTTCAGAAGCTTAAAAGCTGAGGTTACCTCAAACCCTTTTGTGTCTGCTTGCAGAAACAAGGCAAAGGAAGGTGGGAGGGATGGGAGCCAGTGTGGTGCAGTGGTTAAGAGCGGTAGACTCGTAATCTGGTGAACCGGGTTCGCGTCTCCGCTCCTCCACATGCAGCTGCTGGGTGACCTTGGGCTAGTCACATTTCTCTGAAGTCTCTCAGCCCCACTCACCTCACAGAGTGTTTGTTGTGGGGGATGAAGGGAAATGAGAATGTTAGCCACTTTGAGACTCCTTAGGGTAGTGATAAAGCGGGATATCAAATCCAAACTCTTCTTCCTCACATTTAAAAAAGGAATCAGCTGAGTGGCTGAATGTTCACAGTGCTTAAAAAGTTGTTTTAAAAGGGTGTTTAAAAAGCTGTTTTATGCTGTTCCCTGCGGCAGTGCGGCAGAGAATCATCCACATTCGATCGGCCGACATTTCTAAATTATGCAAAAAAGGTACTTTTTAGAACGTGCCCCAGAGCACCCCTGATATTATTAGTTGCCTACTTGCATTACATAAAGGGGATATTTGGGGATGAGTGACCCATGCTTACACTTCTACCCCAAAAGAAATACCTCTCTGGGAGAGTGGAATGTTTTAGTGTAATGTAACATTCATATAGAAAAGCCCAAGCTGTTTTTGTTAGTTTTCCTTCAGACTGAATCCAGTGGCTTTCTGATATTTTCAACATTGGCAAAAAGTAACATCAGTTAAGTCAGGGGTAGGCAACCTAAGGCCCGGGGGCCAGATGTGCCCCAATCATCTTCTCAATCTGGCCCACGAACGGTCCGGGAATCAAAGTGTTTTTACATGAGTAGAATGTGTCCTTTTATTTAAAATGCATCTCTGGGTTATTTGTGGGGCATAGGAATTCGTTCATTTCCCCCCCAAAAAATGTCGTCCGGGCCCCCCCAAGATCTGAGGGACAGTGGACTGGCCCCTTGCTGAAAAAGGTTTCTGACCCCTGAGTTAAGGTACTAAATGCACCTGCGGGGATATAGTGTTAAAAGTCTCCATACTCAACTTAAGCATGTTGGCTGTTCAGTTTTCCAAGGGGTACAAAACCAGATAGGGTACTGCTGCACTTTATTCTATGTTTGAAGCGTGGCATTAGTTGTGAACATTGTTTTCCTACCTAGATCCTTGAGTGAGATGTGTGTTGCTTAATTTGTACTTGTTTATATTCTTGTCGCTGAAAGTGTTTTCAATTAGACTGGCGATGTTGCAGTGTGAGCTGCTCGCTTCTCTTGGGAAGACTTTCAGAGTACTTCTGTTTGAAAACAATTCTGGATGAGGTATTAGACTGAAAGACACCTCCCACGTTAGGCTCTGTAACTAGGCATGGTGTCTGCAATTACTGTTCTCTTCTTTATTAAAACAAAGGCTGAAGACAGATGAAACAGTGACACTGGCATGGAAAGGGCCCCTGCCACATGAAATCAAAGCTGCATTTCTTCTTTCAAGGGAGAAACAAGAGTTTTTCCGCTGTGATTATATATTAACATAATTATTCCATGGTTCTTTTCTTATTATGTATTCATTTAAAAATGAATGAATCTTTGTTTGCGTCAGCCATTGGCCATAGCAATAAAACAACAATACAATATATAAAGAATAGAAATAAAAAGTCAATTATATAAAATACATTTTAGGGTTTTGAATCAATAGTCAAATGTTCTGATTGCCCCAGCTAAAAACCTTGCAGCCTTTGCTGTCACCTGCTCACCTTGATCTGCCAAGAGAAAGGACACTGTGGCAGTGGTTTCATTAATTCACACCCAGTTCCATATCTTTTGCTCCTACTTCCTGACTTTTTTAAAAAATATCCCTTCTGTTTATGCTACAACAACAACAACAACAACAATTATTTTATATCCCACTCTGGATAGCTCCCAACAAAAATAGTAAAAACACAATACAACATCAAACACTAAAAACTAAAAAAACTTTCCCCCCAAATGCAAGAGGTTTGATAGCTCTTTTCCCCATCTCCCACCTTCTTGTGCAACCTTTACAAAATCTGATGACCTACCTCAAAAAATAACACTGACCGAAGGAACTGGGAAGGGAAATTATGCCGGTTTGACAAGAAATAGCCTTTTCCTGCGTAAGATACACACCAGTGCTGTGAACAGAATATCTGCTTATTATTCAGAAGCAGATAATCTCTCTTGCACTAAATGGTACCAATCCTGCAAACCAAAGCTATGTTAGGTGAAGTACGCAGCTCTGAAATCAGATTGTTTTGATTAACTGAAGGATATATTCATGTTTGCTTTAACTACATCCACACTTTGAACAAAAAGCCAGTGTGGTTTTCATTTAAAAGGGCCAGCTATCACCTACAGCCCTATGCTTATTGACAATATTCACAAAACCAGAAAATAGACAGCTTACAGAACTACAAACAGAGAAAGTGTGGGAAAGATTCATCTAATACACACAAGGACTTCTGCTTGCACAACAGGACTTCCCCTGCTTCCCCTACATTACCCAAAACTGGCCAGGAGGGGACTGGGAGAACCCCCAAAAACAGCAAGGTGGGGAGAGGAGAGGGCGGATTGGTCCACCTGGCAAGATGCAATGCTTGGCAGACAGAACGTTAATTCCACCCAGTTAAGAGTTCCCTTTATTAGCCCATAGGAACCAATTAATTTTAAGTACTACCCGTGCCAGTGCTCTTATTGTTAGGCAACTGCAACTGGGATGAATATCAAGAAACAGGGGAAGGAGAGAGCTCACAGGAGTGGGTGCCCTTAGTCCCAGATTAGCTCTGGTCGCCATAGCAGCCTGTCTCCTACATGAAACACAGGGGGAATGCAATTTTCACGTTCGCACAATTATTTATTTATTCCAGAAAATTTTTACATTACTTGATTGTAACGGAACCTCAGGGTGGTTTACAGACGACAGAACAGTAAAACCAAGAAAATGTTCGCATTTACAAAAATTAAAATATTAAAACAGATTAGAATTACCTCAATTTTCTAATTGAGGTAGGGTTGTCTAAACAAGGATGCTTTTAGCAAGCACTGAAAAGAATACAGTGAAGGCACCTGCTTGATCTCAACAGTCAGGGAGTGTAGGCGCTGCCACACTAAACGATTAAGATCTTACAAATGTGGGACGAGTATTATATGGCATATGTGGTGGTGCAAATTCCGCCTATCAAAGGGGCAACTGGTGCAGTTCTCTGAGCGCACCGGTTCTATGCTGACAAGGCGCCAAGAGTGCTGCAGCACTCTGCACTAACTGCAGCTTCAAGGGGGACCCCACAGAGAGTGCACTGCAGAAATCCAGTCTTGGAGTAACCCAGCCTATAGTGGATGCATTGTTTTCAGTCAGTTCAGGAAGGACTGAAATTATTCTAGTTGACCCATATGCTGCTGAAGCCCCATAGAGCCCCATAGGAGAAACCATGCATCCCTGTCTGTAGAGTCTCCTTCTCCCTCACTCCCCTGAGGTCTTTCAGGGAAGGCCAAAGTAGACAGGTTTCTCCCCATGTCACACTCTGGGCCCAACCACACTTTCATTTGTCCCATGATTTCCAGTAAACCCACTGCTGACTGCTGAATCAACAGACGCCAATCTTCAGAAAACCTGAGGCAAATGCTCATCACATACAAACACACAACCTCCAAAAAGTGGAAGGTGGTGATAGAACAGGACTGAAATATCACCTCTGTTGTCTTCACAAGTGAGTTTCTCTTCAGATTCTTCCAAAGTTGTTTGGGCAGTTCTTTCAGGAGAAGAAGTTACTTTGGATTTATCGCTCTGTTCTGGCTCAAGCCTAGATCTAAATGAGCAAATACATAAACAATTAAGAGCAAGCAAACCAGGATCAAATGCAGCTACAGGCTCATACCCATGGTCCATTATGCTGGAACAGCGCATCTCTCGCTTCAGTTGGAGGAAAGTTGGAGCAGGTGTATACACACAGCAGTTGGCACTGTGGTGCCATATGGTAAGGCAACAGGTAAGATACACCTCCTCCTTGCCTGCCTCTGTAACGTCAAGTTCCTTTCATGCAGTAAGAGCTAACAGTTGCTACTCTGGTGGCATTTGGAACTTTGTATTTGCTTTCCCAAAAGAGCCATGTACAGATCTTTAAAAATGATGCTTCTATTCTATAATGAATTATGTGTCTGGAAATAGTGCTAAAGTGTGTATCGTTTCTGTAATAAATTGCAGAACATAAGAAGCTGCTTTATATGGAACCAGACCATTAGTCCACATAGTTCAGTACTGTCTATACCAGTGTTCCTGCATTCCCAAATGTCGAAGAACTACAAGTCTCATCATCCCTAGCCTTGGGGAGCCAAGGCTGAAGAACCATGGTCTACACTGATGGGCAAGAGATCTCCAGGCTTAAAGGCACAAGTCTTTCCCAGTCCTACCTGGGAAAACAGGTGCTCTACACAACTGGTTTTGTAATCTTAAAACCAGTCAAGCAGCGCTGTAAATAAACAGGCTCTGGGTCTTGGAAGGTGCTGACCAATACTCAGTAATAACACATGAAAAATAAATGTTGGAATGGACAGATTTAACACTGCTTTGTTAAACATCTCCACCTTTCTCACTAACACAGTAATGATGAGTTATGAATACTCAGAATAATTTTAAGAAGTGTGGCATGTACAAAAGGCTTTTTAAAATAAAAAATAATGAGAGAGAAATTAAGTGTTGCCCTCCAGATTAAGTCCATGAGTGTGTGGGTTGAGTCTAAAGATCCAGAAGTTTTCGCTTCCTACTAATATGCCCAGATTTGATGGTTGCTCTATTAGGAAATACTTCCAAGTTGGAGAGGTTGTGGCCCTCAGAATCATTTCCCCTAAAACTCCTGTAAACATACACTTTAAAGCTACTAGTCACAGTAAGGAAGAAAAACATGGTTCTTCCCATTTTTCCACATGAGGTCTAACAGCAGTGGCTTCAATGACATGAGGCAAGAATGGCTAAGCATCCAGGCACATGCATTTTCCCACATTAATACTTCACTTTGGTGCTGAATTAACATGGCAAACCTATAGAAGAGTTTAATGAAACTAAGTTACCCTGAGAGCATTACAGAACCCCAAAGGCAGGATAAAAATGGAGGAAAGCAAACAAACGAAACCCTTGGAAGGTTGTTGTGAACCAATTCTGCAAGAAAGTAAAAAGAAATTCAATGTTTGTGTCACACTCAAAACTGGAGAAAAAGTATGCGGGTGTGAGAAAGAGAGATTGAGGAGGGAGAACGCTTTGTTGTGCAAGCTGCAGTAAGTGAAGCTATGGATGGTTTATTGGCCAATTCCTGGAGAGGAGTTTGCATCTGCATTACTCCTCCCCAAACTTTTTTTCTCCCATGCTGTGCTCAGTGAAACCAAGGTTTGTCTTAGGGTGTCATTTAAACCCAGGCTTGTGGTTAAGCTCTCTCCTTCAGCAGCAGCCAAGGTTTGTTCTTGGCTATGATTTGTGGATAGCGAGGGGAGAGCTTATACACAAGCTCAGATTCCGATGACATACTAAACCAAACCAAAGCACTGAAGAAACGAAAAGGACTGGGGAGGAGCAAAGCAGGGCCATCTTCCTCTCTGGCTTTCTGAGGCATGTGAATGAAGAACATACCTATTTATCATGGAGACATTTCACCTGCTCACAAATTTAATTAGAGTTCCAAAGAAAATCAAAAGAATATTACTTACAATCTTTTCTTATCAACTACTCGCTTGACCCGGATAGCCCTTTGTTCTGAATACAGCTTACACACTCCTTTATAGTTATGAAGATGCCATGTAAACAAGAGGAAAATGATATACATTAACATAAAAAATATCTTGCTAGATAAGGGACCACCTGAACGTACCTGCAAAACTCACAGGTTGAATATGATGGATGTCTGACTGACTGACAATATACCGCCTCTGTAGTATATGCTACCTTTTTGATATAGCACTTCTGAACATAGAGGATCAATTTTTAAGCTATTAGAGCTAATAGACATTGGTAGACGTGTTCTCACTATACTTAATAAATGGATTTTATCAAAGTTGTGTGTTCTGAACTATACTACCAATCAATTTTATTCAATAGGCATGAATTATAATTTTTTATTAAGAGAAAAGTAGTCTGCACAGAATAAAGTTCACTTCACATTGTTCATAACTTTATAAAATTTCTATTATGTTGTTGTTGTTTCTTAACAAAAGGAATAGATAACACTGCAGGGTAGTTGAAAACTACACTGAGCTTCATTCTAACCCGCATCCTGCAGCAGAGGTTCAAAACTAACTATGAAGGGTTGTAGTTTACTACTATTAACCTACAGTATTTAGTATTAACTACACTTCAGGATGTAGAACCACTCTATTCTTGCAAAAGAGTGCAGTCCCAACCTCCAGGGTGATCCATACCAGTGATAACGCTCCACCAGGTTTGAGGGTTTGATATTCTTACTTCATATAACAAACCTATTCTGACTTTAAGGCTTCTAGCGTTAGCACAAAAAAAGTATTTTTTCCCTCTTTAAGTATCTACTGCTTGCAACTCCCCAACAATACTGTAATATTTTTGATGGGCTTGTTAACTTTAGTAGACTTGTTAGGGATACCCAGAGGAGTTAACTTAAACTCTTCTCCTGTTAGCTTTCCTTCCAAAGTCAGTTTGAAATCTGCTTTGCTTTTTAAAAGCCCGTTGACTTGTGTGCATTGAAATTCAAGGTTCCAGTTGCCCACAAATGTTACTTGGGACATAACATATCTATAACTTTCCTCCCTACACCTTGCCTTATCCATACATTGTCACACTGCAACTCTGGCTGTCTAGCTGTCCCAGCAATGGAAACAGGGAAGCACTTATGAAAATGCTAGAGCGATGCAGAACATTTTGGTCTAAGCTTAAAGAAAATAATTATGGCTAGACAAAATAAAAAAATACCACCATTTCAAGAAAAATATATACTTTTTAAATAGTCTCCAATGAAATCCAGGACAGCTTCTCTGTGCTGCTTCACTTGCGGGGAATGGATGTCCTTGTGTGCTAAAAACAAACAAACACAAAAGCATTACGCTTCGCAGATAAACGCTTTAAACATCTGGCACAACTCACACATTATTTTAATCAATTTACCTTCTGTTCTGAGTTGCTGAATTGCATCAGCACACGTTCTCATAAAGATCTGGGCATCCTGGTCAATCTGGTCTCGCTCAGTGTCTGTCATCCGCACATACTCAGACATGACATGGCTGGGGGGGAAAGTCAGCGGCGTTAATTTTATTTTAGCACACTCCGCTTCTGTTTCCTTCAGTCCACTGCAACTAGTGTCAGGGTATTGCTCCCACACTAGTTACCTCTTCTCATAAAATAAATACCATTATTACAGCCAAAAGATGAACACTGCCACCTGGTGATGTGGTTTAACCATTCTAACACATGACTAAAAAGAATTAAAGAGAGATTATTTCTTATTTTTATCCATAAGCCGCCTTGAGTCCATCAGTGAAAAAAACAGGGTACGTGTGTGTGTGTGTGTGTGTGTGTGTGTGTGTGTGTTCAAAAGATATTTGCCCCCCCCCACCCCCTATGGAAATCATCAGCTTTTTCTTCCACACTTCAAGCAGTTGTACTTCATCTCTGCTTGGGCACATCTGCACTTAGAGCCTGCCTGGATATTCAAATGTGAAACGTATGGGCCTATGGCTGTAAATAAAATATCTATATCAAATGTGAAATAATCTTTTGATTTTCCTCCAGCATTCCATTTCTTATTCCTCTTTACAGTAAGAGCTGTTCGACAGTGGAATTTGCTGCCAAGGAGTGTGGTGGAATCTCCTTCTTTGGAGGTCTTTAAGCAGAGGCTTGACAGCCACCTGTCAGGAATGCTTTGGTGGTGTTTCCTTCTTGGCAGGGGGTTGGACTGGATGGCCCTTGGGGTCTCTTCCAACTCTATGATTCTATGATTCTACTATCTTACCCGGACCACAAGTTGTTGTTTTTCTATAATGAACACTGGGTTTTGACTGAAGTGACTTTCAGGTTCAAAGAACTTTTCCACATGAGCAAGGCAGCTCCTCTACGCTACAGGTTATGGCACGAAGCCAAAAAGGGAAGCAGGCCAAAGACTTCCTCGGCAGTGATGCGAGGTGGTGGCAGCTAGCTTGGCTGCCCCCCAGATTCCATGTGCAGGCTTCATCCCTAAAGTGGCTGTGGTCTTAGGGTAGAGTCTTTTGGCTGGAGCTGATGGCAGCAACTTCCTAGTGCATAGGCTGTGGGCATGACTTGGAATCCATGCATCCACAGCCATCTCAATCCATCGCAACAGATAAGGTTCCAAAACTTTTTTTCATTAAACAAACACAACTTTCTTTCTTACCATAACCTTTGATTCTTCCTGTTCAGAGGGAAACCAATTTAACATTCTTTGACTATCAGCACATGTTCAGTAATCAGAGTCGAAATTTAGCACAAGAGCTTTCCACAAAGGGAGAGTGCATCAGTTCATGAATGTTTTCCTTCTTCACCACCAACCCACCCACTGTTCCTATTGCAATACTAACCTGTAGGCATTAATATAATCTTTCCTGTGCTGCAGAAGAAAATCTTTCAGTTTCCCAATGTTATTGACCTGAATAGAATAAAAAAAGCAAAATGTAAATATGGGAGTTAATAATGAAAGGGAAAAGAAAAGCATTTTATGTGCCCAAGGTTACTTGGACATCAAATGCAAGGTGAGGGCTATATACAAAGAGCACTCAAATTGCACTGGTGCACTAATTCCAGCAAGGAAAACCAACTTAGGCCTACCTTCTGTCAACCACTGCCAGACCAATGAGGAACTGGAACTCCAGTTTTTGCTAAAGGTGTTTATTTTCAGATTAGAACAGTACACAAGGCAAGTCACAGGTTGCAAGAATCAGCTGTTACATGAGAGGGCAAAGGCATAGCTAGGCACGAGCTAAGATGTTGAACCAACAAGTGACATGCACTTTCCTTTTGAAGGATGGGGTGGGCACAATAGTGAGCGCTGCAAGCGGTTGGGAGTCTGGGCAAGCAAACAGGCACTCCGTCCACTGGGCAGGTTAGGTGCTGTAGTCTCCAGGTGACAAAGGTGAGTGGTGCTGGCTTGGCATCAGGTTTACTCCCAGCTGCCTCTCCTGAAGGGGGTGGTTCCTGCTTAACAGGAAAGGCACCAGAGGCGACTCCACAGCTAGAGATGCTACAGGGTGCATGTTTGGAAGGTGGGTAATCTGAGCCTTCTTTGGAGGGTGCATCTCCATCCCCTCACCCCCTGGGATCCTCCCCAGCATCCTCAAGATCAAATCCTCAAGCTCTTCCCACTCCTCCTCAGGGTCCGACCACAACCTCCATGATACTTCCACAGGACTCAGGAAAATCTTAGGCACCGTGCTGGAAAATAAGGACTGTGGCTGAGAAGGGACAGAAAATAGCCACTGCTCCCAGATCAAGCAAGACCGGTAGAAACAGGCAGGTATGATGTGGCCCTGACTAAAGCAGCCACCAAATTCCAAGTCAGCCTCAGTTCAGAATGGGGCAATCGATCTTTCTGTCTTAATGTATTTTAATGTTTGCTGGAAGCCGCCCAGAGTGGCTGGGGAGACCCAGCCAGATGGGCGGGGTACAAATAATAAATTATTATTATTATTATTATTATTATTATTATTATTATTATAAAGCCAAAAAGAATATGCCTCTGAGCTCAAAAAAGGTTGTTGGGAGAGAGCAGCGGTTGAAAAGGCAACAAAAATAGGTGTCGCCTAGCGAAGGTCTGCTGTGCTAAAGCAGAAGACAGCAGAAAGTGTGGCACCCCTAGAAGTGATATCTCTCACCTGGTTAAATAGGGCTGCCTCCCCCTTCTTTTTTTGTAATGCTGTTTATTATTATTTTATTTCAGGATGTATATAAAACCAAGAGAACCATTATAACAATAGACGAAAATTGAAAGATGAAAAACACAACTACAAAATAGGCATGTAGAATGGGTAGTTGCACATGTTAAAATAACAAAGTCCGAGTAAAGATTAGGACTGCTTCCTTCTGAGACCCAAGAAGTCTTTAATGGAATGGCACCAAAGATACTCTATGCCAGAAGGATAGCTTTTATATATTTAGCAGCAACACACAACCTCCTGCACACAACAGGGATATCCACTAGATGGCAACAAAGATTTCAGCATTGTGCTAGTATGCTGGTGTCTTGAGAGATTATGTCCATCTCTCTGCGACTTTTGCTTAGTTTGTAGTTTGAAGATGCTTTATCTGTAGGCCTGCAAGCATCACTTTTTCTTTGAGGGGGGGAGGCAGAGATGAAAGAACCCAATCATGTCATGTTAAAAGTAACAGAACAAATACTTCATCTTTTTTGATAAGGCAGTTAAAACTTCTGTCTTCTGTTAACAGTGACAGGAGACAAGCAAAGCATTTTTATCTGAAGCCTTCAGTAATTGGGGTACAGGCATACTCATTTGGCATTGAGCTTTCTCTATTATTCAAAGGGATATATAATTTTTAATTAAAGCAGACTTAAATACAACAGGAAGATGCAATGAACAATACTTTCAATGAGCTACATGTCTTGCCAAAATATTTTGATGGTGGGCAGTTTAACATCTGCTCCTAGAATCCACAACTCACTGAAAGACACACCCTAGACAGGTTTGTTCAATATCCATTAAAAAAGGTTTTGCCTTCTTTAAAAAAAATATTTTAATTAAATAATTACTTTTCCAAAATAAATAAATCAACGTAACAATGTAGATTAGCATAGGCATAAACAAAAAACAACAGGAAATTAACATCAATAAATGATAGATAAAATAAATATAAAGTAACCACAAATTATCAGCAAACCAAAGTAAAGAGAAAATGCTTTTTTTACAGCAGTGAGAAAGTGTGGCAGGGTTGTATCCTGTCACAATACCTCTCATTTGAAAAAGTAATTAATAGTGACCAGTGTACCAAATGTTTGCTCATGTTCTCAAATCTGAACAAAATAAAAAATAAAAAAATTCCTTCCAGTAGCACCTTAGAGACCAACTAAGTTTGTTCTTGGCATGAGCTTTCGTATGCATGCACACTTCTTCAGATCTTCAAATCTGGTCTTCCTTAAGTGTTAATTTAATCAGTTCTGATGCTCCATTCCCCACTGCCACCCCAAATCATTCATTTAATAATGGGGGTTTATTTTTCTTCTATGGTAGTTTTCTATGCACATTTTCACAGTTATTTTCATATCAACTGCTGCTATCTGATCATGTAAATATCCCAAATCTTACCTTTTCTTTCTAATAGTAAGGAGTACCCTATCATTTCATTAACTGAGCTACCAGTTAGGCTCCAGGAGAGCCCAATGTTCAGCAAGTCCCAGAATAGGCATCACCTTGGTATGTGAGAGATAAGGTACCGCTGAAATCGGATCTTTACAATATTTTCTTTTAGGTCTGCTGGTATTAGTTTAGGTGGGATTTTGTCCAGGTCCTGCTCCATTCATAGACCCCCCCCCCTTTCCCAGGGGGGCTGGGAAAGGGATATAGGACTTACTTTCTTGCAAGCAGTGCTTTTTTTTTCAGGGGATACCCAAGGGGATACCCAGTACCGGCACTTCTTTTTGTTGTTGTTAAAAAATGTGGCACTTACTTTAACTTCATGGTGAGGACAGACACCTATTTTTCTAGAAAAACACTGCTTGCAAGTATTCTTACAACTGCACCTTTATTGGGGAAGCTTGTTCCACTGCAATAAATAGGGCTTACTTTTAATGATGATGATGATTATTTTAGGGTTAATTAAGGCTGGCTGAGGCACCCGTCTGCTCACAGACAGCACCTCCACCAGAGGGGCAGCACTATGCAGTCTGAAGACCCCCTGTACATCTGCAGAAAATTCATTAAGGAAAGGTCTGTGGCTGCTGGTGTTTTTCCCAGCAGTGGGGACTGGGGACACCACATCCGAAGCCTGCTCATTCCGCTGAAACATCTACAGATCAGGCCCCAGTCTATGACTCCTTGGAGCTGAAAAGTTATTCTCCATCCCACTGGTAGGATGGTAAGAAGAGGGTGAGGAGACACAGCCACCCACCCGGTCGCTGCCCCAATTCCTGCCCTGGCTGCAACAATTGTGCGGGGTCCTGTTTTGTCATCTCTATGAACCAGTTGAACCCACTACTAACCGAAGCTTCCTACTCAATGTACATATGACAAAACAGAGGAATCTGAGAGGAACTGATAAAAAGTGCGTATAAATTTATGAGCAAACATAAAAAATGAGCAAGTTACCATAATATAGCACACCATCATCTACAATTAACAGGCCACTGTAAAAATTCGTATTTCAGTGAAAACCTGTGTTACCAAATGAGTGCATTGTTATGACATTGTGAACACTTCCATTTCTTGACTAATGTAATATTGATATAACTGACATTTCAGTCCTGAAGGCTTTTAGATGGTGCAACTGAATTCAGTAAAAGAAAAAGACAGAACACCCCACCAAGTATCAAATTAAAATCCAATTTTAGAACTAAATATGCACTAGGATCTAAAGCCCCCAAACCTACCCACCCACCCCATGTCCAAAGTGCAGCTTGAAATTCTTACAAATATGTGTTATTTACAAATATGTAAACCTATTTTAAAGATGTTTTTATCTTAACTGTATTTCATCACAGAAACCTTCACAGCTCTGGGCTTCTTTGGAAGGAAGGGTGGAATATAAATTTATTTAATTATTTTATTTTATTTATGTACCACCCTTCATCCATAGATCTTGGGGCAGATAGAAATACAAAATACATAATAAAAACAAGAACAAAAACATACACATACACACAAACCAACACTCCCCCCCCAAAGAAATAGTTGTAAAAGATATTCAGACTTGCACTTCATTGAGCCTCAAAGTAGAGGAAGTTCTGCAATTGCAAAGCAGCCGCCAAGAATGTACCACTATTTTGCATTTGCTATCTATCTATCTATCTAGCTTGATTGATTGATTGATTGTGCCCTGCCCATTTGACTGGGTTGCTCTAGTTATTCGGGGCAGCTTGATTTTATTGTTATTTTAATGTATGACATGTTTTATTTCGGTTAAAGGTAGATAGCCGTGTTGGTCTGTCATAGTCAAAACAAAATAAAATAAAATAATTCCTTCCAGTAGCACCTTAGAGACCAACTAAGACCAACTAAATAAAATAATTTTTTTGTATTTTATAATTTTTTTTTTATAAGAATTTTTTATTTTATTTTGTTTTGACTATGACAGACCAACACGGCTATCTACCTTTACTTAGTTGGTCTCTAAGGTGCTACTGGAAGGAATTTTTTTATTTTATTATGTTTTATTTCGGTTATTGCCATTATTGTTTCTGATTATCTATAGCATGGTGTTAGCTACTGTGTTCTTCATCAGAAGAGTAAGCTGCTTTGGTTTTTTTGAGGATTTTTACAAACAAGTGGTATATAACATCTATGAAATAAAGAGTGGGACACAGGAAGAAATTGTTTCTCTTATCAAAGCAATGACACATGCAATAGTAAAGATTACACACTTGGTGGATCTCTAAGAGGTTGTGATGGGATATTTTGCTACTGGGTTTGTTTTTTAAAAAATAATCATTATGTGTTTTATTGGGTTGTCTTTTTAAATGAACAAACAAAAACCAATATGCCGTCTTGGGAGTCATGATCCTAGAATAGACCTCCTTGGAGTCAGTCCTCCAGAATTGCAACTGTGAGGATGAGATGGAGGTTTCCATAGCTGGAAACCCCACTACCTTGAAGAAACCAATGGCTGCAGAAGAAAGGTCCTTTAACTGACGGGAGGTGGCACTCAGGGTATGGAGCATTTAGTCAATGACTACCTAGGCCTGCTGCAAAACTCAGCCAGTTGCTCACTAAGACAACCTGAATGTTTCGCCTCCACTGCAAGAGCCCTATCCATGGTCCTGAACCCCCACCTTTATTTCCCTCCAAGGTGCTGCCTTTACCTAGCCTTGTTTTTCCTGGCCGTCTTGCTTGGGCAACCAGGAACTACCAACATACCCTTGTTTGGGCCACCACAATAATGGGCATCCCCATGCATAACAACAAGCAGCACAAACATGATTTAAATAATAAAATATGGAAGGAGAGGGGGTCTCTTAGGCAAACTGGACCCACTACTTTTAATGCTTTATCTATTAAAATCAGGATGCATGCATACCTTGCAGTTAGGTAAGGTGCTTGTAACGTGGACTGATAGATTCAGTTACATGGACTCCATGTGTTCAGTAGACTCAAGTTCACCGCTATGCCTCTGGCAGCCATCTCTATTTTATTTTCAGGAGCTACTGAAGACCTTCGTTTTCCTTCAAGCCTTTTAAGTGGAGATTTCCCAGTTTGCCTCTGTACTGAAACTGAAATGTTTTTTTTATTTGCTGGTGCTTGTATTGTTACATTGCTTCAAGATGTTGTATTGGAAACGCTCCATAAATTAAATAAATAAAGTAGTGGTGAAGCTGGAATGAACCACAGAAGATCCACATTGCCCAAAGACGCCTATTAAGGGCATGACCTGCAAATTTCCCTACATTTCGGAGTTTAAGTGCACATGGGAAGCCCTTAACAAACCATGTCATACCAAAAATGTTTTTTTAAACAAACAAACTTAAATTATGTGTAAAGCTGCAGGTGGATAATTTTGCCCTTCCACAACTTGTATGGCTATTCTCACCTGTACAAGGCTAATTATACTCACCCCCACACTGAAAAAGGGATGGGATATTGTTCTATTATACTGAATCAAGCAAGCACTTCTTTAGCACTCATAATGAAATATCCAGCTGTGGCGTGAACCTGGAAGGCTGCAGAGCTTGGCTCAGATAAACTACAATAATGAGCTGGGTATCATCAGAATATTGATGACATTAGATTATACGTAATCTTACCCAGTAATTCAATATGTAACACTGGGCAGGAGGGAGGACAGGGCAGGCAGAGTCCGAAAGGGACGATAACAAATCCGACCTCCATGCTATAATCAAAACCAGCCACTCCACAACTATGTTTTGAATTCCTGCCAGGTCTCGCAGTTGTGTCTCCAACAACATCTCATGATCAACACTACCAAAGACATCAAAGATCTAAGAGGGTCTATGGGGTGGAAAATCTTGATAAATCAACAGGCAGCAACTGTTAATCAAGGCCTGCCCAATGCTATTAACAGACCACATGCCAGGTTGGTAGGCGTTTATAAAACTGTGCTCATATCCAGTTGTGTTCCCAAATAAATGATGTACACTTGTTCAACTATCTTACCCAAGAAGGGAAATTGCCAATAAAATGGAACGTGAGAATACAGGGCTGGTTTTCAGAAGAAAAACCTTTTGTATGGAAAGGCAGGGGATAAGTGTAACAAATAAATAAAAAGGATACCTTCATGATCCTCTGCACAACCCTTCATATCAAAGTGCTGAATCCTCACCTGACAAATCTCAGTTGCAATTGCTTTTCAAAATTCATTCACAAAGGAATTACCACTAAGATACATTTCTCAAGAGGGCCTTCTTGGTGGCTGCTTCCTAAATAAGCTAGTCTGCCTCACTCCTTGTTGCTATTCCGCCAGCAAGTAAAGACTGCTTTATTGCAGCAGGTTTTGCAGGACCGTTTTTAAGGAAAGGGTTTTTGAATAGTGCTGTGCTGCTTTTACTATCTGTATTTTAATAGAACTGTTTTTATATTGTTTTAATGCTACTCCAGTTTAATTACTTTTTAATTACTATATTGTATATGTTTTAAGCCTTCTGTATTTTATCTGTGTTGTTTTAATTTGTATAAGCTGCTTTCGAGTCCTGGTCTGGGAAAAAGGCAGGATATAAATATAATAGTAATAGTAATAAAAATAATTCATTACTGAAAGGAAGACATTTAAAAATGGGACCTAGTGGTTCTTCATTCAGACATCAATATCAAAATCAAGGATCTTGGAGTTCTGTTGTTGTATTTAATTAAAAAAACAGAGTAATATGCAGGCACAAAATAAAAAATTTACAAGATATTACACACTGTGTATGAACACTTCACAGCATATGGGTTGGGGGAAATTGTTGCATAATTTGGATTTTAAATGTTCAATGTTTTTTAACTGCAGATAGAAAATGTTAACTGCATGAAAAATGAGGGGTCACATCTATGGTGTCAGAAAGCATCTTCTAAATCTTAGAATAAAGCCAGTTTATTTCTGTGTAAAGTGGTGTCATTACATAAAAGAGGTGTATTACATTAAAGAGGTCGTTATGCCTTTAAAATCACTGGAGTTACTAATTACAATTCAGGCTTTGTTAAAACTCAAGGGTGGTGTAGCAATTTTCTTCTAATCTCATGCAAATGATAAAATGATGCAGTGGTTGTATGTTACTTGTTGAGTACATTAACAAATCTGTTTTTAAAAATTGAGATAGTCAAAACCTAAATGTGAGATGTTAAAAATACTAAGGAATCAAAATTGAGAAGCCAAAGGTTCATTTGTTTTTGTAAATTCTTATTTTCGTTAGAGCTGTTCTATTCACATTATATATTCTATCTTTATGTGTAGTTCAGAAATACAGATCCAAATAAAGTTCAATTAATATTTTTCAAACTTGAACAATCCTTTAATAAAGAAATAAGCGCAAGTCCACCGACTGCATTACATAACAGCCTAAACATCTGAATTATGAAAAATTAATTTTTGACAAGTCACTCACCCAACATTTCAGACTTTTTAGTCTAATTCCATGCATGTTTACTTGAAACTACAGAGCCCCACCGAGATCACCTATATTTACTCTGCAAAAGCATACAAAGTATTGCACATCTGAAGGTAAAGCTCATGTCTTTATAATGAAAAGAATCATTTAAATATTCATTTATTCCTGGTATCTGTCTAGGCATGTTTTAACAGGATAAAGGTCTCCGCAACAGTAACGATTTTTACATTGAAGATATTTGAGAATTACAGGTCAAAGCCCTGATGCACAATTAGCATCTAATTTCCAAATTCATGACCCTAATTTCTAAGTTTAAAACTCGGGGTCTGATAGTTAAATGAAATCGAATAAAATGCGAAGTTTAAACTTTCAGGAACAGCAACTGTGAAAAGTTGGCACAGCTGGTTCAAATGCTTATTCTAAAGCTGCAAAAGTGCTGCATTTGTATAAGCAGAAATTAGATTTCTGTTGCCCGCCTGTTTAAGCAACTGATGATTTCCAGTGCTATCCTATTCAGGTTTGCGGGGGGAAAGTACAGTAGGCCATAATCACAACTGACCAGTTTTTCAGATGATTTGCCTCTTGAGGGCATACATTTGGTTTAAGTTGCAACTGCAATGTTAAAGTTCTTAAGATAGGTCACTCAGATCAATTGCTGCAGTAATGTGAAACTCCAAAAAGCAAGCGATATCTAAACAGAAGATAGGGGTGGGCATGCATTTAAGTGGGGGGAGCAAAAAGCCAAGAGACAGTCAGCCTGGCTGCCTCTAATCTCATGAAAATGGTTACCTTGCTCAGTTCCTGGTTTACATCAACAAATGGGGAACAAAAACTAGTCTACAAGTAGAAGGCAATTTGGGACCTGTAATTACTTTTATTAACAGGCATAGCGTGCACATTTTATACAATGACTTTTGTTCTACTAAAAGTTATTTGAATAACAACGTTTACTTAAAAATGAGGCTGCATTTTAAATTTTAAATTGTATTTTAACTTGCATTTTAATTGATTGTTTTGTATGTTTTGTTGTGGTTTTTATGGTTGTTAGCCGCTCTGAGTCCGGTCTTGGCTGGGAAGGGCAGGGTATAAATAAAAAATTATTATTATTATTATTATTATTATTATTATTATTATTATTATTATTAAATGACAACAACAAAACCCTTTAAAAGTGCACCCAAAATTAAAAGGGCAAGGAAGCAAGACAGCAAATCCTAAGTAGAAAGGGCCTGAAGATGCACCAAAATTCACACTTGAGGGTTCCACATTCCTTCCCTACTCATATCCAGTTATTCAAAGTAATGAAAGAATAGAAACGACAAACACAAAAATTGACTGCTTACATATATATTTTTATCTGCAAATGTTGAAAGAGATCTGACGTGGAGACGCTAAAAATGTTGTTTTAAAACTGAGGTAAAATTTTAAAGTACAGCTGCCGGTAACAAAACTAAACAAAAAAGTTCATGTGATTTACCCACTACAGAGACAGAGCAGTACTTGAAAAATAATCAGATTGCATTAAAAAAAATTCAATTAGAATAAAATGTGCAATCTTTTTGTTGACTGCATTAAGAACAAATAAATAATACAGGGGCATTTACGTCATTCTGCAGTGATAACCTGTTTCAAAAATGGAAGTGCATGCATAAGGCATTAAAGAGTTTACTTTACGGTATTTCGATTACTTCACTGGGCAGATTGTAATGAGAAAGTACAGCATTATAAAAGGAGACATTTCCCATTCCCTAACTAGGTGCTCGTAATTGTTGTTTAAAAACTGAATTGCTCATCCTTGTGTTCCTTTTTCAAGATACAACTTCTCTCTGGCTCCAGAATCAGCCCCTACTAAATCAGCACTACTAAAGTGAATTGCTACAACCCTGGAAATGGGAAGAGTTTACACTTTCTTCACATACATGTCTGCGCAACTGAACACAGGGCGGCCACATACCCTACTTAACATAGAACAATGCTCTACTTGAAGGCGTCAGAGGACAATACTCCAGGAATCCTATATTTTTTGTAAGGCTGTCCAGTCAAAGTCGGGTTTGAAGATAAAGAACTATAAGAAGGGAGAGCAGGGGCCCATCAGCAGTTTGAATCTGGATAGCAGACCTAGAAGAGGCACACAGGTTACCTGGCCCCAAATTTATATAATTATAGCAATTCTTTATAAATTTAAATCTACATGTATAAAGTAGCACATGCAAATTTTAAGCAAATATGTGCTCTTTTGTGTTCTTTTTAAATAATGCATTTCTTCATTTATGACACGCACAGCTGCCCTGACTTACCTTACTCTACTTGCACATCATATCTCTCCGTAATCTCCTGCTATTATCTGATGTCAAACAAAATTTCCAAAACAAAAGCATTTGGGAGTTCTTTTAGTATATAGAACTTTAGAAATATGTGAGATTCCTATTCTAAAGGATCAAAATATTATTGAATCAAGACACCCCTTCAAACAAGAGCGACTATGCAATCCTAACTGTGAGGAATAAATCATAAACCTTCTGTTCACTATTTTGAGTTTACAGCTTTTGAAAAACATTTTCTGAAATTGGTTTATTTCATCTTTGAGTACAGGTTCCTTTAACAACAACAAAAGGACTCATAGCAGGAAGTATTTAAATAATGCTCCTTCCAGGAATATGAAAGCTGCTTTTCTGTATTGCTGAACATTATTAAAAGGAAAGTAGAACACTTTGAGTAACTCAAATATTTTTGGAAAGTGAGCATCCCAATGCAGTTGCATCTCTTAAATTTAGTATTACTTAAAATTAAGAAAACAAATGGTCTCACAGACACACACACACACACACACACACACACCACTGCCAAATGCAAGAACAACTTTGACTATATGTTACAAGAGTTATTGAGCACAAAGATGCTCAGGGGGGTCTGAATTTTGGGATGGCAGATGATGGAAGGAGGCACCAGTGACTTTTGCTTGTGCAACAAGATCACTGAATGAAACTTTATCATTAAGACTTTGAAGTTCTACAGATCAACTGAGCTTGGATTCTAAATAAATCACACTGAAATAAGAACCTGCAAAAAGTGCTTCGTAGATTGTTCTGAGTCCTTATCCAAAAAAGACAGACCAGTAATTTTCTTGCCTTTGTAAGTTCATACATATGAATACTTACAATTCTATAAATTTCAACACACTGAAATGTTATATATTAAAAGGGAAGGTTAATTACTGCAAAAAGGAATACAACGGTGTTTTTTAAGAACTGGCAGAAAGTTTCAAACGACTGAATACAGTTTTAGTATCACTTACGGTACAAGAGTAAGGCTGCAATCTTAACTCCACTTACCTAGCAGTAAGCCCCACTGAATTCAACAGGACTTACTTCTGAGTAGGCAACATGGTTAAGATTTGTGTTGTAAGTCTACAATAATTTATGCACCCACATGCTTGAGAGTAAGTCTTACTTTTGATTAAACATGCATAAGATTGCACAGTCAGTGAGTTCATTATTCACACAACTTTTATGTATGCATAAACACTGAAAGGAGTTTTTGTCACTGAACTGAAAATTTTAAGGATCCGACAAAAGACTTCAGTCTTATCTGTTGAACTAACAAATTGAAGCTGCCTCATTCAAGTCTGCAAAACACACAATTCTTCTGACGTTCATATTTTTTTGTTTCATCATGGGATCCAACATCTGACTTTAATAGGATTTTCCAATATTTTCTTCTTATTGCCTAACTCTAATCAGAACTTCAATATTTATATTTTCACACAACTATCTAAAACCTCTTTAAGTGCAACACAAAAGCCACAAGTTTTGAGGAACGTTTCAGCTGGGAAACAAAAGCAAATTGGTCAAAATATGTTTACTGAAATTGACCTTTATTACTGCAAATTAAACACACTCCACTTACAACAATTCTCAGCATTAAACTTTATTTGCACTTTTACACAGGATGTTTTTTCTTCAACTGTTCCATTTTGTTCTGAATAAATTATAAATTTATTTCTTATTTTCTTTATCAAGTAAACAAAAAGAGAGCAACTAATAGACCTTACTCAACTCTTCTGCAGAGTCCACATCTTTTTACAATTAACTACACATGCAAGCATCATTAAGACAGGGGCCAACTGTAATAAGGTAGGACATTATATGGAACAGTAGACAGCTCATCTTCAAACATTTCCCATTAATCTACCCTTCACAAAAATCAGGTTTTATAAAAACTATTTTATGCTCTGATTTGAGGAATCCTTCTTCAAAGAGATACTCCCAAGGATGTAATTATTTTTATTTTTATTATGTATTATTATTATTATTATTATTACTCAGCCCATCTGGCTGGGTTTCCCCAGCCACTCTGGGCGGCTTACAGTACACATAAAAACATAGTAAAACGTCAAACATTAAAAACTTCCCGATACAGGGCTGCCTTCAGATGTCTTCTAAAAGTTGTGTAGGATTGGATGTATAGGTTAGAGCCCAATCCTATTCATTATTATTAATTAATTTTAAAAATCTGTAACTGATGTACATAATAGAGGCCCAATTCTGAAATGCACACTGAATTGTATCTATGTAGCACAGTATATAATTTCAGATTCAAAGTTTATTCAAAGTATCAAAACTGAGGTGCACGTATTTTCCTGTTGAAAAGTCACTGTAAACCGTACATAACAAGTTATAGGAAAACAAGCAGCTATATAATATATACAATCTCTCTCTCTCTCTCTCTCTCTCACACACACACACACACACACAAACACACACACTGTGAAGAGACAAGTAGGACCTGCAACAAAACACTGCTCCTAATCAGAGTTCCGACCAGCTAGCAGTGCCCTCCTACAGGATACTCCCTTCCATTTCCTCTTCCAGGTTTTCTGTTGTCCTTGCCAACAGTCAGTCAGCATTCCACCCACCTAGCCCCAAAAGGGTTTTTCAGTTTATTTAGTTTGTTAGCATTCTTTGGGACTCCTTCAAACCTACTGACGCCTCTTTTATGTGTGTGAATTGTGCTGCTTTGGCTACACAAGATTCCACATTCTGAAAATGAGTTTGCTGTTACTAGTAACCCTATACAGAGATTCTCATTCACAAATCATTGCTTTTAAAAGGGTTTTAATACCTTTCTTTACTTGCAATTTCCGTTACCAAGATATCCTTCTGTATATCCTCTACTTACAAGTTATACTGATGCTATTCAGAATCTCAAAAACATGTTTCCTGCCTATTATTTTATATATAAGCCATGCTTTGGAGATTCTTTCTCTGCGTGGAACGAGGGACCAAAAAAATGACATGATCTCTATATGGAAAATACGTGAGTGCACACGGGCGCACACACAATAGTATAAACATGCTTTCCATTGCATGAACAATAATCTAATCTGTCTCATACATAACTTTCTGGGAAATGTACATTTTAACATTAGCAATTTTATTTAGGGGAACAAAATTTTAGGTTGCACCTATTGTTAAACGAACAAAGTTTCACATACACAACAATACTTCCTCTTTTCTCCCAAAAAGTGCTCAGGGGGGGGTCTCTGAACCCATTGGAGATGGTTTTCAGTAAAGGAGGATGCACAGGAGAGACAAATGGAGAAGAGTAGGAAGTTCTGTTGCAGATGCAGAACATAGGATACAAACATTGGGGGGGGGGAATCCCTTCTGTTCAATAAAAAGCATGGTAGGCAAACATTCTCATGGAAGGAATGTTGTTGATCATAATTAATTATGTGTTTATTACTCAGCATTAAATATGTCTATCCGCTGGAGCTGAAGTATAGAAATGAATATTTAGAAGTCCTAGTGTACAGCAGGGGTGAGGAACCATTTTTAGTTCCAGGGTCACCTCTGCTTCTGGGCATGTAAATTTTACCTTTGCGTGTTAGAAGAATTTGTACACACACTTGCACTTCTCCCTCTATTCTATACCCAGACAAGCAGGAGGAATTACCAGAGTTCGAGGTCACATGAGCAGAGCTGATGCAGGATATGGCCTGGGATAGTTTTCAAAGGTCGGATAAAGAGCCAGGACTCAGGCTCTCCACTGTACGCCTGGTGTACAGTAAGGGGCACGCATTTTCTCCCTTTGCCTGAAACCATGAACTCTATTTAGCAGTGCTTTCTTCTGGGGGGACGCAGGGGGACACATACCCCTAAACATTTTGTGAATCTAAGTTTGGCCTCATTGAGGGGCAGTATTTCAATATGAGTAGGAAAATGAGAGTATCCCTAAACATGTTTTTAGGGGGGGAAGCACTGCTATTTAGTATTTTTAATGTCTACTTTCTGTAATTCTATTTCAGCATATATATTTTTATTTTTTTATGATGCCTCTGGAATTGCAGCATATGTCTATGCATTTAATGGGAGGGGGATTTAAAGTAAAAACTTATTTTATTAGAAGGCTGCTATAATCTTGTTGTGAACAAACACAATCAGTTTTGAAAAGCCTGCTAGAGATTTATATCCACCCGTAACCATAGAAATTAATCTTGAGCTTAGATAAAGTAGCTGAGAATACCATTTATTTATTTAATGAAAATCAGAATACTGTTCTGCAAAAGAAGCTCCTTTTATTAAACAGCGTCTTGCTTTTCGTCATAGGATTTCAGTTGATGGGCCACTTCTTACAACTTAATTATACCCACTTAGCCAACATCTCTTTTTTAAAAAAACAACCAAATCAAAAAATTTGCTGAGTTTTATTTTATTGAAAAGGGTGCTAAATTGAAAGGCATAGTTCATACATTTGAAATAAATGCCATGTAGCCTACAACATTCCACAATGATCTCAACAAAAAATTACTAACTTTTACAAGGTCTGCAAAGCAACAGCTGGGAGGAAATACAACTGGATTAAGTGAAACTTACCTCTGAGTAAACACGTCCTGTTAGAATATGAAAACACCAAAGGGATAGATTTACTTTGACTGTTATGTGCAGCTGCGGACAGAGAGCCTAACTTTGTAAAGTGGCAACTACCGGTACCAAGGTATACTTGACACATGCATGTACCGCAAGTCCCCCCATTTCCCCATCTGTTAGTGCTACCATCTCTAGAAACAGTGGTTCTGGAGGTGGAGCAACATCTGAAACATTGGTTTGTTAATTGAGATACCATGCCAAACCATAATTAAATTTACCTCTTGTTCTATAGAATGTCTGGATCTGCAAACTTTACCCATGTTGATGGAACTGCTGTTATTGCAGATCAGGCTGAATTTATTTCCATTATGAACCTCAAGGAGTTTCTATGCAGTGTCCCATCCAGGCCCTAACCAGGCCTACACCTACTTAGCTTCAACAAGATGGCTGCATCATTTAACTTCTGACAATGGCCTCCTGAGCTGACAGATTCCTATGTGCCCTCTTGTGTCTGGGAACAGATTTTTTTACTCTGGGCTAATCCAGATGTACTATCTATGCAAGGGAAACCATGGGGTGTTTTTTTTAACAGAAGTGTTCTAAACAAGGAACTGCCCTAAAGGCATCACCACTCCTAGATCTAGAAGGTTGTGCTTGGGGGATACTGTTTGGCCCTATGGGTTCTCCAGAACTGGGTTCTCCAGAGGCTGCTCTTACTCCCCTTCTCTTTAATGACAGTGCATTCTCAACAGCAGGCTGATGACACAAAACTGCATTTCTCTCTTTCATCTTCTGCAGGTGAGGTGAAAAATGTGCTAAACTGGTGCTTGGTTGTGAAAATAGAATGGATGAGGGCCTATAAACAGACTGAATCCAGACAAGACTGAAATATTATTAGTGGGCAATTCTTCTGACCAAGTGGGTGGTGGTCAAGCTCCCTCTGAAAGAGCAGATCAGTAGTTGAGTGTCTTCCTAGATCCACTGCTGTCACATGAGGCACAGGCAGCCTTAGTGGTGCAGAGTGCAGAGTACCAGCTTTGTCTGGTGGCTCAGCTATGGCCCCATATGGACAGGAATAACTTGGCTGCAGTAATCTATGCTCTGCAATGTGCTGTATATGGGTCTGCCTTTGAAGATGGTTCAGAATCTTTGGCCAGTGGCCACCCAATTGTTGACATATCACAACTGCACTGGTTGCCAATTCAGAGTGCTAGTTTTAACATTGATGGCTTGGGATCACAATCTTTTCCAAAGTGCCTCTCCCAATATGAACCTACTTGGACCGTTCCATCTTCACTTGAGAGCTTTATTTGAATCCTCCCTCTGAGGAAGGTTCAAAAGGTATCAATAGGGAAGAAAACTTTTTCAGTTATGGCTACCCACCTATGGAATGCTCTTCCCAATGAGGTCCACCAATAACATCATTTCGGTGACAAGTTAAAACTTATTTTTTTTCTCCCAGACATTTGATGGGTTGCAACTAGCTGGTTGGTGGCTATACCATAAAATGTTCTTCTACTGAATTTGTTTGTGGATTATTAGAATGGTTTTATTATGTTATATCTTTTTCCAAATTGATTGGATACTTTTTTGTAGTAGACAAATAAGTCAAATAAATAATAAATATTGTGTAAGACTACAGTTGATGGCATACCCAATTTATCAACTTAGCAAATAATATCCTGGTTCACACATCATTGTAAACCAAAGCATGATTTAGCATGAATGCATGCAGGCCCTGGGAGAGAAAACAATGACCGTTTGGTTCTCCCTAGTCATTTTGTTCCTGCATCGCACTGAACATTATAAGCCATGGTTTGGTTTAGCATGTCGCCCAAATTGGGCTCATTATTTAGCTCTCTCTGCACTAAACATGAGCTGTGACCAAGTTTTGTCCTATAGTTTAAAGTTCATGGTTAGTGTAGAGAGAGCTAAACCACAAGCCTGGGTTCAGTTTACACATTAATCCAAACCATAGACGAGCTCAGTGCTCCACAGCAGAAAACTGACTGAGTAGCAAACTAGAGGCAATTTCCTCTCCAGAAGCCCACATGCTGTCAGTAAGGCATAGTTCGGCTTAGCATGATGTGCGAACCATGCTAATATCTCATAGCCAGATGAATTATTTGACATGCAAGGAAGAGAATATGCTATGTTGTTGTATTGATAGCAAGTCATTTCATCCCAAACAGTGAAGTATAACAGTGGAATCAGTTCCTGCAGCTGTGTTTACAATCTATTTACAAGGACTGTGCACTACTGTTCAGAACTTCCACTGATTTAAATGAGAGAAACAGCTGAAAGCAAAGAGACGATTTTAACTTCGGCACATGGTACATACCCAAACATTTCTGCCTCACTTTGCCATTAAAAGTTCCTAAAACCCAGTTACTTAAAATAAGAAGAAAATAATGGGGCTAGGCAAGAACATGCGCTCTAGCATCATTTTAACATGCTGCACAGGATCCCACACAAAGCCAACACACACAGGCGGCCTAGCGGCATGATCCTTAGGGGTGATGGAAAAGGTGCTTCATTGTTTATAGTAAAGTACATTTGAAAATTACTGTTAATAATTCTTTCAAAATATCATTCATTGTGCAATGCATATTATAGGCCACAGTATTAGAAAAGAACCAGAGTAAACCACGAAGAACTGAGAAATAAAAACCTTGGCTGCTCTCAAACAGTTTTTAAAAGGAGCTAAACTCCCCAAATCCTTACCCTGTAAATGCCAACTACTTTTCTCACAAACTTTTTTTTAAAAAAAAGACATGTTCACACACAAGTACAGCAATACATGTGTACTGGGCTTCCAGAATCTGATAACTTAAGTAGCAAAATGAATCTTTTAAGAGCTACCAAACTGAACAAAATAAAATAAAATTAGATATAAATTCCTGTTTTAGACTGTGGTCAACTGAGGTCTAGACAAAACCCCATGCACATTCACTGCTTAGTCTCCAGTCTGCTCCAAGTTTGAAAAGGTAATTGAACTCAGTCTGTAATTACTGGATTAGACACAGATGGGCTCTATACATTTCAGGGGGAGAAGCACTGTTTGCATTCATTTTATGATTGCCTGTAAGGTCAAACTTTTCAAAATGTACTTTCATCTGTTAAATGGTTTCTTAAATTCCCCTGGGTAGATCTTCAATAACTGATGTTTTAAGCAATTTGAGCCTATCAGATCCTGTCTTTGAATATAATAAGTTGCCCATTTTCTAGTATTATATACGTACATGTAGGTTAATTGCTACATCTTGCATATTTTCAAAATTGCATTAAAAAAACCCTGAGCACTTCATTCAACATACACACAGAATCGTGTAATGTCTTCTATTTTAGCAGGAGGGTCATATATCTAACAATGAACTACTGCAACCACACAGTATATAATTGATGTTATAATTAACTGAGCAAACACCCTACAATGCCACTCCCATTTTACTATGCAGATATGGCAATACAGAAGTACCATCTGCAGCCTGACAAAATACAGAAGCAAAAGAACTGTTTATTCAAAAGAGTATACTTTGCTTTTTGTTATACCATGCAAACAAGTTTCAAATAAAACTGAACCACTATGGTGCAATACTCAGAGTATGGGACTTGGAAAAGAGACTCACAGGTCTGAAACCCTGCTTGGCCACGTAGTTCACTGGGTGATCCTGGGACAATCTCCATCTCTCAGATTAATCCAATTCATAAGGTTGTTGCAAGGATAAAATGGAATAGCCGCACCCCTCAAGGCATGCTTTGGGTCTTCACTCTACAAAGCTAGTTGGAAAGGTAGAATAATTTATCTTTATAGCATGCCTTACTGATGTTTAGGAACAAAAAGGCCTATTTCAAACCTGTGTCTGGGCTGTATCGCTTTAGACTCCTGGTGAAATACTGCCCTGCTACAGGAGGAGTTTATTCCTACACACAGACAATGTGCCACACTCCATCACTGCGTTTTTAATAGGCAGTGATTTATTTTAATACAGAGAAGCATTCAGTCAAATGACCCTCAACCTGCATTCTGAAGTGGCAAACAAAACAAAGCAAAGCCAACTTTCAGCATTCACTCTTGTCCCAGGTAGAGCGCTGGGCAAATCAACATGGGGAGACACAATGCAAACTGGGCTCATAAACAAACAAGCTGAGAACATGCATGATTTTTCAAAGGAAAGAAATCTATTTATATGCCCTATTTCTTCATTCTCCCCCTTGATTTGAAACCACTTGCCTAGGGATCAGGTCTTAAAATTCAGAGAAAATTATTTGCATTATTCATTATAATGGGAAGAAAACAGGGAAATGAGAAAGATTTCATCATGATTTATCCTCAATACAAAAGGGGGAAAGGGGTGTTTTACATTCCAGAATAGTTATACTAAGCCTGATTTCATGAACGTCAGATCACTCCTAAAGGCCACTGCAATTTTCAAGGCCAGGGATAATATAATATCAAACAATCTAACTAACCACAGTCAGGCATAATGGCTTCAAACTGTCAAAGTATATTTATCTTATTTCATAAAATTTATATTCCGCTTGATTGGGGGAGGGGGGAATCATCAAAGAGGTTTACAAAAAGCAGAATGAGTTACAACTTATGACTGTTTATGCTCAACCTAACTACAGCCATTGTAATGAGAAGATATGTGCCTAAATAAGAAATTGCCAGGTTTACAATTATATTATGAGGCCGCATGATTATGTTGGTTAAAGGAATGAATATTGCTATGAAAAAACCACCTATTAGATTTGGAAGGTCATGGTATTAATTTTGGCTGGCACCCTTGTTTATGGTATGGAAACGCTAATATATATATTTAAGAACTTCTAGAACCATGTGGTAAGAAGAAATACCTACAGAGTCTGGGGAAAATATAAAAATCTGTTGGAGAGGAAAACACTTTTGTGGTTATCACCAATAGAAGCTATAGCATTGAAGAAGACCAATATGGACAGACAATGGGCAATAATATATAGAGATTTAATGGACTTATCGGAGAGAGAACCCAAACTGAAGACATGGGAAGAAATAAAGAACCTAGTGACAGACTGGTTGCAGTATTACTAACTAAATGAAAAGTTTAAGTTGGATAAAAAATGTGGTTTTATGGAGCAAAGCTCACAATCTGAAAGGGAATTATTAGAGAATTAAAAAGTATTATCTAAAATGTATAGATTATTAGGCTGGGAAACAAAAGACGAGCTGGTTAAATCATCAATGATACATTGGGCAAGAGATATAGGGCATAACATAGAATTCAACTTCTGGGAGAAACTGTGGAAGACTGACTTAAAATTTACTGTATGTTATACATTAAAGGAGAAATATATGAAAATGATTTATAAATGGTACCTAACTCTAAGTAAATTAGCAAAGATGTATAAAACTGAAACAGATATGTGTTGCAAATGTAAAGAAGCAGAAGGAATATTTTATCATATGTGGTGGTCATGCAGAATAGTTAAGGACTACAGTGGTACCTCGGGTTATGAACTTAATTCGTTCCGGAGGTTCGTTCTTAACTTGAAACTGTTCTTAACCTGAGGAGCGCTTTTGCTAATGGGGCCTCCCGCTGCTGCCACGCCACCACCGTGCGATTTCTGTTCTCATCCAGGGGCAAAGTTCGCAACCCGGAGCAACTACTTCCGGGTTAGAGGAGTTTGTAACCCGAAGCGTTTTTAACCCAAGGTACCACTGTACTGGGAAATGATGTATAATAAAATGAAACGACTGTTTAAAACAACATCCCCCCCCTCAAAGAGACATTCCTTTTAGGAATGGTACAGACAGAGGTACCCAGGGGTCAGAAAAGGTTATTTATGTATGCAATGACAGCAGCTCAGATTTTGTTAGTTCAAAAATGGAAGGTGGGAGAGGTCCCAAATTGGCAGCTGAAAATGATGGAATATGCAGAGCTAGCAGGCCTAGCCAGCAGGGTAAAAGAACAAAAAGATCGAGTGTATAAAGAGGAATGGAAAATATTTGTGGAGTAAGCAAGTGAAAATGCTAGGAGGATTAATATAAATTCAACAGTATCATTTAAATTAATATTACAGTGGGACCTCGACTTACGAGCGATTCAACTTACGTGTTTTTCGACTTACAAATGACTTCTGGGAGAAACACAATGGCCGCCGCAACCGAATTTTTCGACTTACGAATGGAAGTCGCGGCCGCTTTAATAAGATTTTTTTGACTTACGAATTTTTGACTTACGAATTTTTTTCGCTCAATGCATTCCTATGGGGATTCGACTTACAAATGTTTTCGACTTACGAAAATTGCGTCGGAACGCATTATCGTCGTAAGTCGAGGTCCCACTGTATATAAAAGGGCTAAAGTAGATGGTTGACATGGAATATGCAGTATATTTTGGAAGTATAAAGGAACCATGGAAGGAGAAGAATGGAAATTGTTGGATGTAATGTTTTGTATTTTACTGTTGAAAATGTATATTTGAAAAATTAACAAAAATATAATTTCGAAATAATAAATTGATTTGTGCACCTGGTACTTCCTGCCTAATTTCAGAACCATACATTTGCCCCTAGTGAAATTCGTTTTGTTAGTTTTGTCCCAGTTCTCCAGTCTGCTAAGGTCATCTTGAATCCTCCCAGTTTGGTGTCATCTGCAAATTGGATGAACATCCCCTCAATTCCGTCATCCAAGTCGTTTAGAAGGACACTGAACAACGAAGGGCCCAGGAAGGTCTCCATGTAGCCCTGATATCTGGCAACGTCTAGCCAGTTGTTGAAGATAATTTTATCTATATCTGCTAAAACAAAAACAGCTTGGTAGATAGTTGTCTACAATTATCCTTAGATGCCAGGGTCAGGTGCCAAAGAACATGGAGCCAGCTCTGCTGAGCTCATGGAGGCTTCAGACGTGTTTTACATGGCAGACTTTTTTTTTAAGACAGAGGATTTAAAGCAGTTTATTTTATTTATTTATAAGATTTATAAAATGCCAAAATGTCACAGTGGTGTATGATAAAATAATCAAAACATCATAAAAATGAAGTTGTGGTATAACATGGGGGTGTCAACTATTGGAAGAAAAAGAAGTTATAAATGTCATTGGCAATCTCCTTTTCTAAGTAAGCTCTTGGAACTTCAATGGTATAACATATTTAAAATAAAGCCATGGATAAAAAGCAAAAATATACTGAGTTAAACACTAGTTGTTCCAAAAAGAAGTTTTGTAATTGATCACATTATTTCCTAGTGTTTTTCTGACAATTAAAAAAGAAGCACTATATTGAACTACAATTCAATGTAGAAAAGTTTAATGATTTTCTGTTATCTATTATAAACTACTTCTAATCAGCGTGGATCTAAGTGGATCAAATTCTGCTCCCACATACATATCAATTACACAAAAAACGAATTTAACATGCAAAGCAAGAGTGAAAACTTTCTAAACCAGAATTTCAAATAATGGGTACAATCTCATGCGTTCTGATCTAAAATGAATTATACAAAGACCTTCTTAAAATCTCAGCATCCAAAGGGACTGAACCAGGCAAAAGAGAATCTAAAGTAAAAGGGAATTAAACATTAATAAAAAATCATGTAGCTGTCTTTTTTTTTAATCTTGGCAACAAGGCTTTGAAAGAAGAATATCCCAAGAACACGCACATCTGTTTAATATTACAAGCCAACTGTCAACATCCTAACTGAAGTTTTAATTTAATATTTTTCCTTTCTTGATGTTTTACCTTTAATCAATGCCTTGTGAGAGTATCAGCTTTCTATACGAAACTGTTAAATATAAAGAAATGTTATTGCAGCATGTTTATAAAATCATAGTTTGAGAACTTTGTATTTTTCTAAAGCCTGACCACAACTTAATTATCCGCAGGACATTCCAAGCTTGCAAACGTAAGCTCCAGTTCCCAAGCAATTTGGAATATCTACTGTACAGGACATTGGGCTTTCCAAATACCACAGCACGGTTCGGTTTCCAAAAGTCAGCATTAAGGCTTTTAGGCATGGCTTTTATTTTAATTAAATATTCGTTTCGGTGCTAATCATTAAATTGTTTTCATGCTTCTCTTTCATGTTACTTTGCTGTCCTCAGTTGTTTGTTATTACCGCAAAAGTGAAGGAGCTATTGTGAAAAGGGGAAGCACAGTCCCAGGTCCAGCGAAAAAGAGAACATGCCTCTATTGGCTGCCATCCCCCCATCAAGATGCACCCAATGCAACAACAAGAACTGTAATGAAATTTCCAGGGGAAACGGTGGACTATCTAGTAGGGAAAGGCTTTGTCTCCACAATCCCCTCAATAAAATTAACTTCAAAAACAACAGCATGGACAACCAGTCACATTTGAAATAATTGTGCAATTTAGCTCCAGAAACAGAATTAACACAATGGGGACCAGTTTCTCTACATTAATTAAAGGAGCACACCAATTATTCTAATACATTTATCAGATGTTTATACTTTTAAGATCCCAATGAATTATTATTATTATTATTATTATTATTATTATTATTATTATTTTCTACCCTGCCCATCTGGCTGGATTTCCCCAGCCACTCTGGGTGGCTTTCAACAGAACATTAAAAACAGAATAAAACTTCAAACATTAAAAACTTCCCTAAACAGGGCTGCCTTCAGATGTCTTCTAAAAGAAAAAAATATTTAGGAAATGAAAAATATCTGAATTACCGTATATTTCGGCGTATAAGACGACTGGGCGTATAAGACAACCCCCAACTTTTCCAGTTAAAATATAGAGTTTGGGATATACTTGCCATATAAGAAATACGACCCGGCGTATAAGACGACCCCCGACTTTTGAGAAGATTTCCCTGGGTTAAAAAGCAGTCTTATACGCAGGAAAATACAGTAATGTGTTCCCTTGAAGAATACTTAAATTATTTTGAAGTCTGACTAGGACACATATTAAAAAATAGACATGCAGTCCAGGATACCAAAACTGTTAAATAACAAACACAGAAGGCGAATCTACTTCGCATTCAACAAGTTTCATTCGGTCACTATTCTGCCTCTTACTCAGACCAATATAAACCAAAAGGGGGGCGGGGAGTTATCTGATCATGGAAAGAGGATGTCTGGGAAGATGTGACAACTGAATAGGATTAAAACGGTTTTACATTTGTAGTGTATGCATATTGTTTGTACAATTATTCAGATTAAGTGTAATAAAACAAACAAATAAAATTTTGTCTACATGGCGCATATTTTAGAAAAGAGGCATATAAAAATTCTTAGCCTCTTGGCATCAGTGTTCAGCAATATACTTTTTAACCTGTGAGAGATAAACTAAATGTCACCTCAGAGAGGCAGATCATAGTTACAGCAACCCTGCAAACCTCACATCCTACTTGGCTGACTTCAGAGGCACTCCCCAAGGGACTATTAACTGGTCTGGAACTTAATCTACAATTAAATAAGGCATGCTCTTTAGTTTTAAAATAGTTTCTGACATAAACATAACTTTTCATATTGTTTCTTTGCTATTTTTTCTGCAAAAATAAAGCTTGTGCTACATAAGATGGGAATCAGTTCGATATTTAAAATAGATGTGTGTAAACATAATATAAACTACAGTATCAATGAGTTTGCATTTAAATTGTCACATGAGGAAGAACTAGCTGTCCTACAACCTCAGCTATGAGCCCGATTTAAAAGAGCTAGCTTCTCATGAAAAGCAAACTGAAAGATGAAACCATTTTAAGTTCTTAATGTCCAAGATTAATTTCTCTATAAACTGCAAAGCTGATTAACACTTAACCTATGCTGCAGGTGTGCATGTTCTCTTTCCCCTGCTCTTAATTACAACGGTCACCAATTAAAATAAACTTTGTAAATGCAAAGCATGCCGCAATAGACAGTGTTTCTGGTTTTAACCACTTGCCTGGTTGCCACAGGCAACTAAGGACCGCATCCAGGCAAGTGAGGAAGTTGCCAGAAGAGGTATGGAGTGCTCAACTCAAGCAACCAACTGTGTTACTCCTACATGTACAGCATAGAACCCAACACAACAGGCAGTGGTGGAAAAGTGCACTCCTTCCTGTGCTCCTATGTGAGACAAGCATCAGGCACAGAAACATGACATAGAGGCGGTAAAGTCTCTTCCCATGCCCTATGAAAGCTGCTAATGTTTGAGTGCAAATTTACAAGGCTGGTTTACGCTAACAATATTTTAGTTTCTCTACAACAGATTTAATTTCCATTTCCATTTTGACATTGAAAACTGACTCTTCAATCTGATGTCATCACATGAGACACTAAGGAGGTAAAATTATGCTGTGATAACTCTGGTGGGAACCTGACTAATTTTCTCAATTGTAGTCAGCCAACAATTGAGAAGCCCTCTAGCACTGAAATACAGAGTGATCTTTAAATGTCCTTCAACTTTGTTTTACATTTACAAGTTTTACTGCCTGGTAATAGAAGCAGTGGCACATATGTAACAAAAAAAAGGAAGAATAAAAATTTGTGTGAATCCTCCAGTCTACATAATCAAGTTGAGTTTATAGCTGCAGTAAACACTTCACTTTATTTTATTGCAACACCAACTCTGACACCAAAAGACCACCTTAATCAGAACTACCTAATGTCCAGTAGTTTAGTGCTTGGGTATCACTTCATAAGGCTGTATATTTCAACTATTTTACAAGATCACCATACAGCTCAGAACAGATGAATCAGTTCCAGTACTTTCTGCGCAACCCGAAATTGCGCAACCTGAAGCGGCCGTAACCCGAGGTATGACTGTACATCTAGCCTAGTACTTTCTACTACAGCTGGCTGCAACTCTAGAAGGTTTCAGGTCTTCCAGAGCCCAACCCCTACAGGAGATTCATCCAACTGGAGATGCCAAGGATTAAACATGGGGCTCTCTGCATACAAACATGTAGTTTACCAGTATATAGCTCCTCAGAAAAGAGGTAAGCAAGTTACTTGCAATCTCCTCTCCCCTGCAAAAAAAGCCTTCTAGATACCAGCCTAACAAGGTGCCCTTATTTTCAGAGATAATTTCTCTGACTTACATACATCAACAGCCTTCCAAGGGTTTATATACAGATGTATTGTGATGTTTGCGTGAAGAATAAAATGTAAGCTCAGGTACATTACACATTCCAAGGAGGCTTTGTAGCAACAGATACTGGTGGTTAGCATTAACTATTAGAAGAAAAGGAAGTACAAATATTGACACTAAAATACATCACTTAACAGTTAACCAAAATTGGAGTGCTGGTGAGGATTGTGGGAGAAAAGGTTTTTATGAACTGAACTAATTAGGAGTACACTTTCCCATTAGTCAGTGTTAATAGCTGCCCACTGTTGCTACTATGAAAACCCCCCAGCTCTAATGGTTCACAGCAAAAGGCAAAATAAAACAAGATGTCATTAGAAATCCATATACACAGTATTAGTAGTAAAATAAGCATTACAGTTTAGTTGTATATTCTACTGCATTTGTACTGACCCTTTTGCTCTAGTGCATGATATGTGGATAATGCCTCTTTCATTGGGACAGAAGCTCATAGTAGAAACAGGCTATGGGAGTGTACAGAGGGAGTGGAAACAGTCTCTAGCAAGACAACAAGGAGCCAATAAGCTTGTCACTGGCAAGACTTAAAGAAATACACATGTATTCAATGACAGCAAACTCTGTTCCACACAATTTACACCTGCCACTGAATCAGGGATATCCATGATAAAAGGAGGCAAATGCACATGCTCCAATAATGGAGCCTGATCTTATCCAAGACACCTGCATTTTGGCATGTTGGTTCAGACTCCATCTAGATATATTTAGAGCAGTTTAAGACTGCAATCCAGAGCTTTCCAGGCTTTTCAAGTTTGTGACACACTTTTTGGACATGCATCATTTCGCGACACAATACTTTTTGGCCACCTCATGAGAAGAGCAGACCCCCTGGAAAGGACCCTGGTGTTGGGAAAGATGGAGGGCACAAGGAGAAGGGGACGACAGAGGACGAGATGGCTGGACAGTGTTCTCAAAGCTACTAACATGAGTTTGACCAAACTGCGGGAGGCAGTGGAAGACAGAAGTGCTTGGCGTGCTCTGGTCCATGAAGCCACGAAGAGTCAGACATGACTAAACGACTAAACAACAAGCAAACCAGAGGTTAAACTAACCCTTTCCAGCCCCAGAAAGAGTGTGAGGAGCATTCATGCTACACACCTACACACTGCAGCCAGCACACTAATGTGTCACGACCCAGAGTTTGGAAAGCTCTGCACTAGAACATAAGAACCTTCTGGATCAGGCCCATGGCCCGTCCTGTTCTCACAGTGGCCCACCATATCCCTGTGGAGAATCAGCAAAAAGAACATGAGCCCAAGAGCAACTCTCCCCTCCTGTGGTTTCCAGCAACTGTCATTCGAAAGCATTGCTGAACATAGCCTACATCAGAGCTTTCTAAACTTTTCATGTTGGTGACACACTTTTTAGACATGCATCATTTCATGACACAGTAATTCAGTTTTACTAGCAAACCGGAGGTTAAACTAACCCCTTTCCAGCCGTGGGAGGAACGCAGGGAGCATTCGCACGACACACCTACTGCAGCCGACACACTAATGTGTCGCGACACACAGTTTGGAAAGCTCTGCTGTAATCCAGTTACTCTACGGTTATTCTACAGTTGGTCCCAATAGACTCAGAGGGAATTTCGAGTAGAAATGTTTAAGACTGTGATGTAAATCACTGATGTTAAATTCAACCATTGAACAAGATGCCTATTATGATAATGTTGCAGTACTTTACATATTTTGTGAACACATTTGTCCATTGCAGGTGAAAGTTTCCTTTTTCTTCGGCAATGAAGAAAAACAATTGCCACAATGAGTATGAGTTTTTCACTCTCCAAAAGCCCATTCCTATTCTGCAAGGTGCTTTAGGTTGCAATCCCATAATAAACACATACCTGAACTTAAATCCCATTGAATTTAGTGGGGTTTACTTCTGGGCAGACATGTATGTTTGGATTGCACAGCTAGTGTCAAGAGTGTTTTACAGACTGCTTCTGATATATAGCACCTTATTGAAGCTGCTCTATTCTCCCCACACACACCCGACATTGGCCATTGAAAACCTGGCCGCTATTTTATATTGTCTTGATAGATGTTTTTATGTACAGTATTGTACTTTTTTGTAATAATACAGATTAATGTTGTTCACCACTCTGGGGCTATTGGGCTAAAAAAAGTATAAAAATAACCAATAACACCCCATCCTCCTTTGCACTGTCACCACAGATCCGCAAAGAATATGCTCCAACATACTCCCCACCCCTCTTTTTTACCCCCTTTTAACACAACACTCAAGGGACCCAGGTGGCGCTGTGGGTTAAACCACAGAGCCTAGGGCTTGCTGATCAGAAGGTCGGTAGTTCGAATCCCTGCGACGGGGTGAGCTCCCATTGCTCTTGCCAACCTAGCAGTTCGAAAGCATGTCAAAGTGCAAGTAGATAAATAGGAACCGCTCCGGTGGGAAGCTAAACGGCGTTTCCATGCACTGTTCTGGTTCGCCAGAAGTGGCTTAGTCATGACCCAGAAGCCACATGACCCAGAAGCTGGACACCGGCTCTCGGCCAATAAAGCGAGATGAGTGCCGCAACCCCAGAGTCGTCCGCGACTGGACCTAATGGTCAGGGGTCCCTTTACCTTTAACACAACACTCAGTGTGTTCCAGATCCTACCCAAGCAGAACTCCAACCCCTCTCTCTAGCGACCGGCGAATAAAGGAGTACTTCGAGCATGTGCAGAGTGCCGCTTCTTCACTTCCGAATAGCTATACGCAGCCTCAAGATGCACACTTGAAGACGTGTGCATGCACACGAAAGCTCATACCAAGAACAAACTTAGTTGGTCTCTAAGGTGCTACTGGAAGGAATTTTTATTATTATTTTGTTTCGACCATCAGGCGGGTTTGTTTCGGAAATGAGCCCCAACTGAGCTGCCGCCAGATCTTGTTTTCTGAACTGTAGCTGAGTCCGTCGATAGTATCATTCATTGTCGTTGTCAGCAGCGAGGCCCCCCCCAGCCACGTCCTCGCCCGCCACCTGCCCCACTCACCACTTCGCGGGCGCGGCTGGAGAAGTCGCCTTTGGAGCGCTGCCCGCCGCGCTTGAGCAGGGCCTGGGCGTCGTCGCTGCCGCCGCCCAGCGGGACCCCCAGGGCCTTGTTCCGGGTCTTCACCGTCTTCACGCTCGCCTTGAACAGCAGCGTGATGTCCACCGCCATGGCGGGCGGCGCCGAGAGAGGCGGAAGGCGGCCCTCCGCCGAAAGGCGTCCCCCTCGCCGGCCGGGGCCGCGCGCGAAGGTTCCGCCTCCGCCCGGCGCTTGGGAGAGGGGAGGCGCGGGGAGTTGGCGGCTCGCCGGCTCGTGGCGGCCGAGGAAGCCTTCTTTCTATGCAGCCCTCTGGGGACTGGGGGTGGGTGTCCCCGGAGAAATGGGAAAGCGTTCACACTGCGACCCAGGAGCGCTCCCCGGAGTCTCTCCTTCATTTCCCTCCCTCTCCGCCTCATTATTCCCGGTCCCCCCCGACCCAGGAATGGAGAAGAAGGCGCCGCTGCCTCCTTGGGTAAAATGGCTGAATCTGCGTTCAGAACCTCTCTAGGCAGGGGCAGTGTATCCATACACACATATAGGTGTATATGGATACACTGCCCCTGCCTAGGGAGGCTCTGAGCCCAGATTCAGCCATATATACCGTGTTTCTCCTAAAATAAGACACCGTCTTATTTCCCCCCCTCAAAAAAAACAGTATGGCTTATTTTCGGGGTATGGCTTATATTTCACAAATGCGTAGAATATATATATATATATATATATATATATATATATATATATATATATACACACACACACACACACACACACACACGGTACACAAACACACATTGCCACGTCTATATACACACACACACACACACACGGTACACAAACACACATTGCCACGTCTCCTGAGGAGAATCCAGGGCTATGGCCAAGAGCTGCACTTTTACGGAAATGGGGCTGAGGGGGAAAGCGTGGGGTTCAGTCAGTGCCGGATTTACGTATAAGCTAAACAAGCTATAGCTTAGGGCCCCACTCTCTTGGGGGCCCCAAAAAATTTAAAGAAGAAAACAACTGGATGTACATTTCCAAAATATAAGATAAAAAAACAAATAAAACCTACATACAGCAACAGTGTTTTGTGCTGTGTAGACTCCTATGAATAGCATATATTCAACACAATAAACAGCGACAATTGGTTGTTGACAAAGGACAGCTGGACATATAAAGGGCCCCATTACCTTCAGTAGCTTAGGGCCTCATCAAACCTAAATCCGGCCCTGGGTTCAGTGATGGTTGCCGTAGGGTGCCTGATAGGACGGGTGGTGGCAGGTTCAATCCCCATATGGACAGCTGCATATTCCTCCTGCATTGCAATGCAACTCTGCAGTTCTATGATAACTTACAGCAGGACAGAACAGAGCTGAGTAACACAAGCTCTTGCGCCAAAAGTAGCACCTGCTTCGTTATTATTATTTACTAGTTGAAGTTAGCCCGTTAAATAACGGGCGCTAGAGGAGGAGGAGGCAGGAGGAGGCAGAACAGCGGCCGCTGGGGGGTGGAGAGGGGCTCCCTCCCCCTTCTTCTTTTTCCCCGGGGGCGGCTGCAGCGGTGGCGGTAGCGGCGGCGAGGATGGGTCGGCCCTCCTTGGCTTTCGGAGCACCGGCGCTCCGTTGGATGGGCCGTCCCAGGCCGCTAGGCCTCGGAGCCGCGGGGATTGGGCTCTGCGTCCGTGCGAGGCAGCGGTGCTGGCGCAACTGACAACGCGCGTGCGCCGCCGCTGCCTCTTGGACACGCCTCCCTCTCCGCCTGCTCCAATCCCTGCGTCCGTGTGGGACATGGACATGCGCAGTAGCGCAATTCCGTGACACACGGACTGGACGCAGGGACACAGCAACTTTATTATATAGGATTAAATTTGTGTACCGCCCATCATCCACAAATCTCCACTGCCACCAATTAGTTCTAAATACTCCCTTATTAAGATATCATACAGTAGCTGGGTTTAGACCAGGGGTAGGCAACCTAAGGCCCGGGGACCGGATGCAGCCTAATCGCCTTCTCAATCCTGCCTGCGGATGGTCCAGGAATCAGCGTGTTTTTACATGAGTGTCCTTTTATTTTAAATGCATCTCTGGGCTATTTGTGGGGCCTGCCTGATGTTTTTACATGAGTAGAATGTGTGCTTTTATTTAAAATGCATCTCAGGGTTATCTGTGGAGCATAGGAATTCGTTCATATTTTTTTCAAAATATACGGTAGTCCAGCCCACCACATGATCTGAGGAACGGTGGACCAGCCCATGGCTGAAAAAGGTTGCTGACCCCTGGTTTAGACTATGGGACAAACAGATCAGGAGGCGTAAACTGGAAAGCCAAACTATTATTATCATCATCATCTGATAATAGGATGTATTTGCAAGGCTAGATGTTAAACGAAATTTTGATGTTTGCTTTATAATGTTACTTCTTTAAAATAACCATGTCTTTTCCCTGGTCTAAGGCAATTGCCATTATCTTCTCCGTAGTTAACACATATTGGGATGCGGGTGGCGCTGTGGGTTAAACCACAGAGCCTAGGGCTTGCTGATCAGAAGGTCGGCGGTTCGAATCCCCGCGACGGGGTGACCTCCCGTTGCTTGGTCCCTGCTCCTGCCAACCTAGCAGTTCGAAAGCACGTCAAAGTGCAAGTAGATAAATAGGTACCACTGCAGCGGGAAGGTAAACAGCGTTTCCGTGTGCTGCTCTGGTTCGCCAGAAGCGGCTTAGTCATGCTGGCCACGTGACCTGGAAGCTGTACGCCGGCTCCCTCGGCCACTAAAGCGAGATGAGCACTGCAACACCAGAGTCGGTCACGACTGGACCTAATGGTCAGGGGTCCCTTTACCTTTTTTAGTTAACACATAGATTTTGGTGTAGGACTTGACCTAAAGTTTTCCATTTGGTCAGGAACTCGCTGCTTTTTGTGAACCACTCACAATCTGGCTTCCACTCTTCTTACAAGCTGGGTTTCATGTTCACCACTGCAGCCCTGACCTCTCCATCCTTGGACAGTTACTCAGATCTCAGCTTCCTCTCCCAACTCCAGGTTGACTCATACAGGGCTGTGTCTGCCATTTGATACACTTCAGGCACATCCCTCTCACCAAAGGTTACTCTCTGACAGCTCATTGAGCTTTAACTGAGGCCCATTGAGTGCCAATGGAATGTCGACAAGAGTCCACATTGCAATTTAACCTTTTTTATTATTATACTGTGTCTTATAAAAGCAATGGTCTCTAATGTCAACTCCATAATGGAACATTTCTCAAGGGACCTAGTCACCACCTTAGTAATGGTATCAGCTTAGCTGTTCCTTGGCAGGTTGCCAGCTGTAGATTACCCTATACGTTATATTCCTTAGGTCTCCGTTGTGGAGGTGACCTTACCCACCTTCTCCCTTCATTAAGTTAACTATTCACAAACCAAATGGATTTTATAATGCAGACACCCCCTCCATTATGTGTGTTCTACTCACGCACAACCACATATACGCACAGCACGGGGAAATAATAGTTCATACCCAAATGTGGCAGGAGAGAGCTGGAGAGCTTGTGACTTGTGAGGAGACCTGACCTGGAGAAGACCCGTCAGTGAGGGCGGAGGAAGACCAAAAGAGACCAGAGGCACAGCAGGGCATTGTTTATGCTGCTCAACCTCCCTGCCTAACAGCTGATGTGCGGGGTAGTGCAGCAGCAGCAGCAGCAGCAACCGCTTTCCCACACGTCCTCCAACTTCAGTTCTAGTTGTGGATATTTTGGGGTATACTATTTTTGGTATAGATTGAAGAGAGTGTGGCAGAGAGGGTGTTTAGAGGGTGTTCCCCACTTTACGTGATTTAACTTATGTGCATGGTGGCCCAGAACACAACCCCCACATAAAGTGGGGAGTTGCCTGTACAACATTTTGATGTACAAATTTATACCATATTTAAGTAAGCTTTATTTCAGAGTTTTACTGTTTCCCCTCAGTTTTATTGTGCTACAACACTTTTTCATTTAAGCAGTATTTTACTAATTATTGAATCTTCAATTATACTTTCTACGGGTTTTCCTGTGACAGACGAAGCTAACCAGCCTGTAATTCCCAGGATCCCTTTTTAAAAATTGGTGTTACATTGGATACTTTCTAATCCTTGTTTCATTTTAAATTTTAAACATATTAAACATATTTAAACATATTAAATTTGTATACCGCCCTGTACCTGCAGGTCTCACGGCGGTTCCTTTTGCTTAGTGTTATGTCTGTACATAACACGAATCCATGTGATGGAGTGAGCTCCCGTTGCTCTGCCCCAGCTCCTGCCAACCTAGCAGTTCGAAAGCATGCCAGTGCAAGTAGATAAATAGGTACCGCTGCGATGGGAAGGTATACGGTGTTTCTGTGCGCTCTGGTTTCTGTCACAGAGTCCCGTTGCACCAGAAGCGGTTTAGTCCTGCTGGCCACATGACCCGGAAAGCTGTCTGTAGACAAATGCCGGCTCCCTCGGCCTGAAAGCGAGATGAGCGCCGCAACCCCATAGTCACCTTTGACTGGACTTAACCGTCCAGGGGTCCTTTACCTTTTACCTATGTCTGTAGTCAGGCTCATTGTTTTGCTCCAGACAAGTCATGAGCTGTAGTCAAGGTTCATCCTTAGCTTACCACTCACAGTATGTCTGAGAGAGACAAAGTACAACTCCAGGTTTTGACATAAGACTGATCAAAATCATGACGTACTGTAGCTAAAAGCAGCAGGACTGGAAGAGAAGCAAAGCTGTGAGTACCTGCACACTTTTGCATTCATGTTGTTGTTGTTGTTGTTGTTTAGTCGTGTCCGACTCTTCGTGACCCCATGGACCAGAGCATGCCAGGCACTCCTGTCTTCCACTGCCTCCCACAGTCAACCTTCATAGCTGTCAACCTTTCCCTTTTCTCACGAGGAATCCTATTCGGAATAAGGGAATTTCCCGCAAAAAAAGGGAAAAGTTGACAGCTATGCTCATGCTGGTAGCTTCGAGAACACTCTCCAACCATCTCGTCCTCTGTCGTCCCCTTCTCCTTGTGCCCTCCATCTTTCCCAACATCAGGGTCTTTTCCAGGGAGTCTACTCTTCTCATGAGGTGGCCAAAGTATTGGAGCCTCAGCTTCAGGATCTGTCCTTCCAGTGAGCACTCAGGGCTGATTTCCTTCAGAATGGATAGGTTTGATCTTCTTGCAGTCCATGGGACTCTCAAGAGTCTCCTCCAGCACCATAATTCAAAAGCATCAATTCTTCGGCAATCAGCCTTCTTTATGGTCCAGCTCTCACTTCCATACATCACTACTGGGAAAACCAGAGCTTTAACTATACGGACCTTTGTCGGCAAAGTGATGTCTCTGCTTTTTAAGATGCTGTCTAGGCACTGGCATTGCAAGGGGGGCAGAGGGGGCGGTACACCCCGGGTTCCACGCGGGGAGGGGGTGACAGTTGGGCGGGCCCCGCCCTGTGCAGGGCCCGCCCGCCGGCGCCGCTCCCGCAGCACCCTTGCAAGTCGCCGCGCCAAAAGCAGCAGCGGCGGGGCACCCCCCCAGCCGCCACACGCGCGATCGCCGGCTCGGGGGGGGGGTGCCGCTGCTGCTGCTTTTGGCACGGCGCTTCCTAAGGGCGCCGGGGGAACAGCGGTGCCGGTTTGGATGGAGTGCACACGCGCAACTTTGCGCATGCGCACTCCATCCAAATCGGAACTGCTGCTTCTGCAGCGCCCTTTGGAAGCGCCAGGCCAAAAGCAGCGGCGGCGGCAACCCCCCCCGAGCCGCTGCACGCGATCGGCGTCTCGGGGGGATGCCACCGCTGCTGCTTTTGGCGTGGCGCTTCCTAAGGGTGCCGCCGAAGCAGCAGCGCCCCGGCGACGGAGTGTGCATGCGTGACATCTCGCGCATGCGCACTCTGTTGGGACGTTGAGTCGTGACGTCACGATGCAATGTCACGATGCCCTGCCCCCAGGGGAAGCCTCCGTTCGCCGCCCCAGGTGGCGAGGAGGCTTCCTCCGCCCCTGCATCTAGGTTTGTCATTGCTTTTCTCCCAAGAAGCAGGCGTCTTTTAATTTCGTGACTGCTGTCACCATCTAAGTGATCATGGAACCCAAGAAAGTAAAATCACTCACTGCCTCCATTTCTTCCCCTTCTATTTGCCAGGAGGTGATGGGACCATTGCATTCATGTTTAGCCATAATGAAAACTGGGCCATTACCACACATGTTTGTTGCAAAGTGAAGTCAGGAACAATGCTTTCAGGATTTTGAAAAAATTTTAATATTCATCCAAGTGGACAACTTATACTCAGGTATCACGGAAGATCATGCCGTACACATTAATTTCCTGAAAATATATGTGGTTTTAAAAGTTTGTAGCCAGAATACTACAGCAGTACCAGCACTTTCAGATTTTGATAGGCAATACAGTGGCAAAATCCTGTCTCCATTTCTGGCCCAAAGGAAGAAAGGCTTCTCTATAAAAAAATTTTTTTAAAAAAAAGGTTACAGAGGAGATGACTGAACTGGTCCACCTTATTAGGTACATAATACTTTCAGATCCCCCTCCTCCCATAGAGAGAGAGAGATAGCTTTGAAGACTGTAACTGCTTTAAAAAGTGCTTTTTCAAACTTGTGCCCAGATGCGTTTGAACTTGATCTTGCTTTCCTGTGTACAGTAACTGCATTTAGATGTGATTTGCACTTCCACAGGTACCTTGATGTGAAGGTTTAAAGCTTAGTTTTGAGAAGAGAGACTCTAGGAGTATATACTATGGCTTCTTTTATAATGGCTATATAAAAAAGGCCTCCCCTTGAAATTCGAGATTTTTAGTTTGGTCTATATTTCTACAACACACACATACACACAATGAACTACATTCTTTCCCTCAAAGCACTGCAGGTAGAAGTATCCCCAAGAGAAACATGCTACAATATTGTAGTGACAACCCCAGATGCACAAAAGTCATGACTCAGACCAGCTGAAGCCGCTTTGCTTTTGTAAATTCTTGCTGGGACAGGCATAATTTGGCTCGATTCTGTAATAAAGTTATATTCAGTATATTTTATTTGTTCCATACTTTCCTGGCATGGGAAGAACAACAGCTCACATGTGTTGAATTCTAATGCTGAAAACTTCTTTTTGAGGCAGTTTGCTTATACCACTTACTCGTAATCAAGGCATGTCAACAAAAGAAGCCATATTTGGAAATTGTTGGGTTGTTTGACTAAGCAGTATCAGACACATTCATTGGCCCACATTCAAAATAAACTCAGCAACTTTATGAAAGTGAAAAAGAAATCCCACTTAAATTTGGGGGGAATTGGCAAACTTTGTGCTAATCAAGCTCCCTGAAAATTTGTGCAGAGCATGCAGGAAAGAAGATATTCTGTTACCTTAGTAGTCAGTATCGGGGACATGATCCACCATCTCCTCACTGGAGCAAATGTGAACTGCACAAGAGCTCTAGGACGTTCCAGTGGTGTTTTTGAGAACCCCTCTTTATACCAAGGAGGTTTGCACAAAAGATCCTCACAGAAGACTGTGCCCCTTGTTTTTTGTGGTAAATAGAACATGTATATAAGGATAATGATTAATCTATAAAGTTCCTAAAATTTACCAAGTGCTAAAATAGTTGCGCTGAATGCTGATCAGGAACACATTCCTTGCACATAATCTAAAAGGTACGGCACAAAAGGGAAAAGAGAAGGGGAGGGAAGAGGAAAACGAGGAGATCCAGACACCAATAAGAGTTGCAAAGTGGTTTTTAAAGATGTTACAATAACCAAATTTAATGGAAACAGCTGAGGGATGGGAGGCGCCACATGGCAGCTAAAGCAAAGCTGATGGAGTGAGCGCTGACTCCCAGTTCCTGTCTGCATCCAGGTGGAATGGCAGCTAAAAGATGATAGTTAAAGGACAGGAGCCAATTGAGTTAGCAGCTCTGCCCCATCTCCCCTCCTGCTGCAGCCTGGGAGAAGAAGATCATTCTGCTGGAAGATCATTCAGAGAGGAGGAGCCCATTGGCAGCTGAGCCCAAGCAGTTGCCTCATCCCTTGAGGGTGTCCGAAACGAATAGAACTGGCACTAATTATTTTGCTTTAGCATTACTTTCCATTCAACCCACTCCCCAAACTCACACACCCAAAAATAATAACATCTTGTTTAAAATACATTGGTTAAGAAGAAATTTATGTGATATCTCAGAATAAATTAGCCACTGGAAAAACGCCGCGTGGCGGGGAGAAGACTTCATGCCCTGGGACCTTCGGGTGAAGTGCAAGTAATTTTGTTGGTTGTTGCAGGCATCCATCTGTCTCAAGAGACAATGGAGTGCCGCTCTGGGAGTACTGGAGAATCACAGCGCCTTCTGTGGCTGCAGAGACCTAAGTTTTTACTGTGTTAGGAGCACAAGCCTAGGCAGTGTGTATGGAGGTCCTGGGCTGCCTAGACCGGCGTTCTTCAACCTTGGGTCCCCAGATGTCATTGGACTACAACTCCAATCATCCCTCATTATTCATTAAGATGGCCGGGGATGATGGGATTTGTAGTCCAGTAACACCTGGGAACCCAAGGTTGAAGAACGCTGGCCTAGACGACCAGACCCCCCCCCCTTTTGCCATGTGGTTCAAAGGAAAGCAGAGCAATGCGTTTTGGCATCATTACTCCCGGGCTGGGCCGTTCTTAATGTTTAAAGTTATTCTATCCAGCCCACAGCAGCAGCTTACATGGGGCAGCCATAGGGTCAGGCTTCCCATGAGGCAGACTCGGGCAGCAGCATCAGGCAGAGGAACACAAAGATCTGGGGGCCCTGCCACCTCTAGCACTGGCGGAGAAGCAGCAGCAGTGGCATCCAGTGACATTTCGTCAAAATCCAGTGAGATCTCATACACTACACGAGATCTTGCTGGAACATGCAGGCACCACCACTTTGCAGGCACTGCTGCTGAAGAAGAGTTTGGCTTTGATATCCCACTTTATCACTACCCGAAGGAGTCTCCAAGCGGCTAACATTCTCCTTTCCCTTCTTCCCTCAGAACAAACACTCTGTGAGGTGAGTGGGGCTGAGAGACTTCAGAGAAGTGTGACTAGCCCAAGGTCACCCAGCAGCTGCATGTGGAGGAGCAGAGACGCGAACCCGGTTCACCAGATTACAAGTCTACCGCTCTTAACCACTGCACCACACTGGCTCCACTGCTACACAACCCAGGTAAGGAAGGCTTACCTTCCAGTGGCAAAATGGGCTGCGTCGCCCCTGGGCAGGCAGGATGGAATAGATGGCGACATATATAGCAATATATTCTTCTAATTGCATTCGAAGGTGAAGTTTGGGTTGGCTTTGTTCAGTCAACAGTGGGCAATGCATACTGCCGCCTCTACTGCTTTCAGTGATCATGGACGTTTTATATTTTTAACTTTTAATGTGGAAAACGGAAAAGTGTTCAAAGGCCAAACTCTTTTATGTGTATGTTCTCCATATTCCTTCGGGGAAAACTTTGAATAAAAATCAACTAAGGATGTCAGTTTCCAAGAGTAAAAGTAACTTAAACATCAATAGAAAATGTAATTACAGCTACTCTAAATTTTGGCAACCTCACTAGAGTGACTAAGATTGGGGGGGGGGGGGTTGAGATTTTTAAAAAATCAGTCTTCTTTCCCCAATACAGAGATTGAACTTGCTAGCAAAACAGTGGGGGTGTTACCAAAACATACACCTAGGGTTGCCATATTTCAAAAAGTAAAATTCCTGACCATAATTGTTAAGCTTTTTTGGGGGGAAACCTAAGCTTTTTGATTTTAAGCTTTTTGAGCTGTTTCCACTGCTTTTCCATTGTGTTGCCATACATCCGGGTTTCCCGACATTTTGCCAATTCGGCAAAATTCCCCGATGCCATTTTTACACCCGTAAACAAGGACATGTCAGGAATTTTCCTGACGTATGCCAAGCCGACATACAGCACATTCTATCCTAAGGAGCCAAATGACTTTACTTGTACATTTCATGAAATTTTTTTTGTTTTGCTTTGTCGCCCACTTTTTATTATTAACATGTGGCCTTTTGCAGTGATGACTGTGATAGAAGTAAGAGAAAACTTAGTAACAGGTCAAAAACAACATGAAAAAAATTAAATGTGGCAGCAGGGATACAGGTATGTGGCAAGAGTGTTAAATTGTGCACAGGTCAATTATAAATACTAGTGATGATGAAACAAACAGGAGGGCGAGATCAAAAGGGAGGCCAAAATTGTATTCAGCAGGAGATAACTTCATGCGGGTGGAGAATAACTGCAAAAATGCATTTTGATTAGGGGTTAAAACTCAGCCTTTTGAATTTATTCTTACCAGCGTGAATAAATAAAACATAATGTGTGAGCTACTTCCCCTTACAGTTAATGCAGCACAGATACTTTGCTTTTTGTTTTTTTAAAAAAATATTTTTTTAAACTTTCATATTATTTTTCTTATAGATTTTCAGCACTATATCAAGCCTGCAAATTTGTGACCCACCAAGTTAAACATGGCTTGCAAACTATGTGTGATGGCCTGACAAGAGTAGCCTGGGATTGCAGAAACAGAGTTGTCAGGCACAATACACAACTAGCAGGCTGTATTTGTCTTGGTAATCATAATATATGCAGACCTAGCTTAGTTCAAGAGTGTGTTAGGATTGCAGCTCTAAAAACGGGTCTAGCTCACTCCTATCACGCTTTTCTGGGAGTAAGTCCTGTTGAAGATGGGGACTTATTTCCAAGGAAACATGCATAGAGTAGGCTACATTTCCTTTCTCCTCGTTCCCCACCTCTTTCCAGCCCCTCTCCAGATTTAACACTTCCGTTTACTTTGTCCTGTCATGGAGTAGTTTCAAAACATTTGCTTTCGCACTCTTCTACCTCAGATTTCCAGAATTCCTAAAGTTTGCTTTAAGCACTCAGTTTCCTCAGACAATAGCTTTCAATTTCTGTCACATATTCATGAAACTAATCATTTGCAAGCATACAATGAAACGTAGTAAAAGTATTAACAAGTATTACCATAAGGGAGTCTTTCCATTATTCTCATAAGATTGCATGCTATATATATATATATATGCTGTTTTCCTTTCCCCCAAAGATATCCTGCTGTTACAGTACTTGTAATTTAATATGGAAAAATCATTCACATTTGAAACTGTTCTGCACTTTAAGAACTCAAGAAAGGGCTTTCTGTAGAAATTGTACTTCAGTGCTGCAGATTCCGGTGTGCATTTGGCTGCATTGAAATGCTTATATCAAGAAAAAACCCTTTCCTTGTCCTTACTTATTTTAAAATGCAGAAGACGATACTGTCCAACTGTCCAGTTTCAAATATCCTTCCAACTGAAAATAGACGGATGCAGTGATAGCAGGGACCAAGTTCTTATGTCATTAGCACAAGGGGTTTAATGGTCATAGCAGAGAATGGATGTCTAAGGAGGTAAACACCACAATGAATAATGGAAAGTTTCAGCAACAGAAAACTCCATAAGCAGATTACAAAATTTATTATTATTATGAAATTTATCTGATTATTGGGAAGACTGGTTGCATAGAATACCAGGTGCAGTCAAATCACAGAAGACTTCCAAAGTGAAATGTAGGCCGGGGAATCATCTGTCTGTGCTCTAAGTATGAAGAGAATTGAGAAAGAATACTTTTTTATCCTGCTGTTATCTTTCCTCATACATGTTTTGCAATCCTTTTTATCACTGTAAACACCAGCAAAATCATAGTGGGATCATGATGGTGATGATGGCAGTGGTACACATTTACAAGTGTATTGGCTTTTCTGGATAAAATAATCAAAATTGTAATTTGAGTTTGACATAATCAATCAATGCAGTCTTCGTCTCCCCTAGCTGATATTACATTTGCTCTAATGTCTGTTGTTGGAACTAAAAAGGAAGACTATTAGCAGGGGTAGAATTGTCACAGCAACATTTATTCTAAAATAGAAGCAGTCTCTCAAACCTATGATCCGTGTTAAAAACAGGAATAATATTTGCTTATATCTCAAATTTTAGTTCAGAATAAATAAACTCACCAGCTTCCCATACTTACTGTGGAGACATTGCTAACAGATAATAGCTGAATTTTAGAATCCTTTTGATGCAATGTAAACAGAGAGAAGTTGTTGATTGCAAAGGCTGGATCAGGAATGAGTTTTACTCCTGTTAACTCAAATGCTTAACCATAGGATGTAACTGCTATGAGCTCATCTATTTCTATTCAAGCTGTCACAAGGAACAATTTCTCCCTATTTGTACTGAAGCAACAGGATCCTAAAATTCATATGTAGGTTACTCATATGGTCACAACACTGTATTTTACAGCACATTTTAAAGCATGTCCACTCGCTATGTGCACCCAGTGAAATCTACCTTAGTATTCTACAAAAGCTTATGCTATAATAAATTTGTTTGCCTTCACGTGCTACAAGATTTGGGGATGGAAGTAAGCTTTTTCCCTGTTGGTCCCATACAAATAAAATATTGCATACATGTCCTTAGTTAGTGTAATACAGTTACACAGTAAATATTCAAATCTTCTGTTCTTTGCTTATACCATATTTTATGCAGTTAAATCAATACACTCAAAATTGAGTACATCTGTTAAGATGATGGCCACCTTTGCCTTCGCAGGAACTTCAAGTCCTTCTCTTCAGCCATCAGTTCATCACAGCGTGGGCTTCTTTATACCAGCGACATTTGAGAAGAAATCCTACGCATAAACATCCAAGGAACCAAATAGTTCTTTTTAGCAGCCCGTGGAAATCTCAGCTTCTTGAGGGTGCAAATTTCCTGCAATGATGGGGAAGAAAATCAACCTTCTGCATTTTTCTTTTTTAATATCAGAACATTAAACCCCATATAAAATTATTCAGGGGATTATCACAGCACCAGAGAAATCTCCGCCACCACGCCACCCCCGCCGCAACTTTCCTCTGACAAATTTCCCCATTGCTTACCTGAGCAGCGGACACTCTCGGCTCGGGCATCTTCACCTTCCTCCTGTGCTTTCCCTGTGCAACAGGACTTTGTGGCGGATCCGGCCTTCACTTTCTTGCCAGGATTCTTTCAAAAGTTTGCAAGCCATACAGAAATGTTAGGAGGGTGGGGGGGGGGATGCTCTCTACTGTTGATCCTCATATTAATTGAACAAAGCTGAAAAGAAAGCATTAGTACGGTACATCTGCGGGGACACTGGAGGGCGCTAAAACAAAAAGCAAGTAAACATTAAAACCAAAAACCAAAAAAATATCCCAAGCAGGCACTCTTTTGCAAACCTGCAGGAGAGCCCAAGAATCTGAGCCTCCTGGTTATGGCAGGTTTTTACTGAACTGTTTCTCAAAGGAAAGTAAAATGGCTGTAAAACTTCTTTTTACGAATAGTTGTGCAGCTGAAGGTTGGAACTAGGGCTAGGACATGGAACCGCAGATTCTCCTTTCTCCCATACATAATATGAAACATCTGATGCGATTTTCGGGCAGGGCACTCCTCTTCATTGGCTGCCTCTTTTGGGGGTGGGGAGAGATTCCCAGTGCAACAGCACCATGTCATATGTTTTGTATTGCTGCACAATAAGGCTGCTGTTTTTGGTGGCAGCCACGAGCCTTTCAGAAGGTTTAGTTGTGGCCTGCAGAGGAAGCTAAGTGGGGCTGCATTAATTGCGCTTCTAAAATGCATTGCATTGATAGGATTGCAGGCATTTTATAAAATGCACCAGGAAATGTTCTCGGCTGGCTGTTATGTGCTTTATAGTCTCAAGAACAGAAAGCAAAACGAACATGTCTTCATTGACAATAACATTTTTTTATTAGGAAGAATATACATGATGGAGACAGTAAGAAATGCCTTTTGCGTCTTTAAAATGATGTTTATTTTAGATTCTTCTGTTACTGGTCATTTGGCATTATTCTCAGAAGTATGCTATTTCATATAAAATATTGGAAGAGGACTGTGAGAGGGTTTTGGCAGACTGTAGTTATACAGCCCCTAGGAAAATACAATCATCTTTGGTGGATATATAATGAGGTGGTTTCTTATTACATAATCGAGGAGACAATGTCTTTTATATGCATTTTGCTTCACTTTTCACACTAAATTTATCATAATAAGCATCTGCTTTGAATAAAGAGAGTTTTGTGATAATTCAACCATGACCTCTCTGGAAGCACAAATGATTTTGCTTCACTTTCTCAGACTGGATTATTCTTTTGAAATGTTCCCCCTTTACTTTATGATAATCACTGTGTTAACATGAACTGATTAATCCCATCAGCCAAACATTGATATTATGGCTCAAATGGACTTTCTCCAGAAAGCCTCTGGCGATGACACCACTGGTTTCATCACTGAAGCTAAAGAAATTCAGGGGTGTTTACACTGTCAGTCAGTTTGAAGGCTGAGCAGAAAACCATAAGAAATAATATATGTGACATTCCTTTTCCTAATACATAAATGGGGAAGCCATTACCAAGAATGGGTTCCACATGGAACTGGACAAAAAAGTGCCTCAAAGCAAACCCAGTGAGCCTGTGTAAGTGTTAGGCCTATTAAACTCAGTGGGACTTCCATTTGAATAAAGTTGCTTTTAAAACTTCTTATTACGTTAGTTCATGATGAATTGTTGACCTAAAGTCCAAGACTACCCCAATATGTTTTGGCAACTAAGATAGAAATTGAACTAGTTTCCTCTCTTGTGCTACAGAGCATCCCAAGGTAAAGGAAGTTGCAATCTGTATATACCTAACACTTCCAAATGTTTACATTGTTCTTTTTATAGTCTTGCTTCAAACTTTTAGAAGCAGCCTTCTCAAGCTTCCTATCTTTCCATTCATAAACAGAAGAAAATTAAAAGGAAATATATGACCCACGGCAATGAAGACACATTTTCAGGCATTGTGACACAAAGCCCCTCAGCCTCTTATTAGCAAACCAAACACCGCCTTTGTTTTTTGTGCTGATGTTGGTTTTCACTGCTGTTTGAAGGACCTTTTATTGTCTCTCTATTGTCACACGGCTGCCCTGCTCTCCTGCATTTAAGGCCGCAACTGCTAGTTAGGCTTCCCAAACGCTGGCCACGAAGTTTCCGCCACTGCTTAAATCAAACATTTTCCAAAGAGAAGGAATGTGTTGCCATGCTTCTCGTTCTGATCCAAACAACCCGTGTTAAGCCACGACTACAGACTTACGCTACAAGATCCAAGAGAGTTCGCTCTGACTGGGTTGATTAAAAGGCAAAGAGCAAGATGGATGGAGTCAGTTGTGATCCGCAGGCTTCAGCATCCCGCTGAGAGCCAGTCTCTGTCATTGTGCAGGCCTCTGGGTACCAGACTCGCCAGGGTCTTCTCAGCTCTAAAAGGAAAGTGGGCTTTGTTTGCCTTTAAGCATCTGCAAACTCTACTGACACATGATCTGCCCTCTCAGCAAGACCACTCATTAGACTGATTATCACTTCAAAGTTTTCATTATCATTCATCTCTAAAGGCAATTAGGAATGGGTGGCTTTGAGTATCAGATGCTAGGTGACACTATGTGACTCATCTTTATTGATTCTTTTGTGGCAAAAGACAGTGATTGAGATGATAGGATTGCAGCCTACCTGCCCCTTTGACTGGTAAAAGCTGAAGGAAAAAATGGTGTATAATTAACTGACAGTTAATATAGGTTCTGTTTAGTGTTCCAGGAACACAATAGGGCAGGTTGCCCAAAAGGAACAAAGTAATGAAAACTCCTTTGACAAGTTAAACTCTAAAGCCAACTGTGTAATTATCTGACAGTTTTAAAAGACAGGGGCTAAAGAAGGCTGTCTTTCGTATTAATGAGACCCAAAGAATTCCTGGGTGTGGATAATAAGGAGTCACAAACAATAACAAGAACAGTTAAAGGGTGGGTGTGTTTCTCTAAGCGTGTAGTTTAGGGACCATTTTCCTAAGAGGGTGTTTGAAAAGACAATGTAAATGCGATTGAGAAATTAATTTAAATTATTTTCAGGATCTAACCTTGTTTAAGTAGTCGAAACAAAACAACAAATTAAAAAATTCCTTCCAGTAGCACCTTAGAGACCAACTAAGTTTGTTCTTGGTATGAGCTTTCGTGTGCATGCACACTTCTTCAGATACTTGTTTAAGTAGTTATACCTTTAGATACAGCATCATCATTGATGCTACCAGACAGACAGGTTTTATCAGTTCTAGGTTACAGGCAAAACAGTCACAAACGGAGACATTTCTGTCCCTTTAAAAATTTCCAGCATCACAACAACAAACACCTAAAAGTCAAGCCCAAGTACAAATGAGATACCTTTGCAAGAGCAAAGGTCTGATCCTGCAGCTCAGCAGATCCTGCAGGAGACTTTATCTAACTTACAAGTTTTTGCACAACCATTTTGTGAGACAGAAACATTTTCTCTGACATGACTTATCATGTGAGATTGTCACACTATAGACGTGCAGTGGTCGGTCCAAGCACAGACAAAACTTAAGGTTTCAATGACATTACTATCAGGCTTAACAGCAGGCGTAAAAGGCAACCGACTTTAAAAGCCATGCCTTTTTTCTTCCATATGGCATCGTAACTAGATTTATTATTATTAATCACCTTTATTATTATGAATTACTTGCCCTTTGCCAGCGCAAATCCCAGGGTGGATTGCAACTATTAAAATTTAGTACTAAAAAGAGTTAAAACAAATTACACTCACAGAAAATGTGGATAGGTCTCGAAAACACACATTTCAGGCCTTACCTTGGCTGCTCCTGTAGGAGGATTCTACCAGCTGAAGAAGTTAGGGTTCTGCCTAAGTGCAGAACCTTACATTTGCTGCTATTGAAATTCATTTTTTTAGTTTGGGCCCAGTTCTCCAATCTGTTAAGGTCATCTTGAATCCTGATTCTGTCTTCCGCTGCATTAGCTACCCCTTCCAATTTGGTGCCACAGTGCACACACACCATTTGAATAGCAATGGGCATCAACTGGGGGGGGCAGCCCCCTCAAATATTTTATTGGGGAGGGCGAAGACACCCCCCAGCCTCTAGGAGTTGGCTCCTATGAAAAAGAGCACAGGCTCCGTAGGGAATGGTTTTGCTCACTGATTCCCAACTTAATTCCATAGTTTCCCTCACTGATAGAAAACTCATCAGAGTAGCTCAACACATTTTAGAGTAAAATGCCCCTTCAGGTGCTTGAATTGTAATGGTAATATCATCTTAGTTAAAAAAAAAATCCTCTACAACCTTTTCAAGCTGGTTTTTGAGTTGCTTATGTTTTAAGAACAAAACATTTTTAATTTTAAGAATTTCTGAAGCTCCTGAAGAAGGGGTGTTGTTTTATTCCAAAGCACGTTGACCTGCTTGTGAAGAGTTTTGCATCAGGGAATAGTGGAGCCTGTTATAGTTATTATATTTGAGGTGTCTTCTCCCAGCCTCTTTTATTTTATTTTATTTTATTTTATTTTATTTTATTTTATTTAGTTCCTTATGCTCAATTCACATAACATTTTTTGGGTGTGTAAGTAATTGAAATGAGCAAATAATCAGATGCTCTGCAATATTAACATACAAGGAATGCTTTGGTAATGACTCTCTTGACATCACCAGGATGCTCAGCAGTGAGTTCTGGTGCTGCTTTCTCCAGCTGTCTTTTGCATCTTAATCTGAGCTAAACAAATTATAGGTAAAAGGCTTTAATTGGAGTCTTGTTCGCTGAGACACTCAACACTGGATCAATTAACGAACAAGATAAGTATAGTAAACAAAGATAACATTTTGTTTAGATGGGATGTTGCCGATTACAGACTCTCCAGAAACAGCCTGCACAAGATCACAATTAAATAGCATTATCTTTCAAAGTGACCCGTACATTTTGTTTACCTGTTAGGTCTGCTTATAAATCCTCACTGACAGATGCTGATGTTCTTTTATTTTAAAATAGACTAACTTGTGCTTCCTCCCTCCTTTGACACAGTGACCATCATGACTTTGAAGATGCAAAGAGTGAAAGTAGAAGATTTGTAGGCAGACTTTAAATCCACCGATGGAAAAGGAAAAAATACCTGGGCTAGCGTAAGACCAAAGACTCACCTAATTCAGCATCCTGTTTTCCATGGTGGCCAAACCTTTCTGCTCTTGCTGCTCACAGCAACTGGCCAGTTTCACATAGCCATTAGGACATAGTCTCTAGTTTACACAAATTTGTGGAGGATAAAGCTATCGCCACATCTTGTGGGAGCAAATTCCTCAGATTAAGTATGCACTGTGTGAAGTGAATTTTATCTGTTCCGAATCACCAGTAATCTCTTCTGCATCCTAAATCATCCCCACCACCACTGACTCCAAACTCTTATTCACAAAATTGACTTTTTGATCTCAAGGTAACCAGGTGACATTGCTTGAATCACTTCATGGCTTCCCAGCGGCTTGTTCCTTCCGTCTTCTGAAGCATTATCTCGGTTTTTCCTATAGTTAATTAATTAACATAGGGAGGTTTTCTCTCTACTCTGTCCCATCAGAGTTTTTTTCTAATTCAGAAATATGTGTTTAAAATGAATACTTCCTTTCATCAAAATTAATTCTGCTTTTGGTCGTGTATTCCTGTTCAAAGCAAGAATGCTGGATAAATAGGAATGCAACTTGCAACACCAGCACTGATTTCTCAAATGACCTTATCAAATACTCTCAGCCCCTCTTCTGTCACCAAGGGAAAGAGCTGAACTTGCTTCATTTGCTAGGACCACCCAAGGCTTATATACAGGTAAATTAAATCCAAATACCGGTAGATCCCTACTTAGGGTGCTTTCTGATCTAAGAGAAGGCAGCATGTTTTAGCTATACTGACTATACAGACCAGGGACACTGTTGAGGGGGTGCCCTGGATCTTTCACAGCAGATCCTAAATCACCTGACCTCTCCCCCCCTTTTACTTTAAACTTTTAAAAAGTTTTGCTTATAATAAGGTTACCAGACGTCCCTGTTTCCGAGGGACAGTCCCCAGATTTACAAATCAGTCCCCTGACAAAATCCATCTATTTAGTAGGAAGTTGAAAAGTGTCCCCGGATTCATTGAAAAAATCTGGTAACCTTAGTTTATAAGCCAGCTGTGCCCACTGAAAAGTACAGTGCTAGCTGTAGACCAGGCCTCCTGTGCTGACAACATTCATAAAACAATTGCTCTTAAGGTCATACCGGTAGATACATAGCTGGCATATTGTCTGGTTTGGCCCTGACAGCATTTGACATCTGAGATGTATGCATTCCTGTGACCCTGATTTGTTTTAACTGAACAGTTTTATAACTGCTTTAATGTTACTGTAGAATGTTTTCCTTTTATTCGTTTTTGGAAACAAAAATATAAATATTTAATAATAATAATAATAATAATAATAATAATAATAATAATAATAATTTATACCCCGCCCATCTGACTGGGTTTCCCCATCCATTCTGGGCTGCTTTCAGCAAAATATTAAAATACAATAATTCATCAAATATTAAAAGCTTCCCTAAACAGGGCTGCCTTCAGATGTCTTCTAAAAGTCTGATCATTGTTTATTTCTTTGACATCTGACATCAGTCTGGTAAACTGGTTTCCATTTTTTTCCCAGTTTTGCATTAATAAATAATAATACCTCTGGCCATGTGGGATTTGACAAACTCAGATCTGAAAATAGCATGATCATTGAATTCTGTTAGTGTGTGCAAATATACTTTTGATTAAAATGATTGAGGGCTCTTGAATGTGGAAGGAAAATCTAGCCAATCCATAATTTCCCCCCTCCCAAAATGGACTGTATTAGTTTTTTTATTTAAATGTTTAAACCATCCTATATTACAACTGGAGTCATCTCCAAATTGGTCCAAAGTGTTTAAAGCTATTGGAAATTTCACTGGTGGCAGGAGGGCTTTTTATGGAGCCAGGGCCGGCCCACTCACGAGGCGGAGTGAAGTAGCCCACCTTGGGTGGTGGAATCCCACCAGGCAGTGCCTCTGTGGATGCCACACCCAACCGCCCCTGCCACCGCCACCAGGGTCCCATGTCTGCGGCAGCTGCCGTGGCTTCTGGCAAAATCTCACAGGACTCTCACAAAATCTCGCCGGAAGCTGCAGTGACCCTGATAAGTGAGGCTTCAGCAGGGGGACGGGGAGCACTTTCCCATTGCACCTCTGGTGGCGAAAAGGGCTGGGCTGCCCTTGCATGGAGTGTTATGGCGCCAACAGGATGGCATGCTGAAGCCAGGTATTAGTACCGGGGTCAAGAGAAGCCGAAGTCAGGAGCAGTCCGAGTCAGGAACCAGCCGAGGTCAGGTACACAGGAGCAGGATGAGCAGGCACAACCCCGTGCTTCAGCACAGCAGTTGCAGGTGCTGGTGAGGGAAGCAGCTGACCTTCCTTAAGTAGCCAGCTCATCACCACGCCTTTTACGAGCTGCAACTGCCTCCAATTGCGCCCTCCGTTTCTCAGCTCTACGCTCTACAGCTGAGATGGGAAGAGGGGAGTGGGCCTGCCGGCTCCTCTCCTCACAAGGGCCTGATTCTGGCTCAACTTCTTCCTCCTCCTGTTCTAGCCTTCCCTCTTCCCCATCTGCTTCTTCCTCTTCTGAGGAGTGTCGCCACCAGTCTTCTTCAGGTAAGAATCCCTCCATTTCTCCGGACTCTTCCGTGGTTGCAGCTTCGCCTAGGGGGGCTTGCCACCACTCCTGCTCGTCTGGTGCAACCCTGATATGGAGTGCTCTTGGGTTTACCATTCCCAGGTGCTTTATTGCAACAAACTCTAATAATCCATCTCTGCTTCTGTACAATTTGATACTAAGATCATCCCAATACATTTTGGTCATACATTGTGGCATAAAATTCAAATGCCACACACACACACACACACACACACACACATTTCCACTAATAACATGGGTTAAATCCATTGCCACACAAACAGAACTCTTCCTTCTACGTTTCCATTAATTTCCGTGAGTCAAAACTCATTGGGCTCTGTAGATCAGGTCTGCTTGAACTGCTAATTCTTCTGAGAATGGTTATTTGCAAATATAACAAACAAAGAAAAATAAAAACATTTCCAGTTGACATTGACAGTAAAAAATTTACATCAATCCTACTTTAAGTTTATAAATCAATATAAGCAATCCATATTCTATCTGTTTAAATCCAAAAAGAGCAGTAAAGTCTTCAGGCCAGTGAGTATTAGTAGATGGCTGAGGCTTGTTCTTCCTGCCATAGTCCCAGTTTGGCCAGATACACAAAGATTGGTGAACATTTCAATAATGAATTTTTGAAAGACAGACAGAAAATAGGAAAGATGCAACTGATCTGTCATTTTCACGATTACTCATAGAAGTAAGAAATATTTGGTTGCTTCAGACACGTGGACCTCCTGTGTCAGACAAAATTCCCAGCATGGCAGATTTTAAAATAGGAAAGATCCAGTAGTGTTGCCTCACATTTGTTTTTGGAATGCTACAGGTGATAAATAAACCACATTTTGCTGACTATTTGCAGTAGCTACATGGTGTGAATCTTTGTGGGGATATGTCCCAATTAATTATTCTCTTTGGCCCGTTTCTAATAGTGCCAAATGCCATATGGAACCATTAAAATGTTAATTTACATTTACTATTGTCGGGAAATTTGCTGTGATATTGTGCAATTACTCAACTTATAGATAAGGCTAAATGGACCATAATTGAAACCACCTTTGAAGATGGTTAATGTTTCAGTCTTGGGTTTTAAAAGAGCTACCGTTCCAGTAAACTGTGAAAACTGTGTGAGTGGGCAGGGGATGGTGGAGAGGAAAATTAAATATGAACCCTAAAATTTGGGATCCGTAGCATAGGTAGGTAGAGATGATAAAAGGCCTTTGTCTGAAACCCTGGAGAAGATTAATCTTCTTTATTTATTATTGGATTCATCATCAGATCTCAGGGCAGTTCTTCCGAATACAGTTCCAAATGTCCTCAGACAAGCTCATTAAGCCCTTCTCTCACATTTATATATAAATTCATTCAATTTATATCCCGCCTTCCTTCCAAATAAACTGGTAAACTGGTATACATATAAATGTTTCTCTGGTTTCTTAACTATAAAGATGTCATATCTAATAAATCTTCTAAGGTTAGTTCTTTGCTGTCCCAGTCAGTTGTTTTAAATAATTGCTCGTCTGTATAAATTTATAAGGGACCAGGTGGCGCTGTGGGTTAAACCACAGGCTTGCTGATCAGAAGGTCAGCGGTTCAAATCCCTGCGACGGGGTGAGCTCCCATTGTTCGGTCCCAGCTCCTGCCCACCTAGCAGTTCGAAAGCACATCAAAGTGCAAGTAGATAAATAGGTACCGCTCCGGCGGGAAGGTAAACGGCGTTTCCGTGCGCTGCTCTGGTTCGCCAGAAGCAGCTTTGTCATGCTGGCCACATGACCCGGAGGCTGTCTTCGGACAAACACCGGCTCCCTCGGCCTATAGAGCGAGATGAGCACGCAACCCCAGAGTCGGACACGACTGGACCTGATGGTCAGGGGACCCTTTATAAATTTATAGTACCTCCTAGTCTGTTTTGAAGTTGGCTGTATGCTCTCATATAAGCCTCCTCAATTCAGTCCTGAAATACCTATCTGCATAATATTGAGCTCAAGATTTAAAAGTGCCAATGAAACCATTATTAAATTCTGGGTTAAATTGAACATGCTGCATTCTAGCCCAAAGGGTATTGCAGTCAGATTCCCAGTTCAAGGTCTGTTGAAGCTGATGGGTAGAACTTACAACATCTTCAGCAGCAATTTAGCAAAATGTGATTGCTACAGCTAGCCAAGGTCTTTAGTAAGGATGAGCTTGTCAAGCCTTTCATGAACCATCTCACCCCAGCAGCTACAACCCTCAGCTTTTTTTTGAAGAAGGGCAAGATAGAAATGCGATAGATATCAACTTATTTGTACCCTAATCCTAAGTATTTGTGTAGGCAGAAATAACATACACTAGACAAAACGTATTCTTGGGGATGTGCTACTAAGCTGTAAGCCATACAGTGGGTCCACATTGTGGAAGTGGAAAATACATCTGACCTACGTGTGGGTAATTGTCTGGGCGCCTAGGTTGTTAGACCCTTTTGCATCTCCTGATTAATCTTCCTTAAAGCTCTTGTGCCCCTGTCTCTACCCCTCTAGCAATGAACATACCATATATTGTTAAGTAAGTTTAAAAATTTTACTTACTAAAGACAAAGGTCTGGTTCATGTGTTATTCTAGGCAGGAGCAAGGAGAACATAGGTAGATTACTCTTGGTTGCAAAATACAGCATATAGTTTCAAGCATGTGGTCTAAAGTTTGAGCAAGTTCAGACACATCTGTCCTGGTGGATTACATGGAGAGAAGAGAAAGGAGCAGAAGCAGCTTCACTTTCTCCATCCCGGCGGTAATGGGGCATGACCTAGCTGAGCCTAGGAACAGACGTCTCTGGTCTTAACCCCTTCATGTACTAACTTGCACTTATGCATAGTTATAATTGACTGCAATTTCCCACATACGTCTCCATTCCTACTTCCTATGCTGTGGCCACCTTCTTGCCCTGCCCTGGACAGAGGGCAAACAGCAGTGACTGCTACTGAGAAGGAGAGAACTGGCACAAGAGGAAACATGGCTGCTGCACATAACTGCCATTACTACTTGCCTGCTGACACTACTGCTAGCAGCGACCACCATGGTCAAGATACAAAACAGGTGAACGAGCAACGGTGGCTGCTCCTCCCATCCAACACCCTGGCTCACTTGCTCACTTGCCTGGGTGGCAGACTTTGCAAAGCATAGCTGTCAACCCTCCCTTTTTTGCGGGGAAACTCCCTTATTCCAATGCTGTTTCCCGCTGCTATCCCGGATTGTTGATATCCCTTAAATTTCCCGGATTTCAAAGGAAGCAGCTCCTCTCCCTCCCTGCCGGCCAGGGAGGCTCCTCAGCTGCATTGCTCGGCTGCCAATAAGGAGTCTGAGAACGACTGGGGGCGGAGCTTACATGCCTTGTGCAGCCAGACCCTCACGCCCAACCAGACAGACAGCCTGCCTGTCGTCTACGCGCTCGCTCTTTCGCTCACCCGTTCGCGCGCAGCCTCTGGAGCGCAAGGTGGCGAGGCTACTTGGTGCCATTGCACCGCCCTCGTGGCATCCCTGAGCCATCTGCTTCCCCTCATCGCGTCACCGTGGACAGGCTTACTTTGCATAGCTGTCAACATTTCCCTTTTTTGTGGGAAATTTCCTTATTCTGAATAGGATTCCTTGCGAGAAAAGGGAAAAGTTGACAGTATGTGCTGATCCCTTATTTTCAAATCCGAAAGTTGACAGCTATGTTGCAAAGATGCAGCTGATGTTTCTCGGTCATCTTTCTTTGTCCTTTTGGTAGCAATGCCTGGTGCTTCTCTGGAGGATAAGCAAGAATGGGCAAGCAGCTGCTACCGCCTACCCTCCACTACTCTGGGACAAAGGGAAGGAAGAAGAGGAGCTGCCGTTGCTGCCACAGGTGGCAGCACGTATGTCAAATGATAGACAGAGAAAGGGGTCAAGGGCCCAATCCCCCCAGTGGAACCTAACAGCAGTACAGGGTGGGGGCCAATCATCCACTGCTGCTGCCCCCCAGAAACAAGGTCCGGTGGGCCCTCCCAGGCTCTCGGCAAATGCTTGAGGACTCTGTCATTGCAGTTCATGCAAATCCTGACCACAACTGGGGCAAAGTTAAGCACTTTTTAATCCTGCAGCTTTCAAGAGCAGACTTGCCTCCCCCTGAAATCAAAGGCACCTAAGACTGCTTAATTAATTTTCCTTTAGATGGTGAGAAAATGAATCTTACACGTTTGGCTTAAGCCAGCATTTCCAGAGCAGCACTTCTGATTCTTAGCTTACATGTGTGTTCCGTTAATAGGCATAATCTTGCTGTAATGTGTCCTTTTGTTTTGAAGGGCTTCACCTTTAGCCATCCATTGCATAACACAAGAGGATGCTGTTTCAGTTTGGGAGCTGTGAGTCCAAGGGTCTGTGACCTTGGTGCCTTTGGGGTGGGCTAAGCCCAATCAGGAAAGGCTGCCACCCCCAGGTCCTGCCACCCCACCTTCTAAGCATCTGTGGGTGCTCAAACAGCAATTTCCTCCTCTGTAATCTGGCAATTACAATGTAGCCATGGAGTTGTCTTTCTCCATCTCTCTCCCCCCTACCCCTCCCTTGCTCTCGGTGCCTTTTCCAGCTTTAAGTTGTTAGAAGTCTGGCTTCTTTAGTCTGAGGGCAGAAAGATACTGATAATTTTTCTTTTGATCTGTTATTGGGGAAAACAACTCCACCAGGGAAAAAAGATACAGGGAGCTGTGTGTGCGAGAGGACAGAGAGGCGTTCCATACTTAGAGTCGCTTTTGCTGAACTCAGTCCCCATTTCAGTGATCAAGCAGCAGCGTGAAACTTAATTAATAATAATAATAATAAATTTTATTTATACCCCGCCCTTCCCAGCCGAAGCCGGGCTCAGGGAGGCTTACATGGGTAAAATTGCAAAAGTATAAAAGAAACCGTTAATTAAAATACAGGTTAAAAGACAGTTTAAAATTTATAATGCCGCTACATTTATTGGCCGAACTCAAAATCAAGGGGAGTCCAACCCAAAGGCCAGGCGGAACAGCTCTGTCTTACAGGCCCTGCGGAAAGATGTTAAATCCCGCAGGGCCCTGGTCTCTTGTGTCAGAGTGTTCCACCAGGTTGGGGCCAACACTGAAAAGGCCCTGGCCCTAGTCGACACCAATTTAACAGCCTTGTGGCTCGGGACCACCAAAAAGTTGTTATTTGTGGACCTTAAGGTCCTTTGCGTGGCATAGCGGGAGAGGCGGTCCCGTAGGTACGAGGGTCCTAGGCCGCATTAAGCTGACATGTCTAAGTGCAAATAATTGCAGTGATTTTTCTTTCATTTTTTGCCTTTCCTTGAAGCATTGCTTCTATTGCTCTGAGTAAGAGCGATGTTAGACTTCCCTATTTCAGGACTGCGCTTGTCAAAATGGCTGAATTGTTAACTTTGGTTTTTAAATGCAGGATCACCACCACACAGTGGTACCTCGGATTAGTAACTTAATTCGTTCCAGAGGTCCATTCTTAACCTGAAACTGTTCTTAACCTGAGGTACCACTTTAGCTAATGGGGCCTCCTGCCGCCGCCGCGCAATTTCTGTTCTCATCCTGAAGCAAAGTTCTTAACCCGAGGTACTATTTCTGGGTTAGCGGAGTCCGTAACCTGAAGCACCTGTAACCTAAAGCATCTGTAACCCGAGGTACCACTGTATTATCTACCCATTTGCTAGCATTCTGATGTTGTCTCTACAGTTCCATCACACTCTCATGCAGCCAAGAAACTGAACTCAACAGCCCCCACCCCCCATTTTAGCTTCTCAACTAAACAGTCTTGGTCCTTCAGCTCTGACAGTGAAAATGTAATGTGTTTCACCCAGCCCAGGAAACCTCAGTCTTAGCCACCCTTAAAACTAGATATATACTTCGACAGGAAAACATGTAAGCATGTTTTTGTGCAGCCCCCACTGGAAGATTTGTAGTGCCACATCACAATCCTGGATGTGCATGAAGTCGGGGGGGGGGAGAGCAAAAGTGAAGGGAGCTTGCACAACAGCCGCTGCATGGAACGGGAACGAAGAGGTTCAGAGGTTTCAGGGGTGGCAGAAGTTTGAGTGAAGGAGGGATGGAGGAAATGGAGAGGAAAATGTTGCTTTTAAACAACAGCAGAGGTTTGAGTACAGTACCTTAATTGTATGAAAGAACCATGGAACATTTGAGAACTCTGCATCTCTCGCATGAGGCAGCTGAGGAACAGAAGAGAGAGAAGTTTGAGTACAATGAGAAGGGAGAAATGCTGAAAGGAGGAAAAACGACTGCTTTAAAGAATGGCAGAAGTTCGAATAAAGTGGGAGTGGAGAGACAATGAAAGAAAAAATGTGGTTTTGAGCAATGGCAGACGTTTGTCCACTAAAAAAGTAAAGGTAAAGGACCCCTGGACGGTTAAGTCCAGTCAAAGGCGACTATGGGGTTGCGGCACTCATCTCACCTTCAGGCCAAGGGAGCCAGTGTTTGTCCACAGACAGCTTTCTGGGTCTAAACCACTTCTGGTGCAACGGAACAGCATGATGGAAACCAGACTGCAAAGAAACACCGTTTAGCTTCCTGCCACAGCAGTACCTATTTATCTACTTGCACTGGTGTGCTTTTGAACTGCTAGGTTGACAGGAGCTGGGACAGAATAATGGGAGCTCAACCCGCCACAGGGATTCAAACCACTGACCTTCTGATTGGCAAGCCCAAGAGGCTCAGTGGTTTAGACCACAGCACCACCCCGCCCCGTTGTTCACTACCAAAGCAAGACAATTGGCCAGCACGTCCATTGCCACACCTGCAGATGTATAGGAGTAGAGCTGTGTGTTATCAGCATATTGCTGACAACATACTCCAAAACTTCAGATACCCCCACTCAGCAGTTTCATGTAGATATTAAACAGCACGGAGGATAAAATTGAACCCTGAGGAACCCTACATTGAAGACTCCACAGGGCCGAAGATCATTCCCCAAGCATCACCCTCTGGAAACAACCATCCAAGGAGGACCGGAAGCACCATAAAGCCAAAAAGTCTCTCTCTGGTCTATCTGAACTAAATATGATAGTGGGTGCTCACGGTACTCGGCTGCTTTAAGAGAAGGAGGAGGAGGAGGAGGAGGAGGAGGAGAAGCAGCCATACACTGTTTCAGAAGCCTTGTGGCCCCTGTTTCTGACAACATGCTTGGGTTCAATACCTTGAAACAAGAGTTCACACAGTGTTTTGTTAAATTAGCAGCTACAGCAACAAGTAGTTTTCTGCAGGAGTGACTGGAAGTGTCTCAAAATTACTAGAATCACCAGATGTCTTTGGTGTCTTGCTTCTCAGAAAAATTTGGAAGTATATTTTGCCACAAACAGTGGCAAGATATATTTATATATCAGTCTTTATATATCAGTCTTTCCAGCTGGCTAACTGCAGTCTGCCCAGGCACTTTAATTTGCTGCTGCTGCTCTGTTTCCACCCACCTAATTCTGGGACAGGCATCTTCGTTGATCTACGTTGTCCTTGGTGCAAAAAGGACAGAGGAAAGGAAGGTGCACAAGGAATTATTAGCACCGAATGCCACTAGGGCAACAACTATTTTTTCAGCTGTCAGCATGGAGAAACTGGCGCCACAGAGCTGACCACCAAGCCTTAAAGCTCTTGGCAGCTAAATTTCTCTGTTTATGAATTGGTAGTATGTTGAAGCACAATTTTAAGATAACGAAAAATAAGATTAAAATAAAGTCAGCACACCAAAGTAATTCCACATGGGAAAGTTCACTGCTGATTACTAGGTCTGGAACACATGCAAGGCAGATGAAATGCAGCTTCCCCAGCAGAGGCTACTGGCAGATGGAACTCTTTTATCTTTGCCAGGGAGATAAACATGCATGCTTGGTTGGTAGTCATTATTTACAACAGCAAATTAAATCAGTTTTAACACTTAGAGATTCATGTAAAGCACATATTATCGGGTAATTGTTTGAAGCTCTCCATGGTTTTCCGTTGGAAGCTTGGGTTGTTTTCTGGAGCAGTTTTTATGCATTTGCTTGACTTGCTTGATGATGACTTTCATCAGAATTTGCTTGGAGTTTCTTCATCATGCCAAGCGATCCATTGTTTGAGACGCTTTCTGGTACATTTGACAGCGTGTTCTGTTTCTGTACCTCTAAGAAGATGGCTCTTTTTCAAGGCAGCAGTATCTATATGTTGATTCAGAACCTCCCATTCCCTGATGGGAGGCAACAGTGGTGCTATTAGAGCTGCCTTTGGGATTTTCACTGTTTGAAATATGGCAAAATACGACGCGGGTGGCGCTGTGGGTTAAACCACAGAGCCTAGGGCTTGCCAGTCAGAAGGTCGGCAGTTCGAACCCCTGTGACGGGGTGAGCTCCCGTTGCTCAGTCCCTGCTCCTGCCAACCTAGCAGTTCAAAAGCACGTCAAAGTGCAAGTAGATAAATAGGTACCGCTCCGGCGGGAAGGTAAACGGCATTTCCGTGCGCTGCTCTGGTTCGCCAGAAGCAGCTTAGTCATGCTTGCCACATGACCTGGAAGCTGTACGCCAGCTCCCTTGGCCAATAAAGCGAGATGAGCGACGCAACCCCAGTCGGTCATGACTGGACCTAATGGTTGGGGGTCCCTTTACCTTTACCCTTTACCATAAAGCCCAAAACTGGAGTCCCAGGTTTCCTGGAAGGGGGTTTGAACAAGGTCTTCATAGAAGAAGAATATCCCCTAGACACTGAACCTGGGTGCTGACCCACGGTTACCCCAGGACCCATGGGTGTTTGCTGGGGCCAAGTCCCCATCACCATGAATTCATTGGCTCCTTCTGTAGGTGGATGTCATCACCAGCAAAATCCCTTTTTTTTTTTTTTTTTAAAATAATTTTTATTAATTTTAAAATTTTTTAAACATAGAACATTACATTTCGGTCAGGATTCATTACTCCCCATCTCTCACCTTGGGGAGTTATTTAATCTTACCCTCCCTCTCACAGAGGTAAACCCATTCATTATTTTCCCTGACCTTAACAAATCATTATCTAGCTTCGGCCTAACCCTGTTCTCGGATAGGCCACTCTTGGTTACAAAACATAATCGTAGTGACTTCCTCCGCACCTCCCCAGTGGCTGCATTAAACAAAACATAGTTCTGGTTCAGGTGCATAGGTATACTAAACATATCTTTAACATTATTTCAGAACATAATTCTAACTCAAATACAATGTCTTTAATTCTTATTTCACCTCATCTTCTAATTCCAACCTCCGCGTCCTCCTCCCAAATCTTCTATAAATTTCCTTCTGACTCCCCTTAATCTTCAGGCTCCTAACTTCGAAAGATCCTAACATAATCCTAGCTCAAAACCATGTCCGGCATAGATACTCAAAGTCCACATATATAATCAGTCCCAGGTTGCCCACCTACCCTGCTCAGCCCTCCCCTCGCCGTTCCCCAGTCCAAGCCCAAGTGCTTGCTTGCAGTTGGGCTCCATCATCTCTGTGTCTTCTCCGCTGTTCCTGTTCCCAGTTTTTAAGGAAATTCTTCTTCTCCTTCATTGATATCCTCTTGCGCCGAGATGAGTTAACTTTCACAGATGTTGTTTTCTTGATTCTTTTCTTAAGTCTAAATATCTTGTGCCGAGAAGAGATTTTCCTGCAGCGAGGCTTGTCTTTAACCTTGAAGGGGATTTCTCCCCCTTCCATCCTTTGTGCAGCTGGGATGACATCACTGTTGTTTACGACTCCTCTCATTCTTGCAGTTTCCGCTTGGAACTCCTTTCTCAGTTCCCAGATTTTTTCAAGGACCTTCTTCCAGCCTCCTTTGTCCAAATCATCCTCCATTTTCAGAGACATAGCTATATAAAGTTCCACACCGAACCAAGTCCAAAGTCAAAATCCAAATTTCCACAATAAAAACCAACAGGTCCGATTCGAATCCTCTACATATCAAAATTGATAGTTAGTTGCCCCCCGGATCAGGGGTGTCAAAAGGATTCAATCTCTGTTGCCAAGCCAAATTCCGTTACAGTTTCAACCGCGTTGATAATAAAGTTCCTGATTTAGTGCCACAATAGCAAGGGACGGACCTCCGTAAATTGCATCCCTGTACTTCGCCAAATTAATCCAAATTCTTCGGTACTTTCCTAGTACTCACGTTTAAAATGTCCAATCTTGTCCTTTTTCGGAGGAATCAGCGCGCTCAGAAGGGAAGGGCTCGCAGCTTCAACCCGGCGGGCAATGGCGATCCGAGGGGCTCCGTCGCCCCGCGTCTCACTCGGCAGCCTCTACTGTGGCCGCCGCGGGAGTTGGGGCGACGTTAAGAGCCTCTGCCGGATCCTTAGGTCCCGGGAACCAACTCCCGGGGGTTTTGGGGGCTGCGTTGCTGTCGCAAGCACCCCTTTAAGCCGGCCGGGTCGGGGAATGCCAGCAGCGGCATGTCCCCCGACCTTCCTTCCTCCGGCGCGCCGACCGGAAGCCATCACCAGCAAAATCCCTGGTTGGTGGGCAGTGGCAGAGTTTTTATGAGCACTATAACGATGTGTGCCATTTCTACACCCATTTTTGCATTTTGCGCTTGTGTGTTTTTCCTTGCCAGGCTGAGCACAGATTGAGTGGGGATCTGTTATGCCAGTGTATCTGGTCCTGGCAAAATGAGCGTTCAGGATTCCTCTGTTTATATAACTACTGTGTGCAGAAAATGTATCATTTGAGAAACCCAGAATGTCCTTTCAAAAAAATAAAATAAAATGCTAGACCTAGCGGCAAAGACTTTGGACATACAGTAGGATATAAAACTACCGGTATTCCTAATCAGAAATGATGCTTCGTTCACGAAGCGAAAGAAAGAAAATATGATATAAAGGCCAGAAACAAAAAAGAAAAAGGCAAACGGGATATTTGAGGTTTACGTTTTCTAAGAATGATCAGGATCTGGTTATAATGTATAAAATGAAGCAAATATTGAATAATTGAGCTAAATCAAAGTTATATTAGATGGGAAGAACTGCAGTAATAAAAATTAATATCCTATATTTAAATAAAATGATGAAATATTATCTTGTGTGTTGCTTACCCGCAGAAGGTGTGTCTAGAATTGCTGTCTTAATTAAATGAAAAGTATCATGCAGAATTATTATCTTAATTGGTTTTGTGTTTAAGGAGAGGAAATCAGATTTAAGGAATGTAGGATTCAATATATGACAAGAAATCTAACAAGTTTGAAACAAATCAGAAGCACACAGACTTCTTTATTAAAAGTGTATGGACCTTCGATAGCTATACAATCTGGAATTTATTTTCTCTTTATTTATAAATCGTATATAACCCTTAATAAAAAAAGAAACATCTAAGCAGACTTTTCAATAAAAAAAGAAATAATATAAATTCATATAAAATAAAACAATGGAATAAAACTTTTTTAAAAACCTAAATAAAAAGAGGACAAAAACCACATACCATAAAGAAAAATGACCAAACAAAAATAAAGACATTTCAACCTTAGCAATCAGTGTTTAGGAAAGCTTGAGTAAATAGATGTCTTTAAGAGACTCTGTCTCTCAAGGCCTTCAGGGAAGGATGGCTGCCACCATGGAGAAAGCCAACTTCCAATGTGTCACCAACCAGCAGAGTTTCTTTGGAGGAGCTTCAGACTGGATTTTGTCTGCACCGGGGATGTGATCTGCTAGGTATCCTGATCCCAAGTTGTTTTGGGCTTTAAATAATAGAATAATAGAGTTGGAAGGGATCCCCAAGGGTCATCTAGTCCAACCCCCTGCAATGCAGGACTCTCAACTAAAGCATCCATGAAAGATGGCCATCCAACCTCTGCTTAAAAACTTCCAAGGAAGGAGAGTCCAGCACCTCTTGTGGGAGTCTGTTTCACTGCTGAAGAGCTCTTACTGGCAGAAAGTTTTTCTGTATGTTTAGTCGGAATCTCCATTCTTGTAACTTGAAGCCATTGGTTCGAGTCCTAAAGGGACCCCTGACCATTAGGTCCAGTCGTGACCGACTCTGGGGTTGTGGCACTCATCTCGCTCTATAGGCTGAGGAAGCCGGCGTTTGTCTGCATACAACTTCCGGGTCATGTGGCCAGCATGACTAAGCCGCTTCTGGCAAACCAGAGCAGCGCACGGAAACGCTGTTTACCTTCCCGCTGCAGCGGTACCTATTGATCTACTTGCACTTTGACATGCTTTCGAACTGCTAGGTGGGCAGGAGCTGGGACCGAGCAATAGGAGCTCACCCCATCACGGGGATTCGAACCACCAACCTTCTGATCGGCAAGCCCTAGGATCTGTGGTTTAACCCACAGCGCCACCTGCGTCCCTAGGTGTAAAGGTAGCCCCACATAAAATGCATCACAGTAACCTAGACGTGAAGGGACCCAGGTGGCACTGTGGGTTAAACCACAGAGCCAAGGGCTTGCCGATCAGAAGGTCGCCGGTTCGAATCCCTGCGACGGGGTGAGCTCCCGTTGCTCGGTCCCAGCTCCTGCCCACCTAGCAGTTTGAAAGCACATCAAAGTGCAAGTAGATAAATAGGAACCGCTCCGGCGGGAAGGTAAATGGCGTTTCCGTGCGCTGCTCTGGTTCGCCAGAAGTGGCTTAGACATGCTGGCCACATGACCTGGAAGCTGTACGCAGGCTCCCTCGGCCAGTAAAGCGAGATGAGCGCCGAAACCCCAGAGTCAGACACAACTGGACCTAATGGTCAGGGGTCCCTTTACCTTTTTAACCTAGACGTGAAGTTTTAGGTGTAAAGGTAGCCCCCCCAAAATGCATCACAGTAACCTAGACGTGAAGTTTCAAATGCACAGACCACTTTGGCAAGGCTATTTCTTTCTATGAACAACCATAGCTGGCAAACGAAACAAGGCTGGTAATGGGAGCTCTAAGCTGCTGGTTTCCCCTGGGCCTTTCGGGATGGAGCTTGGGGCACCTCCAAGCTACATTATAGCTGCTCCTTCACAGGGAAGTGCAAGTCCCATCCGTGGCATCCCAGTTGCCAGAGCTGGAAGCCACCCATTCATAGAGTCTCAATTTGAATATGCCTTGGGTTAAGTGAATATGCTTATTTCTGCACTGGAGTTTTTGGTGCAAGAGAAGACTACTGACCCCTCTCCCACCACCATTTTCAATTTGTATTTTTGCATGGATCTGCTTTGTATCCTCTCCTATTGTGTGTTTTCATTTTTCTTTTAAATCACATTCCTTTGTTTTTATTACAGTATTATTAATTAAATTTCTATACCGCCCTTCATTCAAAGATCACAGGGCAGCTTACAATATAATATATATATATATATTTACAACACAATGGATTTACAAATAAGATTTCTCAAGGCGACGCCGAGTGAACTTTGGGAACCTGAAAAAGGTTTCATTTATGAAGCGCAGCAGGACAATCAAACGAGGATTATATATAATGTAATTGAAGAGTTGGCTCTGGAGAATGATCTCATGGAGACAGATTGACAGGATGTGAATTCTCTAACCCTTTTACCGAGTTAGCAGTTTTTACAACAATTACAGTGTGTTAGAAATTCCTGATTGAATCTTTTCATCAAAGATCAAAACCCCAGTTTGCACTGGCTTATGAAAATACTCTCAATTGTTATTAGCAGACTTTAATTGCACCAATATGGTTTCAGGCCTAAGAGAAGCCTTTGTTCTTCATAAATAGTAATGCAGAGGTAATGGCAATGCTTTAGTGGCTTTTACTGCTGAGATGCTAAATAAGGGTCCCTAAGCTTAAAAAATCTTCTCCCTCAGAGATACCATCTTTTGCCTAGAGCAAAGGGAATTAGGGGTTATTTACATGACTTAAAGCTAATTTTATAGCATATTATATTCCTTCATGGCCTTAGAGTCAAACACTAAAGGATTTGGGGCGGGTTGTGTGTTTTTTTAATGTAAATATTTTTATAATGTAATAAATCTGCTTACATGGAAAATTTCCATATTGAAACAATATAAAAGCCTTTATTTTGTAACTTATTGGTCATTAGTAAGAGTAAGCAGCTTTGAAACATATCTTTGTTAAAAGCTGAGGTTGTGTATTAAAGCTGGAAAGAAAGTTACATGCAACAGAGAAAACCTAGCAGCTCGATCCGCAGGAAAATGCTGTACTGCTCAGATGTGCGTGAGCCCATTGGCTCAGCTGTTCAGCCTTCGTCTTCCATATTGGACTCTGTATGCCCAGAAAGTCACATTTCTTGGAATAATAACATGGAGCTATTCGTTATAACTCGGTACAGAGATATAACTCGGTACAGAGATGCTACCCAAGTTGGCATCTCTTTGCCAGGCTCCCGCTTTCTCCACCCGCTTGCAACATGTTCACATGGAATGCCCTCTGCCCTTGATGTGAGATGGGCCAAAAAGAAGGCTGCCTACCCTGACTAACATTTTTTTGCAACTATTCTCACATCGTAGCCTGGAGGCATTTTCCTCTTTGGTTAAGGAGGCGGCCTTTTAATTCGCGACTGCAAATACCATTCCATTTCTTGGAAATTCCTCTCCTCCCTTATTTTATTACAAAATTGTTAGCTCTCTGAACCCATATTTACTTGATTTGTAAAATTAAACTAGTTTTCAAGCATTAGCCACAGTGGTATTCAAAGTCCCAGGTTGCTTTAGAGTACTTTGTGGCTCCCAGTTTAAATAAACTTCAAACATGCATGTTGTAAAAGTGTGTGCCAAAGGAGATCTTTTTGATTTATTTTTTAAGACTGAAGTTTCCTAGTTAATATTGTTACATTCAAGCCACCACCAACAGTAAACAAAATATATACAGCACTTGCATAGCTGTCAAAGCTCAGGCAAAATACAGCGTTGAGTCTGTCCATGCATGCTTTCAGAGTTTATTTTGAACAGCAGTATAAAAGATCATGCAAAATTTATTCTGGAAAATATGTTCTTGCGCAGTCTAGACTTATCTTATTCCTTTCGGTGGTGTATGAAAATCAGCCAGGCTTTTCAAGTATACTTTCGTCTCAGGCATACCTTTTCTTTGTTATTAAAAGAATGCCGTTTTGAAAATCAGCTCTTCCACAACACTGTTAAATTGAAGCGAATGTTGTTGTTTTTCTCTATGCAAATTCCCCAGGCCTGTTTTTCTATATTAGATCCAGAGATAATCTGCAGTGACTTTGTTTTCCTTTGTTTTCCTTTGCATTTGTATGCTTCCTTTGTTTCTCAGTGGGCTCATCATGGAAGTGGCCTTGGACAATGTTTTGGAGTTATAGAGGTTAAATGTATTGGGCAACTTCAATAGTCATAACCAGTACATCTTGTCTGGCACAGTGTGGAATTTCATTCTCTGCATCCCAACATTGGCACTATCCAATCTCTCCGTTAAGCACTTTATTGAAGAGTCACAATACTTTTACGGTAGGTTAGATACTGTATAAAGGTTCTTTGGAATGGGTCTGTTGATAATGTCTCAGTTCTTTGGAGAAAGCAAGTAACTGCCTTGTGGGGTTCTGCTCCCGAAAACAGCTAACTCTCCTGCTTTTGTGTCCCATTAATTGCACAGGGGAAGAAGTCTGTCTTCATGCTTTCTCATATGCAGATAACGCCGTTCATTTCAAACCAGCTTTCCTTCTGCTATTTTTCTTTTCGTTGTGGTCTTTTTGCCATCCTATTTTTGCAACTGATTGAGTGTCTCTTTGCCTAACGTCACAACAGTCTTTACTTCCCTGTCATCTCCTGTGGCCTTATCAAACTCTCCCCCCCCCCCCCAGTCTGAAGAAAATCTCTTGTGCTCTTTAAACTACTCTCTGCTTTGTGGGTTACAACCTCTCCACTGCAATTGATGTTCACATTGGGCTGGGCAACACTTGCCAACTTCTTGGTGGCAAAGCCCACACCAAGTTCTTTCATATAGTCAGCAAACTTTTCATTCCACGTTCCCAAAAATTGTTCACACCTGGTGTAGGCTTAAGTCTCCTGAGGAAGGCACCACCTTGGGCTCTACACACGTGAAAGGACTCGTTCAGGATATAGGGTTTTTTTTTTTTTGAGTATTAACCTATAAAGTCTTACAGAGTGTGGATTCCACAGTACCTGAAGGAATACTTCTTCCCCTATTACCATCCCTGAACCTTAAGATAATCTTAGGATGCCCTGATCAGAGAGCACCTTCTAATCCTAAGTGTGGGGGTGATTTGAGTGGTTGCCCCCCCTACCTTATGGATCACTTTCCCCCAGGAAACTCACTTGGTGCCATCTGTGCAGTCTTTGACACCAGACACAAACACATTTATCTTTTCCCAGACTTTTTAGCAGATTTCATCAGTTTTATTAGATTTTGCAGTGGCACAGTTTTTAGCCTTTAGAGTTAACATCTTCCTCCTGCTTACAGCTTTTAATATTGTTTAGGGGGTGAAATTTTCAATGGGGAAGCTTCTTCTGTATAGCTTTGTATTGTGGAGGGGGGTTATTGGTGCTGTCATGTAATTGCACTTATAACAAATTGTATTTATTGTATTTCCCATTTTGTATGTTGCAAATTGTTTAGAAGCTTCAGTATAAATAAGAAATACTCAGAGCAACTCTTAATATCTGTGACATTGTTTTAATGCTCACAGTAAGAAACTTAGCTGTAGTTCCTGTAGACCTGATATTAAAATCTGCCAATGAGGCAGAAACATAGTGTGGCATCCAGTTAAATCAGTTGATTTCTGTGGATCTGCTCTGAATATGGCTAACATTGGTATCGCCCATAAAACAACAAGTTTCCCCCCAAATAAAGAAAAAGTTGCGACAATAAAATTTAGATTTTATAACTCTATAAAAATTCCACTGTACCACATCCCCAGGGACGGGCTCTCAAGTGCCAACGTGGCTTGTAAAACAGCCTTTCATAACTGCAGGTGGGAATGCACTTAGCCTAGCCAGAGAGACTGTACAGGGATACAGTATTTAATGTTATCAGGTGCTCGGGGGGGGGTGATAATTGACCCTGTGCTGCAGTGTAGGCCGAGATTTAACAGTGAACAAACACCACTTGCCAAGAACAATGAATTTTGCAGATTTAAATCCAAAAGTCTCCATTTCGTGCAAGCAATTGCTTTTTCCAGCTCAAGTGGGAAAGGTTGATACAATAAGTAGCCAATTGTATTGACTTTGTTATTAATAAATTTCAGCATGCACTTTATGCCAAATTTCAAGCAGATGGTGGTGTACAGTTGGATGCCATTTTGAATCAACATGGAAGACTAAACTTTTCAAAACTGCACTGATTTTTTTGGTTTCTCGGAATTCCTGAACAACGCTGGCTGTGAGACTGCTATTGATGGATAAATTCAAATGCAGCTGTTCACACACAGACACAAAGCTCTGTTTTAAGAGTCACTTCATTTTGGGAGGTTAAAAGGGGGGGGCAGGTGGGATAAATCTTCTCAGTTTTATTAGCATTCTAAACATCTAGACTTTATAGTGGTAGAATGGTGATTGACCCATTTGGCTTAACTATATGGCCATTCTCATACAGGAATTTCCACTGAAATCAGTACATTTGATATCTGTATATAACACCCCAAATTAAAAACTCTCTCATTAAAATAAATGGGAGTTTTGAAACTGTCACAGGTAGGATAATTTCACTGGCAGTTCTTTTAAGATAAGTTGCCAAGCAGTTTTTAAAAGCCCTTTTAGTAAAGTTAACATTTCCCTTCAAAAATGAGTGCAACTGCAAGTAAAACTACGTGATTTGTACAGGATGGGTTTCCCACGTCAAGTCCTTCCCCTCTCCTCTCTCACTTACCCATTATGGAGAAATCTTGCTGTATGTTTGGCAGAAGTCCTGTGTCTTAAGCTGCCTAGAGACCTTTCAATGCAACCAGAGGCAGGAGGACAATGCTGTTTTGCTGCAAGGCTGCAAGAGGGAGATGACGTGGGGGGGACGACTCTTTTTGGGAGTGGGTGGGGGATAAATTTGAGGTGATCAGAGCTCCAGCCAAAGATTGGGAGAGCTCACTAACTGACTACCAGTAAAGAGAAGACACGACAACTGCAAGTAATATTGCAAGATGGCGCTTGTCCATTCTTCTGAAATCTGCTCCAGAAAATATATGTGTCCATGTCACACTCACATAGCCACCGACATTTCTCCAATAATAATAAGGACATCCAGCAATGAAGCATGCCTCCAATTTTAACCCAGAAAAAGACGAGACTTTTGAGAAACACTTGTTTTATGCAAAATTTTGCCTAGTAGACTGTTATGGAGAACTCAAAAACTTGCACCCACTTTTGAAACATTTTGGTTGGTCCTAATATAAGTATTAATTGTGACACTTGGGAGTTTTTTTGATGGACCAAATGTGAATTAAGACTTTCAAGTTCATAATGCTTGTACCTTCCTAAACGGACACAAGAGGGCGCATGTAGATTCGCTTGACTCTGAAACCATTGAAATCAACCTTTGTCCCATCTTGTCCCCTTGCTACTGACAGTGGTGTCACTCATTTCAAAACCTTAGACTTTCCCAAGAATTGCTTCAGGTATCATATTTATTTCTTAATGAGGAAAAGGAGCCCTCTGCACTATAGGTAGGATTTTTTTATCTAAAACAAAAATTGTGATTAATTTCCAGTTTCTTTTCCTAAGCCACAGAAGGCTTTATTACTGCAGTTCTGACATGACCTGTTATTTAACCCAATCCTGATTCCTTGGTTAGCTTCCTGGAAGTGGCTTTTCCACAATGTGTCCTTACACATCTGTGGGCTGTGCCTGAATGATGTCACTGTGTGTGGGGGGGACACCCTTTCTGGCAAAATGCCAGTTATTTGGAAGAGACCATGGGTGTAGCCGGGGGGGGGGCAGAGAGGGGCAGCGAGGGGCAGCTGCCCCCACAATCAGTAAAAATACATAGCAATCTGAGGTTCTGTCCCCCCTAACAAAAGGCCTGCCCCCCCACAAAAATCCTTGCCACGCCCATGTGGCCAGAGACCCATGTGGTTGCGTCATTTAGATCCAGCCCCCGACACATAATAATAATATTAATAATAGTAATAATTTATTATTATTTATACCCTGCCCATCTGGCTGGGTTTCTCCAGCCACTCTGGGTGGCTTCCAACAAAAGATTAAAAATACATTAAAACATCAGTCATTAAAAACTTCCCTAAACAGGGCTGCCTTCAGATGTCTTCTAAACATCAGATAGTTGTTTATTTCTTTGACATCTGAAGGGAGGGCGTTCCACAGGGTGGGCGCCACTACCAGCTACATAAGACCTACTACATAAGACCAGCTGATGAGAAACCTTGGTAATTCCCACTTGTTTTATGTCCACGTTTAAGGGAAACTTCTTGGGGGGGATTTTTTTTTAGCTAAAAGTGCAGTTGTCTTATTGCCATCTATTTATTATGGCTATTGTTAAGGGAACTCTTTAAATTGTTCAGAGCAATTCACAGGCATCGTCTCAGTAATCCTTAAAACCAAGTCTGTATTATTATTAACACTGTTCCCATCTTGCAGATGGGTGGGGGCTGAGAAATAGTAAGATGCCTAAGGCCACCAAAGAACTTTAGAACCAAGATATGAAGTGAGATAATCCTAGTTTGTGTAGCGTAGTCTTAGCCATTATGCTATGCTAACCAGCTCAGAATTTATTTAGAGTTGTTGGCAAGGATTCATACTCAAAAATAAAGAGTTACGCCCCGCGGTAAAGCAGCTCTCAAGTTGGACTAATACATTCCCTGGTCTTCTAGTTGGAGGGATTTGTAGGAGCTTTGTGAAGAAGGAAGTTGTGATGGCCTGGGATCCATCCATTCGGGGCCCGCCTACAGGATCAGCAGAGCCGGGGCTAGGGCCTGAGTCTGAAGGGTCCTCACCTGTGCTGGATCCTCAGGTGCAGGCATCTGCTGAGTCTGCTCTGGCTCCTGATAGGGTGGAAGACCCACTGCCTGCAGGTGCTCCACTCCCAGCCCTGTCAAGGGAAGCTGAGGTTGCCTCTGGGTCCGGTAACCCTCCAGCCTCTCCTGAGCTGCAGAGGCTCAGGGCAGAGAGGCGAAGGGAACTGAGTTCCTGCAGGAGGAGTGCTGGCCTCCGAGCCAGGAGAGGCGAGTCACCTGAGGATCGGAGCCGCCCTATGCCTCGGGGCAGATAAAATCCGGCCAGCCCCAGCCCCAAGTTGCAGGAGCAACATCGTTGGTGACCAGTTCCTGCCAGTGTTCCTGCTTGAAACCTGTCCTGCTTTCCTGCCTGAGCTCCTGACCTGCCCTGGTTCCCTGCTTGCCTACCTGTTCCCGACTTTGCCTGACTCCCTGCCCTGCACCCAGCTGACCACGGACTGCCTTTATGTTGCACCTCTGACCACGGACCGGACTTGGACCTCGCCTTTCGGGTAACCCACGGGACCAGCACAGAAGTTGGCTGAACTAGTTGAGCTACTTGAGGAAGAGGAAGCTAGAGCAACCAGCAGCCAGCTTGGGACCAGGGCCGCCAGGGGTACCCAACAGAACACTTTTCCCTGACAAGACCAGACCTTAAGATCTTTTGAGGAAACCCTGCTGGTCATTGTCACTTGGTGACAACCCAGAAGGTGGGCTTTCTTTTTGGCAGCGCAGCCCTGGTTCTTTGGAGTGCCCTCCTTCACGTGGTTTGAGTGGCAGAGCCAGGAACCAGCTGCAGATGCCTGCTAAATACATATATATTCCCACAAAGCCTTCCCTAGACTCTGGTGCCTAAGTCTCCCCTCTGCCCTTTTTCCTGCAGTGTTCCGTTTTATCTATGGGAATAAAGTTTTATTCTCTTTTCATCTAGCATCTTAAAAGCTTTTTTTATAAATGGTTGTTGAAATTTTATATGAATATATATTGTTTTCCCCCACCCCATTGCCTCATTATATGTAAACCACTTAGGGATTTATTTTTAGACTCTGCCCATGCAACAAGGGAAAGATAGAGGACCATTTTTTCTTTTACTGCCCTCTATATGTTACAGTTAGACCCAGGCTTTTCCTCTTAATCCCGCCGACCATCGCCCGGGATGACGACCGCATGAAATACTTATTGGTAGACGCCAACCCTCTGGTCACACGTGGTGTGGCTATCTACATTTTACAGGCACTGAAACTCAGGGCCACCTCTTCGGCTAACTTACCCTAAACCTAGACCTATGTAACTTCCTGACATAGTCACTGTCGACATGCCCTGTTATTGCTTCTTGTTTTATTCAGCATGATTTTATACTTAAAGTTTTTAAATGTATTTGTGCAAAGGGTGCAGGGTGTATCTGTTATATTTTGTGTGCGTTTGTGGCGGGTTTCCGCCTGGTTTCTCATTGAGTGCTATGGCCATATGCAATAATGCAATAAATAATATTTGATTTATTTTTATATGAAGCCATGTAGAAGCTTTGCAGATAAATACATAAATTGAGTATAAAGATAGCTTGCAGGGAGTGACTGGCCTGGCCCCAGAGAAGAAAGTGAAAGAGGAGACAAGAATGGTTGGTGGCACATGGGGGTGGGTGGGGGTGTAACTAGACTTGCCTGGTTCATTGCCCCATAATCATGAGGTGGCAATACACACACACACACACACACACACACACACACATTTCACAAAGATCAGGAAAGGATCTCAGCATCTTTGGATGGCTTTGTTTTGACTGTACTGGAATTATTCCTTATGCATTTTTCTGTTCATATGTGCTGCTTCCACTCAGGAGTGGCAGTCGCCAAGGGGGCTGCAGATCAGGGCAGTAGGAACTCCCTTACCCCATATCAAAATGCTACGAAATATCCTCGACAGCTAGGACAACGCCTCTTCACAGTCACCCACGACAGCCTTCCCCAACCTTTTGCCCTCCAGATCTTTTGGCCTACAGCTTCCATCAGCCCCAGCCAGCCTGGGGGGCACTAGGTTGGGCAAGGTTGGAAGCTCAGCCTTTGGAGGAAAGGAGATTTCTTAAGTCCCACAGGCCTCTCTGCCTTCAGGTTACAGCTGGCGAATTCCTTCCTCATACCAGCATGAAGCAAATTCCTTCTAGTTTTGGATATTTCATTTCAAGCTGCACGAAAAAAAATCAGTTATCCAGCTGTACAAAGGGCACCCGGATGGCTTTGAAGTATTGCCTCTGAAACATTCTTTCAGTGCCAATTGGCTGCCTCTTCCAGTAGCACAATAGGAAGGGAAGCATTGGAGCTGCTGAAGTGTTATGGGATCCAAGGCCAGTGTTTAGACAATTTCTTCTGCTTGTTTTGTAATAGACACAGTGGAATCGCTTTTGTGCCTCATTAACTTCCCTTTGATAAAGCTTACTGGGCATAGTCCGCTCACTATCGAACTCTTGCTCCAGCCCCTCTGCATGCAAAAGTGTTTCAGACTTTATTGGGGGGGGGCAGGCCACGCTGCTAGCCACAAAGGAACATAGAATCAAAATATATTTACACTTGGATCTGTTTTCATATTTTAATTATTTGAAAGCGATAAGAACCACCACTGGATAAATGGCGCCTGGTGAATCTTTCACTATGCAGAAATATATGCAACTCAAGGAACGCCATTAAAAAATACTTTGGCTTTTTAAAAAAATAATCATTACGTTGCTGTAATAGGCAGTGGGGGGAAATTATCAAGGGTAATAATAGCTTTTTGCACCCAACTCCCAGGAGCTGATAGGGCATAATGGATGCTTCACGTGGCACTGTGCCAAGGCTGACATTGGGGGAGGCAAGTCCTTCCATCCCCGGCCACATCTAAGTAATCCCGAGTTCCATCAGCGATGACAGAATGGTATTGTGAGCTGCAATTAATTTCCTTTACAATAGCGTGGATAACTTCTGGCTCATTAGGCTGCTGATTTCATTTGGAATTGTTGGACTTGTGTAATCTTGTTTTCTCTTCAGTTAGCTTCCCAGGGTCTCATTGTTGTGGCTGTGAAGCTTCAGTAATTCAATAAAAATCCCTTCATCAACCTGATACTTTGAATTGCTCAGCTTTGTCTCTTCAAATATAAGGTACAAAGAGCATTGTTTTATACAGTAGGCCCCAACTGATCTGCTTTTGAACACTGTTTCTTGCCAGCGTCCTTCAAACCAAAGTAGGATACCTGTCTCTTCCTTGTTCTGACAATGGACAGGTGTACCGTTTGCAGCCTTACTTATTTTATGTCTTTTCACATGAGAAATAAGTCCAGTCTTTGACTGGCAAATGCAAGGCCAGTATCATCACTTGGCATCCTTGGGCACCTACCAGAACACACCATCCTAGAAAGGCCCAGCACAGATGCTTGCCATGGCCCTCCCCTTTAAGCTGTGGAATGTGATCCATGAGAGGATCATTGAAATCCTAGAGAAGACATGCGAGGGAAAGTCAAAACTTCCTGTTCCTCCTGGCTGGAGCATCCTTCCTTTTGCATGTGATAGAAGGTGGGCGTGACCTAACCTGTCCAGGTAACAAAAGGACAAGTCACACAGCAACCCACCTCTTTTTGACATCCTTCTTCGTTTGACCAGCTTTTAGCTAGGACTGCTCTGCTAGCTCTCAGCTAGCAGAAGCACTGGGATTATTCCCCCATATGGGGTAGATCCGCATGTACATATTTGTAAATAAGTCTGCCTTCAGGAATCCAACTGTGAACTGATGTAAGTAAACTTCTTTTATTGACTTTGAATAAGATTGTGGCGTCTTTATTCTTTTAATAGGGATTCAAGGGAACTTACCAGGAACGTACAATTCAATCTGAAGACAGACTGAATTATGTGATAATGAGAGGCTCACACGAGCCTGCAACCAGCTATCTGCTGTGCATGTAAAAAGGGGAATGTAACTCTGCTAAGTAAAGGAACTTGCTAGCACAAGTTAGGAAGGATATTAATAAACAATATAGTCTCTCCTGCCCCCCTGAACATTCCCACACAAGCCACCCAACCAAGTGTTCCCAGCAGCACCTGGTGGCTGGTGGTCCTGGAGGGCAGCGACTGAGGAGGGAGCACAAGGCTTGTGTGTGAGAGAGAGTTTGTTTCTGGCTTGTGTGTGTGTGTTTGTCTGGTGACGAGCTGTGGGCGGAGCTAATCAGTGCCTAGAGGGCAGCGACTGAGGAAGTAGGCAAAAGGTGAGCTGAGCTTGTAGGGCGGAGCTAATCAGTGCCTGGAGGGCAGCGACTGAGGAGGGAGCACAAGGTGAGCTGAGCTTGTAGGTTTTGTGGGTTTGTCTTTTTGGGGCTGTGTGAGATTAAGTTTGTGTGCTTATTTGTTTCCTTATTTGTTTGTGTGTTTCCCAGGCTTGTGTGTGTGAGAGAGTTTGTTTCTGGCTTGTGTGTGTGTGTTTGTCTGGTGACGAGCTGTGGGCGGAGCTAATCAGTGCCTAGAGGGCAGCGACTGAGGAAGTAGGCAAAAGGTGAGCTGAGCTTGTAGGGCGGAGCTAATCAGTGCCTGGAGGGCAGCGACTGAGGAGGGAGCACAAGGTGAGCTGAGCTTGTAGGTTTTGTGGGTTTGTCTTTTTGGGGCTGTGTGAGATTAAGTTTGTGTGCTTATTTGTTTCCTTATTTGTTTGTGTGTTTCCCAGGCTTGTGTGTGTGAGAGAGTTTGTTTCTGGCTTGTGTGTGTGTGTTTGTCTGGTGACGAGCTGTGGGCGGAGCTAATCAGTGCCTAGAGGGCAGCGACTGAGGAAGTAGGCAAAAGGTGAGCTGAGCTTGTAGGGCGGAGCTAATCAGTGCCTGGAGGGCAGCGACTGAGGAGGGAGCACAAGGTGAGCTGAGCTTGTAGGTTTTGTGGGTTTGTCTTTTTGGGGCTGTGTGAGATTAAGTTTGTGTGCTTATTTGTTTCCTTATTTGTTTGTGTGTTTCCCAGGCTTGTGTGTGTGAGAGAGTTTGTTTCTGGCTTGTGTGTGTGTGTTTGTCTGGTGACGAGCTGTGGGCGGAGCTAATCAGTGCCTAGAGGGCAGCGGCGCGCGCCTGCCGGCGCGCGCAGTTTGACCTATCTTTTGATAGAGGAGAGCTAGTCTCAAACGTTTACTTGGGGAGACCTAGGCTTCTTTTTTGAGTGTCCTGACTTCAAGCTTCAAGATGGAGGGTGAGGGAACAACTGTAGTCGCCTGCAATTCCTGCGCAATGTTTGCCTTCTTGCCAAAGGATGTAGGCAACTACACCTGCAGCAAGTGCAAGTTGGTTGCCCTACTAGAAGACAAGGTCCGGCAACTTCAGAACGGGGAGGGAACAACTGTAGTCGCCTGCAATTCCTGCGCAATGTTTGCCTTCTTGCCAAAGGTTGTAGACAGCTACACCTGCAGCAACTGCAAGTTGGTTGCCCTACTCGAAGACAAGGTCCAGCAACTTCAGGCCCGTGTATCTACGCTCCAGAAAATTAAAGAGCTGGAGCTTTTCTTGGATGCAGCAGAGCACACTGTCTCCACCAAGCAGGAGACAGGGCACATCTCTGAGGAGGAGATCAGTTCCCCAACTCAGGAGCCAGATGTATGGAGGAACGTGACTCACAGAAGTAGAATGTCCAGGGATCGCTCTGAGTGTTTAGAACTACAAAATCGATTTGAAGTGCTCTCAAATCTAGAAGATGAAGAACAGACTCCATTGGAAGATCTCTCCCTCATCACAGTTGATGAGGTATATGAAGACGAGCAACATAGTCAGTCCTCTGGGAATGTGCAGGCGACCTTGGAAGGGACAGCACATGTAAGAATCCCGACCAAGCCTAAGAGGAGGCGTGTAGTGGTGATAGGGGATTCCCTATTGAGGGGTACGGAAGCAGTGATCTGTGGGCCTGACAAGATGTCTCGAGAGGTATGCTGTCTCCCCGGGGCCAAGATCCATGATGTTACAGAACGGCTGCAAGGAATAATTAAACCCACGGATAAAAACCCCTTCCTTTTAGTCCATGTGGGAACCAATGACACCGCAAGCCATAGCCTCCAGAAGATCAAAAGTGATTATGAGGCTCTGGGCAGGAAGCTGAAGCAATTAAATGCACAAATTGTCATCTCATCTGTCCTCCCAGTTGAACGCCGTGGCCCAGGAAGAGAGGGGAAAATAGGAGAAGTGAACAACTGGCTTCGCAAATGGTGCCGGCAGGAACGGTTTGGTTTCTTAGATCATGGTCTGCAGTTTCTTGAAGATGGACTTCTGGCAAGTGATGGGCTGCACCTCACAAGGGTTGGGAGGAATGTTTTTGCCAACAATCTCAAAAACCTCATCAGGAGGGCTTTAAACTGACTTATGTGGGGGAGGGAGACAGTGGTCCTGAAGGTAGGAGTCTATCAAAGGCTGAAGATGATCATCCAAAAGTCAAGGACCAAATGGAGCAAACAGCGCACAGACCTAGTGGTGGGAGGAAAAAATCCTTAAGTAGGAGACTAGGGGGAATGATCAATGGTTTTCAATGTCTGTATACAAATGCACAGAGCATGGGAAATAAACAAGATGAACTTGAGCTCTTGGTACAGCAAACTAAATACGACATAATAGGCATCACTGAAACCTGGTGGGATGAGTCTCATGATTGGAATGTAGTAATAGAGGGATACAATCTATTTAAGAGAAATAGACCAAACAGGAAAGGAGGAGGAGTGGCGTTATATGTCAGGGATGTGTATACCTGTGAAGAGATCCATGATTTAAAACTCCAAAGCCAAATTGAGAGTATCTGGGTCAAAATTAAGGGAGAGAAAAATAACAGTGATCTCATGGTGGGAGTTTACTATAGATCCCCAAGCCAAACTGAGGACATAGATGATGCCTTCCTGGAACAGATGACCAAGCATTCAAAAGGAAATGAGATAGTAGTAATGGGGGATTTCAACTATCCTGATATTTGTTGGATGTCAAACTCAGCCAAGAGCATAAGGTCGAACAGATTCCTCACGGGCCTTGCAGACAATTTCATTGTCCAGAAAGTGGGAGAAGCAACAAGAGGATCAGCCATTTTAGATCTGGTTCTAACCAATAGTGATGACCTGGTTAGTGGGGTAGAAGTGGTAGGATCATTAGGTGGGAGTGATCATGCTCTTCTGGAGTTTATTATACATCAGAAAGGAGCAACCAAGCATACTAAGACTCAAATTCTAGACTTTAAGAAAGCCGACTTCAGAAAACTTAGGGAAATGCTGGGTGTGATCCCATGGTCAGTAATACTAAAAGGGAAGGGAGTTCATGATGGATGGGAGTTTGTTAAAAGGGAGATATTAAAAGCACAACTTCAAGCAGTACCAATGAGACGAAAACATGGAAGGTGCCTAAAGAAGCCAGGGTGGCTATCTAATGAACTTTTAACTGAGTTAAGATTTAAAAGGGATATGTACAAGAAATGGAAAAAGGGGGAAACCACCAGAGAGGAATTCAAACAAATAGCCAGCACATGTAGAGACAAAGTCAGAAAAGCTAAAGCACAGAATGAACTCAGGCTTGCTAGAGAGGTTAAAAGCAATAAAAAGAGTTTTTATGGGTATGTCCGTAGCAAAAGGAAGAACAAGGAAACAGTGGGGTCACTTAGAGGAGAAGAAGGTGAAATGCGAACAGGGGACGCAGAAAGGGCAGAACTCCTCAATACCTTCTTTGCCTCAGTCTTCTCCAAAAAAGAAAACAATGCCCGACCTGAAGAATATGGAGCAGATGATTCAGCAGGGGAAACACAGCCCAGAATAAGTAAGGAGGTAGTACAAGCACACTTGGCTAGTTTAGATGTATTCAAGTCTCCAGGGCCAGATGAACTACATCCCAGAGTATTAAAAGAACTGGCAGAGGTGATTTCAGAACCACTGGCAGTAATCTTTGAGAATTCTTGGAAAACAGGTGAAGTCCCAGCAGACTGGAGGAGGGCAAATGTTGTCCCTATTTTCAAAAAGGGGAAAAGAGAGGACCCAAACAATTACCGCCCAGTCAGCCTGACATCAATACCAGGAAAGATTCTAGAGCAGATCATTAAGCAAACGGTCTGTGAGCACCTAGAAAGGAACGCTGTGATCACTAAAAGTCAGCATGGGTTTCTGAAAAATAAGTCATGTCAGACTAATCTGATCTCATTTTTGACAGAATTACAAGCCTGGTAGACGAAGGGAACACTGTGGATGTAGCCTATCTTGATTTCAGCAAGGCCTTTGACAAGGTGCCCCATGATATTCTTGTAAAGAAGCTGGTAAAATGCGGGCTAGACAATGCTACCATTCAGTGGATTTGTAACTGGCTGACTGACCGAACCCAAAGGGTACTCATCAATGGCTCCTCTTCATCCTGGAGAGAAGTGACTAGTGGGGTGCCACAGGGTTCTGTCTTGGGCCCAGTCTTATTCAACATCTTTATCAATGACTTGGATGATGGGCTTGAGGGCATCCTGATCAAGTTTGCAGATGACACCAAATTGGGAGGGGTGGCTAATACCCTAGAGGACAGGATCACACTTCAAAATGACCTTAACAGATTAGAGAACTGGGCCAAGGCAAACAAGATGAATTTTAACAGGGAGAAATGTAAAGTACTACACTTGGGCAAAAAAAATGAAAGCCACAGATACAGGATGGGTGATACCTGGCTTGAGAGCAGTACAAGTGAAAAGGATCTAGGAGTCTTGGTAGACCACAAACTTGACATGAGTCAACAGTGTAATGCAGCAGCTAAAAAAGCCAATGCAATTCTGGGCTGCATCAATAGGAGTATAGCATCTAGATCAAGGGAAGTAATAGTACCACTGTATTCCGCTCTGGTCAGACCTCACCTGGAATACTGTGTCCAGTTCTGGGCACCACAGTTCAAGAAGGATATTGACAAGCTGGAACGTGTCCAGAGGAGGGCAACCAAAATGGTCAAAGGCCTGGAAACGATGCCTTATGAGGAACGGCTTAGGGAGCTGGGTATGTTTAGCCTGGAGAAGAGAAGGTTAAGGGGTGATATGATAGCCATGTTCAAATATATAAAAGGATGTCATATAGAGGAGGGAGAAAGGTTGTTTTCTGCTGCTCCAGAGAAGCGGACACGGAGCAATGGATTCAAACTACAAGAAAGAAGATTCCACCTAAACATTAGGAAGAACTTCCTGACAGTAAGAGCTGTTCGACAGTGGAATTTGCTGCCAAGGAGTGTGGTGGAGTCTCCTTCTTTGGAGGTCTTTAAGCAGAGGCTTGACAGCCACCTGTCAGGAATGCTTTGATGGTGTTTCCTGCTTGGCAGGGGGTTGGACTGGATGGCCCTTGTGGTCTCTTCCAACTCTATGATTCTATGATTCTATGATTCTATGGTCCAGCTGCCATTTTTATTCCACTTTCATGGCATAGTGCTGCTCTAGGGCATTGTGGGGAGTTAAAATGGTGGCGAGACCTGATCACCAGGCACTGCTTAGAGCACTGCTGCCATCAGAGCAGTAGAGGAGAGAGTCCATCAGAGGAGACTTTTGCATAGGGACCCCTCAGGTAGTCATGTGAGGAGTAATTCCTGTTAAGGCCCCATTGAGACTCATGGAAGGAAGGGCGAGATGCAAGTGTGCTTGACTGCTGCACAGACAACCAACATTTAAACATCCATTAGATAATTTTAATAATATTAAATAATTTTGGTTTTATTTTATTTTTTAATGATATTTATTGGGTTTTAAACAACAAAAATACACAAAACTTAGCATATTCATATAACATACAAAGAAAAAACATAAAATACAGATAACACAGACATAAATCATCTTTTCCCTTCATTATATCTAATCATGTTGAGGTGACTTCCTCACGTCTCCCCTGCTACGTTTCATTGTCAATCATCTTTAGTAATTTCTTGCCATCTTTAAATGTTATTTATTATTTATCACTTACAGGGTATATCATTTTCTTATATTAGTCTTAACCTAAAATCATATATCTATAGTACTTAAATCTATTTTTCTACTCTGTAGACTGTCATTTCTTCCATCTTTTTTCAATCTTTAAATCTTACAATAGTTCTTTAAATATACTTTAAATTTTCTCCAATCCTTTTCCACTGTCTCCTCCCTCTGGTCGTGGAGTTTCCTGGTCATTTCGGCGATTTCCATAAAGTCCATCATTTTCATCTGCCATTCTTCTATCGTAGCTAGTTCCTGTGTCTTCCAGTTTCTTGCAATCAAAATCCTGGCCTCTGTTGTGGCATACATAATTTTTTTTTTGTCTTTCTTGGGGACCTCCAGACCATAAATAATTTTGGTTTTAAACCAGTTTTGATTTTCAATGTAAGCATCAAACATAGAAGAATACCAACTATGAGGGATCACCAAGACTCAACTTTAAAAGTCTCCTCAGGAGCGTTGTACTATGTTAATAACAAAGAGTGGATCTATGGATATAGAGAATGCCATTTTGATGCTCTGAACAACTGCAGTCAGTCCTTATAGGTCTGGGATTAGGGGATAGGGTACCCAGTTCACAAACTATATTTTCCAGGTGGGCTGAGCCCTGGAGCGCCTCTTTTTATAAGATATGCACTCCCAGGTGCAGATAATAGATGTTTTTTTAATCAGATAATGAGTATCAGTCATTGACTGCTCAAACAGTGGATTCATTCATTAAAAGCATTCATTAAAAAGCACACAATTTTGTAAAAAATCTTTTTCTTCATTATATTTATAGCTTGTCTTCCTTCAGTAGAACTCAGAGTAGTGGACAAAGTTGTCCAAGTCTGGACTTGATCCAGATCTCTTGGCTTCAGCCAGCTTATACCACTCTATTTTTCAGACCGCAGCTTCAGACTGCTTATGAAAATATCACATCAGATTCTGAATATCAGATGCTAGAAGTCAAATATCACATTTTGCCATCAAATATTATTTAGATGTACTCTGCTCCTCAGGAATGCTCCCAAAGTGATGTCAAAAATCTGATTCTATTTCAAGCTGTCAATTATCCAGTGCTGCAGCAAGTCAATTAAAAATGGCCATGTATGAAAAAAGTGTCATTGCATCAAAGGCTTTTAAAAACTTAATCTCAGCAGATATCAAATAGTGGAAAGCACAGTCTTATTGTGCAGCGCCATGGGTAGCTTTCCTGCACGGCTCCTATTTATTTCAAGTTCATAGATGAGTCATACCGTTTAGTTCTATCCTATGTGGGATGTAAACACAGAGCAGTCAAACACAACATTGCAAGAGTGGACACAATGAGGGTCTTAGTCCACCAGCCGGAACTTCCTGTTTATTCTGGGCTGGGATGGACTTCCCCTGTGTAACTGGAGGTGGGTGTGGCCTCACCTGTGGGCAGGTAACACAAAACCACTGGGGCCAGACTCCACCTTCCCTTTCGGACAACACGCTCAAACAATCAACATGCTAGGATGCTCTCTTGGCTTCCAGGCCAAGAGAGGACAAAGGAGCTGTTTTCCCTTATGGGACAGTCTCCTGACCACATGTAACTTTTACTAAGTTTAAGTCTGCCTTCTGGGATCCTTTTGTGAAGAGGATGTTGTAAGTAAACTTTTTATATGCTTTTATAGAAGACTGTGTAGTGTCTTATTTTGAGAGGGATTAAAGGGGGAAATACCAGGATATTATTTTAAGGAGATTCAAACGAATCCAAGCAAGCTTTCGCTGTGTGACTTTAAAAGGGGAATGTTAGTTCTGCCGATATTGCTGAACTTGTAAACGCAAGTTGGGATAGGATACATAAAAGGGTGTCATATAGAGGAGGGAGAAAAGTTGTTTTCTGCTGCTCCTGAGAAGCGGACACGGAGCAATGGATTCAAACTACAAGAAAGAAGATTCCACCTAAACATTAGGAAGAACTTCCTGACAGTAAGAGCTGTTTGACAGTGGGATTTGCTGCCAAGGAGTGTGGTGGAGTCTCCTTCTTTGGAGGTCTTTAAGCAGAGGCTTGACAGCCACCTGTCAGGAATGCTTTGATGGTGTTTCCTGCTTGGCAGGGGGTTGGACTGGATGGCCCTTGTGGTCTCTTCCAACTCTAGGATTCTATGATCTTAAACAATATATCCTCCCCCACATTCCTAAACATTCCCACAGCCTAGCAGTGTGGCTCTCACTGTTGCCAGTGGCTCTCCCCGGTCTCATGGAGAGGTCTCTCTCTCAGTCTTGCTACTGGAAATCCTTGTTACTAAAGAAGCAGAAATTGCGAAGCAAGTCCTCTTCCACTGAACGTGCTGTAGCCCCTCTCTCTTTCAGCTCCATCTGCAGCCCAACTAACAATGGTACTAGTCCATTCCCACTAGAGAGTTTATATGCTGCTTTAGGGGGAACTTAATATTTGAAGTGTGTGCGTGTATTTGAAATGCGTTCTCAGGTGAATAGTCTTTGAATACTGTGACTTAAATCATTATGCTCCCCTTTGAAAGAAGAACTGCTTTATTAATTTAATATTACTGCATTCCAAAATTAATAAATAACAGATAAAATTCCATTGCTCTATACCAAAAGTAGATATTTTAAACAACAGATTGTGGGTATTTTTCAAAAAAAAAATCTTAATTGTATATTACAAGTGAAATTCATCCATCAGATTTATGGCAAGTTGAGAAAAGCCTGGCACATATTTTTGGAAGTAAGCCCTATTGATTTTAATGATTTTAATCTTACTTCCAAGTACAGTAACTATGTTTGGCCTCATAATCTAAATATAATCTGCTTTGGACAAGGTGCCAAAATTGCTATTTCCTTTGGCTTCGAGCCCTTTTTATAATTACTTAAATTAGATGGATTTAAACATCTGCTTAATTCTCTCAGTGAAATCAAAGGGATTTTCAATTGCTTAACTTTGGATCATGCCCCATATTTAGGTGCTGTGTTTATAAAATGCCATAGTGCCTTTACTCTTCAAGATCAAAGCTTTTTTAATATGGGAAGCTTACAGAAGGTGCAGCAGTTTAAATCAGTTTTATTATCTGGGTTTTAAAACTGATGCTGGCATAACTGAGCTGATGTGAAATGCCATCATTTTATCTTTATAAATCTATACATTGCAGCTGAAGAAATGATGGCATTATTGTCGAGGATCCTTAATGCTTAGCATTTATATAGCAAAACACTTCTCATAAGTGACCTTAGAGATCCACACCTCTTTGCCATTAACACACAAAGCGTTGATGAGATTGTGGGTGAAGTTCCAGTTTGGAGAAATGAACAGAAATCTTGGAACTGCCGTCACACTTACTTTTTTCACCACAATCCAGTTACACCTTTGAAAACAAATGGGGCTAAATATGAATCAGTTGAAATTATTTAAAACAACCGAAACGGAAACAACACTTGTTGCACACCAGGAAGTCTACCAGGATAATTGACTGCTTAAGGGTCAAGCTAGATATTACAGAAGAAACATGCTGAATGCCTTCAAGAGTTTTTATTATTTATTCTTTCTGCAATCAGAAGCAGAAAAGCAGCTGTTGGGGAGGAGCTGCACCGCTAGTCTGCTTCCGATTGCTTCCTTCCCTCTTTGCTATTTTCCTCCTTGGCCCCACTCCAGCTGCTTTCTTGACCACGGGGGGCAGATGTGTGACCCCTTAAATTTGCACTGTAGTAGAAAAATCAGCTTGGGTTTTTGAGTAACAAGAGGAGATAGGGTTAAGTGTACACACACACACACACACACACACACACACACACACACACTGTTCCTCTTGTTTTAACAGGCAGTCTTTTACAGCTGACAGTTAAGTCCAGTCGCGGACGACTCTGGGGTTGCGGTGCTCATCTCGCTTTACTGGCCGAGGGAGCAGACGTTTGTCCACAGACAGTTTTTCTGGGTCATGTGGCTAGCATGACTAAGCCGCTTCTGGCGAAACCAGAGCAGCACATGGAAATGCCATTTACCTTCCCGCCGGAGCGGTACCTATTTATCTACTTGCACTTTGACGTGCTTTAGAACTGCTAGGTTGGCAGGAGCTGGGACTGAACAATGGGAGCTCACTCCGTCGCGGGGATTCGAACCGCCAACCTTCCGATCGGCAAGCCCAAGACTCAGTGGTTTACAGCTACTTTCCCATAAAATCCCCACATCTCTTACATAAAGTCTAACTTGCACTTATATGCCAGGAATAGTTACTTACAGGATCTCAATAGTGCTCTTGCACAACTTGCATTCATTTCAATAATTCTTACACAGGAGAACTTTCCATTGGGTTGTTCTGGTGGGTTGCATCCAGTTGGTGGTTTTGTGCTGGTGGAAAGCACTTCTGGGTTGTGCAAGGTGGGACACATAGTTTTTGCCAATTCTCTTTACCCACTGCAGTCTCCTGTGTTCTCCAAATTACTGGGACTCAATGGACTCTCTGGAACAATATGTGATATGCTGTAGGGGACTACAGTAGGTGGCGGTGGTGGGAATTGGCAGAAACAGGATGCCCAACCTTGCACTTTCAACTAAGTACAAAGCCATTGTTGGATATAAGTCAATGCACAAGTCAACGGATAGCTACAGAGGCCATAACTTACCCAAAATGTGCATATTTATTAGTACATGTGTGTAGGAGAGACTGTGTGTGTGTGTGTGTGTGTGTGTGTAAATCATGATTTTGTCTGTTATCCATTCTATATGATCAAAAACCTTCTCCATATCCACTACAATTATTGTCAAGACTCTTGTCACATCTCTAGTTCTTCAGAATTTAAGATGGCACCTTCGCATAACTCATGACGATTGATTGTGATGATATTTAGTCTTTCTGCAAGGACTGCATAGAATTATCTTGGCAGAGATGATGGAAAGAGATTGGTTTGTATAGCACTGAGGATCCTTTCTAGTTTTACTTGTTTTCATCATAGTACTGTTGTTCCTGTGGGGGCTTAGCCTTGATGTCATCTGAGCCCTGTGATTTTTAGTTGTGAGACTAAAGTTTGGTCAGGAGAGGATTACTAGAACAAGCAGAAGTAGGATATTACCTTTAGGATTCTGACAGTGACCCTCCTTTAAAGAGATGTCTGATTCTGGAAGAAGAACTGGTAAAATTTACTGGTAAAGAGATGTCTGATTCTGGAAGAAGAACTGGTATCTGGAGCTGGAAACACATAGAGGCCTAGTTTTGCTGTCTATGAGAATCCAGTGCTATCCAGGACAGCTCCCCTGGAAACCTGCTTCCTCTGGAAACAGAGGAACTGTATCTGTTGGAGAGTTGGAGAGTTAATGTGACGAGCCCTTCCATCTTATGCTCAGCCAATATATATTTATATGTAAATGAAATCATGTATCACAAAGACACCACTGTCTCTTGAAACTTTCCTTCTAGGGGACGATGCTCTAGCATTCCTGAAAATGAAGTGTGTGTAACAGTGATTGCCTTCATCAACCTCAGCCAGCATGGCCAATGGTCTAGGGTGAGCAGAGTTGTAATATAGCAACATCTGGAGGGCTGCAGGTTCCCCATTCCTGCTGTAGGTTTTCTGAGACGGCAAGGGTCAGCAGGACATTGTTTGTACCTGTGGTGAGACTGTTTGTGCAACATGCCCACTGTTGTTCCTCCACAGTTTCCCTCCATTTCTACCTGGCTGGAGTCCTGAACAGGAGCTTTGTAATGCTCTCCAGGGCTTGAAGGAGTAGGGTACCACAGAGATGCTGCAAATGTTGAGCACCACATCCTGATTTCTTTCAGAATGTATGCTGGTCATACTTTCATACTGGAAAGAAATACGAGGAATAATTAATAAAATGACAGGATACATAATTCTACATGACCCTAAAATGTTTTATGCTGCTTAAAAGATACTATTACGACTTAGAATAAATTTAAATTTACAGCAAAATATATATACAGCTACTAAAAGGGAGGGGGGGAAACGGACTATTGCTTTCATATAAAAACAGACTTATTTATAAAGAAGCTTTACTGTGACACAGACTAATAAATTCATTGAAAAATGGATACTTTTCTTAACTTTTTGAAATGACACATTTCAATATAATGCAGAGACCACAGCTTCTTACATTGCTTCTTATCAAATTACTAGCATGTTGGCATGGCGGGGGGATGTGCATTGTAATATTTATTCAAAGATTGTACTTTAATTCTTCACCTTATGGAGTCTCTGTTCAAGGGACTAATTATGGACTGGTGTAGTTTTTCTAAATCTCGGTTATTGATAGTACGATCTATCCATAGTAGCCATAAATAAGTGACATTTTGTGCAATAATCCTCCAGTTTCTTTAAATGTCTGATTAACTAAATGTTCTGGATATTGTTGCTGACCCTGCCTATAAATGAATACATATGGACCTTTACCTCATAACCCTGCCAGATAGGCCTTAACCAAACAAAAAGTGTAGTTGAAAAAGGATTAGAGAGAGATTATGAAATTGTTACTGGCTTGATCCATGATCTGCTATTACTGTAAAAATAACATTGTAATGTTTACATGCTTCAGGGTTTTTTAGACCACCAAAGAGTATTCAACCTGTGAAAATCAAAACTGGGTGCTTTAAGGTAAATTGCCAGCTTTCTAGCTGGTTAAGAAATTTAAGGTACCAAATTAATATGTATGTACAGGAATGCTTGTTTAAAATGCATCTCACTGTAAAACAAACATCACTCCCTGCCTAAGCCTTTGGTGAAATAACACACTAAAATGCCAAAGTTGTTCCAATGGAAAGATGTAAGGAACTTTCTTTCTTTCTTTCTTTCTTTCTTTCTTTCTTTCTTTCTTTCTTTCTTTCTTTCTTTCTTTCTCTTTCTAGGAAACAAAAAAGGAAAGGAAGAAAACAACGAAACAATAATTAAATTCACATACATACAGCAACATATTACAACATGGACAGGAACACTTCATATGCAACACATCACACACTAACGCATACAGGCCCACCACTTCCCTGGTCTACAGACAGATATACTGTTGCCGCCTGCACATTCCTGTGTGGCAATCTTTCTCATGAGAAGCCTGTTTCATCTGGAAAGCTTCAGACTGAGCTGTATGAGAGCATCCCTGTGCCTAGAAAGGAGCTCAACTTTTTCCTCCTGAGCAATGAAAGCTCTAACCAACTTCATCTTATCCCACCCCCCATAAAAAGAGACCACTATCTTTAACTAGGACAGAAGGAAAGGTGGCGTCTGCCTGTCCCCCTGTAGGTTATCATACTTAGTTGATCTCTAAGGTGCTACTGGAAGGATTTTTTATTTTATTTTATTTCTAGTTGGGACAGAGACTGGCACTATAATTCCCAACATCCCTGAGGGGAATGTTACAATTTCCCTTCCAGCATTTGTGACCAACCCTTTTTCAAATGTCCATAGCGACAATATTTGCCTATAGTGACAAGATGGGTTTAAAATGGGAGTTGTAAAATCTCATCATTTTAGGAACTTGCACCTGGTTTTTCACCAGTGAACTAAAGGAAGACTCTTGCAATGACAAGATGCAACATACATTTGATATGTGTTTCAAAATGCTAGCTAAAGCAGGATACCTGTACTTCATGGCATTCATTTTTTAACATACCACAACAGTCCTCCTTCATCTGTTGTGAACCACCCTGGGATCTTGGGGTGAAGGTCGGTATACAAATTCAGAAAACTATAATAATCTGCATGTTCTGAAATTGAGGTCACATGCAGTGTTAGAAACTCAGATATATAAGCTAATCACCAAATGGCAGCTTAAACCTAAGTTACAGTCATCACAACGGACTGTCTAGGGGCCATTTTCTTACAATGAATTTTATTTATTTTATTCATTTATTCATTTTTACTATTATTATTAATTTCATTTCCATACTGCTTTATATTTTAAAGAAAAAACCTCAAAGTGGTTTGCAGCACATTAAAACATCAAATGAAACAATCTAGAATAAAACAAATTCAGGCTTCAGGGGAAACATTTCAGCTCCTTCTCTAAATGACATTTTGCTTTCCCCATATTTATTTACCTACTTGATTTGCATAGCTGCCCCACAGCAGAAGTCCTCTAGGAAGCCAGTGTGGTGTAGTGGTTAGAGTGTTGGACTAGGACCTGGAAGATCGGGGTTCAAATCCCCACTCAGTCATGAAGCTCACTGGGTGACCTTGGGCCAGGCACAGCCTCTTAACCCACCTCATTGAGGAGGGGAGTAAACCATGTACTCCTTGGAGAAAAAGGTGGGCTATAAATGCAATAAATAAGCTCTTCTGTTTACCTGCTTAAGAAAGCTGGAGGGGGCAGCCCAATGGAGATGTCAGTTGCCAGCCTGAAATCCAGAGATGCCACGTGGTTGCGATTGGACCTGCTCCAGCTGCAAAATGATACCATAACTGTCAACTTTTGGATTTGAAAATAAGGGATTTTTTCAAACTTTCAGATTTGAAAATAAGGGATGCCGCGAGGGCGGTGCAATGGCACCAAGTAGCCTCGCCACCCTGCGCTCCAGAGGCTGCGCTTGAACGGAGGAGCGAAAGAGCGAGCGCATAGACGGCAGGCAGGCTGTCTGTCTGGTTGGGCGTGAGGGTCTGGCTGCACAAGGCATGCAAGCTCCGCCCCCAGTCGGTCTCAGACTCCTTATTGGCAGCCGAGCAACGCAGCTGAGGAGCCTCCTTGGCCGGCAGGGAGGGAGAGGAGCTGCTTCCTTTGAAATCCGGGAAATTTAAGGGATATCAACAATCCGGGATAGCAGCGGGAAACGGCATTGGAATAAGGGAGTTTCCCGCAAAAAAAGGCAGGGTTGACAGCTATGCATGATACCCCTCATAAGGTGGCTTCACCAAGCCCCATTTCCAAACAAATAGGATACATTTTCTTGATTATGATTAATAGAACTTTCAGGCCTCGTTATGGTAAAATGCTGGAAATGACACTCAGCTCACCCATACAGAGCTGCTCTTGTTGCCCTATAAGTCATAAGTCAATAAAACCAATCTTATTACAGATATAGTGTGCATGGTCATACATGTGCAAATTTACAATAGTTAATCTGTAGAAAGATGCAACTTTTTCTTCCTATCATCAGACTAACAAAGCTCTCTTCTGATTCTGTCTTTACCCTTCTATAACGGGTAAAATTTGGCATGTCAGTATGATTATCTATTTCATTCTTTCAGTCATCCACAGTAGGAGTTGATGCTGCTCTCCATATTTTAGCATAGCAAATTCTTGCAATATTTCACATGTACTTACCATGATCAATTCATGGTAAGCTACATTTCTTGAATAACAGTCATAAACAGTAACAGCTCTAAGTCCAACTTAATATGAGTAATTACATTTATCATTCCTTTTATCTTTACCAATATGCTTTCACAAACTTATGCTATTTACACTTCACTAGAGAGCTCTGAAATAAGTAGGAAGTAACTGAAGAGTAATTGCAAGGGAGTATTCTGGATACAACCTGATGCAAAAAGAATGCCATTTTCTGTTTTATTAATGCAATACCATGGGGTGTGGGGGTGGGGTATTGAGATATTGAAAATATCAACTGTGTAACACAGTTGTGATCTGCTGGCTTTTACTTGTTTTCCATCCAGAGCTCAACATGACAGCAATGAAGGAAGGATGCCTAAAAAATCTTCAGAATCAGCTAACAAATCTCCTCAAAGACAGAAATTTGAGAAAACATGGTCTCATTGTAAGCTTACATATGAAAGCAAATGTAGGAAGAGTTTGCTTTGAAAAGTAAGAGTTCACTGTGCTTTTCTGAAATATTTTTAAACTACCTTGATACTGTTTCAATAATGCCACTTCCTGCCATTACAGAAAATATTTAAAGTATACTTTAAAAATGCTGAGCGACTTCTTTTGCATTCAATGAATATTCATTGGGAAGTTCATTGGTGAATGGCTATTCAGAACTAAAAGATCAAAAGGGAACTGTGTCAATTTTGTCCTTTTCTGGGCTGACTGCTATTTTTGATGTAATAAATTGCCAATTTTGGAAGGGCGAAGAACAGAAATGGAAACGCATATGCCTTTCAGAAGACTTTTGACTGTGCCATTATGAATAGTCTCCCGACAAACAGTTTTTGCAGGCCATTCAGATACCAGATAGACATCCAATTGTTAACCATGCAAATCACCATATCCAATGGTCAGACAGCTGCTAGCTGGCTTTTGGAATAATTAGGATCCACTGACCAACTCATGTTTTTGTGGAACTCAGACAGGTCTACAGTTTGCATGTCCTTCATTTTTGTTGGTCTTTGTTTAAAAGAATTCTACTAACTGAACATGTTTCATTCCCTCTTAAAAAGTCTAACAAAATGACACTCCTGTTGCTATCAAATATTACATACCAAACTCATATAAGGAATAGAAACCAAGCACAATTGTAGTCATTTTACTTAACGACTATGTAACAATTCTATTGCTGTTTGTCACTGCCTATTAAATTCTCCTTTATTTCTTTAAAGTATTTCTAAATCACCTTTTTAGACAAAAAACCCATGCAAGGCAACTTATATGAACTTAAAATACAATATCACATCCAATAAATAATGATAATTTAAAACCATAGACTAAAACAATGCATAAGCTAACAACACATAACTGCAAATTAGAACCATTTAAAACCATTTTGAACCAACAACACTGTCTTTCCTTAACTTGGTGAGACTTCTCAACTAAAAGTGAACCAAAATATGTTGGTTTGCAGAGTCCATTCAAAAGCCCGTACTGATGGGACTAGACACATGTCCCTTGGGAGGGGACATCTCTTGTGCCTGCCAATCTGACTGACCTTAAAAGTGGACCTGCAACTAGGACCTTCAACTTAGTCAGGTCAGATTCATACAGGTAGAGACAATCCTTCAACTAATGATCTCAGAATTATCTCAGAAATAGCAGGCGGTTGTGGATAAAGCGCACCCCACAAATAGATATAGACCCTCTATTTTTTCCAATCTTCTTACAACTTGCAATGCAAATAAGATGCATTTTGTGTATCTAATGCCCATAACAAAAATACAACCGACACCACCTCCTACAACAGGTCAATCTATTGTGTATTGCATGCCAACAGTGGGCAAGGCCAGAGAACCCAAAGTGGGCAGACTGTGTAGCACAGCATTGCATAACCTTCACTTTCTGACTCCCATTCCATCTCTCTCTCTCTCTCTCTCTTTCTCCTTGCCCCTTCCAATCTGGACTTCGTCCATGGTTTATTTCTGTAGATCATGGCATCAGTAAAGTCGGCACAACTTGATATAAACCCTCAGTGAACTATCTTGACCCTGGTACAGTTCTTATCTTGAATGTGTCCTTGAAGGTCATTTGTCATTATGGTCAGGTCCTTTCAGCTGGGCCAAGGTAAATAGAACAGTAAACAGAAAGGAGCTTGTAGGAAATGAACAATGGTGCAATGGAATAATGGTACTATAACACTCACTCTTCCAGGAAGACCCCTCACTCCTCTATAAGGTAACATTGGTTCAAAATAGTACTTAAACCCTAGATTTTCAATGGTTGGTTAACTCACAAGCTCTATGGGGACCCTCTCCCTCATTGCTCCTCAGCAACCTCAAAGATCAGCCCTATGCCTCTCTGGACACAGACCAAAGGAATGTGTGAGAGATTTCTTTTGCCTGGCTGTTATAGGACTTTAAGGGTAAAGCCTTAAGTCTTGCAGAAGGCACAGAACTTTGATCCCTGACTTTGTGTTCCATTAGGCTTTAAGATCATCTTCCTCCTTTATTTTTCTCTTTTATTTGGGTACTGTGGCAAACTGTCATGCTCACTCTTGAGATTTCGGGGAAAGGGATCTTGTTTACTCACAACATCGAAGTATTATGCTATATAATCTGCTGCCCATGAATACTATAACTGTCTGAAAGCATCGTCCATATGCTCTGTTACTTTCATTTTGAGTTACAATCTGTTCTTACTCCTCTATGGAGCATAGGGTTAAGGATAAACGTCGCATATTCGTAATGGACGCATGTACTGACTTCAGCAAAAGATTTCAATCTTCTCAGAGTTGTGTGTTGAATGCCTGAGTGCTGGACACATGCACATTCAGATGTGACCTTGTCACACCTGGATCTCTCCAGCCTTGCCTCAATTAACACAGCTCAGAACAAATCATTTGTAGATGGCTTTCTCCCCCATTTCCATATATCTGTCCATTAACCATTTCCATTTTTCTTCCCTTCCATCCTCTTCCTCTCCTCCCACCTTCCCAATGAAAGGTGGGATAGAATAATTAATAAAGAATGGCTCATGAGTCATGAACAAACAAACAAAAACAAACAAACAACTCTAAAATCAGCCTTCATCTGCATCTAGATTTATAATAGTTTTAACATATGAAATTGTTTTAATGATATTTTATATATGGATTTATTTATTTTTTTAAAATGTAAATATGGAAGTGGTTTTACATAATATATGAAATTGTTTGTAATTGTCTTTATTGTTAATGGTGTTTTTACTGTGAAATTGCTTTCGGATACTTTATGGGAAGCAATTCATAAATGGAATCAAATAAATGAGGAGCCCCTATGGGGGGAAGGAGGGGTTTTCACGAGGAAGGCAGCTTGTTGAGTTGCTTTTTTTGGTGGACAAATCATGTGAAGGGAAAGGGTTAAACAGCCATTCCTCTGCTGAAAAATATTCTGCAGTTGCTTTGCAGCATATATGTGTGTGTATATACAGAGAGAGAGAGAGAGAAAGAGAGAGAAAGAAAGAAAGAAAGAAATGCAACCCAGTCAGTTGGGTGAGGTAAATAATAATAATAATTATCACTATGACACTATTGTGAAGCAATCAAAATTTTGCTGCTACCCTGTTCTCTTAGAAACAATAATCAAGACTATAAAAAATAATATAACATGCCAGGTCCCAACATCCCAGCTCACTCTAAGATACAAGATAGAGCTATGTGTACTGGGCATAAGAATCCACTGGATTCCAGGGAGTTGATCCAGCAACCATTTTTGTGTGTGGTCATGGTGACATTTCCTCACCTCCCCCCAAAAATTCACTCTTTGATAAGGGGGTGAAATGGGTGACTTCATGCTCTGCGTCTGTGTGTCTCGTTTATTGTTGATTATTGTTCATGTTACCACCACACTATATTCTTTACCAGAACATATACAGAAACATAAGGTGCAATTTTGGAAGTGAGAGAAAAGCAAAGGTTATAGGGGATGCCTGAGAATAAATGACTATATGATAAATGCACTATTAAAATCAGTTTCAACTATAAAACACACACCTCTGCTGATGGTTTGTATCCGCCAGTACTGAATGCCTTAATGTGTAGTGCTGAAAGCTGGATGCTGTAAGCAGAATATATATAAAATAGCAAGTTCTTCAGGAGAACGTTGTTTTGGAATACAGGGCCATCTGGTGATTTGATAAAAGTATTTCATTACTTAAGGCAATTGGACTGTATATTCCCTGGACGCCACCATTTATAGCTTAAATACAACTCACATGTGAATTCAGCATTACAAATAGGAAACAGCAGCCTTTGGACTTGTACACTAATGTAGTCCTTTCATCACCCAGTTACCCTTAAGCATCTCCTTTCCAATTTGGTCTAAATGCAAAGCATTAGCCCCTTCAATAAAAATGAGTGGCTATCTTTTGAACGAAAAGAAAAAGGCCATTTAAAAGAAAGCAAAGATAAGGGCTCGATAAGGGCTCATATAACTCCTGGTAAGATCCTATATCCAAGCTCCCTTTTTATAATTTAAGGGGCAGTCCCATGCCCAAGATACGTTGGCTGGGGGAAGGGGAGCACCGGGCTATGGTGGAAGCCCTGGTTCTCCAGATATGCTTCCCCCAGGAGGAACTCACTGGCACAGTTCCATGTTGGCCTATTTGCACTGCCAACACAACGCTGTCGATGGAGGGCACCAAGCAGGATGCAGAGAAAGGTGTTATGGCTCCTTGACTGGGAAACTTCCTCAGACCCAGTTCCTACCCCCAACCTCTGAATACATAAAGGTCTTCCTAACTCCTACTTGTCTGCTCAAAACATACGGGGACCCTGCCTCAGAAATCTAGAGAAGAACACTCAAAACCAGCTGCCACTCCACTGTCACCCTGGTAAGCAAGTGGTGGAAGCACTTGCCTTGGGTAAACTGCCCTTCCTTCCCCAACAGCTAGCAGCTTGTGTCCTCCCTCACCTCAACACAAGTCCCTCCCATGAATCCTGACAGGCAGCTAAGAGGCACTGCCGCTTGCCCTGTGGAAGGGAGCAGACTTACCACCTGCCTGCTGGTCGTTACAGGATCTTCCACAGGCAGGAGAGCCAGAGCTGGACCAGGCTGGGCTAAGTTGGGGACCAGGAACTCCGACACCAGCCAGCAGACAGGTCCAAAGGACAAAGCAGGGCTGAGAAACAATGGGAGTTTCTCAGAGGCCAGGTCTACATGGACTTCACCAGTGTTCAGACACCAAACCTAGCAGAAACAGGAAATCTACTATCTGATGCTAGTTACGTATGTTTTTGTTCATTTGTCCCCCCCCCCCCAACAAAAATGCATCTCGAGGAAGACCGTGTCCTGCCCCATCCACAGAGTGGAGAGATCCCCTAATAATGAGGAAGAGCATTGACCGGCAAGGAGGAGAGGCTGGACAGCTAGAAAAGGAGGAACCAGAGGAGGAACTGACCCCTGTCTCATCAGTGAGAACACTGTAGGCAGCAGACCCACATCCCTTGGAGAAGTATGTGTCTCCAAGTGCACCAGACTTGTAGGGGGGCTTTAAAAGCTGGCGGGGAGGGGTGTGACTCATCATCAAGACACCTTTGTAGCTTTTGTCCAGTCTTGGACCCTCGGTGCTTTTAAAAAAACACACCTCTATAGCTATACCTGTAGCCTGACCTGCTTTGTTGGAAGCCTTGACTAACGCTCGCTTATTCACAAGTAAGAGCCTTTGCTTTGGAATGGGTGCCAGAACATTCAGTCCCCGGATCTTGACCTTCCTGCCCTCTCCCCAAAGGACCTGCACTGATTCATAGGATGAGCACTGGGAACTCCATGGAGCTCCTCTCCCTGTGGAGCACCATTGCCAGTGCTGGAAAGTTGCTGTGCCTGATTCTGGGCAATTCTGCTCTCCCATTTCTGCCCCACTGACCCAGGGCATGATATTCAGGAGGTGGGGCCCACCCTAGGAGAGCCCTTTTAGGAGAGGAGTGGTCACAAAAAGCTACACATTCTAACGCCAATCAAAAGCAGCATGTTCTTGTGGCTACGTGGACACAGTCGAATTTAATGCTAAGTGATATTCGGAATTTTCCTGATTGGCTAGCATTTTGCTTAAAGTTGGAGCCATGTGTCTGTCCTGTATCATGCAGCAAATCCCACGATGGCATAAAAGGAATGGGATGGCCCGGGGGGGGGGGCTACTAGCATCCCAACCTTTGTTTGGTGATTTATTGTTTTTAATGAGAGCAGAAGGGAAACGGCAAAGCAAATATTTTGCAAAACTGTTTTCCGAAAGGGCCGTTGGAATTTTAAATGGTTCTTATTTGGTGTGCTTTGCATAATTTGTTACATTAAATACAAACCAGATTTCGTCTGTAGCGGTAAATGCACACGCTGTGATTCAGAGTTTCACAGAGAGGCATTGTTTGCTTATTTGGAGTCCGTAAAATAAAACGGAATGGGTAACAATGCTGCTGGCTGGCGAGGAACGCGGTTCAAATGAGGCAGGCTGGATCCTCCAGGGAAGTGACATCAGAGTTGTTCTCTTGGCTGCAATTTTTGCTCTTTGGCAAAAGTCATTGTTATTTATCTGTTACGAGGTGAAAAGAGGAATCAGGGATTTTGTAAAACTGGAATCGTGCAGGGGTTTCATTGGGGAGCTTTTGTTTCTAGCTGGAGTTGCCAAGTCCCCACCCCCCACCCCAGAACTGAAGGAAGTTTGAAAGAGGGTGCTGTGCTTGTGGGGTGTGTGCACCCCTTCCCCCCTTTCATTACTTTTTCAGGTATTGTTTCAAAAAATCTGCTTGACCAAGATGACAATGGGGCAGAAGAAATGTGCCTGCACCCTGGGGAGCAATGCTTCTCACACTCAACCCACATTCCGGTCTTTTACAAAGGAGGAATGGTCTCCTGCTTCTGTTTCAGCCCCTGGGGTCAGGTGACAACATGCAAAAGTTGTAAACACACCGAACTACCCTAACCGTCACTTCCCAGTTGCTTTATTTAAAGAAATTATGAGCTGCACCAACTCAACTGAGGGCAATTTCCTGTGTTGCAGTATGCGTTTGTACTGGAGAGCACCTAGAAATCAACCCTGTGGCAAAAATACAAGATAGAGGACAGACTTTTTCTCAGCAACAGACTAAGGGTCATTTCACAAGTTATAATAATAATAATAATAATAATAATAATAATAATAATAATAATTTATTATTTTTACCCCGCCCATCTGGCCGGGTCCCCCCAGCCACTCTGGGCGGCTTCCAACAAACACTAAAATACATTAAAATATCACACATTAAAAACTTCCCTAAACAGGGCTGCCTTCAGGTGTTTTCTAAATGTCAGGTAGTTATTTATCTCTTTGACATGGGATGGGAGGGTGTTTGCCAAAGTTACGTTTGCCATCAAGCACACACGGAACTGGGAGCCACAGCCAGTGCTCCCCCCCCCCCGAGAGTACTCAAGGCGCAGTACTGACACCTCTTTTTGTTGTTGTTAAAAAGTGTGGCACTTACAGTAACAACTTCATGGAGAGTACCGCCGGCACCTATTTTTCTAGGGAAAAAGCACTGGCCACAGCTAACCCTTGTTTCCTTCTGAATGTATACCTCTGTGATGACGCCCCCATTTAAAATGGCCCTGATAGCAATTTCTTTAAAATACAAGCAGTGTGAAATAGGCTAAGCATGTAAGAGTGCCATTCACAGTGGCAATGTACAAGTCCAGAACTCTCTTCGTCTGGAGCAATGGCAGAGCAATAGCATATTTCAAATGATGTGTTGAAGGTTTCCCCTGCAGATTGTGCCTGGTGCCTGGAGTAAAGATAATTTTTCTAAAACCTACTTGATGCATTTTTTTTTTTACAGTAGCTCTTCAGGCAGTTCTAAGTCAAAGCCATCCAGTGTCCTTCAGAGGTAAAACTTGCTCCATGACTACTAGAAAAAGAGCAAATGATTCAAATATATGTGCTTCTCTGATTTATGCAGGTGACAGATTTTTTCAGGCACAGAATTTGAGTCAAAATCCTTCTCCATTGCAACTGACTTCTGCATGCGTTCCTGGAGGAGATGAATTTACTGGACGATAGACCCCAGGGACCTAAAGTAGCAATGCTGATAATCTCCCTGAAATATGCCAGGCAGCAGACTAACAATGACTGTGTTTGTATGTCATGCCAAACCATATTTTAGTGCAGCGTAAATAATTGGGAATGAGCCACGGGCTTCTGCAATCTCCCCTCTCCCCACTTCTTCCAGTTGGCAGGGAGGAGGAGTTTGGGAGCTTTCACTTCTGAATTTGTTTAACCACAGCTTAGCATGTTGTCCAGACCTAGAAACAGAAAAATAAAATAGAAGTTTTTCTCTAAAATACAATGGAGAAGAAAAACAGATGTATTTTAAATTTTGTTGACACTTTTTAAAATAAGTATGTTATTGTGAGCTCTGTAGGGAATGGGCCACCATGGAAGAGCATCCTATAAAAAAAGCTTAAGATAATTGTAGTTAATCTTAATTGTGGTTATTTTAAACAAGCCGGCTTCATTCACGATGGTTTGAAGTTTGCTTGTTTGAAACTAACCATAGTTAACATTAACCACAATTCACCACAGTCTAGATGACTTAATTGTGGAAACTGCTGGGATGCAACTCAGCTCGTATTGAAGACTGGTGGGCCTGCATAGGAGAAAGTAGATAGTTCAAGAAACCTCCAAGTTTCCATGACTGTCCTTTAACCTGTGCTGATCTTCTCTCAGGTGCTAGACCAGTGATGGCTAACTTTGACACTCCAGATGTTTTGGGACTACAACTCCCATCATCCCTGACCACTGATCCTGTTAGCTAGGGATGATGGGGTTCCAAAACATCTGGAGTGTCAAGGTTAGCCATCACTGTGCTAGACTGATACTCTCAGGACTGCTTTCCTCTTTTCCTTCTTCCTCCTCACTTTGGGAGAGGAGACAATTTGGGAGAGGAGCCAGTGTGGTGTAGTGGTTAAGAGCGGTGGACTTGTAATCTGGTGAACCGGGTTCGATTCCCCACTCCTCCACATGCAGCTGCTGGGTGACCTTGGGCTAGTCACACTTCTTTGAAGTCTCTCAGCCTCACTCACCTCACAGAGTGTTTGTTGTGGGGGAGGAAGGGAAAAGGAGATTGTTAGCCGCTTTGAAACTCCTTTGGGTAGTGATAAAGTGGGATATCAAATCCAAACTCTTGTATATATTTCCTGCTGAGAACAAAGAGCAGGTATGGCTCTTTGTATCTCCACCTTAGTTAGACAGAACTAGGATCTTTTCTTTTCTTTTAATCCAGTATGTATTTCATACAATCATGGAATTGTAGAGTTGGGTGGGACCCCAATGGTCATCTAGTCCAACCCCCTGCAATGCAGGAATCCTGAGCAAAACCATCTCCAACTTTCAGGTTAGCAGCCACATGCACTGGCCCATGACGCCTTCATAACGTTAGCTTCCCTATTTTCCTTAACTCAGAAGCTCAGGGTCAGGTGTGGTTATCAACCAGGGATTCGGTGTGCAGGTCAGCTTCCAAGCTGCTTGTTAACCCTGCATGCATATTCCAAGAATCACAAGCTGCAGTTAAGCAAAAGCCGAATCCCCTGCAGGATGGGGCCCACATTCCTTTCTGGGCAACTTTCCGAGGCCATGTGCAGGTGGACAGGACCAGAGGCAAAAAGAGAGCAAAGCCATGGCTGCAGATTTTACCTTGTACAGTATGCTAGTTTCTCTACACTCCCTCCTCCCTCTCTGTCCTCCGTCCAGACAAGGAAGATGCATCATCCGAATTATAGGATGCAAAGACACTGGGAGGGAGCAGTGCGGAAGGGGGGGGGGTGAAGCGTGGCCAGATAAAGAGGCCTGGAAGACTGTGCTGGATCTACAGATTTTGCTCAAGGGGCCAGAAGTCTGCACTGCTGCTTGCTGCTGTCTTCTTCTTCTTCTTCTTCTTCTTCTTCTTCTTCTTCTTCTTCTTCTTCTTCTTCCTCCTCCTCCTCCTCCTCCTCCTCCTCCTTCTTCTTCTTCTTCTTCCTCCTCCTCCTCCTCCTCCTCCTCCTTCTTCTTCTTCTTTTCTTCCTCTTCCTCTTCCTCTTCCTCTTCCTCCTCCTCCTCCTCCTCTTCTTCTCTTCCTTCTTCTTCCTCCTCTTCCTCTTCCTCTTCCTCCTCCTCATCCTTTTCTTCTACTTCTCCTCCTCCTCCTCCTCTTCTTCTTCTCCTCCTTCTTTGCTGCCTGATGCCTTTGGGAGCCTCTCCAAATGCTGTTCACTGCTGAATGGAGGACAGTCCCAGCGTGGGGAAGCCCTGCTTGGACTCTGGAGCATGGCAACTGTGCTCTTCCCTTCAAGCAGCCCTAGTCTTGGGCCCAGTGGCAGCGGCCAACTTACTCCCGAGTAAGCCTGAGGGCTCCCAGCCACCACCAGTCAATGGAGCCTGCAAACTGGGGAGGGGTGTGGAGCATGCCCAGAGGGCTCCCTCCTGGCTAGTTTGCGGGCGGGCGGGGGGGGGGGGAAGAACCTCTGATTCAAGCTTTTACTATCTTCCCATCACTTTGTTACAGTAACTTTCTACAATGTTGGTTAAGCAAGTTGGTTGCAAGTTTAAAATTCATATAAATGAAAACAACAAATGGCCACCTCCTGAGGTTTGATTGGTGGGGAACGCCCCGTGGAACTCCCTGCCCCTGGGAATTTGCTGACCCTCTCTTTACTCTCCTTGATAGCTGAAGTCTATGGTTTGTCAGCGAGCTTTTGCCCTGGCTGCTGCTGAAACCTGCTCAGTGTCCCTCTCTCTCTCGTTTCATGTTTTTGTTTGCTGCTTTTTGTGTTGATACGTTGTTTTGTGGTGCTTTAACCTGTTTTTATTCTTTTATTACATTATTACTGTGGAGAGCGGCCGTGAGCCATTCTTGGAACTAAAAAGGCAGGTGATAGATGTAATTCATGAATAGATAAATAAAAAGTACTTCTAGTTTCCCTTAACTTCTTCTTAATAAAGTTATAACTGTTTGGGAATTTGACAGATCTCATGGGTCAGTGAAAATATATCAAACATTCTTGGAGCAGTTCCCCTCTTCAGTGTTGAATCCTCAGTGCATGATGCAAAAGGATCTCTTCTCTTCCAGAAATCTGCTCTGGAGATTTGTTTCAGCCTTTTCCCAGTATTGCAAAATGCATTTATCACGTGTCTTTTACATAGACATTAAAAATGTATTTCTTCTTGCACCACAGTTGCCACATAATTCAACTCAGATTTGAAAAGGAACTGGTAAGAATTGGAAAAATAATGTTAGAATGCTTAGTCCAGATCTAAAATTATGGGAAACACTCTGACAAAAGCTACACAAACAATTTAGGAAAGCAATATTTTATTTTGGTCTCTTCTTCTATTGTTAGGAGGGAGGAAATCTGTGGGATAGACAGGCCTGTGTAATATATTGCCTCTGTTGGCTGAGGAGCACGACAGCAGGGGCTTGTAATAAGGATGTGGTAATACACCACAAGGAATCTGTAGACTCATAAAACCTGACCTTATAAATCTCTGCGTTTATCAATCCCATACAGCAGCCACTCCCTGTGGTGGAAGTCTCAGACCAATAAACCTGCAGTTGATAACCATACCATTTATCTTTGATATTTTCCCCTAAGCAAACTAATCATAGAACATTAATAACCTCTGTAAAAATTGGAATGTCATCTAAAAAGCAGGGGTACTATCAGATCTTTCTTGTTATGCTACATACAATTAAAATCCCCAGAAAACTCATCTGTGTTTATAAAAGCCTGATAGGTACATTCAATGTATCTTTTCTTTCCGAGTATTCTCTTAAATTAGGAGCCTTTTTTCTTTACTCAAATTTGGAATCAGGACTGCTGATATTGCCTTCTTCAAAAGCTGTTGGGGGAAGAAGTAGTGGGAGACTTAATTTGCCCTGCAAATTATTATTTTTGTAATAGATTTCACTGCCAAGGTAACTTCCTTAGGCATCCTTATACTCAGTTCCTGAACATATTAGCTGTGATATTCCTGCGCAGCCTTACTGTGTAGTGAGAGACCAAGCTGTAAGAAGGAAGATCCTGGTTCAAATCTCACCTCTGACATGGATTCACAAGGTGACTTATCATCCCTGGTCTGCAACAGCGGGGCAAAAATACTAACCTACCTTGCAGATATAATGTTGAGATAATATATGTACAGGTACAGCATTTACAAAGCATTTAAAAACATTTATTGTTTTTAATTATGTTGTAAACCAACTCAGAAACTGAGATTAAGAAATGGGTGTAAATATTTCAAATAAATAAAATGCACATTTATAAAATTTGATAGTTGGCATGTACTGGTATTTTGAATTTGACAGTTGATTGTTCATGAGATTTCAGGTTTGATGCCAATGAAAAATAAATTAAGAAATAGTAACATGGCTAAAGCACTCTGGGAGGATTTCAACTCTTTTGAGTGCCATGTAAACCAAGTGATTTTTCTGCTACTTAAAATGGAAAAAAGTTAGGCCAAATGCTGGATTTAAAAGAATTTAAAATATTAATGATATTCAGCATATTTTCCCCAGAACCTGCATTTTATCCTTTTTTAATTAACTCATTTCCTAGCTTTCAGATTTGCACAATTTTAATTGGAATTTCATTACTTATTGTTTTCCTTGAGAAGGCAGCTTTGTATTCTTTATGAAATTTGTTGTAAAGCCATTGCTAAGCAACATACTTTGGCATTTATATAAGCTTTTATCCTCATGCACTCAAAGCCACACATTTGCATTTACAGATAAAATATTATGAAAGTTGACACCAGTTTAATCACAATACCCAAATGTTAGGCTGCCCATAATTGATTTAATTATTTGTGATTGCTCTGCTGGGGCTTATGTGTGGACTTTAGTGTGATTAAGTGGGAGGGGGCATACAAGTCAGAGGCTAATGATGTCTCCTATCATAATTTACAACCCAAAGGCTGCTGGAGCTAAATGTATAGGGCACAATTTTGGTGGGGTATCTGCTGTACAACTTCTCTGGTAGATTGGGTATCTTACCTTGCTTTCTAACAACCGGTACAAGTTAGAATCCTAGGGTTTTTCTTTAAGAAAAGAAAAGATACACATTTTAACTTAAAGGATGGTTTTAGCAAAACTGTTCTCGTTTCTTAAAAGAAATAGATCCCCAAGGAGCAAACTGAAGAGTTCCATTGTGATGTATTCTTGCATTGTTGCAAGACACTTTGTGACTGTGCAATAAACTAATTTGGCATTCAGCACAAAGTTATATTTCCTTTAAAAGACACTGGAAAAATTGTTGCATGGAGGGTGTGAAAGAAGTTGGATTATGGATCTCAATGATCACTCAGCAGTTTTGTTTAATTGTCACCAAACTAGCCTGTGTAATTGCTTCAAGGCAAAGGATGTTGACAATGCTGTGCTTACGGTAGGAGTCATTGCAAACTCATATTTACCAGTTGTGTCATCCCCATTGCTGCTGAAATCAAAACAACAACATTGCTAAAATATGAGTTGGTGGCTATTTTGGAAATTAACGGTTATTTTCAAAAGCTGAGTAGAGCCACATCTTACATTTTGCAAAGGGGAGGATAAGAAAAAGTGTCACCGTGTGAACTATTTTTGTTGGATAAACTAATGAAATTAAGTTCTTTTTTTAAAATCTGATGCTGACAGGCAAGGAGAGGCCACAATAAACAGGACTGAGCTGCATGCAAGCAGAGAAATGATCACAAAGTGGAGAAGGGAACATTCTTGTTCCAATAATAGGTAACAGTTTATGGAATAAATCCTAAATCCCAGGAGCACAGCCTCATGTGGTACTTTTCATATTGAATTTCCCTTCCATTCCTCGGCTCTGCAAAAAGTGAAGGCGGTTCACTCTCCCCCGATTTTAGAGGTGAATTTTGCAGGAGACTCAACATCCAATATTTTGAGTTGAAATGTATTATCCAAAGGATGTAGTTAGCTATTTATTTAAGCTGGTTCTGAACGAAAGAATCCTGATACAAAGCTGGAGCTAGTAAAGGCTTGGAGAAACTATTGACAATAAGCAATTCTTCATGGAACAAAACTATTACAATAGGGAGTCTTTGATCTTGCCTGTCTCCTGTTGCCAATTGAACTTTGTCACCATGCACTGTCATCCACAAGGGAGCACTTCTGAATTAAGCAGTCTACAGCAATTTAGTCTGCTCCAGCTTTGAAGTGCCAACATCAGTCAGGCCCGTAGTAACTTTTTTCATTAATTCCCCCCCCCTCCTTCCCCCAGCTCTTTCAGGAGCATTTTTGCAGTCTGGGCAATTCAGATAACTAAAAGACAAGAAACACCAAGGCAGGAAAACATAAAAAGCCAGGCTGGGGGTGGGGAGGCTCCCTAACATACCAATGTAAGCAATCATTGGGCTCTAATGGTGCAGTTCATTAATGTCCACTTCAAAGCAAAGGTTTACTGACTTTGAGGATTGACTAATTTACACATTGTGGGAAATTGCTGCCAGCCAGGCATGTAACCACTAAATGTTGCCGGGATAAATAGGAACGCCTCTTTCCTTCAGAAATCGGGAATTGCAGAGTGACCCTTCATTGCAAAAAAAGAAAGGAAAAGGCCGTTGATTCGGATGGGAGTGAGGCCCGTCCCTCGGGCGTGAGTCTCCCGGGGGCCACAAACAGAGGCTGCGCAGGAGCTGATCTCTGCTTATCAAGGCGCCTGATCACACGTTTTAGCTACCATTCCCAGGGGACTTGGGAGGCAGCTTCCAAGGTGCCAGGCAGAAGCCGTGGTTTTGTTTGTTTTTTCTTAAACTTATTTGTTGCCTGTCACCTGACACACACGCACAAGAGAAGGAGAAAAGGGGATATAATAATACATCCATATACTAATATAACATATATTAAAAAAAAACCAAAACAACACATCAGCCGTATAAATAATAATAAACAACATAAACAATATATATTGTTTTAATATTTTAACTTTTGTATGTTTTCAAGTTGGGTTGTGGATTTTTCTTGATTTTACTGTTTTATCTTTTGTAAACCGCTTTGAGGGTCATTGTTTTGTAGTTGTTTTTTACAATCAAGCGTTGTATAAAATTTATGAAACAAATAGATGTGCATGCACATATCTTTTGTATCACCTTAGAGACCAACTGAGTTTGTTCTTGGTATAAGCTTTCGTGTGCATGCACACTTCTTCAGATACCGAGTGTGCATGCACACGAAAGTTTATACTAAGAACAAACTTAGTTGGTCTCTAAGGTGCTACTGGACAATTTTTTTAAAAAAATTATATGTTTCGACTGTGTCAGACTAACACGGTTACCTACCTGAATCTTTCGTATATTCGTTTTTTTCTTCTCAAAAGCAGCATAATGAAATATCCATTACATGTCCCAACACACACAGTTCAGATCTGCTCTGTAATCATCTGCTCCTCACAAAACCACCACTGAGTACAGAAAATGATAATTATGATAATAATTTATTATTTGAACCCCGCCCATCTGGCTGAGTTTCCCCAGCCACTCTGGGCGGCTCCCAATTGAGTGTTAAGAACAATACAGCATTAAATATTAAAAACTTCCCTAAACAGGGCTGCCTTCAGATGTCTTTTAAAAATAGGATAGCTGTTTATTTCCTTGACCTCTGCTGGAAGGGCGTTCCACAGGGTGGGCGCCACTGCCGAGAAGGCCCTCTGTCTGGTTCCCTGTAACCTCACTTCTTGCAGTGAGGGAACCGCCAGAAGGCCCTCAGCGCTGGATCTCAGTGTCCGGGCTGAACGGTGGGGGTGGAGACACTCCTTCAGGTATACAGGACCGAGGCCGTTTAGGGCTTTCAAGGTCAGCACCAACACTTTGAATTGTGCTCGGAAACGTACTGGGAGCCAATGTAGATCTCTCAGGACTGGTGTTATGTGGTCCCGGCAGCCACTCCCAGTCACCAGTCTAGCTGCCGCATTCTGGATTAATTGCAGTTTCTGGGTCACCTTCAAAGGTAGCCCCACGTAGAGCGCATTGCAGTAATCCAAGCGGGAGATAACTCTGTGTGGATTATAATATAGAAGAAAAACACATTCATCAGCTACAAACAACAGGCAATACTATTACGAATTAACTGGTATAAAAAGTCCTACAAAACAGCTGATCCTTCACTTCCTTAAAAATAGGAAGGAAGGAAGGAATTCTGGAAGGTCTGCAGGTGAAGACAATTCCACAGTCACTACTCAAAACACCCAGATCTCTACTTTAATTGATGGGTAGCTGCTGGATCCTATGCATTTTAACTCAGAAGTTACTATCAATGTGTTCAACGGGACTTCCTGGGAGTTACGTACCCCCAGGGCAGGTAAGTATGAATAGGATTGCAGCTTTAAGCTCATAAATAGATAGCGCTGACAAGGAAAGGGTCACCATTTGATTTTAGAAGGGAAAAGAAGCTTCTTAGGTGCCTGGTGAATGGGAGTGAAATGAGAGGTACCTGGTGAACTATCGCAGGCCCTCGGAGCCTCCAGGACTGTCTTACGGACTGTGGTATTTTTAATGTGCTCTCTCAAGTACCCGATAAGTACAAGTCCTTGTTCGTTTTCAAAACGAGTGCCTAAAGCATTTCTTTAAAAAATAAATAAAAATCTACCCAGTCTTTGGGAAGTTTAAGGACACTGCTTAGAGACAATTGTAATTAAGCAGTATATAAATTGCCCAAACAAAGAAACAAACAGAAAGGTAGAGTTGGGAGTTAAACAACCACAAAATAGCTTCCTTAAAATAAAATAAAAAGCCTGTGCTGCTTAGTTTGTTTTTAGAAGTTAATACTTTCTTTACTTTTAATTACTGTGTTGTTTTAATGGTTACTGAATGGTTGCTGTAAGCAGGGAGTCCCCTAGGGCAGAAAGGAAGGATGAAAAGACTCAAGGAATGAATTAATGGATGAATTAAAAAGTTTTTTTAAAAAAGTAGGCCAGACTTTAAAAGAGAATTTAAGCTTTTAGTTTCTTTGAGGATAGTTTCTTTACTGCAATTATATATATTCACATCCTGTTCAATGTGGTAAGATACTAACAGCACAACTCAGGAACTTCCCAATGGCACAGGGATTTATGGAAGCGAGGAATGGGAAACAAGCTCAGTATGACCAAGATGGTGAGTGGTCCAGCTGCTCAGTTCTATTTCACATAAGTGAGCCTATTAGTTATTTGGGAACATGTAGAATGCCCAAGAGAGGGAGGGGACCTTGCGGGGGTGTTGCATGTTGTCTTCAGGTAGCACCTGAATATTGCCAAAAGGAAGGAGTGGCGCCACTTCCTTTAAACAACAGAGACAGGAGCCAACACTAATGGGAGAGTGGATAAAATTGCACCAACTCACAGATGACGTTAGCATTTGGCTGGAGCAGGTTTTGCCCCTCCCTCAGCAGCCTTGCAAATAGCACACTCTTTACCTCATCCCAGAAAATGTATTGGGAGTGAGTGAGAGGCTCCTGCCTGCACAGTCCTGCTTCTTCACATGCATAGCTTCACCCTGTGTTCTGCTTCTTGATTTCACTAGCAACTGACAGAACTGACTTTTGTGGATAGACAGACAGACAGACGGACGGACGGACAGACAGATGACTGTCCTTGGTATCTGAAGAAGTGTGCATGCACACGAAAGTTCATACCAATAACAAACATAGTCGAAACAAAATAAAAAATAAAAAAATTCCTTCCAGTAGCACCTTAGAGACCAACTAAGTTTGTTCTTGGTATGAGCTTTCGTGTATCTAAAGAAGTGTGCATGCACACGAAAGGTCATACCAAGAACAAACTTAGTTGGTCTCTAAGGTGCTACTGGAAGGAATTTTTTTATTTTTTATTTTGTTTCGACTATGGCAGACCAACACAGCTACCTACCTGTAACTAGAAGTCCTTGTGTGTCATTCACATGAAAGGAAACTGATGAACCTACTTCTGAATGGGGGCATGTTTTGGTTTTGTATTATAGATGATCTTTAAAAAATGTGGTATAAGCACTTATAACTGGGAAACACTGGCCTGTGAGAGCTCCAATTGGAGAACAGCCTTTGCCAAAGGTGCCGTGGACTTTGAAGAAGCACAAACTCAGGGCAAAAAGGAGAAACGAGCTAAGAGAAAGGCACTTTTGGCAAACTCTCACTGTGATCAACTTCCGTCCAGAAACTGATGTCCCCACTGTGGAAGGATGTGTGAATCCAGAATTGGCCTCCACAGTCACTTATGGACTCACCGTTAAGACTGTGTTCGTGGGAAGACAATCTTATTCGGCTACAAGTGATGGTCAAAGAAGAAAGCATTATATGTGATGGGTGGTACACAAAAGCTGTGGTTGATGAGGGGGCTGGAGATAAAAGTTGTGATCCCTCCTACAATCATGTTGCCATTTGGTGCCATTTGGCTCTGGCACATCCCGTGTATTTATCAGATATCTCCCTCTTGCACAGCTTGTTTTGCCCATTCATTGTCCAACCCTCTTGTTCCTTTCCTGACATCATGACATGACACCGCACATTACGTGTGTGACATCAGGGCCCCCCCCCCAATCTCCCTCACAAGTTGGCACCTCTGCTGTTCAACATCTTTGCCTTCTCTGCCAGAAGATCTGAAATCTGAACCTTACAAGGGGGCCAAAATTCAGTGACCCGAATTTGCCACAAAGTGCTCTCAACAAGGAGCAGCTGCCAACCATAGCTTCAAGCCCTAGATGATAATCTTTTCATAGGCACATGTTAGTTGCAAACATCTTAGGTGTACATCAAACAATGTAATGTGCCAAGTGGTCCAGAGACAATGAGGTTTCTGTTCTCTATGGCACCTAGCACAACGCTGGTGTTAATGTCAGCCTTAAAAACAGTAGAAGCCATTTATTTGACTGTTGCACTGACATGCCTGTGAATGATCAAGTGAAGCAGGACATGAACCACAATGAGTAGGGAGACATATGTTGATTAGAGCAAAGAGTACTCCAGCTTTAATCACTATCATCTGATAGCAGAGCAAATACAATCAGTTTTAGCCTATGCCAACCATCGAGATATGGTATCATTCCTGGCTCAAGATTTATTGCTCTCAGTCACATTCGTGCACAATCACATTTTATCAAACAGATAGCTGTACATTCAGAGCTATATGAATTTGTGCATTTTGAAAGCATTTTAATTTCATAGCAGAAGGCGCTGCTTGAGCAGCCAGAGAACCATGCACTTTGATCAACTAAAACTCTTGGAGATTAATAACCATTACCCACAGATTGGCTAAAGTTTAGAAACAAAGGTGAGAATTGTTGTTACAGGTAGATAGCCGTGTTGGTCTGTCATAGTCAAAACAAAATGAAAAAATTCCTTCCAGTAGCACCTTAGAGACCAACTAAGTTTGTTCTTGGTATGAGCTTTCGTGTGCATGCACGAAATCATACCAATGATTTCATACCAATGTTCATACCAAGAACAAACTTAGTTGGTCTCTAAGGTGCTACTGGAAGGAATTTTTTTATTTTGTTCTAAAGGTGAGAATATACAACTCTGCTCTTTTACATTTCCGCTAACTTCTTTAATTGCAGATAATTTTGGGCAATTAGTTCCTCTTCACAACATTTTAATAAAAAAATCTGTCTTCATGCTTAGCAGGGAAGCTGACTTGCCATGAGCAAGTATTGGGGCGGCGGGGGCGGGGGGGAGGGAGCCACTTAGCAAACCACAAATTTCAGAGCCCTAGCCACATCTGCATTTTATCAGCCTTTTCCGGATAGTATTACACCAAACAATTGTCTGCAGATCAGTAGACAGCTGAGACTTTAAAGTGCTGAATTACTGAGAAAATGCTAGAGATAAAAAACAGCACATGTATCCGATCAATGTAATGAAACCAACCTGCTGCTAGCGCCATCCTGCCTTAGTTCTAAGTACCCTGTAGAGGAACGGAAGGCTCTCATTTAACTCTTAAGAGGAAAGCAAGGGAAAGAAGAGTAAAGGTCACCCAATACCAGCCTTAATCACCAAACAGAAATACTTTTAGATACATGAAGGAGGAATGTTTGGGGTTCAAAATGAAACATCAACTGCAGGCCACAGAAGTGTGTCTGATCACATCAGGGCCTGGATTTCCTGTTGGGAATTCCCATGATTTTCTCTGCTGTCACTGGAGATAAGAGGGCAAGGGACCATCGGCAAGGGGGAAATGTAATGATATATTTAGAGGCTAATATCTTCACATTATTGAGTAGACCACCAGGGCCATTTCATTATGTATGCAGCAGAGCTGGATCTGCCATACTCAGTCAGTCAATCCCAACAACTGTGGAGCTCAGAGGAGGAAAACCCTGATGGCTGAACAGAACAGAAGCAGGTGTATCCCGTCCCCTTTTCATTCATGTTTCCTCTTTGTCCTTGTCCTCCTCCTTGTCCTCCTTTTTCTATATTTCTCGTTTATTCATTCCAATGAGAGGGGAAAGACCTGTGTCAACTCCAGGGGTGAATGAATGAATGCATCTTTATTTGCATCAGCCATTGGCCATAGCAATAAAACAACAATGCGATATACAAAGAATAGACATAAAAAGTCAATTATATCATATACATTTTAGGGTTTTGAATCAATAGTCAAATAGTGGGTCTTATTCTAATTGCCCCAGCTAAAAACCTTGCAACCTCTGCTGTCACCTGCTCATCTTGATCTGCCAAGAGAAAGGACAGACACTGTGGCGGTGGCTGGGCGACCCGGAATGGACAATAAAAGAGGGGTGATAACCTCCTCCCTCAAGTCTTTATAAAGAGTGCAAGCCAGAAGAACACGCGTCACCGATTCGGTACTGCCATCTCCACAGGGACATAAGTGTTTTTGTGGGGGCTAAAAGTAACTGGCAGAATTGAGGGTAGCTGTTTGGCCCAGGCCTGGGCAGTGAATAGGAAGTGGTGGAAACGGGCTCAAGAAGCAACATGGGGCTGTTTGTGTCTTTTGGGGGGTGGAGTTGCTGCTTTGTCCTCCTCAGGAACATTATGGGCACGAGGTCCTCTCTTTTGCTCTTCAAAATATGGCAACCCTACTCCAGGGAGACCTCTGACCTCCCCCTTGAGCACTAGAGCCCTGCGATATTCAACACCCTCCTAACTGCTCTTCCCAGGAGCTTAGGATTTCTCTTAGGGCTATATACTTGCAAAAAAGGGGGGGAGGGGAGCGCAAACTTAAATGAAACATATCCTTATAATATCTTGAGTGTACCTAATGCATAATGTATGTGGGGTAAGCCCTTGGTCCATCACCTGAGGAAGACTATTGGATTGCTGAACACTGCTTTTTCATGAATTGGCAGATTTATTGCATCGCGGAGCTCAGGGCTTGTTGAGGAAGCCTGGAGGTGTCTCCTTAGGAACCTGAGGCTTTGAGAGCACCTGCAGGACCTTGGAGAGCGCCCAGGATCCTGCTGAGGTAACTTCGTATGCAGCTGTCTCTGCAAGCACCTACCCCCAACAGAGCGGGATGCGGGTGGCACATCCCGCATAAACCACAGAGCCTAGGGCTTGCTGATCAGAAGGTTGGCGGTTCAAATCCCCACGACGGGGTGAGCTCCCATTGCTTGGTCCCTGCTCCTGCCAACCTAGCAGTTCGAAAGCACGTCAAAGTGCAAGTAGATAAATAGGTAGCACTCCGGCAGGAAGGTAAACGGCGTTTCCGTGCGCTGCTCTGGTTCGCCAGAAGCGGCTTAATCATGCTGGCCACATGACCCGGAAGCTGTACGCCGGCTCCCTCGGCCAATAAAGCGAGATGAGCGCCGCAACCCCAGAGTCGGACACGACTGGACCTAATGGTCAGGGGTCCCTTTACCTTTACCCCCAACAGAAGTCTTCATGCATGGCATTGACCTGTAGCATAGAAAGCTCAGCCTCCGAAGCGGGGCTGGCTGGATGTTAAGAGGTCCTCTCCTTCTTCCTTGGCTTCTATGAGGCTGGGGAGACAGGGCTCCATGGGAAACTCATCCCCTGTGTCCTCTGAAGATAATTCTGGCAGCTCTTAACCCAAGGATGACGACCTACTGTCATCTTCCTCTGAGGCATTCACACATTACATGGTCTCTGGGTCATGGGTCATGGCAAATGGAATTGTAGAGCAGTGATGGCTAACCTTGACACTCCAGATGTTTTTGAACTACAACTCCCATCATCCCTAGCTAACAGGACCAGTGGTCAGGGATGATGGGAGTTGTAGTTCCAAAACATCTGGAGTGTCAAGGTTAGCCATCACTGTTGTAGAGGCAAACTTGAGATTGCCACCAAATATACACTTAACAGGGAGCTTCAGGTTAAACACCTTCCACAGTGGTGTGGTCCTGATCCAAATAAATCTCCCCTCACCATGTTTTCCCTTTTAAATATCCTAAATTTTAAAAAATGATTTCAGCGATCCTATCCATATATTATTCTATAAATATATAAAATGTTTCTGATTTCAGCTTGTATTACAAGTAATTGTTCTGTGTACACTGTTAGAGGGGTTGTTTGTTTTTTTAGCTGTTTATATCACAGAATTCACTAAATCACAGAGTCATAGAGTTGGAAGGAACCGGAAGGGTCATCTAGTCCAACCTCCTGAAATGTAGGAATCTTTTGCTCAACCTGGGACTCGAACTCACAACCCTGAGATTACTGACTGAGCTATTTTTTTCTAAATAAAATTATCATCTAGCTTGACCCTCAGTCAATCACACTTCTACCTACACGATAAAGATTTTTGCAAATCCATGCTGAAAAAGGCTGCTGAGCTTCTAAGAGAAACCTGTGGGTTGATGCCACACTTTCTGGTCATGAGGTTCTTGTTCTGAGTGTATTTCTGAGTAGAGATAAAGTGGACAGGATGGGTAACTAATGCCTCAGAAGACAGAATCAGAATTCAAAATGACCTTAACAAAATGGAGAACTGGGCCCAAGCTAACTGGGGGACCCAGCCAGATGGGCAGGGTACAAATAATAAATTATTATTATTACTAACAAAATGAATTTCAATAGGAACAAAGGTAAGGTTCTTCACTTAGGCAGGAAGAACTAGATGCACAAATATAGGATGGGGGGACACCTGGCTTGCAAGCAGGACATGTGAAAAGGATCTAGGGGTCGTAGTGGACCACAAGCTTCACATGACTCAACAGTGTGAAGCAGCAGCAAAAAAGCTAATGCTATTCTAGGATCAACAGAAGTATAATGTCCAGATCAAGGAAAGCAATAGCACCACTTGATTCTGACTTGATCAGACCACACCTGGAATACTGGGTCCAATTCTTGGCACCACAATTTAAGAAGGATGTTGACAAGCTGGAACATGTGCAGAGGAGGGTGACCAAGATGATCAAGAGTCTGGAAGCTAAACCTTATGAGGAGCTCTTGAAGGAGCTGGGCATGTTTAGTCTGGAAAAGAGGAGACAGAGGAGATAAGAGAGCCATCTTCAAATATGTCAAGGACTGTCACATGGAAGAGGGAGCATGCTTGTTTTCTCCTGCTCTGGAGGGTAGGACACTTCAAGTTACAAGAAAGAAGATTCCGACTAAAGATTTGGGAAAACTTTCTGACGGTAAGAGCTGTTCTGCAGTGGACAGACTCCCACAAGAGGTTTTTGGAAGTTTTTAAACAGAGGTTGGATGGTCATCTGTCATGGATGCTTTAGCTGAGATTCTTGCATTGCAGGCGGTTGGGCTAGATGACCCTTGGGGTCCCTTCCAACTTTAAGATTCTGCGATTCTATGACATTTTCTTATCTATATGACATTTGTAGATTAAGTGTAATATGAATGGAAGAATTCCAACAATGCAATAAATCAATGAAAAATATTTCCAATTTGCTGTTGGAAAACTGATTATATATAATCTATTCTTAATAATTCATGCCAGGAAAAAATGCCCAATCCACCCCCCACCGGACATACAACCCACCTCATGATATATCTTCAGGTAGGGCTGAGAAAGACTTCTTTCCGGAACCCTGGATAGCCAGCAGTCAGTGTAGACAATATTGACCTAGACAGACAATGCAGCTTCCTATATGGTTTGAATATTCCCTGGGTCTTAGTCTGTTGCAGACATTGCCAAGCAGTAGCACTTGTGGGGACTCTGGGGTTGTGGCGCTCATCTCGCTTTACTGGCCGAGGGAGCCAGCGTTTGTCCGCAGACAGTTTTTCCGGGTCATGTGGCCAGCATGACTCAGTCGCTTCTGGTGCAATGGAACTCCGAAACCAGAGCAGCGCATGGAAATGCCGTTTACCTTCCCGCCAGAGCGGTACCTATTTATCTACTTGCACTTTTTGGTGTACTTTCGAACTGCTAGGTGGGCAGGAGCTGGGACCGAGCAATGGGAGCTCACCCCGTCACGGGGATTCGAACCGCCGACCTTCTGATCAGCAAGCCCAAGAGGCTCCGTGGTTTAGAGCAGAGTGCCACCCACGTCCCTTACCAGAGCTGAAGAAACCTCTGTGAGTGAACCCTAACCCACCCACCCCCCAAAGCAGCAGATACTGCAGCAGACTCAAGCAGTAGTAATAGTGCCTCTCCTGTTTTCTTATACAGGCATAATCCGGGGGTTATGTCCTGGGAAAAAATAGGAAGATGGCATCCGGGAAGGTGCCGTTCTGGATTTTTGCTTCAAAGTGTTGGAGGGTAGGGGCTGTGCTCAAATGGCACCTGCTGTATCAGCTCAGTAGGTAGCTGTGCTCCTTTGGAGTGAGCATTAAATCATTTTTGTGGAGCAGCATAACTGTGTGTCTTGACTATGTATATATTAGTCTTAGGGGTCATCCAAATGATTCCTCAATCAGTTCCATCAGTGAGCACATTGGTGACCATTTTGTTTACAGAGATGGGATTTCAAACGTCTCCTATCAATCATGCATGTCATTCACTCACTGTCCTAATTCCATTTTGCTTTAATGTTGGCTGATTAAACAAAAATTGACCCTAATTCAAAACCTGTTTTCATTTTAGTTTTCATCTTTCTGTTATGTTCCAAATAAGATGAAATTAAGTTACTCACCAGTATAAACAAAGATGGGGATTGTTTTCCTCCTTAGTTTATCCCCCAAGGACGGCAGATGAGCATCCTTTTGGTCTTCTACCTCCTTGTCTAAGACCTCTCATCATCTGATCATGCGATCCTTACAATATCTTTTATTCTCAAATCTCAACCCTCTTTCAGGTCTTTCTTTCTTTTTCAGACATCCATTGGGTTTTATTGCACTTCTAAGCATAAGCACTGCATCTGAACAGAATTGCTCTTTTTATTACAAAAAGGGCTTTGCTTGCCATCTATTGAGTTGGTTTGACAGTTGTTAAAGACTGAGCATGGCATTAGACTACAGAGAAACATTGGTATTGTACACTAAACTACAGCTTAAAGTACACATATTTTCTGTTTTCTGTTACAGGTTCTCGAATTGAATTTTTAACAAGTATGCTCAAAAGTGAGTGGCTTGATAGCTAACTAAACCATTGAAATTTATTGATTTATTATTAAAAACATTTATAAACTTCCCTTCATCCTATTATGATTTCAGGGTGGTATACAGCCTATATAAACCACTCAGCACCATATAAAATACCAGACCAGTGGTACATACATGTTAAGAACTGAAAGCATATACAGTGGTACCACAGGTTAAGAACATAATTTGTTCTGGAGGTCCGTTCTTAACCCGAAACTGTTCTTAACCTGAGGTACCACTTTAGCTAATGGGGCCTCCCGCTGCCGCCGCGCAATTTCTGTTCTCATCCTGAAGCAAAGTTCTTAACCCGAGGTACTATTTCTGGGTTAGCAGAGTCTGTAACCTGAAGCATCTGTAACCCGAGGTACCATTATACAAAATAAATTACAAACAAACAACAAAGCATTCAGTAGGGCAGACAACACTGCAGGGAATGCCTGCATGAAATAATAATAATAATAATAATAATAATAATAATAATAATAATAATAATATGCTTTAAGCTTTATAATAAATATTATATTCATTTTAATAAATAATAAAAGGATATAATAATAAAGTTTTGAATTTTAGATATTAAGATATGTAACAAAAATAAAAACAGTAGGTAAAATCCTCAAAAGTGAAGCTAGAATTTACTGGCTTTTTAACTACTAGTTAAATACTTTCCCACTATTTTTTCTGTGTTTGTTTACTAATTCTTGCAGCACTGCATACTGCTGGCATTTGACAACCCAACCATGAGGCTCCAAGAACCCATCCCTTTGGAACCATTGTGTTTTATAACTTCCTCTTCTTTAAATAACTTTTTTTTAAAAAGGAACACTCAGTAAAACCAGCGATATCAACTGAAATGCAGTGAAACAAGAACACCGGTTGTTGTCAGAAATATAAGGAAGCGCATAGCAACAGTAATGGGGAATGTACTCTGTTGCATCATTCATCCATAAAACAATTGCAGACAGACAGTTTTACTCTCATATGACTGAAGGGCATTCAAAAGTGAAGGAGCCTGATGCAGATCCTGTAACTGCACCATCATCATGGAAAACGCTCTGCTGTGGTACGCTCTCCACAGTGCAAAGGAGGTGGTCATCATCTAGAACAGCAGTACCTTGTAGCCAATGAAGCCACTACTAATCCCAAGAAATCTGCTGCATTCTCTGTAACTATAATCATTAACAAGCTGTAGCAAGTGAGGATTCCCCCTCTTTTCACTAGTTTTTCAAATTTGGCATAGATAGAAGACGGAAATGATTCTGAGTACAAAACACTACTTCAGAATCCCACAAACCCCCCCTCATCCTAAGAAAAAAAACACCAGTGGGAGAATGACATAGGTTACCGGGGGGGGGCACTACCCGATGGACTAAACTGTGGTCTAAACCTCTCTTTAAATCCATCTCAACCAAAAGAAGAGAACTCACCTCAAAACTTATCTATAGATGGTACCTAACACCTTGGAAGCTGGTGCTGCTGCACCCAGAAACCTCACTAAATGCTGGAGAGGTTGCACCTCTACAGGCACATACCTCCACATGTGGTGGGATGGCCCCCAAATCCAACCCTTTTGGACTTCAGTCCTACAAGAAAACCAGGTACTAGAAGCCACCCCAGAACTGGCCCTACTGAATATTTTCCAAGACAATAACGCACACTCACTCTACAAAGAACTCATAACCACCTACTCTCAGCAGCCAGGAGCATCATACACTAGACACTAGAGGGACGTGTCAGGAGTGAACATAGACCACTGGTACCAAACCATATGGGAAACAGCCCTACTAGAAAAGCTAACCAACAAATTGAAACTAGCATGGGGACAAATAAAAGAGGACACCTTCATCCTGGTGTGACTCCCTTTTATTACACATACAGCCCAACGAAACAAGAACAAGAACACACCAAAGGCATACAAATTGGCTAACTTGACCTACACCCCTCACACACACAAACAAAACTCACTGCAGTCAACTGAAAGCAACCAACTAGGCCCTGGGGGCCCCAATATCTCCCGCCAATTAAAACTAATAACTGATTAGAAAAGGAACTACTCACATGACGCTGACACAAAAACCTTGCACATACACAATGTAAAGGAATGAAAATTTGCTCCCCCCAAGCCCGTGAGGCAGAGCACTACTCCATAGGGAGAAGCCAGTTCTGGTTGTTTATTGAAATTTGATTTATATTAGAGACTGGCACTCCTGGAAAGGGGTATGTGCAAAGCAAGCGGGGGAGAGTAGCAGCGTGAAGAAGTTTGGTGAACAACAGGACGAGAAGATGGCGATGGTCGGAATGTGGCATTTGGAATTAAGAAGATCGACCTCATCCACACAGAGACATTCTTTATTATAACTTAGCCTGCTTGCTGGCATATATCAGCGGCTGTGGAAATATTGGAAAGAATTTTGAAAAGCAATTGATGGAGGTGATCAGGGAAGCTCCGGCGTCCAAGGCATGGGAAGTCCATATATAAAAAAATTATTATAATAATTAGGCATAATTGGAATGTTTCTTTTAATAGGGATTTGTATAATTAATTTGGATTGTAATTTGAAATGTAATTGGGAATAATTTCAATGTGATTTGCTGTGATTTGTATTGGAAAATTCAATAAATAGATTATAAAAAAAGAAAAGAAAATTTGCTCCCCCCTTCTCCCCCCCCCCGCTCTCTCTCTCCCCCCCAACCTCATACGGTGAGACAGTGTCTCACATTGAATATAACTGATCTGCAGAAAGGACCCTATGAACTGAAAGCAAAGACGCTGTATGTACTTTTGTAACCCAAGAAAATCTTTAATAAAATCTTTTTTAAAAAAAGGAGTGATTCTGAGGCAGAGGGGCCTTTGTTCTGCCACCAGACAAGACTGGGATATATCTTTATATCCACTGGTAATTCATATGGGATACAGTATGTATCCAACTGTTCATCCAGTTTCCTCATAATCCAAATATATTTTTGGGGAAGTGGAGACTACAAGAGTAGGTGCTGCAATATTCTGGTTATTTTTCCCTGTTCTCGGTGACGTTTCCCTTAGGTACAGGACTCATCTTCTAATGCCAGTGTAAGGTTAGTGGACCAGTCCAGAGATCCTCGCAAAACAGCATCAGGCCACACACTCATGACTCACGTGCTTAGCTGCAAAATAAGTAGGAGGTGCTGGGTTGAAGATGTCCAGAATATAGTGTAATATTAGAAAGGGGAATCTAATCTTGGATCTGTGCTGTCATGCTAGTGAAACATGGGAGACTGATACTCATAAAAATAGGAAGCACATACAACTGTGAGCACATGATGATCTAAACCAGGAGTACATACCTTGTTGCTTCCTAAATCCAGCCAAGGTATTGTTGCATCCCACAGCAAATGAACAAGAATGAAGACTGACTGACCATCTCCATGCTGCGAAATGTGAGAAAAGGCCTCCCCCGCCACATCTTTCGCTACACACCGAATGAAGAATTCATGCTGCCTCCGCACAAACAGGAATGAGGCCTGCTGACCTAGTGTGAGCCTGACAGAGCTGAGCATCAGCGTTTGCATGTTAAATTTCCTATTGAGCTTGGAAAAATGGAAAATAAAGTCTCGTAAAATAAAACAAACACTTTGGGAGCACCGAAGGTCAAGCCAACCAGACTGATCCAATGTTATAGAGCTCCAGGTCAAGACTCTGTGCTTTGCCGTCTTCACAGTGTCTCTTTAATTGTACCAAGATGTCTCGCTCCTGTGTATCTTTCACTTACGGTCAATATATGAGGATAAAACACTTGGGCCTGAGCTTGCATTTGGTCATCAGAAGGCCACATGCCGTCTCTTGCAGCACCCAGGCCGTTGCCACACACACGGCTCTCCTTTCTCTGCTCTGCTGTCATTCTGGGGCTGGCTAAAAACATTAGGCCAGGGATGCTACAAAGGCCCAGGATCACCTTGGAGTCCTGCTAGGTAAAGATAAAGGGACCCCTGACCATTAGGTCCAGTCATGAGGGAGCCGGCGTACAGCTTCCAGGTCATGTGGCCAGCATGACTAAGCCGCTTCTGGCGAACCAGAGCAGCGCACGAAACGCCGTTTACCTTCCCACCAGAGTGGTACCTATTTATCTACTTGCACTTTGACGTGCTTTCGAACTGCTAGGTTGGCAGGAGCAGGGACCGAGCAACGGGAGCTCACCCCATCGTGGGGATTCGAACCGCCGACCTGATCTGCAGGCCCTAGGCTCCACCCACAGCGCCACCCACGTCCCTGCTACATAGAAGCTAAATGAGGGTGAAAAAGACACAGTTTTGACCGTAAGCCTGAGGCCAGAGTCTATGTTGTTTTAAAACCTTTCTATAGTGCATAGAAAATTGTAATATTCATTCTTATGTATGTATGAATAAATAAATAATTTTCAAATGGAAAGAAATTAGGGTCTGCATTTGGATGCTTTATATGTTCTTATGAATGAATAAACTACAAATGGAAAGAGGTGAGGGACTACATTTTTTCCACACAAAGGGCAACCACAGAGCCAAATGTTTTCTCTCCATTTCTCCTGCTAAAAAGCATCAGAGCTACAGAGTGGGGGAAATAAGGAACAGTGTTGCATTTCTGTTCCATTTTCCTTCATACCCTTCATCTAGATGCCAGGACTTGAAGGTTCCTATGCGGGGAAAAAGATATGGGAAAATAACTTTTGCTAGGATGTGTCTGAGTTGGAGAGATGAATGTCCATTTCCTCCTAACGCACACAAACCAGCACATGAACATTTCCACTGAACCTGGTTGTGCTTGATCTGCCATTTGCTGGGAAATCAAGACTGAAAACCAAAAGCAGCCCCAAAAGCACAGCTCCTCATCCAGGAGTCGTTTGTGTCTATGGTGTTTGTCTCATGATGGATGATGAATGAACAAAAGGGACCTATTAGTCCCATTTCCCCATTCGTCCCAAAACGAACGCACACCCCTAGAGACTTCTTTCATTAACACTTATCTCCATTTGCTAGTGAACAGTAGTCAGAGCAAGACGATGATTTACTCAGATTTGCTGAACTACCACCTTCACTGCTTTTATAGTTCGTTATTTCAGCAAATTAACTAGCAAATTGTTTTCTTTCCAAGACAATTAATTATGCTGGTAATTGAATACCATATTCCACAACACGCTGCTGAGTTTCAAGATCTCCTTATAGAGGGGTTCCATCTCTAGCCACAAAGTAGGGTTTTGTTTTTGTTTTTGAAAAAATCCATATATTTTAAAATGTCTATACAGTGGTACCTCGGGTTACAGACGCTTCAGGTTACAGACTCCGCTAACCCTGAAATAGTACCTCGGGTTAAGAACTTTGCTTCAGGATGAGAACAGAAATCGCACGGCGGTGGCAGGAGGCCCCATTAGCTAAAGTGGTACCTCAGGTTAAGAACAGTTTCAGGTTAAGAACGGACCTCTGGAACGAATTAAGTTCTTAACCTGGGGTACCACTGTATGAAATAAATAATAATTTATTGAAATAAAACTTAAGAATTTAAGAAGAGCTTGCTGGATCAGGCCAAGAACCCATTCATTTCAGCATCCTCTTCTCACAACAGTTTTCTTAGTGGCACTGGCATTCATCATCAAACAACAGACCTGGGTCTGGGACTGCAGGCTGCTTGTTCTCCACTGAAAAGTGGCAGCAAAGTGGACATTTGCAATGGGGAAGCAGCGGGGTACTTCACCTGACACTTACCCCTGGAAATTTGCCTTCAGCAGCCTGTCCTCCTGTTGGGGGAAAGTAGGGCTATTTGTGCAATAGTCTTGAAGGCATCATCAGTGTCCTTGTGATGGATAGACCATTACCTGCTGAGAATGAAACACACAGGGATTTTTAGCCTCTGCAAGGTGGGAGACCAACTAAGAAGGCCCACTTTCAGGTGATGATGGATCCATAGGATTTCTTGAGAGTTGGAATCGAAATGAGATTGGTGGTTGACATGATTGGTCTTCCACTTAGTGGATACTGGTTGGCTCCATATTATACCAGGCAATATATACCCACTTAAAGAGATGGCACTATATTAACGTAATCACATAAGCTTGTGCACTACATAATATTGTTATCAACTTTGTTGGTAAAGGTATATGTGAAAGTGCCTATGTAAACACTGACTGGAAGCTTTAACAGGGTTAGAATACAGCGGTAAATCACAGGTAGGTGTGAACACATCTTGCTGGGACTTAAAAGAGGTTCGCAGGTTACCAGTTTGGTTCCAGGCAAAATTATAAGACAATTATATGACAATTTTGTCCTATAACTGCATAGTTTTGGATTAGGGTACATTTGAAGGGCCATCTGCACTCAAATAGGTAAAAGTAAAGAACCTCTGGATGGTGACTATGGGGTGCGGCGCTCATCTCGCTTTGGGCCGAGGGAGCCTGTGTTTGTCCACAGACAGCTTTCCAGGTCATGCGGTCAGCATGACTAAACCGCTTCTGGCGCAACGGGACACCGTGACAAGTGCCAGAGCCCATGGAAATGGCGTCTACCTTCCTGCTGCAGCAGTACCTATTTATCTACTTTCACTGGTGTGCTTTCGAACTGCTAGGTTGGCAGGAGCTGGGACAGAGCGATTGGCAAGCCCAAGAGGCTCGATGGTTTAGATCACAGCACCACCATCGTCCCAACCTATGTTGTTGTTAATTTTGCTGTCTGGCATTTGACCGCAATAAAGATTGATTCATTGATTCGCAGTATTCTCAAGACATTGTGGGTATCAAAATACCAGTCTGCGTCATCACCCCCTACCTGGATTTGATCCAGATGTACCATTTCCACAAAAATCCAGTAAGTTAGAAGATTCAGCAACCTGTTTGCAATATTGAGCCCCCACCTGGAAGCGCCCAAACTCTGAGAAACAATCTTTTCTCTTCACTACCTAGGTGATGTCTTTTGTCATCTCTGCCTCCCCAGTTGGAAGAACAGAGTGGAGGTTCCTGTTGAGCGAAAAAGAGCCCACTGATAAGCCCTCATCACAAACTTCAATCAATGGTTTCATTGAGATGCTAGCTGGAATCCTCTGGCACCTCACAGTATAAATTGCAGAGAACTCCCCAGCATTACCTTTTGACCACTGTTCAGTGACCAATAATCATTGTTGGTACACTCTTGAGATTTACTGATGTACAAATTATCGCAGTTAATGCCACACTCACTTATTTAAATGAGTCAGTTTAAGAGCCTTGAATTGCTACCTACTCTTTCCCTCTCTGGTAGATGATAACTGCCTGATAAAAATGCCTAAGCAGAATCTCTCTCATTCGCTTTTATTCCCACCCGCTATTCAATTTCTCCTCCAGTCCTTTGCTTAGGTGCTGTTTAATTACTTTAGACGTAATTTACTGCTTACTTGCTAATGCAGCATTTCAGCAACTGATAAAGGCCATATCAAGTCTCACCACTGGTCCAAAGCTTGAAAGGCAGTATGGCTAATCACTGGGGGTTTTTTTAACCATTATGTGTTGCCATGTCATCTTTGCTGGGTGAGGGGCACCAAGGTAATCACGGATTAAAATTGATTCGAACTAATTAATCTCCTAACACTTTAGTTGGTGTTAGCACCTTACTAAAAATATCGCCAGCCAAACCTATCTGTTCAGTAAGTCCTGGTGCACATACAAAAGTAAATACTAAATTCTTCAAGGAGTAAAATTGTGTAAAATTCTCCTTGTGAGTTGGCTGAATGATCTTTCCCAGTCATTTACAGTGTACACCACTTTGTTACGACTTGGGAAGTGCTAATCAGAATCCACATTGTAATTTTCCTTGGATTATTTTCTGGTCAGGGTGGGCAGGTCAAACAAGCACAGTTGTACACACTGCACCACATTTTTTTTTTACTTCACCTGTGCCACTGATGTGTGGTAAAACTATGCTACCATGTGGCAGGGTAGCATAGATATCTAAGGCAGATGATCCTAAAGTAGTTTGGTCCAAGGTCATAGGCCCTTTATGAAATTATGAACTCCATCCACTGGAGAAGACCATCCAGTTATTGTTTTACTGTAGATGAGAGAGAACAACTCAAGAATTGGGAGGGGTGGCTAATACCCCAGAGGACAAGTTCACACTTCAAAATGACCTTAGCAGATTAGAGAACTGGGCCAAGGCAAACAGGATGAATTTTAACAGGGAGAAATGTAAAGTACTACACTTGGGCAAAAAAAATGAAAGGCACAAATACAGGATGGGTGACACCTGGCTTGAGAGCAGTACATGTGAAAAGGATCTAGGAGTCTTGGTAGACCATAAACTTGACATGAGTCAACAGTGTGATGCAGCAGCTAAAAAAGCCAATGCAATTCTGGGCTGCATCAATAGGAGTATAGCATCTAGATCAAGGGAAGTAATAGTACCACTGTATTCCGCTCTGGTCAGACCTCACCTGGAATACTGTGTCCAATTCTGGGCACCACAGTTCAAGAAGGATACTGACAAGCTGGAACGTGTCCAGAAGAGGGCAACCAAAATGGTCAAAGGCTTGGAAACGATGCCTTATGAGGAACGGCTTAGGGAGCTGGGTATGTTTAGCCTGGAGAAGAGGTGGTTAAGGGGTGATATGATAGCCATGTTCAAATATATAAAAGGATGTCATAATATAGAGGAGGGAGAAAGGTTGTTTTCTGCTGCTCCAGAGAAGCGGACACGGAGCAATGGATTCAAACTACAAGAAAGAAGATTCTACCTAAACATTAGGAAGAACTTCCTGACAGTAAGAGCTGTTTGACAGTGGAATTTGCTGCCAAGGAGTGTGGTGGAGTCTCCTTCTTTGGAGGTCTTTAAGCAGAGGCTTGACAGCCATCTGTCAAGAATGCTTTGATGGTGTTCCTGCTTGGCAGGGGGTTGGACTGGATGGCCCTTGGGGTCTCTTCCAACTCTATGATTCTGTGATTCTAAGAAACCAAGTCCAGACTTGGACCACTAATTCCCTCTTTCCCTTTAGTTTTTTTTTTTTTAAAAAAACATGCAATACATAGAAACCATTGTTATCCCATGATGTCTGATTATGTAAGGAGGTCCCAATACAGTTCATTCTGTTTATTCTTTTTTCTTATGTGAAAGCACAGAGAAATCAAGCTCATTGCATTGATCTAAGGGAATGGCAGACATCAGGAGATAAATTTTGTTCCTTCATCTTCTGCTAGTGAAACAGAATGCAAACCCATCACCCCCAGCTCTTTCATTTCCCGGTGGAATGACAAAGCAGAGTTAAATGGACTTTCAAAAGAAAAGAAAAGGGGGTGGAGAGAACATTTGTTAATGCTACATGAAAGTCAGATTCCATCCCCTTAGGTAGATATGGTCTGAAGCAAAGCAAACCTAACCCTTTCTGCTACAAACAACTATAACTTACCCGCAACTGGCTGGGATCCTGCCATCTTCACAATGAAGTAAATGACCATTGGACTAGCTTTTGAAAAGAGTTTTATTTTGGTAGTATGTTAGCCAAGCTACAGTTGACAAGTAGTTAGATGTTACTGTAGACAGGTAAATATCCATGCCAGCTGGCTTTTAAATGTTGAAAAGTTCAGGGCTTGTCCTTTGAAGTGGTAAAATGGTCTACATTTTCTCTGGCAACAAAGTAAAGGTCAGCATTTAGCACCAAGTGCGACTGCATAGAAAGAAGCAACAAGCATGAAAACAGAGTTTACAGTGAATGAAAAGGTAAAATAATAGGTGCTCTGCAGTAGATAATCTCCTTTTTCACTAAGGAAGAGAAAGAAACAAAGATTTCTTACAGCTGGGAGTCAAGAAGCCAGGGATCTTTACAACAAAAAGTCTTTTTTGCTACCTCCTGAAAGTTAAACTCTCAGATCTACACTGGCATCTCTACCCTTAACGCATAACTCAGGACCCTTGACAATCGAAATCTCTGCCTCCAGAAACCTTGCCTATTCAAAATAAAAAGAGATAAAGAGCTTGCTTGGCTTCAAATTCAGCTGAGTTCTATTCAGACATGAGAAAGCTGTTAAAATGCTGTAAGGCCAGAGAACCCAGAGAACTGAATTAAGTCTTCAGCTTTTCCTCGCTGCTGTACTCAGGGTTGCAGCAGTAATCTGGCAGGTTTGATTTTTTTTTTTACATGGTTATTGTAATTAACTTCAACCCAGTTTCTGCCTGACTCTCTTTGATTTAAGTTTTAATTAAGAGGGGGGAAATTGGTGGCTGGATGCAAAAATTCTCACACAAGCTTCCTGTGGGTTTAAAAGTGAAGATGGATCTACATTTGGATGCTGGTTTTGATGTGCAATTTATGCCTGCAGTTCTTAACAGTAGGGATATCTGAGGTACTCCATGGATTTTCTGTGAATATCTGAGACAAGGCAGAAAAGTAGAGAACTCCACAGAAACAGGAGGATGGGATTCAGGGAAGCATCTCTAGCTCTAATGTTGTGAAAACTCCTCTCTCTCTCTCTCTCTCTCTCTCTCTCTCTCTCTCTCTCTCTGTGTGTGTGTGTGTGTGTGTACTGTACAGTTTTCATAGAATCATAGAGTTGGAAGGGACCCTGAGGGTCATCTAGTCCAACCTTCTGCAATGCAGGAATAATAGCCAAAGAATCCCTGACAGGTGGCCAGCCAACCTCAGCTGTTGATGTCTTTATGTTTCTAGCTGAGCACATATGGCCTGACCAGGTGTGTTTTTTTGGAGCGGGGGGGGGGCAGGAGATATATATTCTAATTGACACTTTTAAAAGCATACAAAGCTAATAAACAAATTTACAACAAATAGCAGAGTATTGTATTGTATTGTATTGTATTGTATTGTATTGTTTAGGGAAGTTTTTAACTTGTGATTTTGATGTATTTTAATATTTGTTGGAAGCCACCCAGAGTGGCTGGGGAGACCTGGCCAGATGGGCGGGGTACAAATAAAAAATTATTATTATTATTATTATTATTATTATTATTATTATTATTATTATAGTATTGTGTTGTGTTGTATTATTGTTTCCTGATGCGGAAGCTCTAGCATCAAGAAAAGGAGGTGTTTCTGCACACTCCCAACCTTTTCACACACACCCTGCCGTCACCGGGGGGGGGGGAGGGGGATTTCTGCTTTGTCTTGGATCTTTGGCAAGCAAACCAAAAAAATCACAACTTTCAAGGTGTCCTGGTTTTTACTTTTTGAAATATGTCAGCCCTGGGTATCTGGGGAACCAGTGTTGAAGAACACAACCCTAGGAGATACCCTCAAGTTTTCCTGCACCAGATATCTAGAGTCCATTGGCTAATTACTCAGTGTGAAAAGTTTTCCATGAAGAAAGTCTGAAAACTACAGCAACCCACATTTTCACATCGGTTATCAATACCGTCAGATGCTAATTGCCACCATCACACATCGGCTATCAAATACTGTCCCTTTCTTGGCTGGACTGAAAGACAGGTTTCCCTTGATTCCTCCTCTGCCATCTATTAGCAATCGTTCCAGACGGAGGGAGAGAGGGAGCCTGTTTTGGGGAGCATTTGCACACAGGACTAAACACTGCACCTACCGGTAATCTCCCTCATTTGTGAGCTGAAAAGTTGTATTCATTCTTTTCATTCAGGAGGGGTGTTAGATTGCTATCCTACTACAGCCTTCTTTGGTGGCCACTTTGAAACCTGGATAATAGTCCATATGTTAGCAGAAAACAGTAAACCTGGTGGGCTTAAGCCTTTCTCACTTCAATTTCAAACCAGTTGCTAAAGTTCTAGGATAATAAAATAAACTTTAGAACAACAAAGAATTCACTTGTGCGTGCTCTACAGAGACTTAAATGGTTTCTAGCATCTTGGTTGGTAACTGTAACCTTCTGATTTGAATCCATATGTTTTAATTGCAGGAAGCACTGCGTTCAACTTACTCACCCACCCATTAACTCTGGTGAATTCAGCTTGTGGTTTCCATCAGATATGTGTTTCCAGGAGCTGAGTTTGGATTGCAGACTTAGGACAGATTATTACACTTTGTGTTTGGCGAACTAAAAAGATGTCTAATCTTTCCTGAGAATCAACATTTCAGCACAGAGACCTTTATATTGTATAACGGAATGAAAGCTGTCCTTTTAGATACTGTTCTTCATCCTACAATGGGGAATATTTGAAGACAGGGGAGATTTGAGATGTAGCAAAACAGTTTAGCTTTCCTATGGAGTCTCCTATGTTGGCAGTCGCTAACACCAGCATCCGATAAGTTTAATATAATTGGGGTCCTATGGTTACCCCACAGAATCATACAGAACCATAGAATTGTAGAGTTGGAAGGGATCTTGAGGGTCATCTAGTCCAACCCTTGCACTGCAGCAATCGCAACTAAGCATCCATGACAGATGGCCATCCAGCCTCTGCTTAACAACCACCAATGAAGGAGAGTCCACCACCTCCGGGGGGGGGGGGATCCGTTCCACTGTGAAACAGCTCTGACTGTCAGAAAGTTCTTCCTGATGTTTAGTTGAAATCTCCTTTCTTGTAACTTGAAGCCATTGGTTTGAGTCCTCCCCTCCAGAGCAGGAGAAAACAAGTCTGCTCCATCTTCCATGGGATAGCTCTAAAGATAGTTGAAGATGGCTTTCATATCTCTTCTCAGTCTCCTCTTATCAAGACTAAATTATCTCAACCGTTCCTCATCAGGCTTTGTTTCCAGACCCTTGATCATCTTGGTCACCCTCCTCTGCTTGTCAATATCCCTCTTAAACTGTTGTGCCCAAAACTGGACACAGGATTCCAGGTGTGGACTGACCAAGGCAGAATAGAGTGGTACTATTACTTCCCTTGATCTGGACACTAGACATCTGTTGATGCAGCTTAGAAGAACTTTAGCTTTTTTGGCTGCTGCATCACACTGTTAACTTACCAGATCATGCTGGAAAGTCAGGTGTCCATCATATTATATCTGTGCATCTGATTATTCCTGCCTAAGTGTAGAACCTTCATTTGTCCCTACTGAAATTCATTTTGTTAGTTTTGGCCCAGTTCTCTAATCTGATAACTTGCTGGGGAGTGGGGCGAGGTTGGAGTCTCCTCTGAGGTCCGGGTGCAGCCCCACCACTGCATGCAATGCTCAGGGGCAGAATGTGTCCCTTTCCCACATAGATCACATTACATTGAGGATCCTTGTCTAAGCCTAGATTCCAATCAAGCCAATGGTTTGGGAGTCAGGTCATGCAGGGGCAGCAAGGATGTGTCCCCCTCTTTCTTCCCCACCAGAGTGAGGGCAATTGTACATAGGGGCAAATAAGTCACACAAACCTGGACCAAGCTCCACCTGCTCGCCACCTTCTCACCTGCAACAGGGGCTGTCAGCTTCCTCCTTTAGCCTTCCTGTTGCCCTAGTATGCAGCAGGGAGCAGAATGAGGACAAAACTGGAATTAGCTGGTTCTGCTTGTCCCTGGTTCTGGTTCTGGCTCTGCCTACTGTTGCCTCCCTGCCAACTCCAGTGAGTACCAGCTACCAATCCATCATCATGTAGCCAGATCTTATTAGCTATTTATCTCTATTACATTGTCATGTTCACCGTGTGATCCTTAATTTGCCAGGATCATGCAGTGAAGAAAACAGTTGTGAAATAATATACGAAAAATTATGACTTTGCACTCCCAAAATGGCAACTTTTCATTAAAAAAAACTGGCATTAAAAAAAACTAACCCCCACAAAAAACAAACAACCATTCAGCACAGCAGAAATACTTTGTTCACCCAGGAGCTGCTTGGGTAACAACCAGACTGCTCCGTGAAGCAATACAAAGGATTTTCCTTGAATATGAAATTGTATTTCTAAGTTTTTGTTTTTTCTTCTAAATAGGAAGTTTGTTTCATGGAGCCTCCATTTAATGATAAATGAAACTGGTAGACATTTTCATCAAAGTTTGAGGTTCAGGTTTTAAATCATGATTACAGAATTACGTGTAATTCCTTAGAGCAATGCTTTATGGGGGTGGGGAGAAGGGAGAATCCTTGAAGATAAGTGAAAGAAATGTTTCAGCACTTCTGTCCAGGGAACTTGCATGTTGGGCTTGAGGGCATTTTGATAGTGAAAAGAAACAACTACTTGCCTGAGCATGGAAATTAGCAGAACCTCAGATGTAGTATTAAATGATCTGATCATATTTCCTCAGGACAATGATGCTGACATGTATGAAATGAGCTTGATGGTCAACCATCAAGTGTGTGCTTTCCCCTCTGCCCAGTGTGTGGCTTGTGTGTCCCCCAGTGTAAGAACCTAACTCCAAATGACAATAGTTCCTGACAGGAGGACAAAGTTTCTCTTTCATCCCAATGAGATAAGAGTCCCGTGTGATACAATTTCAGTGCCCTGTGTGGTCCTGATGGACTGAAAGTCTTAATTCCAACTCAGTGACAAAAATTATAATCGCAACGTGTTGACACTCCGTGTCAGTCCAGGGAACATCAAATGGAAGCCTTCAAGGAGGCCCATGCAAGTGACCTGGACTCCCTTCCCAACAACACTGTCTTCTTCCATGGTGGTGACCAGAGCATGTCAACAACTGTTTCACACACCTCAGAGACAGTTATCTATAATTGGAGCTGAGGCTCCAATACTTCGGCCACCTCATGAGAAGAGAAGACTCATTGGAAAAGACCCTGGTGCTGGGAAAGATGGAGGGCACAAGGAGAAGGGGAGGACAGAGGACGAGATGGTTGGACAGTGCTCTCGAAGCTACCAACATGAGTCTGACCAAACTGTGGGAGGCAGTGGAAGACAGGAGTCCCTGGCGTGCTCTGGTCCATGGGGTCACGAAGAGTCGGACACGACTAAACGACTAAACAACAGAGATGCAGAGCTAGGCTGTGGCAGCAGTCTGGAGGGAGGTAGCAGTTGGGAGCAAGGAGTCTGGCTATGCCAAATAGCCATGGCTGGAAGATGAACCAGGAGCCAATCAGGAGGAGAGGACAAGCCAAATGCAAAATCAGAGAATGGCAGGGCCAAAGAGCTGTTCATCCCAGGAAGGAGCCACTGCCCAGCCTTGGTAGGTGGAACCAGATCCAGAATGTTCTTGCCAGAGAGCTTGTGGTTGTTCAGTCCTCCGTATGGGGGCAGACCTCAGCAATTATTGAGTGGTTCCAGTTATGCAGGCAGAGGTCAAGCTCTGATAGTCTTGCCATCTTTCATTGAGCCAGGCATGCCGGGAAATGTCTCCTCAACATGGCTGAAAAGGGCTGTATTTCTAAACAATCTGGGCAGCTGTCTCAATGCCAACCCAAGCAGAGACAGGGCAGAAACACAGGCCACCGGGATATTTCCCCCCCCATGGTGCAAAAATGACTCAAATCCCAGGATATTGGGAGCAAATTCAAGATGGTGGCTGGATGCCCAGAAGTACTACACAAAACACAGAAAGAGGATGAGCAGATAACTGAGGAAAGCAAGGCGAGCCAAGCCTTAAGACAGGTCAGGTCATGCATGTGCTCTTTCTCCCCTCCCCCACTCTCATATTTGTGTGTGCATGAGCACACGAGCACACACAACAGACAGACATGGAAAGATACTCCAAATCCCTTGTTGCATAAGAGGAAATGACTTATAATCACACATGGCTGGACACTACTAGTAAAAGCTTCCTCTTGGAGTATGGTCAAGAATATAATTAATGGTAGTCATAGAGAAAAATACCCACCTTGCTTACTTCCAGCTTTATGAATTCTTTATTCTGCTACAGTGTCAGGATGCTGGCCCCCAAACACAGTGCACCTAGTGACCCTTCTTCCAAATGCCAGGTGTTACCAATTACTCTGGCTCCAGTGTACTTCCATGACGTTAGTCACAATCCATATACAGTATATCCTGTAGTTTCTAGAAAAATAGTGCTGTTTGATGCATTTTCCTTCAGATCAGCTTCCATCTGATTTGAAAACGTATGTCGTGGTTAAGCTGAAGTGTGTACATTTGAGACAATCATTGTATATGTGTAGATGATGACTTCGTTGAATAGGAGTTATGAGGGGTTGCAGGTGCAGGGAAACAAATGGGGTACTGTGCATCAGGTGAAGCTATCTCTGCTCCCTTCCAGTGTGTACAGCAACACAAAAATGCAACTGGAAATGCAGCAGGGTTGTGTGTGTGTGTGTGTGTGTGTGTGTGTGTGACTTCACTGTGCTTTAAGCTGCTAATGTGTACATAGCCCAAACTGGTGACCCTGCAATTGAAAGCTCACCTTATGGCTTTGTCCTGGAATAGACAGAAAAGGACCAACATTTTTCTGGGGAAATGACTATTTGAGGCTCACTGCAAGGTTAATCACCTGGAATATAAATAGAAATTAAATGGCACAAACAAAAGTCATTATACCAGAGTTGTGAAGTGCAGCAATTACTCACAAGAGTGAAAAAAAATACTCTAGTAAAAAAATAAAATCCTCAAATGCTGGGAACTAAATGTGTTTAACTCCATCCCATTGAAATAAAAGAGATTTAAAAGTTCTCAATTTTGGTGAAATTGTGCCCTATGTTGTAAACATTTAAATATTTTAGTCCCTCAAATCAGACAGTGTTAATCTTTGACATTATTGTTAGAAACAATTGTAAAGGCTCAGAACCACATTTTTTCTAGGAAGATAATTGAAGCAAGTTTGATTGCCCTTATTTTGGGCTCTACTTCTCCCCTGACAAAATATTTTACAAGAGGGAGGCATGCAAATGTGGTGGGAAAGCATACTTGGAGACAAGAAGCTGACTGGAATCCAAAATATTCCAAGTTAGTCTATTCTCTCCCTGTTGAGAAGAAGCCTTTTTTTTATTGTGCTGAAACATTCCAAGGGAAAGTGCTATTTAACAGGGCCAAAAACATCTTTAAGCTAAGCTTTCCTCCAACTCTGTAATTTATTTCTCAGAAATGGTTTCTAGCTGTGATATTTTCTTTGTATTTTATTTGACCACAGTTTTTCAGCGTGTCCTCATATAAACAGTCAATGTCTTTGGGTCTTTTCCTCCCATAAACTGCAGTAGACATCCTCAGATTAGAAATATGTGCAGTCATGTCAACACAGCCGCTGTAGTTTTAACCCATTCATTCAGTCTCCTCCACATTTGGTGATCTATGAATTAAGTGATTGCAAACATCAAAAAGTTCCAGAGTAGATTAAGTTTCATTCTGAAGTGAAGAAAGCCAGCACAGAAAAATAGGTAGCTGTGTTAGGCTTTTGCAGTAAAACAACCAAGAATCTTGTGTCACCTTAAGACAATTATCCAGTTGGTTTAAACTTTAAAGCAACATTTGCAAACTCACCTTCAGGGAATTCCTGTCCTGTGATTTTTCTCACCATCCTTTACTTGCAGAGAGTCCTCTATGCTGAGCTCCAGAAGTGACTAAGTGACTGACAGATGGACTAATTTGCTGAGTATTGTGTGAGTTTTTCTACGCCCTTCACTTTCATAATCCCCAAAGATGCTAAGTGAAAGGAAAGGGCAATATCACATGACCCAGCTACAATAATTCTATCTGGCCAGAATAAAGTTACATCTTAGAGACCAGCCAACTTAAGACCGGCCTGAGATTGACCTTAATATTTAGAGATTAGCAAAAATGCCCACTGATTCAAAGCCCAAAATAAACTGATGATGTTTGGGCCATGAAAAGAGACTCGCCTACAATGACTATTATGGGTTTTGCTAGAGTGGTTATGTAGGGGTTTGCAACCCAACACACTGTACAATGAATAATTTTTAATGTTTAGTCATTTTTATAATGAAGTATAACTCTATTGTCTATTATAATGAAGTATAACTCATCTATTTAATAGCCTTTTGCTTTATTGAGTGTACATAGCATGCTCAGATTTCATAAGTTCACTCCGAGGTGCTTGTATTTGCTTGAAATTGCCTATGTACAAAATCCACTCATGATGGCGTATAAATAAAATTATTATTACTATTATTACACAGACCAGCAGAGGCTCTCCAGGATTTCAGACCGGGATCTCTAACAGCCCTACCTGGAGATGCCAAGAATTGGATCTGGGACTTTCTGCATACAAATCATGTGCTGAACCAACCTCCCCCCACCCCTTTCATCATTTTTCAGCTCAAAACCACCCTTCCTTTCATTGAGTATGTGTGTGGAAATACAGGGGTCCATCTCTTCCCCTGCCCCTCCCAAGGATGAAATACCACATTGAAATTGGAGCTGCAAAAAAAATGCCATCAACTTCAAATCTTTTTCCTGCATGAGGCAACTCGGATGTGAACAGTAAAAAACCTGCACCATTTCTGATATTCTGTCTTATCAGGGCCCTTCCCAAAAGGGTTGTGATTAGAGAGCTCTGGTAATGAAGGCATTCCCTGTTTCACCTCTTCCTACTACCTGGAGCTTTCCCTTTATGGAGAACTGGGGTGGGTGGGGCTGTGCAAACACCCTTCCAAAACTCTGAAGTGGCTCCAAGGCAGCATGTTTTGCTTTGGGCCACTTTGGAGAAGACATGCTTAACTCTGCGGAAGACTTGCTGTGTTCAGGCATGAGCAAAGCCTCCCCTGCCCTGCCTTATCACAACATACTCCTGACAAGAAACAAACAAACAAAATCCTTCCAGTAGCACCTTACTTAGAAACCAACTAAGTTTGTTCTTGGTATGAGCTTTCGTGTGCATGCACACTTCTTCAGATGGTGACAAGAAGTTAGCCCTTTTCGTTTTCGCCCAGATTTTGATCCACTTTCTATCATACAGCTTTTTTGGAAGCATTTAAACCAGAGGTCAGCAAACTTTTTCAGCAGGGGGCCAGTCCACTGTCCCTCAGACCTTGGGGGGGGCAGACTATTTTTTTTGGGGGGTGAACAAATTCCTATGCCCCATAAATAACCCAGAGATGCATTTTAAATAAAAACACACATTCTACTCATGTAAAAACACGCTGATTCCTGGACCGTCCGTGGGCCGGATTTAGAAGGCGATTGGGTCGGATCCGGCCCCTGTGCCTTAGCTTGCCTACCCATGATTTAAGCCTTCTCCAGTCATTTAAAGCATGCAATCTCCATCTTGTGATCAGAAGAGTGAAGGGTCCTGCTCCCTCTGTTACCTCGCTGTGCCTGGCTCTGCAGGTCTTCACGGGCAGCAGGGGGCCTCCAGGATTCGTGGAAACTCCTGGCGTGGTTTAGAACCCTGGTGGTGCAGGAAGGACTCTTAATTGTATGGCGAATTTTGGGTATCCCCACTGCAGAAGCGAGACAGAATTCCGGGAAGCGGCGTGATGGTGGGGTGAAAGTGGAGCCCTGCTAATGTTTCCCCTTCATGTCTGGAAGCCCTGGCGAGGGTTTTCCTTATGCATGTGATATGCCATGGGACCTGGGGAAAGAAGCCCCGATTCCAGCAGTGTAACCAAAACCTCCTCCTTCAAATGAAAGAGATCCCAGCCAGCTGCATTACTTTCCATGCTCATTTTTCCAGGATGCTGCTCATCTTGCTCATTAGAAGCATAACAAGCTGATAAAACTTCTCTGGCCTTCTCACCTTCCTTTATCTTTAAGAGGACCTAAGTAGAGCTTTCACAGGACGAACTTTCATCTAATTGATTTGTTTTCAGGCTCCCCAGCCCTCCGTTTGTTCTGCTTTATCAACAGCTACCTTTAGCTTTGTGCACTATAGCACATGTACCCCTTCTGAGTTCTCACCTCATGTACCCCTTCTGAGTTTTAAGCAGCAGCCCAGCTTATATTTCTTCAGAACAGCCTTGATCTCTTAACTATTATTAGCCAAGGAAGATTTATGACATCTTCTTCATACAGAGATAAAAATCAATTAGTTGAAAAATCCTTAGCTTGTTAGCCAGAGTCAAAAACTCTAGCCGTTCTCTTGGATGTGTATAATTGTATTTTCCAGTTCGCTGAGCATGTGCACAGGAAAACAGCAACAACGCGCAGCAGGGAACAGTCAGCTGATCCCAGGCTATTCAAGTTCGCTGCCGCAGGCCAGCTTTCTAAAGAAGCTGGAGTTGGGGGCGGGGGGCCAGGAGAGCCCCAAGAATTCCCCCCTCCCAATCCCCTTGGGTAATTTACACCCATCTTAAACATGTATGTTTGTCTGAAGTCTCTTTCACTGGCACGGTAATCCCATTACTGACAAATGAAGATGTAATCACAGTTTATTCACAAGGTTTGAAAGATTTATCCCCTTTGAAGGAGAGCTGGAGAAGGGAGTACAATTGGCTGCAACTGACTCCTGAAACTCCTACTGGGACATTTGCAAGGCAAAAATGATCCAGATTGTGAGCAGACCAACATGCATTTAAAACGGATCTTGCTTTTCGCATTTCACACGGCCTTCAGTGGCAGTTTTCATAACCACGGTAGAAACAGAAACCAGTTCTTGTTGGGCTGTAAGTGGCTTTTTCCTCTTAGAATCCCTTGCATGCATTGTTGCTTTGTAGGAGAAAGCATGCATCTTCCCCCCCCCCCCCCAGCAAATCTGAGGAGGCAGCCTCTCATTTGACAGAATTTGAGTGCCATCCAGAATGGCAGAGTAGAAGACAGGAGAGCTGGCCTTCTCAGATGCTACACAGGTATTTGCAACAAAAGATCCTTCAGAAGTTACCCTTCACATTTTCCAAGAACAGGGGAAGGGGGAGCAGGGCCCTGCCCACTTTGCCCACTTGACATTGGTGTGTTTTGTGGAAGGTCGGAAGAGGGGACCTATAAGCATAGCTGTCAACCCTCCCTTTTTTGTGGAAAACTCCCTTATTCCAGCGCCGTTTCCCGCTGCTATCCCGGATTGTTAGATATCCCTTAAATTTCCCGGATTTCCAAGGAAGCAGCTCCTCTCCCTCCCTGCCGGCCAGGAAGTCTCCTCAGCTGCGTTGCTCGGCTGCCAATAAGGAGTCTGAGACTGACTGGGGGCGGAGCTTGCATGCCTTGTGCAGCCAGACCCTCACGCCCAACCAGACAGACAGCCTGCCTGCCGTCTACGCACTCGCTCTTTCGCTCACCTGTTCACGCGCAGCCTCTGGAGCGCAGGGTGGCGAGGCTACTTGGTGCCATTGCACCGCCCTCGCAGCATCCCTTATTTTCAAATCCGAAAGTTTGAAAAAATCCCTTATTTTCTAATCCGAAAGTTGACAGCTATGCTTATAAGCTTTCTGCTGAATGCATGCAGGTTCTTCCATGTGATCAAGAACCCTGGCATGACTGAAGCCCTTGATCACATGAAGTAGCATATGCACAAATTCCCCCCTTCCTGATCTCCCATCCAATGCGCAAAGACAGTGAAGTGGGGTGAAGGCAGTGGAGACAGACTGACAATGACAACCATGGGTGCTGCGCTTCTCCTACCTGGAATGTGCAGAGGAGAATTTCTGAAGGGGGCTTCAGTTTACTCTGCACCCCCCATGTGCTTCCACCACTGGTCTGGGAAGCAGTGTGCGCATAATGTCACCCATAATACACACATCCACCCTCTAATGAAATACTGTTGCTTTGATGCATACCCCCGCAAACCAGCTTTGATCTGAATTGAAAAAAATGACCTTGCTGCTTTTTAAGCAGGTGGTATGTATACAACCTGAGCTCTCTAAGGAGATGGAGGGTGGGGGGGCAGAGAGATGGGGGAGGAAGAGAAAGAGGGAAAGGAGGAAAGAAAGGAGGTAAGTGAGATACAGAAGCAAAGGAAAAAAGAATGAAAGAACAGTCGGGGAAGGTGGGAATTCAGATCAGAAAGAGAAAAGGTGGTGTGATTCAGTGTGAAAGTGGGGCAAGTCTGCCTTTGTGTTTTTGTTTGTTTGTTTTTGTTTCTTTCACTTATATTCCACCTCTAGTCCCTGGAGTGTAGGGCAACATACGTCCCCCCATTTTGTAGGCATAGTGGCCCTGTGTGGCAGGTTACCTGATAACCAATGATTGGCCCCAGATGAACTTCATGGTTGAGTGGGATTTGAGACATGGTCTCCCACAATAACCACTACATCACATTGGCAGTGTGTGTGTGTGTGTGTGTGTGTGTGTGTGTGTGTGTGTGTGACAGAGAGGGGGGGGGATGAATACTTCATATTCTTGAATGTTAGGTTTTGAATGGATTTGTGTTCCATCCGTTATTCACTTAGCCCGTACTATGTGGATTCACCAACTTTCTTGAATGATCCACTAAACTGCATCAGTTCTGAGCCCATGGATTCATTGATTGTCCTGTGGCTGTACTTGCCTATTTGAGTAATGCACTTTTAATCCTTGATTTGTCTTTCCAACACAGTTGGAGGCTGATTTGTGTTGGCCTTGTCTGCTAGAACATTTGTGAAACTTGAAGGCAATACGTCTGTAAACAAAAGCAGCAGCTCTTAATACCATGAATCAAAGGCACTTGCTCTGGGCTTTGCCCTTTTACCATGTCATTGCATCTGTGAAGAAAACATACAATTTGGGGACACGGCAACACTTAAGATGAATGTGCAATATTTATGCATTGCTGATGAGCAATTATATTCACATAAACCAGTGATGGCCAAACTTGGCCCTCCAGCTGTTTTGGGACTACAATTCCCATCATCCCTGACCACTGGTCCTGTTAGCTAGGGTTGATGGGAGTTGTAGTCCCAAAAGGGGGGCCAGGTTTGGCCATCACTGAAAACCAATGGCATTTCTTTTGTAGTTTTTTTTAATAAAAATTGTGGTGCCCATAACTGGATGCAGTACTCCAGGTGTGGTCTGAGTCTGACCAAGAAAGAATAGAGTGGTATCATGACTTCCCTTGATCTGAACGCTGTACTTGTGTTGATGCAGCCTAATAGCATAAGGTGTTTTTTTTTGCTACTGCATCACACTCTAGACTCAGTAAGCCTGTGGTCTACTAAGACCCCTAGATCCTGCTGGCAAGCCAATTGTCCCCCATCTTATATCTATGCAGCTGGTTCTTCCTACCTAAGTGTAGAACCTTACATTTGTCCCTACTGAAATTTATTTTGTTAGTTTCGGCCCAGTTTTCCAATCTGTTAAGGTCATCTTGAATCCTGGTTCTGTCTTCTGTAGCATTAGCTGCCCTACCCAGTTTGGTGTTATCTGCAAAGTAGATGAGCATCACCTCAATTCCTTCATCCAAGTCATTTATGCACTCTTGGAGGTGAGTTCTGGTGGAACTTAAAAGAACATAAAAGAAACAGCCAATCAGTGAAAGAGGTAAGAATGGAAAGATCGGGAACCTTTGGAGTAGTTAAGGAATAGGACAAGGGTAGAACCTTTGGTCCCTAGTAAACAGTCTGTTAGGAGGGTGAGATTGGTGCATGGCCTACATGTTTGCCACTTGCCTCTTCTGAAAATAGATGATGGCTCCTCTTCTTTCTCTCTCACTTCCCCTGGACTCCTGCAACTGCAGCAATCTTGCCGCTTGATTTAGTCTCCAAATTCAACTTGTCTTGGACTGAAAATGAGAATTTCAGCATGTCCAGTTTGTCATTACTGCAGGAAATAGTGCAGAGAAAGGAACCACCAACACACAGCCTTTGCCCAGAAGAACAGTTCAAGGTTCAGGAGGCATCATGGTTGTACTTAATTGGAAACATCCAAAAGTGAATCATGTGCATGTAATAGAATATTTCTTTCAGGTACAACTGCAGGTCAGGAATTGCCTGAATTCTGCTTAGTGAGTCACAAAAGGCCCTTGACCACATTACTTGTCTCCATCTTCAAGGCCAAGATGGTAAATGGAAACACAGCTGGCCAAGAACCTATGAAATCATTCTCACCTTTCCTTGCCAACAACCACTAATCTAGCACAATAGGCTTGATTCCGTGAAAATTCATTCATTCAATTTCAGAACTTAAGCCTATTACAACATGTCCAAATCGGCTCTGAAAGAATTTTGCAATATATGAAGATATAAAACTATAAAACTACAAAATATAACTATAACATACTAAGACCGCAATCCTACAAATTCTTACTTAGGAGCAGGGTTCACAGCTTGGCGGCATCTCAAAGCCTGAGACATTTAAGGGGATCTAGAAGGTTTAGCCTCCTTCAATCTAAGGATCTCAAGGGAAAGGCGTTAGATCTCAGACTGAGGATCCAGAATCAAGGGCTAAGCAGTTTTCCGGCTGGCTTGATAAGAGCTTGTTATTGGCCTTGCAGCCATGCAGATGAAGCAAACTCTGCCCTCCCCACTAGGTGCTATCACTTGCCTTCACCAGAGCCTCAGCATCCAACAAGGTTATCCATTGTTTTGTCAGGATCACTTTTTATCTCCCAGGTTCTCAGTGAATATTGGGGTTCAAGGCATATAAGTCTTTAGACGAGACCTGCTATGGCCATGTTTTCCCTCTGTAAAAATGTCAGCGCTATCTATTTCTGACAAAGGCAGCTTCCAGTAGCAGAGTAACATAAAAATTGGGTTCAGAATTTTGAACCATCCGCAATCTCTTCTTAATCTATCAGTTATATGGGCTATGCCCATATATACACTGGGCAACACATTTCCAATAATTTCCCCCATTTAAAATAACTGGCTGTAAGGGATTAACCTTGGATGAATTACATTAGAGGCCTAGAAAGGGGGGAGGGGTGCAGGGGACATGACAATTATGGGAGTTTTAGCCTTTTGTCTTTGATATGTATGAATGCCTGAAGTGCTTCCCTTACTCAGCTGCAGGTCAGGATAAATTACACCACTCTAAAACTGGTAACTGTATCAGCATCTGGCCCACAACCATTAGTCAATGAAAAGGATCTGTTCCCTAAGTACTTAATTTCTCGAAAATGGCACCCTGTGCTATTACAAGGATCCTATTTAGAGACAGGCTCTGAAGTAGATCAAAGACAGAGCTACTGGAATGGCTTTTGGAAGGTATGTGTGACTATAAAATATTTTGAATGGCTGACCATATTTGTAATCAGCACTGTAAAGTTTTGTGATACTTAATGCCTGCAGATTCTACGTGGCTCAGCGCATTGCTGTTGGTCTAAATTACCAGTTATAAACTTAAGGGAATATCAGGTTACTAATGCAACTGGTTACTGGATCAGTCTGACGTGTCGTCAGGAAAGACTGGCATTGTAAAATGGAAACTTAGTTCTCCATTGAGATGTGCAAATCAGTGCTCAGCATTCTGGCACGGAGAGTGATGCTACATTTGTTCCAATATAATGGGGGGGCGCACTTCATGTGGGATGAACTCATGGGAAGACATGCAAACACCCTGAAAGCAAAACAGGATGAATGCAGAATGAATGTTCATTGTCAGTAAAGACCAGACTTAGTCTAACCACCATGTAAACTTCATGCAAACAAATCTGGATGAATGCTGAATAAACAGGTCATCTAGAGGAGACCTTTCTTGCCTCTAGCTATGCTCTTGGCCTCCTCCAATCTGCCTTCCACCCTCCACTCACCATGGCACTGAAGCTATCCTCTCCCAAATCACTGATGATCTTATCCAAATGTCTCTGCTAAATCCACATCCTCCTTGACTTCTCTGCTGCCTTCAATACAGTTTATTCCTTGCTTGATTCCCTTTATGCCCTCCACCTCTGGAGTTTCATCTTCAATAGGTTCGTGTGGCAAATCCCCCTCTGTAGACCCTCTATATGCACCACAGGTTATGGGTTTTGCATGAGGTAAAACTTGGAGACTCATGCAGAAGTTGAACAAATAAGAAAGATTTATTATACAGGACAAAGTTGGTCAAGCAAATGACTTGTCAGGAGATCAACTTCTTTTAGGAAACAGTTAACTTATTAATAATCATACTAAAACTAGTGGATGTTACAGGCTTCTAAACAAGGTAGTAAACACACAGCTTGCTTTTATTTTTAGTTATTACTCTTCAGTTAGATGTTACAGGTTTCTAGACTAGTTGGTAAATGCTTCGCTAATTTCAGGTTATTTCACTTCAGTTCCTTAACTTAATTGTTGCAGAGGTGTTACAGCTTAATACTTTGGTTCTTAAACAAGGTACCGGTAGCACTTTCTGTCAGTTTCCCAATCTTCTATCAGTCACTCTCCAGCACAATAACAACACACCCAGGGGGTCACCACACCCCTCTTAACTGGTCTGGGAGTCTTCTTTTTCTGGAAGATCTCTCCCCTCCTGACTGAAATAAGACCCAAGTAGACTGTATCCTCCCAGCTCTACTTCTCCTTGCTCAAACCCAGCCCTCCAGTTAACTCCTGTCTGAATAAACTCACAAGACACTAAACACTGCATTTCTATCTAAGCTCAGAGACGCCTTTTTGTACCTGTAGATATTTTCCTCAGAGTGGATGTTGCACATAGATCAGAACCCGCTTTCTAACTTTTTTCTCCTTGCTGCTGTCTCAGACGTTCCGAAACATTTTTGGCCTACCACCCCCTTTTCAGAAAAAGAATTACTCAGCACAATTACTGACCCCCAGTGACTGCATCAGCTGTCCATCACAGTTTGCTTCCTAGCTGCCCAATCATTCTTTCAGTTTCTCCTCATGGGGAGTCCTTCCCCACTTTCCCTCTCTCTCTTTGATCCTCTGTTATTTTCTTTCTGTCCGTTTCCTACTGTCTAATCTCATCACAGCCTATGACACCCAACTCTTCTCTTGCCTTGCTCCAGTCCTCCATTTGCAAGAGGTCTGTTTGTAAACCAAAACAGGTTGTAACCCAAGGCACGCTTTCGCCAATGGGGCCTCCAATAAAAATTTGTTCGTAATAAAAAATAAAAAATGGGTTGTAATCCAAAAAAAGGTTACAAACCGGGATACGCACTTCTGGGTTTGATGTGTTTGTAATCCAAAACGTATGCAAACCAAGACGTATGCAAACCAAGGTACCACTGTATGTCCAAGACTAAACCTCATATTTCCCCCTGAACCCTCCTCTTTCTTATATTCTTCATAGTCATTGAAAAAATTACCAACAGCAACCCTAAATTTGCTACCTTTCTGCCTTCCCCATTCATCAACCACTAGTGGCTCTAGTTTAAAGTTTTCCCCCAAAGCCTGCCTGCCTTCGCTTCTCCATGGCTGCAGGAAAACAAATTGCTTCAACTGCAAGGTAGCAAACTGCAGGGCTGTCTCTCTTGTTCCCTTCTGCCTCCTCTTCATTTTCAATTTTTTGAGGGGAGGGGCGTGGAAGGAGAAACTGTGCACCAAGCAGAGTATCTCCACCTCCCACACCTCTGTTTGTATTTTCAGAAGCAGTGTACAATTTATCCAATTAAGCAAATGCATTAAGGGGCATAACAGACGGCTCTTCGGCTGGACGATTGCAGTGACTTTCACCAACCTTCTAATATCAACAAGCCTCCATAAACCGTTAGCAGATTTATGCCTTAGTAAGAATCAATCTATTACTTTCAGCTGTAAATCTCGTGTGCTTTGGGCACAAAGTGAATTTTAATAAAAATCATATAAGGAACTAGACTCACAAGGCCATGTTTCACAGGCCTGCCAACATTTGAAACCAATTAATAGAGGCATTGGCAGCGAGCAGAAGGGAGGCAACAAAAACATATCTTTTAGCTCCTGGTGAAACGCATGGACATAGCAAAAGTCATCTGAAGAATAAATTGCAGGGGAGGGAGTTCTTTCAACCTCGGGATCCAAGTATCTTTCTTTAAGCATTTTTGCAGTAGGGAAATCTAATTTTCCCAACAATCAACTGCAATACTTTATTGCTGTGGCTCCCAGTTATTGTTTCAATCACAATAGTGGGTGGAAATGTTCTACACCTTGAACTTAGCCTGGTAGCTTATTGGCAGCTAGAGAAATTCTTTCAGCAGCTGGTGAATATGGGTGGCACTATTTCTCCAGCTTCCAGGCCAACCTCAGGGGCAGCTCCACAAAGAGTGCATTGCAGTAGTCCAGCCTGACAGTGCATGGACATCAGTGATCAGGCTATCCAGCCCAGAAATGGCCAGACCTGCCTTCTAGCTGAAGTTCGTAAAAGGCACTCGTAGTCATTGAGGTCACCTGTCTAGTGACAGAGATGGATCCAAGACTACGAAGCTGCTCCTTCAGGGTGGTGGAACAACCCCATCCAAAGCAGGCCGTTGACCAACTCTCCAGACATGGGAACCATCAACACTTTTACCTGGTCAGGATTAAGCATCAGTTTGTTGGCTCTTACCCAGCCCACCACTGCGAGTCCAGGGCTGGCCCAACCTCTGCTGACGCAGATATTGCAGAGAAGTAAAGCTGGGTATCATTAGCGCATTGATGACACCTCACCACAAATCTCCTAATGTGTTCATATGTGATGTGGTCATACCACAGACTAACAGAAAAAAGGTCTGCCTAAAGTTACTCACTGAATTCAGGGCAAAGGTGAGACTGCAGTCCAATTTTCCTGCCACAGGATTTTGACCGTGACACAGCAGCAACTATCTCCATCGGAAAGGACTCAGTCCTTCAGAATCTGAAAGAAAGAAAACACATATCTGAGATGCTTTGTATTAGTTTACAGCTGTTCGCTTGTAACTTCAAGTATTACTTCATAACTTTATTGACTTCTTCAGAGTTAGTTATGGTGTGCAATTATGCATGTAAAAGACCCTTCATTATCTCAGAACTCAGTTGTTTTTGACTAACAGCAATAAGATGTAACACAGTTAAATAACAAGACTGTGGGATGGGGGAAGCAAAGAGGAATTGTAAATATAATCCCAATAATTGTATTGGAGGCCAGGATTTATAATTACTAAATGTGTGATAACGGCTTCCTAAATGCCCATGCTCTTTAAACAACCTAATTTATAATTTAAAAAGCTGACAATCCTTAAAGTGTTTTACTTTATCTTGTCTGGAATAATGGAAGAGTAAGTTATTGAAAACCTTTATTTTTCATTAGCCTTAAATTCAGCGACAATTAATGTGCCCAATTTGATTATAAACTGCACAAATTAAACAATAAAGAGCTGTCTAATGAGAAATTAATTATGAGGAACAGAAGAGGAGCTGGGCTGGATAAAAGTAATAAGTTATGGCCGATGGCAGATGTGTCAGCTTTTAAAGGAGACAAAGGGCTTTTTCCTCCATGTGTGCTGGTGCTGATATGGCTCATCACAGATCAGTAGATCCAGAAGCCGTAACAGCACAGTAATTGAAACTGCCAAAATCAATAGCACTGACAACCTTAATTAAATTAAATATGTCTCTGATGAGCTCCAACAGCATGGCAGCGGACCACTTGACCCTTTCTCCCAGGCTTCCTTGACGGGATTCAGCACACTGCGTGATGGATTCCACCCCCCGAGGACATTTGGAGCACTCCAGCTACTATTGGAAATTGCTCCAGGAGTAATGGCCTTCCCGGTGGAACAAGGGTTTTTGACTTACAATGTGCAGTGCAAGGGGCGGGGGGCAGCGGGGGGAAGAGCACAGTTTATTTCTACAGCCACCATTGGAGAGGTAAGCAGCTGACTGTTTGGGGTGGCGGAAGAATCCTCATCTGAATTCATCTTCTCCCCCTCACTTTTTAAACCACGCTAAACAGTCTCGCCAGATGCTTGCTAGGAAATCAGCTCACAAACTCTTTGGCAAGCAAAGCGCTGTGGAGTGGTGGAAAGAGAGCTGGACTTTGGTTGGGGCCTGGGGCCACCAGTATGCTGGTGCCCAACTTTATCTCTCCTTTCCATCTGCACCTGAGGAGGCTGTTTCTGTGCTAAGCCAGTATCCATCAGTAATGGACTGGATTGTGGAGAACAAATTGAAGCTGAATTCAGACAAGACTCCTAATCAGTCAAAAAGCAGATCAAAGAACAGGGATTCAACCCATACTGCAGGGGTTCCACTCCTCCTGAAAACTCAGGTTAATCCTCTTGGATGTACTCCTAGATCCAACCCTTAGTCTAGACACCCACGTTTCCATGGTGGCCGGGAGAGAATTTACACATTTAAAACTTAGTGCACCAGCTGCACCTGTTCCTAGAGATGTCTGATGTCACCACACTGATATATGCCATAGAATCATAGAATTGTAGAGTTGGAATGGACCCCGAGGGTCATCTAGTCCAGCCCCTTGCAATGCAGGAATCTTTTGTCCAACGTGGGGCTCAAACCTATGACCCTGAGATTAAGAGTCTCATGATCTTCCAACTGAGCTATTCCAGCTCAGTTGCATCGTGTTGGGATTACTGTAACACAATTTACATGGAACTTCCTTTGGAAAGTGTTTGGAAACTTCAGCAGGTCCGAGATGCTGCAGCCAGGTTGCTGACTGGAGCCAGTGATAGGAAGAACAGAAATGCCTCGTTGCAATAGCTCCACCAGCTAATGCTCCATTTCCAGGCAAGATTCACAGCACTGGTTTTGACTTACAAAGCCCTATACAGCTTAGGTCCAGACATCTGAAGGTCCAGACATACTTCTCTATATGTGCAGGTTCCCAGGTTCTGATATCTTTTGGGGAAACCTCTCTCTCAATCCCACCACCCTCACAGGCACGCCTGAACAGGACACAAGAGAGAACCACATTGTGGCATTCATCATCGCTCAACCCAACTTACCTCACAGGCTTGTTTTGCTGACACAATAGGGAAAGGGATCTTAGAGTAACATGGGATCAGGTGTAATTTACAAACCAACTTTCCTCCATGAATGGTCCTTGGAGGCCACTTCTAAGGCCCCAGCCTGAGTAGGGAAGAAGGCCAACATCCAAAGTCCTCTGGAATTGCAGAGTTGGAAGTGACCCCAAGAGTCATCTAGTCCAACCCCCTGAAATGAAGGAATCTCAACTAAATCATCCATGGCAGATGGCCATCCAACCTCTGCTTAAAAACATCCAAAGAAGGAGAGTCCACAACCTTCTGAGGGAGTCCATTCCACTGTCAGAGAGCTCTTGCCATCAGAAAATTATTCCTGATGTTTGGTCGGAATCTCCTTTCTTGTAACTTGAAGCCGTTGGTTCAATTCTTACTCTCCAGTGCAGGAGAAAACAAGCTGGCTCCGTCTTCCATGTGAATGAAACAAGGGCCCGCCCCCCCCCTCATCCCTGGACTACCTGCTTGCAGGGCCAAGGCTCTCCTTTGGAATTTAGCAAGGAAGAATAGATACCTTTAAGCAGGCACAGGATCCTTTCTCTCACTAATGAGAAAGTACAGAGATTGGTTGTCAGGCCAGAGGAGAAAGGTTCCAGATAGCCTCAGCATCTCTTTTCGTGGAAACGAAGCTACGCCATTTGGAAAGCAAAGACTAGGTTATGAAAAAGAGAAAATTGACTGAGTAACCTTTTGGCTTGGCTCTGTGTTATGCCGAAAAATGTACATTATAGGGATCTAAAAAGGCAAAAGAACTTGGAGAGTCCTTGTGGCACAAGGCCCTTGATAGTCAAGTTCCACTGTAAAGCGGACATTTGTTTCCTCCCGAGGAAATTTGCTTGAGTAAATATTTTCACAGAAGACTGTTCTGTTGACTGTGCATCGGCTGACTTCCTAAACAGCATTAAATAATCACCTCTCTAGGTTTTCAAAATGTTTATGTCAGCATTTACAAGCTCCTCCTTCATTATAAGCCTGTCAAAAGATCAGAGGCCAAGATTATTGCAACAGATTCCTTGGAAATGCTAAAGTTGTTGCCTTGACAACTCCAGAGACAGCAGACTCTTGAGGTGGCCAAACTGTGCTTTTTGCTGTAGCAAAGAGTTTGAACTAATCAGCTGGGGGAAATACAGTCCTCACAGCAGACACCTTCAAGCTAAACCCAGAAGGCATCATAAAATATCCCAGTACCTATGGTTTAGAATCAGGCAACACAGTAGACAAGCTGTGCTTTTTTTCTGGGGGAACGCAGGGGTACGCATACCCCTAAACATTTTGTAAATCTAAGTTTGGCCTCATTGAGGGGCAGTATTTCAATATTAGGAAAATGAGAGTACCCTTAACATTTTTTTAGGGGGGGAAAGCACTGTTGTCAAGAATATATGACCTAGAAGGTAAAAAGGTAAAGGTAAAGGGACCCCTGACCATTAGGTCCAGTCGTGGATGACTCTGGGGTTGCGGCGCTCATCTCGCGTTACTGACCGAGAGCCGACGTACAGCTTCCAGGTCATGTGGCCACCATGACAAAGCCGCTTCTGGCGAACCAGAGCAGCGCACGGAAACGCCGTTTACCTTCCCGCCGGAGCGGTTCCTATTTATCTACTTGCACTTTGACGTGCTTTCGAACTGCTAGGTGGGCAGGAGCTGGGACCGAGCAACGGGAGCTCACCCCGTCGCAGGGATTCGAACCACCGACCTTCTGATCAGCAAGCCCCAGGCTCTGTGGTTTAGACCACAGCGCCACCTGGGTCCCTTACCTAGAAGGTACCTGGTTATAAATATTTGGTTTCCTCACCAGGATTTTGAAGTAGGAGCAAAGCACTGGTGGCAAAGCAGAGTTCTGCTGTCCTGAGTTGAGCAAGTCACAGTTCTCAGTCTCCCTTGTTTCAGATGTTTATACACACCCCTGTGCATGGCTGACAGCCTGGTTAACATCTCCTTGGCGATGTAAAGCACTGCAGGATTACACACACATAGAAAGAGGGAAGCACACAACTCTACAGACTTCAGCAACTTCAGCTGCTCTGATTTCAGCTAGAATCACCAACACACTTTCAAGACTATCTTTGCAGCTTCAAGGAACAGAAACTTTTTATTACCGTATTTACAGGAATCTAATGCACCATCAAATCTAATGCGCACCTCAATTTTCAAAACCTTGAAACCAAAAAAGTAATCGCTGGAGCACCTTAATTTCTGCTATGTAATTTGGCCAAAAAAGGTGTGCATTACATTCAGTATTCAATGAAAGCCAAGATTCTCTTGAAGCTAATTTTGGCCCCCACTGGAGCTCACAATGCCGTCCTGCATTACCCAAGCTTCTGAATATTACCTATATTTCACACCTCCCACTATGAGCATTTAAGTGTAAGGAACACACGTTAAGGAAACTGCTGCAAGGAAAGAGGAAGGTCTCTCAGGGATGATAAAACATTAAAATACTAAGTTACCCCGCCCTTTCATTCAAAAGCTGTCCTGGCCCAACTCCTGCAGCTCCTTCCAATCAAATCACTGCTATGAAAGTCTAGGATAAATAGCTGCGAAGAGATCCCATTGTCCCCCTCACTTCTCCTTAGAATGTCTCCTCTGCCATTGGCAGTAGCTCGGCAGCTGGTTTGCCAGGATCACAGCTTGTCATGCTGCTCACAATAAACTCTTTGTTGCTTCACACTCTTCCATCTGTTTCTTTCACCCATCTCTTGTCTCCTCACTACCATTGTCCGCTCACAGAGGCAGTACAAAGCTGGACTTCCTCGTGGGTTGACGCGGGAACAACAACGTAACAGTTCATGATGGATTCCAATGCTTGGATAATGCTGCAGTGCAGGATATAAACTGAAGAAGCTAATAAGCATCCATTGCAGACCTGCTTACACAATCAAAAAGCTCATTTTCATGTCGAAAGCACATCTAGCAGGAGCGTGAAGTGAGCTAGCTAGCAAAAGAGCATTAACAAAAACAGTAGTTACCAGTTTGGGGGATGATTTCTTTCTAACATCATGGACAGTTTAAAAGTGGCTGTGGGCCATTGATGGTTCTGTGCAGAAATCCAAAGTTCTCATTAGCTGCTGATCAGAAAATCTGCTACTTGTTACTGTCTAATCAGAAGCAGTCAGGTTTTTCTTCTTCCCCAACCAGCAATATTCAATGACTGGATGCTATTTAGGTGTCAGGCTGCATGCCAGGGGCCAGCGAGAACGTCTCTGGCCTGCTGGCCTTATTGCAATACTATACTCAATTACCTAGGAAGAAGCCCCATTGAATTCAGTGGGAAACACTTCGGAGAAGGATCTGCTTTATCCCATCTATGCAGTAGTGGTTTAGTACTAGTAAATTCATACCCTCCAACATGTGTCTGGGGAAAATAGGACATCCTATTCCAGTGATGGCTAACCTTGACACTCCAGATGTTTTGGAACTACAACTCCCATCATCCCTGACCACTGGTCCTGTTAGCTAGGGATGATGGGAGTTGTAGTTCCAAAACATCTGGAGTGTCAAGGTTAGCCATCACTGTGACCTATTCCATTAGTATAATAATAATAATAATAATAATAATAATAATAATAATAATGATGATGATGATGATGATGATGATGATGATATAATACCCTGCCCATCTGACTGGGTTGCCCCAGCCACTCTAGGTGGCTTCTAACAAATATAAAAACATAATAAAACATTAAACATTAGAAAACACTTCAGATGTCTTCTAAAAGTCTTCCCTCCAACCATATCCTCCAACATTTCTCCAATGAAAATAGGGACGTCCTAAGGAAAAATGGGACATTCGGGGATCAAATCAGAAACCAAGACGGCTTTTTTGAATCTGGGACTGTCCCTGGAAAATAGGGACACTTGGAGGGTCTGGTAAATTGGGTTGCTTACTTGCCCTTCACTATGAGGCTCTGGGGCAGGTTACAACAATATAAAAATGCAAACATGAAATCAGAGGTGCCTGGTCCCCATTGGGATGGGTAGGGTGGTAGGCCAAGGGCCGTCAGGGGTTGGAACTGGAGCCAATTAATTATTGCCCCCTCCGCTCCCCTCAGCTGAGTTCTACAAGGGCAACACACAGACTAAGGAAAGTGGAGGAAGCTAACTGGCAAGGCTACCCCATTCGACTGGTTGTAAGTAAGAAGGGAGGAAGGTTTGGGCTCCTTAAGGGTGGACTAAGGTTAGTGGGTCACTGCCCCATTGGCCCAAATGAACCAGCGTCTGCCGATTAACATCTTAAAACAATTAACTATCAGAAGGTGGGGGCGGTCCTAAAAATATGCCTCTGGGGTATAAAAGGCCAGGGTGAAGTCATGTGACTTTAGCATATGTATTATGGGGCTCCAGGAGCTTACACAGGGTCCAGTTTCCTTGGAATGAGAAGCAGGAGAGACTGTGGTGTCTTTATGATATACGGTTTATTTCCTGAGCCTATGATGGAGGGGCTCACAGCATTAACACCCCAAGAGGTCTTGCTTCTTGCATTGTCCTAGCCTTGGATTCAAGCAGAAATCAAGCATGGCTCTGACTTCCTGGCTTCTAACCCAGCTCTCACCCACCCACCCCAACTCTAGCTACCAGTAAGGTGAGGGAGGGGGCCCACCCATTTGCCCTCTGGCACGGAGCAATGATCCATACTTAGAGCCATTATGGCCCTTGCCTGGTTAATTCAAAAAGGGGATCTTCCATTAGTGTTCAATCCCCCCCCCAAACACACACACACACACACACACACACACACACACACAACGCTACCTCCCTCCATTTCTGCTCAGGCACACCTCACTCACAGGTCCTTCTTCTGGAAACACAAATCCCACTTTTGACACCAGTGTTGTCACACCACCCCAATCTCTGAGCCGTGCAAAATTCCTGGGGTTCCAGACATTTACCCAGGGTATGATTTCCTTGGAATGAGGGACATCGCAGACTGTGGTGTTTTTATGATATATGGTTTGTTTACATATATATACACAACTTGAATGGGTCTGGGTGTTTCAACAATTTAATCCATGCTGGATCCAGGATTTACAGCCTAAACCTACCACCACCCCCAAAAAACTTACAACACTATGAAGGAGGCTTAGTTATTTTACCATTCTATATTCATGAATGCTATTTTCAGTGAAATAGAGATTCCTTTTAAATTTAAGTTATTTAAATTTAATTTAATTTATTGTGCCTATTTACAGCCTTACTGACACTTTTTGAAATTAATGTAACATGCTCAGCCCTTGCAAGTTTACCTATAAGTAAGTTCCACAGGGTTCAGTGGGGCTTATTTCTAGATAGGTGTGCATAAGATATCTGCTAATATAAAAGACTGTGCTGACTTCAGCCAGTTTGGAATAAATTGTGCTGTTGTCTACAGATTAGTAGGAAGCAAGAACAGGCTAGTTGGGGGTGCAGGGAGGGGAATGGGGCTCCTGCAGCTTTAAGAGGTTTGCAGAAGACGAAATTTCATCAGATGCAGTTTGTCTGCAGAAATTCCCTCTTTTGCACAACTTCTAAAAGGTACAAGAGCCTGGTCTTTTTTTTTTTTTTTACCTGGTCACCCTAGGAGCTTAACTTGCTTTCTGTTGATGTATAGGCAGCACAATATGTTGTTGTTGTTCAGTCGTTCAGTCGTGTCCGACTCTTCGTGACCCCATGGACCAGAGCACGCCAGGCACGCCTATCCTTCACTGCCTCTCGCAGTTTGGCCAAACTCATGTTAGTAGCTTCGAGAACACTGTCCAACCATCTCATCCTCTGCCGTCCCCTTCTCCTTGTGCCCTCAATCTTTCCCAACATCAGGGTCTTTTCTAGGGAGTCTTCTCTTCTCATGAGGTGGCCAAAGTACTGGAGCCTTAACCTCAGGATCTGTCCTTCTAGTGAGCACTCAGGGCTGATTTCTTTAAGAATGGATAGGTTTGATCTTCTTGCAGTCCATGGGACTCTCAAGAGTCTCCTTCAGCACCATAATTCAAAAGCATCAATTCTTCGGCGATCAGCCTTCTTTATGGTCCAGCTCTCACTTCCGTACATTACTACTGGGAAAACCATAGCTTTAACTATACGGACCTTTGTTGGCAAGGTGATGTCTTTGCTTTTTAAGATGCTGTCTAGGTTTATCATTGCTTTTCTCCCAAGAAGCAGGCGTCTTCTAATTTCGTGACTGCTGTCACCATCTGCAGTGATCATGGAACCCAAGAAAGTGAAATCTCTCACTGCCTCCATTTCTTTCCCTTCTATTTGCCAGGAGGTGATGGGACCAGTGGCCAAGATCTTAGTTTTTTTGATGTTGAGCTTCAGACCATATTTTGCGCTCTCCTCTTTCACCCTCATTAAAAGGTTCTTTAATTCCTCCTCACTTTCTGCCATCAAGGTTGTATCATCAGCATATCTGAGGTTGTTGATATTTCTTCCGGCAATCTTAATTCCGGTTTGGGATTCATCCAGTCCAGCCTTTCGCATGAGCAGCACAATATACCCAACACCTAAGCTCAGCCTCTGCCAAGCTAGTGCCCTCCATGTGTTTTTGGACTACAAGTCCCATCAGGAGGGCATCAGCTTGGCAAAGCCTGCCAAAACTCTAACATACACACACCTCAGAGAAAAACAAAGCAAGCAACAAAGAAAACTACAAACCTCTGAGTGGGTAAAATGCCTCTGTCAGACGCCACATATTGCAAGAGATCTGTCTCTAAGGAAGACAAGACAAAATAAAAAGACTGTTCCCCTCTCTCTCCACTTATCCAAAGACCTGTGTTGCTTTCCCTCCCCCATTCTGTCTCTTTCACAATTAAACATTAATAAAAGGGTGTCGGTGCATGTGCACAACTCTCAACAGATTTGTGTTTTGGTTTTTTTAAAAACAAATTCTGTCTTGCAGCAGATTCTCACCACCACTAGGGAGTAAATCAATGATTGCTTCTTCTCTTGTCAGCTGCATGGCTAAGTCACAATCGTCCATTGTATCTAGAAATTTTGATTCTCTGTCATGGCTCAAATTTACATCTACCCAGTTCATGTGACAGTAGTGCCATTATGATGGCATTTCCACTTCAGCTAACTGAATTCTTTTAGCATCTCATCAGTATCTGAGTTGGTAACATGTTCTTAGCTGTAGTAACCATTGGAGCTGATGGAGCAGTAGGCAGGGCAGCTAATGGGAACCGAAGTTGGCGGGGGGGGGGCGTCACTGGGGGCTGAGTCAACTTATTCTGGTTTTCTTCCCATCCTCCTCCCTGGCAAAGATGCAGAAGACACATAAGCTATTTTCAGGGGGTGGGGGAAGTATCAGAACAGAAAAGCTGGACACATGCCTAGGGGTTAGCATCAAATATGTAATTATACTTTTACTTTTTTATTCCTGCTTGTACCAAGAGAGATGGACTAAAAAGATTCCAGGAAGTTTCTGAATGATAAGAAGTACTTGAATGTGATAGATTAAGAGGCAACTCCAATCAAGTATTCAGAGAAAGATGGGATAAATATAAATGTTATGTATGGAATTATACGAAAGGTATGGTATCTATGGTGGCATTTGAGTGATCTTGGCGATAGACTTAGTTTGGCAGTACGATTAAGGACACAGAAAGAAAGCTGAATGTAACAGAATAAGAGTAAGAAAAGTATAACAAAGGATGTACATTTATTTTTATGAAAGAACATACAGATGGGGTGGACAGGAAGTCGGGTGGTATAGGTTGTTGTTTTTTTCCTTTTTTTCTAGAAGGAATTTTATTTATTTAGTTATTTGCCTTTATTCAGTTTGTGGGGTTATTATTTGTTTTTCGTTTTATTTTTTCTTTCCTTCTTATTATGTCTTGGTAACGTGTTTTTGGTAATGGGTTGGTTTTTGTTCGTATGTATTGCTGCATTGGTATTGGTATTTGTACTCAATTATAATGCTGTAACAATATTGTAATCATAATATTTATGTTGGTTGTAATAAAGGATTGAGTTTCAATATTTAAAAAAGTACTTGAATGTGACTGGGGGGAGGACACAGGACTGCTGGGTTTTGGATTTTGGGGTGCTTGTTGCTGACGTGACACCCCCCCTCGCTGGCCGCTCTAGCGGCTCCGCCCCGGCAGCGCCGAAAATAGCCTCCCCACCCCCCCGCTTTCAGCGGCTTTTTTCATTGCTGGGCTGGCTCCCTGGGCGGAGCCACGGCATGGAGGAGAGGGGTGGGCCAGCCAGGAGGGGGTGACACCCCTCCTGGCTGGCCCGCTCCTTGCCTCCATGCCGCGGCGCCGCAAGCCAGCCAGCGGCAAAAAAAGCCGCTGAAAGGGGGAGGGAGGAAGACAAAGCAGGCGCTTGAAAGTGCCTGCTTTGTCTTCCTTCCCCCCCCTTCAGCGGCTTTTTTCGCCGTGGCAAGGGGCGTCGGCGTCACTCCATGCGCATGCGCGTTGTGACGTCATGCGCATTGAACGACGCCCCGCCCCCAGGGGTGCCGCTTGGCTTGCTGCCCCCAGTAGCCAAGCGGCACACTACGCCCCTGGTGGTACCTTGGTACTCAAACGGCTTGGCTCCCGAACAAATCTGCTCCCAAACACCACAAACCCAGAAGTAAGTGTTCCGGTTTGCGAACGTTTTTCGGAAGCCGAACATCCAACGTGGCTTCCGCTTGAGTGCAGGAAGCTCCTGCAGCCAATCAAAAGCCACGCCTTGGTTTTTGAACGGTTTCAGGAGTCGAACGGACTCCCGGAACGGATTAACTTCGAGAACCAAGGTACCACTGTACTGTGTAAGAGGAACATCCTTGATCCCGTAACTGTTGGTCTTGGCAGGGACAGGAGAGACACCTGGAAATAAGAAGCTTCAGTGGAGCAAAATAGCCATTTCAACTGGCTGGAACTGAGTTATCAGCAAACAAGTTTAGAACTGAGCTGAAAGAATTCACTTTCCAGTGTCAATGCACAAGAAATGTCAGTAGGCCACCAACGAGTAGGAGAAACACACACCCTAAACCTATATGAGACTCAACGTGTTTGCTTAAAAAGAAGGCATTTTTAAGGAGAAATGAAGAATTAATCTGACTATAAAACAAATATATTTGTACTTTGAGGTGGCATGCTGGAGATTAGCACAGGAGATATCTGGACCATTGACCTGGAGTTTCATTCTGAATACGTAGTTTCCTTTTCTTATTACTGTCAGTCTTTTATGAAGCTGGTTAATTTAAGCTCTTGGGAACAGGTGACTTGAAAGCATAGATAGTATTGATTACAAGGCCAGATTAAACAGATTAGCATCAGAGACTGACAAAATGCTCTCTAATTAGCCCCCAAGAACTACAGTTTACAGAATCTTTCATCTTCCAGGCTGTGACTTCAGTTGGCTCTGACTATTTTTAGAAAACTCCTTCTCAAAATGAACAGGAAAATATTATGCAAAAGTTTAAAAGTTTATCTCTTTTCATATTTTTTACAGCCTTTTGTAATTCTTCGCACCCCCCCCCTTATACCTCAAATCTCAAACAGTATTGTTTTTTTTGCAGAATTTTCAGTAGGATTTTTCCTGCTGTTGTTGCAAAGATTCCCACCCACACAAATAATCCCTCAACAACAAATAAACAAGTAGGACAAAATTAAGTTCTCCATGGAAACCAGATTCCCACCCCCACCCCATGCCCATTTCACTTTCCACGAATCAAGTGTGAATCACCAAAGAGAAAGAGAAAGATACTTGGCCAACATCTCTCTGTGTCCCTAAATGTGGCCTGTGTTCAAGCTCTATTGAGTAAGCTCTATTTTCTTTTCTTTTTACATCTCTGAAAAGGCGAGGATGTAAACAGTAGCAAAGGCTTCCTGAGCCCCGAGACCCTCATGCTACCTGCAATCTACCCTGATTTTTTCTTGTACCAGTGTACATTTATCAATAAACTTCAGTTGATTGTACACCTAAATACCTGACAAATAGCTTCCCACTATGAACCCTGCAGTTTATGAGAACAGTAGTTGGTGAGACATCAGAGTTGGATTTCTCATCCTACCACCTTTGGTTTCAGATAGTACATGGGTTGTTGTTGTTTAGTCGTGTCCGACTCTTCGTGACCCCATGGACCAGAGCACTCCAGGCACTCCTGTCTTTTGGTCAGACTCATGTTGGTAGCTTCGATAACACTGTCCAATCATCTCGTCCTCTGTCATCCCCTTCTCCTTGTGCCCTCCATCTTTCCCAACATCAGGGTCTTTTCCAGGGAGTCTTCTCTTCTCATGAGGTGACAAAGTATTGAAGCCTCAGTTTCAGGATCTGTCCTTCCAGTGAGCACTCAGGGCTCATTTCCTTCAGAATGGATAGGTTTGATCTTCTTGCAGTCCATGGGACTCTAAAGTCTGGAACACAAATTTTCACAGTCCTCTAGTGGCTATGGTGGCTCATTTACCAGAAGTAATGTATTTAGTGTCATCTCTGGAGGTGTAAACTCAATTCTGACCAAACTGAGCCTCCTAGGGCACAATATACATCAGGAGGCGGCGTTTGTCCACAGACAGCTTTCTGGGTCATGTGGCCAGCATGACTAAACCACTTCTGGCGCAATGTAACACCATGACAAGTGCCAGAGCGCACGGAAACGCCATTTACCTTCCCGCTGCAGCGGTACCTATTTATCTACTTGCACTGGCATGCTTTTGAACTGCTGGGTTGGCAGGAGCTGGGACAGAGCAACGGGAGCTCACCACCGTCACGTGGATTCAAACCGCCGACCTTCCAATCAGCAAGCCCAAGAGGCTCAGTGGTTTAGACCACAGCACCACCCCAGTGCATATCTGTCAACCCTCCCTTTTTTGCGGGAAACTCCCTTACTCCAATGCCGTTTCCCGCTGCTATCCCGGATTGTTGATATCCCTTAAATTTCCCGGATTTCAAAGGAAGCAGCTCCTCTCCCTCCCTGCCGGCCAGGGAGGCTCCTCAGCTGCATTGCTCGGCTGCCAATAAGGAGTCTGAGACCGACTGGGGGCGGAGCTTGCATGCCTTGTGCAGCCAGACCCTCATGCCCAACCAGACAGACAGCCTGCCTGCCGTCTATGCGCTCGCTGTTTCGCTCACCCGTTCGTGCGCAGCCTCTGGAGCGCAGGGTGGCGAGGATACTTGGTGCCATTGCACCGCCCTCGCGGCATCCCTTATTTTCAAATCTGAAAGTTGACAACTATGCCCCAGTGGCACAATGTGTGTGTGTGTGTGTGTGTGTGTGTGTGTGTGTGTGTGTGTGTACTGGGAGCCATTGAAGATTCTTTAGGACCAGTGTTATATGGTCCCGTTGGCCACACCCAGTCACCAGTCCAATTTTAGGGAGGGGGCAGAGGACTACAACTCCCATCAGCCCCAGCCAGCAGACTTGCGCTGATGGGAGTTGTAGTCCAAAGCCTCTGGAAGGCCAGGTTGGAGAAAGCTAATCTATATGGAAGTTATCCAGTGCAAATTCTGCTGAAATCACTGGGAGTATTTACATCTTTCGCATTTGTTTCACTACCTGTAGCTCTTGCACAGAACACCCCTCAATGGATTCTGCCTTTCAGGTTTTTTTGAATGCCAAAACTGCTTTTGTACTTTATCAAAGAAGTTTCCATGTTAGATCTTTATCATTGCATAATAGCAATACTAATAATTCAAATTTGCGCTGAATTCGCCAAGCGGGCAAATTGCTTCATTTAACATGCCCCCCAAAGCTACTGTTACATCAGAGAAATGGAATGCCTCCCTTAAACTCTAATGCCAATAATTGCCTTTGGGCTTCCACACAAAGAAAGTTTTGGTCTTCAAAACTCTGGAAGGGTTTGCCTATAATTGCTTTAGCGTACAATCACTCCCAGAATGAAAGGGGAAATGACATGTGTTTGGAAAGTTCGGTAAGAATAGTGCAAACAAGCAATGCTATTATGCAGGATGGTAAAGAGCCTCCTGTTCTGAAGCTGAGCTTCAGTTCAGAGATTGTTTTATGCCACATGGGGAGCAGACACATTGTTGCTATAAAGATATAATGAAAGCAATTGGACTAACCACAAAAAAACACCCCACGAAGCATCCACGTTTGGTTAAACCCATTTGTCTGAAATCATACTAGGAAACCTGGCGGACATTGTGTTATTTATGTCTGGGTTCTTCTCAAGTTTGATCCACAAAATAGTTATACTTAATTTCCACATGGGAAACCTTAGCATTTCACCTCTGCATGCCAAAATAGTGTGTACTATATGTGCTTTCACGCTGCTATGTCCTCCATTAACAGCCACCCCCCTTCTTTAAAAAAAAAAACCCTTAGGGAATGTTTTGGCCCAAGCAACAACCCCTGAGCCCCAGAAATGTTCTCAACTAGGTCTTTTAAGGGATGTTAATTGCTGCAAGCAGGGAAGGCTGACAACTAAGATCATACCAGGAGGTTTTTAACATAATTGCATTTACCAAGTTGGGATCTGTGCGGTGGGCACAGAGGAGGCAGTCGTGGTGGGAAGCAGGGGGCGGGGCAGAAGGGGAGGTGGGCTGGGGGTCCTTTTCTGTTTTGCCTGAAGCAGCAAAACATCCTGGGCCAGTTCTGGCCTGATTTCTCTCGACCAACCTGCCTGTGTATTGACACTGGGACGGAAGAAGCCTTACTTGTGCCTGCAGCCCACATCTCTAGAATGACCCCAGAGTCTGTCTGTCTGTCTGTCTATTACCCACCCTTCACCCTAAGGTGGGTTACAGCATTAACACAAAATTAAAAACAATTTAAAACAGCTTACAACCATAAACATACATGCCTGGTGCCAAGTGTCCTTGAGTTCTGGTGCCTGTTAAAGATACATCTTTTTATCCAGGCTCTCGGAGGAGGTGAGGTCATGCGGTTAGCTTCTGTTTGTGTGACTCACACAAGTGAGTGTTGCATGTGATGAATTGTTTTATTGTATTGCTTTTATTGTATGTGTTTGGTAGTCTGCAGTGCCCTCCCTGGGATCTGCATGATGAGGGATGTCTTTATACCAGGGGTCGGCAACGTGCGGCCCATGGGCCGGATGCAGCCCACGAAGACCGTTTTACCGGCCCACGAGCTGCCCCTGAACTGAGCCTCCCACTCAACGAGTCCCCCACGCGCTGCACTAAACCAGGGCAAAGGGACTTGCCAAGCGGTGCCGGAAATTGCGTCTGCACACGCGCAGATACTGGAAATCGTGTCAGCGCATGTCTAGAAGCTGAAAATCGCTTCTGCGCAGGTGCAATTTTTGGCGTCTGGGCATGCACAGAAGCAATTTCCAGCGCCATGGACATGCACAGACATGATTTCCGGCGTTGCACTGCACCAGTCCGGCCCACGGACGATGTCCGTGGGAGTGATCAGGCCCATGGCCAATAAACATTGCCGACCCCTGGTTTATACCTTAAGTTAAAATAAATAAATGTCTTCTATCCATGTGAGGACTTGGCTGCTTGGTGATGCCATCATTTGTAGATTCTGACCATACATGAGATGATTAGATTGCACTGGTCCCCATATTAATGCCTGGATACCACTAGTCCACCCTCTGCTTGGAAGCTGGTCCTGAAGAGGGACTGAATAAGGCACAGAGATGTGAGTCTGTTCGATGTTTTCACCATAATTGCTGCAGGTCAGATGCATCAGTGTCAGCTGGGCACTGATCTTCCATTTGTGGGAAATTTCAGGGTGGCAGGAGAGGATATATTGTTTATTATTATCCTTCCTAACTTGCACTACCAAGTTCCTTTACTTAGCAGAGTTACATTCCCCTTTTTACATGCACAGCAGATAGCTGGTTGCAGGCTCGTGAGCCTCTCACTATTATACAATTCAGTCTGTCTCAGATTGAATTGTAGGTTCCTGGTAAGTTCCCTGGAATCCCTCTTAAAAGAATAAAGAACACAATCTTATTCAAAGTCAATAAAAGAAGTTTACTTACATCAGTTCACAGTTGGATTCTTGAAGGCAGACTTGGTTGCAAATATGTACATGTGGATCTACCCTATATGGGGGAATAATCCCAGTGCTTCTGCTAGCTGAGAGCTAGCAGAGCAGTCCTAGCTAAAAGCTGGTCAAATGAAGAAGGATGTCAAAAAGAGGGAGAGGTTGCTGCATGACTTGTCCCTTTGTTACCTGGACAGGTTAGGTCACGCCCACCTTCTATCACATGCAAAAGGAAGGATGCTCCAGTCAGGAGGAACAGGAAGTTTTGACTTTCCCTCGCATGTCTTCTCTAGGATTTCAAGGAATGTTGTACTTGACTGCCTCTCATGGATCACATCCCACACCATTAACTGCTAAAGACTGAGAGAGAAACCTCTGGGTGAGTCATAACTTGTCCATCTGCTTGCCTTGAGAAATAATAGCCAGTAAGTTTAGGAGCATGACACTCTTTGGCACTCCATCCCTCAAGACATTTCTGGGGGTGAAAGTTGTTGGCTGACCTTTTCTGTAACAGGATTGCCATAGCTTTAAAGCACTGGCATCGCGGGCATTTGATTAATCATATCTTTCTGTTTTGTTCATTTGTGAGACCGCAGTTGCGTCTTCACAGCAGCTCATACCAATACAAATCAGAGCCTATCTTCAGAGAGAGGTAATTGGGAGATTAATTCCAAACCTAATGAACATCTTGTTGTCATGAAAATATGCTTTGTAAATAAAGGTCAAGAGAGAAACATAGATTCTTTTTTTCTCTGTTCCTTTTAAAATAGATTTGTCACTTAATGCAATTTGTTTCAAGGTTTTCCAAGAGATACTTTTCTGCTAATGAGTTCCACATACTGTATCTAGTTGGCGCATTCCATTTTGTTCATTTAAATCAAACCATTTATATGTAACGGGCACAGCCTGCCTGAAAGGTTTCCTGCACAAACCTCATTGAAACAATACCATTTCTATACAGTATTTTAATGCAACTTGCACGTAAGAATTTCCAGAAGGATTGTGTCCAAGGCCTGAAGGGTTGAAGTGTTTGTTGCAAATTATAAAGGGGGCGGAAAGGAGGTGGTGTCCAGGAAAAAAGGCCTTGGTAATCCCACCCACCACTGAACCTAATGTGTTTTGACTACATGCGATTTTGGCTTTAGGAGTGACCCCCCAGACCCCCGCGTAAGTCGCTCTGTACCTCAGAGTGAAACTTATGTCGGGGTCTGAGGCCTCAGTAAAAGGCAAAGAGATCTTCTAGGATGGAATTCTTCAATTTTGCACACAGGATGCACCAGTTAAATGCCGAAATGAATTGCATAATACTAATAGACAACATATTTGTTGCCAGTTGGCCCTTTTGTGCTGGGGAATATGCACTTGACACCATGCCTTATTTGGAATGCACATCCAATCACCTGGAGACGCTACATCAATGGGATTTATGTGTGTGCATGAATCATAGAGAGAACAGATCTTTAAATCTGTTGGGGGCAGGAGAGAGAGAGACCCAAGGAATATAAATCTAAAGAAATGTGTTGGTTTAATTCTTTTGAAGTCCTAACACCCTGTTCTTTCCATGTTTTTTCCTCTTCCTCCTTTTGGTTTCGTTTCCATTGATTTAAATGAACCCACTATTATAATCAGTAGCTTTGTTTCATAAGGCTGAGTACAGGAATAATATACCCTCTATTCCTTAGACTAGTTTCCCTGTTTGGCCACTTACAGACTGCTGCTATTTTGCAGGTAAGGTTCCATCACATAACAGCAAATTCATGCTGTGGTTAGAGTGGATTTGGCATTCTTGCACAACATATCTACTTCCACTCCCTGCCTCTACCACCACCAAAAAAAGAAAAATAGAAAAAGCACGAAGAAACTCCAGGCTTTTTGAGGTAAGAAAAGTGATGAGGAAATACAAAACGTGGGGTAACAATTGCTTGATGTGATATCATATAACCTCTATGTGGGGCTTCCCTTGAATTTGACCTAGAGGCTGCAGTTAGTGCAGAATTCTGCAACTCAGTTGCTGAAAGGAGAGAGACCCCGTCAACACATAGCACCTCCGCTCAAATATCTGCACTGGTTGTTCATTTGCTACAGGGACAAGTTCAAGGTGTTGCTATTCATATAAGAAGGTAAAGGACCCCTGACCATTAGGTCCAGTCACGGACAACTCTGGGGTTGCGGTGCTCATCTCACTTTACTGGCCGAGGGAGCCGGCATACAACTTCCGGGTCATGTGGCCAGCTTTTGTCGAACCAGAGCAGCGCACAGAAACGCCGTTTACCTTCCCGCCAGAGCGGTACCTATTTATCTACTTGCACTTTGATGTGCTTTTGAACTGCTAGGTGGGCAGGAGCAGGGACCGAGCAACGGGAGCTCACCCCGTCGTGGGGATTCGAACCGCCGACCTTCTGATCGGCAAGCCCTAGGCTCTGTGGTTTAACCCACAGCGCCACCTTAATGGCTTGGGGCCAATTTACTTGTGGAATCACCTTGCTTCGTATATGCCCCCTTGAACGCTTTGATCTGCAAAACTGACACTGTTACAGGAGCCATGTAATATTCTTTTCACACTTGTAAGAAATCAATATTTTAGTATGCTTGGAACTCCCTGCCTATTGACATCAGGCAGGTGGTGCCTTCACTGTAATTTCTTTGGCACCTGCTTTAAACAAATGTTTCGGCGAACTTACCCAGTCAGGAAGAAGCTGCATGTGTTTTATTTCTTTTTATTCTTTATTTTATTCTTTCTATTCATCTTTTAAATATTTTAATACCAGCAATTAACTGTTTTTAGCAATATTTTTTAACATTTGGTTTTATACTGTAAACCATTTAGAAGGTGGTGTTTCTTTTCTTTTTTACAATCAAACATATACATTTCTTTTCTTTCTTTCTTTTTCAACATATTTTTATTCAGTAGTTTTCCTCATTTCATTACAACAAAACACTCTTCAAGCAATCCATACAAGTTCAGTACATATACATATACTCTGCCGAGTATTGTGACCTCCCTCCCCTCCTACTCTGGTTTTCCCTCTTCACCTCATTCTTACGCTTTCCTTATACAAATTTGTTATATTTACTTTCCTTAGTTAACATGCCATATTTATTTTATATTGTTACATTGCAAGTGTAATATTCGACTCTGTGTGTGTATTTACCTCCTTACAATACTTTTTTACAATACTTTTTTATATAATCAATAAATTTACACCAATCTAAATGAAACTTTTGGTCTCTTTGGTTTCTAATTCTTGCAGTTAATTTTGCTAGATCCAGATATTCAGTCAATTTTAATCTCCAATCCTCTAAACATATACATTTCAATAAATAAATAATCCAGACCAATTTCTATATGGCTTCAGGCCTGAGTTCAGCACTAAAATGGTAAGATAAAAGCTTGGGGAAAATAAAAAGGGTTTTTCCCCCCTAGCCTCAAAAAAGGCAACAAAGCAAGCAGCAGAGAACATCCAGCAATCGTGACACCAATACTGACGAGGCTCATTCTTGGATTGCCACCTGCCAAAGATTTCAATGTATGGGCAAATGCATGTGTTTTTCACGTGGGAAAAATACATAGCTTCCTTATGGACGCCATTGGGGTGGCCCTAAACCTTCTCCCAGTCCTCATATCTGGAGGTAAGAATCAGGTTGCTGGGCTTTCTTCCTCTCTCAATTCCATTCCTTTGAACTCAGTGGTACTCCTTCAGAACTGAAGGACAATCCTGTCTTTTCAATGGCATATTCCTGCAGGAAGACATCTCCTCTTCTTCCATGACTGCTAATCTTACTCAGGAGTCTTTGGTGATGGACTTTGTCAGTTTTGATGGATTATGCCCAACATTCCCAATTGGAGCTTAGCATGTTCCATTACAGTGGTACCTCTGGTTACGAACTTAATTCGTTCTGGAGGTCCGTTCTTAACCAGAAACCGTTCTTAACCTGAGGTACCACTTTAGCTGCTGGGGCCTCCCGCTGCCACCACACGATTTCTGTTCTCATCCTGAGGTAAAGTTCTTAACCCGAGGTACTACTTCCGGGTTAGTGGAGTCTGTAACCCAAAGTGTTTGTAACCCGAGGTGTTTGTAACCTGAGGTGCCACTGTACTTTTGAATCCCATTGATCCCAATACAAAAGTGTGGCTAAGCCACTCTTAACTCTCCCATCAGAAAGTGCACAAGTGCTTAGCTTTGGCCAGATCATGTGCAAACTATATGAAAAGGAAGCAAAATTTCGGAGTTGAGCAATCCCAGATTTTTGTACCTTTCCCCCGTTTCCACTGAGATGACCCGGCAGCTTCCTCCCTGGCCCTTCTTCCGGAACCTCTAAGGGGAAAAGGCTTCTTACCTTCCCTCCTCTGAGATACTTCATCAAAGGAAAGGTAAAAGGTTTCCAGACTGTTTGAAAGCAAGTGTGGCTGAAGAGGAAAATCAAAGCGACAGGGAGCGCCTCCAGTTCCTCCCGGATGCGATGCTGGAAATGATAAACCAGTCTCTGTTTTCACATAATTGGGCTACGTCAGGGTCAGAGAGTCTCTTTCCATGTTCCCTCATGTCACAGGACCAAATACATACAAATTAGGCAGAGTTTGGCTTCAGATTTTAACTTCTAAGTAGTCAACATAATTTTGGTAGAGGTCACAGTAAAAATCGTTAGACAGAAGTTTTGTTGCCAGGATTGTATGAAAGCAGAGGGGAAGGGTTGTGCTGCGTTTGTTTCTACAAGGGAGCTCAAAACATGGATCAGAACTTGCCCAGAAACCTGGCCAGGCCACAAACCGCATTAAACAAAAATATTTGGTTTTAAGCCAATAGACATTGTACAATTCTCAACCAGGTAAACCAGTTGGATGGTTTTAAACTGCTTTAGTGCAGCTAAGTGCAAGTGGATTAGTCTGATTTAATAAAGCCAGCAACTTTGATGTATCAACTTTGATTAATGAGAAAAGTACACCTGTTCTAAACACATTATATAGAAATAAGTCCCACTGAGTTCAGCATGTCCCTTAAGTCCATTCACACAGCATGAAGCACATAGGTGATGCTAATGTTTAAGAGAAGCAAGAGAGCCCTTTCACACATTACACAAAGCAAACCTGAGTTCACCAATGGGTGTACACTATTTGGGAATTTGCAGCCAATTATGTGTCTCTGGGTGATACACGTTTCTCATATTCTGAAACATCTTAAGTGTGCACCTAACAAGGTAATGTGTGAAAGCTATGAACTGAGCTGCAGGATTGAACGAAGCCAGTCATAAACTGCACTGGAGTGGCTGGTGAGCTTTTTTTCTCCCAAACCTTTCCAAAGCCATTGGCTTTTGTGTAGCTTTGAAAGGAAAGTATTTATTGATGTAATTCCTAACCAAAATTCACTTGGGGAAAATGGCTGTGTCTTCTCACTTGCAAAAGCTTTTTACTTTAGTTCCTGAAATTTAATGCGAGCGTCAGCAATTAAGGTCTTAACTCTTTCTGGTGAGACTGTGATCTCATTTCAAAGGAGCACATGAATGTGGCCAGTTTCAAATCACCCAGCAGCTTATTTTGCTTCTGGAATCTGCATGGAAGCTCTGAGTGAAGCACAAGCAAAGCAACAGGAGACTCTCTGGGACAAAGTAGCACCGCCTCGTGCCCTTGGCTCTTTCAGTGCCCTAAAGCTGGCATTTAGTAGCCAAAAGGGTTCAAAAGAGGTGCGATGTTAGAACTACAATATTGATTATTTAAACTATTTCCGTTTAATAAGATAATATTTTTACTGATTAAATTTGAATATATACGGTATGTACATTGCCCCAACCTTCATATACACCCCCATTTTTTGAGACAGAAAGATACTAAACAAATATGTGAGGACTTAACAGTTTGACAAGCAAAAGGTGCCACTGTATAAATATTTTATTTTTCATTTCCTTTGAAAAAGAAGATAGACCCAAAATAGCCACCGACCAAATTAAACAAGTGTGTCATTGTCTGTTAATCCACTATGACTGCAATCCTGCGCAGTTCTCAGCAATGCCCCTTGGGGCTTTCTTCCCAGTCATCATGCAAAGTAGGCGGCTACGGAGCTTTAATTAACAGATCTGCCACTAAACTCTGTGTCTAATTTTTATACCGATGGTTGACTTTGGTGAAGTGTGTGTGTTAAACTCTGCTCTAAGTAGGTAATTTAGGATTGCCACCTAATCCAGGTGCAGGTGGGGGACAGGACCCTGAGCCCTGTTAATATTCCATGTGACACATTCTTCCTGAGAGCACAAAGCTCTGTAATAGATATAAGAATACTATAAATGACAAACAGGATTCCAGTTTACATAGGGGCATCCCTGCATGAGGCGGCAATCCTAAATTACCTATTTAGAGCAGAGTTTAACGCACACACCTCACCAAAGTCAACCACCGGTATAAAAATTAGACACAGAGTTTAGTGGCAGATCTGTTAATCCATTTAGATCAGATCAGAGGTCTGCCTAGTTTTCTGTGGCCCCTGGTCTGTTTCAAAAGCACTTTGCACTCAGTTTACACCTCTGGCAAAGCCACTCCCCTTCCCGGGGGGGTGGAGTCACTGGCGTCGCAAGGGGGTGGGGGCGGTACGCCCCAGGTTCCACGGGAGGAGGGGGTGACACTTGGGCTGGCCCAGCCCTCCGCGGGGCCCGCCCGCCGCCGCCGGCACCGCGCCAAAAGCAGCAGCGGTGGCACCCCCACGAGCCGCCGATTGTGTGCTCATGGGGGTGCTGCTGCTGCTGCTTTTGGCGCTGCACTTCAGAAGGGCGCTGCGGGAGCAGCAGCGGCCCAGCGACGGAGTGCGCACGCACGGCATTTCACGCATGCGCACTGCGTCGTGACGTCATGATGCCCCACCCCCAGGGGCAAGCCTCCATTCGCCGCCCTGGGTGGCGTGGAGGCTTCCTCCGCCCCTGGATGGAGTTGTTGGCGGGCACCCGGGACCTCACTGTGACCCGGCAGGGGGCGGAGGGATGCTCCCACGTCATTAGGACTCCCAGCTGACCAATTGGGTTAGCCGGGGGCATGGCCAGTGCTGTTTAAACTGTGGCGCAGCTGGGGGAGGCGACTGCTATTCGCCTTCTTGTTGGATCTCCCAGCCCACCCACCCTCTTTTTTTACGCGTTGCTTGACTTTGGCCTTGCCAAATGTTGGTCACCTGGTTGTCGGGCCCAGGTAGGAATTTTTCCACTTGGCAGATTGGCACCAGCCATTTGGTTTTCGCCTACCTTGTAGCAATCGTCACAACTTTGTAAGGTTAGGCATTGGGTAAGCCTTGTCATGGGAGGGGCGGTTGTTGCCTCCGGCTTGCCCTTCCACCTTAAGGGTATCCCGTTAAAGCACTGATGGCCAAACTTGGCTCTCCAGCTGTTTTGGGGATTACAATTCCCAAAGACCACTGGTCTTGTTAGCTAGGGATGATGGGAGTTGTAGTCCCAAAACAGCTGGAGGGCCAAGTTTGGCCATCACTGAGTTAAAGGGATCCGGGTGTGTGGATCCTGTCTGAAACCTGAGGGTGGGCTAGGGCCATGCCACAACCCCATGGGTGACCCTGGGGGTGCTCTTAATTGATGTATATCATAGGGCTCCCCCTATCGGTGGTTGAGCCTTCAGAGACTTCCTGCAGATGGGCAGGAGTCAGGATATACCGGTAGTCTGGCTTCACCCAAATGCCTAAGCTAAACCGCTCACATCTGTAACCAATAAAGTTGTGGCCTAATTTAACCCAATATATTCGTGCCTGTGTGTTTATTTCAGAGGGATCTGTGGGGCCCGGGGCCTTGCCACACAATAGCAATCTGTCCCTCCTGCAATCACCTGTTGAGCAGGAAAAGAAAGAGAGAAAGATGACAGAAAGAAAGAGAGGAGGGGGTGTCAGAAAGAGAGCGGATGGGTGGCTCTGCCCTTGGGGCTCCCCACAGCCATAAAGGTAAAGGGGCCCCTGACCATTAGGTCCAGTCGTGACCGACTCTGGGATTGCGGCGCTCATCTCGCTTTACTGGCTGAGGGAGCCGGCATACAGCTTCCGGGTCATGTGGCCAGGATGACTAAGCCACTTCTGGAGAACCAGAGCAGCAGACGGAAATGTCGTTTACCTTCCCGCCGGAGTGGTACCTATTTATCTACTTGCACTTTGATGTGGTTTCGAACTGCTAGGTGGGCAGGAGCAGGGACCGAGCAACAGGAGCTCACCCCGTTGCGGGGATTTGAACCACCAACCTTCTGATCGGCAAGCCCTAGACTCTGTGTGTCCCAAAAATATTTACCCACCAGGAAAGCATGCAAAGAAGGCACACATGCAATAGCTCTTCCCCACTTCTCACCAGCACCACCTGAGGCAGTCTAGGTTTGATGCTAACCCTCATCCACAAAGCCTCCAAGTGTCTGTACCTTTAACAAAGAAATAATACATATTACTAATTTTACAGGGCTGGTGGAAGGCATGCCCAAATTGTGTATATGTGAAACACTTTGAAAAGTTGAAACGTGTTGTTGTTATCTGGGCTTGTGTGAGACAGGATTCTACATAGATGTCTAAAAAAATTTAAAGTTTGGTTTGTTACAAAATATTACTCTTCCAATGCAGAGAAATTGCTGTCTTCTGTTGGCTTGTGATGGTGCTCAGCAATCAGGCATCACAGAGGCAAAAGGAAGATGTCTTGGTGGTACTGATTGGCAGGAGATACTGAATTATAGCCAGAGGATGGGCAAGAGGGTCTCTGAAAAGTCCAACATGCCTGGAATATTCAGAGATAGCTTTTCTTTCAAAATTCAATGCCCCTGTTAGGAAACTTGTAGTGATTTATATTCAAGAATCATAGAATTGTAGAGTTGGAAGGGACCATGAGGGTCATCTAGTCCAGCCCCTTGCAAAGCCGGAATCTTTTGCCCAACGTGGTCATGGTTTGAACCCATGACCCTGAGATTCAGAGTCTCACGCTGTACCGACTGAGCTATTCAGTTCCAGTTGTAGTGGTTCTCCACTAAGGAATATAAATAAAAAAGGATAAATAAATATATAGAGATATCAAGATCACAAATCTTCATGATGTTTTCCTACATAAGCTCCCAGTCCCAGTTTCTCAAAATATAATTAATGCTGGTTCACTTGTATCTGTCTCCATTTCACGCAAAAAGAATTTGGGGCATAGACTTAAAACAGACATGCTTCTATGTAACTACTTTCATGACTACAGTTGTGGTTTCTTTGTGAGAGAGAGAGAGAGAGAGAGTGTGTGTGTGTGTGTGTGTGAGAGAGAGAGAGAGAGAGAGAGAGAGAGAGAGAGAGAGAGAGAGAGAGAGATTTAACAAAGCAAACTGGTAATGTTGAAACAGAATCCGTAGCAAAGACCCCCACTGTGTAGCAGATCTGAACCTTATATTGGGGAACAGACCTGGAACCGCTTACTCCCTTGGAAACTCTTCTGACCTCTATCTGGGGTGATTTGTTGACGAAAGAAACTATTTCCCTAGACATATTTTGGTGGAAACTGTAACTTTCCTCTCCTTCTGCATGCATTTTCCCAGGTTCTGATGATTATCGCCTGAAAGAGGCAGCCTTCTGTAATGCTTTCTGGCGCTTTTTCTGTGGCTAATCTCCCAGCTTCCTATATATTGAGGAAGAGAAAGAGAAACCAGCACAGCAATTTACCTTGTATGGTTTTCTTTGGCTTCGAAACTTTCTCTCGCAGTGACTGTTTCAAGGGCACCACAGTGTGGGGTGCAGTTTCTCCTCTTCTTACCAAAAGGTAAAAAGGGAACAAAACTTCTCTTGTGAGCACATGATTAGAAGAAGATGGGGTTGAGGGAGAAAGGGAAGGATACAATAATTACCCCCAAATCTCAGCCCAGGCCACCGCTCAACAATGCAGCTTTTGTGGGGATTTCTGCTACTGGTTTAAATGAAATAAATCAAAGCACTCTTAGCTTAACCAGGGCTGGGATCTTTCTCCCTCAGTTCCTTGTGCAATGCGGTGTTAGAAGTTTCTGGAGAAGGTGGTAGGGTCTGAGGCCTCAGGTGGCAGCCCCGCGCAGGAGCTCTGGATGGAGAATGGCAGGGCATGGACCCAACCAGGGCCTGACCAAGACATTTTGGCACCTGAGATGAACCACAAAATGGCACACCCACCAACCAAGAAAGAAGAAATGAGTGACGATCTACATCAGAAATAAGGGGGGGGGAGGCAGATCTACATTGGGATCAAGGGGGAGAATCACATCAACCTTCCTCAATGGTGGAAGTGGGAATCAAAGGTCATCACAGAAGGGAAAGGTGCCACTCTGAATCACGCCAGGCGAATGCCCAGGAGACCCCAGAGGGCAGCCCCACCTTTTCCTCCCTAGGAGTGGGAGGAGACCAGCAGTACCTCCTATTTGCCAAGAGGCTGCTGTAGAAGTAGCATTTGGGGGTGGGGCTGCTAAAGAGGTGGCAGATCCAGCCATAGCCATCACGTTGATGCCTTCCTTGGAGGCTGGAGCTGCTGTCCCTGTGGATCCTGCTGCCTGAGGTGGTTGCGTCTCCTTGCCTCATGGGTGAACTGTCCCTAGACCCAACGAAAGGGGGAGATTGCCTGCCAGGAAGAGAAAGACTTTGGGCCCAGGACAGTGACCAGTCCAGGCCCAGAGGAAAGGAATGGGAGCTGCTCTTGATCAAATTTTAAATTAGGCTGCTGAACAAAACAGCAATAAAACCGAGGGATGTGGGAGTGGTTACTTTGTATGTCTGGCACTAACTGGATCTGAATTATCAACCCCAAATCCATATGTCATGGGTGCTTTAGTTGTGATTCCTCCATTGCAGGGGGTTGGTCTAGATGATCCTTAGTGTTCCCTTTCAACAACAATTCTATGAGTCTATGAAATTAGACCACCTCCATTAGCTTTAAGCAAAATAGGCCCATCCAGAGTCACTACTGCTCAGTCCATCCTGGCTCTGGCCAAAAAATCCCACTAGCTTTTCTGTTCCCAAGAAAGTGCAGTGTTTACTCAGAAGTAGACCCCACTGTCTCCAATGGGACTTACTCCCAAGAAAGTGTGCAGCCCAGCCCGTGTTCACAGAAGTCTTACTCAAGTCAATTCAGTGTGGATGCTCAGTCTGGACTAGAGCAAAAGAAATTAAGATTGAAGCTGAAGATCTAACTCTAGATAAGCAGACACACATGTAAACATACAGATACACACAGAGACATGGCAATATTTATTTGAACACAATATGCTCCTGAGATACTGTGGGGTTGATTCAAGAGACAATTACATAATCTGCCCTGCACAAACAATTGATCCCTCAGTAATCCTGTCACACCCAGCAGTATGAACCATACCATGTGTTTTGTGGACTGCAGACGTGTATTCAACCACATATTATCCAGGCCTCTCAGGGGTTAATAATATTCGCATACTGACAGACATGTATTTTCTTGAAAGCATATGCGAATGTCGCTTATTTCCTTCTGTTGTGTGCTTAGAACAGGGCAGGAAAACGCATCTTCCAAGTCAACATATTGTGGGTAATTATTCATAGAATATAGTCCTATGTTACATGCAAGAATATTCCGAAAGAGAGCGTATGAACTAGGTGCCCGTGATTGCAAGGTGGGATTTTACTAAATCGGTGCTGCGCACAAAAAGCCCATTCACACCGGGAAGGAATGGATAGCCCGTCCGGGCTGCAGAAAAGACCCAGGCAGGCCGATTAACAGCCCCTACTAAACAAACACAGTCGCGCTTTTTGCAGCCCCCTTGTTTGCGCCGCAGCTTGACCGGGTTGCAAATCGAGAGGATCCGACTGCTATTCCCAGAAGCCAGCAAGTAAAGCTCCACCGAGCCCCGAGCTGTGTCGCTGCAAGCAACTCCAGGCGGAGCAGGGCAAGGCTCTGCGCAAAGCAGCGATCCACGTCGAAGAGGTGAGGCAGGAGTACTGCCCGGCCGGCTGTGTCCTCACCTTCAGCTAACAGTACCAATTGGCGCACCTCGAAGCCCTTCTGTCTGGGAGCCGCTCCGAAAACCGGAGGTAACCTCTGCGGACGCCGCGGAGCAGATGCTTCTTCCTGCATCGCGCGGCGGCTTTCATTCCCGGTGCAACGTCCGGGCCCAGCAAATCCTCTTGACTGGAAAAACGGTTTCTGTGCAAGACAATGAGACTTGCTTCCAAGGAAATGGGGGCCGCATTGGGTTGCGCCCCAGACGCGTCCTTTCCGAGGGAATGAAGACGGCGATCCTAAGCACAGCGGGACGTTGGAGTGCGCGTCCTTGGCGCAGCGCTCCAGGAGCAGCACTGGCCACAAGGCGGCGAGGGTCCGTTCGGCGGCGCGAGCGAGAAGACTTCCGCTTACGCGCAACTGTAGCGTAGTAACGAAGTAGCCCCGCGGATGACTGCGCTTATTTCAAAGTAAGTGCTAAAGATCGAGGGTTACAACCCGGGAGCAGTAGGCAGACAGGAGGTGGGGATCTTCCCGGAGTGTTCAGCTTCTTCTATTGAAATTAAGTCTTGATGGAGGTCTAAAGGAGAAGATTTAGGCAGCTGTCTACTCAAGGAGAAGCAATTTTCTCCCACATTCCAGTAGGGCTGCAGTGACACTCGGATGTTTGACAACCATTTTGACACTTAAAAATGGTTATGCGCACCCACCTCCCCCTGTGCCTTAGACTTAACCAGTGATGGCTAACCTTGACACCCCAGATGTTTTGGGACTACAACTCCCATCATCCCTGACCACTGATCCTGTTAGCTAGGGATGATGGGAGTTGTAGTTCCAAAACATCTGGGGTGTCAAGGTTAGCCATCACTGACTTAAACCGTCCTAAGTCATCTTTAGGAGTTTATAAGCTTAATATGGAACATCTAGGCAGTTTGAAGGCACGGTCTCAAGACAGCCCCGCACCCATTTGAAACCCGATTTTAAAACTCAACAACCCGCGCAGCCTTATCCTATGCGTATTGTTTATGAGGAACTGCGTCCGATGGGACTTCCTCCAGGACACGAGGATCCGGCTGCAGCCTAAGCCTTAGCTTTAGACCTACGGACTTCAGTCTGTGTGGGTGGATCGCTGGGACCCAAAGCTCGCAGACAACACCCAGGCCGCAGGTGGACCCTCGCTCTGTCCTGCTCCTCACTTGGGCTCCGCAGCCGAATGCCGTGAGTTTCAATGCGCCCCGGCAGCTGTCTCAGCCAAAACAATGGGGTGGGGACGGATGCCGCATTGAAGCCACTTAGGTCGTGCTTGCTGGCGAGACCGCCACGACGTGTTGGATTCTCCGGATCGGATCTTGCAGTGGAAAGCAGAAGGGGAGGGGGGGCGAGAGAGAAGGTGACGCGCCTGTGTCCGCTGGAGGGACCCGGAGAGTAGAGAGAGGATGCGAATCAGTCGCCTCTGGCTCGCAGCTGCTGCTTCCCCCCCGACGCAAACGCCCAGCCCTGCTCTCAAAGTAACTAATGTCGAGTTACACTTGGACTCGAGATCTCTTATCGATTGCACACGTCTGCATTTTTAAATTATTGTCAAGTGTGTGCAAAAAGGCCCGTCAAAGTCAGAGGCAGCGATCCCAGACGCCTTTGCACGGGAGCCACTGCCAATATAGTCTAGAAAGGACACCCTTTCTATTTAGCGCGGAGTGACAATGAGTTCGGATTGAAGGCGGCGTGCTAGTTAAATCGCCCATAATTCAAAGCACCGCCTGTCTGAGTGCAGAATTTGGGGTCCTGAGGTTGCAGGATCCCGGGGGAGCCAATCTCATTGAGCTCACCTGGACCTGCTTCCTGGTCAAGACGCGGGCTGTGAGCCTTTTCGGAGAGGCCAGGCGTCCGGCTGCGGTTCTAACCGCGAGCTCTTGGGGGTAAATTGAAGTGAATGGGACGGGAGTCCCCAATATACACGTGCTTAGGACGGGGATATAGGTGGCGAGGTCTTTGGGGATGAGGAGTTGGTATTTCGACGGGAGGAGAAAAGACACTGAAGAAAAAGGAGGGAGCAAGACAGCGGGAACTTCCCTCCCTCTCCATACCCGACGTAAACCGGACCAACCCCGTCACTCCGCTATTCGCCTTAGGCCAGTGGGAATGTCTGTTGGGCAGTTCTCCTGCTCAAGCTCCTGCGGGAGATCCGCGCAGTAGATGCATTTCAGGAAGGCGGTTTCCATGACCGTGTTTGCTTCCCACGCTTCGCGCCACGCCGCGCGCGAGCGTGAGAGAGAGAGAGAGCATCTGTCATCGCGGATGCTTCGGTTTAGATTCCTGCATTGCAGGGGGTTGGACTAGATGACCCTCGGGGACCCCTTCCAACTCTACAATTTCTTTAGTCTATCTTCTTATAAACGATTTTTTCATAATAAAATATTAATTTTATTTTTAAAACCCTTTACCATTTTATGAATCTATATGAGAGAGAGAGAGGAGGAGTCTTCGGGGGAACAGCTCCGACCCCGTCTTGAGCCAAGAGGCTCGGTGTCTGCTTGACATCTTGAAGCTTAAATAACCGTCAGGGCCGCTTTGTTAACTGCCTGGCAGCCAAGTGCCTCGTTACGCCTGATTGAGCTAATTGCTTTGAAATAGGATATATTATCTATAATTATAGAGATCTTGGAGGAGACGGCCAGCCTTGTGCTTTCATCTTGCCCAAGTGCATCAAAATGTCGCGATCAAATTAATTTGGACCACTTGAAATAGTGCCCTCCATTCATCCAGCCTTAAAGAGGCAAGGGTCCCTTTTTGTTGGGGGGGGGCGGTATGAGAGAGATTGGGAGGGAAAGCTCGTTTGATCAGGATAATTACTAAACTCGGGAATCCCTGAGAAGTGTTTATGGCCGGGGCAGCGATGGGGTGGGGGGTGCGCTCCTTATCCTGTTTGACTTCGACCCGCAGCCGGCGAATTTACAAAGTCTGCAAAGGGAGAGACGGTTTTAAAACCTCGTCTTGGAGTGAAGGTTTCTCCAGATAAAGCGAATGCCTTAAATGCATTACTTGGTTCTCGCTCAGATTAATAGGACCTTACTCCCACCCCAGTACTGTAAGTATACACACTCTTCAGTTTTGCTACTTGGAAACAGATTTCATCAAAATACATGGGACCGACGGCAATTCCACTCATTAGTTCATGGTTCAAATGCACACCTAAAATGCGTACGAATGCGACACGCATGTATACGCAAACCCGTGTATCATAGGGACATACTCACCAAGGGGTCATAGTTCCCTGTCAAATTGTTGGTTTTGGTTTTAGCTGCGTGCATACATTTTAAAATGCCGGTGGTGCAACACACATTATTTGATTTGCCATCTCTCGATTATTGCACACTTGGTGACCGGTGGAAGCTGAATGTGCGAACTCGCCCCATGGGGAAGTACTGAATTTGAGATGAAGGAAGGCGAAGTCAGGATAGGGCACATATGACAAGGGGTTGTTCACTGACACCTCCATGACGCACTCGAAATGTCTTGACTCTTGCGTTTACGGTGATGCGAAAGTTACACTGGAGGTGTTCTGGATTGGGGAAGGCTCATTAGCATGTGCAGTGTGAATCGCTTGATGTTGCGGGTTCTCAAGTGATCGGCAAGTACGTGTGAATCGCCTTGCACGGTTCAGGAACTGACCAAGGTTCCAAGAGTTATGTGCACACACACACACGCACACACACACACACACACACACACACACACACACTCCAAGTCGAAGAAGGCAAACCCCAGCGCAACGCCCTACAATGGGAGCAACGGCCCCGATGTTCAACTAATACGCGCCGTCTCCACGGATCCACGAAAACGAATAGGAATTCTTTCCCGCTTATTTCAAGGGGACTTACGAAGACAGGCTGTGCTCAGTGCGCTTAAGATCAAGGGGCAAGAGGCACTTTTAAATGCGAGCAGAAGAACCTCTCTCGGAGAAGTCTTCAATTCCATCAGCTGAACTGGGCTATGAAATCTCACGGACTTCCCTAGCCCTTAAGCGACGCCCCCCCCCCCCCGGTGTTCCGTTCCTGTGCCCGGTATATTCTGTGGGTACGGTTTAGCTCCAGCAACCAGAAATCAGAAGTAACGAGGGCTGTCCCGCTCAACTCTTAAGCGCTTAAGTGTGATCCACACGTGCGTGCAACCCCGCCATACCTCCAAACTGGATGCCAAAGCCTTCGCGATTGGCAAGTGAATGTATGGACGAGAGTCCCTAGAAAGCCCTGCGTTTCCGGTGAAGTGAAATCACCTTTCGGTCAGCTGTGCAGTACCGGCGGCTGCTGCAGTTCAGGGGTACTACAAGTCATCGCTCCAGGGGTTTAGACGTCAAGCGACGGACATGCAAACCAACACCCAGGACTTCATCTATTTCGATGGGAACGACTTCCCAGATTCTAGTGGTTTGGAGAGAGAGAAAACTCGAGCGCACAGAACCCTGGTTAAATTCAACAAATAGCGCTGGGTAAATTTACAAGGCGGCTAGGTTTCCATCCTAGGGCCGGGGCTTCTCTGTAGGCTACTGTTGCAAATAGGACTTGTAGCCCAGAATCCTTCGATTTAAGATGACCAATGCCCAGTTCATAGTTTCGATAGGATTTGTTTCCAAGTATAGATATTTAGTAATCGGCGTTATGCTCCCATCAATCACTGCACCTTTATTTTTAAGTTAAGCTTCGCTGAATAAAGTGGGACTTTTTTCCCTTAAAAAAGCCGTGGTTGAAATTCTGTTGTTGTTTTGTATTGCTTTAAAGTTATATTACCATTATATTCTCTGTTCCACCCAAGAGGAGCAGGGTCCCCCGCCCCCCACTTCTCTCTCTCTCTCTTCCCCTCTCCTTCCTTCAAAGAAACGGTTGAGGACAAACCGGGGTAAATAATCTGTCAGCGTGTTGTGTCCATTTATAATAAGCGCAATAAAAAATTTGGAGACTCTTAAGCAACGAGAATCCACACAAAATTTCGTTGCACGGATTTCATGCGGCCTCCTGCGCTCAAGAAAACCCAGCAGCCCGTCGGGGAAGGACTCGCTTTGGCTAAGTCAGTAAAAGCGGCCGGTCTCTTGCCGGCTTGTAAAGGACAAACAAGCGCCGACTGGGACGCTGGAAAAGCGCGCCCTCAAGCACCGTTGCCACCGTAAAGTGGGACCGGTGTTATGACTGGCGGGAGGAATTTTCGGGATTCCGGAATGGGATTTCCACATCTCCCCACCACCACCACACCCCACACGCAGCGCCCCAGCGGCAATGCCTGGCCTCAGTCCTGCTGTCTGAGCATCTTGCTGCCTCGTGAGCGCTGCGGGCGGGCGGCCGCTCCTGGGGTCCTTTCCTCCCCAAGGCTTAATGGTACTGACTAGCGATGCGCACCTCTTCCCCACAGACCCCATCCCCGTCGAAGGATGCTGGGCTGGTGGGAACAGCCGCCGACTGCGCTCACATGAGTGCCAGTTATCCTCTTCTGCAACGTCCTCCCGCTTTTGGGGGGTGAAGGGGGTCCCAAAAAATTGCCCGTGCAGCCCAAAAGGAAAAGAACTGCGAGGGGCTGGATCCTGCGTCTTCCCCGATGGGGCGGGGGCGGGGGAGGGAAGAGAGGCGGGGTTGGGCGAGCGCGCTCCTTTGGCCCGGCTGCTTGCGTCGGGGTCCTCGCCGGGCTCCGGCGCCTCGCTCCCTGGACGCGGGTTCGCGTCCTCAATAGGCCCTCCAGCGGGAGCCTTTGATGCCGCCGCCGCTGGCGCCTCCAGACAACATCCCTTGTCTGCCCAGTAGAGGCACTGACTAATCGTGACAGATTGTTTATTCTCGCAATTAGCGACGCGGCAGCTTCTGGGGCGCCCGCGCAGACGCCCCTTGGACCGGGCCGGCCACGCGGTCCAAGGGCAGCGGGAGAGGCGCGCGAGAAGCGGACCTCGCTGGGTTCCCACCAAAGGCGGGATAAAAGAGCAGGAAAGGCGCGGCGTTTTGTGCTTGGGGCCAGGCGGCCCCCCTCCAAAAAATCCTATCGATTTTACTCTTTGGTCCACGGGTCAGAGAAGCGAGCAGGCTGGTTCCTTTCACGGAGAGCCCGAGGGTTCCGGCCTAAGTTCTTTCTGGAGATCCGCATGGGAGGCCCCAAGGGTGGGCGGGCGGAACTTTCCCCAAAGAGTCGAAGAAAGGACCCTGTGAGAAAAGGGACCAGAGTAGAAAGGGCTTTAGCAAAGGAATCTCGGTCGGCATTAGGATCGGGCGTTCCTTACAAGGAATGCGTAAACACACCGCAGCACAACTATTCCGGACAACATCCACGCTGTATATACTAAAACGGGAAATTTTAAGTCGATTTCTCCCACAAAGCAGACCACATCCTTGTGGAAGGAAATTCCATTCCTATCCAAGAACCTTTTCAATATGGGGTGAAGCCAGGACACGTAGGTGTGCTCGTGATTTATTGGTTTACTTGGTTTCATAGATTTCATAGAACCAATTTATTGGATTCATAGATTTCTTGAGGCCTGCAACAAATGCATGCGCCTTAGACAGGAATGTACTTCAGCCCAATAAATGGTTTAAGCGCTCCAGATCTATTCTAGCCTTAAGATCTTGCGCACACGCAGAGACACCTATCACTTCAGGAACACTCTCCAAATCACAGCGTGAATTCTCACGCGGGCACGCGCGCGCCCCCTCTCCCTTTCTGTGAATCTATGGATCACAAATCGCTCATCCCTCCCTAGAAGTAAATACTTTTAGGCTGCAGGCCTGTGGCTGCCATTTACCCGAAGCTCCGTGGGCCTTACTACTGAGTAAGATTTTGCTGTTAAACCCCAAGATGGTCCGTGGAAGTTAAACATAAACTTCCATTTTTTCGGGGTTAAGTTTAGCTTTATCGTTCATCACTAAGCCTTAGGTTACTTACTTTACCGCATTTATTTCGATGGCTCTTCTTTGAGCACCCGTTACGCGGGTGATCCCCCTATCGTGTTATTTATTCTTTCAAGAACAGCAGCAACAGGAAGCAGCAATGTCGTTATTCTTATTAAAGTATATGGAGACGGCGATGGAAAGAAATGTGTAACATGTCCCAGGAGAGATCTGTGAATACTCTTCAATGAGGGTTTTTTGTTGTCGTTTTTTGCGGGGCGGGGGGAGGAAGGAAGAACCAGGCGCTCTAGGTACACACTGGGAGTCTCGGTGACAGGGCCAGTGTGGAGCAGCGGTTAAGAGCCTTAGCTAGACCTCGGGAGATCTTTGTTCGTCCTCAGCCATGAAACTTCGTGAGGCTTTACTCTCGCCAAGCCTAGCCCACCTCACAGGGCTGTTGTGAGGGGAAGTTGGGGGAGGGATTCACATACGTGGCCATGAGCTCCTTGGAGGGAAATTTACATACAGGAAAGATATTTATGCAGTAAATAAATAACGATACTCGAGGTTGAGGTCGAAGCTGGACATCCATCTACGGTAACGCATTACTGGGTCTGTCTGCGTGAGAACCTAGACGCAGCCTTAAGAACATCCCCGCTTCCTTTCTCTCGGCTCCTTCGCGTATTGACAAACCTAGCTTTGCTGTGACATCCAACCATCCATCCCATAATCTAAGCGCTCATAACCTCCCGTCTTCCCCGGGCCCCGTTCAAAAGGCAGGGGCTCCGCTGTCCCTCCCCGTTTAGATAATTGCCCTTAAATGACTGCAAGAAGCTCTTGTGTTTCGCCGAGATTAGAGCCCCGCAGCTATCAATAAAGTTTTCCCAGCAAGCGGCCAATCCCATTATGAGAGAGAGCAGCGCCTTTTACTGCACATCCGTCCTGGCCGCGAGGATAAGGGATCGTAAAAGGCATTCACGAAACAAAATCTCCTTTTTAAGACCTTAATTGGTCGGGACTAGAGGTTAGACTTCCTTTAGGGTATTAACGCTCCAATCTCTAGGCACCTTTACAATGATTCTTTACCAAAGAATGATCCCGTCGCCACACTGTATGCCTTATCCATACAAACAGAGCTCTATGAGAGATACACTAGATACAAATGATGGGCAGGTTTTGCCTCTCTTTTTTCCTCCTGCTTGTTTTCTTGTTTGTTAAATTGCTTTTTTGGAAGCCGATGGGGAAGACTAGCTATACTGTATCTGCATTGAGACTGGGTCATACCGAGGGCAGATCGCAACCTCATCCGAATCCCTGCAAAATCAAGTATAGCCCATCTAATGCTAATATGATTATAAATAAGCTTAAACCCCATACATACACACACACACATACATACATCGTATTTAATTCATTGGCTTATATATTGGGCTCTCTGTAGTTTTTTGTTTGTTTGTTTTTGTTAGTTTATTGTACTTAAGAAGAACTATTATTTCACAACCAGAAAGGTTGCCATCCCATCCACACTTGTTTGGAATGAGTCTCGTTGCAGTTACTTCCGAGTAAGCTACACGACGATGCAGCCAAATTTAAGAGCTTTTTTTCCACGTTGATTTCCCCTCCAAAAGCGAAAGGCATGTGTAAACGTATCCCTTTGAAATCAGTGAGCATCAAAATGATATTGGGCGGCGGGGGTGGGCAAATATTACATATTATTACAGCATTCTCTCTCTCTCTCTCTCTCTCTCTCTCTCTCTCTCTCTCTCTCACACACACACACACACACACACACACACACGAATGCAGCCCATATTCAAAGAAGACTTATTTATTTTATTTCATATTTATTTCACAAACTCTATATACTGCTTGATTGTCGGAGACACTTCAAAGAGAATAAAAACTCTAAATGGTTATCGTAGAGCCGCTGAGTGCAAAGAGAAGGCGTAAAATGATTAATGTATGATAATCTGAAGATGAGCATCGCTCGTCCCAAGCAAAGCAGCCGCCTGCAACTCAGGCTCGCGGAATTTCCGTTGCAGAGACGGAGCGAGCCGGGACGGAAGGCAATCCAAGCAAAACAAACAACCCCTCGAGGTGAATCGACGGCGACGCGGGGCGAAGGGGAGCTGCTCAGAGGCGGAGGACGAAAGTCCGGCGCGCAATTGCTGCTGGCTACTGCAGAGCAAAGTTTCTTCCCGGCTTCGCGGCCGCGCCGGGCAGAGTCGAGCGGAGGCGCGCCGGGCGATCCCGCCTCCTCTTCCTCCGCCTCCCGGTCCTCCTCGCGCGCTCTCTGGCGCGCCGCACCCAATGGGGAGGCAGCGGGACCCCCCTTCGGAGCGCGGATTGGCCGCCGTCGGGGGGCGGCCTGGCTTTATTAGCCCGCCGGGCTCGGTCCCGGGCCTCGCAAAGCGGAGCCCTGACGAGCGAAGGCGCCGCGCAGCTAGGAGCGCGGGCAGGGCCTGGCTCTGACTACGCGCCCACCTCCATGAGCTGGAGCGCCGGCGGGGGGACGCGGGGAGCTGCATGGCCCCGGCGCTGGAAATGACTTCTGCTCAGAGCGCGGGGGGAAGCGAGGAGCCACCCGCGCTGGCCTTCGGCAAGCCCGGCCCGACGGGGCCCCCGGGGGCCACCATGGGCCGGGAGGAGGGCGGCGGCGGCGACAAGCCTAAGGCGACTCCGGCTCTTCTACCCTTCAGCGTCGAGGCGCTCATGGCCGACCGCAGAAAGCCCGGCAGCCTGCCCAGCGGGCCCGAGCGGGGGGAGCCGTCGGCGCACCCGAGGACCCTCAGTCCCAGGATGGGGGCGCCCTCTGCCGCGGCGCCGGAGAGACCGGCCTCGGCGCTCGCCATCGCCAGCCATTTTGCTGTCGGGGGATTAGTCCAAGTGCCCGAAGAGGCGCTCGCCAAATCCGAAAGCCCCGAGAAGCCGGAGCGGACGCCCTGGATGCAAAGCCCCCGCTTCTCTCCGCCGCCGCCAAGTAAGTGAGCAGCCGGGGAAGCGCACGTGGACTTGGCCAGGAAGCGAGTAGCCAAAACGCTGCGGTAGCCGCCCGCCGCCCGGTTGAGGATGGGGAAGCCGGTCTCGGCTGTCACTTAAGACAAGGGGACTTTTTACTTTCAAGTAAATGCATGTGTTGAGCGTCGGAGAGATGTTCCAGGTTGCTGCTTTCGCTCGTGGAACTTTAGTTGCTAGTTAAACAAAATACAAAAACAAACCAACCAACCGGCCACCAACTCAAAGCGCGTAGGTGCCCGGCCTTAATTCCTAGGCACGCTCAAAAGGTGTTTACTTGGAAGTAAGGAGCACCGGTATCTAATAGGATCGGCTTCCCCTTGCTTAAACCAATCCTTGGTCTCAAGAGGCCTTGCTTCCAAGTCAAAGTGTTAGTCGGAGAGCGGCGTTTGAGCCGACTTAAAGCCGAGAGCGCCAAGCAGCCCGGAAGCTGAGATCGATGCGACCTTAGAATATGTTTAGAACCAGAGCAGCTTCTATACAGCTCCTGCCTTCCTTCCTTCCGCTGCTGCTTGACTTGGCCGTGAAGCAGCGGCAAGCTGCCTCCAGCCCGAATGCTGTGAAGTTGCAGATCGTGTCACTTCTGTAGAGCCCGTTTGGGGTACCATGATCTCACTTTCCCCGCAACTTTAACTCCCCGCTGCCTTGAAGCTTGGACTCTGGGTAAACATTGCTGGCCAGATCCTGCCAGCTGACACGCTCATCCTGTCCCCGGGACCCAGTTGCCCAGGGAGCCCAGGGTCCCAGGGAAGGTCTCCTTCACTGAGTTGGGAATGAAAGGTCACTGGTTCCTTGGGACCTGGTTTCTGAACCAGTCACCGCTTTCCCGGAGGAGGGGGGAGGGATGCCAGGGACTTCCGGGTTTCAGGGCCTTTCCCGCCACCAAGGAGACCGTTTCTGGGCTGAGAGAGAGAGACAGACAACCTGGGTAAGGACATTTTAAACCGTTGCGGTTGCGCATCGTCTGGAGAACCAGAAAATCGCTATGAGCACCTTCGCACTTTTTAAATAAAAAAATGCTAGACAAATAGGAAAACGTAATAATAAGGAAATCCGATGAGTTTCGGCTGCTTATTTCTACTGCGTTTCTCGTTAATGGTCCTTAAATTGCGCTGTTTGGAAACAGAATCAATTACAACGGAATCCTTTCCATCACTACTGAGAAATAAGTCCCACCGAGTTCATTTGGGAAGACTCCCACGTATAGGGTTTCAACCTTCTTTTCCCTGTGAGACCATCCACAAAACATCCCGTGGTCCAGGAAACTTAACTTCAAACTCAAAGTAGTTTACTTTTCTCAGCAAACTTTTTCAGATTGAAGGTGGCGGAGTCCATAGACTCTGCAGCACAATCCGCCTAAGCCTCAGTAATTCGTTTTAAGGAAAGTTGCTTTGTTTCTGGATCGGCCTGAGCAGGAGAGGAATTAGCGGGGACTTTTCTGCCTCCTTTTCTCTCCCGCGGATTAAAACAAGAGTATTTTAGCAGTAAAGTATAAAATATTTTAAGGGCGCTATTTTAATGTGCTCTAACTCCAACGTGTGTCCGTGGAAATTCCTTTGTCAGTGAGTAGGAGAATCCGGGCAGAGGTGGCTTGGGAGAAAATGCCCATAACATTTCTAGCGATGCTAAATTCCACTTCAACAGATCGCTCAGATTTGAACCGTTTCTAAAATGTCCAGCAGCCTCACTTTTGAAGTTAGGTGTTTCTTCCTTGAAAAGTGATCTCTTGGACTTCCTAACGATATGTAAAAAGTGAAAAGCAACTGAAAGTAACAAAACAGGCTTCTCTGATACTTTTTGTACAGGGCCCAGGTCGTTCTGGATTAATTAGTAGTCTCTTCCCAACCCCTGTAATTGCAATTTATTTTTAAAATGTTGCCCAGATACCAGGAGGTAATAAGTGTTTTTTTTAAGCAGTCTTCCAAATTATTGCAAACGGAATGTGAAAAGAGAATCTATCCCATATTGTAATTGTCGTCCTGCTATGGCTTCCCCTTGTGCAATGCACAGAATCTAGAAGGGACGGGGTGGGGGGAGAGTTATGAGAGTATATATTCAAAGATGATCGAAATTAAACATATTAGGACGAATATATTCTCCAGGTCCTCCCGGAGGTAGCCTTAACTTAAAAAGGGCCAAATCCACCGGGAAAATCTGCAGCAAAGATACTCAGGCATTCCCGAGGCCAAACTGTGGCTCTTTCCCTTCAATGGGGGTTTGCTGGGAGGGCTTCCCGTTGGAATGTCTCCAAAGGATTTCATCACAGCTGGCAGTCCCAGCCTGTGCACTTTTAACTCAAAGCGATGAGTCTCAGTGGGAATTACTCCCAAGTAAAGGTACCTACGACTACAGTAGCTCCCGTGTCCTTTCTGCTAATGGAAAGATTGAAAGCGATCCACAGCTTTTGTGAGTGTTGGCTTCACAATGGAAATGCTTCACTTGGATTCAACTTGACTTGAGGCTATGATTTAAAACAATTAACTTGAATCCATTAAACCTGCCAGGCTTTATTTTCAAGTAAATGTGTTTAGCAGTCTAAATTCTTCCGCTCAAAAGGGTGTGGGTCGGAATGCCGAGAGTCGTTCTTAAAACAGGCCATAAAAGGAACAAGCGGCGTCCTCACGGACTCCCTAATTAATGACATGCGCACTCTGTTTCCCAAGAGTGCCATAAACGGGATGTGAGTGACAGGACATGCCCTTTTCATTTTTTAATTTTTTTTTCTTTAGTTCAATAATTTATGGTTTCCTTCCTCCCCCAACCCCGCTTTCCCCTTCTTATGAACTGCCCCAATACTTTATTCTTCTATCTGGAGCACTAATAAATGCACCCAACCTCTTAAAGAAAACGCACCATTTTGGGGGCCACTCGCGTCTTCCTCCAGCCTTTTGGAGGGGTTGGCTGTGGTGGCGGCGTGGCTTCGCGTGACACCCAGGCGCCTCTTGGAAGGCTGCAATCCCATTCGCTTACGTGGGAATAAGGCCTTTTAAAGCGAGTGGGTGGGATCAGGCTGATTTGGGCTGTCAGAACGATCTCTCTCTCCCTCTCTCTCTCTCTCTCTCATCCAGCTAAAAGTCGCCTCGTTATTTAAATCTGTACAATTCGGGGGGTTTCCAGCATCCCATATGTTCAGTTGCAAAATGTCCCCCTGGCTGTATGTCGACTTTGCTTTCCTATCCGGGAACAGCTCTGCTTCAGTAAAATGCGAGGTCCAGTCTGTTTGAAAGTCCTTCTGCATTTTAACGCGGCTCGCTGTTAAGTGTGTTTAGTAACGCCAGTTACTCTGAATCATTGTTACTCCGCTCAGCTGAATCTAGAACCCAGCTCTTGAAATATTCTAATCTGGAAAATCCCGAAGAAATTTGCCTTACAGCTTAAATAACCAGAAGCACTGTATTTAATACCAATTTGGCCCATTAACTTCAATAGAGCTAAATTGCCTTACTGTGGTTTAACTAGATGACGGTTTAACCAGAGCAAGCTGTCAAACGAGAGCCGCCTTACAGCCGGTTTCTAAAACATGTTTACTCTGAAGTACACCCCACTAAATTCAGCCAGCGATGCTTATTTCCTGATAAATTTGCCCAGGATTGCGTGTCCTCCTGCACTTTAAGAGAGCTCTTCCGCCGAGGCGAGCCTGCAAACGGCTTTTGGGCTTGTGGGGTGACCAGATGGTCTGATCCTGCGCGTCAGCCGGGCTCCATCGCCTTCCTGGGATTGTTGTGCCTTTTGCCCGTGGTGGCGGTCGGGTGGCGGGGTGGCTCTCCCCGCTGGCGCGCCGGGGTGTCTTTGGGAACGGCCTTACCAGGTGTCGCTCGCTGTCTCCGCAGGGCGCGCCAGCCCGCCGGCCTGCACCCTGCGCAAGCACAAGACCAACCGCAAGCCGCGGACGCCCTTCACGACGGCGCAGCTGCTGGCGCTGGAGAGGAAGTTCCGCCAGAAGCAGTACTTGTCCATCGCGGAGCGCGCCGAGTTCTCCAGCTCGCTGAGCCTCACCGAGACGCAGGTCAAGATCTGGTTCCAGAACCGGCGCGCCAAAGCCAAGCGGCTGCAGGAGGCCGAGCTGGAGAAGCTGAAGATGGCAGCCAAGCCCATGCTGCCGCCCGCCGCCTTTGGCATCTCCTTCCCCTTGGGCGGCCCGGCGGTGGCGGGTGCCTCTCTGTACGCCTCCTCGGGGCCCTTTCCGCGAGCCGGCCTGCCCGTCACCCCCGTGGGACTCTACGCGGCGCACGTGGGCTACAGCATGTACCATCTCACCTAGAACCCCTGTGGGCGAGCCCGGGGGGGCTCCTCCACCCCAGAGGATCCGGTCTTAGCGAGGAGGGCTGTCAAATATGTCAGCCCTCGGGTCCCTCGATGGAGAGGCACCAGCCAGCAGGGAAGGAAGGAGAGCTGGTCCTCTGAACTCGCCCAGGTAAAGCCTCTTTCCAAGGACCGGAATACTCCGCAGGCTTGGGCTGCCCCTTTGGGAACAGGAGTCAGACTGTGGACACCCCGCCCCCCAAAACCCCTCCAGGCCCCGAGGACTGCACCTGCTGCTCTTTGCCGCTTGTTCTTCCACCAAGCCCCGTGGAAGGGCTCTGCGTACTGTGTAATATACTGTACAGTTTAAAATTTATTATCGTTTATATTAATAGCTATATTTGATAAATAAATTAATTTTAAATGACCTTGGCTTGAATGGTTGGACATTGCCTTCTGTCCTGGAAGGTCTGCAAGGTTTCATTCCATCCAAGCCCTCTGAATCTGGGGCCCCTGTTGATTATTTTTATCATTATTTCTCAAATCTGGCTCTTAGGCCCCCACCCCCACCCTTGCATTTCACTGCAGGTTGTGCAGAACTTCTGTGTGGATTGTCCTCACTTATTTGAAGAGGTTCAACTGATTTTAAAGAACTTACTTGGAAGTAAAGTGCCTAGGTTTGCAATGCAAAGAACTAGATTTCTCTGGTCTGAAGAAAACCAAAGGCGGTGTGTTTTCATAGGTGTTGTGTTTTCATAGGTCCCCAAATCTACTATTGTTCTTGGAAAGTAAGCCATGTTGCCAGCAGTGGGAAGCTACTTCCCTTTCTGTCCTTCCAAGAATACATATCTACCATTGGGTTCCTCCTTTTCAGAACAAAACAAATTGCACAAAGACCTCCCCAGGCACCCAAGCGTTCCTATTTCAGAGCACAGTCCTGGATCTGAGAAAGTGATGTGGATGAAAAAGCTGTGCAAATCTGATCTCATCAGAAAAGCTTCCCATCTAGCGATATAAACCTAGCTGAGCTGAGCAAAATTCAGCGATCATTATTGTGACTCCTACTGCCTTGGGAAAGCATCAGTACTGTGATCCTGTGCCTAATGACTTGAAAGTTACTTACTCTTAAGTAACTATACCTACCATTGCAACCTTGCATTCGAATCTTTGCCACAATAACCTGAGTAAATCTATTTATTTCAATTGGAAATGTTTATGAGAATTAGCCTCATTTTTTAGATTTTTTTTCTCCCCTATTCAGGCGTTAGGGGAATCGTGCCAGGTGTTGTGGCAGGGCGTAAGCAGTACATAAACGCAAGTAAGTTCAAACTGGAATTCATGCATTGTAAACTTGTTCAGGACCCAGAGTTCCATGCAAATGTTAAAACTACTGGAGTGCTGAAGGGGGGGAGGGGGGTCGCCATAGCTGGAGTTGCAGCCTATCCACAACGTAGGCTGGAATCCTGTGGACATTTACAGGGGAGCAAGGGTTCAGTAGGGTGTGTGTGTGTGTGTGTGTTTGTTTTTGTGTTTGTTTTTGTTTGTTTGGTGTTTTTGTTAGGTCATTCGGAGTAAACAAGCATCCACTAACATTTCCGTACTTAACTCCCCACCCACCCACTTTGCAGCCAGGCTCTTATCTATGTTTGCTTGCTCTGAAACAAGGTCTAGTTGCGCTTCTGGGCCCCCGGCAACCCAAATTCGCGTGCAGACGGCTGCAGTTCTAGCAGCTTCCCTAGAAATCTGTTCACCGCACTTTCTGCTCGTGCAGCAGGTGAGTAGCTTGTTTCGCTTCAATGTGACTGCAGACGGGGCTGCTCGCCTGCAAGCGGGTGGGCGAAAGAGAGAGACTAGGCACCGGCCATGGGCTGGATTCGGGGGCATTCTCTCCACCGGGGTGCTGGTCTAGGGGGCAGAAGGCGCCCTGGATTTCGGCAGGCGGGGAAGCGGGAGGGGGGGAGGCGGCTATGTAGAGGAGCTCCGGGCCCCGGGATCGGCTTTCTCCTGCGCCCAGACGCCTGCAGGGCTCCGGCGGGCTCCTGCTTTCCGGGCTCCGCGCGGCTGCCACTGAAGAAAAAAAACAAAGCCCCCACCATCGGAAAATGCTGCGGGAGATCTTAAAGAGATTCGGTTACAAGCAGCAGGGCTTGCGAAAGACTTCAAGGGAGCGGGGAGAGAGGGGGACTCGGGGGGCGGATCCTCCTCCTTCCAAAACATCGGCGGGGCTTGTGGCTTCGTGGGCGCGGCTCGCGGGCTGCTTCTCCCCTCCGCGATCCTGCGACGACGGTGGCGGAGCGCGATGTTTTGCGCGCGCCGTCCCCCGCCTGCTACGCGCGCCCAGGGGGGCAACGTGTGTATGATGGGTGCTGCCTGCGGGTCGAGAAAAGGCGGGATCCGCACGGCCTCGTTAAGCCCAAGTTCTCGGAAGCGCGAAGCGGGCTTCCAAGGGTCCCTCACTCGCCCCTCAAAGAAGCGCGCAAAGGCGACGGGCTCCCCAAGCGCGCCGGCCTCGCCTTCCCCGCCGGCTGCCTCAGGAGCCGCTGCCGTTCCCTCTCTCGTCTCCTCCCCGGCTCACACGGGCTGGCAGCGAGGCTCCGGGCGGCGTTCCCTTCTGCGGCCTTCTGCCCCCTTCCACTTCTGGCCGGGAGTCCGCCGAGGCGCCGCGACGGGCGAGGAAGCGGGGCTCGCCGGCTGGGGTCGCCTCAGGCTAGCTCGGCTCCGGGAGAAGAGAGGCCGGTGAGCTGACGGAAGAAGAGCAGCCGTCGTAGCTCGCTCGGCCTTCCCTTAGTCCGGCGCCCCCTCGGCTGCTCCCCTCTGCCCGCCTGAGGGCCATTAATAACGGGGCGAGGACAATGCGTCGGGCGCTGCCGTCACACGCCCGAGCGCCCCGGCTGAATGGGCGAGGCCGCCACAAAAGGCGCCGCCGCGGAGGGAGCCGTCGGCGGCGCTGCTTCTCAAGGGCCCCGCCGGCCGGGCGGCCTCCCTCGCGCGGCCCCCGCGGCCCTCGCCGGCGAAGCGAGCCGCGCTTTGGTGCCTTTGTCGCCTCGGGAGCGGCGCAGCGGGGCGGCGGCGGCGGCTGAGCAGGGCCGCTTCCCTTTTAACCGGCCGGCGCCGGCGCCACGCAGCCCAGGCCACGTTGGCCCAGGCGAGGCGCGGGCGGCGGGCGGAGGCTGCTTCCTTTCCGGGGTCCCCGCCGCCCGCCAGCTGCCTGCCGCAAACTCCCCGCTCCGAATAAGAACAGTTCAGGGGCGCGAGGACAAAATGTGGCGCAAGTCCTGCCTTTAAGCAGGTATCCGTGTAAATATCGGTGTTATTAAAGGTGGGGCGGGAAATCGAGGCCTGGCTTTTAAGCCAGCTGGCCTGCATTCCCACGTAGTGTTCCCGTGCTTGGGGTGGATTATTTTATTATTTATTTATTTAATAATAATAATAATAGATGGGTGGCGGGCGGGGAAGGCTGGGGCTGACCGCTGCCTCCAGCTGCACGACCGGCCAGGGCAACGGGATGGTCCAGCCCAGGGCAGCTCGGGAAGCAGTTTTCCTCCTTCATAGCAACTTCTTTAGAGGCCAGGGATGGCGAGAAGTGTGATCTGCAGTGGATCGGGAAGGGTTCCTGACCCTCATTGTTTTAAGCAGCAGAGATAATAAAGCAACCAACCCCTGACTTCCCTAAACTAGGCTGCTTAAAATGATGCAAACTTGGGGTGACTGAGAATAGTTTTTGTGGGTGAAGCGCTGCAGGTTCCCTTGAGTTTGATACTGAAAACAAACCTCTTTGCTTAGTAAACTGCTCAGAGGCACCTTGTTCTTTCATGCTAACTCTGTTCTTTCATTCTAACTGTTTGCCTTCTAAGGACCTATGAAGGAGGCTCCTGGATCAGGCCAGTGGTGGCCCGTCTAGTCCAGTACCCTGTTCTCAAAGCAGCCCACCTACTAGATGACACTTAAGGGAAATGTGCAAGCACAAAAGCGCTCTCCCCTTGTGCAGCTTCCAGCAGCTGGTATTTAGAAGCATTGCTACTTCCATCCCCGAAGCAAAACAGAGCCATCATGGCAGGTAGAAATAGATAGCAAGTTCCATAGTTTCACTATGTCCTGTGTTCTTTTATCTTGCTCAATCTTCCAACTTTCACCTTCATTGGGTGCCCAGGAGTTCTGAATGTTATAGGAGAGGGAGGAAAACTTTTTTCTATCCACATTCCCCATGCCATGCATAATTTTATACACTATTATCATCCCACCTTTTACTCGCTTTTTCTCTAAACTATAAAGTCTCAAAGGCTGCAAGCTCCGTTAATGGCAGGGGGAGCAGGGGAGTTGCTCCACCCCCTTTATCATTTTCATTGTCCCTTTCATAACTTTTTCTTACTCTACAATATCATTTTTGAGATGAGGGAACCAGAACATTTTTCTAAATGCTATTGCACCAAAGATTTGTATAATGACATTACGCTATTGGCAGCTTTATTTTTCAGTTCCTTTCCTAACGAGTCCTTGCATGTAATTTGCCTTTTGATGAACTATCTTTTATGACTCTCAAGGTCTCTTTTCTGGTCTATCAGTCTACCAGTTCAGACCCTATGAATGATGTGCAAGTAAGATTTTTTTGCCTGGATATGCGTCTGGTAGATCTTGGGGTTGTAGTAAAACACAGAACCCCCTAAAGCTTGAAGCCAGACCTCCCCTGCTCTAGGTCACCCAAGTGAAATGGATTGGCAGTAGAGTTGAGACAGTGGAGGAGACAAAGGGGAGCATTTATTTGCCCAGTATGTGCTGGAATGTGGAATTCACTGCCACAAGATGTGGCGATGGCTGCTAAAATTGGCAGTGGTTAGGGTGGAGGCGAGGGGGCTGCCCACAACTTCTAACTATGACTGCTAAACAGAACAATCGGCTGGATGCGTAGAGGCAGTAAAGGAGGGTAGGAGGGCAATGCCTTTATACCCCTGCTTGCGTTTGCATTTTTCAAAAGCGTATGACCGGCTGCCGCTGGAAGCAGGATATTGGGCTAATCGTACATTGGACCAAGGCTTTTTATTATGTCCATATATGGACTCACTCCCCCCCCCCACGGCACCCCACTTCCAAGTGCTAGCAATTTTAAGGGAGCCAGTGAAGCAGCAGCCAATCAGAGATGTTTATGTTGCAAGTGGCGGGTGCGTTTGAAACACTTGGACCACTTGCAGCTGCACCCAGAGCTGGAAGTCACGCTGCAGACAGCAGGGCTTCAGGCGGCAGACTCCGTTTTGCGCCAAAAAAGAGGAGCCTGTGTGGAGAGATCTGAAGATGAAGGCCATCCAGCTTTGCATTTTAAAATAAAATATCTGAACTCCTGGCTTTTGATCAACTGTGTGCTCCTTTTCAGGGAAACTGTTCTTTGGAAAATGATTTTTGAAATCCATCTTTCAGTGTGGCATTTGCTTCTTCCAGAAAGGCAAGAATTACTCCCCTCCCTGGAAGCACTCTGGGTGAATACACAGGTTGCTACATAGCTGATTAAAAGCAAGCTGCAACAATGATGTCTTTTTAGCAGCTGACTCTGACCTAGAGTTAGGGCTGTACCACTTCAGACTGAATGGGGTGGTTCATATTATGGATTACTCCACACACAAAACTTACCCTGCCTACAGAAAACTTAGTGCCAGGAGCTCAGCAGAATTCTAGTCTGCGCTTCCTCTTGATATCCAAGCTTTCTATGTGCAACAAGTATTGTAGTAGTAAAAATTAATACCAATAATAAAAGTACTGTATATTCCTGCGTATAAGACTACTTTTTAACCCAGGAAAATCTTCTCAAAAGTCGGGGGTCGTCTTATACGCCGGGTCGTATTTCTTATATGGCGAGTATATCCCAAACTCTATATTTTAACTGGAAAAGTTGGGGGTCATCTTATACGCCCAGTCGTCTTATACGCTGGAAAATACAGTAATGGCATTATTCTTAGGAGCAACAGATCACATAAGCCCCTACCTTCAGTTTGAGCGGTACAGCATCAGCTTGGGTCTACTACAGACTTGAGTGAGGCTCAAACTGCACTTTCCATTTAGCCTGTTAAGTCTATCCCTGGCTTAAAAAACAGAACAAACCCCACACACTCCTGAAAAACACCTTCTGATACTGCATGGCAGGGGCTGTTCCTGCCATTGGTTCCTCTAAAACTAACCTTCCCCAATAGGTGCTTCTCCTTCCAGTGAACACAATATGAAGACTTTGCACCTTTTCTCCCACAGGTAGGGGAACAGCTTGGGGGAAACCATTACAGGGAAATTCACTAGTGGGGGAAAGTCTTAAAGGACCTATAGGCTGGTCTTCTGCAGCTAACCACGGCCTGTTAAGCTGCTTTTCAATTTTTATTTTTTTAAAGTCTGATAAAGGAGACAGAGGCCAGTGTCGTTCAAGGGTGCTTCCTACTTCCAGGTAGGAGTTTATTGTGGAACTGGTTCTGCTCATGTATATAAGATTCTTTTGCAGAGTCTGCATGTGCTGTCAACCATCAAAACGACAGCCCCTGCTTTTTGCAAGTTAATCTGTATTTCCCTGTACCATGTGAAATCTAAGGAATCTGTAGACACTGTTGGTATGGAAGCTCAAGCTCATTAACACTTTTGGGGGGGTGGGTGGTTGCGGTGATGTTGCAATAGGTTGTATGTCCATCTGCTCCTCATGCCAGCACAATCTAGTCACATAGTTCCCATTCACCCAGATTATTTCTGCTGAAGACCCATTCAAATTTCAACAAGCTTGTTAGAGGCAGCGGCCATCTCAAAACAGTACCTTGGATACTAATCACTAAATTTGGGGGTTTTTTTTGCTGGGGTGTGTGTTTGTGTTGATAAAGGCCAATCAATATTCTGTTAAATGGTCACATACAGAGGTATTGCACAAGATACCAGTATTAAAAACAAATGGAAATGCCTGCCCTCCACAAGAGCACAAACCTCTCTTTTGCTCATTGTGACACATAAGAATGGTGTGAACATTCGCTCTTTTGCACGTCTGCGTTTGGTTTTTTTTAAGTGTGCATACAGGCTGAGACATACCCAGAGCAGTAGACTGGGGTTGAGGGGAGGTACAACCCCCCCAACCTCTGAATATATTTCCTGAAGGTCCACCCACCAATTTGATTGGCAAGCCGTGGAATAGCAGTGAATGAATGAAAATATCCATGACCGGGAAATGGGAAGGTGTGGAAATCAGCCTGCCAAACGAAGATACGTAAACCCTGGATGTGAAGGACCCATTTGCACTGGAAGCACCTGGAACCTATGAAATGGGTTAAAGGCCTCTTGTTTTCATAGCTGAAGCTAGTCAAACTTAGATGTGCATGTTAGAGAGTCGTACATGATTATTATTTTTGCCTCACGCTTGTACCCCTTCCTGGGGTTCATCTCTCCTGTTTCATTTGAAGTATCTCTCTTTGCACATTTCCCAGGCTCCCTATCTTTTATTTTCCCTCGGACGGTCATCTGCCCTACCCTTGAAACTTAGGCCAAGAGCTCATGGGAACAGCAAAACTTTTTACAAAGGGCAAAGCCCCATAAACACTTAAGGTGCTATTTGCTAATATCAATACTAACAAAATAATTAATGACTAGAATAGAATCAGAATTGTAGAGTTGGGAGGGACCCTGAGGGTCATCTACTCCAACCTCCCCTGCAGTGCAGGAATCTCAGATGAAGCATCCAAGACAGATGGCCATCCAACCTCTCCTCCAATGAAGGAGAATCCACAGCCTCCCAATGAAGTCCTTTCCACTGTGGAACAGCTCCTCCTGTCAGAAAAGCTCTTTCTGATGTTTAATTGGAATCTCTTTTCTTGTAACTTGAATCCATTGGTTCGGATCTTCCCTTCTGGAGCAGGAGAAAAGAAGCTTGCTCCATCTTCCATGTGACAGCCCTTTAGCTATTTGAAGATGGCTATCATAGATATCATGTATCATTTGAAGATGGCTCCTCTTTTCCATGCTAAACATGCCCAACTCCCTCAGCCATTCCTCATCCGGCTTGGTTTCCAGACCCTTGATCACCTTGGTTGCCCTCCTTTGCACACATTCCAGCTTGTCAATATCCTTCTTAATTTGTGGTGTCCAGAACTGGACACAGGACTCCAGGTGTGGTCTGACCAAGGCAGAAGAGGGTGGTACTGTTACTTCCCTTAATCTGGACATTATACTTCACTTGATGCAGCCTAGAAGAGGTGTGGAGTTTTTTTGCCGCTGCTGCATCACACTATATAACATAATATAGAGCTTTGAGGGTCATTTTGGTGGGTATGAATTCAAATAGTAGCAGCTGCAACCACAACACCCATAGGATGGCGATAAACCTCTTCATCTCATCCTTGTGCTGTTTGGTCTCTGCCTCTATTCTGGTGCCATTTCAGCTCCATCTGCTGTACAGCTTGAGTATATTACCTTTTCTTAAAACACTTTTCAAAGTAATGGAGAGAAAGAATAGCTTTCAGTCCCATTTCTGAACCTGGTTCAGAAGTCCTAAAGCAGAAGGGAATTTTTTGTGGGGGGTGTGGGAAGCAGTGTTCACAGCTCTCTTGAAGTTAATGGCAGTTCCCTGATCCAGATTGTTTTACAGCTCTATAAATCAGGCTGAAAATGCAACCAGAAGCACCGCTGGCTTGTTGCTTCTTTTAGCACATCCGTTTCTTGTAAAATTCAGATTAGAGGAACCAGCCCTGGCAGAATTGGTTCCCTCTGAACCCAAGGGGGCCATAAATCAAAGAAAAGGAAGTCACCAGGCAGCTGAGACCCCTGGTTTAATTTCTTTCATTATCTTTAATGAACTCAAGAAAATGTGTGATGCCTTTGGCCTTGGCCTGTCTCACCAACAACTTGTTAAAGGGTTTGAATGGAAGGGGATTTCTGAAGTATATCTCTAATACTGTAACTATATTTAGGATCAGGATGATAGCCCAGTTCCAAGTCCAGCCCTTCTCCCTACTAATTAATGTAAGTCCCAATTAAATCCCAGCAGTTTAGTAGGTGGTGGTTCAAGGGTGAGGTTGGTCTCTCTTCCCATCTGCTGCCCTTCGAGTGCCACAAATCTGCTGCCTTCGCTCGTTGCCTCACATTGTATCTGTGATTGACTGCAGTTGGACATATATCCTTTAACCTGATCATGGAAGTTGTTCTAGTCATAGCAAAAAGATGACTAAAGGGAATATCTGCTAGGAGAATCCTTAGGTAAGGGCAAAGGTAAAGGGACTGTTAGGTCCAGTCGCGGATGACTCTGGAGATGTGTGCTCATCTGGCTCTATAGGCCGAGGGAGCCGGCGTTTGTCCGCAGACAGCTTCTGGGTCATGTGGGCGCTTCTGCCGAACCAGAGCAGCGCACGGAAACACCATTTACCTTTCCACTGGTTGGCAAGAGCAGGAACCGAGCAATGGGAGCTCACCCCGTCGCGGGGATTCGAACCGCCAACCTTCTGATCGGCAAGCCCTAGGCTCTGTGGTTTAGACCACACCGCCACCTTAGTTTGGGTAAATCATGCATGGTTTGGGGCAAGTGACAGAAATAAGTTATTCTTTTCTCATAATGGTAGGATTCAGGGTCACACACTGAAATATGATTGGCAGTAGATTCAGGGCAGACAGGGCATAAATGATTTATGAGATTTGCTGTGACAAGGTGTGGTGATGGTCGCCACTAGCTTTGATTGCTTTAAAAGGGGAATAGACACATTCATGGAATATCAATTGCTATTTAAGCCCTGAGAGCTAAATGGAACCTCCATGTTCAGAGACAGTATATCTCTAAATACCAGTTGCTTTTGCGCAAACAGTGGGGTGGGAAGGGAGTTAATTGTTTGCCAGGAGCATCTGATTGCCACTGCCAGAAACGGAATGCTATTTTAGATTTAATCTAATCCATCATGGTTCTTTATTCCTGGTGTTACTGAATGGAATGCATGTCTTCCCCATTAAAGTTCCCTCCTGCATTCTGTTTACAGTCTTAAAGGGAGAGTGCCTACGGTATGTTAACATTATGAGAAAGGAGATTCTGACTAAACATTAGGAATAACTTTCTGACTGTAACAGCTGTCTGACAGTGGAATGGACTTCCTTGGAGGTTTTTAAGCAGAGGTTGGATGGTCATCTGCCAGGCATGCTTTAATTGTGATTCCTGCATCTCAGGGGGTTGGACTAGATGACCCTCAGGGTCCCTTCCAACTCTGCAATTCTATGAGTCTATGCAGCCCAAAAGTGTTGACATCAATAGATGAGAGTTGTGGGAACCACAAAGTCTGTTAAAGTACAAAAGCCTTTAGGAAAAAAAACCTGAGGGGTTGAATCCTCTCCAAAAACAATTTCATTTCATTTCACTTTTAATTTCTATACACAAGGCCGTTTACAAGCTGAACAAACAACAAAATAGACAGCAAAGATCACATACCTAATAACAAAAAACATTTGCTGGGAGTTAAGACTCCATCAACAGCTGGAGAGCCACACAAGTTCCCCACCCCTGACTTACTACTTTGTATGAAAGCTGTCAGTTTCTCTCAGCTGGGCTTGGCCCGCACTGTGTTGACCCCAAAGGAAGACAGCTGGAGCTGGCCTACCCTAGGGTTGCCATATTTCAAGAAGCAAACATCTGGGCAAAAATCTGTTGATCTTTTTTGGGGGGGGGAGCTGTTGAAAATTTCAAAAATCTGTACATTCTGTCCATTTTCTGAAATTCCCTCCAGATGCTAATTCCGTCATTGGAACCCCAGACCTGTCCAGGAAAATCCAGATATATGGCAACCCTAGCATACCCCTTAGGCAGGGGGAGCAGCTCTCGAAGCCTGCGGGATGCCCCAGAACAGACGCCCTGCAATGAGCTCTAGGCTTTCCTACATGGCAAGGAGAGCTGCTTGCCATGTTCATGAGGCCCTGATTCGACTCTCCATTGGGCACAAGAAATTAGCCCTGTGGCTTTTTGAATCCAGGCCATATTCTCAACAAGGCCATCCTGCTTGTCTGCTCTTGGGTTTCATTCATGTCGGGAAGCCAGTGATAAAAAGTGTGCTACCTTCCGTAGTAGCTGGTCAGCATGTGTCAGGATTAGGCTTCAGATGTATACAAAGGTATAATATTTGCTCTCTTCGTCACTCTCAGGGCAATTTACAGTATGGTTATCCACTCATTCCTAAATGATCTTAAGAGAGAGTGAGAGAGAGAGAGCACCATACTAACCCCAAAGCAACAAGCTTTCTCCAAAACAAAGGATTCCCTTTTTCCTCCGCCTCCCTCTGAACACATGACTTGAACAGGGAGTGCATAATTTATAGATGAAGCCTTCATTATGTAGCAATCTTTCCAACAAATGTAGCAGTATTACATATTTTCATACATTAATCCCAGACCCATCAACATAATCCATAAATAGCTTCCATATGTTTTTGAATAAATCTCCCCTGTTCTGTGTTTTATAAATCACACTCCCAGGAGGTGTAATTTGAGTAAAGCTAGTTATCCATTCTGCCTCTGCCGAGGGAGCCCAGTCTTTCCAGAGTCTAGGAATAATTCCCTTTCCCACCATTAATCTGATCCACATCTTGGTTGCCTTCCTTGAAGAGAAGGTTCTTCATATCAGAAGGTGTTCCCAGTAGCATGGTCATGAAGACAGCATTTAGAGCATTGTCACTTTTTCCTGACACCTTCCCATGCTCTGCACATTTGAGCACACACATCAGAATCGTAAACATCACCACCCGGAGTAGTTTTAACCAGCACACACGCAGCCCTGCCTCCGCCAACAAAAAGGGGCAGCTTCCAGGCTCCGTGTATTCATTCCCCATAGCATCCAATGCAGGCCGTGTAAAATATTAAAACATGCATTTTTCAATTCATGCCTTTCTTTACTGCATTATAAAGAGGAAACCAGATCTCTCTCACTGGCATTTCGTGTAATTTCCCCCAGTTCTCAGTTCCCCTGTGGCTGTTAAGTGTACTAAGGCACCACTATTAACATTTATAAGAAATGTATTTAAGCCATGAGTGAAGCTTGAATTTGACCGCCCCCTCCCCCCCCCGTAACATGAGGAGAAAACAGTAAAATCATAAAGCATATTGGAATATTGAAAACGCAGGCACAAAATACATGCAATGCAAGAGATCCATGATTGAATCTTCCAATTTTTCTGTTTTCAGTTAAAAATGGGATTCAGAAATGGAGCAGAGCAGCAGGGGTGGGAGGAGATGGGACTATCCCTTTCCCACAGGCTGGTTACTTGCTGTAGCCTCTAAAGCTGCTGTTTGACGCAGTGGGGGTCAATTGGAAATCAATAGCATTGGAGTGGGGCAATTTAGATCAGGGAACTAGCATGTGAGAAAGGGTTACACTCATCCTCACCCAGTGTCACTAGCTTGACCTAATTTGGGTGTGGGGTGTGGCTCAAGGCTCCTTTTAATTAAACCTGGAAACATTGGAAGATCCAGTCATGCACCTCCTGCATTTTGCACAGTTTGGTCAACTTGCCTGTTGCCTCCCCTTCCCAAAAAGAAAGAAAGATGCTTCTCATACAGTATGAGCTATCAGGATGAAAAGAAGCCCAGAGCTCAGGTTGCAAGCTTATCAGGCTCTCTTAAGCCTCTGCTCTCCCCCTGCCCCTCAGTCTTCTTTGTGCAAGTGAACTGAATAACTCCAAAAGGAGATTTTATAGCCTGCATCTTTGCTAACTCAAAGATTGCATTATCCTTTCATAAGGAAACATTGTACTTTACCTTTTAAGTTGTTTGGAACCTTTTCCATTTTTGTTTTACTGCCAACATATGTAGACTTGTTTGCTCTAACTTATGGAGACTCTGCGAGTAAAACACTCACTTATTTGCAAAGCTAAGTGTCTGTGATTTATTCTAACCTAAGCATGGGGAACATTTGTTTAAAGGTGGGTGAGGGCTGATGCACATCTAACTAAGTTTTAATGTGATTGAAGCAATCGCCATTGTGCTAACTCTGCTACTGGACAGTTGGAATCTTTCTCCCAACAGTAAGTTTCTTGCTGCTTGCACCAGTGAAAGACACTGTTAAATCACTGATCTCCCCTCCCTTCTATCTTGTAGCACATGCAGGACATTCCCGTAGCAAGACGTTTTGAGAACAAGTGACAATTCTGTTTGATATTGCAGATTGCAAGATTTGATATTGCATATTTGATATTGCAGATTAAGTACTTTGTTAAATACACATTAAGATCTTGATCCCAGTGCAGAGCCGTCTTTCCCATTGGTCTTAGTGGTTCGTTGCGCCAGGGTGCCGGTCTCTCAGGGGCACCCTAGCGAGTGGGGGAGCTGCATGGCTTTGCCGGCAGCCTCCCCTTTCCCTGCAGGCCCGCCAGCTGTGCCCCGCTAACTATATGGCTGGCGGGTGTGCAGCTTCCTTCCCAAGCTTCCACAGGGGGAGAGCGATCCCCGCAGAGGCTTAGGATGGAAGCTGTGCGCAGCTTCCCTCCCAAGCCTCTGCATCTGCTAAAGACGGGGTCGTTGTCCTCCTGCTTCCTGGAGAAAGGCGCATGCAGCCTTCCCAGGCTGCCATCTTGGGCGCCCCAACACTGGAGAGTATGTCCGCCAGCACATTTTCCTGCTTGATCGCCGCTACCACGCTGGGGATCGGGGCGGTGGGGGAGGCAGAAGACATTTTCCACCGCCCCCTCCCTTGTTTTGGAGTTGCCGGGGGGGGCGCCAGAGGGATCTTTGCACCAGGGTGCCGGATATGCTTAAGACGGCCCTGTCCCAGTCTACATCTGTATTAGAACAATTTTTAACCATTTTTATATTTGGAAATATTTTTAAATATGCATATATACAGAACAGTTTTTTATTGTCTTTACACTTTTCCTGTTTTATGGTAACTGTTCTGTTTGTTTTATAATTGTATATGTTATTGTTATGACCTGTCCTGGGGCTTTATGGTAAATCTAATAAATACTATAGATGCATATTGCTGCTTCTTTTCCTGAAGTACCTTTGCTTTAATGGCTGTTCCATTTTTACCCATCTTGCTTTAGCTATCATAACAATATATCATCTACCAATGCTGTTTTTGTTTGTTTGTCCTTGCTTCATACTCTGCATATGTTGCAAACGCAATGGGAAGGTGTCAAAGAGGTAGATGAACACACACCATTTAGAACTGTGTGCAGTCCTTCCGGAGGAGTGATACATGGCGACCTCATGTTAATTTTCTTGGATTAGGAGGCGTTTCAACTTAAGAAGTCTGTCTGACTAAAATAGCTTTCACCTATGCTAATTCCAGGGGCTTTGAAGTGGGTTTCACACATGACCTAATGCACACACAGATCTAACATAGAAGGGTCTGACAACCTGTTTTAACATACCAGTTCCAATTAAAGTCTAACATGTATTAAACCCAGGCAATAAGCCCCACCCCCAACAGAATTATAACAATATATACTGTACATCTGAAGCCACAGTTGCATTTTCTGGCTTATTAGATGCATATTGGAAATGCATGGTTTCACTGATGCACACAGAATGCTTTCCTCCCAGAGTCATTGAATATTTGTGTTTCTGTATGTGTGTGAATTAAATGGGGTGGGATTGTGTCTCCCCATCTGCCTGCTGCTGATCAGCAGATCATCCATCTGCAGAAGAAGTCTACCTTTTTGTAGGTTATTTATGTTGAGTGTTCTCGTCTCTTTTCAAGGCAAATACTTATATTACTGCACCACAAGCTCCAAAGATGTTCTAGCTTTACTTGGGACTGTTTTTACATTACTTCATCTAGTTCTGAATTAGTATAAATCATCTACTTTGAGGGATGACAAACCCAAATCTGTTCATTCTCTCTTCTTCCTCCCCTTCCTGCTGTTCTCACTTGTGTTGCCAGCAACAGACAACACCCTCGTTTTCCCTTTCAGTGAATTCACACTTGATTTTGCATTTGAAAAGCCGCTTCACCAGAAGTTTTATCATTTATGTACAATACTCAGGAGTTGCTTTTGAGAGATATGCAGACATGTATACTCCGCACCCGCCACTCTGTCTGCCTTCAGTGTATTGACAGGAAAACCCCCCACTGATATGCATTCCAAGGAAAGATTATCTGTCCCTCCAGGCACATTTTGTACTTCATGAAATAATGGAGCTGGATGCGTACCACAGTATGCATCTGAACAAAACCAGGAGAAGAAATTCACTGAGCACAGATGGAAGAAAGAGAAGCAAAATACATGGCACAGAATACATCTGAGGAGGAGGTGTGGGGAACTTCTCTGACCCTAATATTCCATAAAGAACATGATTGACAAGAAGGCAATTACATACGGTGCTATTAAAGGAGTCTTGGCTGTGTTGGAGAAACTGTCTCGTCTAGCCTGGTATCTCCTATTACAAACTGGTCGTCGCTCTCTAAGATCTTTTCCTAGTTCTGCAGCCTGAGAGCCTTTAACCGCCAATGTCAAGGGAATAAACCTAGGGCCTTTCGCATGGAAAGTATGTGCTTAGCCACTGGTCTTCTCTGGAAGAAATTTGCCAACAAAGCTTTGAATGAAGTTTTCAGCCACGTTGAAAAGGTGGGCTTATTAGTTCTGATGACAACGATGATGACAATGTTGCATGCAAAGCAAACAAAAGTTTCAAGATTCCCGTTCATTGCCAGTAAGCGAAGCGGATTGCACTGAGCTTCGATGAAATCACTGAAAGGAGATTGCAGACTGTGCTTTTGTAAACTGAAAGTATTTGCAGATTTGTACAACTTATGTGTTGGCTTGCCACACCCCAGTTTCTCAAATCTGGGTGACATAATTTGCATAGCCCTGCAAATTGTTTCCTAATTATGCTAAAAAGCACGCTCATTCTTAAACTCTTTGTCTTGATTTGCGTCTGGTCCTGGCGACTAGCTCAAAAAGTTGCATGTAGAAGGATTGGGGGAACATTTCCCCATACCATTTATTCAAGTCAGAAGTTGTGCATGTTTTCAAACAACAGCAAAGTTTGCCAGTGAGTGATCTCATGGGCTGCTGCCTCCTGCTGACTCTTACTCTGTTGCAGCAATGGCTTTGCACCTGCTCAGTTCATGTGCAAGTAGAAGTTCCAGGTTGTGCGGAGGGTCCTTATTCGCCAGAAATAAAAAGAAGAACCCTCAGCAACAAATGATACATGTGAAATGTTGCTAAACAAGAGAATGTACATCAAACAGTGAGATTTAGCAAAACTGAATCAAATCATATGCTTTATTAATTTGAGAAAGGCAAAGCAAGCATAATTGGGTTTGAGGAAGAATAGTTTAAAACCGAACTTAAACTTTAGTTGAATAACACTCTAGATCTAGTAAGCCTTTCCTCCTTTTATAATCAGCACTGGGGGGGGGTTAATTTTATTTTAGGTGTGAATGCCTGCCTGTCACGAATTACTAACGTTGTTAATATGAATGTAAGGAATTTAATTATGCAGATATTTATTGACATTAGTATTTGATGCAGGTCATAACAGTTTAAATACAATACACTTTTAAGGATGAATCTAAGTGGGAATATTGTAAACAGCTAAGAAGCGGGTTGGGACCCAGGTGGCGCTGTGGGTTAAACCACAGAGCCTAGGGCTTGCTGATCAGAAGGTCAGTGGTTTGAATCCCTGCGACGGGGTGAGCCTCCGTTGTTCAGTCCCAGCTCCTGCCCACCTAGCACATCAAAGTGCAAGTAGATAAATAGGAACCGCTCTAGCTGGAAGGTAAATGGCGTTTCCGTGTGCTGCTCTGGTTTGCCAGAAGCGGCTTTGTCATGCTGGCCACATGACCCGGAAGCTGTACGCCAGCTCTCGGCCTATAGAGCGAGATGAGTGCTGCAACCCCAGAGTCAGACACGACTGGACCTAATGGTCAGGGGTCCCTTTACCTTTAAGAAGCGGGTTGCAGAAGTGTTTAACTTCTACCACTTTTCTACTTCTACCCCTCCCAGTATTGCAGCAAGGAAATAGGCCAGGGGGCTTTTCCTACATATTTTACATGCAAAGTGCAGTTGAACCTACAAAGGTGAAAAAGCAAAGCAAAACAAAGACAGGTACATGCTCTCTGGTTCTCTGTTAGAGAATCCTCAGCTGGCCATTCTGCCCTTTGTTTTCCTAAGCATGGAAATTCATTCATTTATTACTGTATATACTATATACTGTTTATAGTTTGGTGCCTTCTCTTTTTCTCACTCATAATACCTTTAGGTGGCATTTCAAAAACTCTCTCTGATACTACTGTTGAGCAACAACAAATTATATTAACTTTATGTAAACATTTCTGCAGCCAGTTTTGAAACAATAAAAGGTTTATTCTGTCTGGTAAAATAAACTCAGAGTCTGTCCAGCTTCTGGGTTCACTCTTGTCAGCCGCCCACCAATCCCTGGGTGGGAATGACAGCTGGCCATCCAGGATTTCAGCAATGTGTTACTTGCTCATCCCAAAAACAGTAAGTCCTGCTTTTTTAAACCCAGGGGTTATTTTGTGTGTAAAACATGATACTTTTGAGTTCTTAAACATTTTAAAAGCAGAACATGTCTGCATGCAAGTAAATAGAGCACATGGATTCTGGATACAACTGAGGACTGGATCTGGGCTGGGAAGAGATTTGCAGGGGCAGGTTTGGTAGATGGGTTTTTGCTGCAGTCTTGTTTTATATGGAGGGCATTTGGGTAGAATCCACCTCTCTAACCTGCAGTGTGGACCAGGGGTAAGGCTGGATTAACTATTAAGCAAAATAAGCATGTGCTTAGGGCATAAAGGGAAGCGGGGGCACCACAGACATTTTCCATTGCTGGATTTTTAACATTAATGGTCACAAATTGCTCAGCGGTCATTTTCTCAGTTGAAGTATATTAAAAAAATCCCAACAGAACAACTATGCAACAAGGCAGGCTGGATGCCTTATCTCTACTAAGTATAGAAGCAGATAAGATTAGCTTTGGGGATCTGATCAAATACTTTGAAATTAGAAAAAGGAGGAAAATTTCAAATATAAAGTGGAAGTATGCAAAAATAAACATTACTTTATGTATATTATCTTTATGTAGGTTTTACTTCAGTTTGAAAAATAAAATTTTATTTTACAGTTTATTATTGTTTATGTTTCGAATTAGATATATGTGGGGGCATCAAAATCTTTTAAGTGCTTAGGGCCTCTTAAGGTATTAATCTGGCTCTGACTGTGTGGCTACTTTTCAGGTTTGTTATAACCACATTATTTCAGCCACAGCCACCACCAATACCGGTAGTACTGTGTCAGCCATAGCTGTGATTTCTCACTGGGGAGGTAAAAGCAAGCCTCATTCTCGCCAACAGATAAGGCAGAATGCTGCATGTACATTTTGCTTCTTCATAGACACTGGTTTAAAAAAAGAAAAGCAAGAAAGTTGGCAATCCAGGTCAGGGAATGGCCCAACTGTATGATGAACTTTATTTGTGTAGCCAATAGGCCATAGCATCAAAAGAACAGATTAAAACTTAGCAGAGATTATAAAATAGTAATGATAAAACATAATAATAATAATAATAATAATAATAATAATAATAATAATAATAATAATAATATCCTAGGCGAGGAACCTGGGTGACGACACTGATGTCATTCAAATGGCAGCTCTCAGTCTCATTGCTTTCTCGATAAATTTGGCAACCTTCTCTGTTATCAAGCTGTTCTGGTCAGCTAGGAGTGAGAACAGTTTGGCTTCGCAGGAGCGGCCCGGGATGGCAGATAGGAGCGGCGTTATGATCTCCTCCCTCAGATCTTTGTATAGGGAGCAAGACAAGAGAACGTGTGACGCAGTCTCTACGTAGCCAGCTCCACAGGGGCAGAGCCGATTCTCGAATGAAATTTTTTGATATCTACCTTCGAGGACAGCTGAGGGTAGCATATTTAGTCTGGCCAGTGTAAAGGCCCGCCTGAATTTTGGGATAGTTAGGGTAGACAAATATGATGCCCGAAGATCAAAATGGGAAGGGGGCAAGTATGCGTACCAAGCACTAAATTTCTTAATATGGGCCAGATTATTCTGCTGCTCTATATCCTTCACACGCTGGTCGATAATGGTTTTTGCCTTGGGGAGACCCATTTTCAGGAGATGCTGTGCTTGGAGGCCACATGTTAGTAGTTTTTGATGCACTACTTTAGACCACCGACTTCTATGAGCATCTTGTGCTACTAGAGGTAGTAGGCCGGATGGGTTTAAATTTAAGCGTAGCCAATAGTTAAATGTTCTTAACCAGGTCCGGGTTTCGACGGAGAGGAGGCCAGTCTCTAGATTTGGTGCGCATGGTGGAACTGCTAGAATCTGTCTTAAGAATTTAGACTGGACTGTTTCGAGTGTGCGGCAATGATTTCCCGTCCAGATTTGGGCCACCCAACTGTATGTCTGGTTGCATGTCTTGGAAAACCCAACTTACGATATGGCTACTCAACAAATACAAAGCTATGCATTGAAATACTTCATCTATATATATAAAATCGTTCAAGTTGGATGTTTGTTAACAATCGCCTTTCTCCGTAACCCCTTGATCGATTCCATTCAAATTTGGACACAACGTTCCATGCCCATATGGGAGTGATCATATGTACTTACATTGCACAAATACCACACCTTTCCCAGGTAAAAATGTGATTTTGTGCAAAAAAATATAGTGCCCTCCAGTGGACGTTAAACAGCACAGCACAACACACCTGTTTCTGACCCCTCCTCCTCCTTTCCCGACGTCACTACCACCATCCAATCGACAGACAGACCGCCCACAAACACTACTGCTGGCTCCGCCAGCGGGTATAGAGCCACGCCGGGAGGAATTGCCATTTTACATCGAAGAAGCCCATTGACAAAATCAGGACAAAGAACCTCATAGACTAAAATAGTAGTAATAAACAGTTGTAGAAACGAAGACAAAAATGGGAGGGGCAAACGGAGAACACATAGACTGAACTTCAACGATATAAGGTGTAAGTAAACATACCCTTTCTCTTTCATACTGTATCTTTTGCATTTCACCAAATCAGCCACAGCAAGGCGTGGCCGGGTCAGCTAGTATTCTTTATAATTCTCTACTCAGAGTGGCTGCAATCCCACCCACCCACCTGTGTGCTCTCCTTGTCAGGGGCACAATACAGTTCCTTGCCAAGGGTGCAAGGGAGCCTGTGTACTCCTCTGAGAAGGAAATGGCCCAGGGTCCTTGCTCTCCTCCCTTCTTGCCCAACAGTTGCCACAGTGTCTGTGCTCCATAAGTAGCAAACTGACTGTAAGCCTTAATACCAGGTGGCTTTCCTTTTCCCTCTGTCAAATATCTTCAGAATGCACCGCTAATTTGATTTGGCTAAAATAAATCCATACACAATTAGTCACACAGAGAATCAAAAGTATTAAAAAGTTGTTTCATGTACTTCGGGGAAATGTTAGTGTGTGTGTGTGTGTGTGTGTGTGTGTGTGTGTGTGTTGGCAAAGGATAAAATTTAATATCAGATGCTGTTTGCCAGTTCAGAGTGTGGTTCAAGCAAAGATTATCCAAAAATGCATTGGCACTTAAAGACTTTCCATTGGCGGTGAAAAGTCGACCCATGGCAAAAGTAAATATTGAGTTGAAATGTCAAGATCTCCTGGCAGCCGGCCTTGCATTTTTAAAACGTATTTCTGTCTTTCATGTCATTAATTCCTTCTAAACTCCAAAAGGCTCCTAGGGAGTGTCTTGAATTGCATCCCGAGTTGCTGAAAAATCATTAAATTTCCGTGTAAAATGTTAACTAAGAACCAGGAGGAAAGCCCACAAGTTCAGCAATAAAGACTTCTTGTGAGGACCTGGGAGGTATTGGGATCACATATGAAATGAAGGATGGGGACGCAGGTGGCGCTGTGGGTTAAACCACAGAGCCTAGGACTTGCTGATCAGAAGGTCGGTGGTTCGAATCCCTGCGACGGGGTGAGCTCCCGTTGCTCGGTCCCAGCTCCTGCCAACCTAGCAGTTCGAAAGCACATCAAAGTGCAAGTAGATAAATAGGAACTGCTCTGGCGGGAAGGTAAACGGTGTTTCCGTGCGCTGCTCTGGTTCGCCAGAAGCGGCTTAGTCATGCTGGCCACATGACCCGGAAGCTGTACGCCGGCTCTCGGCCAATAAAGCGAGATGAGCGCCGCAACCCCAGAGTCGGACATGACTGGACATTGGGATGTTTTATGTTTTTAGATATGCTGTAAGCCATCCAGAGTGGCTGGGGAAACCCAGCCAGATGGATGGGGGTATAAATAATAAAATTATTATTATTATTAAATAAGTATAGGCTATGATCTCCCAAGAAACCCTAAAACAACTCTCTTTTTTATACTTCATCGTGAAGTCATTAATACTGCTTTACAACTGATCATCACACTGCTAACAAAAGCAAACCAATGTTTTGCACAAAAATGGAAAAATAAAGACCCCCCTACCATAACTGATTGGTTAAGGAAAATCTGGCAAACTATCTTAATTATAAAACTTGCATACAAGAGAAATGCAAGAAAACAAATTTATTCAGGGGTGGGCCTTGTTTTTATATTTCTGGAATGATGAAGTAAATGATATTTTTCCTTTTAATTTATTCATGGTATTACAGAGATTTTGTTATGTTGTCTCTCTTGCCTCTTCATATGTCATTTCCCTATTGTTTTTCTTTTCTTGTTTCCCCCCTCTTTTTATTTTATTTCTTTTCTTTTGCATGAGAAGCAAGGAAGTTGGATGTATAATGGTTTTTGCTATGTATTGTCACAGCACATTATTATTATTATTATTATTATTATTATTATTATTATTATTATTATTAATCAAGTTGTGTCACATAAGGCGCAGAGTGCCTGCCTCACACGAGATGTTGTGTGCATTATGCGGAAGGTGCCACAGGTAGTGCCAGAGGAGATCTCACCCTCCCAAGCAACACAACATTTTGTTACAGGCCCCTGCTTGTATACCCTCATTTTTTAAATTCAGTAACTGTTTAATTTTTATAAAACAGTAACTAGAAATGTTCAAGAACCTGACCCTCCCCAAACCAGGAAGCAAATAGAAGCAGAATAATTGGCATGCTGAAGTGACCAGCTCTCCAGTATTTTATCTTCTTCATCTTTTGGTACTTCTTCAAACTCGCCCCCCCCCCCAATAGCTGTCAACTTTCGGATTTGAAAATAAGGGTTTTTTTCAAACTTTCGGATTTGAAAAGAAGGGATGCCGCGAGGGCAGTGCAATGGCACCAAGTAGCCTCGCCACCCTGCGCTCCAGAGGCTGCACACGAACGGGTGAGCGAAAGAGCGAGCGTGTAGACGGCAGGCAGGCTGTCTGGTTGGGCGTGAGGGTCTGGCTGCACAAGGCATGCAAGCTCCGCCCCCAGTCGGTCTCAGACTCCTCATTGGCAGCCGAGCAACGCAGCTGAGGAGCCTCCCTGGCCGGCAGGGAGGGAGAGGAGCTGCTTCCTTTGAAATCCGGGAAATTTAAGGGATATCAACAATCCGGGATAGCAGCGGGAAACGGCATTGGAATAAGGGAGTTTCCCGCCAAAAAAGGGAGGGCTGACAGCTATGAGCCTGACAGAAAATGATTTCTCTTACATATTGAAGTGGACTTGCTTGCCTTCATGATTGCTGCTGAATGGGTCCCCTCCTCACTCCCCATGTCCTTTTCGGTCACATATAGCTAAATCCTATCCTTCCCCTTTCCTCATTCATCTACCAAGAAGAGTGAGAACTGCAAGACAGATCCACAGTTCCAGAGAGGGGAGAGAAGCCTGGGCAGAAAGCCTTCTGCCTGGTACTCATTAAAGGAGTGACATTTCCCCTTGAGTGGGTGGCAAGGTGGGAGGAGGCTTAGCAGAGTAGATGCCTTTTGCTTTTCCCTACAACCTACACTAAATAAAATTAAGACCATACATTTTAGATTAACTTGAAGTATATATGCCACACCAAAAGCAAACAAAGAGCCTCAAAAGTTTTCTTCCACCTTTTGCAAGGAAATTCCTCCATCGACATACAAGCAGGCTGCCTTGTGATATTAATATTTATATGGAACCAGCCATGCCAACCAAAGATATATAATTCCCCCCCTAAAATCCTTTGGGGACTTTTCCTTGTAACTCTGCTCTGCTGAATAATTTTTATCTCAGAATGTAAATATTAAGACATTCCTGGAGCCACCAATACCTTATTAAATGGAAATAATTTCTGTCCTCAGGAGCGACTCTTTTTGATCTTGTTTTCTAGGATTGTCAGGTGGCACTGTGGGTTAAACCACAGAGCCTGGGGCTTGCCGATCAGAAGGTTGTTCGAAAGCACGTCAAAGTGCAAGTAGATAAATAGGTACCGCTCCGGCGGGAAGGTAAACGGCGTTTCCGTGCGCTGCTCTGGTTCGCCAGAAGTGGCTTAGACATGCTGGCCACATGACCCGGAAGCTCCCTCAGCCAATAATGCGAGATGAGTGCTGCAACCCCAGAGTCGTCCGCAACTGGACCTAATGGTCAGGGGTCCCTTTACCATTACCTAGGATGCCTTAGCTAAGGATGTCAGATAAGGAGAAAATATTTCTTCCACCTCAGCAAGGGTGCCCACCTCACATTGTAGATGAGCTACTGAAAAGCTTTTGCAGCCTCCTCAGATTTTTGGGCCTGTTATACTTCAAACCTGCTTGCATGTGTTGACCTAGACCTAGCGAGGCAACAGCCCTAGGGAGTTCCTGCATGGGGGACTGGTGGTGTCTTTGTCATCTGCATAATATTACAGGCAGAGGAAAGGTTGGCAAAGGCTTGCTGCATCTGTATCCCGAAGGGTCAAATGCATTCTCATACCAGAAGCAAAGGAGGTGATCTGGTTTTGCTTAAAGTAGATCTTGGAATCTTGGGCAACCGGGGTAAATGAAAGCCATTGTATTACCAGGCCCACATGGTCCACAGTTATTTGCCCCTAAGAAATCACTAATATATATCTTAAAATAGACCAAAGAGCACCACGGACAAATAGGTCTCTTAGTCCTAGAAGGTTACCATCAAACACTTAAGTAATTTTACATGGAAAACAGGTGAGTGACAAAGCAGAGAGATATCCAAAACTGTTTATCTTTTTTTTAATAATCTGTTTATTAAATTTTCCAATACAAATCACAACAAATCACACTGAAATTATTCTCAATTACATTCCAAATTACAATCCAAATTAATTATACAATTCCCAATTAAAAGAAACATTCCAATTATGCCTAATTATTATAATAATTTTTTATATATGTACTTCCCATGCCTCTGACGCCAGAGCTTCCCTGATCACCTCCATGGATTGCTTTTAAAAATTCTTTCCAATATTTCCACAGCCGCTGTTTATCTAAATAGTTTGGGTTCTGCCTTCCTCAACAGCACAGTTGGACTTTTAGGTGGTTTCAGCTTATTCTCATGTAAACTAGAATTCCTATCCAAAATGCATCATTTCAAATGTAATCTATAGGTTGGCACTCGGAATCAAACACACCTATAAGAATAATGCTACTTAACACAAAGAACCAATAAACTCAAAGAACACTTTCCACACAGAAGAAACCCCCCACATGTCGTTTGTTAGTACCACCCCTCTCTGTTCCATTTATATTCTCCATAGATTTTCTCCTCCACAAACCATTAAAATTCCATATAGCCACTTATATTCTAATCTTACAGGTTTGTTGCCTTATGAGACATCTTCGGGAGAATAAAAGGCTGAGGAGTAAATCCTACACAAACCCAGGGTGGAGTTTCTAATATGGTTGGATGGCGCCTGGATTGCCTCCTTCCGGCAACTCCTGCAGCCAAGCTGGTGCCAAAGCTTTCCTTTCCTTTAGACCACATCAGTGAGGCTGAGAGGGGGGGTCTTGTGGTCTGGGCAGCCCAGGACCCCCATACATACTGCCCTGGCTTGTACCCTGGAGAGATCAGTTTGGTGCTGCTGACACAACAAAAATAACACGGGAGGCACACACATCTCCAAGCCTAATGTGTTTACAGTTGAGAGCCAGCGCGGTGTAGTGGTTAAGAGCGGTGGACTCGTAATCTGGTGAACTGGGTTCGCGTCTCCACTCCTCCACATGCAGCTGCTGGGTGACCTTGGGCTAGTCACACCTCTCTGAAGTCTCTCAGCCCCACTCACCTCACAGAGTGTTTGTTGTGGGGGAGGAAGGGAAAGGAGAATGTTAGCCGCTTTGAGACTCCTTCCGGGTAGTGATAAAGCGGGATATCAAATCCAAACTCCCTCTTCTTCTTCTTCTTCTTCTTCTTCCTCTTCTTCTTCTTCTTCTTCTTCTTCTTCTTCTTCTTCTTCTTCTGTGAGAGTAGCTCCATGAGACTCTTACACTCAGGGTTGTGGGTTTGGGCCTTGCATGGTGCAAGATATTTCTGCATGGCACCTCTGGTCATTGCCAAATTATCCCAAATTCTGTGGTCCTTCCTATGTTATTGGACTCCAACTCCAATCAACCTCAGTCAGCATTACGGATCTGGAGGCCAGCAGCTTCCCATCCCTGGTGTTCAAGATCAGCAAATCAGCAGCCTTGGTTCCAATTCTGGAGCCTATAAGTCTTCTAGACAAGTCTGATTGAAGTACAGTCTTTGCTTCCGACTAAACAGGAAGAACTTTCTGATGGTAAGAGCTGTTCAAGAGCAGAACTGACTCTCTCGGGAGGTGCTGGACTTTATTTCATTGGAGGTTTTTAAGCACAGGTTGGGTGGTGATATGTATAAAGCATCTTGGATGCTTTAGCTGAGATTCCTGCAATGCAGGGGGTTGGACTAGATGACTTTTGAGTACCTTCCAATTCTACAATTCACTGCTTCTCTGCTTTGGTCAATAAGGCATGGGGTTTTTAAGAGGTCATATTTGCATCTGCCAGCTTGAACTACAAGGGCAGGTTTCCCTGGCATAGGCTGAGCATGGCAGCACATACAGCCAGTCAGTAATGTGACATCTTTCTCCACTACCAACACAAACAGCAGAGATAAGGTACGGAGGTAAGGAGCAGAGAGGGAGATCAACAGAAAGAAGACAGTAATGGCAGATCTAAGAAGGAAAAAGAAGCCGGAATTCCAGAAACAGGGCCAAACTAACAGCTATTTTAATCCAGTTGGCCTTTGGCTATGTAAATAAAGGACTTCTGCTTATTTTAATAAAACTGTGCTCCAGAAGTCACTTTGATATGAAGCTTTCCAAAATGTTCTTTTGCCACCCAGCTTGCAACTGTAAAGCTAAAAACAAAGAATTGTTGTTTGCCAGTTGGCTGAAGAAATCATTTTTTTCTACATCAAAATCCCAACTAGCTGCTAATTGATACTAGGATCAAAGAGAATAAAAAGCCAAAGTTTTTGGTGTAAAGGCATTTACTAGTTGCTAGATTTGTCCCCAGGTATGTGAGCAATGGCTTAAATCAGAGTCAACGTCACTTGCCAGGTCTGCATTTGCTAAAGACTATGGGATTTGTGAGGAGGTGTCTGAGGATAAAATACAGCGCCCGGCTAAAGCCAAAATGGTTAATGAAGTGGACAGTGTGTGTGTGTGTGTGTGTGTGTGTGTGTGTGTGTGTGTGAACTCTCTCATTTCCCCTTGAAGAGATGAAATGTGGTTTTTTTTCAAAAGCACTTTCAAGATTCTGTGATACATATAATTAAACAATTGTGCCTAGCTAAAGGGTTGTTATATACTTCCAAAAGCGCAAATAAGCTCTGTGCATTGCTTTCGGGCAAAGTGTGCAGTGGTAGGGCTGGCGGTAGAGAAACAACGTCCATCCAGTGGGCTGGATCAAATAGTGACCAATCCTCCACAGAGCACATTTGACAGGTGGGCAGGGCCCAGAGCCACTAACCCGTCCATCACCTGATGTCCCACCCCAAACCAGCGAGACTTGCCTTTGGCACTGACTGCAAGCTGCTTCTTTGTGTGCCTCCTCCACCAGAGGTTCAAAGGGTGGTAACACGAGAACAGGCCTTTTCTGCAGTGGCTCCCTGTCTGCAGTGGTGAATGGAGCCCCTTGGCCGCCCAGAGTGGCAAACGCGGGGGCAACCCCCGGGGGCACAGACGGACTGCGCATGTGCTGGACGCCACACGTGCGCAGTCCATCTGTGCTGCTGCTCCCGCGGCGACCTTACAAGCCGCCGAGTGAGGCTCCTTTACCGGGCGGCAGGGGCTCGCAGAGGGGCCCGCCAAGTGTCACCCCCCCTCCAGGGTGGAACCCGGGGCGCTCCGCCCCCAACCCCCCACCCTTGCTACGCCACTGCCTGTCTGTGGAATGCTCTCCCCAGGGAGGCTCACCTAAGGTGTACAATGAAGGCACCAGGCAAAAACGTTCCTCTTTAACCAGGCCTTTGGCTGATTTTCTTGGATGAAACCTGCCCTGAACCTGCCCATGTGCTGAACAGAAGCACACATGCCCTTAAAGAGGGGGAGGGGTGATGGCAAAGAGGACATTTGTTTTTGTGTCACACGATGCCCACTGGCGTGAATGAAATTTATTGTGACATGGGGCAGCATGTAGATAGAAAAACCACCGTTATCATTATGCAACAGGTGGTTCTATGCAATCATAGAACCATAGCTGTCAACCCTCCCTTTTTTGGCGGGAAACTCCCTTATTCCAATGCCGTTTCCCGCTGCTATCCCGGATTGTTGATATCCCTTAAATTTCCCGGATTTCAAAGGAAGCAGCTCCTCTCCCTCCCTGCCGGCCAGGGAGGCCCCTCAGCTGCGTTGCTCGGCTGCCAATAAGGAGTCTGAGACTGACTGGGGGCGGAGCTTGTATGCCTTGTGCAGCCAGAACCTCACGCCCAACCAGACAGACAGCCTACCTGCTGTCTATGCGCTCGCTCTTTCGCTCACCCATTCGCGCGCAGCCTCTGGAGCGCAGGGTGGCGAGGCTACTTGGTGCCATTGCACCGCCCTCGCGGCATCCCTTATTTTCAAATCCGAAAGTTTGAAAAAAACCCTTATTTTCAAATCTGAAAGTTGACAGCTATGCATAGAACTGTAGAGTTGGAGGGGACCACGGGGGTCATCTAGTCCAACCCCCTGCAATGCAGGAGTCTTTTGCCCAACTTGGAGCTCTACCAACTGGGCTATCGCAGCTCAGTGCAATGCAGTGTCAACGGAACGGGACAGAGCAGAACAGAATTTCTAAGAAATAGGAAACCCCATGGTCCCTTCCAACTCTACAAGTGAGAAGCCCAATAACCCCCCGCGTCATACATACAGCCTGTGTATGTGCCTTGCGGCAGAAAAGTATGAATCAGCGCAGAAAATTGCTGCTGTACCTCTGAGACTGCTTTTTTTAATGGAAGGCTCTTTCGTGGGTCATAACGCAAAGCTCTGGCATATGCAACATAGGGAACGAAAGAGGAGGTTTTACGGTTTGCTCACCCCTGACATTAGGCCTGCTTTGCACACATTTTGGTGGGTCGGATGAAAAATCTGAATTGCCCAGAATCAGGTTTCAGCACAAGCTATTAATGCAGCCCAAGTGTTTTATTTTGCTGTTCAAGGAGTGCAGAGTCCCCCAGGAAGTTCTCTGCTATGCCCTTGCACAGCTCAAAAGACTTTGCACGTTCAGTAGAGTACCTTTTGCAACACTTTTGTGTAATTTGATTACACTAGGACATTATCATTAGCCTCAGTATTATGACATCAGTTTATTGAGTTTTTACAGGCTTGGATTTGCACGCTGCACCTTAATGTGTTCATTTTAACATGTTTGATTGAGTAAACTGATCACAATATTTATTAGCCAATTTGGTGCTTTGGTTTTGTTTGATCACAATTATTACAACACCTGATACTTTTTTTGTATACCTTGCACAGCTAGAACCATCACAGTTGGGTTTACACAGAACAACGTCCCCGTGGATTGTGCTTCCAGTCTATAGAAACCAAGACAAGCTAAAACAGAAAGTTGTATTATTTTTAAAAACCATAATCCAAGAATACACAAAGTGTTCTGAATGTTCTTAATACTAGGTTTTTAATAGCTGAAATGAAACTTCGGCCCTTTTTCATTATAACCAATTTGAGTTCGCCTTGATTTCAGCTTCGTAAGTTTCTTCTATATTACACAAACCCATCTAATCACATTTTCTTTAACCCAAGAAGAACCAATGGTCTTGAAATCTGAAAACTATATTCGACCACACAAACTAATAAGGCACCAGGATTTTAGCAGATACTATAAAATGGAAAATTAGATGGAAAATTGCCTTAAGCCTCTGTAAATTGAAATTACTCTCTTAATAGCAAAAGTAACCATTATATAGCAACAAACAATGTTGTGATCTTCATTTAACTGGCAGTTTTCATATGGCCAACGGTATTTATTCATCCTCTCCAGTGGCTGACCCAGCTTTTAACAACACAATGTCTTGCATATTTTCACAGCATTGTAAAACAAAACAAAATGTTCAGTAGATTTATTTGATTCCTGTTGAAAAACTATTTTACCTCCTCCTAACCTGTGCAAACTGCAAGTTATTCTTAATATAATTTACTTCATTCCCTATCCATTTATTAATCAAGAAGCCAATTAGAAATGGTTATGTACTCTGATTTGAGAAAGTGAATGCAACATATGTTGACAGTTAATTTGGATTTTTTTTGTTAACAAGCATTCAAGTTTCTTTAATGAAATAATATTTGATTATGCTCTAGGAATTTTTAAAAAACCCCACATGCTATTAAATTGCAACAGGTTGGGGAAATGCCAGTACATTAATCACTCTGGGAGCAATAATGTAGATTGTTTGGTATTTAACATTCTAACATTTTTGTTGGTGATTTTCCATTTCGGCTATTTTTATGCGGCATTACCAGGATTTGATTTAGATCTTTTCAAATGTGTGTCATTACAATTTTTTGTTGTATTTTGAGTTTCCACAGGCCCACACATTGCTGAGGACTCATTCAGGAGGAAAATATGACATATTCTAGCTACATGCATGTCTGTTGTGGTTTCAAGCATTTCTAGCTTCATGGGTGTTTAATGTAACTGAACGCCATAAACGGGTTGAATTCACCCAGCGCCTGCCTCAAAACTGGCTGGTCTGCTGGCTTTAGATGAAGCCATTACAGGCCGTTCATCTCATTACTTTCATTTTGGCCTCTTTAGTGCATAACATCCCAGCATGTAAAATGTGTGGGTGGCTCAGGGGTGGAGAACTTATAACCCACTGACTGCATACCCTCCAACATCAGAGAAATCTGATGACAATAGGGATGTCCTATTCAACAACAACAACAGCTTTATTATTTATACCCCACCCATCTGACTTGGTTGCCCTAGCCACTTTGGGCGGCTTTCAGCATATATAAAAAGGTAAAGGGACCCCTGACCATTTGGTCCAGTCGTGTCCAACTCTGGGGTTGCAGCGCTCATCTCGCTTTATTGGCCGAGAGCCGGCGTACAGCTTCTGGGTCATGTGGCCAGCATGACAAAGCCGCTTCTGGCGGACCAGAGCAGCGCATGGAAACACTGTTTACCTTCCCGCCGGAGCGGCTCCTATTGATCTACTTGCACTTTGACGTGCTTTCGAACTGCTAGGTGGGCAGGAGCAGGGACTGAGCAACGGGAGCTCACCCCGTCGCGGGGATTCGAACCGCCGACCTTCTGATCAGCAAGCCCTAGGCTCTGTGGTTTAACCCACAGCGCCACCTGGGTCCCTCTCAGCATATATAAAAACCTAATAAAACATTTAACATTAAAAATGCTCCCTAAATGTCTTCTAAAGGTTGTGTAGTTACTTGGCTCAGGGTTTGCATACCCTCCAACATTTTCCCCATGAAAACAGGGACGTCTTAAGGAAAAGCGGGCCATTCTGAGATCAAATCAGAAACTGGTACAGCTTCTGTAAATCCAGGAGTGTCCCTGGAAAATAGGGACACTCTGGAACTGCAGTTAAAGGGCTACAATTTGCCCTCAAAAATGTGACCAGTGAGTCAGGATTATGGGTTTTGTAGGTACAGCAATTTCTGAAGGGCCACATCCCTGTGAAAAGATAAGTTTTGAGTTTGAAAACTTCTAGGGACGCGTGTGGCGCTGTGGTCTAAACCACAGAGCCTCGGGCTTGCCAATCAGAAGGTCTGCGGTTTGAATCCTCGTGACGGGGTGAGCTTCCGTTGCTCGGTCCCTGCTCCTGCCCACCTAGCAGTTCGAAAGCACGTCAAAGTGCAAGTAAATAAATAGGTACCGCTCCGGCGGGAAGGTAAACGGCGTTTCCAAGTGCTGCTCTGGTTCTCCATAAGCGGCTTAGTCATGCTGGCCACATGACCCAGAAGCTGTCTGCGGACAAACGCCGGCTCCCTCGGCCTATAGAGCGAGATGAGCGTCGCAACCCTAGAGTCATCCGCAACTGGACCTAACGGTCAGGGGTCCCTTTACCTTTACCTTTGAAAACTTCTAATATTTTGCCTCATAAATATATTTTAATTGATGTAAAATTATTCCATAATAGATGGCAACCAGTCAAGTCTTACTGAAGCAAAAACAATAGTGACCACATAGGGCTTTTATTTCAACTGTGGAGTCTAGATGGGGTGCATGCCATGTTAGGTCACTAACAGAGAACATGCTTTGCATGTAGAAAGTTCTGGGTTCAACCCCTGAGACTCTTAATCTCAAGGTCGTGGGTTTGAGCCCCACATTGGGCAAAAAGTTCAAGCATTGCCGGGACCTGGCCTAGATGACCCTCACGGTCCCTTCCAACTCTACGATTCTTGACTCCAGTAAGATTTATGTTATTTGGCTCTCCGATTTTCTGAGATGCACCTTTGAACGACAAGCCTCTTTCACTAAGAAATAATTACATCAAGCAATTGTTGCAGTATCTGTTTCCAAAGGTAGGCTTCACTTTGAAGGTGCTTCATGGTGTGAAAAATATTTTTAAATATATATATATATATTTATTGGTTTTCCACATTTTTTTTTGACAACGCTTAAAAATCACAAATATGAAACAAAAATAAACAAATACAAAATACAAAACAATACAGAACAAACAATATCCAATAAACTTACATTTCTACGAACCTATCTGTTTATTACATCCAATTGACCTCCTCCGAACCTCCCTATCTAAAGTTCAATACTATTCCTCTTTAGCAGTTTCCAATTTCATATTTTAATAAACATCCTCCTCTATTTTAAACCCTATATCCTTCATTCTACTCACAAAATATACCTCCTTACAATAAAGTAATTCAAACATAGTTCTTATATATCACTTGATTATAAAAATTTCTATTCTACTGAACATCTCTTTCTATTCTGAGCTTACTTAGCACTTCCAATACATTCCTAATTTTTAAATATTACAATACTTCTTTAAATAAATTCTAAAATTCTTCCAGTCTTCTTCCACCGTCTCCTCCTTCTGGTCACGTATCCTCCCAGTCAGCTCGGCCAGCTCCATGAAGTCCATCATTTTCATTTGCCATTCTTCTATCGTAGGTACCGGTATCTCTTCATTCTTCCAGTTGCTGGCAAGTAAAATTCTCGCTGCTGTTGTGGCATAAAAAAAGAATCTCACATCTTTTTTGGGCAGTTCATCTCCTACAATTCCAAGCAGAAAGGCCTCTGGTTTCTTAATAAATGTGTTCTTCAAGCTGATTGGGTTAAATCCATTCTAAATTTCTGACTCATGAAAATTGGCAGGCCTGATTTTCAGTATTATGGGGAATTCTGAAGAAACTCGGTTCAGAAAGAAAAATAGTTAAAGTCTTTCACACGGGCAAACTCCCAGATGTCAATTCCTGGCTATGTGTGCAGCTCCCCCATGTGGTGAACCTCTGAACTGCAGGTGGCAGCTTCTCAGTGCCCTGGGCTGACCACCCACCAGGTTGGCCTCTGGTTTCTTCTGAACAGGAAGGAGTAAAACCAAGGATGAGGCTTGTACACTAGGGGAACAGGGGCTCAGCCCTGCCAACTGAAATACCTAGCAAAAAATGATTTTTTTGTTGCCCCCCCAACAAAACATCAAAACCACACACTTTCTTCCACATGTGTCAAGTCCGTCATCCATCTGTGGTGCCTCTTGGCCAAAAGAATAAACAGTGGTCAGGGATGATGGGAATTGTAGTCTCAAAACATCTGGAGGGCCTAGTTTGCGGAAGCCTGCTCTAACCAGTGCATGAGCTCTACAATAGTAGCAATACTACTGGTGCATGACTGGGACTACTGCAATGCCAGGCCAGGCCAATGTCACTAGAAAAGTCATTTCCATTGCTTCTAAAAGCAACAGATTTTTTTGTTCAACCCTCTAGTCAGCATTTATAGAAAAGAGGAAAAGGTACATTTAATCCCCTATTTCTGAAGCTACAAGTAACAATTGCCATAAATACCTTTCCCTAATCTAGGGTGCTTATATCTTCACAGCAATTGCCAAGGTATCATTTGACACCTCTGCAAACCACAGACCTCCCTTTGATAATCCTGGGCTGAACTTCAACATATTCTTAATATTTTCTTTCAAGGGTGGCTGCCAAGATTGCAAAATCAGAATGTGCTGAGTCGCTGAGGATGATTTAGCAAATTACTTCAGGTTTCACCACTTGTGCACCAGGCAGTACATTTCCTTGAACTCGCTGGGGAAATGCATTCCTTTTATACCAGGTACATTTTGTGCATTAAACAGCAGACCAAGTGATTCCAGAATCAATATTTGCATTTCCTGCACCATAATATTGAATGGAAATAGTGCATTAACCGGAATGTCAATTCATTTCCCCAAAAAACCGTTCTCCTCTGCTCTCCACATCACATTAATAGCATAACTCACTGGAGACCAAAAGTAGTTTTACCATGATTTATAAATATGCTGATGATTGTCATCAATTGTCAGGCTAGAGCTCAATCATGAACTCACCCTGTTATCGGACTTGGAAGCCAGCCCAGGCAGACGGGGGAGGATTGGTGGTGGAGTTCCAGAGGAGATTGAGGGAGGAGGCGTGCAGCCCAGGGAAACAGAAATGTTATCAGAACTTAGTTCCTCCGACACTGAGACCCCACCCCTTAGCTTGCAGGAACGCCGAAAGGGTGGGTTACAAGAGAGGGGGAAGGTGACGTTATGGAAGAGACGTCAGAGGGTGGGGCCCTCACCTGGGCTTAAAGGAAGGAGGAACAACGCTGCAGATTAGATGAGTCATCATTCCTTGTAGCCAGCAGTCTGCAGAGGAGGGGCTGCAGATCTGGGGCTAGTTTGTTGTAATTCTTCTGTAAATAAACCTGAAACTTGCACAAGTGGAGTCCGTCTGCTGCTTACAGCATGACTCATCTACTCTGCTGTTCCTGCTGTTGACCAAGAAGTACGTCAGATAAGACATGTCGGAGCAGCAATAGCATTCCGTGGAGGAGGCGCACGGGCAACAAGCAGAAGTTTCTGAGATTACAACGGCCGTGGACCCGGCACAAGTTCTCTGGGCAGAGAACCAAGAACTAAAGATAAGGTTGGCCAGACTTGAAGGAGTGACTGCAGAGCAGGCGAGACAACTTTCCGACTTATCTGGTAGGCAACCGGCAAGGAACTTAATTCCACTTCCCCCACGCTTCAAAGGGAATGCTGCAGAGTTTCCTTCATTCAGAGCTTCCTGTGGGTATTATCTAAAGCACGGGTGTCAAACACAAGGCCCGCGGGCCGAATCCGGCCCGCCAGACCTCGTCATGTGGCCCGTGTACTCGGGGCTCCGCGAGTCCCGGTGAGAGACGGTGCGGATGACGCCGGCTCTCCAACGCCCGTTCTCAAGCGGCTCGTCTCCTCCGACGCAAAAGAACCGCTTCCCCACCAGCTCCGGCCGCGACTCCACCGCCACCGCCATGGCGGCCGCCGCCGAAGAGCAGAGCGAGCAGCCAACCGCACCAGCCGCCTCGCTTGCTCGCGTCTCCCCTTTCTCTCGCTAAGGGTCGCCCATGCCTAGAGGAGCCGAGGCGGGGGGAGGGCGTCCGCGCGTCGGGGCTTCGTGTGTGTGAGAGACGGGGGAACGGGGGTCTCTGCCTCCTCTCACCCACCGCTCTGAGCCCGGCGCCTCGGGCAGCCGCTCAGCCGCCACCGCGACCAGCCTGACACAAACACACGGAAGGGAGGGCAGAGCGGAGGGGGCGGGGGAGCCGTTCGCTGGCCGCTTCTGACGCTCCCCTAAGACGGGCAGCAGCAGAAGCTGCGGCCGCCTGCCTCTGATGCTCGCAATAGATCGGAGCCGGGGCTGAGAAAGGCACAGTGCAGCGCAGAACCTTTCTCAGCCCCGGCTCCGATCCCTGCTCAGAAGCCTGCTTTTGGGATGGGCGTGCAGTGTGGGGTTGGGTGGAGGAAGTAGCGGGGATGCTGCTACTTCCTCCACCCAACCCCACGCAGCCTGCCGATCCCAACACCACCCCGCGCTGCACCAATCTCTGCGAACAGCAGGCAGCGGTGGAGGGGGGGGGAGAATGAGCAGCATCTCCTCCGCTACAGCGGAGACGTTTCTTGCTCCTCCCGGCCGCCCCCCCTCGCAAAAGCCTTCTTTTGCGGGTGGGGGGGGTGGAGAAGCAAGCAGCATCTTCCCTCTCTCCTCTCTCTCTTTCACTCCTTCCTTCCTTCCTTCTCTCTCTGTCTCATTCCCTTTTACCCCTCCCTCCCTCCTTCCTCCCTCCCCTCTCTCCTCTCTCTCTCTTTCACCCCTTCCTTCCTTCCTTCCCTCTCCCTCTTTCTTTCACTCTCTCTCACCCCTTCCTTCCCCCCTCTCTCACCCTTTCCTTCCTTCCCCCCTCTCTCATTCCTTTCTTTCCTTCCTTCCTTCTTTCCTTCCTCCTCCCTCCCTCCCTCCCTCCCTCTCTCCCTTCCTTCCTTCTCTCTCTCTCTCTCTCTCTCTCACCCTTTATTTTTCTTTCTTTCTTTCTTTCTTTCGTTCTTTCTTTCTTTCTTTCTTTCTTTCCTTCCTTCCTTCCTTCCTTCCTTCCTTCCTTCCATCCATCCATCCATCTCTCTTTCTCACCCCTTCTTTCTTTCCTTCTTTCCTTCCTTCCTTCTCTCTCTCTTCCCTCCCTCCCTCCCAGCCTTTTAGAGGAAAACCAGAAAAAAATATTTTTTCCACACAGTGGAGAGGGGGAGGGCGGCCCTTTGAGGGTCACCGGCCCTTTGAGGGTGACCAAACTGCTGATGCGGCCCCCGATGAATTTGAGTTTGACACCCCTGATCTAAAGCTTAAAGGGGAGGAGTACAGAGATGATGAGGCCAGAATAGCCACGATTGTAGGACTTTTGGAAGGAAGGGCCAGACAGTGGATTACCCCTTATTTGATGTCCAATGACCGTGTGCTCACAAACTTGCCTGCCTTTTTGAAGCTCCTGGACAGCATATTCAGGAACGCAGCACAAGAGGCAGAGTGGTGTAACGGTTTTGACTGTGGGTTACAAGAATATTTGTTTTACCCCAACCCCAACCCCAACCCATCAAGGGTTGACTGACTGAACATTCCATGAAGGGAGGGGCGGCTGACTGTTGGAGGAAGTTGTGCAGCCGTTTATTCAGTTGAGAGAGGGGCTTGGAGAGGGAGTGTGGGGTGGTTGAAATAGTAGGTCTGTGAGAGTAGGTTTAGGTTAGGTAATTGTATGAATATATTTTATATGATTAACAAAGATATTACCACTGAAACTAAGTATGTACACAAGAAAACTTTAATACAACCATTATGTTCTTAAGCAAATAAAACTTCCATATTTAAAGTGCCAATCATAAAGTCAGCTGTATTATTTTCCAGCAAGGGAACATGAAACCCACAGGAGGGGATACCCATTAAAGATACTATACTTTCCTCCAGAGTGGAAAGGATAGATTGTGGCTGCGGAGTACACTGAAAGGGCTTAAAGGGTAGACAGACCCAGGTTGTCAATAAGTTACCTCAGGGAAGAGGCGAGCTTTTCAATAAGGGATTTCTAGTTGCTGAACCCCTTATAAGGTAGACACAAAAGGGATAGTCTCATATATAGCCCAGGTTTTAAAAGGGTACTTGGCCACGTTAGTTGCTGGAAAGGGACTCTCTTTTATTTGGTAAAAGACCTTCAAAGGCTAGAGGGTTTACCGAAAAGGCTAAAGGGATAAGTGGGAGGTTAGATTTACCTCATCAATCCCTGTTAGTTCTTTTAATAAATTGAGAGGGCGTAGTGAGAAGGCGTAAGCAAAGGGTCTTTACGTTACCATTTGGTGGCAGTGTCGTGATCCGAATTCATAACCCACACGCCTATTTAGTTGTGAATCAGTCGACTGTATTTATTTTGTTGCTGGAAAGGGACTCTCTTTTATTTGGTAAAAGACCTTCAAAGGCTAGAGGGTTTACCGAAAAGGCTAAAGGGATAAGTGGGAGGTTAGATTTACCTCATCAATCCCTGTTAGTTCTTTTAATAAATTGAGAGGGCGTAGTGAGAAGGCGTAAGCAAAGGGTCTTTACGTTACCATTTGGTGGCAGTGTCGTGATCCGAATTCATAACCCACACGCCTATTTAGTTGTGAATCAGTCGACTGTATTTATTTTGTTGCTGGAAAGGGACTCTCTTTTATTTGGTAAAAGACCTTCAAAGGCTAGAGGGTTTACCGAAAAGGCTAAAGGGATAAGTGGGAGGTTAGATTTACCTCATCAATCCCTGTTAGTTCTTTTAATAAATTGAGAGGGCGTAGTGAGAAGGCGTAAGCAAAGGGTCTTTACGTTACCATTTGGTGGCAGTGTCGTGATCCGAATTCATAACCCACACGCCTATTTAGTTGTGAATCAGTCGACTGTATTTATTTTGTTGCTGGAAAGGGACTCTCTTTTATTTGGCAAAAGACCTTCAAAGGCTGGAGGGTTTACCGAAAAGGCTAAAGGGATAAGTGGGAGGTTAGATTTACCTCATCAATCCCTGTTAGTTCTTTTAATAAATTGAGAGGGCGTAGTGAGAAGGCGTAAGCAAAGGGTCTTTACGTTACCATTTGGTGGCAGTGTCGTGATCCGAATTCATAACCCACACGCCTATTTAGTTGTGAATCAGTCGACTGTATTTATTTTGTTGCTGGAAAGGGACTCTCTTTTATTTGGTAAAAGACCTTCAAAGGCTAGAGGGTTTACCGAAAAGGCTAAAGGGATAAGTGGGAGGTTAGATTTACCTCATCAATCCCTGTTAGTTCTTTTAATAAATTGAGAGGGCGTAGTGAGAAGGCGTAAGCAAAGGGTCTTTACGTTACCATTTGGTGGCAGTGTCGTGATCCGAATTCATAACCCACACGCCTATTTAGTTGTGAATCAGTCGACTGTATTTATTTTGTTGCTGGAAAGGGACTCTCTTTTATTTGGTAAAAGACCTTCAAAGGCTGGAGGGTTTACCGAAAAGGCTAAAGGGATAAGTGGGAGGTTAGATTTACCTCATCAATCCCTGTTAGTTCTTTTAATAAATTGAGAGGGCGTAGTGAGAAGGCGTAAGCAAAGGGTCTTTACGTTACCATTTGGTGGCAGTGTCGTGATCCGAATTCATAACCCACACGCCTATTTAGTTGTGAATCAGTCGACTGTATTTATTTTGTTGCTGGAAAGGGACTCTCTTTTATTTGGTAAAAGACCTTCAAAGGCTAGAGGGTTTACCGAAAAGGCTAAAGGGATAAGTGGGAGGTTAGATTTACCTCATCAATCCCTGTTAGTTCTTTTAATAAATTGAGAGGGCGTAGTGAGAAGGCGTAAGCAAAGGGTCTTTACGTTACCATTTGGTGGCAGTGTCGTGATCCGAATTCATAACCCACACGCCTATTTAGTTGTGAATCAGTCGACTGTATTTATTTTGTTGCTGGAAAGGGACTCTCTTTTATTTGGTAAAAGACCTTCAAAGGCTAGAGGGTTTACCGAAAAGGCTAAAGGGATAAGTGGGAGGTTAGATTTACCTCATCAATCCCTGTTAGTTCTTTTAATAAATTGAGAGGGCGTAGTGAGAAGGCGTAAGCAAAGGGTCTTTACGTTACCATTTGGTGGCAGTGTCGTGATCCGAATTCATAACCCACACGCCTATTTAGTTGTGAATCAGTCGACTGTATTTATTTTGTTGCTGGAAAGGGACTCTCTTTTATTTGGTAAAAGACCTTCAAAGGCTAGAGGGTTTACCGAAAAGGCTAAAGGGATAAGTGGGAGGTTAGATTTACCTCATCAATCCCTGTTAGTTCTTTTAATAAATTGAGAGGGCGTAGTGAGAAGGCGTAAGCAAAGGGTCTTTACGTTACCATTTGGTGGCAGTGTCGTGATCCGAATTCATAACCCACACGCCTATTTAGTTGTGAATCAGTCGACTGTATTTATTTTGTTTTGGCAGAAAGATGGCACATTTAAGGAAAGCCAGGGAAGCGAAAGGAGATGAGAGAACTGAAGAGAGGGAATTAGGAGAGAACCCTAATGCTGAATTAGAGATTTTGAGGATTAAATTAGAAATGGCCAGAGTTGAGGTAGAAAGGGAGCGAATTGCTTCTGAGGAAAGAATGCTATTAGCTAAAGTAGAGCAGGAGAGAATGGTTCTGGAAAAAGCTACTGAAGAGAGAATTAATTCAGAGAAGTTGAAATTAGAAATGGAGAGACTGGCTATGGAAAGGGAGATTCAAATGGGCAAATTGAGAGTTGAGGAGATGCACCTAAGAGCAAAATGCCTTTATTGGTCAAAGCACAAACTGATGCTGCTGCTGCAAAGCCAGTAAAATTGTTGCGTCAAACGGATATTATGTCACCTCCTCAAACAGCAGACCAGGTGCCAGAACCCGATAAAACAGAGGGTACTGCTAAAATTATGCATGTCTGGAGAGCTGAGGGAGAAGTTAATAAGGACTTTAGGGAGATTGTCCGAGTAAATGGACAAGAGGTAGTGGGAGTAAGGGACACTGGGGCTGCGGTTTCTCTGATGAAACCTTGTTGTGTTCCTAAGGAACAATATCTCCCAAACCAATCTTACAGCCTAAAAGGTATATTGGGTCTAGAGTTTGAAGTGCCGGTAGCGGAAGTGAATATTCAGTATCAAGATTTTAATGGCAAGTGGACAGTAGGGATTTGGGATAATCTAGAAGTTCCTGTCCTGATAGGCAACGACCTAGCCGAACGAAGACACCAAATACACGCTGTCACAAGAGCGAAATCAAAAGCCCTTGTGGGTTCAGACCCTGCCATTAATGCATCACCCATAGAGCTTGTGGGAGAAGAGGTACGGATTAAGCTACCGAATGCACAGGAATCTAGCACCCAGTTTTTAGTAGAACAGAAGGAGGATGAATCTATGAGAGACCTCTGGGATAAGGTGCAATATCCTGACACCGCTGTGACTTTAGAGAATCCCTGTCTGTTTACTGAAATAGAAGGGAGACTTCATAAAATAACCAAAGGAAGAAAAGGCCCAGAGAAAGTGTTTAGAGGCCATGTGAAGCACAGGAAGAGGTCTATACAAGGCCTTGAGAGGGAACACTTATTTGAAATCTTAGTGGAGAAAGAGGCAGATCCAAGAGAGCTTTTGACAATGAGAAGCAAGGACTCTACAGAGTTTGAACTCAACGATATGTACAATCGCCTCAAATGCAGTGAGCTTAGCGGGACGATGTCATCTGGTCGAGGAAAGCAGCTTGCATCTCATCAAGTACGTTGGAAGGAAAAAGAAAAGAAAAAGAAAGTGGAGGCCCAGAGTAGAACACCTCTTGCCGTGGTTAAGGTCAATGAAAACTAATGAGGTGGGCTCTGTGGCTGCAGCACTGCAACTTAAGAATGTAAGAAAGATGTCCCTGAACGTCGTGTAGATGCCTTGTCCCAGGAATCAGGGAGTAAAGGATGTACAGAGACATTGAATAAGTTGTTGGGCTATGTATGCATGTATGTATATGTATAACTTCATAGTTATTGTCCAGTTTGTTTTGTTATATATGATATGTTAAAGAGAACGTGATAGCGGATGCATTGTCTCGTTATTTCTAAAATGGGGAAGGAATATGTATTTACGATTATCAAATGTTTGTTCTGATTATATTGGTATTTATATTGGTATAAGGTAAATAGGTAAAAACGGTTATAGTTCTGTTTGTAAAGGAGTATACCGTGACCTATTGCACCGGCATTACTAAACTTAAGTAAGTAAGTGCCTATGCAATTTCTCAGGGGTAGGGAGATTTGTAACGGTTTTGACTGTGGGTTACAAGAATATTTGTTTTACCCCAACCCATCAAGGGTTAACTCAGACTCTAGGCTTGACTGACTGAACATTCCATGAAGGGAGGGGCGGCTGACTGTTGGAGGAAGTTGTGCAGCCGTTTATTCAGTTGAGAGAGGGGCTTGGAGAGGGAGTGTGGGGTGGTTGAAATAGTAGGTCTGTGAGAGTAGGTTTAGGTTAGGTAATTGTATGAATATATTTTATATGATTAACAAAGATATTACCACTGAAACTAAGTATGTACACAAGAAAACTTTAATACAACCTTTATGTTCTTAAGCAAATAAAACTTCCATATTTAAAGTGCCAATCATAAAGTCGGCTGTATTATTTTCCAGCAAGGGAACATGAAACCCACAGGAGGGGATACCCATTAAAGATACTATACTTTCCTCCAGAGTGGAAAGGATAGATTGTGGCTGCGGAGTACACTGAAAGGGCTTAAAGGGTAGACAGACCCAGGTTGTCAATAAGTTACCTCAGGGAAGAGGCGAGCTTTTCAATAAGGGATTTCTAGTTGCTGAACCCCTTATAAGGTAGACACAAAAGGGATAGTCTCATATATAGCCCAGGTTTTAAAAGGGTACTTGGCCACGTTAGTTGCTGGAAAGGGACTCTCTTTTATTTGGTAAAAGACCTTCAAAGGCTAGAGGGTTTACCGAAAAGGCTAAAGGGATAAGTGGGAGGTTAGATTTACCTCATCAATCCCTGTTAGTTCTTTTAATAAATTGAGAGGGCGTAGTGAGAAGGCGTAAGCAAAGGGTCTTTACGTTACCATTTGGTGGCAGTGTCGTGATCCGAATTCATAACCCACACGCCTATTTAGTTGTGAATCAGTCGACTGTATTTATTTTGTTGCTGGAAAAGGACTCTCTTTTATTTGGTAAAAGACCTTCAAAGGCTAGAGGGTTTACCGAAAAGGCTAAAGGGATAAGTGGGAGGTTAGATTTACCTCATCAATCCCTGTTAGTTCTTTTAATAAATTGAGAGGGCGTAGTGAGAAGGCGTAAGCAAAGGGTCTTTACGTTACCATTTGGTGGCAGTGTCGTGATCCGAATTCATAACCCACACGCCTATTTAGTTGTGAATCAGTCGACTGTATTTATTTTGTTTTGGCAGAAAGATGGCACATTTAAGGAAAGCCAGGGAAGCGAAAGGAGATGAGAGAACTGAAGAGAGGGAATTAGGAGAGAACCCTAATGCTGAATTAGAGATTTTGAGGATTAAATTAGAAATGGCCAGAGTTGAGGTAGAAAGGGAGCGAATTGCTTCTGAGGAAAGAATGCTATTAGCTAAAGTAGAGCAGGAGAGAATGGTTCTGGAAAAAGCTACTGAAGAGAGAATTAATTCGGAGAAGTTGAAATTAGAAATGGAGAGATTGGCTATGGAAAGGGAGATTCAAATGGGCAAATTGAGAGTTGAGGAGATGCACCTAAGAGCAAAATGCCCTTTATTGGTCAAAGCACAAACTGATGCTGCTGCTGCAAAGCCAGTAAAATTGTTGCGTCAAACGGATATTATGTCACCTCCTCAAACAGCAGACCAGGTGCCAGAACCCGATAAAACAGAGGGTACTGCTAAAATTATGCATGTCTGGAGAGCTGAGGGAGAAGTTAATAAGGACTTTAGGGAGATTGTCCGAGTAAATGGACAAGAGGTAGTGGGAGTAAGGGACACTGGGGCTGCGGTTTCTCTGATGAAACCTTGTTGTGTTCCTAAGGAACAATATCTCCCAAACCAATCTTACAGCCTAAAAGGTATATTGGGTCTAGAGTTTGAAGTGCCGGTAGCGGAAGTGAATATTCAGTATCAAGATTTTAATGGCAAGTGGACAGTAGGGATTTGGGATAACACGCCTATTTAGTTGTGAATCAGTCAACTGTATTTATTTTGTTGCTGGAAAGGGACTCTCTTTTATTTGGTAAAAGACCTTCAAAGGCTAGAGGGTTTACCGAAAAGGCTAAAGGGATAAGTGGGAGGTTAGATTTACCTCATCAATCCCTGTTAGTTCTTTTAATAAATTGAGAGGGCGTAGTGAGAAGGCGTAAGCAAAGGGTCTTTTCGTTACAGTGGGAACAGGAGTTCCTGAACCTCAGACAAGGAAAGGGAACTGTAGCACAGTATTGGTCCACCTTTATGATGCATGCACGACAACTGGGATGGGAAGGAAAGGCCTTGGTTGCCCTGTTCAAAGCGGGACTTTGTGAGGAGATTCGTGATGAGCTGGCAAAAATGCCAAGGTTGAACACCTTGGAAGAGGTGGGGCAAGCCTTCAAAGGCTAGAGGGTTTACCGAAAAGGCTAAAGGGATAAGTGGGAGGTTAGATTTACCTCATCAATCCCTGTTAGTTCTATTAATAAATTGAGAGGGCGTAGTGAGAAGGCGTAAGCAAAGGGTCTTTACGTTACCATTTGGTGGCAGTGTCGTGATCCGAATTCATAACCCACACGCCTCTGGAGCTAGCACAGACTTTATTGATGTAGATTTAGTGAGTAGGTTGGGCCTTGAGACTCAGTCGCTGGAAGACCCCTTAGAAGTAAGGACTATTGACGGAAGACCGTTGCTGGCTGGCTGCGTGTCAGAGGCCACGATGCCCATTGGACTAGAGTTGCCGGGTCATCGAGAGATCATTGCCTTTCACATCACTAGGTTGACCTCATATTCTGTGGTCTTAGGTATGAGCTGGCTAGCGCACCATGATCCAATGATTTCCTGGGGTCAGAGATCTATGACCTTCTCATCAGTGTACTGCAGACTCCACTGTCTGGGGATTGAAACGGAAAGCAGCGGGAAGGCCAGTGGAACGACAGTCTGTGGGCCTCTCACTGGAGAGGAGAGACAGTTACCTTGGCAATATAAGTCCTTCAGAGATGTGTTCTGTGAGAAGGAGGCAGACAGGCTACCACCTCATAGGCCTTATGACTGCAAAATAGAACTGGTGTCAGGGGCAGAGATACCCGCCAGTCGTCTCTACTCAATGTCAGAAATGGAGTTAGCAGATTTAAGGGAGTTTCTGCAGAAGAATTTGGAGAGGGGTTTCATTAGACCAACTAAGACTCCGGGGGGTGCTCCAGTTTTCTTTGTGAACAAGAAGGGGACCACAGAGAGGAAGCTTGTCATGGATTACAGGAGGACCAACCAACGCATGATTCCCAGTCGTTATCCATTGCCACAGATCGGAGACTTACTGGAGAGGTTAAGATCGGCGAAAATTTTTACGAAACTCGATCTGCGGGGGGCTTACAATCTGATACGGGTGAGAGAAGGTGATGAATGGAAGACGGCCTTTAACACTAGGTATGGGACCTTTGAGTATCTCATGATGCCGTTCGGTTTACAATCGGGCACGGCCACCTTTCAGGCGTTCATCAATCATGTGCTGTCAGATCTCATGGACAGATCAGTAGTGGCTTATCTTGACGATCTTTTGATCTACTCAGAGAACCCGGAAGAACATGAACTACACGTGAAAGAGGTGCTACAGCGGCTGCGGGAACATCAGCTATATGCCAAGCTGGAGAAATGCCAATTCCACGTAACAGAAGTGGAATTTTTGGGCTATAGAATCACCCCGGAGGGTGTGCACATGGACCCTGCAAAGGTGGAGGCGGTAGTGTCTTGGCAAGAACCCAGAACAAGAAAGGACGTGCAAAGGTTCTTGGGATTTGCCAACTACTACAGGAAATTTATACCTAGGTACTCAGGGCTCACGGCACCGATGACAGATTGTCGGAAAGGCAAGCAACCATTTAGGTGGACAGAGGAAGCACAGAGTGCATTTAAGAAGCTTAAGGCCATGTTTGCTGAGGAAAGGTATTTGGCACATCCGGACCCACACAGACCGATGATTGTGGAGACTGATGCTTCGGATAGGGCGGTAGGAGCGGTGCTTCTCCAGGCGGATGAAAAAGGGGAATTGAGACCATGTGCCTTTCATTCGCGAAAGCTAAACCCGTCAGAACAGAATTACACAATTGGGAACGCGAGTTGTTGGCCGTTAAGGATGCCCTGCAAACATGGCGGCACTTTTTGGAAGGAGCGCAGCATCAGGTGGAAGTACGCACTGACCAAAAGAATCTGGAATATTGGCAGACAGCCAGAAAATTGAACCAACGACAGATGAGGTGGACAGATGAGATTCAATTTTCGAATTAAATATGTGTCGAGTTCACAGAACCAGGGTGCTGATGCGCTGTCCAGAAAGCCCGAATACGCTGACATCGAATCCGTGCCTGAACAAAGACTGATCCTTAACACTGAGCAACTGTGTTTAGCAGCAGTGACAGCCGCGGAACGGTCCGAGTTTTTGAAGCGAACAGGAGAGGATGAGTTCGCTCGGAAGAAGAAAGAGGCGCTACAAGAAGGGGAGAGCCATGCGGGGGATTTTGCAGTAAAAGGAAGGTTGCTGTACAAAGGGGGAGCTCTCTATGTGCCTGAAGGCGAGCTCAGAGCAAAGGTGCTCAGACAATGCCACGATGTGATGGCCTGGGAGTCAGACTCAGATGCTGAACCTGAGGGATCCCAGCCTGTACAGGATTCACTGCCCTCAGAAACAGCAGAGCCAGGGCTGGGGCCTGGGTCTCAAGGGGACTCACCTGTGCTGGATCCTCAGGTGCAGGCTTCGGCTGAGGTTGATCTGGCTCCTAATGGGATGGAGGACTTACTGCCTACAGGTGCTTCACTCCCCACCCAGTCAGGGGAAGCTGAGGTTGCCTCTGGGTCCGGTAACCCTCCAGCTTCTCCTGAGCTGCAAAGGCTCAGAGCAGAGAGGCGAAGGGAACTAAGTTCTCGCAGGAGGAGTGCTCGCCTCCAAGCCAGGAGAGGCGAGTCACCTGGGGATCGGAGCCGCCCTTCGCCTCGGGACAGATAAAGCCGGCCAGTCCCAGTCCCAAGTCGCAGGAGCAACATCGTTGCTGGAGAGTTCTGCTTGCTCCCTGCCCGGTCGTTCTGCCTCAACTCTTGACCTGCCTTGGTTTCCTGTTTATCCTTCTGTTCCTGACCTCGCCGGACTCCTTGCCCTGACCCTGCTCCTGTTTATTCGGATTGCCTTCACGTACCTCGGACCTCGGACCGGACTTCGACCTCGCTTCCTGGATACCCCACGGGACCAGCACAGTTTGCTCCTGCCTCACCCGCACTCCCCCTTCGTTGGGGTGCGTTCGGGAGGAAGCTGTCGTCATGACTGACCAAGCGGCGGCGCTGGTAGCATTGGCCCAGGAGAACCAGGTCTTGACCCACACAGTGCAGCAGCTAAGCAGTGCGGTTACGGCGCTTCAGCAGCGTTTAGACGCCTTACTGGCTCCTGGTGCCGACGCCCCAGCTCCAGGCAAGTACCCAGTGGCCCTGCCAGATAAATTCGATGGGTCCCCGACCAGCTTTCCCATGTTTCTCGCCCAGGCCAAGCTGTATATTCAGGGGCGAGCCCGGGATTTCCCCGACGACCGCACCAAGGTGCACTTCCTGATCAGCTTGCTGAAGGACCAGGCGGCCAAGTGGGCGTTGCCGCTGCTCCAGCAAGACTCCCCCTTGCTGACAGACTATACGGGGTTTTGCAACCATTTGGAAACTGCGTTCGCCAACCCCCAGAAGGGGAGTCAAGCCAATCGGGCGATTCGGCGGTTGAAACAGGGCAAGTCCACAGTGGCCGCCTACGCCACGGAATTTCGGCTGTTGGCGCAGGACTTGACCTGGAACGACTCCGCACTTCGGGACCAGTATCTCGAGGGGCTCTCGGACGAGATACTGGACCAGCTGGCCACGTTGGATCGCCCCGCCACGCTGGATGCCCTCGTCCATCGGAGTCTGCAGATAGACGATCGGTTGGAGGACCGTCACCAGGCCCGGGCCCGCCAGCACTCTGGGCTCCCGGCTCCGGTGCTTCCCAGCAGTTCCACGGCCAGGGCCGAGTCACCGGAGCAGCCGATGCAGCTCGGGGCAGCGCGACCTTGCCTCTCCCCCTCGGAGAAGACTCGGCGTCGGGAGGGGAACCTGTGTCTCTACTGCGGTGGGAGTGGACACTATGCCCAAACCTGCCCCGAGAAATGCCAGCCGCAGGGAACCACGCCAACCCCAGTAGCCAATGGCCCAGGCTACCTGGGGTCCCAAGCGTCACATGATGGGCCCTCACCGGTGGAATTGCAACACCTCATGATCCCGGTGCGTCTGTACCCCCCCGGCGGGCCCTGGATTCTCACCCACGCTCTAGTGGATTCGGGGGCAACCCGCTCCTATATGGACTCTGCCTTCGCGGCTCAGCATCGGGTGCCGCTCCAGAACAAGCTAGAACCGGTACAGGTGGAGGCAATTGACGGACGGCTCCTGCGGTCAGGCGCCGTTACTCGGGAGACCCAGCCCTTGGTCCTGTGCCACCAGCAGCACCGGGAGGTGCGTACCCTGGACATTGCCACCATGCCCCGGTTTCCGCTGGTGCTTGGGATGGACTGGCTGGAGTCTCACAATGTTCAGATCGATTGGGTCAATCGAACTGTACGCTTCCCAGACTCGGGTTCGAATGCTCAGTCCGAGATGCTATCGGCCGCTTCCATGGGGGAGGCTGCGTCAACGCTCCCCGCCGTGTACCGGGACTATGTAGACGTGTTCGAGGAACAGGGAGCAGACCGGCTGCCTCCTCATCGGTCCTTCGACTGCGGCATAGACCTCCAGCCCGGGGCGCCCCTGCCTGTGAGTCGCCTATACTCTCTTTCAGAGCCAGAGCGTGAAGCCCTGCAGGACTTCCTTCACAAGAACCTGGAGCGCGGGTTCATTAGGCCCTCTACCTCTCCCACGGCCGCTCCAGTACTCTTCGTTAAGAAGAAGTGTGGGGAGCTTCGCCTCTGCCATGATTACCGAGCCCTGAATAAGATCACCATCCCAGACCGGTATCCCTTGCCCCTTATTGCGGAGCTGCTGGAGCGGGTGCAGGGGGCGCAGATGTTCACCAAACTAGACCTCCGGGGGGCCTACAACTTGATTCGAATCCGTGCCGGGGACGAGTGGAAGACAGCATTCGGGACCCGTTATGGGCAGTTCGAATACCTGGTCATGCCATTCGGATTATGCAACGCGCCCGCCGTGTTCCAACGGTACATCAACCACGTGTTCCAGGACTTGTTAGACAAGTACGTGGTGGTGTACCTAGATGACATTTTGATTTATTCCTGTGACCCGGCTCGCCATGAGAGTCATGTCCGGTCCGTGTTGCAGCGCTTGCGGGAGCACCGCCTGTATGCTAAACTCAGCAAGTGCGAGTTCCACCAGCGGTCAGTGGACTTCCTTGGACACCAACTCTCCCCGGACGGCGTGCAGATGGACCCCGGGAAGGTGTCTGCGGTTCGAGAGTGGGCGGCGCCGTGGAACCGCAAGGACCTACAGCGGTTTTTGGGGTTCGCCAACTATTACCGGACATTCATTGCGGACTATGCTCATTGCACCACCCCGTTGACCCGACTGCTGCGCCCCAAGACGCCCTTCGCCTGGGATGAGGAGGCTGAGGTGGCATTCCAGGGATTGAAAGCCTGTTTCCAGAAGGCGCCAATTTTGCAGCATCCTGATCCCTCTCGTCCCTTCGTGGTGGAGACTGACGCCTCCAGTACGGCTCTCGGTGCCGTCTTGTCCCAGCACCACGGACCTGATGCGCCACTGTTACCCTGCGCCTACTACTCCCGGCAGCTCCTTCCGGCGGAGCGTAACTATACCGTGTGGGAGCGGGAACTACTGGCCATCAAGGTGGCCTTTGAGGTCTGGCGCCATCATCTTGAGGGGGCACGACACCCAGTGGAAGTGAGAACTGACCACCGGAATCTGGAGTACCTCCAGACCACCCGCAAGTTGAACCAAAGGCAGATCCGGTGGGCGCTGTTCTTTTCCCGGTTCCAGTTCCGGATCCGCTACATCCCTAGCTCCCAGAACCGGAAGGCGGACGCCTTGTCCCGGAAACCCAAGGACGTCGCAGACACGGTACAGCAGGCAGTACCAACGACGATCTTACCACCAGCCGCATTCCTGGCCACTCGGGAGGCTGAGCCACTGCGGGCTCGGGTGCGGGAACAGCAACGGGTCGATGCTTGGGTGCAAGAACGGCTCCAGGAACTGTCCGATGGGTCATGCCCTCGATATCCAGGGCTGGCTCTGCACCAGGGCCTACTGTTGCACCAGGGTCGTCTGTACATCCCGCCAGGACCATTGCGAGCCGAGGTTTTCCGGATGTCCCATGATGCCCCGGCAGCGGGGCACTTCGGGCGGTACCGGACCACCCATCTGGTAAGCCGCGAGTTTTGGTGGCCCCGCCTGAAGGCTGACGTGGCACGCTACGTTGCTGGTTGTGACGTCTGCCGGCGGGCCAAGGGTCCTACTGGGCGACCCCCTGGCCTGCTCCAGCCGTTGCCAGTCCCACCACGTCCCTGGCACACGGTCTCGCTGGCCTTTGTGGTGGACTTACCCTCGTCTCGTAACTGTACCTGCCTCCTGGTTTTCACAGACCATTTCACTAAGATGGTGCACTGTGCCCCCTGCCCATCTGTACCCACAGCTAAGGAAACGGCTCAACTGTACCTTCAGCATGTCTTCCGCCTGCATGGCCTACCCGAGCGTCTGGTATCCGACCGGGGCGTCCAGTTCACATCCCGCTTCTGGCGAGCCTTACACCAGGCCCTCGGGACGGAGGTCTGTCTATCATCGGCCCACCACCCGCAGACTGACGGCCAGACAGAACGAGCAAATGCAGTTCTGGAGCAGTACCTCCGGTGTTATTGCAGCTTCCAGCAGGACGACTGGGTCGACCACTTGGCGTTGGCGGAGTTCGCGTACAACAATGCGGTGAACGCCTCCACCCAACAGACCCCGTTCCAGGCCACTTACGGTTACCATCCACGTTTGTTCCCGGACGTGCTGCCAGCATCCGCTGTCCCCGCAGTGACCGACTGGCTCCAGGAGCTCCAGTCTCAGCAACAACTATTGATGGAGCAGCTGCGCCAGGCCAAGGACGCTTACAAGGCCCAGGCCGACCGCCACCGCCAGGTGGGACCAGAACTCCGTGTCGGCGTCCTGGTATGGCTCTCCACTCGCCACCTGCACCCCTCTCTGCCTTCGCGGAAGCTGGATGCTCGCTTCACCGGCCCATTTCCAATCGTGGACCAGGTCTCGCCAGTGGCATTCCGTCTCCGGTTACCCTCGACCCTGAAGGTCCACCCGGTATTCCACCGGTCCCTCCTCAGTCCGGTCGCCCCGCCCGACGAGTTCCACCCAGACCATCCACGACCGCAGCCAGTTTTGGTTCAGGGGGAGCCCGAGTACGAGGTGGAGCACATTCTTGACTCACGATACCGCAGGGGGAAGCTCCAATACCTCATTGACTGGAAGGGGTATGGGCCCGAGGATCGTTCGTGGGAACCAGTGGAGAACGTCCACGCGCCTGCATGCCTCCGTGATTTCCATGCGACTTACCCCAGCAAGCCTGGTCCGGCCCCTCGGTTGAGGGGGGGGCCTGGGAGGGGGGATGGTGTGATGGCCTGGGAGTCAGACTCAGACGCTGAACCTGAGGGATCCCAGCCTGTACAGGATTCACTGCCCTCAGAAACAGCAGAGCCAGGGCTGGGGCCTGGGTCTCAAGGGGACTCACCTGTGCTGGATCCTCAGGTGCAGGCTTCGGCTGAGGTTGATCTGGCTCCTAATGGGATGGAGGACTTACTGCCTACAGGTGCTTCACTCCCCACCCAGTCAGGGGAAGCTGAGGTTGCCTCTGGGTCCGGTAACCCTCCAGCTTCTCCTGAGCTGCAAAGGCTCAGAGCAGAGAGGCGAAGGGAACTAAGTTCTCGCAGGAGGAGTGCTCGCCTCCAAGCCAGGAGAGGCGAGTCACCTGGGGATCGGAGCCGCCCTTCGCCTCGGGACAGATAAAGCCGGCCAGTCCCAGTCCCAAGTCGCAGGAGCAACATCGTTGCTGGAGAGTTCTGCTTGCTCCCTGCCCGGTCGTTCTGCCTGAACTCTTGACCTGCCTTGGTTTCCTGTTTATCCTTCCGTTCCTGACCTCGCCGGACTCCTTGCCCTGACCCTGCTCCTGTTTATTCGGATTGCCTTCACGTACCTCTGACCTCGGACCGGACTTCGACCTCGCTTCCTGGATACCCCACGGGACCAGCACACACGATAGTCCGACGGCGGGGCACTTTGGGCAGTGGAAGACGGAACGCTTAATCTCACGAGACTTCTGGTGGCCACGCATGCAGGAGGAGGTCAAAGAGTATGTACGGGCCTGTGAAACATGCCAACAGGCAAAGAGACCTCGCGAGTCACCAGCCGGTCTATTGCAACCACTACCTACTCCTCAGGCGCCCTGGGAGGCTGTTGCTATGGACTTCATCACCGACTTACCAGAGTCGGAGAGACAGACGGTGATCTGGGTGGTGGTGGACTTGTTTTCCAAAATGGCGCATTTTGTTCCGTGCAAAAAATTACCTTCGGCACAGGAGACGGCTCAACTCTTCGTGGAACATGTGTTTAAATTGCATGGATTACCACGGAAGATAGTGTCAGATAGAGGAACGCAATTTACCTCCCAGTTTTGGAGGAGATTGATGCAACTACTGAAGGTGGAGGTGTGTCTCTCCTCAGCTCGTCACCCGCAGACGAATGGAGAGTCTGAGCGGACAAATGCCACATTACAACAGTATCTCCGGTGTTATGTGAATTATCAACAAGATGACTGGGTTGGAAAATTGGCGTTGGCAGAGTTCGCGTACAATAATGCGGTGCATGCGTCTACTCAGCAGACGCCGTTTTTTGCTTGTCACGGAAGTCATCCAAGAACATTTCCTGGCCAGGGGGAAAGTCTAGCTGTGCCGGCAGCAGAAAAGTTCACGGAAGAGATGGAGGCATTACATAGTATCTTGCGGGACCATCTCGAAAGGGCGAAGGCACAGTACAAGGCAGAAGCTGATAAACACCGGCAAGTAGGCAAGGAGATAAAGGTGGGGGACCTAGTATGGTTGTCCACAAAGGACTGGCCGAGCAAGGGACGTTGCCGTAAGCTGGACTCGCAAAGGGTGGGGCCGTTTGAAGTACTTGAACAAATCAACCCTGTGTCGTACAAGTTACGCTTACCGGCATCGATGAAGATATACCCAGTCTTCCATCGGTCACTGCTGTCACTGGTAACTCCGAGGCACCGGTATCAGGAGAGGACAGAGCCTCTGCCACTGCCCATTTGGGTGGAGGGTGAACCGGAATACGAGGTGCGCGAGTTGCTAGACTCTCGAAGGAGAGGTAGGGGAGTGCAGTATTTAGTGGCTTGGAGAGGGTATGGACCGGAGGAGAACTCATGGGAGAATGCGAGTAATATACATGCCTCCAGACTACAGAGCGTGTTTCATCGTAGATACCCCAACAAACCAAGACCCCAAGGTTGGGTTGAGGAACAGTCAGAGTCAGAAACAGAAGCGCCCGGTGAAGTAGTCCGAGAGGAAGAAGCAGAGGAACCACAACCTGGTTGCAGTTATTGGGAAAGTGAGGACGAGGAGTGGTGGGAGGCACGTTGGAACTCTCCAAGAAGGGAACTGGAGAGACCAGAAGGGGAGGAGGAGGAGGCCCCTAGAGGGGGGGATGATGTCAGGCTAGAGCTCAATCATGAACTCACCCTGTTATCGGACTTGGAAGCCAGCCCAGACAGACGGGGGAGGATTGGTGGTGGAGTTCCAGAGGAGATTGAGGGAGGAGGTGTGCAGCTCAGGGAAACAGAAATGTTATCAGAACTTAGTTCCTCCGACACTGAGACCCCACCCCTTAGCTTGCAGGAACGCCGAAAGGGTGGGTTACAAGAGAGGGGGAAGGTGACGTTATGGAAGAGACGTCAGAGGGTGGGGCCCTCATCTGGGCTTAAAGGAAGGAGGAACAACGCTGCAGATTAGATGAGTCATCATTCCTTGTAGCCAGCAGTCTGCAGAGGAGGGGCTGCAGATCTGGGGCTAGTTTGTTGTAATTCTTCTGTAAATAAACCTGAAACTTGCACAAGTGGAGTCCGTCTGCTGCTTACATCAATGCAGTTGTAAAAACAACAACTACCCAATTTTTAATAAAATATATATTGTTTGTTATATATCATAACCACTAACATAGGCAAGCATACACAATCAATCACTTTATTTCAGCTTTAAGCTCATAAGAACAACAGAACTAGAACAAATACACAGCACAATTTGATTTAAAAAATTAGAACCAGTAAAACTTAAAAGAGTACAAATTAGAAATAGGAATTGCAAGCATACACAGATGCTTAGGAAGTTGAAGTAATTTTAATCTGTTTTAATATTTTAGCTTTTGTATGCTTTAAAGTAGGATTGTTAATTTTTCTTGATTTTACTGCTGTGGTGCTTTTTGTTTTGGCAAACCACTTTGCAGGTTTTTAAAAATAAATTTTATTAAACAAACATATAATAAATATAAACAAAATAACACAAGCCAAAACACAATCCATCCTGTGGATTTAAGTATCTGACCACAGTCGCCCATAAAAAAAGATATGTTTTATTAAAAAATAATAACTTTTCTGACCATCAAGTCACACTGCTGACTCATATTTAGCTTGTGGTCTCCTAAAACACATAGATTCCTCTTTATACGGACTGCTGTCAAGCCAGGTGTCAGCAATCCTGTATTTGTACTTCTGAGTTGTTTTTTAACTTGGATCTCTGTTCTGTTTCAGTTTGTTAGTTTTGGCCCTGCTCTCTATCCAGGCAAGGCTATCTAGAATTCTCTTTTTGTTTTCTAAGCTGTTAGTTACACCACCCAATTTGGTGTCATCTCCAAATCTGATGAGTATCCTCTCCACCCAAGTTAAACCACACTGGACTCAAGAGAGAACGTTGCAGCACCCTTGCTTGTCACTTCTATCCATGTTGTTTGGGCACAGCCCATCCGTCGGCTACAAATCCACCTAACAGTACCATTGTCTGGCCCACATTTTACCACTTTGCCAACAAAAATATCACACGAGACCTTATTGAAAAAGTCTTGCTGAAAACAAAATAAAAAATAAAAAATTCCTTCCAGTAGCACCTTAGAGACCAACTAAGTTTGTTCTTGGTATTGTATAATGAGATAAGAATCCAATGTCTTTATTCAGACCAGGTCTCTCCATGGTTTTAAGTTTGGTAATGAGTTGCAATTCAGCAACTTCTCTTTCCAGTCTATTTCTGAAATTCCTTTGCAATAAGACAGCTACTTTGAGATCTTGTATAGAATGTCCTGGGAGATTGAAGTGTTCTCCTACTGGTTTATCTGTCTTGTGATTCCTGATGTCAGATTTATGTCCATTTATCCTTTGGCGTAGAATTTGGCCTGTTTGTCCAATATAGAGAGCTGAAGGGCACTGTTGGCATTTGGTGGCATACACAATGTTAGACGATGAGCAATTAAATAGTCCTGAGATGGTATGTTTGATGTTGTTGGGGCCAGTAATGGTGTTGTCTGGGTGTATGTGGCAGCAAAGTTGGCATCTGGGTTTATTGCAGGCTCTGGTGCCAGTGTCCATGTTAAGTACCAAGAACAAACTTAGTTGGTCTCTAAGGTGCTACTGGAAGGAATTTTTTTATTGTGTTTTGACTATGACAGACCAACACGGCTACCTACCTGTTGCTGAAAACAAGTTTCATAAATTCATATTACCATTATAACCAATAAACATTAATCAAATCATAAGAAAATCAATACTACCACTTCTACTTAACCTTATTATATTTTTTCCAGGTTTCTTGCTTCATTTGGGTGAGTTTTTCTTTAGAACAGGACTGTTATGAATCTAGGTCCCAAGGTGGCATGGACTGGCTAGATGCAGAGGAGCAGTGGGAGGCACCAGCCGGGGAACCCCCAGGGGAAGAAGGCTCAGTGCCAGGGAATTGGTGGTAGGATAGTGATGAGTGGTCAGAGGTAGAAGGAGCAGACTGCGAACAGGAGATGTCAAAAGCAGAAGAGGTGACAGGCTTTAGTGAACAGGAAGAGGCTGTGCCAGAGCACAGTTCAGACTCTGAGGCAGAAGCGGGGCTGGAGACGAGTAGGCCCAGGAGACAGAGAGGGGACTCTTGCTGCGACCAGCTGCCCTCGCCCCTGGTCTCCTAGCTAGAACATGCAGAGAAAGCAAACGGGCAGAGCAAGTTGTGCACAGATGCAGCTTGAGACTTCGTTGGAAAGACCCTGGAGAGGAGTCCTAGTGGGGACTGGGAAGCCAGGGATCTTCTGTACTCACAACTGCTTCACCGGGGTGAGACCTCTAGGCCAGAGTTTTACTTTAAACTGAGCTGTCCCCAGATCGCCTTTCAAATAGAGGACTCCTACAAATAAAGGACAGTCTTCTCTAAAGTAAGACACACAGGCCCCTAGACCAGCACAGATACCTTCTTCTGTAATTTTTTTGACAGAAGGCATTAGACAGACATGAATGGTCAGCTGAGTTTCACACAGACGTACTGAGGAATCCTAGGTGTGTTTACACAGAAGTAAGTCCCATTATATTCAACAGGTCTGACTCCCTAGTAGGTGTTTGTTGGGGTTGCAGCTTTAGTAGGTAAGACAGGTGGGATTTAATTTCAAAAGGGGTTTAATTTTCCTCCTGCAATTCTGGACATGTTAATACGATAAATCATTGCTTTTTTATATTTAACCATTTCTAGGTACAGAAACAAGGAAAAGCTTAAAGGGGATTATAGTGCTGTTACTAGCTTACTGACAGGTATTTAGCATGGGCTTCTGATTGGCCTAAAGCCACTCCCAATCATTCCCACACCCATTGTGTTCCCCCCACCCAAAAAAAAAAGCTAGCTGTTGGGTATAAAGGCACCCAAACTTTGTCACTGTGCACTGGCAGTTCTAGAGAGGAACTCAAGTTTGGTAAGATTTTGTACTCTTTAATTTTTTTATGGGGAAGTATGGATGTAGCGGGGAGTTGCAGATTCTAACTAGATGTATTGGATTCCCCCCCCCTCTCTCTCTTTCAGCTCCACCATTCAACGATCCATTCCAAACATCTGACATGGATTTCAAAAATTCTTATGCAACTCTCGTGAAGGGTGTTCCTTCGTTTGACTTTAGTGGAGGCTTCCAGCCTAGTGAGCTTCTGCTTACAGGAGATAAAGCTTTCCCTGTCCTTGTGAGTGCAAATGGGCAAGTGCTAATTGCTGCATCCCAGTATGGGAAGGGGCGCATGGTAGTGGTCTCCCATGAAGATGTCCTGAAAACTCCCCAGTTCTTGCCATTCATTAGAAATGTTTTGCAGTGGCTCAAGCCCTCCGTGGCCTCGCAGGTGGGTGTCCATGCAAGCTTGGATTCCCTCTCTCAGATGCTCCTCCGTGATGGTGTGAAAGTGCAGGTAGGGGCAGCGCTGGGGTCTTCCCTAGGAGTCTACTGCACAGATGCCTATGAGGAGGGGCACGCAGATGACCTTGTGCAGTTTGTGAAGAGCAGTGGGGGCCTGCTTATCGCAGGGCAGGCCTGGCACTGGGCAAGTCAACATGGCATGAAGAACGTGCTGCTTGAGTTTCCTGGCAACCGGGTGGCTAGTGTGGCTGGTGTGTACTTCACTGGCAACGTTGGAGGCAATGGGATCTTCCCTGTGTCCACACAAATGCCGAAGATTCCACTTATCACTCAGTAAGTAAACCTCTTAGCTGCATTTTTCATTTAAAAAAACCCCTGCAAGCCAATTCCCAACATTCCATCCGTGTGTGTGTGTGTGTGTGTGTGCGTGTGCGTGCGCGTGCGCATATACATACATACATACATAGGTAAAGGTAAAGGGACCCCTGACCATTAGGTCCAGTCGTGACCGACTCTGGGGTTGCGCGCTCATCTCACATTATTGGCTGAGGGAGCCGGTGTACAGCTTCCGGGTCATGTGGCCAGCATGACTAAGCCGCTTCTGGCGAACCAGAGCAGCGCATGGAAATGCCGTTTACCTTCCTGCCAGAGCGGTTCCTATTTATCTACTTGCTCTTTGACGTGCTTTTGAACTGCTAGGTTGGCAGGAGCAGGGACTGAGGAACGGGAGCTCACCCCGTCACGGGGATTTGAACCGCCGACCTTCTGATCGGCAAGCCCTAGGCTCTGTGGTTTAGACAACAGCTCCACTCGCATCCCTTGAAAGTATATACCGTACATGAAATTGTAAGAATCTCTTGAGATCCTTCAGGAAGGACAATAAGATACTGTCTTGCCATATAGTGTTACTCTTCATGATAAGAATTGATATTGCTTTTCTCCCAGGCATGGATTAGATATCCAAAGCGACTTAACAGCTCTTCTCAATGGAGTGAAAGAATTCAAGATACAGGATGGTGTTCCATCTAAGCTGCTAATCCATGGAGCCTTGGCATTTCCAGTTGCCATAGATGATGCCCACCAGTCATTTCTTGCAGCTGCTCACTATGGGAGGGGACGGGTTATCGTAAGTGCTCATGAAAACCTATTTAGCACACAGTCAATGAAACCTTTCATCCTCAATGCAATCCGGTGGCTTAGTTCTGGGAAGGGAGGAAAGGTTGGTGTTAGACATTATCTCCAGGACCTTTACTCCATGCTAGATCAAGCGAAGATCACATGTGAGCTAACAGACCTTAAAGATGGCCTCAGTGTGTATTGCTGTACAGCCTACTATGACACAGAGGTGGAAAAAATCCAAGAGTTTGTCTCTGAAGGAGGTGGTCTCCTGATTGGCGGACAAGCCTGGTCAAGTGCTGATAAAAATACTGGTTCCAGTATTCTTGCTGAGTTTCCAGGAAACAAAATACTGGAGAAATTTGGAATTGGGATCCTTGGAAATCCCATCAGCTCATCTGACGAAAGCTTCCCAGCTAGACAAGCCGGAGAAGTTGCTTTGGCATACTACTTCCGGAAAGCGTTCTTTCAATTCCAGCAACACATTCAGAACCGTCAAGCTCTGAAGTCGCCATATTCCACATGGCTGAAGAAGCTAGGACAAGATTTGGTTACATTGGTAAAGATCCCAGCTGCCGACTCCCCTGCTATATTCTCTGTGCATGAAGATCTGATGGAGCTGATGAAGTCCAGGAGAATTCCTGAGATCAGTGCAAGCAACCCCATCAAATCCAGTTCAGAGGAGGCAATTTTTATCAGGCTGTCTTCAGAGCTCTACAACGTTTCCCCAGAATTCCAGAAGCTAGCGCCCAGCCTGAACCAACAGCTTGCAGCAACTTACCCTATTTCCCCTCCTCAAACTATCAGAATAAATGGAAAGAATAATGGTAAGAAGTATTTTTGATTTTTCATTCAGCTAATTGCTATGGGTTTGATCTGCTGGCTTTAGCTATCTGAATACAGTGTCTGACTTCCTGAGAATTTGCCATACGATGGGAAGGGCCTTGTTGAAATATTGTCTCAGCCAGAAAGTCATAGTGGCCCTGAGCAGGCCAGAACTCAGCTCATTCCTCACCTGCAATATGTGTGAATAATTACTAATTACTGCTGAGCTGAAAGGTTAACAGAACAAACTTTGGGATTGAAATAGGGGGTACAAGGCGAATTCTCTCACATCTATTTTTCTTTTTGTTAAATCCTGTCACTGTGCTATCAAATGTTTTTAGAGAAGCAGTGGTAGTTGCTGGCTTGCGGCTGCAATTTCTCCATCACCATCCGCACCTCAAAATGTTTTGGGATAATAATAATAATAATAATAATAATAATAATAATAATAATAATAATAATAATTTATTATTTATACCCCGCCCATCTGGCTGAGTTTCCCCAGCCACTCTGGGCAGCTCCCAGTTGAGTGTTAAAAACAATACAGCATTAAATATTAAAAACTTCCCTAAACAGGGCTGCCTTCAGATGTCTTTTAACAATAGGAAAGCTGTTTATTTTCTTGACGTTCCACGGAGGGCGTTCCACAGGGCGGGTGCCACTACCAAGAAGGCCCTCTGTCTGATTCCCTGTAACCTCACTTCTCGCAATGAGGGAACCGCCAGAAGGCCCTCGGCGCTGAATCTCAGTGTCTGGGCTGAACGATGGGGGTGGAGACACTCCTTCAGGCAGGGGCGTAGCAAGGGGGGGCGAGGGGGGCGGGCCGCCCCGGGTGCCACCCTGAGGGAGGGTGACACTTTGGGCGCAAAAAAAAAAAAATTTAAAAAAAATTTTTTTTTTTTAAAAAAAAGCTATTTTCGGCAATGCCGGGGTGGACCTGCAGGGGCGCCAGCGAGGAGCGGTGTCACCCCCCCTCGCTGGCCGCCCCTGCGGCTCCGCCCCGGCAGCGCCGAAAATGGCGCCCCCCCCTTCCAGCGGCTTTTCCCGCCGCTGGCTTGCAGAGCCGGGGAATGGAAAGGGGCGGGCCAGCGAGGAGGGGTGACACCCCTCCTCGCTGGCCCGCCCCTCTCCCTGCCCTGACTTGCGCTCCGCAAGGGGGGTGACAGGCGGCGACTTCGGGAGACTCTGCAGAGCCTCCCGAATCCGCCGCCCGTCCGGCACTCCTTGGCGCACCGGGCGGCTGCTCGTGCCGCCCGGTGCGCCAAGGGGGGTGACAGGCGGCGACTTCGGGAGACTCTGCAGTGCAGAGCCTCCCGAATCCGCCGCCCGTCCGGCACCCCTTGGCGCACCGGGCGGCTGCTCGTGCCGCCCCGTGCGCCAAGGGGGGTGACAGGCGCGGTGACTTCGGGAGGCTCTGCAGTGCAGAGCCTCCCGAATCCGCCGCCCGTCCGGCACCCCTTGGCGCACCGGGCGGCTGCTCATGCCGCCCGGTGCACCAAGGGGGGGTGACAGGCGGCTGATTCGGGAGGCTCTGCAGAGCCTCCTGAATCCGCCGCCGGTCAGGCATTCCTTGGTGCGGCCGGCGGCTGCGAGCAGCCGCCGCACGCACCAAGGAATGCCATGCCGGATGGGCGCCGGCTTCGGGAGGCTCCCGAAGCTGGCCCCCGGCATCCCCGGGGGCGGGGCGTCGCGCTTTACGCGTGCGTCATGACGTCATGACGCACGCACACGCAGCGACGCCCCGCCCCCGGGGGGTGCCTCTTGGCTTCCCGCCCCGGGTAGCCAAGAGGCACGGAACGCCCCTGCCTTCAGGTATACAGGATGCTCTGTAATAACGTATTGTCATTCCCAGGTGTCTTTTAGAAGAAAAGTGGGGGCTGGAATGAAGAGCATCTCTTGTTGTGGGTGCCAGTCTCCTACCCCATAAACACACACATTTCCTCTTCTTCAGATCGGTTGGCAAAATATATAATCTCAGTCCTAAAACCGTATTGGCCTACCTTAAATTGTAAGAATTGCCAAAGTAATGTAGTGCATTCATGAGTTTGACCTCTTGAATTGTGCTGACTTTTGTTTATAGCAGTAAACAATGGAATTGAGCTCAGTGTTCTGAAAACCATTTCTCATTTGGCTCCTGATTGTGGACTTCTAGGAATGACTTAACTGGAGCTTCATGCTGCTGTCTAATAGGGATGTTTTGTTTGTATACTCAGGACCTCTCTTGACAACAAAACACAGGCTATTTAGAATATGTAAATATGCAGATACGCTCTCTGGGAAACTGAATTCTAATAAAGTCCAGCTTTCTACATTCTAATAAATTCTAAATTCTAACTGAATTCTAATAAAGTCCAGCTTTCTGAAGCTTTATTCTGGGAGTCAGCCCCATCAAACCCAGAGGGAATTACTTCTGAAGAACGTTGGGGCTGTGCAGGAACAGCACAGATACCGCTTTGGAGAAATGGTGGAATCAGAGCCAAAGAAATTGACATCCTCCTAATGCTTACAAGACATTCCAAGGATTTTATAGTAAAATCTCTAGTTAACCTATACAAAGTTTGAAGTCTTGGACTCAGTGGGAAAGTATTTTTGAAAAGGAAAGCTAACTAAACTGTTTTATTTTTACCAAACCACTTCTGACTGATTTATATACTGTATTTCAACTGCTTTGACCTCTTTGCAGGAGATGAAGTGTGGAGAAGCACGGGCCTCTATGTCCCCCCAATGAAAACAGCCAGCTTGCTATTTCCCTACAATGCCATCAGTGCTAAATTACAGGTGCTAACCAACTTACAATAACTTCAGCTGAATTGCAAACAACAGACTCTGTACTGTTTTTACTATATGGTTCAGATCTGCTTTGGGGGCTGGAATTTCTTGTGAAATTATTGTGTCACAAGACACAATAGGTACCTCTAGCATGCTATACCTTGCATTCTTCCACTTTCTGTTTGTTGACCGCAATCATTGAGAGCATAGAAGCCAACTCCTAGGGGCTCAGAAGTCTTCGCCCCCAATAAAATATTTAAGGGTGCCAGGCTTCCCCAAAGTTGATAGGCATTGCCATACAAGTGGTGTGTGTGCACCGCATCATGTGATCAATTATGCGGGGCAGGGCCTTACCTGCCCCCCCCCCATATTGGCACCCCTGATTGAGAGGACTGACCCTGATCTTTAAGACCTGGGAATAAGGCTTACCTGGGAATAAATCCCAATTAAACTCGGTGCTGAGTAGACAATCAATGCACTGCACAGAAATGGATTAATTCTATCTTTGGATCTTTCTAACTTAGTATCAACACATCCGTTTCAAGATGGGAGTCATGTCAAAGGGTCACAGCAGACCAAAATAGTGTTTAATAGCCCATTGTCTTTTGTCGCAAAGTCTGATTTGAAGCATCACCCTTCCTTTCTCTAGGTGCAGATTGGTTGTCATTCGGATGACATAAGTGATGCTGAGGAGCTGAAACGCGCTCCCGTAGTAACAAGGAGGTTTGAAGTTAAGACTCAGAGGGTGGAAGTCTCCAGCCTGTGGGGTGGCCTTTTGTACATCATTGTACCAGAGAAGTCATCAGTGGGCCTGATCTCTGTTACCATCGAAGGAGCGGTCCAGGCACCTTATTACAAACATGGTAAGAAGGAAAGCACACAGCTACAGGTTGTGCAGAAGTCTCAGTAGTACTTATTTCTGAGTAGACTTGCATAGGGATGGCCTGGAAATGTTCTCTGAACTATAGGAAATGGATCTGAATTCAAACATAAGGGGATTGGCAAGCTGGTAGGAGCCCCACTGCATTCTGGGAGCTCCGCAGGTGCACACAGTCCGATGCTGCCAGTTTCTTGCCTGGTGCTGCTCATAGAAAAGCAAATCTTGCAGATACTGCCTCCTCTAGACTTCCCTACCTCTTTGGCCATTCTTCTTAGAGGGAGAGAGATAGAGTAATATGGTACACTTTTTAGAAAGTACTTCTGAATATCTTCATAGCCTCACTATTGCACCATTTCAGCCTGCCCCCCACCCCACACATTTATCCTTAACAAACAGTGTGTGGGGCAGGCCTGGAGTGTGGGTTGGTCCTTCTGTACCACCACCAAGCCACGGTCTCATGCGCCACACCTGATCATGTGTGATTGTTTTCACCTTTGTTGTAATATCTGAGCAAACTTTGTGCAACTCTTGCGACCATAATGGATCTCCAGATGCCCCGCTGCCATGTCTAAATTCTGTTGGTGTTTCCAAGAACTGCTCCCCTTTGTGCAGCCACTTATGAACACTTTGCAACTCCTCCCATCATTGCAATGAACCTGACATCCATTGCTGCCACCTGGCCTGTACTCTGAAAGGATGGTGGAAACAGCTGAGGCACTCCAGGACTTGCGAAGCCCCTTCTTTCTTTCTTTCTTTTTGAATAGAAGATCTTTATTAATTTTTCATTCACAATATACCGTACCATACAATACATTACACTTAACATAACAAACAACCACAAACTACACACAAAGAAATCGTACAATTATTCCAAAATGAAAAGCAAAAGCAAAACAGAAGTCGAATAAACTTAGTTAAATATAATTATCTACTTATATTTAATTATCTAAATATAATTATCTACTATTCCATCTCTCCTTCGATTCACAATATTGATGTTTTGTTGATCTACCGGTACTTTAACTCTGACACCTCTTATTCTATCAAAATTGTATGTCCTTCCAATCTTATTCGTTGTTACATCACTATACATTATTTGTAATTGTAAAACAAGAGTTAGTCCAAAACGTACACCATGGTCATGTCACACCTCTTTTTTAGATAACATAAGAATTTTTTCCACTCTTCAGTAAATTTGCTTCTTGGATTATCCTTTAGGTTTTCTGTTAGATAGGCTAACTCAATATATTCTATAGTTTTAAGTAGCCATTCTTTCTTACTCGGGAGATTGGCACTCTTCCAATAAGAAGCCACCAAAATCCTTGCTGCAGCGGAGGTGTATAGAAAGAAGGTCTTAAATTTGTTAGGTATATCCGGCACTACGATTCCTAATAAGTGTGAATCCCCTTCTTTCTATGAATGGATGCAAATACTCTTAATGAGTGTTATTTGTAGTTTCTTTTTTAGAGACTGGTTATTTTTTTCCTTTTAAATGAACTTGCCTAATTACTTGGTGTTATCCGCATAATGGAAAAGTACGCAATGTGTTTTTTCAAAATAAACATCTCCCTTTAAAACTTTTCACTAGGTGAAACCAGCACGTCTGCCTGGCAGAACACTATCCGCCACTTTCCTGCTCCCTGGGCTGAGCTAGAAACCGGAAACGTTATTTTGACAGTGCCAGCAGACAATGTGCGGTCTATGGACAATCCTGGGGTTCTTCTCACCATCTGGGACAACATGATGAAGGCAGTGGCCAAGTTAGCATCCATCCCTGCTGTTTTCCCCAGGCCAGAGAGAATTGTGGCAGATGTTCAAATATCAGTTGGCAAGTACAATATTTACAAATTCATACATATGTGGCTGAAAGTGGCATTTTGCACAATGCAGCAGTTTTTAGACAAGTGCGACTCATCCTAGAAAAGCAGTCCAGAGGGCATTGATGTGCTAGAAACTTAAGCTAGCTAGTTATTTAGCCATTTCGCTCTCCTGACTTGCCCCTGAAGATTTCTGGGAATTGTAGTCTGAAGGGCCAGGCATGCGTAAGAGGAATTTGGCATTCTACCAGATTCCCTTGGATCTGTGCCACCCGTTTCACATCCTAGGGCTTTGCAGTGAGCAATCTACATGTATCGCCCTGTGAGAGTACAGTTGTAGCTTCCCTTTGGTCAAGGGTGCGGGACTTTTTTGGCTCTACAAGTCAGATCCTTAGTAAGATTGGCCAGTTTTGATGGGTGGGTGGAGCCACCTAATTGTCAAATCACCAGCCGTCACAAAGACGTCCACTATTTTGATGCTTTGAAGTCCCAAAGTTGGAGGGGGAAATGGAGAGGAGGGAGATACTCCTAAGCAGGAGTTTCCATGCAGTCAGCTCCCTAATGACAAAGGATTTGCGTTGAAACTGCTGCCAAAACAAGGGGCATTCTCCTCCATTTTAGCAAGGGGGGGGGAACCTTGGATAATTGAAACCATCAACTGACATCATACTGCCCATCGCAGTGACATCGGCTGATTGACAAGTGAGTTGTTTTTTTAATGGTCTTGTGGGCCAAACTGGCTGGCCAAGATTGTCCCACAGGCCAGGCAGCTCCACACCACTGCCTTAGGTCCTCTCTGTCCAAAGGTCTTTCACATCATTCTCCCTCAGAGCACATGGAAGCCTGTTTGTTATATGGACACTTTCCCCACAAAAGTTGGTTTCCCACAGGCATCTAGTTGGCCACTGTGAGAACAAGGTGCTGGAATAGGTCTCTTCTGATTTTCTTTAGTTGTCAAAGTGTTCCGTTATAATGGGGGCATAGCCACCACAGCGGCAGCGAGGTTATTAATAGCGAAAAATTGGAAGGGGGATAGAATTCCAACAATTTCGGAATGGAGAATTAAAATGGGCGAGATGGTAGAAATGGCCAAATTAACAGCAAATATTAGAGGCCGTTCCAATCAAGAAATCATTAAGCAATGGGAAAGAATGAAAGAATATATGGCTGACTCTTGTTCTGGAATTGACATTCTGATAAACTTAGAATAAAACGTGCAGGGGAAACAAGAAAGAATATATTATATGGGATAAGGATAATAGATGTAATAACACAACTTAAAGTGTAACTATGGAATATGTAAAATCGCACATGAGTGAGGGGGTGGGGGGAGGTGGGATAAAGGCTTTTTAAAAATAATAATAATATGAATGACTTGTATATTTGTTTTGTGTGTGTGTGTGTGTGAGAGAGATTTTGAATTTGAAATAATAAAGATTATTTAAATAAATAAATAAATAAAAATATAATGGGGGCATAGCCTGAGGCCATATGATACAACCACCTTACTAAAACTAAGCAAGTTTGGATTGGGTCAAGTGCTTTGGTAAGGAGGAGGCTAGGAACCAAGATGGAAGATAGAAGAGAATTCAGTCTTCTGTCCTACTCTCAAAAGACAATGCACACAGGCTAATGCACAAATCCTAAACATGGCTTGCTTGGTGCCTTTGCCTGCTCTGCCCCAACAACATTTAAGCACATTGATCTGAGTAGTTTCCTCATGTTTCCCAACAGACAACATCACCTGACCAGAAAGCCATTTGTGTTGCCATGGTTTTCAAAGGATGGCCCTCAACTGCATGCTTAGACGATGTTTTTTCTACAGCTGGTTCCTTGGCATTCAGCTCCTAAGGGTCTATTTTATGTGTCTTTCTCTTCACTCGCCGCTCCTTAGGTTGGATGCATGCTGGCTACCCAATCATGCTTCACTTGGAGTCAGTGCAAGAGATGATAGATGTGCAGTCCATACATGCCAATGGCCTATGGGGCCCCATTCATGAGCTAGGGCACAACCAGCAGCAGGCCGGATGGGAGTTTCGACCTCACACCACTGAAGCCACCTGCAATCTATGGTCTGTCTACGTAAATGAGACTGTCCTGAGCACCCCAAGAGAAAGGGCCCATGAGGAACTTCTGCCGGAGCTCAGAAAGAAAAGGATTGAAAATTATATTAAAAGCGGCCAGCTAAAGGATTTTAAGCTGTTTACTGCACTGGAACCATATTTGCAGGTAAAATGCAATAAAAGTATATCAACATTCCATGCCTGATTTCTGTGGGAATCGAAGGCTGTGGCTATGGGAACCTCTTGGGCTGTTAATGCTATGAGCCCCTCCATTGTAGGCTCAGGTTGTATATATGTGTAAATGAACCCTATATCATAAAAACAGCACAGTCTCCGTTGTGCCACAGTCTGAGGAAACATGAACCTTGGGTAAGCGCCTGGAACCCCTGGAATCTTGCACCGCTCAGAGACTGGGGTGGCATGCAACAAAATGTTGCAGACAAAAAGGGCATTCGGAGCATAACTTATGGGAACCTCTTCCTTACTTTGTACACAGAAGCCATTATGAAGTACTTAAGAAAGGGGCTGAATACACTTTTTTTCTTTCTAATTTTCAGCTGCAGGAGGCATTTGGATGGGAGCCCTACATGCGCATTTTTGCTGAGTACCAAAAAATGACCAAAATCCCAGAAGACAACGAGTCCAAGATGAATCTGTGGGCAGAAAAGTTCTCCCAGCAAGTGAAGAGAGATCTAGCCCCTTTCTTTCAAGCCTGGAAGTGGCCTATTAAGAAAGAGCTTTCTCAGAAGCTGGCCAAAACCTTCCCCACATGGGCAGAGAATCCAATGAAGCAGTATGCCTCTCCATAAGGAATCAGAAGTGCTTGGATCTGAATGAATGAATCTGAATGGCACGATTAAATGGGGTGAATCTGAATGACACAATTAAATTGAATCAACTGCGAGATGAATTCCACTTAAAATTGCTTGCTGCTGATTTGGGTTCGATGATTTGCCTACTGCTTTTTATGATTAGTGCCTCTTTCCTGTTACGGGTCCTATAGTATATTAGCTATGACACATAATAAAAGTGGAAATGATTGTGTAGTCACCTGGCTGTCTCCATCTCCTTTTACGGGTGTTCTTTATACTGTGTTTTCTGCATTGTGTCTACATAAACTCATAATCTGGCAGCTAGCAAACATATCAGGGAACAATCTAGCCCATATTTTCATGCATGAATCTTAAAGCAGCTCTTGCTTTCTGGAGCAAACACCTTACAATTCTGCCTCCTGTCTTGGCTTTATTATCGAAGACAAAATATTAACATAAATAGCACAATACTCTCAAACTGTATTCAATACCCCTCCCCACCCTCTCACTATATATAAGGGTCTGGTGACTTCTGTTTCAGTGTATCTGAAGAAGTGTGCATGCACATGAAAGCTCATACCAAGAACAAACTTAGTTGGTCTCTAAGGTGCTACTGGAAGGAATTTTTTTATTTTTTATTTTGTTTTGACTATGACAGACCAACACGGCTACCTACCTGTAACTAGTTTTTCCTTGCACGAGAAATTGCCTGGGAGAAGGTGGGCCATCAGCAGGAAACAAAGGCAGGCTGATGAGCCATTAGCAAAGATGGCAGAGGGGCGGGGGCCCTTCTCCCTGAGCTCTGTGTTAGTCAGCAGAGAAAAAGGCAGAAGTGGTAGTGTTTCAGGATTGAAGGGGGAAAGGTTTTTCAGTCGGTTAGCAGTGATGCAACAGAGAAGCAAGCTAGACGGCTGCCTAGGAGTCAGGAGTTGTGTGGGGTGGGAGAGCAAGGTAAGTTTCAGGGCAACAGGCAGGATGGCTGTGTCTGTTTGAAGCCAGGACCGCATCTATGGGAGAAGCAAGACCGTCTTGGAGTGTAAAGCTGGGAGCCCCTCCATTGCAGGCTCAGGTTGTATATATGTGTAAATAAACCATAGATCCTAAGGACACCGCAGTCTCTGCTGTGCCTCATTTCCAAAGGAAGCACGAACCCTGGGTAAGTGCCCAGAAACTCGCACCACTCGGAGATTGGGGTGGTGTGTAACACTATATACAAAAGTGGACTTTTAAACCTTGCTGACAATCTTGCTGCTCCTGCTGAAAATCTCAACACATACACTTTGATATGTGGCATGGTGCCAGAGAGAACACTTTGAGAACCTCACGCTTTGAGATTTAATTCTGCTGCAGGAATGACTCCTACTCTGTAATCCTAATCCCACTTACCTAGGGGTAAATCTCATTGAATTCAATGGAACTTACTTCTGAGAAGACGTGGTTAGGGCTGGAGCCTACATGCTACGGCTACATATTAACCACTTTCTACTGAACTTTGGATTCTCCCTATCATTTGAAAATTCCTACACATTACATTTCTCCGGAGCACGTGTGTGAAATGAGAATGCACAACTTTCTCATGTGGAGCCCATGCTCAGAATGGATTCAGTCTGTCCACTCAGGGGGGCCATGATTAATAGTTTGAAGTGTTATTATGGCTCTAGATCACCCTTTAAATTGAAAAAAATACTGTATTTGTTTCACAAACGTAATGATGCTCGTGCACTAAACACGGGACATCATTCCAGTTATTCTCCATCTTGTTGTCTTTTCCTTGTTGTCCTTTTTTCTTGTTGTCCTTTTCACCTATATGCATGACAACACAGTTTTCATCATCATTACTAGGTTCACCGCTTCTCCAGAACCTGAAAGAGAAGACAATTAATGAATATAATAATAATAATAATTTATTATTTATACCCCGCCCATCTGGCTGGGTTTCCCCAGCCACTCTGGGCGGCTTTCAACAGAACATTAAAATACAACAATCTATTAAACATTAAAAGCCTCCCTAAACAGGGCTGCCTTCAGATGTCTTCTAAAGGTCTGAATGAAAGAAGGATGCAAAGCTAGGATTTTATAGACAAGCCCTGTACATCGGTCCAAATAGCACAAGGCATACCCAAGGCTCATTAAACTTTGGGTTCTCAGGAAATCAAAGAGGTCTCCAATGAACAAGTCAAGAAGGGCAGAAATGGAGCCATTTTGAGAGTTTAGTTTTCAGACGCCAAGATGGAGAACAACAACAAACGGATAATGGAAGCACAAAAATGATGTTTTGGACTAAGCACCCCAAAGAAAGATGATCATGCTGAACAAACAGGACATATCCGAAGAAAATAACAATGTAAATATGCTTCTCATGGAATAAGAAAATACTTACCTCAAGATATTCTCAGAGACCTGGCTCTGCCTGAATTTGGAGCAGCCGGTTTGACTGGAGTCTGAATGACTTCTGGCTGTTTCCCTAATTGCTTCCAGGGACACCAGTGCTGGTGAATATGTTTTTTATTCAATCCTCTCTCTATATTTTTACTTATATATTGTGACAGGATTGTAGATTTCTTGTTTATGGGTACGTTGGTGGTGGCGGCGGCAAGGAAAAATAGGTACCAGTATCTAGCTCCGCCATGCATTGTGACAATCCCCCTCACTGCACCAAATCTCCATTTGCCTTTTTAAAAAATTACTCTGTTAATTTTGCACATAGTTTAGAAAACAATAAAACACAGTTGGGGAGAAACAGTGAATAATGTTTGGATGGACAGTAGATGTAAATAATATAGATGACTAGTGTATCTTATATGTCACAGAAGGAATATAAACATAGGAAATGAGCTAAAAAGAAGGGGAAACTGGGACACATAAAATTATCAATATAACTCTACAAAAATCCTACCATTTCCACATACTCCATATATATGCCGAGGCTGCTGTCAAGGAGTGTGGCAGATGTGCCCTGTTGGTATATTCAAGAAGATCTCTCCAAATTGCCCCAAAGCTTTCTGGCTTAATCCTACCAGACAATGATCTAACATGCCAGACAATGATCTAACAAGTTTTTCCTGTATAGCTGTCCTCTAGCTAACCCACTAGCGCTGTGGGTTAACCCACAGGTGGCGCTGTGGGTTAAACCACAGAGCCTAGGGCTTGCTGATCAGAAGGTCGGCGGTTCGAATCCCTGCGACGGGGTGAGCTCCCGTTGCTCGGTCCCAGCTCCTGCCCACCTAGCAGTTCGAAAGCACGTCAAAGTGCAAGTAGATAAATAGGTACCGCTCTGGCGGGAAGGTAAACGGCATTTCCGTGCGCTGCTCTGGTTCTCCAGAAGCGGCATTGTCATGCTGGCCACATGACCCGGAAGCTGTACGCCGGCTCTCGGCCAATAAAGCGAGATGAGCGCCGCAACCCCAGAGTCGGACACGACTGGACCTAATGGTCAAGGGTCCCCTTTACCTAGCTATCCCACCATTTCCCAATGTCACATCCCACTAATATCTTCCATAGTAGCACATGCTGCCACTAATAAAACAAAATAAATAGTACTTAATTTTATTTCAGAATTTTTTTACCTTCAAATAAAGGTAATAGTGCCATTTGAGGTGTAGCTTGAACAGGTTCTCTAAAAATATTCCTTATTTCAATAAAAAAAAAATTGAACCAGAACATCTGAGACCGAGGGCACTCCCACCACAAATGAAAATATGTTCCTTTTTTGGTCTTTTGTGAAGACACACATAATATTGGATATGATTGGAGCTCCTGCACATGAAAGCAAACCCTAGCACCTAGCTTTGTAAAAAGTATTCACTCCAGAATGCTGTGAACTACCAGAATAAAGAACAAGGGTTGTGTCACAGTGCTATCCCTGTCCCACGACTGTTTGGTGAGAGGAAATATGGAGAGTTTGAAATTCCCTGCCAAATCCCTGGGACCCTGGTTGCCCGAGCACCCACAAAATTCCCCATGAAGGGGCTGGGCACCCACAAATTTCGGTGCCAGGGCCATAAACGCTGCATGACACCCATGGCCCCAGAGCCAAGCTGGCACTCCTGACCTTCCGCAACACAAAGCAGTGTTTGCTCAACCTCAGCTGCCATCCCAATCTGCAATGTGGGGTCGAGAACACTGGCTACCACACCAGTGTTTTAAAGACAACCCTGATGATGCCTACGAAGCACTTTGCACATTCAAAAAGCGCAATATAAATGCTAAATATAACTAATACTATGTAAGTATTACTCACGTTAGCATGGGGTCAAGAGGAGTCTCATCCACCCAATGCCATTGATCTGCTCCCTTCTGATTTGTGAGACCGATACAAAAGTTTTCCACTCGACTGTTCTGGGTATGGTTTGTAAGGAAACCCTGCACAAAAATTTGAACCAAACTGTCAGTTGATTAAAATCACAGAGCAGTCTATACAGGTTAGCTGTCTCTGTGGAGCAGAGATCTTTGGGGATCCTTTTGTGTCACACACCCCAAGGCTGCCTGTCGTAGCATGTAAACACCAATGGAACTAAAGACCACAGATATAAGTGACTGCTGGAGTTGGGTTGATGTGAGGGTGGGGGTGGGTTGAAAAGGACATATTTGAATTTGGTCTTTATTTCCCCCCGGCTTATGGACTTTGATGTACGGTTATGGTTACTGGCTTAAATGATTATAGGTTTAAATTAGGAGTTAAAAAGGGAGAAATTCAGCTAAAAATCCCGAGACCAGAGGGAGGTAAGGGTGCAAAAAGTATAAATTCAGAATGGAAATTAGCTCGAAGCAGGGAAAGAGATAAGACTTTAGGGAAAGAGCAGAAGTACCAATGAGGCTGAGGTTTGGAAAAAGGATTAGTGTAAGCAAATTGATTATGTATTTGATGATGTTACAAAATGATGTTTGTGTTATATGATGATTTAAAATTTATGAGTATGAAAACTGTTAGAGAGGAATGACAGTGAATTCAACAGAGGGGGACTTGATGAAGTCAACCGAAATATGAAATAGAGGATGAAGGAATGCCTGGCCCACAGAATGGGGCCAGGCCCAAGCAATGATATTAATACTGTTATTAAGGTTAAATGTACAATGATTTACCTACCCCTGTGAGAGAGGGGGATGAATGTTGCTTCCCACTGTGAGAGGGGGGGAAGTATGGAAAATTTAACCGCTATGTTACGTGCTTAAAAATTGTAAAAATCAATAAATATTTTGAAGAAAACAAACAAATAAATATAGCTGAGTGGTGGGAGATAGAAATGCTTCTTCTAACATTCTGCTTCCGGGCATGGTAAATGTAGCACAAGCTTCCCCAACCTAGAACCCTTCAGTTGTTGTTGGACAGCTCCCATCATCCCTGCCCAATGGTCATGTTGGAGGGCACCAGGTTGGGGAAGGCTGGCCTATGGTAGCTCACCCAGCACCACACCGAGGGGGAGAGGGAGGGAAATGGATCCTAACAGCATCCACATCACACAGGAGATAACAGCTGCAGTGATTAGAATAGAATAGAATAGAATAGAATAGAATAGAATAGAATAGAATAGAATAGAATATATTTATTGTCATTGTCCCCTTCGGGAACAACGAAATTACTTGGCTGCTCCATCCACCCAGACAGGGCACTCCACGCAAAGACAAAACAACCACAAAAACACTGACTAAAACCATACACACTGATCAAAACCATACACACTGATCAAAACAATGATAAAACATAACAGGTAAGATTAGATGACTTCAAAGTCCAGGCTTCCCATTCAAGGCCGCGATCGCTCTGGAAAAGAAGCTGTTTCTAAGACGGCTTGTTCTTGTTGTCATCGTCCTGTATCTCCGTCCCGATGGCAAAAGTTCAAAGAGACGGTGACCAGGATGCGATGGATCTTTTACTATGTCCAGTGCCTTTCTGTGGCACCTCATGGCATAAATCTGCTCTAAGGTGGAGAGCGAGCAGCCAACAATGCTCTCTGCTGCCTTAACAACTCTGCACAACCCCATCCTGTCCTGGGTAGTACAGCTTCCGTACCACCACAAGCCATAAGTGAGCACGCTCTCAATGGCACAGTGATAGAAGGCAAAAGAAGAGCCGTTCTATTGTCTGGAGAGGTCACTTCCTGGTTCACATGGAGAAGCTGTTCTCAAGGGAGCCCAGTGAGGCAGCACCGGGCGTTGACATTTTGTGCCCCTAACAATTTTGCGCCTGAGGCCAACCCCCCGCTATGCCACTGAGCTCACCTGCTCAGCTTCTGAATTTATCACCACCAAGTCGAAGCCCTTCTTCATGCATTCTGCCGTGCTCTTGTTCCAGGTCCTTGCGTCTTTGGAGAAATAGTAGCAGCTGGATCCAAATTGCTCTAGGTCCCCCATGCAACATGACAGCTGTGGTTCTGTAAGGAAAGCAGGAACGACAAGAAGCAACCTGAAATCTTGTTGCAACTGGAAACAGGTCTCCCCACCAACTCCCTGCCCTTTCCCAGATCTTTCTTGGGCTATTTTTAATCACATTCCGTTAAGGTGTCCCGCTTTTGAAGTTGCATGTTCCATTTGTAGTATTGCACATCTTTTGTTTCGAAAATATGCATAGGGAAGGGTCAGAAAATAAGTGGACATGCAGAATTTAAAGAGTGCTGCTCACAGTGTGCACACTCAACTCACCTTTCCCTTTGGTGAACCACCATTTGTTCTTTTTGCATAAAGGAGCTCAAGGTGGCATACAGGGTTCTCCCCATCCTCAAATCCCCACCACAACCATGTGAGGTAGGTTAGGCTCTAACCACTACACCTCATCATTTACTGCTATTAAGATAGTGGGCACTTGTCCTCAGCTGAAAGCTACGTGACAACATTCAGCCTTCTAGAGTTCCCCCTTTGAAGCCTGGGAGATTGCAGAGGCTGCAGCAGCGATTTCCCGGCTCATATAGTTCATAATTTGTCCAGGGACTTATTCACAATCCGGGGACTGTCCCCGGGAAACGGGGATGTCTGGTAACCCTAGATATAGTCCTAACCTGGCAGGCTTTGTGAACCCCAAATTCACAAATTAGCTGCAATCCTAAAAACCTGGTTTCTAGTACATGCATACTAAGCACATCCCTGGGGCAAGTGGTATCACAGAATCACAGAATCACAGAATCACAGAATCATAGAGTTGGAAGAGACCACAAGGGCCATCCAGTCCAACCCCCTGCCAAGCAGGAAACACCATCAAAGCATTCCTGACAGGTGGCTGTCAAGCCTCTGCTTAAAGACCTCCAAAGAAGGAGACTCCACCACACTCCTTGGCAGCAAATTCCATTGTCGAACAGCTCTTACTGTCAAGAAATTCTTCCTAATGTTTAGGTGGAATCTTCTTTCTTGTAGTTTGAATCCATTGCTCCGTGTCCACTTCTCTGGAGCAGCAGAAAACAACCTTTCTCCCTCCTCTATATGACATCCTTTTATATATTTGAACATGGCTATCATATCACCCCTTAACCGTCTCTTCTCCAGGCTAAACATACCCAGCTCCCTAAGCCGTTCCTCATAAGGCATCGTTTCCAGGCCTTTGACCATTTTGGTTGCCCTCCTCTGGACACGTTCCAGCTTGTCAATATCCTTCTTGAACTGTGGTGCCCAGAACTGGACACAGTATTCCAGGTGGGGTCTGACCAGAGCAGAATACAGTGGTACTATTACTTCCCTTGATACTTGGTACTTTTAGCAATACCCAGGTGAGGAGAGTGGTATGACACAGTCCTTGGGTAACCAGTTCCCAAGTTGCTTAGGGCTTTAAATACTAAAGGGAAAAACTTGAACTGCATGCAGTAGCAGTTTAGGCGATGTGTTTCATGAAAAGAAATGATAAATGAGACACACACCATGGAGGAGCTTTTACTGGTCAAGATTCTGTGATACATATAATTAAACAATTGTGCCTAGCTAAAGGGTTGATATATACTTCCAAAAGCACAAATAAGCTCTGTGCATTGGTTATTGTTGCTTTTGGGCAAAGTGTGCAGTGGTAGGGCTGGCGGTAGAGAAACAACGTCCATCCAGTGGGCTGGATCAAATAGTGACCAAATAGAGCCAGTGTGGTGTAGTGGTTAGGAGTGGTAGACTCGTAATCTGGGGAACCGGGTTCGCGTCTCCGCTCCTCCATATGCAGCTGCTGGGTGACCTTGGGCCAGTCACACTTCTCTGAAGTCTCTCAGCCCCACTCACCTCACAGAGTGTTTGTTGTGGGGGAGGAAGGGAAAGGAGAATGTTAGCCGCTTTGAGACTCCTTCGGGTAGTGATAAAGCGGGATATCAAATCCAAACTCTTCTTCTTCTTCTTCCTCCACAGAGCACATTTGACAGGTGGGCAGGGCCCAGAGCCACTAATCCGCCCATCACCTGATGTCCCACCCCAAACCAGCGAGACTTGCCTTTGGCACTGACTGCAAGCTGCTTCTTTGTGTGCCTCCTCCACCAGAGGTTCAAAGGGTGGTAACACGAGAACAGGCCTTTTCTGCAGTGGCTCCCCTCTGTGGAATGCTCTCCCCAGGGAGGTTCGCAAGGGAACTCCATTTCCTGCTACCAGGGCTGAACTGTGCGCAGCAGTCTGAGGAGAGCTAGAAGCTGGGACCCAGAAGTGATAGGGCAAACCAGTAGTCATGTACAAACAACAATTCTGGCCTGAAGACTAACTAGGAGGCAAGGCTGAGGAACAAGCAGCACTCAGGAGCAAAGAATAGTGAAGGATTCAAGCTCACACTGGAGCTCAGCGATGCTTTATTTTTCAAACTAAGTGCAGCTGGAACCAGCACATTGCTGCTGCTTCCCAAGAGGGAGATTGGGAAGGACAAGGCAGTGGGGAGCGTAATGCACTGTGAATGCTGTGGCACAGCCAATACAATGCTCCCCAAGGAGGCTTAAGGGAACCTCCAGGTTTGCAGAACTGCAAAAAAAATATCAGAAAAAACTAAGTCAGGGATCGAGAATGAATCAGAAACAGTTCAGCAGGCATGGAATGCTGACTGTCTGGGAGAACGGGTGGAAAACTGGGAAGTGGATGGAATGGAGTATTTGGGGAAAGGACATGGCCAGCTGCCTAGAATCCTGAAGGAGCACGCCACATTGCAGCATTTCCTTGCAGCTCCCACTTGTATTATGTGGTTCTCAAAACACTGGAACCAGTGCTTTTTTCTGGAGGTACTCAACAGTACACAGGAAAAAAATGAAGCGTTTTATCACTACCACATTTATTATGGGAGAATATGCAACTTTTTTCTGTTGGCAGTGAATAAAACTTTTGTGTGAGACACATTTACCGTATTTTTCGCTCCATAAGGCGCACTTTTTTCCTCCTAAAAAGTAAGGGGAAATGTCTGTGCTTCTTATGGAGCGAATGCATGGTCCCTGGAGCCAAATTGCCTAGGGGCCAAAAGGAGATTGTGCTCTTTTTTTTACAAAGAGAGAAGAGGGTGTTGAAAGGAAGCCTCTGAACAGCTGTTTAGCAAGCGATCGGGGAGAGAGATAAGGCTCCCTTTCCAGCCCCGCCCCCTTGCCCAGGCCTCCATTGTTGAATGCAAAGGGAGGCTGTTTGTTTCCCCAGCGACATGGGACTGGCTGATTAGATTGGAAACTGTAGAAATGGCTCCCTTACCTGTAGGACTAGAAGCTGCAAACTGTGAGTTGAACTCCATAAAAATGGGGCTTTTCCTCTTTGAAAAAGAAGCTGCACCACTTTCAGCTGATCCTCAAAAAAGCAGGGCTTTTCCCTTTGCAAAAAAAACCTGCACCACTTTGAGCTGATCCTAAAAAAAAATCAGGCTTTTCCCTTTGCAAAAAAAGCTGCACCACTTTGAGCTGATCCTAAAAAAACCAGGGCTTTTCCCTTTGCAAAAAAAGCTGCACCACTTTGAGTTAATCCTCAAAAAAGCAGGGCTTTTCCCTTTGCAAAAAAAGCCGCACCACTTTGAGCTGATCCTAAAAAAACCAGGGCTTTTCCCTTTGCAAAAAAAGCTGCACCACTTTGAGCTGATCCTCAAAAAAACCCAGTGCTTTCCCCCTTTCCTCCTCTAAAAACTAGGTGCGTCTTATGGAGCGAAAAATACGGTAAACGTTGTTGTTGTTTGTTGTTTGTTGTTGTTGTTTTAAAAAGAAACCACTTATATATTTTAAAAACTTTTTGGCAGACTATTCCAACTGCATTTCTGGATCAATTCCTGTTTTTAAGGGGCTCCTTTAAATAGGGGTGGCTCTCTACTTTTTATTTTAAAGCGTTTAAACTTTAGTCACATACTAAAGTGCCTTTCTTTGTTGTCCATCAGATCCTCTAATTCATAGTGACTCACCTTTTCCTTCAGGTCTCTTCAGGAGGCAATTCCATTCTGTTGATTTCTGAAACTGGCTTTTGAGGAATCCCTTCTTTGGACTTCCTTTGAGAATAACTGGAAAAAGGGAATGAAGAGCAGCACCATATAATATTGCAGAGTCCAAGAAAAAAAGGCTTGGCCGCAGAAGGAGGTGTTAGCACTGTGATGAACTCCTGTATTCTGGTGTAAAACAACAGTCTGGAATTGGGCACCTCTGCAGTAAATCCTGAACGGACAGACATCTTCAAAAATGCCAGATCAGCTGCCACTGCCTAGTTCACTAAAAACTGCTGATTATTTAAGATTAGCAGGCACCACTCTCTCCCTGTATCCTCAACCAAACCAGTGACTCCCCTTTGGATAATCTGAATCAGCCATGATGGTCACGCGTCAAGAGAGCAAGTGATCTATCAAACTTTTTGGTGCTAGATTTTTTTAAAAAGGAGATTACCTGAATGGATGGGAAACAGTGAGTGAATATGAATGAGGCTTCTCTTTAAATATGTTAGTGCACCCCTCATCACAACGTGTCCGATCAATTTGAAGGGCATTTGTCAATGGGAGAACTTTTAGGTTCTGTCATACTCTCTGCTAGAGGGAGAGAATACCTACTAAGTCCACTTAGTCTAGCAGGCTTCATTTCTCCCTGCTTTACTCAGAAAGTTCATGCAACCATTTAGCAGAATCTTCCCCCTTTCTCTTAAGTTCAGTTTGCTTTTTACTCACCAATGATGACAACAAGAAGTATGACGGACAGCAACATCAAAAACCCTGACACCACCCACGGAAACCAGGGCTTGCATTTCTGGAATCGACTAGGTGGTGTTTCGCTTCCTGAAGATGCTGAAAAATGAAAATGTCACCATTACAAAGGTAAAGGGTACTTACTCAATGCAAGCTAGTTAACCCTTAAAATGTCTAATCATGCTGTTGCATCGCTGTTGCACTCACTGGCTGAAGAATAATGACCTATGGGAAAGCTAGTTCTGTGCACTAGAAACCATATGCCAACAGTAAAGGGCGACAAGACTCTCTATTGCTTGGTGGACATGCATGACTCAGTAGCAATGACATAGGGCCATGCCTTAGTAGTAGAGAACATGTTTGGCAGGCAAAAATCCCAAGTTCGATCCCTGACATTTCCATTTAGGGCTGTGAAAGCTGGAATATCGCTGCCAGTCAGCATAGATGGTAATGAGCTAGAACAGAGGGACCCTCCCCATTATGCTGGAGCCTCCAACCACTGGCCATGGGGAAGATAGTCGGCTGGGGATGATGAGAACTGGGGGGTTCAGAACATTTGAGGGCCCCCCCACTGGCTACTGAACTAGATAGGCCAATGACATGACTGTCTAAAATAGCTTCTTACGTGCCTGTTCTGCACTTCTCATATACACAAATGCCTTGTGACTATGAATCATTTTTGAGAAATCCACTGCCTGCAGATTTTTGGGGAAGATTACAAATTCTCTATAGGCCACTTATGCAAATTAGCTTCTGAGTGTATTTCCCCATTAACTATAATTCTGCTGGGCATTAGCACTTCATGCAAGTTGATTCTGCTTGGCAGCCGGAAATTTGTGGAATGATGGTGTTCAAAAAAGCTGACATGCACATTCGCATGTATGGAATATTGGGGAAGTGGGGCTTTTAAGGCAAAAATAGCCTTTTGTTTATTTCTCAGACCCGCTAGTCCAGAACAGATGTGCACCATTCCTGTTTGTGCCTTTGAAGCCATTTTTTTTTTGCTTGATGCTTGCCAGTTAAGCTGCACCTTCTCCAGCCTCCTTGATGAATGCTCTAAAAGGAAAAGGCTCCTCATGCCATCTTCTTGAAGGTTACGTGTCTCCAGATGGAAATCCCAAGAAAGGTTTTTAAGTGGCATACTTTTATGGACAAGCAGCCCATGGCATAAGAACATGAGATGGACCATAGAGTCCACCTCATCCAGCAGCCATTTCCCAGAGAGGCCAGACAGCCAGATGCTTCTGGGAAGCCTGCCTGCGGGACATGAGCCCAGGGGCGGAGGAAGGGGGTGTGGTGGGGTGGACCGCCCTGGGTGACTTCACTGAGGGGGGTGACATTTGGCGGCAGCATTCCCCCCCTTCCCCCTTTGTTTTGACAGCTGGGGGAGGCTTGGGAGTCGCAGGCAGGCAGCACACCAAACGTCCGCCATCAGCGGCTCACTCCACCCCCGTGGATGGCTTGCTCTGCCCCCAGTTGCAGGGCACGCACGCCACTCTGTGCACCCAAGTGGCTCGCCCGCACCTGGGAGGGCACCCTCCACGCTCCTCGCCCCTCGGGAGCAGGCCCGCCCTGGGCAACGCGGACACATGCTCCGCCACGGCACGAGCCCAACAGCGCTCTCTCCTCTTGTGTCCCCCAGACTAGTATTCAGTGGCAGACTGTTGCCAGTACTTGATGTCAAACATGGCCGCCACACCTTTCAATGGAGCTCACTCTCCCCGTTTAAATATTATAACATGGCCTTTACCGCGGCAGGGGCGTAGCCAGGATCAAAACTAGGGGGGGGCAAGCCATGGTCGTTCAGGTTGTGACATTTCAGCATGGAAAAGGCGAATGAAACCAAAATTTTAAGAACATTATATATAATTATAGCAGTGCTTTATTATGGTAGTTATTACAATTATTTGCTTGAATTTTTTTTTAATTTTTAATTTTAATTTTTATTCTAGTTACATGTCTTATGCTAATATCATTTTTATTGGGTTTGAAGAAAACTTGTTCAAAACTTTCGTTTCAATCCCCGAGGAGTCGGTGCAGGTGTTTCCAAAGGCGAAGGAAACAGACCCCCTAAAAAAAGGGGGGGCGCAGCCTCACCCCCCAAAATAGGGGCGCATCTCTCCTGATCCCTGGGAAGCCTTTTCCCCGGGCAAGCCTGGGCGGGTGCAAGGGCAACTTTAGGCGCGGCGGCGCCTTTCACTCCAAGCGGTGCGCAAAGCTCCCCCGGGCGCCGCGCTCCGCTCGGCACAGAGGCGTAGGAAGGTCAGGTGGTACCCGGTGCGGAAATTTCTTGTCATCCCCCCCCCAACATTGTGTGTTGTTGTTTTTTGCCTGCAAAAAAGGTTTTACATTATTTCATATTTTCTTACAAACGAATGTGGATTCTGGGACTCTGATAACAAGTAGGTGACTATGGACAGATACTTAAATCTACAGGATGGACTGTTTTGGCTTGTGTTATTTTATTTATATTTACAGTGGTACCTCGGGTTACATACGCATCAGGTTACATACTCCGCTAACCCAGAAATAACGCTTCAGGTTAAGAACTTTGCTTCAGGATAAGAACAGAAATTCTGCTCTGGCGGCACAACGGCAGGGGGAGGCCTCATTAGCTAAAGTGGTACCTCAGGTTAAGAACGGACCTCCGGAACGGATTAAGTACGTAACCAGAGGTACCACTGTATTGTTTATTTATTTAATAAAATTATTTTTAAAAACCTGCAAAGTGGTTTACCAAAATAAAAAACAAAACAAAAACACACACCACAGTAGCTATTTATTTATTCAGCTCCATTGAATTGATATTTCAGCCAGGCATGTCCAAAATCCATTTCGGGGGCCTAATTCGGCCCACCAGTTGGTTTAATCCAGCCCCTGTGGCAGTTATTTCCTGGGGTAAAATCCTTAAAAAAAACCTCAACAACTTCAACCCTAAAAAAAAAGGTTAACTTTGGTCAGCCCTCACGGCCCTTCGCTTCATCAAATCTGGCCCTCTTTGAAAAGTTTGGACACCACTGGCTTACACCATACTAAATTTGTTAGCCTTTTAAGGTAACTCTTATTTAAAGCAGGCCCCCACCCACCCCAAAAAAATATTTTTGGTCTCACAAGCAGCAGCACATTCCACCTCAAAACAAAATATCAAACAGTAAAAAAATTATAACTCCTGCATATCAGAACACTAACACTTTATGGCTAAATAGCTTATAATTTACTTTAATTACTTGCAAGCAAGTTACAGGTAGATAGCCGTGTTGGTCTGCCATAGTCAAAACAAAATAAATAAATAAATAAAATAAAAATCCTTCCAGTAGCACCCTAGAGACCAATAAGTTTGTTCTTGGTATGAGCTTTCATGTGCATGCACACTTCTTCAGCACACGAAATATTTGAAAAATCACCCAAGCAAACACATTTTTTAGGGGTTAAAAAAAAGGCTGGGGGGGGGGGGGTTAAAGGCAAAGGACAAAGGGGTAAAGTCACTCACAAAAAGATCGCTGTGGATCAAAACAGCAGCAGAGAAAGCTCGTTCTTTTCTTCCAGCGATCATACAACAATTAAAGGTGGGACGAGGGGGAGGGGCAGGAGGCAGTTTTAGCGACCAAAACCTCAACTGGGATTAGGCGTTAATAGTTCACAGAGTAGCCTGCTTCTTATCAAGGACTGATAAGGAAACTTGGGGGGGGGGGTAAATCAAGGAGATCTCAATGTCTCTTCTCCAGGCGTTTTTACCCAGCAAACTCCCTCTTCGCTCAGTCTTAGCAACGGTAGCAGCGCTGCTTTTGCAGCCAGACCCAGGAGAGGGGCAAGCTGTGCGGGAGGGGACGCTTTTCCCCGTCAGCCTCCAGCCTCACGGTAAAAAGCTTCACCTCCTCGCTTGCTCGCTCGGCCGCCGCGTGCACTCCCCCTTCTTTCTTCCGGCTGCTGCCCAGCCCAGAAGGAAGGAATAGGCTTTTGGGAACAGCGCACGGGGTGGTGGGGGCAGCTAGGGGTGGGGGCAGCTGCCTTCTAGGGGGGGGCAATTGCCCCCCTCTGCCCCCCCCTGGCTACGCCCATGTACCGCGGTGAATTTGTCTTACTTCTCCACCTAGTGCTCGTGACTTCCACAGTTGTGCATAAGTACACTCTTGTCTGCCCCAAACCTCTTACCAGCCAGCTTCTTAAAGATGACCTTGAGTTCTGGTATTGTTAGAGATGGAGGAAAACTTATTCATGTCCACTTTTTCCACATATCCACTCTTATCATGCCTTTTCCCCAAATGAAGAAGCCCTAAGCATGATAACTTTTCCTCAGGGAAAAGGCTTTCTGCCCCCAATCTGAGTCAGCCACCCCGAGGGCCTAGATGCCATGACTATCAAACGTTAGACCATCCAGGCAGGGTCTTCCCTTTGGCAGAGTCCTCTTTGGAGAATCGCTCCTTCAGAAAGCCTGCCATTTCCTTTGAGCTCTTGGGAGGTTGGTTAAGACCTGGATACTCGAGAACCAGTGGTGTGGGGTGAAATTTGTCATAGGGGAACAGTTAGGGCCAGATGCACCACGCTTATGAGGGAGATTGGGGGGGGGAGAGAGACATGGTGCGCATGAGCATCGCGCTTCCCTCCCTAACCTGGGGAGAAGCGTCCTGGGCATTGGGAAGGAGGCAACAGGCCTCTGACAGGATGCTGTGCTTCCCAAAGCCAGGAGAGCTCTTGGAGCCTGTGAGGGCATCACGCCTTCTTCCCTAGGCCGGGCAGAAGCTTCCTGGACTTTGGGAAGGTGCCAGGGGAACATTTAGGGGACTAGCCAAGTCCATTGTCTAGAACATGGGTAGGCAAATTAAGGCCTGGGGGCCGGATCCGGCCCAATCACCTTCCCAATCCGGCCCGCGGACGGTTCGGGAATCAGCTTTTTTTTTACCTGAGTAGAATGTGCCCTTTTATTTAAAATGTATCTCTGGGTTATTTGTGGGGCCTGCCTGGTGTTTTTACCTGAGTAGAATGTGCCCTTTTATTTAAAATGCATCTCTGGGTTATTTGTGGGGCCTGCCTGGTGTTTTTACCTGAGTAGAATGTGTGCTTTTATTTAAAATGCATCTCTGGGCTATTTGCGGGGCATAGGAATTTGGTCATTTCCCCCCCCTCCAAAATACTGTCTGACCCACCACATGGTCTGAGGGACAGTGGACCGGCTCCCTGCTGAAAAAGTTTGCTGGCCCATGGTCTAGAACTTCTGTGATGCATTTTTAGATGTGGAGGAAGGCACTTCTACATGGGGTCTGGCAGGGGGGCAGTCTGAAAGATTGAGTGCTGCAGCTCAGACCCTCGATGGCTCGCACCAGCCAGGGCAGAAAACTAGCAGGGAGGAAGGATTTTGCAAGAACTTTTTGCTACACTAGCTCCAGGATGATGTAGCTGAGGGGCCCAAAGATCAGGCTCCTCTGAGGATCCACAGGGCTTTGGATCTAGCAGATACTTTGGATCCTGCTTTGAAGCGCCCAGTTTTGTAGCTTTCTGCGCTCTACTGCCTATGAAAGATCCGATGGTGGCTGCTTAATGCCTGCCCAGGCAAAGATAGGGTCTCTTCCACAATGAAGCACTCCCTTTCCATCTGCCAGCAGAGGTCAGTGAAGAGTAGATGGCATACAATCCTAACCCAATTTTGATCAGGCTTGTTTATGGACTTTCATTTTGCAAGTTGTCTTGAAAGCTCTGCTGGGGTCATTAAGTCAGAGGTATAAATTTAAGACATAACGACATCAGCCAGGAATAATCTACCAGAGACCATTAAAGGGAGGCACACCTGAAGGTCTCCATCCTACTTCTTAAGCATTTTCTAATCTCACTTTTATCAGAAAGGAATAGATGGCAACCAAGTGGCAAAAATATATATGCACCTCCCTTCCTCAAGTTTCTGTGTGTTTGTTCATCTCCGACAGACGAAGCTGCACAATTCTGATCCAGGCTGTACTGTTTCCTACAACTGGCAAATTCCCACATATCCCAAGAGAGTAATGGGTTTACACAGGGGTCAGCAAGGTTTACCTCGCCTGGGCCGGTTCACTCCAGCGGAGATCCCTCCGTGGGCCAGACTGCGCATACGTCCGTGATTTCCAGCGTCTGCGTCAACGCGGTTTCCCTGCACCGCGTTGCGCCGGTTTAGCCCAGCACGCGGGGACTCGCCAAGCAAGCAGCTCGGTTTGGGGGTGGCTCGTGGGCCAGTTAAAGGACCCCCGTGGGCTGCTTGTGGCCCATGGGCCTTAGGTTGCCGACCCCTCAGTTTACAGGTTGGATGCAAGAAAGAATTGTTCTGGTCCTATGGAGTGGTTCAATCTTGTAATAAGCATTTTTTACAATTAAAAAATAGAAAATATGGCAGCAGTCTTACAATCTAACAGCTGCCATCTTTTCTAACGGCCAGCAATGTTTCCCCACTGCTAGGTTTCCATACTAAAAAAGTATATACTTGTCTGATTTATGCCTGCTCCGAATTTAAATAGCACAGATCAGAAAACTGAAAAGGTATTCTATACCCATGGGCTCATTTCCTTTCCCCTTCAAAAGGTTGCCAACACCCCAGCACATATGCCCTTGCACCCCACCGGCGGATCTTTACCTTTGGGTTCAGCAGGTGAAGGCCCGTTCTTGAACCTCACTTCAGCATAGGTGACCTCTGATGTCATTTGTATTCTGGAGAGTCCTTTTCAAAGCTTACGGTGTAACTGGTGGAAAGGGACTTGCATTTCGTTTGGAGAACAGGTTACCAATGAAAGCACGACTAAAGCAAGGATTTTCTAGCTGTCCCTCCCATGAGGTGTCATATTAGGAGGTCTTTGTCCTTTCAGTACTTCTTCATTTGGGAAGCTCCACAACAGCGGAAGTGAAATAGGAAATTGCAAGGTGGAAAGGAGAAGTCCGAGCAGCCCAGTTCCCCAAATTAAAAGGCAATCTTCGCAGTGATTTGCCACTGTCTCTGCCTTGCCCTGGGCTCTCCCCTCCCTTCCCTCAGATTGTTCAACATTTCTGGTCAATGCAAAGTGGAAATAATGTCAATTTACCAGAAATAGAATAAAACGAGGAAATGGAAGACAAGACTATCTTAGGCAATCTGAAATCATGGTGCAGTTATGGGCTGGTTGAGATAAGGAGCATTTTCAAAAATGAGTATTTTAAATCCTGTAATGAAATAAGCAGTGAAATAGGAGGGTGATGCCCACAATTTTTCAATATTGACAATTAAGAAATATAGCTAATTGCGTAATGACAAACTATTGCCCATTGTGGGATGCTACAGATATGGAAAACCTGGTGGTAAAGCAGGGGGAAATCAAAATTACTGAGTAAAGGACATGGATTTTCTATGAGCTGTGATGTTTCTGCTACTGCGCCTCAAACTAAATGGGAAGAAAACCCGAACAGTGAGATTGCAGCTGACAGTGGGGGTGGCACACTGTCCCACAGCAAACTTTTAGTGCTACTCTTAAATAAAGCTTTGTAAATTTCTATTTTGTTGGTACTTGGACTAGGTTGAACCAAATATATGTTGGGAATATGAGACATCAAATGCCAATATGCTCCGTATGTTTCAGTAATACTGCAAAATAAAGATTTTTCTGGACAAATGATCCTGAATAAATGCTGCATTTTCAGGTGACAGGCAGGTAAGAAACATAATGACGATAATGGTTGGGGCACATATTAGACAGTCATCTTAGAAAATTCCAAAATGCAATGATATACAGTGGTACCTTGGTTTACGAACTTAATCCGTTCCAGAAGTCCGTTCTTAAACCAAAACCGTTCTTAAACAGAGGCATGCTTTCCCTAATGAGGCCTCCCGCCACCGGTGCCCTTCCACCGTTCGGATTCCGTTCTTAGACCAAGACACTATTTCGGGTTTTGCGGAGTTTGTAAACCAAATCGTTCCTAAACCAGACTTTTCTTAAACCAAGGTACCACTGTACTAGGCAAACAATATGCAGAAAGGAATTAAACTGCATCACATTTGCCCACCAGATGGCAGCACATCATTAAAACAGTGTCCTGTGGAAGGTGACGTGACAGGCGCAGAGAAAGAGCATTACGGTATTTAAGTCATTCCTCTGCCACGGTGATAATTCCCTGATTCATGGGAACTTTCCAAGATTTGTGCAATGGATGTAACTATTTGTTGTGCATGACCCACTTATTTCCCTTTTTTGCAGGGATATCACTTTTCCAAGTTACAGGATGTGTGAGAAGCCTCTAGAGACACAAGAGGTGCGCTGCTTCACACTGTCACGAGTGGGATGGCGACACTGGCAGAACCAGCGCTCATCCCCCCACCCCCAATTGCAGGTTTCCCATGAACTGCATCGCAACACCTGAAGAATGGTTTAACCTCCCACCTTTTCAGATTGAGAATCCATCCACCGTTAAACTCAACATAGCATCCAGATTAATGTTTTAAACTCTTATCATTTTCCTTCTCCCCACCTCTCTGCATAGCTGTCAACCCTCCCTTTTTTTGTGGGAAACTCCCTTATTCCAATGCCGTTTCCCGCCGCTATCCCGGATTGTTGATATCCCTTAAATTTCCCGGATTTCCAAGGAAGCAGCTCCTCTCCCTCCCTGCCGGCCAGGGAGGCTCCTCAGCTGCGTTGCTCGGCTGCCAATAAGGAGTCTGAGACCGACTGGGGGCGGAGCTTGCATGCCTTGTGCAGCCAGACCCTCACGCCCAACCAGACAGACAGCCTGCCTGCCGTCTATGCGCTCGCTCTTTCGCTCACCCGTTCGCGCGCAGCCTCTGGAGCGCAGGGTGGCGAGGCTACTTGGTGCCATTGCACCGCCCTCGCGGCATCCCTTATTTTCAAATCCGAAAGTTGACAGCTAGGCTGTCTGTGTTTACCTTTGCTACAGGCAAATTCATCTGACAATCCTTCCTTCTCCATAAATAAGGAGTTGGGAGAATAAAGAGCTCATTTTGAAGGTCTTGGCAGACACCGCCAACCAGGAAAGCTTACCTTCAGCCCTTGCTATGGGTAAGGTGGTAAGAGTTTGCTCTTGATGGGCTTACGCTCCCTCTGAAAAAGTGGGTACACAGCTTCGTGGCATTTTTTGAGCCTTTGCTGTCGCTTGAGGCTCAGGTGGCCTTGGTGGCCCGGAGCACCTTCCATCAGCTTCAGCTGGTGGTTGAGCTGTGCCCCTACTGTCTTCAATGCTCTGGTAATCTCTTAGATTAAGGGATGCGGGTGGCGCTGTGGTCTAAACCACTGAGCCTCTTGGGCTTGCCGATCAGAAGGTTGGCGGTTTGAATCCCCGCGATGGGGTGAGCTCCCGTTGTTCAGTCCCAGCTCCTGCCAACCTAGCAGTTCGAAAGCACATCAAAGTGCAAGTAGATAAATAGGTACCGCTCCGGCGGGAAGGTAAATGGCGTTTCCGAGCGCTGCTCTGGTTTCAGTGTTCCGTTGTGCCAGAGTCGTGCTGGCCACATGACCTGTCTGCGGACAAACGCCGGCTCCCTCGGCCTGTAAAGCGAGATGAGCACCGCAACCCCAGAGTCATCCGCGACTGGACTTAACTGTCAGGGGTCCTTTACCTTTTAATCTCTTAGATTACTGCAATGCGTTATATGTAAGGCTGCCTTTGAAGACGGTTCTGAAACTACAGCTGGTGCAGAATTCAGTGGCCAGTTGAATTTTGGTGTAGAGCAAGAAAAGAGAGACTTTGAAACTCAACGGTGCACAGATGATGAACATGTTATTGCAGAATTCAGCAGCCAGGCTGCTCATCAGGGAAAGATGGTTTGAGCACATTACACTGATTCTGGTCTGACTGCACTGGCTGCCAGTTTCCAGTCCCAATTCAAAATACTGGCTTTGACCTATAAAGACTTAAATGGTTCAGGACCACAATACTTTTAAGGGTCACCTCTATCCAAATGAACGGACCCAGGCCCTGAGATCCTCATTTGAGGTCCTTCTTCATTTGCCTACTCACTGAAGAACCAAGAGAGGCCGTTTCACCACAGGGAGACACATGAATTCTTGAGAGGGTGCCAGCCATGTATTGGTATCACTTGATTTACTAATACATCGGTTTACACACACACACACACACACACAAAAAACACATCCACCCCCAATTTTATCCTTGATTTTAATTGCTAATATTGAACCAGTACATCTTATGCTTTATATACATATAGATGAAATGTTACTTCAGTTTCTGCCAATACATAATATATTATCTTGATAATAACAACTTAAAAAAACAACAATGGAGGGCGAGGCTCCTGATTAGTCTCTTCAAGATATTACCAAATACTTGAGGTCTGAACAGTTACTGAAATGATAAGACCTGCTACAGATATGGAATATTTGGCCAAATTCGAGAATTCTTGGGCTGGCTTATACGATAGCACAAGGAAAGGAACTTGAAAACAGTTTATAACCAGCAGTGAAACAACAGAAAGCTGAAGAAGCAGATAAGCTTAGGGTGTGTCTCAGTGAGTGAGATGAATATCTGGGTATTTAATGAATGGAAAGCCTTAAAAAGCAGGCCTCCATCCCCCAAATCCCACAAGTGAAGTAGCTAGAAATCAGAGACAAGATGTGCGTACAACTTTACAAAACTCCTTAGAAGACTTTGCTTCCCAATTACTAACAAACAGAATTTCCGTAAGCTATTCTGGTATCAAAGAATTCAGAAAGGGGTTTGCAAGGGCATGATCAAAGGAGAAAACACCAGGATACTTGTTCAGCAGTGCCCTGATTCAACTACGCCCACCTAGAAGCACCAAACCACAGGGTCACAGAGGACACCAATTGTGTCCACATACAAAGCCTCTAGCTGATATTACAGGACAGTGACTACTGCCTATTGGCAGAACAAGAAGAAACCACTGTGAAACTTACAAATCTAGTGTTCAGTAATGAAGTGCATCTTGCTGCTAGGAGGTCAAGCAAAGCAGGTGCTTTAAAGGTTGTTTCCAGCCAGTAGAGTGAAGGGAGGGGGCTGCACAGCCACCAAAGCAGCTGGTGGGACAAAAGGACAGAGGAACTATAAAATAAGGAGCTTTGTACAGGATGTGCAGCGAGGAAGAGACTCTGCCCAAGATAACTTCATGATCCACTAATATTTGCTGGGGAAGAGACTATCATGATATAACAAGGTAAATCACACTGGCCAAAAAGTACATTTTCAGAACCTGAAATTCATTTTTTGGAAGTCTGTGCAGAGACCCCTCTGCTGCTTTGGCCAATCTGGTGACAGCAGCCTGCCATTGGCAACAAACTATGCGTTAAGTGCCTAGACTTCTTTCACATTAGCAACACCATGAAAGTGCAGAAGTTCCACCAAACTTGAGTGAGAATCGGCACCGAGCTGCCTTGCCCAGGATTTCCAGAAGACACTGAGCTCCTCCTCCTACCAGCCGGCGACCAGCCGGCTCTGCTCTTGTTCCCAGTAAGGATGGAAGCAGGAGAACGCCTTGCCATGCTAGCGCCGTTTCCACGCATTTCCAGTTTTAAAGGTGCCAACTGTCTTTAGTGCTTTGGGCTGGGGAGTTGAGGGATTTGTGGGAACCTAACGGCAGGCCTGCACTGCAGACAGGTTTGCACAGAACCCCGTCATCCCTCCCCTACTACAGATTTGACGGGAGAAGGAACATTTGAGGAAGGATTAAATTAATTCCATCATAAGGATGCTATGACAAAGCAGCCTGTCCCGGGGAACTCCAGGGTGGCTTCTTCAAGAATGGCTTTTGTTTTCCTTCTTTGCTGAAATGTACAAATTAGTGTCAGTTAACGGTTAGGGTGATTAGCAGCCAGCCGGCAAATCCACCTGCCCTACCTAAGGTCACTGCTGCTGCGGAAGCTGGGAGAAGAAAAGGGGACCTGAGCCTACCTAGGAAAGCCAAGTCTGTGCAATCTTCTCCCATTTCACACAGTGTCAGCTTAATTCTCCTTCGAAGAGGCGGCCACTAAGCAGGCAGGTATTATTTATAGAAGCCAGTCGGAGCCCCCACTCTTCTAAGTGACCACAGAGCACGTCTCTGCAGTTCTGTTGCATGAGAGGAAAACTGAACGCATCAACGCAAATGGGAAACATTAACAAAAAGTGGAAGATTGTCCAGAGGTCAAGCTTTGACTGAAGAGCCAAGGACGTCAGCTCACTCCCGACACTTCAGGCGCCTCGGGTCTTGGTCATTGGTCCATTCCTATGTCACCAACTCAGGTTGTTTCAGAATTGGACCCAATTGGGTGCCTGGGGCGATTGGCTAGGAACTGTGCTGGGGAGAAGAAAGGAAGAGCAGTGTTAATGAGGAAAGAGGCAGCCTCTGGGCCTCCAGGGCTCGGCCTCTCTCTCTCTCTCTCGACTTCTGCCTCTCCCTCAGCAGCTGCTCCAAGCCAATGGTTGGCAAAGGAGGAAAAGTTGCATTCCTAGGTCCAGGCTGCTTTAGGAAGATACATACGGTGGTATTCAATTAAGTTTTGAAATGAATGGACAGGGCTAAGTTAAGGCCACTAATTTATATGGGTCTACTCTGAGCGGTTCGAATCCCCACGACGGGGTGAGCTCCCGTTGCTCGGTCCCTGCTCCTGCCCACCTAGCAGTTTGAGAGCACGTCAAAGTGCAAATAGATAAATAGGCGGGAAGGTAAATGGTGTTTCCGTGCGCTGCTCTGGTTCGCCAAAAGTGGCTTAGTCATGCTCACATGACCCGGAAGCTGTCTGCGGACAAACACCGGCTCCCTCGGCCTATAGAGCGAAATGAGCGCCGCAACCCCAGAGTCGTCCGCGACTGGACCTAACGGTCAGGGGTACCTTTACCTTACTCTGAGCAAACCTTAGCTGAATGCCATCCATTAAATTCCAACAAAAACCTGTAGCACCCATGTGCCCAACAGGAGGAGGCTGGTTAGTTAGCTGACCTGGTTGTCTCTTAGTCTAAGAAGCAGTGCAATTGTCTTACTGTTTATTAGAGCTCTACAGTTTCTACTTAAGACTTTTTTAGAAACTGGATTGCTTGTCAGTGTTTGTTAAATATATACCAAAGCAAGTAGATCTGGCCCAGGCATAGGCAAACTCTGGCCCTCCAGATGTTTTGGAACCATAATTCCTATCATCCCTAGCTAACAGGACCAGTGGTCAGGGATGATGGGAATTGTAGTCTCAAAACATCTGGAGGGCCGGAGTTTGCCTATGCCTGATGTGGCTTAACTTTTCCAGAAGTGTTCTTCAGTTGCCTTGTAACCCACCTCTGGCATGTGCACCTCTCATGATCTCCCTGTGCCAATGTCCCCCCCCCCCCCCCGTTTTCACAAGGGTTACCTGGATGCAGTGTTGAAGTCTCCCCAGAGGTCTGTGGTGGCTGGAACCACAGCAGGCGCAGGCACCTTTGAAACAGGAGGTGTTAAATCCAAGTCTAGCAGGATATCTGGGAGTCAAAAGAGGGAAATGCTTATTTATTAAACTTCTCTAAAAGAACTTGCACAGGATTCCTACTGTGGTCTTTTTCCCAGCTCCTGATCAGGGCCATAGATGGGAATGTAAATTGCCTCGATTCTCAGTAACCTGAGTGGAGAGAGACCAATAACCACACACACCCAACAACACTTTGGTTGGCAATTTGTTTGTTGGGGGGGGGGGGAATCTAGCATTGTTATTATGAGGAAGAATATTGTCACTTCTTGGGGCAACATCTAAAAAGACACACAGGAACAATGCACCATCGTGAAGGCAGACAACATCTGCTAGCAGCCAGACAAGGCTTTGCCTCTCATTTCCTGGTGCATGCAGAAGGTTTACTTTTCTCCAGCTTTTACAGGATGATCCAACATCCCATACGGCTCTTTTAAGGCAGGCATGAGGCCTCGGCCAAAGACTAGATCAAGTCTCTTGGCCCTCAGTAGCTGGTGATGATGCAAGGAGCAAGGTATTCAGAGAAACTGTAATTGCATCTATCTAGGAGCTGTAGCTCAGTGGCGTTGATCCCAAGGTAGGACTAGGAAAGATCCCTGCATCACTGTCAATCAGCAGAGACAATATTGAGCTACATAAACATTGGCATAAAGGGCCTTCCTACGCTCTTATGGTTAGCTGCAAAGGACAGATATTCCAAGCAGAAATCAGAGAGGACACTATGGAGTAGTGAAATTTCCATAAGGCAGCAGGAATTTATAAGAGTCACACAATTACACACCTTTTTTTAAAAAGTCATTTACTACACTCTCAAAGCAGTTTACATCCTGGTTCCCGAGCAGTCTTCCATCCAAACAGCTTACAATATCTGCTTTGATTAAGCCACAGTATTGCACTAAGTGCATTCAAACCATTCACTGCCCCCCCCTGAATATAAACAACCAGCATCTTTCTTCCACATCAGCTCTGTTGGATATGGCTTTTAAAAAGGACACTTTGTAGAAATGACTGTTCCCCACTCCAGAGACCCAGACCTACCCATATCCTAGATCTGTGACCCATGTTATTTGATAGCAATCTTGCATCTGCCACTGACTGTACACATAGAAGGGAGCCACAACCAACTCTGGCTTCTTGGAACGTGTATTTGTACGATACGGCCAGGTGAGGAAATGTGCTTGCTACATGCACCTTTACAAACTGAATAAGTGTGCATGCACATGAAAGCTCATACCAATAACAAACTTAGTTGGTCTCTAAGGTGCTACTGGAAGGAATTTTTTTTATTTTGTTTCGGCTACGGCAGACCAACACAGCTACCTACCTGTAACTTTACAAACTATGTGGCAGTTACCTGCATTGCCCACATTGCTGGATTTCAGCACCGGCGGTGGTGTGACATGATTGGAAATAGCAGTTGAGGAAGGAGGTGGCACAGGAGGAGGTACAATTTTGCCCCCGGGAGGTGGCGGGAGCAGGCTTAGTCCCCCTGATCCAGATGGACGTGGCTTGGCTGACCCACCTTTCTTCGTTGGCATGTTCTGTGAAGAGAGAGACAGCATCGAAGCAAACAACTCACACTAACCGCAGCTTTCCAGAGCACGTCAAGAAATAAGACCTATGAGATCCTCACCCCAATGTTCAATTTAATCGTCTGTCCTTCCTTAAACCCTAGGTCAAGCTTGGGACGGCTGTCAATTTCCTGGGACTCCTTGGAGATTTCCGTCTCTTGCTTCACCCACCTACATTGTGGAGTGGGGAACAAAGGCAAACAAATTAACACAAGAGGAGGAAAGATTAATTGCAGAGATGAGGAAAAATGATTGCAAGGAAAAGCCCAACAAGGATTCTCTGGCACTTTGTACTCTGGCACTTTGGTTTCCTGCCCCATGACTACTCGCCACTCCTTCAAATATGTTCCTATTTTATAGACACCTGCATCACATTTTCCCTCCAAAGAGTACAGGGATGGTTTACTTAAGTTTGCTTTGTTTAATCCACACAATCCTACGCTTGGGTTAAGCCCACTTGCGGGTCCAACATTCTAAGCTGTACACTTTACAAGCTCTTTATGCTAAAGAAGCCAGCTAACCCTAGCAACCTCAACCAATGCATTTGTCTGAATGGCCATTTTTAATCAGGATACAAGTCTCAAGAGGCAGAGCAAAGTTCTGCTACTGGGACCCATACCTTTGGGTGGCTGCCTCACCAGCTGTGCCAGACACATGATCTGTCATCACCTTTTTACTGCAGACATATATACCCTTCCTCCATTCCAGTTTTAACTTATTTAAATGCATTAACATTCTCTCTGGTCTAGCAACTACTCAACACAATGAATTCATACTTTAAGGCATACACTAAGACCATTAAAAAAGGGTTACAATTAAGATTTTCTAAATCACCAATGACGCCACATTAGAAAGCGCCCCAAAACAAGCTCAATAGTATATTGTTGATAGATACTGAGGCTTCTGACTGAGCCTGCCCAGGGAAGATGCTCCCGGAAAGACCAAGTACAATATCTTATTTCCTAAAGACTGTAGGGGGCTGAGATCACAAGGTCTGTATGAGAGAAGATGCTCCAGCAAATATAAAAGGGCCAAGTTATTCAGTGACCTGAACTGGGCCCTGCAGCACACCAGAAGCCAGTGCAGGATCAGCAATAGTTTAGTTTAATATATTCCTGGGGACCCACCTCCAATGGGTAGCTAAATTTTATGCTACTGAGGAATCTATCAATATTAAAGGGCAGTCTCAATAGAGGATATTGGGCAATCTGAAAAGCAATAAGGTGGCAGAAAAAGGCACCATCAAATGTTCTACTGGTGCTCAGCAGCTTCAACACTTTCTACTAGCTCCTACTTAGCTTTGCTAGGTGAAAGTGTCCTTCTTGAAGTGTGACTCTCTACAGTACCCCAGGGCCAAGGCTACAACTCAGTAGTAGATCACATGCTTTAAATGTGACAACTGTATGAAAGTCTTGGCATCTCTGGTTAAAATGGATTTCAGGGAGGGCTGGAAAAGAGTCTCTCTGCCCTAAATCCTTGAAGAGGACTGTCCTGCGAGTCACTGTAGACCAGATTCTCTCAATCTTGGGTCCCTAGATATTGTTGGACTAAAACTCCCATCATTCCTAGCCAGTCAAGGATGATGGTTGTCACTCGAGAACATCTGGGGAGCCAAGGCTGAGAAGCGATGCAGTAGACAATAACAAACTGGATGGACCAGTCCTCTGACTCAAATGTTCAGTGGGAAAGAAGTTACCAGAGAATCAAAGTCCCAGGGCACAGCGGAAAACTTACTTGAAGTGATCCTGCAAGGAAACATTGAAGTCAAAAGCATCTCCCCGGTCTCCAAAGCCAATGCCAATGAAAGCGCTTCGCCCTGTCAAGGGAGATGGAGAAACCAGTCAGCAGAAGGGATGAGGACAAAGGTTCAGACCACCATTCTTGCCGCTAGACTGCCTTGGGAGAATCAGGCATGAGGGGGCACAGCAACACATCACCAGCATTTGCAAATATATTTGAAGCTACAGACTGCCTTTTGCTAAGTTGTCCTTTCAAAGGGATCCCTTTATCATGCCTCAATTTACAGCCTTAATATATTAAGCCAGAGAATTTCAAATTTGAGGGTTCTCCACGTAGCGAGAACACCTGGCTTGCCAGTACTACTAAGACGTGAGAAGAATCTAGAGGGTCTTAGTAGACCACAAACTTAACATGAGTCAACAGTATGATGGAGCAGCAAAAAAAGCTAATGCTATTCTAGGCTGCATCAACAGAAGTATAGTGTCCAGGTCAAGGGAGGTATTCTGTCTTAGTCAACTGGAATACTGTGTCTAGTTCTGGGCTCCACAATTTAAGAAGGATATTGACAAGCTAGAACGTGTGCAGAGGAGGGTGACCAAGATGATCGGGGGGTTGGAAACCAAGCATTATAAAGAACGGTTGAGGGAGCTGGGCATGTTTAGTCTGGATAAGAGGAGATTGAGAGGCGCTATGAGAGCCATCTTCAAATATCTAAATGGCTGTCACATGGAAGATGGAGCAGGAGCATGCTTGTTTTCTCCTGCTCTGGAGGGGAGGACCCAAACCAATGGCTTCAAGTTACAAGAAAGGAGATTCCGACCAAACATCAGGAATAATTTTCTGATGGCAAGAGCTCTCTGACAGTGGAATGGACTCCCTCAGAAGGTTGTGGGCTCTCCTTCTTTGGAGGTTTTAAAGCAGAATTTGGGTGATCATCTGTTATGGATGCTTTAGCTGAGATTCCTGCATTGCAGGGGGCTGGACTAGATAACTCTCAGGGTGTCTTCCAACTCTACAATTCTATGATTGTAAGACTAGTCATTTTGGATCATGCTTCCTAGGAGGCAACAGAACAGAAGGGAGCCTTAGGCCTAGGTTTGTTGGGCCCTATACAGCCAACCTGGTGCCCTCCAGATGCTGTTGGAGCATAACTGCTACAAGCTCCAGCCAATGGTCAGGGTGATGAAGACCTGTTGTAGGAGGGCACCAGATTGTTGTGCTCCCACTCCCAAGAACCACTTCGTCATTCAGCCACACCCCAGTTCAATTAAGGAGTAATAAACCCTTAATTCTCTCACCATTCCCATCCTGAATCCGGATGACAAAGTACCGACTGGAATCAGTCACAGTCTCCACAGCAATGCCAGGATATTCATCTATTGGAGCCTGAGCAAAAAGCTCACCTAAAGATACAGAAGAAGAGCACCACTTTCAAGACCCAAACGGATTTCTCACTACAAGGAAACTGGAGACACTCAGGGGCGTAACGTGCCGCTTGGGTACCGGGGGTGGCAAGCCAAGCGGCACCCCCTGGGGGCAGGGCGTCGCTCCGTGCGCATGACGTCACAACGCGCATGCGCACGGAGTGACTCCTTTGCCCCATGCCGCAGCGAAAAAAGCCGCTGAAAGAAAACCTTTCAGCGGTTTTTTTCGCCGCTGTGCTCCCTGGGCAGCGCCGCGGCATGCAGGAGTGGGGCGGACCAGCCAGGAGGGGGGGACACCCCTCCTGGCTGCTGGCCCGCCCCTCCTGCATGCCGGGGCGCCACAAGCCAGCCAGCGGCAGAAAAAACCGCTGAAAGGGGAGGATAGGAAGACAAAGCAGGCGCTTTCAAGCGCCTGCTTTGTTTTCATTTTCCTACCCCTTTCAGTGGTTTTTTTCGCCGCTGTGCTCCCTGGGCGGAGCCACGGCATGGAGAGGGGCGGACCAGCCAGGAGGGGGTGACACCCCTCCTGGCTGCTGGCCCGCCCCTCTCCTCCATGCCGGCGCGCCGCAAGCCAGCCAGTGGCGGGGAGGATGCTATTTTCGGCGCTGCCGGGGCGGAGCTGCAGGGGTAGCCAGCGAGGGGGGGGGGCACGTCAGCGACAAGCGTGACACCCCTCCTCGCTGGCCGCCCCTGCGGCTACGCCCCAGCAGCGCCGAAAATAGCCTTAAAAAAAAAACCGCAGGGCGGCTGCGCGGGGCGGGGCCCCCACCCCATTTGTCACCCCCACCAGGGCGCTACCAGGGCGCTGCCCGGGGCGGCCCACCCCCCACCCCCCCTTGCTACGCCCCTGGAGACACTATACTCTTTGTTCAAACAAAGGAATAACCAACTTATTCAGCATCAAACACCATGAAACAATCTTTATCATTTTCATAAACATCAAAAAGTACAACACAGTAAATTGCTGCATTGTCAGTCACACAGTATCTGAAGACTTCCAAACATTTTGAGTTTGCTTTCGAATCATCATCTATCCAACACCAGTTACACTAACTTTTGCTGCTAAACCTTAGCTCACAAGATTAAATATTGCAAAGAAATTTTAATTCTGCTCAGTAATAGTATCATGGATTCGCCATTTTTTTGGGTTAATATACCGTATTTTTCATGTATAACACGCCCCCATGTATAAAACGACCCCTATTTTTGGGAGTCCCAAATTAAGAAATTTAAAAATTAAGTTCTTGAGCTATTTTTGGGAAATTGCAAAAACAGTTGTTGAGCTGAGCTATTGAGCTGTATAAAACAACCCCCCAATTTATCACTAAAAAATTTCAGGAAAAGGTCATCTTATACATGGAAAAATACGGTGTATCGCTCCCAAAATGATTATGAAAATCAACACATGTAGATTTTGCTTAGTCAGTATCTCATTTTCAAGAAACAATTCCTGGCATTGTGAACTGGTGTGGTACCTTGCTGTTCATCAACAATTTGCATACAATAAAAAAAGTTACATATTTGAGAAAAAAGCTACATTCTCTGCCACCTTGAATTACAACATGGATTCTAATGGCATCTCCCTCAACTCTGATTTAACATGAGTAACAAAGTGATACAATTGTGCATAAAAACTGTGCCGAGATACGGATGCTAATGACTGGTCTTGCTTTTGGGTGGCAGACAAGTAAGTTTTCCTCAGAGCAGACCAACTGAAATTAATAAACCCAGCTTAGCCATGTGGATTCATGTCAAAGGGTCCACTCTGAGTAAGACTGAGCTGACTATCACTTAACCTGCAGCTGATCATCATCTTTGTTTGTTTTGCCTTACATCTGTTTTGGTTACAATTGTAATATGCCCAAGTGTGCAATCATAACTAGCACAGCTAAGGATACAAAAGCCCCATGGATAATCTAAACCAGGGGCCCCCAGACTAAGGGCCGCGGGCCGGATACAGCCCAAGCAAGCCAATTATCCGGCCCACGACAACGCATGACGCCCACTCTTACCGGCGCGGCTGCCCATCTCCGGGTCGGCAGAGCATCGGAAATAGCTTGTGCGCATGCACAAGCGTCATTTCTGGCACACTTACGGGTTGGAGGAGGCCCATGCGCATGCACGCAAGCTTATTTCCGGCGCACTTCCAGGTCGGCGAGCGCCGGAAATGAAATTTGCGCATGCGCACAAGCTATTTCTGACGCTCCGCCGACCCGGAGATGGGCAGCCGTGCCGGAAATAGTGTGTGTGTGTGTGTGTGTGTGCGCGCGCACATGGGCGCACGCTCGCGCCCTCCTGCCCGCTCGGCACCGGAGGAACCGGCCCGAAGCTGGGTGAGTTTGGGGACCCCTGATCTAAACTAACATACAACAGAGGGCTTAACACCACAGGGCAGGAGTGGAGAACCTTTGGCTCGCCAGGTGTTGCTGAACTACAGTTCTCATCTGCCCTGGCTACTGGCCAGGCTAAGGCTTGCCAAGGCTAATGGATCTTGTAGATCAGCATATCTGGAGGGGCAAAGGTTCCCCAACACGGCCACAGAGGCTTAAAAAAAATACAACAGAACAGAATGATAAGCAGCAACAAAAAAATTAGGCCAGAAAATTTTCATAAGACAAAGGTACCGTATTTTTCGCTCCATAACGCGCACTTTTTTCCTTCTAAAAAGGAAGGGGAAAAGTCTGTGCGCGTTATGGAGCGAATGCATGGTCCCTGGAGCTGAATTGCCCAGGGACCAAAAGAAGATCGAGCTTTTTCTTTTACAAAGAGAGAAGGGGGTGTTGAAAGGGTGCCGCTTTCCAGCTGATCAGCAAGAGATCGGGAAGAGAGATAAGGTCCCTGCAGAGAGAAAGAGATTGGGAGGAGAGATAAGGTCCTCCTGCAGAGGAGGCTTTTGGTTTCCCCAGCGACATGTGACTGGCTGATTAGATTATCTGTTTGGAAACTGTAGAAAGGGCTTTGAGCTGCTTCTGCAGATGGGTCTTTTCTCCTTTGCAAAAGCTGCAGCAGCAGCACAACTTTGAGCTGCTCTTTTTGCAGATGGGTCTTTTCTCCTTTGCAAAAGCAGCAGCACAACAACTTTGAGCTGCTCTTTTTGCTGATGGGTCTTTTCTCCTTTGCAAAAGCTGCAGCAGCAGCACAACTTTGAGCTGCTCCTTTTGCAGATGGGTCTTTTCTCCTTTGCAAAAGCAGCAGCACAACAACTTTGAGCTGCTCTTTTTGCAGATGGGTCTTTTCTCCTTTGCAAAAGCAGCAGCACAACAACTTTGAGCTGCTCTTTTTGCAGATGGGTCTTTTCTCCTTTGCAGAAGCAGCAGCACAACAACTTTGAGCTGCTCCTTTTGCAAATGTTTCTTTTCTCCTTTGCAAAAGCAGCAGCACAACAACAAGTTTGAGCTGATCCTTTTGCAAATGGGGCTTTTCTTCTTCCAAAAGAAGATGCACAACTTTGAACTGATCCTCAAAAAGGAGGGCTTTCCTCCTCAAAAAACTAGGTGCGCGTTATGGTCCGGTGCGCGTTATGGAGCGAAAAATACGGTAACTACTCCAAGGAGAAGGGAACATGTTTTGGTCAAAACACACTACAGTATTTATCAGTAACATCGCCTTCCTGTATGTAATTCTATCTAGCGTACACATTGTTGCAAAGCAATCACCCCTCCTCTAATACACTTTAGCCAATGAATGCATTCCTATGTGTACTTTACCCTGGTATATGCATTTTTGTACACATTACTTGGCTAGAAACCTGCTCTGCAAAATTTGGAGAAGTGCAACCAGCGACCACAGAGCCGTATGTATTGACACACTTTACCATAGATTTAATATGTAGGCAAACCTCCCCACGCTAATCATGTGGTAAGTTGACCGTCAGTATTCCCCACAACATCTTTAAGAGCAGAACTAATCTGAAGCAACACCAAGTGGGGAGCTACATGAAAAACCATGCAGGGTAATATCACCTACAGGAGTTAAGACAGAGGAAAATGACGCTGAACTGGATATGTACACACTGGCAGAAATTAAGCGGAGCAGTCTCATGACAGAGAAGTCTGAGAAGTATCTGACTCAACCCCAACCAGAGCACATAACCTGGGCAACCACGACTTCAAGATTACATAATGCCCACCCTGTGATTTCCTCACCTGAAACTTTGTCCTCTAGCTTTATATATGCAACTTTGCCTTTAGAGGTAATGCGGAGGCGTCCTGTCCAGTCCGGCTGGTCCAGTTTCCAGTCAGAAGCCCTGCAGGGTAAACAAACAGGGAGATATTCGCTGAGAAGAACCCCCCGCCAGCTGCCCACGCCATCCTGCTGCGGGTTTCCCCTGCTGATTTCACCACAATCCTGGGTCACGGCAGATTTAGCTTAACCTCCCTTGCGGCCACTCACAAGCAGCATTTTTAGCTTCAGATGCTCCAGGACAGAATCCGGCCACAGAGTATCCCACCTTGTTCCTTCACCACCAATATTATCCACCCTGCTTCTCAGCCTGCTGCTGAACAGAATTCATAATTAGCATGAAAGCTATTATGATAGGTTGTTTGAGGCTACTCTTATTTCAATAGGAACTAACTGCACCATCACCAACAAAACGTTTATATAGGAACTAAAAGCTACGTGTAGCACAAAAGGAAAAGGAGACCGACCTGCTCCAAGTGGAATGTAGACAAAAACAAAGAAGGGGAAACACCTCATGGAAAGATGATACTATCATAAGGACATAGCCAGCATCATAAGGACATCATAAGCCAGCATCACGTACTCACAATGGTTGAACAGTTGCCTGTGCGAAGCCGGCAAGCAGGATTTGAGCACAAGAGGAATCCTCTCCCCTGCAGTGGTTTCCAGCAACTGGGATTCAGAATCATTGCTGCCTCCAACTGTGTAGGCAGGGCAGAGCCATCCTGGCTAGGAGCCAGCGACAGCCCACTCCTTCGTCCTCTTTTCAAGCCACCCAAGCTAGTGGCCATGACTGCCTCCTGTGGGAGCGGGTGCCATAGTTTAACTATGCGCTATGTGAAGAAGTATCACAAGAAAGTGTTGCGAGTAACCTCAGATCCCCACTCAGCCATAAAACTCAATGGGCGACCTTGGGCCAGCTAGCATCTCTCTGGCTAATCCAACTCACTGATATTTACCTGCGCGACCACCATGACTCACATGAGCCCCACACCTGCCGAGATCAAAGGTGGCCATACAACATGTTCTATCTATAGAGAAAAGGTGGAGGAGGTCCCACATGAGGTCCTTCTGTCTGGCGACATCAATTATGTGGAATTCCTGTAGGCTCAACCTTCTAGATCTAAGAGGTATTAAGAGCATATTGGCATGCTTTGATGTTTTATTGATATTTTGATCATGAGCAACTTGGGCTGTACATTTTAACAGTGAAGTGGTGGCGCCGTGGTCTAAACCATTGAGCCTCTTGGGCTTGCCGATCGGAGGGTCGGAAGTTTGAATCCGCTTGACAATGGTGAGGTCCCGTTGCTCTGTCTCAGTTTCTGCCAACCTAGCCGTTTGAAAGCACACCAGTGCAAGTAAATAAATAGGTACTGCTGTGGCGGGAAGATAAACGGTGTTTCCATACACTCTGGATTCCATCACAGTGTCCCGTTGCACCCTCGAGATGAGCACCGCACACCATAGTCACCTTGGACTGGATTTAACCATCCAGGGGTCCTTTACCTTTTACCTACCTACATTTTAAAAGTATTTTTTCCACACAACGAGGTCAACATGCCCCAGAGACAAATCTACAGAGAATCTGAAGTAGTAGTAGTAGTAATAATTTATTATTTATACCCCACCCATCTGGCTGGGTTTCCCCAGCTACTCTGGGCGGCTCCCAACAGAATATTAAAAACACAATAAAACATCAAATATTAAAAACTGCCCTAAACATGTGAAACAGTCTCTTCACAGATACAGCTATGGCCTTCCCAGAAAGATTTCTCTGAATACACACTTTCAAACCACTTCCAGGAGTCTGTGACATTATCTGAGGAGGAAGTGAGCCACCCACCAGACTCATCTTAGACAGTCAGTCCTCAAAAGCATTGAGAAAATGCTCAACTGCTGAGCTGGCCTTTGAAAAGCTTTCAAATCTAACAAGGTTCTTCTGTGGGCAACTGCTTTCAAAAAAGAAACATCAGCTAGCATATTCCCCTGTGTGTCCAGGCAGGATTCCTTATCATCTGGATGCTCAGGTTTTCCTGAGGTTGTGAAATTGGCTCAGTAAGCAGTTCAGTTAATGAACGAAGGCTTCAAAACCTTTAAAAGCAATGGCCAAGGACACGTAGTAAACTTTTAGTGGAGCAAATCTCTTTGGTGAGGATGTTTAAGAAATGTCAAAGTTTCCAAGGAATCTGAAACCATGGGTGGATTTTCCTCCTGCTTGGGGGGCAGAGGGGTGGAACTTTTTGGAAATGGTGCAAATGTGCAATTCTCACTTTCTGGTCAAAACTCAACTTTCTTTACTGATCATGAAAATGTATATAACCTGGCATTTAGAACTGGATATTTGATGTATCTACGAGATTTAAAATCAGTAATGCATTTGTGTCCGTCCCCCCCCCAAAAAAATTACAAATATATCAGTGTTAGAGATGGGATTCTAAAATGTATCTGAGTTTTAGACCACTAGGAAGGCAGGGACTGTGGGTAGGGGCAGGGATGGTGTTTGAAAAGTGATACCAACAAAAATGTAATCAACTAAACAATGATTTATTTTGAAGTGTGATCCAGTCATTGAAATGTTTTCATTGCTTTTCATTTAGTGGATATATATTATTTGTATTTTAACTTATTGAACACTGCTTTGGTAGGTTTTGACCGCAAAGCTGTTTATAAATCCACAAATAAAATAAGTACTGGGGCTCAGAAACAGAACACTGACCTCTCCAGTTTTGTGCAGAAACAGAGTACTGTACAGTGGTACCTTGGGTTAAGTACTTAATTTGTTCCAGAGGTCATTTCTTAACCTGAAGCACCACTTTAGCTAATGGGACCTCCCGCTGCCGCTGCGCCGCCAGAGCACAATTTCTGTTCTTAGCGGAGTTCTTAACCTGAAGCGTACTTAACCTGAAGCGTACTTAACCCGAGGTACCACTGTATATTGAAAGAAAAGGCCCAGGAAATAAACACTCCTATAATGTAATTAAGAAGTAGCATAAGTAATTGTGAGCGAGTGCCATTGAAATAATTGGGAATTGCATGTAAGCGTAAGAGCAGAGTGGGTAACAGTACAGACAGTTAGCTATCCTGGCCCCAAATGTATTTAGATCCTGGTCTATATCAGTAAATGGCATATCCCTGAGAATACTACCGGTACTAACATGACTCACTTTTATTTCCCCCCAATTACCCTGGAGGATTCACAGTTCCTGATTCTGAACTTCTACTATGGGATTCATTCCAGAGGCATTTCAGCTCTGAATTTGGGAAGATGCAGAGCCTAATGGAAGCCATGCTAATGGAAATCAATGACTCCTCTGATTGCTCTGTTCCTTGAAAAAGTAACTGGGCTCAGAACCATTTTAAACTAACGGTGTGTGCCTATGCAGGGAGGTGTCAGCAGAAAAACAAGTGTAATTGCTTAGCGGTTATCCACGTTCCCTTCCTCTCTGCTCCTCTAACCAGCGTGGTCAGCGCTGGTGCACAATCTGGAAGATAATCCAGCTCCCTTTGTGACTGTTAGTGACAAGAGGAAAAGGGGAAGAGTGGATTTGTCACTAATGAGAACTGGGATAGGATGACTCAGAGAACACACGTACTGCAAAGGAACAGAGATGGGGGAAGGGGAAAGAGAAGGGAAGAGAGGATTACAGAAGAAATTGATGTTCCAGAAGCCAACACCAGCAGAAATCCACCTGTGCAGCTAAATGGACGCTCTCCATTTTAACATCCCCGTGGGAATGACACACACAGAGACCCAGCAGATGTCACACAACTCCCTTTTGCTCTCCTACAAGGAAAAAAAAACGCAACAGAGGAAAGGTCCCCTGGCAGATGAAGGCTGGTGAGCAGAGGCTCCCAAATGAGGGGCAAACCAAGGGAAGCCCATGCAGCCGAGCTTCTCCTGAACTGGGAAGAATTCAACCCCTTGGGTTCAGCCATGAAGATCTACGACAGGCTTTCAATTTAACAACAATAACAACAATGTGTTTGTTTGCTTTTAATGTTTACTGATTTTACAGGTCTTTTTAAAATATAAATGCACACTACTGTATTTTAATGTCAACCTCTCTGGTGTCGTTTTTATTAAACGAATGAGTTAAGCGTCATTTAAAAGCAGGGCGTGTAAAGCGGGGAACGTGGGCAGAGGAGATGACGGACAAAAAAGGCCGCCACATCTCCAAGGAAGGTTTAGTGAGAGAGGCAGAGGCAAGGACAGCAGGTGCAGGATTTCAAGCGCTCTGAGAGGCGAGCAGAAATGGATCACGACCGCCTTACGTAAGAGGCTCCCCCCAGAAGTTGCATTGGGTCGCCTTCCCTGGCCCTTCCTGCTTTACTCCCTGAGTAAATGGACCACTGCCACTTAGAAAAGTCTGCAGAGAAGACTGTGCGGTTGCTGCTCCTACTGTCACGGTTGTTATTATGACTGTAAAATGAGGAGGAAAATAAAAATGTGTTTTTTAAAATAAAATAAAAAACCCTCAAATGAATTCCAACCACAGCCACCCTGCAAGGTCTAATCATTATTATTCTCCTTATTCCCACTGGGTAATAACTCTCTCTCTCTCTATATATATATATATCTCATATACATGTAGATGTATAAATAGGCGGGCAGGTGCACTGAATGAATGCCGGCCACAACAACAACCACCCTGCAAGGTAGGGCGCCTAACCCTCACCTCCGCGGGGAAACAGCCGCGTGTGAACCCGTGTGCCTACAGACGCGTGTGCGCGAAGGAAGAGGGTTCCCCGAGGCGAGCATTTCGCGGCCGCGCAGCCTCCCCCTCCCGCCCGCCCGGCCCGCCGCCTCTCCTGCCTGTATCCCCGGTTCGAGGCCCTCGGCGGGATCCTGTAGACGCTGATATCCGGCTTCACGCACAGCACCGACTCGTACTCCACCTCGGGCGCCGCCGCCGCCGCCGCCGCCGCCATCCTCGCGACTCTCGGACGGGAAGCGGGGAGGGAAGGAGGGCGGCCGGCAGCCGAGCGCGCTTGCCAGCGCCGCCTTTGATTGGGGCAGCGGCGCGGGCGAGGGGACGCGGCCTATCACGTTCGCCGAAGCCCTGGCGGGCGCCATCTTAACCCCTGGCGCACTCTTACGCAACGAGGCCGGCCATATTGCGCAGTCACGACCCGCGGAGGGGCGCCATCTTGGATTTCTGGGCGGGGGGGGGGCGAGGTTCGGCCGCCTCGCTGCGTAGACGTATCAAGGTGTAGAGTCGCCTAAGTCGCCAACTCCCGGGTTCTTTAAAGATCTTTCCCCCACCTCGGTGAGATGTTCCAAACAGTCAGACAGACAGAATTGCAACCATTCGACAGACCATCCCACTTCTAGCTCGGATCCGTACTTCGGATCGCTCCTTGCAAAGGAGCAGAAGGCGAGCGAGGGGGCGCCAGGCAGGGAGGGGCTCAGAGGCGGGTGGGTCTTTATTGCAACCAGGTGGCTGTTCTGCATGCCAGATTTCTGGCTGGAAATCCAAACAGGCCCGAGGTCCTCTGAATTGCAACATTTACAAACAACGCAACATTGAGATAAGAAGCTGTATTGGCATAAAAAAAAAAAAGCTTTGCAATTTTTTTTTAAAACACATTTTTTTTCACCCAAATAAGCCTGGGTTCTTTTTGCTGCTGCCTTTTGCTTTTGGGAGGGCGCGTTGCGGTTCAATCACAATTGTGTGTTAAAATCCTGGCTATGTGCCTCTCTTTTTTACAAGGGAGAGGGAGGAACCAAGAATCTCTGCCTTCAGTCACTTGTATGCGTTTCTCTATTTTCTTATCTCTGTGTCTTTCTACTCGGCGGCGTTGATTAAAAGTTGGGCTGCTGAAGTCACGCAGGGAGCCATCTTTCGCCCTGGCAGCAAAGTTGCGGGCTCATAGAGATAAACGGCTTAGACTGAACTCCGAAGTGGGAAATGATGATTTATGCGGATACTTGGACCACAGTTTTTTAAGTCTTCCCGAGACGAAACTGAGAACTGCTCTTGGAAAATAATGAAGTTCAAGATTTTAGCCTTGCTGTGATTGTTCTTCCGGAGCCCCCCAACCTCTTACCAGCCACAACCCCCTCAATACACAATGCGTGCCACTCTTGTGCAGTCTGGGGCATTTCTTTAAAAACGTTTAATTACATCACCATCATATGATTTCCACCCCCACCCCAATATAAAGCTAGAATTAGAAATCGGAAGGATTCCCTTTTCTTTGCTGCCGCCTGGATTTTCATCAGGAAATCCTCACTTCAGAAGGAACCTGAGAGTTTCATCCCCAGAGTTTCTGTCTCTAGCAGGATATTTTATTATTGGTTCTATAAAAAATATCAAACCAAAGTGGTGGTTTTGAGTTTCAGTCATTGGCAGGTGGGATTGGGCTTGTCTGTATCACTAAACTATTGCACAAAATACTGTGTATGCCTTTCATTTCCAGATACTGTAAGTGTAATTCCATAGTGACCAGCACATCTGTGAGCTTCTCTGCATATATTTCGTGTTTTAGCTAATATAGTTTGAACTCCTGTTAACAAACAGCTATGTTTGTGGAAACTGGCTTGATCTTACTCCAAAAATAACCAAGAAGTATGCCACAAGTAGTTTAAATGCTATTTTTATTGTGTTTTAACAGACGTGACCAACATAACAGTTTTCTCTAGAAGTATAATTTAAGGGGGGAGGAACCCCCAGGGAATTTTTTACCCCCAACAGTTTTTCTTCTGTGGACAAGCTGGGCTCCAAGTTTTTTTGGGGGGGGGGCGCTTATTTATTTGCAGGCGGGTCTTCTGCCTATCATTATAATGGTGGTGGTGGCGGCGGCGGCGGCAGTGAGCAGAGCTCTGAGCCACCCGCTTGAATTTAACAGTGCTGCAATCTTAATTGTGCCAAGCCCATTCCCAACACACACCCGTGTCCGGGGCAGGAGCAGCATAATTCAGATTGTGGTGTGAGTTCAAGCTGTTGGCCCACATCGTTGATGGATCATCCATCCCCTTTCTGAGACAGGCAGCAGCAATGGCTCAGCAGCATTGCAGAACACAGCTGTGCGCCCAGACTCTCGGTGTCACTCACTGTCTTAATTCACTCCTGACTTTTGCAGGTTGGGTCTGGGGGTGGCATCATTAAGATAGCGGTGCATGAGCACATGGGCTGGAGCTATACTTAGCATCACTACCAGGTTGCTCCCCACCCACCCAGTGCCTGCCTGACATGGCCAACCAGGCTGGCAGCATCTCTTCAGTACATAGCTGTACATAGTACTACTGAGCCTAGGACTTGCCGATCAGAAGGTCGGCGGTTCAAATCCCCGCAACAGGGTGAGCTCCCGTTGCTCGGTCCCAGCTCCTGCCCACCTAGCAGTTCAAAAGCACGTCAAAGTGCAGCGGGAAGGTAAACGGCGTTTCTGTGCGCTGCTCTGGTTCGCCAGAAGCGGCTTAGTCATGCTAGCCACGTGACCCGGAAGCTGTACGCCGGCTCCCTCGGCCTATAGAGCGAGATTTGTGCCACAACCCCAGAGTCGTCCGTGACTGGACCTAATGGTCAGGGGTCCCTTTACCTTTACGGGTCCCATCTTATCCATGATCCATCATGCTCTTCAGCATCTAAACAAAGCCAACCAGAGGTTTAGGCAGCGATGTCACAAATATGCAGATGACAGACAGCTCTGCCTCTCTTTTTCACCTAAGTCGCCCATGAAGGTTGTGGACCACTTGAACCGGGTGCCTGAGGTGGATGAAGAAGAAGCTGGAATTTAAGCTGGGTAAAAACAGGGTTTGACAGTTGGGATGGTGGCTACTCTGGATTGGGCTCTTATACAGGAACACCTTCTAGCATCTTAGACTTTACACCAGCGGTGAAGCTAATTAGAGTGGCTAGGACAGGATAGGAACCTCCCAAGCTAAGACTGCTATCGTGCCCCATCATGTAGGGCTGCCTATGAAACTACAGCTAGTGCAAAATGCAGTTACTCAGATGCGAACAAACGGCAGGACATGTGAACATGTGACACCATTTTTTGCACCAACTGCATTGGTTACCAATAAATAATAATAATAATAATTTTCTTATTTATACATCAGCTTAACTTAAAGGCCACCTTCACTTGTGTGACGCTGCCCATATGCCACTACAGAGGTCCTACTCTTGTGCCTCATTACTTAGAAAATTGGTTAGGCTAGAGAGTGTGAGAGAGAGCAGGGCTTTCTTGGTGGTGGCCCCAGTTATGGAACTCCGTTCTGTTAACTTACACTTTGCCCTTTCAGTCTAGGCCTTTAGAAGGAACTTGAAAGCACAACTCTTTTCAACTGCCTTTTTTTGAGAGCACAAACGGCTTCTGCAATTCAAAGAAGTGCTTTGTTTCATTTTCAGATGGCACCTGCGTCCTTATAAGTTACACACATTGCATCTTATGTATATTGCTTTGTGAGGGCTTGGCCTTAAAGGGCGCCTTAGAAATACTTCCAATGATTAAATAAATAATTTAATCTCGTTTAAAAATGGACTTTTGAAGTGCATTTATTCCGAGCAGTTCTGATGTTCTGCCATTTTGGCTATATGGCTGAAGGGCACCCTTTCTCCAAACTGATCTCTGCTGTTTTGCCTTAAAAACAAAACTAAAATGCTCTTAAAAGCTTGCTCAGCCTTATGTGGGGACTCTCCTAATCAGAGCAATCAAGAAAATGAACTCGCATGTTCTCCCTGTAAAAGTGATTAGAAGTGCAATCTGCAACTTCCTGCCCATAGCTGCCTTTTCTCCTTCCCCTATTCTTGACCCAGTCGGACAGAAGGAGCTGGTGACCAAAGACTGCAGCAGCAGAAACTAGCGTGGATCCAGTCCTACAGCAAAGGTAGGCGGTAGCTGGGGCAGGAGACTGGGGTTGAGGGCTCCTGTATGAGACATAAGCTATAGCCAGGATTTGGAGAAGGAAAATAGAACGTATTGAGTGAGGTGGGTGGGGAGAAAAGCAATTAATCATTTTTTATGAATTATTCGTAGTTGGGGAGCTCTGTCCAGAATAAGAGAGATCTTATTCTAGACAGAGTTTGCTCACATTTTTAAAAAATCTGAAGGGGGAGCTGCTAAGGAAAGCAAAAAGCCACCAAATGCTCCCCCTCTCCTAATAAAAACCTATAAGGATCAAGTTTCCAAGGGGGTAGCTGCGCTTGCTGTTTTTGCTCCAGCAAGGACTAAGAGTCACTTTAAAGACTAAGAAAAGTATGCTGGTATAAGTTATCACGGACTACAGTTCACTTCATCAAATGCATGGTATGGTTATCTGTGGAATCCGACTATAGTCCATGAAAGTTGATGCCCAGACAAATGTGTCAGCCTTTCAGGTGCCACAAGACTCTTAGTTTTTAATGAAAATCAGTAGCTTATAATGCACAGGCTTATATTGTGTGAGACATACTCTGGAAACTAAAACTGCTATATCAGGGACTACAAATCATGAGCCCTCTGTCAACTCCCTTTTTAATCATTAAAACAGTGTGCCTTGACACCGACTTTTATAGTGTAGTTGCAATATTTTGTCTGATATTGTCTGCCTACTAAAAATGTAATAAAATAAGGATGTGGTTGCACAGCCCTAATAACCACACAATCATTGACCACGGATATGTGCCCTGCATCAACGATTGCAGTTTTAATAGGTCCATAGCGCTAAAAAAAAAGTAGACCCCAGACCTGTAACTATCAGACAAGGAAACTCTTAAATTTCTGAAGAAATCCAGGTTCTAAGCCCTCATGGTTGTGAATAAATATAACAAATGGTTACAAGAGCGCTACTGCCAAAACTCATAAGCAACCAAACGGTCTGTACATATTCTTTTTTTATATATTCCATCATGTTTGGGGTGGGGCTTTCATTATTACTGACCACAAATTGCCACTGCTGCATGGCTGACACATTGGTTATAATTGCAACATCGCACACATCATAAAAATATACAAGAGACAAAAATGGTGTCCACGCACAAATTTTCCCCTGCCACAAAGGGAACCACATCATTTGCAAAGAGAAAAAAAAGGAACTAAGCTCAAGTCATTATAGAAAAGGATTTATACACTGAACCACCACCAACAACAAAAAGCCTTTCTAGGCACAGCTAGGATTATCATAGCAAGCAGGTGGAACTGACCATTAGAAGTACACCTGGGGGGGGGGAAGCCCCCGTCTCACTGGAGCTTTTTTCCTTAATGTAATTTCCTGAGGCTGCCGCTGCGTGGATGGGGAGCACATCCAATTCCCTTGCACTGGGCTTCTTTAAAGTTCTGACTAATGCAGAACATGGTTAAAAGGTAAAGGTAAAGGGACCCCTGACCATTAGGTCCAGTCGTGACCAACTCTGGGGTTGCGGCGCTCATCTCGCTTTACTGGCCGAGAGAGCTGGCGTACAGCTTCCAGGTCATGTGGCCAGCATGACAAAGCCGCTTCTGGCGAACCAGAGCAGCGCACGGAAACGCCGTTTATCTTCCCGCCGGAGTGGTACCTACTTATCTACTTGCACTTTGACATGCTTTCGAACTGCTAGGTGGGCAGGAGCTGGGATCGAGCAACGGGAGCTCACCCCGTCGCGGGGATTCGAACCGCCGACCTTCTGATCAGCAAGCCCTAGGCTCCGTGGTTTAACCCACAGCGCCACCCGCGTGGTTACTGCTCCCTTTTCCCATGGCAAGTGCTGTGGGCTCGAGTTGGGGGAAATGCAATGGCAACCCTACTCCTCATCCTGGTGATGTGCATCCATGTAAGCAAGCGGAACAGGACAGTGCAGAACTAGCCAGACCAGGGAGGGTCCTTGCTCCTAAGATCTAAGATTTCTTTATTGTCATTGTACCAATACAATACAATGAAATTGGATGCTTTCCCATAAAAGTAGAGATAAGTTTGTTCCAAGCGACAAAGCCAGGCCCACATTGGGATGGGAAGGTGGCTGCCTCGGTTTCTGGACATCATTAAAGAGTGGCAATAGGCAAGATAGTATTATTTAATTAACGTGTGTGCACACACATGCAGAGAGACAGTGGAGCCACTTGAATTTTATGGCATAGGGCAAAGATGTCTTTCGCTGCACCCATGAAGCAGGGTCAAGCCCTTGTGTTCTTTAATCCTGTACAAGGAATAAGGGGTAAAGAGAAGAAGGCCAAGATTGCTTAGCACAAAAGAATCTCTGGGGTGGCCACTAGATTTGTCACCATTTTGTGGGAGGGATTAAATCACATACCAGAAATTTAGGTTTGCACAATTGCACTGGGGTGCAATGAATTCACTTCTTTTTAAAAAGAAACCCGGACGTTTCCCAGTTAGGAAAGTGACACTAAAAAATTGGGATAACCATCGATTCATTGAAGTTGTACAACATCCCCATAAACAAATTAGAACAGAATTCCACCCACCACCCGATTACTGAAGAATGGGAAGCCAACCATTCCCACTTCTTAGGGTATAATTTAAATAAATTATACAAGAGGACACTAACCTGTCAAGGGGCTTCCACAAGCTTTGGGTTCCTGCCCCTTGCCGTCCCACCCTTTTGTCCTCCAGATGTTAACATCATCTGAGTTTGCATGCCTTTTCTTGATATTTCATCAAGTGCAGCAGCACAGAAAGAGGTTTCTTTCTACCTTAACCGACAATGAATCTCACTACGTACAAGCAACAAACCAAGCGTTAAAGCTTTCCCTGGACTGGAAGGGTTGGATATTTGAGTTCTCTCCCATCTTAAATAAATTCACCTTCCTGCATGAAGGAAATGCTTCCACCTGTAGCCTGAGCAGCTCAGCCCAGAATGTATGAACTCTCCCTAGCAGGGTTAACCCGATACGTTGTTGCTTGAAGTAGAACATCTAAGCACCACTCCTTCCCACTAATAAACAAACAGGAGGCATAATTTTCTAGGAAGTTCTTCTGCACAAGTGTGAATAAAATAAATGGGAGCAATGCAAGAGCCCAAGGCTACCCCTGCAAAGTTCCCATGCATTTCAGCAGCAGCTTGTGCTGGATAATGTCCCACCGACTGTGGCCTGATCCACCCTATTGAGGCTGCAAAAACTCCCCGTTTAGAACAGCATCTAATAATTTCTGTTTGCATTTTTCAGGCTTTTCCTTTCTTTTCTTTTTTAAAGAACATGCCTCCATTCATGGCTAATGCGAGTTTCTACGAATCTGAGGACTCCTTCACGTTACAACATATGGATCCCATGTCTATCGTATCTCTGGTCATCTTCTCCATCACCTTTCTCCTGGGCCTCCCCGGAAATGGCTTGGTAATCTGGGTCGTTGCTCTGAAAATGAAGCGAACGGTGAACACGGTTTGGTTTCTGCACCTTGCCGTGGCTGACTTTGTGTGCTGCCTGTCCTTGCCTTTCTCCATTGTCCACCTGGCGCTGCATCAGCAGTGGCCTTACGGGTGGTTTTTCTGCAAGATTATCCCATCTACCATCATCTTCAACATGTTTGCCAGCGTCTTCCTCCTCACCACCATCAGCATCGACAGGTGTCTTGTGGTGATGAAGCCTGTCTGGTGTCAGAATCACCGGACAGTAAGGTTTGCATCCGTGGTCTGTGGTGTTACCTGGTTCCTAGCTTTCATTATGTGTTTTCCTGCTTTCTTCTATCGCGAACTCTCCATTGATGAATCGGGCAATGCCAGGTGTGTCTACAATTGGCACGGTGAGGAATATGAGGATGGATGGCCAGATTATTTATTTCCCAGCAACGAAGAGTTTTCCAGTCAACGCCCTACCTTTGTGGCTAGTAGCTATGAAGATATTTTCACAGATGGAATTTTGGATGTGTATTCGGAGTACCATATTCTTAATACAGACAAAAGCAAGGCTTGGCATTCTAGCACACCAAGCACTCTTGGCACTAATAGAGATACAGATTCATTGACGGTGGAAGTCACCAGCCCTGAATACGTATCACACGAATCTTCCCACCCAGCTACTGCCATATCCAACGTTATTTATTCCGATCTTCCCGACTACTTTCTTTTTGGCAATTACTCTGGCAACTTCCCGACCAGCAATGACTCGATGCCAATGCCTTTTTATGATGAGCCGCCAAGCGTTCTTGTGTCCATTACCGTCACCCGAAGCATCTTTGGTTTCCTCCTCCCCTTCGGAATCATGGCTGCCTGCTACGTCCTGATTGCCCTCAAGATGCTCAGGAACCAATTTGCAAAGTCCCGCGTGAAGGCTTTACGGGTGATCCTGCTTGTGATAGCCACTTTCTTTCTCTGTTGGGCTCCTTATCATGTCATTGGGGTGCTGTATCTCCTGGCTAACCCCAGCACAGCACTTTATGAAACACTGGCATTGTGGAACCATGTTTCCACAGCATTGGCCTACGCCAACAGCTGCATCAACCCACTTCTTTATGTGTTTGTGGGGAAAAAATTCAGGGAAAAAGCACGCCAGACGGTGCAAGGGATTTTGGAAGGGGCGTTCAGTGAGGAAGGCACATGCTCCACCGCCTTCTCCCAGGAGAGAAGCAAGTCTACAGTTGACCACAATATTGATGTTTCTGTCCTCTAAAATGGAGCTTCCGGGCAACTAAACTGTCCTTGCTACTGTGGATTCTTGATTGGCACAGATGTGGCCACTTTGAATTAGTATCTGGAGCTCTCTTTTTGCTGTGGGTCAAGTGAAGTTCTGGGGTTACACCACAGAAGGGGAGATGGGGACAACTGCCTATCTTTGCAACATGGGTGGTGGTGGTATCCAAATTTGTCAAAATTTTCTAGCACTGCAAATATTATATATTGACTTGTTATATATTGTTTTCCCTGTTGATGAAAGCAAGTAGCATAGCCATGTATGATGAGCCAGAATAAGCTTTAGTGGTGGCACAGAAATCTTGCAAAAAGTGTCAGCAGCTTTGTTTTGTAAGCGGTCTGCGTTCACCACTGTCAAAGAAAACTGGAGGCAGTGCTTAATTGATAAAAGCAAAGCAAGGAAGAGGTAGGTAAGGGCAGAGGCCTAGGTTCTGCAAGCAGATCTAGGGGGAAAGCCCCTTCCCTTAACTTTAGGTGGGAATGGCTGCTCAATAGAGGTCAAAGGGGTGGTGGTGGTGGTGGTGGTGGTGGTGGTGGTGGTGAAAAGGCATGGCTAGAAGGGTGCTCTGTGTGAGAACCTACAGAACCAAGCCAAATAGTACCTGCAGACTTGTGTATCAGCTATGACTATCCTGTCCATCTTCAGAGCTACTGGAGACTCCATTTAAAATGTGCTTATTTCCAGAACATACTTTAGGGGCTGCCTAGTTAACGAATTCTCTCCCACTGCAAATTCACCCAACCTGGGCACCTTTCCAGAAGCATTGTATGGCCTACATTTTAGTACTAGCACCGGGACAGTGAGTTAAGAGAAGTGGGGTACAATTTATTCTGTTCAGCTGCAGATGCATTGCTTTTTCCAGTTTTTTGCTGTTACGCATTTGGATTGGGGTAGGTTGCACATGTGTACTAATAAATAAATTGCTTTTAACCCTCTGGATTAAAACAGGCTTAGAATCATAGAATCATAGAGTTGGAAGAGACCACAAGGGCCATCCAGTCCAACCCCCTGCCAAGCAGGAACACCATCAAAGCATTCTTGACAGATGGCTGTCAAGCCTCTGCTTAAAGACCTCCAAAGGAGACTCCATCACACTCCTTGGCAGCAAATTCCACTGTCGAACAGCTCTTACTGTCAGGAAGTTCTTCCTAATGTTTAAGTGGAATCTTTCTTGTAGTTTGAATCCAGGCTTGATTTTTCCCTCTTCACATTTATCCTATGGTTACTCTCCCTTCTTAGCAACACTAAGGTAAAGGGACCCCTGACCATTAGGTCCAGTCGTGACTGACTCTGGGGTTGCGGTGCTCATCTCGCATTATTGGCCAAGGGAGCCGGCGTACAGCTTCCAGGTCATGTGGCCAGCATGACTAAGCCGCTTTTGGCGAACCAGAGCAGCGCACGGAAACGCCGTTTACCTTCCCGCCGGAGCGGTTCCTATTTATCTACTTGCACTTTGACGTGCTTTTGAACTGCTAGGTCGACAGGAGCTGGGACCGAGCAACGGGAGCTCACCCCGTCGTGGGGATTCGAACCGCCGACCTTCTGATCAGCAAGCCCTAGGCTCTGTGGTTTAACCCACAGCGCCACCCGTGTGTTAAACCTAGTGTTAAAGCAACACTAGGTGGCTTTAATTAGGAACCGCTTATTCCTTCTGCCTCATACCGGGGTGGGGGGGTGGGGAGAGAGTGCGAGAGAAACCAACTAAGTGAAAGAGAGCATGAACACCCAGGAAGCAACCTGGCTCTATCAGTCTCTTGGTATCTCAATAGCAGAACCCTTACAGTCGGTTTTCACCAAAAGCCAGAAGACCCAATACAGACTAGGACGCTGCGTTGCTCTTAGCCTTTTCTCTCTCTATTCCCAAGGGATAGGAGGTTTTTCTTTTCCATCCACAGCTAGAGGTAGGAGAAAGTGGCCTCCTTTCCATCTTCTCTTGAAAGCATTTGACAGCAGCCAACAGAGCAGCTTATTCCTTGTTGGGGAGAAAATTTCTCCTTTCCTTGACAAATTAAGGGAAATTGCATGCCAAGCAAGAACATGAAACTATGGTTTTATGTGAGGGGAAGAGAGAGAGATCACTGAAGATATAAGGAGGGAAACTATTCCTTTCCCTTCTCCGTAAGGAAATATTTTCAGTTAACTGTCTCTTTCAGAAATATGTGAAGGGAGAGAAGGAAAATTCTAACTTTCATTCCTTTTGTGGCCCTTTTGCCTCCTTCCCATCCCCTTGTTCGCTTGTTCATGCTTTCTTTTGGTTATGCTATTCTGTAAAATGTACCCTATGTATACAAAACTGCACCTAGCAGCTTGGTGATCACGCTATTAAGGATGGCCTTGAATTGAGTGACACCTCTGCATCAGGCAGGGCATGGGCAAGAAGCTACTATTTCTTCCCCACCCATCCTCCAAGGAGGTCAAAGTCATGGGCATCCCTTTAACAACAACCCTGAGAGGTAGGTCAGCTTGCAAGATAGCAACTGGCCCAGTCACCCAGTGAGCTTTGTGGCTGAGTAAGCATTCAAAGCAGGTCTGCCTGGTCAAAGTTTGTTGTAACCTTTGAATCCAGCAGCAGGGCAGACCCAGTCGGGGCTGCAGATGCACCTGCTAAGGAGCCAACTAGGAACTCAGCTGGCTGCTCAGTCTCGAGAAACCCAGGAGCCCCATAAGAACCTCCTGAACCACTGAGGTCTATAGGGACAGACCCTCGCAGAACACCAGGAACCAAATGTCTCCCACAAGACCTCATCGGTCCAGCAACACAGGCGGAACACCAGGCTATGAGTCAGAGGAGTGCCTGTCTACAGGCCAGGTGGTTGGCCCTTCATGCGTCTAATGTTGTCTATGAGGGGGCAGTGCCAAGAAGAGGCAATCTGGTGTCAGAGCCTTAGAAGGCCTCACATAATGGGAATATGTCTGACAGTGCCTCTCTTAAGCGTCCCTCCTTGAGATGGTAAGAGAACTCGGTGCCTGATCTACATTTCTTGACAAACGAGTCAAGAAAATGGACTATGCCATTGTAGGACATGCATTTCTGGATGCTTCCCTGCATTTGAAAAATACATTCTCTGCACAAGTAAAAAGAAAAATGAAAAAAAGGTTCTAGCTCAACCCACTCTCCAGCAGTTTTCTCCTTGCAAGGAAAAGTAACACAGGGAAACATACAAAAATGGCGCTCCCTCACCTGGCAGTTCTAAAATGATGCAATCCAATCATTACCACCTCATTTGTTGTGTGTGTACACCAGGCCCACCAGTTTGCAGCAGATATACCTAAAAGGTTTGAAGAAAGCCTGTTGGTATGTATGTTGAAGAAAAGGGGGCTAAAGAAGCCTTTGCTCATGCCCTGGAGAAAGTAGCTAAGTGCAAAACATGATTCCCTTTGAATGCTGCAGGTCTGATGAAAAGCCCTTTGGGCTCAAATTGTCTATTTCTAAACTCGAATCAGCAAGGAAGTTAGCTGACTTCCATATGTGTATCATGCTCCACCCAATCACTGCATCAGGCTTTTATTAACTATGCTCAAAAGACCAGTTCCCTTTTGAAAGTCAAAGTTGCTCAGTGAATAGCATAGCTCAGCAAAAATAATGTGCCAAAAAAAAAAGTCTCCACTCATGACTTTTATTTTGGATCACACTCCGTCACTCCTTTGAAACAAGGAAGCACCCATCACTGACTAATCTAAAAGTCTCCTGCAGCACTGGACCTGAAGGTCTTTGAGCTGTGAAGTTGTGCTGTATACAAGAAGATTTAAGACAAAATCCTGCACTGGTGGCTGCTAGAACTCCTGCACTGCTGATTGGCTCTTACATCAACTCACCCAACAGAATTTCCTCTACTGAAATTTATTGTGATGCAATGAATACTGTTAGTGTTGGGTCATTCAGCCATGACCCTGGGCACCTCACTCTCTGAACCTCACAGAGTTGCTGTGAAAAGAAAACAGGGTTAGCCCAAATATGTTGCCTGAGCTCCTTAGAAGGGTAGGATACAAATGTCAAAAACAAACAAACAGAAGTACAAGAACCTGAAATTAAGTACCAGTGATCCAACTCAGTTTAAAATATCTGGGTAGGGCTGTTTCCACACTGCGATTAAGATCTGTTGCACCTAGCCAAGGTGGTGTTCATTACGTTATGGAAAAAAACAAACTTCTGGGCTAATAAGGTCCTAATTCTATGCCCTAGAACATTGATCCGTAATAAAAATTTATAGAAGTATGTAATCCTCTATGATAATACAGACGACTCTCAGCTCACACAGGGGTAAGGCCAAAATCATGTACTGTCGTATCTTGGAAGTCGAACAGCTTAGTTCCCGAAGGTTTGACTCCCGAACATCACAATCACAAAGGTGATTGTTCCGGTTTGCAAACTATTTTTGGAAGCCGAACGTCCAACAGGGCTTCCGATTGGTTGCAGGAGCTTCCTGCAGCCAATCAGAAGCTGCGCTTTGGTTTTTGAACGTTTTGGAAGTTGAACAGACTTCCGGAACAGATTCTGTTTGACTTCCAAGGTACGACTGTATAGTCAAAACACATTGGGTTCAACGGTGAGTGGAATTGCCAAAGTCTTTTTTCTCCAGACACCCATCCCCTTTTATATATATATATATATAGAGAGAGAGAGAGAGAGAGAGAGAGAGAGAGAGAGGTGTGTAAAGCTGAGTTACCGGTACTAAAAATCAGGGCCATCCAATTAAACTGAAGGCAATAAATTGAGGACAATGTAAAGTACTTCTTCACCCAATGCATAATCAGTTTATGGAATTTACTGCCACACCATGTGCTAATGGCTGTCAGCTTAGATGGCTTTCAAAGGGGGCTGGACAAATTCATGGGAGAATAATTCTATCAATGACCACTAGTCATGATGTCTGAATAGAAACTCCATGCCTCTGAGGATGAGCAAGAGAGAGCTGCTGCCTTCATGCCCTGCCTATGAGCTTCCCTGAGTAATCTAGTTGGCCACTGTGGAAATAGAGGAAAGTTAAACTTCATCTGCTCTCATAGAGCTCTGTTTAGGTTTGTAATTTATTATTCTGTATAATTTATTCTGGTTTACTAATAATGAGAAGGAGCAATGCAAGGGCACTCAAGCCACATCCCCAGTGAAATAAACTATTTTCAACCACCTTCCTGGATTCTAGGATTTCAGCCCCCAATTTCAAGCCTATCTTTAAAATCATAACGGACAAAGCATTTTTTTTTAAAGAAAAAGGAAGCAGTGTTTCTCGAAACATTGAATTCTGCACTTTCTGTGCTCCTGCAAAATTCCCAGTATAGACGCTACTCTGCACAAATGGATGGCTTTGGGCTCTGGTTGTAACATGAGGTGGTACAAATGCAAGGAATAACCTGGAATCAAGCAGTATGTAAAATGACAGGCTTTGTTTCAGTAAGAACAAGGCTGTATTTCCTTTGTCCAAGATTCCAAGCCCAATGATGTGAGTTGCACCTTACGAGTTGCCACAAACAAATTAAAACAGGGGCACCAAAGGGATTAAACCATAAACATTCACTTTTTTAATTAAGAAAGCATGCAAAAAAATAAATCTGTGAGGCCACACCCCTCTCCCATCTCCTTGACATAACGCATTGTGGGCTGCACTGAAGCGGGTGGGCAGACGAGGGATTTCTCTCCACGGCAGGCAAACAGGCAGGCAGGCTGGCCGGCCAGCCCTCTGTGCTGCTGACCCTTGTTTTTCCAGGACAGGCTGTGTCAGCTGCTCACAGTGCAGAATTCCAGTGCTGAGTCTATGACTTCATGTGTCCATTCCAATACTAACCCACTTGAGAATGATGCAGTTAATTCAGAGGCAAAAGGGAGGATGTGGCTAATTTGCACACTGACTGGCATATATTTACATATGCAAACAAGGCGCCTTTAAATACCTACAGGAGTGATCTTTTATTCCCTCCACCTTCTGTGGATTTTATTCTTCGAAAACGTCTTGTAAAAAGCACCAACTGGCATCTGGAGGAGAAGTCATCTCTACAGCGTGTTCCACAGACTCTCGCCAACAAGAATCTCCTGTTCCTGGTCACATCCTTCTCATCTTGGGACAGTGTAGACAACCATTAAAACTCCTCCAGGAATTCAGCTCAGGGATTTTCTACTCCTCTCAGTACACACAATGATGGCCCCATTCCCCAACAACCAAAAATTCCCTCCCTCCACAATCCAATGGAACAGTGAGTTAAAAGCAATGCTACAGAACCTTCCCACCCTCGGGCACAGCACTTTCCTATGATGTTCTTTGCTTCCAACTTAAGTTTCCTCTTCACACAAAGCAGGCTTGCAGCTGAAAGAGTATGCAGATTAACAAGAGGTCTGGCAAAAGAGAGTCACACTAGAAACGGAAAACAAAGCAGCAAAGAGGTCACCTAGCCAGATCCAGTTCAAAATTCAATCCTACACTGGCACCCTTGTTCTTCCTTGTCTCCTAAGGACTGCCATACAACTGAACTTCTGCCCTTCCTGACCCCACTTGACTCGGAAGGGCCCTCCCAACTTTCCCTCCTTTTCCAGCTATTCACTTTCGGCATCTTCTTCACAGAGATATTCCACAATCACTTAGCCACCACCAGAAAGCTTTAAACCCTCCACCCACCAAGCTCTGCTCAGCATTACATTCCTCCTTTCACCTTAAGTTTATCCACGAAACAGTGAGCACCAATTGCTTATTTTCTATAAGGCAGACAAGACACCCTCAGCTCCTACTCTTGCATCACAAGCCACAACACTTTCTAGAGAATTGAGAGGAAGTCAAATTCAGGAGTTAAAAAAACAAAACCTTGCAGGGTAGAGAAGTTACTTCTTGATTTTTTATGTCTTATCTGCATATCCAAATAAGAGCCTTACTGCATTATGAGAGAAGGCAGCAGGAGGGGGGGGGGGGGCGGAACTGTGATAAGACAAGCCCTGAGGATTCTGGTTCGATCTTGGTACCCAAGCCACATGATGCGGATACAAGCCAGACCTGTCAAGCTTTCTTCGTCTGCCGAGGGGGAAAGTGCAAAATGGCAGTGATTGAAAAAGGCAGTGTAGAAAAAAGGTAAAGGCCCCCATCGTCTATCCCAGACACTCAGTCCCTACCAAGCAGCAGACTCGTAACCACAATGTTTCAGCTAGAGAGAAATCCTCACCTTCCACTAAGGCAAGCCTGTCTCTGTCAAACTCCAATATTCCAGCTATTCTCCACACGCAAGGCCTCATATTCTGTGCCCTTGTTAATCCTGCTGCCCCTGCTGGTGTGAGAAAGTTCACAGACCTCCTTTCAACGCCAGTCTAACCCACACCCTCCCCCTCCCCTCCCCCCTTTACAACATTTAAGAAAGAACATAATTATTACAGACTTTCAAGATTCACGGGGCTCTCTCACTTTTGTAGCCAATAAAACAGAGTCACTGGCCACCTTGAAGGGAAAGCGGGATTGTTAAAACGCAGGTGATGCAGGAAGAGAAAGATGCCCTCAAGAATTCCTCCTTCCGAGGTCTTCTCATGACACCAAAAAACAGTTTTCCTACCCTCCATCCCACACAGGGTGCCAGTAAACACATAAAATCCGAAGCTGGAAGATGGAGCAGAAGGGCTGTGCACTATTATTGATGATGATAATAATAATAATAAAGAAGAAGAAAAGAAGGTAAAACAGGGAGCGCAAGGAAGGATTATCTTCGGCAGCATCTTGCGGCAGCTTCTCTGGCGGAAGTAGAGAATATATTTCTATATACAGGCAAGGAAAGAGGCTGAAGGTGCTGGTCTTGTGACCCAAACCCCAGACTCCCCTTCCCATACCCTACATGAGGGATGTGCTATCAAGTCTGTAACTTGCTAGGTGATCAAATCCCAGTTGAAATCATCAGGGATTTCCTCATTGGCACCTGGAGGCGGCCGTGGAACCAGATGATGACCTGAATGTATTGCAGAAAGGAAGAAAACAGGAAACAAGTGGTCTGTTATGTAGAATTCTTGATAATAAACTACTATGATCATTACAGAGCAGCTCAGTTCAGTTGAAACTCTGCACATGCCCCAAAATGGTGCTTTTGGCTTGGCCCCGGTGGCATATGTGAGACTGTCAACATATTCAGGCCCTTAAACAGGAGGCTGCAATTGCTTCAATTAATTCCAGAATCCAATGTCATATCTAATGCAAGCAACATTTTGTCTGTGATCTCTTGTGAGTGAATGGATTGAGCCCAAAAACATATCCTGCATTTCCTGAGAGGGCCAAGCTGAACCACTTTTCAGCAAAGGTGAGATCACCTCATTAGAATGAGATCTGAGTCGTGGACTTTGCTATAACATGTTTAAATGAATTGAAAGGTTTGAAAGAACCCAGGATAAAACAGGCGATTAATTGCAAGGAAAGAAGCATTTTGACTAGACTCTGCAAGGCCCTGGTGGATTTTGCTGTCCGGTAGGTAAAGAGAGACAATGCCTGCAGGGACACTGGGTTTCACTGGAACTAATAAGTAAGTCTACTCAGCTGTAGACTCCTAGCACATTATAGACAGTGCTCTTCTGAGTTGCAGCAGACAACCCAGTTTTTCGCCTTTCCAAGTTCCTTCAACCACATGACAGGTAAATATTAGCACCTCAACTTTCGTACTTCTTTCTGTTTTCTGAATTTCCCAGTCCTGTGCACTTTTAGTCTTTCCATTCTTCACCTGTAGTAGAGTGGACCTTCTGGATACAAACTTAATTCGTTCCGGGGGCCCGTGCGTAGCCCAAAAAGTCCGCATCTAGAGGCGCCGCTTCTGCGCCCACGGCACAATAGAGTGCTTGTGCGCATATGTGCGCAGCAAAACCCGGAAGTGTACACTTCCGGGTTTGCCACATTCGCAACCCGAAAGTTACGTTACCCGAAGGTAACGTAACACGAGGGTCCACTGTAGTAACTAAGCATATGGGCCAAGCAATGTGTGGGTGGTTTAGCTTGTGTAACTAAGCATCTAACTCAAACATTTGCTAGAAATCATCTGTATATGTTTGGGGAAAGAGATGATAGCAGAAAGCAGATGATTTATACTTGCCAGCTAGACCCTGGAGCAAGCCAGAAATGAAATTACCGGTATTCAACTTTTTATGTTCAAAGAGTATCTCAAAACTCAGCCTTACCTGGACGATTATACCCTGGCGTGTCCTGGGTGGAAATCTGGTACATTGGAGATGGCCCAGAGTAGAGATGGGGAGGCTGTGGCTGACCGTAAGAGTTCACTAGCAGAGAAAAGGGGAAAAGAACCATCAATAGCCCCAGCTACATGCTTGCAACCTGGAAACGCAAAAGACTAAGGTGGGATATGTGACTTCTACACATGCCCTCAGGTCTTCCTATCTTCTTATCTGTAGCATCATCTTGGATACAGAAAACCAGGGATGGTTTCTATCATTCAATTGGTTTGGCTCCTTTGCCAGATATAAATATGAAAAACCATTAGCAACTTTCTCAATATATATAAATATATATATGTATGTACAATTTGCATCTTCTACAAAACAGAGATCTATTTTTGGTTTCAGTTTTGTTGTATGTGAATTCATCTACCTCACTAGTCATGTCTGAGCACTATAGTTACAAAGTTGAGATAAATTTGCTAGATCAACTCTTAAAGACTTCCTCTTTTTGTCTTAATGCTCTTTCAAAAGCATACCAATTCAGCCTTGCAAATAAATCCACAAAAATTACTAGCCCACTAGGCCTTCATACACCAGTTCAGTTAATTTTTGAAAAATGTTACAAGTCTTTCATTGTATTATTAATTCCATCCTGGATTAACTGGAGGCATTTCTTGCCTATGATGGGAGAACAGGTAAGGGGTTATTTACAAACCTATGCTACTCATATGACTTTACCGCACTAGAGTAAATGTGGTGGGGTGCAATTTGAAGTCGAAGAGGTAAAAATATTTAGATGTTTTCACACAATGTGTCATCAGATCTCTATCCATGCAACATAATGAGCATTCATATATTATGGACAACAGAAGACTCTGGAAATGGCTGAATTGTGGAATAAATTCCTACCATGCAATCTCACTCTAGCAGTGAAAAATGGGCCAACCTGAACATCCTTTGATAACTGCAAATATGTCTTTGCATTTGTATAAGCTCAGTGAATTCTTCTGATTCTTTTCAGCAAAGGCTACAGCCTTTCTTTCTTATCTCCCTGTGTTTCATGGGTGACTTGTGAATAAGGTTTTGCAGAATGCTTTCTTATAACTTATTTTAAACCCACTGCGTGTTGCTAAGAAGTGGTCATCAGGTCCCTGATTGTTTTCCTTGAGTCTTTCACACTAGTCAGAATGATAAAAGCTGAGATAGGCTAATAAACTATGTCTTGGCCCTTTTTAAACAGACACACATGCACCCATTCATGAGGTACATTTTCATCTCTCAGTAAAACACAGTATTTCTCAGAATGCACAGACACACACTTGCTAGCTGTGTAAGTTGCAAAGAACTGGAGATGCTTAGCCATCCATCCTGTGCAAATCTGAGCCTATCTTTAAGTGGCAAAAAACTCCTTTATCGTAATGGCAGTTGCCAACATTGCAGCATGTGTTTGCTACCATCTTTGCATTGTTCAGATATACAGTCTGGCCACTGAACATTCAGAATTTTTGGCGATGGTACAGGCACCTCAAACTACACTCTTCTGTTCTCCCCCCTGCATACTAAGGGATCAGGCAAAACAGATCAAGGTTAGGGAAAATCTCAGAGACGGAGACCGGATGTGACAGAAACATATGCTTTGTTGAACCTTTCATCCCCATCCCTAGAAACGGTGCCACATGAGGGGGTGTAGCTGCACCTCTTTGATTCCGTCTCACCTACTGTCCTGGCATGGCAGGTCCCCACCCAGAAAGCCCTGCTGAGTACCTTGGTTCATGGGCTGCTCTTGTTTGCCACTATTCATGGCACAGGACTCGGAGATTCGGGGAAGCTGCTGTGGGCCTCCCAGGTGAGGGAGCTGACCGGTCTGGGTGAGAAAGTGATTGAGGGAGTCACAGAGGTTGGCAATGTGATGCTGATCTAGAGTCCAGTTCTTACGCTCAGCCTGGCGCAGACTCTCCATCAACTCTGCAGGGGCCATGAGAAAGAGAGAGGTAAGAAACTAGGCGTCACTGTTCTCTACTCTTGCTGAAGAGATCCTTCTCTATATCTCTATATCCCAGCAGAGGTCAAAGAGATAAACAACTATCTGACATTCAGAAAATACCTCAAGGCAGCCCTGTTTAGGGAAGTTTTTAACCCGTGATATTTTAATGTATTTTAATATTTGTTGGAGGCCACCCAGAGTGGCTGGGGGGACCCAGCCAGATGGGCAGGGTACAAATAATAAATTTATTATTATTATTATTATTATTATTATTATTATTACCGTATATTCCGGCGTATAAGACAACTGGGCGTATAAGACGACCCCCAACTTTTCCAGTTAAAATATTGTTTGGGATATACTCGCCGTATAAGAAATACGACCCGGCATATAAGACGACCCCCGACTTTTGAGAAGATTTTCCTGGGTTAAAATGTAGTCTTATACGCAGGAATATACAGTATTATCTCTACTTCCCACTCTAAGCCTTTGAAGGGCCCCTTTTCCCCTCTACCAGAGTGAGGGTGTAAGGAAATAACATAACATGACCCACCTGAGAACTGGGAGTGTTCAATGCTAGACCAGTTCAGCCGATTCACCATCTTGAAACTTTCTTTTAGGGAATCTATGTTGGAGCACCACTCAGGGGGAAATGCTGAAAAACGGGGGACACAAAATAGTCAACAGGGTATACCCCCATACCTTATATTAGACACCAAATACATGCCTAATACATTTATCTCTAAAATCCTGAACTGAACAACCTACCTCCTCATGAAAATGTACCTTTTCTCTGTACCCAGCCACTCCTCTCCCTGTTTTATTCATTAATTCATTCAAAGCTTTCCAAGCTCCTTTTATCATCAATAATGGCTTACAAAAATTGAAGCTAATAAAATAATAGATATAAACACAAACACCCAGCAGTTAAAAGCAAAATTTAAAGCCATCTAGTCTAGGGAACCACCCACTAACAGTGCCTCAGTCTTGAGTTTCAGTTTGTTGGCTCCCATCCAGTCCATTACCAAGGCCCCATCCAGTCCATGACTGGTCCAGCACTTCCACTGCCTCACGTGCAGATGTAAAGGAGAAATAGAGCTGAGTGTCATCAGCATACTGCTGGCAACGTACTCCAAACCTGTGGATAACCCCACCCAGCAGTTTAATGTAGATGTTAAACAACATGGGGGGATAGGACTGAGCCCTGCAGAACCCCACATTGAAGGTGCCACATGGCTGAAAAGCATTCCCCAAGCAACACCCTCTGGGAATGACCATGCAAGTAGGACTGGAACCACCGCAAAGTGGTGCCACCCACACCTAGTTCGGACATTCGCTCCAGGATACCATGGTCGATGGTATCAAAAGCCGTTGAGAGGTCAAGAAGAATTAACAGGGACACGTTTCCAAAGCAGTTTCTGTGCCTAAACCCCGATTGAAATGGATCCGGAAAATCAGTTTCTTCCGAAAGCGCCTGGATCTGGTCTGCGACCACTAGCTACAGAACCTTGCTCAGGAAAAGGAGATTAACAAGAAGAGTTTGGATTTGATATCCCGCTTTATCACTACCTGAAGGAGTCTCAAAGCGGCTAACATTCTCCTTTTCCTTCCTCCCCCACAACTGGTCAGTTGTGGTTTTCCAAATCCAGGGAATTTTTCTTCTGGGCTGCCCCCCACCCCACCCTAAACTTCTGAGGGCAGTGGAACTAGCAAGAAGGCCCCACTGCTGATCTTAACACCTGAGAGGATCTGCAGGGAAGAAGATAGTTTCAGAAATTTGGGGCTCATGTTGTTAAGGGCTTTAAACACTAACGTAAGCACCTTGAATTGAACCCAGAAACTACCTGGCAACCAATGCAGCTGTTTTAAAACAGGGATTATATTGGAGCTCTAAATGGAACCCCAGCTGCATTTAGAGCAATTGCAAGTTTTTGAGTTGTATTCAAGGGCAGCTCTATGAAGAGTGAATTGCAACAATCCAGTCCATAAGTTACTGTGTGCTGTGACCATATCAACTCTGTCCAAAAGGAGCTGGAGCTGGTGAACTAGCCTCAGCTAGATAAAGGCATTCCTAGTCAAAACCACCTGAGCCTACAGTGATAGTGTTGGACCTTGGAGTAAACCCAAGGCCCAGTGCAGGGTACACTCAAGAGAGCTGCAGTCAGTTCTGACTTCCTGCACAATGCAGGTCTGCACACATGTCTCCACATTCACACTTGACTATCTTTGATGCACAGCTAAAAATGTAAACTGTGACGTGGCCCTTCATGATTTGCTCAGAAGGAACATGCCAAAAGCTCCTCAACTCCAAACTTTCAGCCTGGCCTAGTCGATCTGCCCTTAATTCAATGAATATTTCTGTCAGTTTGCCCACTCTGTAACTCACCAAAGCTAGCATTATTCATGGAAGCTTGTGACTGCTGCTGCTGTTGCTGTTGTTGTTGCTGTTGTTGCTGCTGCTGCTGCTGCTGTGAATGGGAGTGCGGGTGATGGTGCTGATGCTGGTGATATCCTCCATGCTGCATTGAAGAGGGGTGAATGGACATCACAGGTGGGGGGCCATAGCCATCACCTCCTTGCTGCTTGCCACCCTGGGATGGACAGCCTTCTGAGGTTGGAGTGTGGAGGGGGGGTGCAGCTCCCACCGAGGAGGGCACCTGCTGCTGGTGGTACATATAGTAATTGTGGTTGGAGGGCTGCATGTCACCCAGGAGGGAAGAGAAATCTGAAGAGGATTAAGAGGAAAGCATTAAAATGGGTGGCAGGCCCTTTTTAGCCTGGAGGGTCACATTCACCTGTGCCCAGCCCTCCAGGGGCCACATGGCAGTAGTGGCTATGGCTACCCACACTCCTATTAGGTACATGCACTTATGCATACACACACAAGACACACACACGCATATTACGGCCCTCCTTCTGCTCCTCATGAATCAATCTGATGACTGGCAGAGGGGGTAGTGAACACCTCTATCCGGGAACTGGGCTCTGCCCACTCCACATTTTTTAATCCCTATTTCACCATTTTGCTGTGGCTGCCAACTTTGGCAAGGTCTTGGACAGCCAGAAGAAACTGTGTGTGCATGGGAGGGGCAAATCATGCCCTTGAACTGAGGTTAACCACTCCTGCATTAAAATACACAAAGGGAGCAGAAACATCAGTTCTATACATTTCCTAGAAATGAGGCTAGTATCCCAAATATTATAAAACAAGTCATTAGCGCTTCAGTGACCACATTTCTAGCAATGTGCACTAAACAGCAGCTTAGGTCCAAAATTTTTCACCCCTTTTCTACACGAATAACACAAAAGACAAGATTAGCTTCATGAGATGCTGCCCCCCAGTGGCTGTAACTGATTAACAGAATGCAAAGTACACTGGAGTAGGCCTGGGCGATATATTGATATATCGCCCAGGACCGATACGAGGGGCAGACCGCGATGACAGCTTCACTCAGTGGTATATTGCGGGTGAAACTGCTGCCTCCAGAGACCCTCTGCTACCAGCACCCAGCACACCAAGGGAGCAACAAGCTGCAGTGGGGCTGCTCACCCAGCCCCCCACACCAGCGAAGGCAGAGGGAGTCCTGCAAATGGAGTCCTCAGGCTCTGTCGCAGGGCTCCCTCCGTCTTGGGGAGTTAGGGGGCTTGCTCAGCTGGAGCCTTCCTGCTGGGGCCAGCTGCCATTGGCCCTAGGGTGAAAGCGTCTCAGCTCTCGCAGTGACAGCTGTGGCAGTTTCACCCGGTGCCTCGCAGGCTGGGGCCATTCCAGCTAGTTTCAGCATCGCAGTATATCGCCCAACCGCGATGTTTGGCTGGTGATACACCACAATGTTGACCGCCCAACCCTACTCTGGAGTTGAGAAACAAGTACCATATTTCACCGCATGATCCTCGCACCCTTTTTCAGTTCAAAAATCAGGTTACCTTTCATTGTGTAATCATTGCATGGTATAATTCTGTTTGTCCTGCCACTTAAACAGAGCAGCAATGGATTCATCAGTGGGATATGGATACACATTTTTCTCTTGCGCATTGTGAGCCTCAAGCTTAGCATTCTCAGTGCACGTGCCAGTATACTGTACTGTATTTCTGTAGGTGCAAGTGAAGTGTGCAGGCAGGCATAGCTGCCTTGAGTGAGGCACATGATATATTAAGACCTGCATCTTCCTGCGATAGCTTAGTGATAATATAATTTAGTAATAATAAAATTCTTGCTTCACATAATGGTTGCACCCCACTTTGGGGCAAAAAGGGGGCATAAAATCTGCGGCAATTATGCGGAGAATTATGGTAATCTTTCTCTGCAACCTGTTTCTAGCTATTGATCTTTCCCCTTTTCCTACAGCATAGGCATGTCCCTAACCCAAGAGGTCAGCTAAAAACACTCAATCCATTATTGAGCACATAGTTCTGTAGCAATTTTTAATTCAGTATGCATTCTACAAAAAAGGAGGTTTCATTGAAAAAGGGACATAGGATTTCTAACTTGTTCTCTAGAGCAGGCCAACTTCTTTAGTTGAGAAGGGCTCTTAAAAGTGTAGGGGCCTCATTCTAGCCTCAACATCAGGAAGAACTTTCTGACAGTAAGAGCTGTTTGGAAGTGGAACGGACTCCCTTGGGAGGTGGTGGACTCTCCTTCCTTGGAAGTTTTTAAGCAGAGGTTGGATGGCTATCTGTCATGGATGCTTTCGCTGAGATACCTACATTGCAGGGGGTTGGACTAAATGACTCCCAAGGGTCCCTTTTTTAAGTATACAATTCTATGATTCTAAGTTGATTATCTAGGGTGCAGACACCTCTCTCTCTCTCCCCCACCCCCCGATAATACCTGGCACTGTTACTCACCATGCTGGGATGAGGAGGATTTCTCAAGCATGGATTTATAGAGATTTCGAAAGGACCAGCTCAGGTCCTGGAAGTTGATCTCAGAATAGGAGAATTTCAAGTCATTGCTGGTACTGTAATGTGGAGGTGGCACATCTGTACCTTCACGGCCCTGACCACCAGCCACTGTTGCTGCCACATCCACAGGCCCTGTGCTCTGCTGAAGATAAACAGGTGTATTAAATAGAATTCTAGCCTTTTGAAACCAGGGGTTGTATATCTACAATTCCCCCATTTTCACAGCTATTAGCTCTGGCCCACATTCAAGGCATTCCACTGTGCCACAGCTCATTTCCCCTTCACTTCATCATCCATGTCCTTTTTTTGCTTTTCAATAGCCTTCTTCCATTTTCTCCCTCCCTCCTCCCAGCTCCCCCTCAGCAGCCTTCTCTTTCCGCTACTTCTCCCTCCTGGCTCACACAGGCACCTCTTCTTACCCTCGACTCACCTGACTGTAACTGCCAATCGGCGGTGTGCTTTGCAAGGATAGCTGCTGGGTGGATTCAGGGGACAGGGATGATTCTGCCCCAACAGAAACAGGCCCCCGGGGGCTCTTGCTTGCCTCTTGCTCTGGGGAATCCTGTGATAGCTGAACAGATGGGAAATATGTGCATAAGAAACACATGGGCAGAGAAGTGAAACTGCAGAGAAACAACTCACTCTACAGTCGACAGAAAATTGATAGGACTAGATAGGGGCAAGTATGGCAAGTCAAGGGGAGTGTCACCTGCCATGCAATGTGCTAGAGCAGGAGGGAAATTAAAACTCCATGTCTAGTGGTTAAACAACGGACTCACATCCGCTGAGCCTATTTAAGATCACCAGCCAAGACATAACTATTGAACGAACCTCAGAAACCTCTTGTGAAATATAACACATGAACATTCCATTAGTGCTGCAAATAATTTTTATGTGATTAGTTGTAAGTTTAAATTGATTAATTAACTGATCTATCAATTAAATCTGCATATGGGTTAAAACAGTGTTTTTGCAGCACAAAGAACTTTGTTTTTAGATGACGTGTGTATGTGTTGTAATAGGCATTTCTGTGCACTGTGGCACTCGTCACGGTCCTCCATGTGCCAGTAGCAGTTTAGTCATGCTGGCCACATGACCCAGAAAGCTGTCTGCAGACAAACGCCAGCTCCCTCAGTCTGAAAAGCGAGATGAGTGCCACACCCCATAGTCACCTTTGACTGGACTTAACTGTCCAGGGGTCCTTTACCTTTACCTTTTAACAGGCATCATCTTAGAAGAGGTATCCCCCACACCCACTGAACACACAAAAAGATGGAATGCCTCTTTTAAGCACTTGTACTCAAAATAATATTTATAAAAATTAAATTGCTGTACAATTAATTGCAGCATCTTTTTGGGTGATTAAAAGTTTTTTAATTAATTAATTAATTTAACCCATTAATTTAATGTATTACTGCATATTTACTCTAGAGCCAGTCTCACTCTGTATAGTGGGCTTTACTCCAAGGCATGTGTGCACAAGATTGGAAGCAAAACATTGCAGCCCTACTGAATGATTTAATAAATCTATGCTGTTTTTGAAGCAATGCAGTTATTAATCATTTTCTGTTATATCAGGGCATCTAGGAAAGGAATCTGGTTGACTTTCTTTGTAAAATATTAGATTAGGTTAATAATTTAAAAGAACAAAATTGAAGTCATATAAATTAAGCACATGTGTGCAATTTATTATGCATTTTGCTATTTAAATAATAGTAATTCTGATTCTGCCAATAATGGAGCAGGCTGAGGAAGAGAGGGCAAAGGGGGCAAGGCACTGAAGCCTTTCCCTCCTTTGGCTGCTGCAAATCTGACGCAACTCTTCTCTATTTCCAAATCTCAGCAGACATTGCTCATACACTGACAAACATTGCTTCAAACCCATAAAGGCTACAAACTTGCTTTTAAAAAACATGAAAGTGAAGGCTCACAGAAGCCTGAGTTTTATGACCAATGCATTACTTCTGTGCCATGTAGGATCATGTCCTTTGGAAAAAGTGCATCTCTTAATCATCTCACAAATGCTTTGGATTTTGAGGGTAGGAACGGGGAGCCACACTCACATCGTCATCTGGTGGGTGACGCCTCTTCCGGGAAATATCAGGACAGGTATCTATGGTCCAGTAAGAACCCTGCAAAGAATAAGATCTACTGGTGAAAGGAGTATAAAACCAACCCTTTATATCAGCGCTAGCAACAGCAGCAGTGCAACCCATAATGCCAAAGAGCATGCAGATTGCCACAGCTTATCAATTACTCTTGCAGCACAAGACAGGTCCTTCCTTTACATTGCAACATCATTGCAACATCATCCTCGATACTTTTTTGTGATGTCACAATCCCAATAATCCTTCAGTCTCCAATAAACTCTTGGGAAGAACAGGTTGGACAAGAACAGCAATTCTGATGTAAAAGTATGAAAAAGAATGACCAGGGCAGAAATGCAGTAAAATCTAAAAAAAATGTGATGTTTTGCTCCTGTTGCAGGATAGTTTTGGGGGTCATGCACACACATATTACAGTCTGGGATACAAAGGCCCACTGCTTTCTCTTAGCTTTCCCAAATGTGCACATACCGAAGAGGTCAGAGCTATTTCATCCACACCAGAGTTTATTAGTTATTACTATTACTATTACTGAGAGATACAGAAGAACAAAACCTGAATGTTCTTTCCTTGCTTCTTCAGCAGAGCAGTAAATACCTATGCCCTACTTTTACACAAACCTTTGCTCTAGCCTGGAGTAGGAGCAGCAGAATTTTCAACTTGCCTGCATATTTTATGTCCTCACTTAATCTGTTCATTCACATTACTCCAATTTCTGCCAAAAGCAGGAGTGAGGGTTTAGAAGTCAATGCAACACTGGTTTTTTAAAATAAAAAACACCCTCCCCACCATGATGGTCAAGTGTTTAGCTTGATCCCTCTCACCTTTCCAGGGTCGTCCCGAGGGCGAGGCACTTTTCGAAAGCATTTATTCAGAGACAGGTTGTGACGAATGGAGTTCTAGGGAGGAAAAAAAATGACATAGCTAACAGGCAGGCTCGCTCACCCATTCCCTAGCCCAAATACTACTGCTTTCCCCTCAGCCAGAGTTCCCAGGCACATCAAGTGGGGGAAGCAGGAGATGGAGTACTGGGTGGGATGGGAAGGATGTGGCAGACAGGAACAGTGAGGGTTAAGCAGCCTCTTCCCACCTACCACAGCTCCCCTGCAAATCATCCCACCTGTGGTATTTTGGAGAAGCAGCAGCCAAGCTTCCAAGCCCAAACAGCAGTTCCAATCTCCCCACCAGCATGCAGATTTGCATCTCTTACCTACACAATGGGAATTTCTGAACAGAGAAAAGGCAAGGTCTTCTCTTAGAACCAATGTTCTACTCCAGGGATGGGGAACCTTAGGCCCAGAAGATGGAGGCATATGTGACTGTAGAAACCCTTAGATTTTGTGTTGCTAGAATGTAGCCTACTGTGCACTTATCTGCCCAATTCTTCCTCTGGCCCTGCACATCCCTAGCAAGTGGCCTCTAGAAAGTCCCCATGTAGGAATTGAGTAAAGTGCAGAAAGTTCCCCCACCACAGCTCCTCAGACAAAAGTTACAGCACAGACTGCCTCACCAAACCCCTGAAAACTAAATTTCTCTTTTGCTCTGCAGGAATAATTAAGGCTGCATGAAACATGTGACTAATCTGCAGCACACAGTGGTAGTTATGGCGTGTACCTCCACCTACCTCTAGCATGGTGAAATGCCATGGACTGTGTATTTGCTATGGCACATTAGCCTATCACATGCTCTGATTTAGCCTGTGGCACACACCCCAAGAAGGCTGGCTACCACTGGCACAGAAGAGAGCCTCTGACTCGAAATATGAATCTGTAGCTCATATTCCACCAAGCCTCCTAAGTGGAGATTATTATTCCACTCTTTATCTGCATTGAACTAGAAACTATATTTATATATGTACTTACTGCTGATATTTTTTTACTGTTGACTGCTTCAGGATGTTTCATGGGAATAAATTAATAAATGAAATCAATGTTATGTATTTTAAAGATACAGGAGGGACTTCAAGCGTATAGAAGAGGCATGCAGAATTGAAGTTGAAGACTGAAATACTCATATGAGAAAGTTTCACCTCCCCTCTGGTCAAAATTTAGAACGTAAGTACCTTGAGGCAGAGATTTGTTTTTGTGTTACATTCAGTCTGTAAAACACCATGCACATTCATGGCGTGATCATACAACATAATGTTAAATGGGAATGGATTTTCATAGGAGCAGAAGCTGGAACTTCTGCTCCTACAAAGGAACGTCTGAGAATGCCCAAGTCTTCTTACCTTCCACCCAATGCCAGCATTCTTATAGTAGGGAAAGTTGTCACAAATCCAGCGATAGATCTCACTGAGGGTCATTTTCTTGGCCGGGGATGAATTGATAGCATAAGTGATCAGAGTGGCATAGCTGTAGCGCGGCTTCCCATCCTGGTGGACTGCAGCATCGTCTTTGCTCAAGGTGGCATTGGGGTCAGTGGGGGAGCCAGGAGAGCACTTCCGACCGGCCCCCGGGGGACCTGACTGGGAGGCACCCCCTAATTTCTCAATAGTGGCTCGCAGAGTGAGCTGTGGGAGCCAATCAATGGAAGTGAGGCTGCTTTCCAGATCAGAGGCCATGATGCTGGAGGCAAAAGTGTCTGCTGTGGAGAAAGAGAGATACAGATTGATGGGGCTGTTGAAATAGGATCACATTATACGACTTTTTTCTCCTACAAGAAAAAAAAACCTCAGTATGGCCAAACAAAAGCTGCATCACCAATAGCTCAGTTTCTAAAGCCACAGATATTACTGCATTTGTTTGGTTATGTGTAAGAACTATATACGGTAGGTCAGGAAGGAAGATGACAACTTTCTGAGCCAGACTTAGAGAAGTTAGCACAGGCTTGTATAAAAGTCACTCTTTTCCTTACCAATGGAGAGTAAGATTCCTCTCCAGGCAACAAGAAAGGGAAGTGCTAAAGAAGTTGAACCACAAATTATTGCAACATGCAGGTGAGCACAGGTAAGCTCGAATTTTTTGTGTGGGTTAGTTACAATGCGTCATGGTCACTTGCCCATATTTGGACATTTAAATTGTATTTCTCAGTGATGTTCTGGATACAGGCAGCAATCATTTTACATGGGGGTTCCGTTCCTGGCCCCCATGTGCATCAGTGCAGCACACATAAGCCCACCCCACCCCATTAAACCACTGCCCCCATTCCACCCTCTTCTGGGTCCAAAAGGACCCATGCGTCAATTGGACATGCAAAATGGTTGCCGCCTGTATGTATTGTTTTGTTCTGATGCATATCATGATTGCTTTGTTTTACAATTAAAAAGAGGTGGGGGGGAATACCCCAACCACTCTTATTACAGTGCTTCTGACATGAGAGGAGTGAAATATGCCTTGAAAGGTTAAGCCACCATGTTGAGTGCATTCAGCACTGGTATGTTCTCTTGCACAAGTCCCATGAAATGAGCGGCAGCTACACAAGAGCATTGCCTGCTAGATTCTACCTCATGAGCTGGATCTGTCTGGCTCTCATTCTGTTAGTGATAAATAAAATCTACTTCCTGAGGCAGGGATAGCACTCACCCAAAGATTCTGAGATGGACTCTGCAACCTGTGCTATTACCCAGCTAATTTTGGAGAAGGGCACCTCGATTGAAGAAAAGGGATAGCTCTGTAACAACACTTCCCTCCAGTACAGAACTGTCATAGACATTTAAAAGACTGGCAACTAACAAGCTCAGCTAACAGATTAATTGATAAGCAGACAAGTAGTGACTGAATGACCACCTGGAGGGAAGGTTTAGTTTCCCTTGCAGGTTATTTCTCATGTGAGCAGTCCAGCTGAGGCAAGGAAACACCCATCAGAGAGTGAACGTAACAATTACCGGTAGTTGTTTCTTTTAAAAAACAGGTATTCTAGGATGACATGGAGCAGATGCCCCAATCCGAACATGTATGCACTCAGTGTATATTCTACAGCACTACTTTCACAACACAAAATGAGCCTATCTGGTCTTAAGGACTCACACAAGTGTTCAACAGTACTTGTTTCATTACGCTCTCAAACATGTATGCATCTGCTAGCTTAGAACTGCTTGCCACACTCATAACCTTTAACAGTATTTCACATATGTTTTATCAGTAGTCTTTACAACAACCTTAGAATGGTGGGCTGGTGCTACTGCCTCTGAGTTAGGGGTACATACAGTAAAAACACTGGTCAGTGGACAATTTGACAGTACAATGATGAGTACCGCTGGGTACTTGAGCCATATCAGCATTGAATTAAGTTATTACTACAGGATTAAAAGGTTTGTGATGATTTACCAAATCATAATTTCAGTGGTGCCAAGTTCTAAAATGGTCTAATGGGGCTCAAGTCCATCACCCCTAATTCCTAATATCTGTCAGAGGCAAATGCCAATATTAAAACGTATTCAGGTTAATATCAATCCAAGCCTATTGATATCAGCAATGCTATCTCGTTAAGCTAAATACAATCTCTTTCCAACAAATTATTGTAATAGGGTTATTTCTCTTACTAATTCCCCATAAAAGAGCCAAGGACATTCTTGACTCTTCCAGGATCTAGAAGCAGTTTTAGCTTTCAATGTTACAGTGTTCTTCCTCTAAGTCAGAGAAGCTGTTTCGGAAGGATTGAAAGTGAAGAGCAGAGAAAGCAATTGATAGCCCTTGCAACCAAAGAAAGAGGTAAACCCTTAACCCACAAATGAGATTACATAGTATGACAAGGTTAGAGGGGAACTAAATCCTTTGCCCTCTACCACATTCTGTGATTTTTCTACATTTGCACGGATTTTAGCATATATACAAACCTTTTCACAAGGCAATCTGTGTGGTTCAGAAAGGCAATAGAACAAAAAAGAAATATGCCGCTACCTTTCAGCATGAAACAACTAACACATTTCAATGTAAGTGCCATTTTGCTATTGCTCTCCAGAAATCGTGGAGTGCAGTGACTAACATGTGTGACCTTAGGGTGAAAACTGAATCCAGCCCCTAGTCTCAGATTCCCTGCACTGTGAATGCCACTGATTGGTAGAAGGTGGTATTCTGCTTGTCCTGCTCTTCTGCTAAATTCTTTCATCCTTGCCTCATCCTGCCGTGGCGAGCCATGCCTCTGAATTCACACAACAGGGTTTGAGAAGCTTTTCACATGCAGTGATGAGAGCATTAAGGTTATAAGCAGGACAGACTTCTGTCTTGAATGTGCTCTGTGGCAGAACTCTAAATATCCATTTTGGAATCATGCTGAAATGTGGTGCCTGAGACTTTGACTGGCACAAGGCTGATGAAGCAAGTTTCAACATCACCTGCTACTATGATTTTTTCTTTTTTATTCCTTTATTCCAATTGTTGTTCACATTGTTCCACAAAAAAGACAATTATCCATATCCATTGACACAATGAGAAAAAGTAATATACCAAATAAAGAACCATAATATGCTAAATAATATACCGAACACAAACCTATAATATACCAACTAATAATCACAAAACCATAAATTAGGAAAAAAGGTCTTCTTGCTGTAGACCAGACTTCCCGTCCTACTATGATTTTTTCTTATTATGTAGATTTTCTTACAAATGCTACCCACAATGCGGACGGCCTCACATGTGTATCTTAACTGGAATTGGGTGTAAAGTTCAGCTAACAATGCTAACATTTACTTTTACTTTTAAAAAAAAAAAAAAAAAGGTAGTACAGTGGTTCCGCTCCTTCCTCCTGGGCCGTGTTCAGAAAGTGGTGGTGGGGATGAGTGTTCAGACCCCTGGGCTCTCATTTGTGGGGTGCCTCAGGGTTCCGTCCTCTCCCCCATGCTTTTTAATATCTATATGAAGCCGCTGGGAAAGATCATCAGAGCGTTTGGGCTGGGTGTTCATCAGTATGCGGATGATACCCAGCTCTACCTCTCTTTCAAATCAGAACCAGTGAAGGCAATGAAGGTCCTGTGTGAGTGCCTGGAGGCGGTTGGAGGATGGATGGCGGCTAACAGATTGAGGTTGAATCCTGACAAGACAGAAGTACTGTTTTTGGGGGACAGGGGGCGGACGGGTGTGGGGGACTCTCTGGTCCTGAATGGCATAACTGCCCCTGAAGGACCAGGTACGCAGCCTGGGAGTCATTTTAGACTCACAGCTGTCCATGGAAGTGCAGATTAATATTGTGTCCAGGGCAGCTGTCTACCAACTGCATCTGGTGCGCAGGCTGAGACCCTACCTGTCCGCAGACTGTCTCGCCAGAGTGGTGCATGCTCTGGTTATCTCCCGCTTGGACTACTGCAATGCGCTCTACGTGGGGCTACCTTTGAAGGTGACCCGGAAACTGCAACTGATCCAGAATGCGGCAGCTAGACTGGTGACTGGGAGTGGCCGCTGGGACCACATAACACCGGTCCTGAGAGATCTACATTGGCTCCCAGTACGTTTCCGAGCACAATTCAAAGTGTTGGTGCTGACCTTTAAAGCCCTAAACGGCCTCGGTCCTGTATACCTGAAGGAGCGTCTCCACCCCCACCGTTCAGCCCAGACACTGAGATCCAGCGCCGAGGGCCTTCTGGTGGTTCCCTCACTGCGAGAAGCAAAGCTACAGGGAACCAGGCAGAGGGCCTTCTCGGTAGTGGCGCCCACCCTGTGGAACGTCCTCCCTTCAGAGGTCAAAGCGATCAACAACTACATGACCTTTAGAAAACACCTGAAGGCAGCCCTGTTTAGGGAAGTTTTTAATCTGTAATATTTCAATGTATTTTAGTGTTTGTTGGAGGCCGCCCAGAGTGGCTGGGGGGACCCGGTCAGATGGGCGGGGTACAAATAATAAATTATTATTATTATTATTACCTTGGTTCTCAAACACCTTGGTACTCAAATGATGAAAACCCAGACGTAAGTGTTCCAGTTTTCAAACGTTTTTTGGAAGCCGAATGTGCAATGCGGCTGTCGGCTATTGTTTCCGGGGCACCTGCACCAATCAGAAGCTGCACCTTGGTTTTCGAACATTTCAGAAGTCAAACAGACTTCCGGAAGTTTGGTGCTTTTGTTTTTGCTATTTATTTTACGTTTTTGTTTTTGAGGCTTTTGGTTAATATGTTTTTGTGACTGTGCGGAAGCCAGTTCAGCTACTGATTGATTGGTTGTGTGACTGCAGAAATGGATAAAAGCCCTCATCCAAACAATGACTATCATCAGTGCAGGTAAGAACAAAAAATATTTTTTATCATCTACAATACTGTCTTATTTATTTTATAGTACAGTACATTATTGCTTTCATTTTATGGATCAATGGTCTCGTTATATAGTAAAATTCATGTTAAATTGCTGTTTTAGGAGTTGTTTTTAAAAGTCTGGAACAGATTAATCCATTTTGTATTACTTTCTACGGGAAAGCGTGCCTTGGTTTTGGAACGCTTTGGTTTTGGAACGGACTTCCAGAACGAATTAAGTTTGAGAACCAAGGTACCATTGTACTGTATTTCCAGCTGATTTGGTGGAGAGAAGAACATCAACATCAATGTGTCTGAGCCCCATTAAGAGGATATAATTTGAGGGTCAAAACCAAAATGAGGGGTTTCAGTTAAGATAAAGAGACTGAAATGTTTAACAATCCCATCTGAATGCAAATATTTTAAACTACTGTAACTCAGGCATCCATCATCAGATTTTTCTGAAATTTGACCAAGTAGATTTTGTAAGCCAAATTACATTTTGTTATGACAAGTTGTCCATTTACAAATTTTCAGAATGAAAACTCTAGCTGCTTTAACTTTATAAGCACTTCCAAATCTGTATGATCAGCAATTACCCCTATCTAGCATCTATTTTTCTTCCCTTCTTCATCCATTGCCACCTTCCAGTAGATATCACAATAGAAGTGAATATAAGGGCTTAGGCTGGGAGAGCCAAGCAATGTGTAATATAGGTGAAAAGAAGCACAGAGATTCTGAGAAAAGCAGATTCTCAAAATGGCACAGCAAAAGCATCAAGTGCTAAACAAAAATTGGTGCATTTTTTTAATGCTGTAAAACACCTAAGTTTTAGAGCAGGAATAGAAAGAATGCAGGCATTCAGGATATACTTCACTTTTTACTGGAACCCTGAGGTTCATCAGCTGCAGCCAGGTGCAAAACAGAATCTGGTGGTCAGATTCTGCGAACAATTCGAAGAAGAAGGTATCCTGGGTGCGACCCGTGCAACAATCAGATTTAGACACTACGGAGGGAGAAAGCTCGGAGTCTATTGCGACTTCGGGCGATGAGCATACTTTGGGATACCCCCTAAGATCTAGAAATAGAACTAGGAATAACCCCTTTCAGCAGATTTTTTCCACATCACGTTACAAACGGAGCAGGAGAAGGACCTAATTGTGAATTTATCAACGCTTCCATTGAATAACTTAGAGAAAAAGGTGTTGAATTTAGGTTTGGGTTTTGTCCCTACACCACTATATAACACATTCAATACTAGGGTTGATTTGTTCAAATTGATTAGATTGATTAAGAAAGTTTTTTCATAATACCTCCAACCCTACACCACCTGCTAGTTTTAGGAACAAATCTAATTTTTGCCCGAATATAGTAGACCCACACATTACGGTGTTTGAACGACTAGTAACAAAGGATATAACCAGATTAGAACAACAGTCCAAGCATAAGTGGTCGAATTTAACTAGAGATGAACATATGACCTTGAAGAGTCTTCTAGCAGATAAAAGAAATTATCATCAAACCAGCGGATAAGGGCGGCGCGATAGTGGTGATGGATAAAAAGGATTATTGCCAGGAGGTGGTACGTCAATTAAATGACGAAACCTATTATAGGAAACTCCCCTCGGACCCGTTGAAACATATTATGCGACTAATTAATATCGTTGTGGAAGAGGCTGGAATAATGGGCATTATTGACTCATCCTTAAAACAGTTTCTTTTGAATAACAATCCACGAACACCCTTGTTTTATGTTCTGCCTAAGATTCACAAAAAAGGTCCCCGTCCCCCCCACCGGGCAGACCAATAGTATCGGGTACAATCTCAATATTGGAACCCTTATCAAAATTTCTAGATTCTTTTCTGAGACCCAAAGTGTCGAAATTACGATCATATTTACACGATACAAGGGATTTTATCAGAAAAGTAGAGGGCCTTAATATTCCACCTACTGCTGTTTTGGTTACGATGGACGTTTCTGCTTTATATACGAACATTCCCTTAGACGAAGCCCGATCTATAATAGATAAAGTCCTCCGGGACAGAGAAGATCAACATCCACCCGCTTTTTTTCTGATGGAATTAGTAGATTTGATTTTTGAACACAATTACTTCAGATTCCAACAAGAGTTTTATTTACAGATCAGAGGAGTTGCTATGGGAAGTGCATGTGCTCCTAATATAGCTAATTTATTTATGGGCAAACTTGAGGAAGATTTCTTTTACAATCATTCAGCTAATCCTTTCTTCGAAGACATAATACTATACAAACATTATATTAATGATTTATTTATAATATTTAACAACATGGATAAGGTCAACAGCTTTTTTGCATGGAGCCAGGAAATACATCCCAATATCAAATTTACCACACATTATCACAGCCAATATGTTACTTTTTTAGACACGATGGTTTATCGGACCAACACCAATACATTCGACCTTACAAAAAACCTACAGATAGACCGTCCTACCTGCATTATAAATCATTTCACCCATCTCACCTTAAACGAAATTTACCATATGGACAATTTTTGCGAATTAAAAGAAATTAAACCACTCTGGAGGAGTAGGAACCGGGATCAAATGGCAGGGGAATTCACTAATAGGGGCTATCCCCACTTGGTGATAAGGACAGTGAAATTGAGAGCAAACAATAGGCCTAGACATACACTGTTCGAAGAACGACCCAAAGCTGTGGTCCACCCTTTGACATGGTCCTTGGATTTCACTCCTTTATCAAATTCAATAGCAAGAACAATTAGAAAACACTGGCACATCATACAAGATATTCCAGGGGTCCCTTCTATACCCCCACGTATTGGTTTTCGAAGAACAAAGAATTTTAAGGACATTCTAATACACGTGGATTTGGCAGAAAAAAGCCAACCCCAAACAAGTAACATAAAGGGCCACTTTAGGTGTGGTAGATGTGCTATGTGTAACCTAACTATTGAACAAAAGGAGTTTACTATCCCTAGAACTAATAAAAGGATACAACTAGAAACCTTTACCAATTGTAATTCCCGGGGAGTGGTATACGCCATCAAATGTAACCTTTGGTATATAGGCAGTACAATAAGAACTGTCAGGACGAGACTATTAGAGCACAAAAAACGCATCAATAACGAAGCCCCCCTAACATCCCACTTCATAGAAGCTAATCACAAAGCTACAGACTTCAGATGGTTCGTGATTTATAAACATAGTATTAATGAAATATGGACACTTTACAAAAGAAATTATTACAGAAAGAAATGTACTGGATACATAGATTTGCATCCCTGACGCCAGCAGGCATTAATACAAATATGGATTATAGCCCCTTTTTGTGAAATTGCCCACGGTTCAAATCTTGTCTCTCTAGTCCTTAGTATTGTATCACATTTTAAGTTTAGTTTATACCTTAGCATGGATATGCTCATCGGCATTCTTGTAAAGTCTTATTCATATAAAGTTCAATCAGTTCTATTGTTAAAGGTTGAGATAAAAATTCCTACATTTATAAGACTTTCAGAACTTTTTGAATGTTATATTGTATAATTGTGTTTGTAGGTAAGTTTGAACACGCCCTATAATTTGTAAGTGTTATCTCTTTAAGAGTTAAGCACCACATGGTATATAAGTCAGTGACTAGGAACATTTTCCAACAGTCTTTGCAATAGCTTCGTAACAATAAGATCGTGGGAGCTTCCATAGCCCCTCGTTGACATGTTTTACAAGCTATGGAGCTTGTTTTCAAACTTGAGTTTAGGTTTTTAACCTTTTGGATGAAGCAAAATTAGAATTCCTAATTTGGATAATTACCACTTACTGTTTGGGAGTGTTCTTCTTCTTTTCTGAATTTTCTTTATTCCTCCCCCTAGATTTAATAGCAAACTAGCTATTTTGAGTTATATAAAGTAATTAACTTTTTTCCTTCTGAGGAAACTGATAGATCATAACAGTGAAACGAGAATCTTAGCCGGCAACTCGTCAAGGTTATTTGATAGTTTATCATGAGTTATTTTTGTTATTTGGAGTTTTTTGGAACGTTTTCTTGAGTTATATTTCTTTGAATTAGTTTATAACGTTTTGGAGTATTTTTGCTCTTGAGCAATTCTGCTCTTGAATCATCCTATATAATAAAGTGCCTGTGTCCGTCCGTACTTTCCGTGTGTCAGTGGAATTCGCAACTGGGCATGTGCCCCATGGACACAGGGATTGGAGCGCAGAGACTCTATGCAGATGAGACGGTCGGAGGCCGCCAATCGGAAGTGCGGGAGGGGAGGGGCTGCCTCGCCCTGCACTCAAAGAAAGTTGCTGGCGGCCATTTTGTGTGTGTGAGTGATGGGAGTTACACAAGGATTCCTCTCACACGCCCACCCTAGGCCGACGGCCCTGCCCGGGAGGCGGCCTCCCTCCCTCAGAGGCTCAAAGCAGCCCCCGTCCCGTCCTCGCCATGTCCCTGTACAGGAACTCGGTGTGGTTCATGAAGGGGCTGGGAGCCAAAAGGGCAAAGAGAGGCGGGGGCTGCCATGGCCGTTTCCACACGGAGTTTGCTTACGGAGGGAAACCGGACCCCCCCCCCCAGTACGTGGGATTTGAGCCCATTCCCCCTCCTCCGCCGCACGCTTTAGGGACTTTTATGTAACGGGAGGGGCCAGTTTCCCTCACAGCTTCTCTCGGACGCGCCGCAGGATGAGGCCCGGCTGCCTTACCTGAAGGCTGCTGTCCTAATCCCACTTGCCTGAGGGAAATAAGTCCTGTTTTTTAAAATGTTTTACCACATATGTTCTAGCACCCGTTAATTTAACGGGCTGAACGTCCACTAGTTAAACATATTGTTTATTTGAGTACCATTATATAAATATACGTTCATCTCGTTTCAGGGATCTTTCACGGTGTATACTTCCTTTGTTGTAATTTAGGTGCAAAACAGTAGCTGGAGTGGCAGAGCCCATTCAAAATGATGGCTTTGAGGGGAGTCAATTACCTACTCCACCCAACAGGCCACACACTTGGATGACCTGAACGAAGTACAAACTATACCTGATTTACTATAGACCAGGGATTTTCAAATTCTAATATGTGGGGGATGAGAAACTTGTGTTGTTATAGTTAAAAAACTGGGAGTCAGAAATCCTTGCTCATCTACTACAAATCATCCAGCCATCATTCAAGAAGCCATCGATATATCCTGATCTACCTCCTGCCCACCCCGACTCGAAAGCATTTTTCTAAAAAGCACTGATCAAGAAGCAACCAGTGTAGCAGTTCCAAGTACCAGATAGCTTTATCTTTTTAAAGAAAAAAATTCTTCTTCTCGTGTTCATGAAAAATTGGGTATAAGATTGAACGTTACCTTGAAACGCATTGTTCCAGGAGGATGATAAAAACAAGACTCATCTCTCAACAAGACACATCAAGTTACACTTGCTTTTTATTGTTATAACCTGCCCTGGGACCTTATGGTGAAAGGTGGGTACGCAATCTAATAAATCAATCAAATACGCCCTTACAAAATGTTACATTTTGTAAATGAATCAATTAACCAAATATTTGTAAAACAACTCAGTTTGGCAGCTCTACACATTTTACCCACTATCTATAAACTTAATCCCAAATCTTCTTTCTTAACTGCATTTTCTAATACAGTTATTGGGTCATACAGTAGCTTGTCATCTCTTCAATTTTTATTTTTATTTTTATTATACCAGTGACTTTACAAATACATATACAATATTAAAAATATAATATTTGACAAGGAAAATAACGATGGCATCTAAACAAGGTGAACTGAAAAGAGAGAAAGGGGGGGAACACATGGGGTAAAGGACAAGCATCCTATCCCACAAGTAGTGAAGACTTTATCAAAAGAACAACTATAGCAAGAAATGCTGGTCAGAATTAATCACTGCAGCAAAAGCAAAAAATCAGACTTTATTTTGGAGACTGGTTTCTTCTGGCTCCCACAGGGTCGCATCTCCTTTGTCCTCAAACATTCCACCTGACTGTTAGCAACTAGCCACAAACCTGAGCCCTTTTCCGAATAGGCGGGGAAGTTTTTAAAAGTGGGAAAGAAAAAAAACGTTGTCTCTTTTCCTATTCTGTTCTGAAAACTCCCCTCCTTCTGAAAGTTCTAACAGCACTACAAGGCTGGCTGTCTGGCAGCTTGAATGCAGCACAGTTGGAGGCTGAGAATAGACTGAAACATTGCTTCCTATTTTTTACCCTCTTGTTCCCTCCAATTTTGGGCACTTCCACAATTATCAGTGTGGAACTGAAATAGGATTACCCAAAATCATGGTAGTACTTGCTACATAATGGGGGATTTCCTAGGTAAATTAAGAGAAAACTATTTGTAAAACGTACCAACATCCTGTGAACTTCTAGGAAACTTTGAGGGTGCAAGTCTTTGGTTGTTGTTTTTTAATGGTAGAGGTTATAAGTGTTTGAGCAGGCCAATTGCATCTAACAGTAAGAATACTATAGGTGGGGATTTAGGTCAGGGTGGGGGAGAGATAAAGTTCAAACTCTTTTTACAAACACTGATCTCACTGGAAAAAGACTAGAAAAACACCACATAAATATCTGGACAACAACTGAGGAAAAGAACTGGTCTCCGGGTGGGAATGCCTTAAAATGCATTTGGCTAGGCAATAACAGTTTTCATCACTGGTATTCTACTGCCTGTGGACACACACATCAGTCACATGCAACTAGGCGAAGACCCCTGTAGTTGCTTCATCCATGAAGATGCTGATGCCAAAGAGAATTTTAGCTCTCCTTGTGTCAAGACTTGATGGAGACAGCACGCTGGTACCACGGAGAGACATACCTCTTCCAACAGAGAGGTAAAACAAGGGGGTTCCAGGCCACTTTCCAGTGGCTTTCCAAATTTCCTTTCCTTTATGCATAGGATGCTGAAGCAACTGGATGTCCACGACACAGAATAAAATTAAACATCCTTTGATTTTTAAATAGTCATCCATAAAGTATTTCAGGTTGTTTAACAAGTTATACTAAGAATAAACATTTGAATCAAGGGTTTGAGGCCCGACAAGTAGGCAGGGACAAAGAGTCTCATATCCTTATTTTGCATCTAAAGCCATTTACTCTTATTCTAGACCAAAAACACTCTCACACACATATTACTTCAGCCATAAGTAGGCTGGAAAAAAGAACAAACCTTTTGTGTCCTGTTTAACCACCCTCACTGTGAGGACAACGCATGTTTAAAATGAGTTTTGTATGTGTAACTAATCTGTTCTAAAGGATCACAAGTATGCTCCATCCTAGGATTCTAGTACATACTCTTAGTGTTCTAGAACTCCTAATTTTAGACTGAGAATATGAAATCAGAAACGCAAGATCTTTCAGATATGGTCAAAAGATACACTGGTACTAATCACAGATTAGCAACACCAAATTAAAGAGTGCAATGTGAATTTATATTATATAGCTGTATATACAGATAAGACCAAGAAAAAGGTCCTAAAAGTTTGCAGGTTGTAGCTGCCTTCCCACAGAAAGCATGAGATTGTATGAGGTGGGCAGAAGCAGCAATGCCTGTACAGTGGTACCTTGGTTTATGAACTTAATCCATTCCGGAAGTCTGTCCTTAAACCAAAACGTTCTTAAACCAAGGCGTGTGCTTTCCCATAGCAGCGGGGGACTCAATTTACAAATGGAACACACTCAACAGGCAGTGGAACATGTTCTGCTTCCAAGGCAAAGTTCACAAACCAAAACACCTACTTCCAGGTTTTTCAGCGTTCTTAATCCAAGTTGTTCATAAACTAAGCTGGCTTAAAACCAAGGTACCACTGTACTCTCTCTAATTTTGTGTTATGCCAAACCCTTGTGGCAGTCATGAGGTGACTGGCACAGTCAACAGTAAAATAAGAATATGTAAGGCAATTCTCAAAAGACATTTTTGGACAATATCAAATTCCAACATGAATTTGAAGTTAGTGGTGTCAGTGGCAGCATAGTTAGCTGGCAGGCTACATTCTGAAATGCAAGTTGAGGTGTTCACAGATTTCTCAGCTTGGCCCTTCAAGATACAGGTTTCCCCGCACTTGTGTGTGATCAACTTGCGTGCAACCATGTATATGCTTGGTGCCGGGAAATAAATAAATAATTTGCTTCTAACATGAAATGGCAGGAGAGAGCTGGAAAGCCTTTGTGGCTCATGAGGAGGCCCTTCCCTGAGTCTGAAGTGGACATCAGTGAGTCTAAAGTCCAGAAAAAATACCCTGAGGGCTCCAAAATGGCACGTGGGAAGCATTTTGGAACCCACTCAACAGCTGTTAGGTGGGAAGGTATATGTAATGCAACAGGCTCCCCGCAAAATGTAACCCCCATCTAAGTTGGGAGCTACTTGCAATTAGTTGCTGCCCAGGAAACAATATCGTTTTAGGCACGTCCGATATGTGCATAACCGTACACACATGCATCACACCAAACCCAGGAGTGACCCGAAATGTTACAAAAAGGGATGGATGCAGGCTTTTTCAATCGGTGTTCCGATTATATGCAATTTCACGCAAGCATGCAATGACCCAGAACGTAACCCCTGCCCAGAGTTGCCCGTATACTTTTAATATTGGGTTGATTAGTGCTGAGCTTTGCCCAACCCTAATTCTACACAAACTCATCTCTGTTTTTCAAAACCCTTCCTTTAAAACCAACTAGTATTCCCCTTCTTTTCTTGATATCAACACTAAAACCTGGGAAGATACCCCATATCCCCAAGAAAACATCAGAAATCAGATATATTAAATGGTCGTGCCTGCCATACATTTCTATTCTGATATTAAAAACGTTCTATGGCACCCTAGAGACAAACAGATTCATTGAAGCACAAGTCCATGTCATCAGACACTGTCCTGTGTTCACTGTGACGGACTAGACTAGAATGTTTCCTACTATTTGTCCCAGTTTCTGTTCAGAGTAAATGAACTATTTTGCCCCCTTAGAACTTATTAGGATTAAAGTACTTTGAGATGGGGTTGTGAGTTTAGCTATGCTGCACCTTCTAAGACTAGCCAAAATGTTTTTGCACTCATTGTGAACTGGGCATCTGCAACCTCTGCAGGTCTAGAAGTAAAACAGATTCAAAAATAAAGACCACTAGAGCCTCAAGTGTTGGTTAAAAGGTAAAGGTACCCCTGGCCGTTAGGTCCAGTCGCGGACGACTCTGGGGTTGCGGCGCTCATCTCGCTCTATAGGCCGAGGGAGCCGGCATATAGCTTCCGGGTCATATGGCCAGCATGACTAAGCCGCTTCTGGTGAACCAGAGCAGCGCACGGAAACGCCGTTTACCTTCCCGCCGGAGCGGTACCTATTTATCTACTTGCTCTTTGACGTGCTTTCGAACTGCTAGGTGGGCAGGAGCTGGAACTGAGCAACGGGAGCTCACCCCGTTGCGGGGATTCGAACCGCCGACCTTCTGATCAGCAAGCCCTACACAGACTAAATACCGGTAAGTCTTCCACATCTTCATTCTCTGGCTGGCTGGGGCTGATGAGAGTTGTAGTTCAAAATACGGTATCTAAAGGAAAGCAGGCTGGGGAAGGCTGCCCTAGAAGATGATACAAAAAACTAAACATTTTTTGGGAGAAGTGGATAGTAGGAAGGAGAATTAGTTACTGAAATAAACAGACTATTCCCAAACACAAGTGTTATGAATGCCACAAAGAAAAAAACCCTGACAAAGGGAAAGAGCTGGGAGAAGCACAACAATGTAGGAAGACATGAGAACATTAATGATGGAGGTGAGAAAGTACAAGACCCAAAAGATTCAGGTAACGATTTTGAACTTGATGCAATAAACATAAAAAACTCACTAAATGGAAGGGGGAGCTGAAATTTGAACCAAGACCCTATAGCAGCAGGTGAAGATAAAAGTCTCTCTCTTTAGAGAACCTCAATGTGTCATGGGAGTAAAAAGAAGAAAACTACTACGTGCAGTTCAGTCTGGGAAAACCCCAGCAAATCTACAATTATCTATGCCTATTGTACAGCATTTGCAGTTTGTAAAATTCTGGATGCCCCATGGGGAATGAACTATAAAATATTCAGATAGAAAGCTTTAGTCATTGAGCTACTAAAATGAGTGATAGAGCCTATACCATGGATTTTTGCACACACATTTTGCAACTTTATCACAAATTATTTCTGGCTTGCATCTGAAGAGTGTGGCCAAACTAGATCCTACACACAGGTGTATGTAACTCCCCCCCTACATTTTTAAAAGTAAAAAACACACACCCTAAAAGTAGTGAAATGGTGATGCTGGGGAGCTGCTTAACTCTAGCCCCACCAGCTGTTTTTTCACTCAAAATATAAATACCCTCCCAAGCTACTTTTCCACTTGCAATGGGAAGTGCTGGGGGGGGGGGTTGGTGTTTTTTTTGGGGGGGTTAAAGTCTGAGTGAGAAAATGACCAGAGGTTAAGTGTTAAATGGCCCTAACTCCAAGTTCCTCAAATTAAACTTTCATTTGATTGGTTTTCATTTTTTTTTAAGCTGCAAAAAAATTATATGAAACATAATAAATGTTTCTTCTTCTTGCATACTGGGACAAGTGAATTGTTATAAGAGCAAGCTACAGTCAAGCAATGTAGTTGAGATCATAGAATTGTAGTGTTGGAAGCAACCCCAAGGGGCATCTAGTCCAACACCTTGGCGAATAGACATTCCATTGTGGCAACCAAAACCTAGATTTAAGGTGCCATTTGGTGCCTAGCTTATATATCTGAGTATCTAACACTGGAAGAAATACAACTGTAGCTAATTTCTGTTAGTAAACACTCATAAACAATTGATATTTATGAGCATTTACTCTGAAATCTAAAAGGTCAGTTTAAGCATAACAAGGGGATGAATGAAAGGGTCACTATCTCTTCACAGCAATGGCAAATTAAAGCACTAGAGTCAAGTGTTCAAAAGTTAGAACCATAATTATGAGCAACACTTACAACAAAAATCTTCACTCCAGAGCAGTGTTTCCCAACCTGTAGGTTATGACCCACAAGTGAGTCACAGGCTCTGTAAATTATCCCAAAATAATTATTACTTTTATTCCTCTTAACTAGTACAAAGGAATACCTCTTACAACATTTTGCTGGCATTTTATAGTGCTGCGTTGGCACTTATAACGGAACAGCGGAAAGGCTTAACACTTGGGAACTACTCTATTGTGACAGATCCAGCAACAGTTTGCCACAAAGGTGTTCTAAGCAGCCCGCGCATCAGAGGCAAGCTGTAATAGTCACTCACAACAACCCCTTGTACGAGCACCTTGTGGTGAACCACCGCTGGATCTGCTTCCAGGGTTAGTTACTTGTTAAGTCAAAGGTGATTTGAAGTTTGCTTTGTCAAAATTTGTCCACTATCCTTCTGCTGAAGAAACACCAGAAATCTGAGTGATGTCACTCAAAGTTGCCTTTATCTGTGCAAAAAGAAAAACAACACACTGAACTGTTGTATGACAGGACCCTCAAACATACATTATCGGAACTGAAGTTATCAAAATTTTGGCTTTGTGTTACCAAAATTACTCAGTTGCCACTGAGTATCATGAGCTTCCCGATGAAGCAATATCTGTGTTGCTGCCATTTGGTAGTACATGCAAGACAGGTTTTTCAGCAATGACTGCTATGGGGACAAAAAAAGTAGCAAGCTATGTATCAATAAAGATTTGAGGCTATGTCTAACAACCAACAAACTCTGCACTGACTTGCTCATTGGCAAAATTCAATTCCAACATCCCACTGATAAATTGACTTTATCATGAATAAAACTATTAAAAATATTCATTTGTTTGTTATATCCAACACTGATTTTGTAACCATATGTTTTTAGAACAATTTTTTTATAGTTTATGAAGCAATACCCTGCAATCCTATGATTAGTGTTCTTACATTCCCATTTTTTTAAAAAAAACTATGAGTAACTTTTTAAGTGCTATACATATTTCAACAAATTCCACATTAATAGGCGCGTTAAGGAAATTTTTGCTTGGATGCCTTGAGCAATGGTTATACTGTAGAATACACAAAGCTGAAGTTAAACTGCACGAAACCAACAGCTGCCATAAGGTTCAGAGTTTATGTGACAATCAATTGATGGGTCACCATTATCAAGTAAATTTGGACTTATGGTTCACCATATCAAAAAGTTTGGGAACCACTTCTCCAGAGCACTATATGCCAGGTTGTATTTGACTATAGAGCACAATAGTTAAAAGTCCCAGGACGCACGAGGGTGAGGGGAAAGATATACACTAATAAATAACAACAATAATAACTAACGGGTAACTACTACTAGATAAATAATAATAATAAATAACAAGTAGCTACTACTAGAGCAGGGGTAGGCAACCTAAGGCCCGGCGGCTGGATGCGGCCTTCTCAATCCGGCCCACGGATGGTCCGGGAATCAGCATGTTTTTACATGAGTAGAATGTGTGCTTTTATTTAAAATGCATCTCTGGGTTATTTGTGGGGCATAGGAATTAGTTCATTATTATTTTTTCAAAATATAGTCTGGCCCACCACATGGTCTGAGGGATGGTGGACCAGCCCACGGCTGAAAAAGGTTGCTGACCCCTGTACTAGAGTCTGATAAGCTAGGAAAGTCCAGATACTATCAGACTGGATTCTGTCCCGGCTTCTGCCCATTCCCCATGTCATGCCATTATTTTTAAAAAAGCTGACAAGCCTAACTACAGTAACTGTGAACTGCATCCTACTTCAAATTTCTATCCGCCTCTTTTAAGGATTACAACCCATAAATCCCTAAACATTAACTGTCATTCCTGCAGATACCTCCAAATGACAGTCAAGGTAAAGCAATACAAAGGACTTCCTGTATGTTTATGAACTGCCTGCACTTTCCCTCATATTCTCAGACAGAGAAATGGGGGAGAAATATTCTGCAGATGGGCAGGATGCCATTCACATTCAGAATCCATGGTGGCTTTGTACAGATCTCCCTTCTGTACCAAATTGCAGGCCAAAACTAAAGTTTCTGACTATACATATGCGGAAACGGGCCAACCTCTACACTACTGTATGTTCTAAACTCTGCTAGTCAAGTGGGTGTAAACCTGCACTGCTATCAGCATTTCTATCATCACCTTGGATCTAATGAAGAACCAGCTGCCTTGCATGAAGGAACCAAAGGAACCAAAGAAGATGTAGACTCAGGCTTGTACCATTGTCATGCACCATAATCAATTAGGTCATACATTTTCTCCCATCCTCAAAATCAACTAGATATCTATGGAGCAGCATTAGAAATTCCCTAGGTGCCAGGTGCATTTTGCAACTAGCACAGGTCCAATTAGATCTCTAGATGCCAGATGGGCGACTGACATCTCCATCTGGCTGGCCCGTTCTTAAGCAGGTAAGCAGAAGAGCTTATTTAATGCATTTATAGCCCACTTTTTTCTCCATGGAGAACATGGTTCACCCCCCCCCCCATCAGTTAATTCCTACAACGACCGTGTGAGGTAGGTTAAGTGGCTGTGCCTGGTTCAAGGTCACCTAGTGAGCTTCATGACTGAGTGGGGATTTGAACCCTGATCTCCCAGGGCCTAGTCCAACATGCTAACCATTACACCACACTGGCTTCCTAGAGGACTTCTGCTATGGGGCATCTCTATAAATTAAGTAGGTAAATATGGGGAAAGCAAAAGAAGTCTGTAATATTTTCATTGAAACCTGAATTTGATTTATTCTGGATTGTTTTATTCAACCACTTTGAGATTTTTTATTTAAAATATAAAGCAGTATAGAAATGAAATTATTAATAATTACTAACAACAACTTTCAGTGGAAAAAATGGTGCCTAGACATTTTGTTGTGGTGACCATAACCTAGGTCCTCTGGATACGCATACCTCCGGTTGTGTATCCTTCAGATTGCGAACACGGCAAAACCGGAAGTATTTTTTCCGGGTTTCACCACACGTGCATGTGCAGAAGAGCTGTACCACACCGCACGCACGAGCAGAAGCAGTCCCTCCGGTTGCGGAAACTTCGGGATCCGACCAAAGCTTCGGAACAGATCCTGTCCGCAACTGGAGGTACCACTGTGTATCTGAGTTTCTAACACTGCTACAGAGAAAACTTTTATTAATTACTATTTTATTTTATCACACTCATTTTAAAGTTTGCTTGATATCTGATTTACTATTATATACAAAAAGAATAATTTGTACTCAAAACTAGATTAAGTTACATTTTGTTAAGTAACTTTGAATAACCTTTGAAAAAGTGTGATATAAAAAGTTAAAAGCGTATTTTTAAAATGGAAAGCTTAGGCCTCAGTAACATTAGCAGATCACATCTGCACAAGCTTGAGACAAACATTAACTTCTGAATAGAAAGGTGCAAATTTCCCCACAACAATGAATGAGAGTTCAATCCTGCTTGTGTCAGGTAGTGGCATCTGACTGTGAAGCCCCAAATTCCAGGTACGTAGGCTCTGGTTGTGGCTACTCATGGTGACAGAGCAGGCTCTGACCCAGCCCAAAAGCACTCTTCTTTATTATTCATTCACATATTTGAGATATTAAGATGTTGTTTTCAAACCCTCTAGACTAGGCAGAAGGCAAGAGGACCACTTATGTAAAGGACTTACAAATTTAATAAAACTACCGTAGACAAAATTCAATTAAAATTTGATTTCAAGCATCCACCTATATAAACTGGAAGAATTTTCACAAGAGGCAGAGGTAATCGCAAACAGATTTCAAAGTAACAATATTCAGATTTTCAAATTGTTTTTAAGTTCTATAGACCATTATTCTGATCCCTCTGCCTTAGACACATTACTTTTTTAAAACCCTAATTAAATAAACATGCAAAGAACTAGCATCATCTCCAATTATCTTTCATTATTGCTTAGGTAATTTCTCCTATAACCATTATTTAACAACAAGCCTTTTTAGACTTTTGGGCCATGATCCTAAACAGACTTGTTTTACTTTTGAGTTAACATGCATAGATTATGGAATGAAAACTCAAAATCCTTGCTAATCATCATTAACTTGCAAGTTCACAATTCTCAGTGCTATGTAAGAGATGCCAGAGGAAGGAGATTGCTTACTCTGACATATCAAGAAGATGAATCTAGGTAACTTTTAATTAATTTTCTTAGATCTATAAACTGATATTTTGAAAAAAAATGCCTGATTTTCAAGTTGTGGGACATTAATTAAAGTTATGAAGAAGTACACTGTGAGATGGTCCAAGCTTCTTCCTCCCATTTCTTTTCCCACCTTTTGCTTACATACCTGGATCACAACAATTGAACCATTCCACCAAAATACAGGCAACTGAATCCACTGGCAACTGGAGGCATTGATCAGGTCCCCCCGGTTTTCCATTCCTCACAGCCAAATTTTATAATAGACAAATTCTTATTTTATTTGCAGTGAACTATTTAGATGCTATATATTGGGCATTTTAGTTCTCCAGAAAAATCTACCTGTCCAACTGGAATGCTCCGTGAAAGTTTAAATGTAGGGTTGTTACTCAGCTAAAGAAATCTGAGTCCATTAACTTCATGTGTTTTAGCTCATTAATGACATCTGCATAAAATCTGCACACATGAAAAAGCAGTAGTTCTAAAGAAAAAAAGCATGTTACTGCCTGACTTGAAAAGTGGTGGCCTCTCTTACAGAGAGAGGTTAGATCAAGGATGCTGTAGCCATATATTTCCTACAGCAGCAGGGATTAGGGCTAGATGTCTTCTGAGGTCCCTTCTGACATACCTTGTTTTCAGATGATGCAATTGCCTATGTCACAGCAAGTATCATCTAAAAAGGCATCCCCCCTTCACATAGAAAGGAATACCTTTTTGTTATGTGCCCTTTTTAAATAATTACTTGAACCAAAAACAATCAATATGTTCCTAAAATCCACTCCCTATTAAGCAGAGGAATTATGTTCATTTATCAAAATGCTTTCCATTGATTAATCTAACTATTAGTCAATTAAAATACTGCAGGTTTAAAAAAAATCAGGCATGGGCAATTAATTTTAAACAACTGGGCAGTTTTGAATTTACATCAATTACATTCTGGGAATAACTGGGAATACTCTAGCAGTAAGTACAACAATGAATATTTTGAGCTTAGATTGCTTTTCAACTGATTTAGTCCCAAAGTGGATTGAGATGTCAGAGGTACACCTCAAGTTAGCATTCCTATTTTTTCCTCAAAGTGATCACTGTCAATGGAATCTATAAAAAGCACTATCTGAAGTGGTCGCCCCTTAGGCTTCTATTTCCTACCAGGAGCAGCTGCAGTGTGTAACTTGCTCTACACACTGCTGCCAAAAGGATTCCACGACCTGAGATTTAACTCTCCCATCCCAGGACATGGGCACCAAAATTTGTCTGTAATACTCAGTAAAGTAGGAAGATCAAATCAAGGACAGCGCTGGTGGAATGAATGCAAGGCCTTCAAATGCACTTGATTTCACATACTGCAGATGTATTTCTCAGTCCAAATCCAGAAGATCATACTCTGACACAAATCAATGAGCAATAGCTAAAATATCTGGGTTCTGTATTCCCAATCATTAACATGCATTAGAATCCCTATTATTACCCTCTGAAAGAATGAAGGAAAGAGAATTAACCGAACATACACAAAAAACAAGAAGATTCACACTTGAGAGACTTAACGTAGTCTTATCATCTGAAGCTTATGTCTCAGAGTTCAGCATGTACAGGATTATGCTGACACCACCCGAGCACAGTTGCATTAATGGTGTGATGTTACCTCTGAAGTAAATAATCACACACACTCCGCCCATTAACTTTCAATCACTGTGAATCTTTCCTCACTGACTCCTAAATGGTAAGATATATAGATACCCCTGAGCCCTACCCAGACCCAAAGTGCTGAAAAACAGTGTGTTGCTTACAATTCCTTGAGGCAGGCTCTCCACTAGAAAAATCAAACAGGTGATTATTATTTTTTAATAGCAAGCAACATATTCCAGAAAGCAAGCCAGCAAAACATACAGAGAAAGAAGGCATACAGGCTTCTAAGTCAGAATATTGAGAGAAAGAAAATATAACAAGGAAGAATGCTGGGGAGAAAAAACAGAAAAATAGACAAGGTAAGATATGTGATGCAATATTGTCACTCACGTTAAGATTTTCTGCAGTGGATGCCTCTGGACTTATTTCAACAAGAGAGATGTCCTTCACACTCTGCACATAGGCCTCATGCTCAAAGTGATGCTGTTGTGGGTTTTTCTGAGTTGTGAACGACAGAGGTAGAGATCAGCTTTGGGTTTCCAAACCCTTAAGCTACAGGTATATTCCTCCTCTCTCCTGTTGACTAGGCTTGAAAGAGATCTCGTCTGTTCTCCTCCTTTTTCTTTGTTGGTGAGTAGCTATAAATGGGAACTTTCACCTCCTTTGGTAATTAAGAGTTCCTTATTTTCTTCAAGCTAACACACACCCTATTAGAAATCTTAGGGAACAAGCATCTTTTTCGTTTATCCCAAGGAGTATTTGTTTTTCCTTTTAAACTGCTGCGGGTTCTCCTCTCTGACAGCTGCTTGATACTATCCCGTTTCCTAGGCCTGGCAAGCGTCCCCTTCTCCTTCACAATTGATATTTGACAGCAAAATGAGGTTGGGGGGGCTGCTCTCAAGAGGGAAGGCTGCTCCTCCTTGCTTGACTAGCTGGAGGAACTTATTTATAAAGTCGGCGGCTCCAAGAGGCCAGTGGAAAATCTGCTTTCTTTCCTTGGCGAGCAGGTAGGTACCGATTTTAAGTTGCAGGAGAGAATTTAAGAGGGAAGTGGTGGCTGTGGCTGTTGTGGCGGCGGCGGCGGCGGGGGGGGGCGGTTTAAAATAAAAATACGACGGCACAAGAGACGAGGTCGGTCCTTCCTCCCTCCCTCCCCGCTGGCGGCCGCTACGAGCTCTCCTTCCCGGCCGGGGCTCCTTTCCCTTCCATTACGCCGAGAGTGGCCTTTAAATCCTCGGTCTGAGCTCAGCCGAGGTGGGCAAGAAGAACTTGCGGGAGTGGACAACTGACCCAGAAGCGGGGCCTAGCTGCTGCTGCGCGCTCTCTGTCCTTGGCCGTGGATTTCAGACCCAGCCTCTGCGGGGGAAGGAGGCGTGGGGCGGCGCGGGGGGGGCGCTCCTCCTGGGCCTCCGCCTCCCCCCGAGATTATCCCGCTCCGTCTGCGCAGGGAGGGATCTTTCCCCCCACAAGCCCGGGGCCGAGCCGGGGATCTGCTTCTCCCCTGGCGGAAGGGAGGGAGGGAGGGAGGAAGCGGGAGGGCTGCGCGGGGCGGGGGTGGCGCCGCCGCTCGCTCGCTCGCTAGCTCCTCCTGACTCGCTTGCCACGGGAGGCCGCGGCGGCTCCTGGGCCTGGCGCTGCTGCCCGAGCTGAGGCCCGCTCCCGGGGGTCTTCCCGAGCGGGGCGGCGGCGGCTAGGCAGACCCTGTGCAGGCCCCGGCCTCGCTGCTGCTGCTGCTGCTCCTGCTGTGCTGCTGCTCCTGCCGCCTGCCGCTCGCTCCGTGTGCTCCGGGGCTGCGGCTCCACTGCAGGCCCCGGCTCCTCCCCGGCCTCCGCTCCGCCTCCCCCGGCTCCCTCCAGGCCGCGCCACCCCCGCCTCCCCGCCTTAAGGTGGCTCCTCTCGCAGGAGGAGGCGGCGGGGCCCCGGCAGAGGGGAAGCCAACCCGCTTCTTCGCCATCTCCTGACGGAGCCCGGAATCCCGCGCGTGTTTCAACACCCCTTTCCCCTCACGAAAAGCGCCAACGGCCGACACCACCGCTCGTGTGTCCCCCCCCCCCAACCAGGCGGCGGGTGCGGCTCCGAATTTGCCGCCCTCGCCTCCCCCTCCTCGCCCCCCCCCGGGTTTCTCCCCTCAGCTTTTCCTGCGAGTAGACTCGGCTCCCCGGTTTAAGTTTGAAACGTGCAAATGGGGGGTCGGAAGTGGGGGAAGCTGAGCCCTTGTAGTAAACGAGTAGCTCGTATTTCGGAGTTCTGCCCATAACGGGGCAGGAAATAACACCATCTTATTTTGGGCAGAGGGTTTGTCCATTCTCGGAAAGGGAAAACGGGGACGACTGTGCGTCTGAAAGTACTTTGTAAAACCCGCCTTGTCTTTCCATAAAAAAGGGGGGAAGCAAAAACCACTCCCTGCAGGAGCACCATAACCAGATCTGCCGCCAGAGTTAGCTAATAGTTTAAGGGTGATTTGATGCATTTGCTTAGCCTTAAGTCAACATTTGCCCACTACTTTTCTGCTGAAGTTTGTGACGGTGCGAAACCCATTTGCAACTGATGTCACTCAAAGTTGTCTTTGGGCAAAAAGGACAAAAACTTTCTGGACTGTCATGTTGCAAGGCCCTCGAAGGTGCATTGTTTGCAAGTGTGGTTCTCCAGATTTTGACTTTGTGTTACCAAAACTACTCAGTTACACTGAGTATCCAGACCTTACTGACAAAGCAATAACTGTGATGCTGCCATTTGGTCCTACAATTACCATTTTGCGCAGGGGTTCTTTTTATAAGTGCACCATGTTTCGCCCCACCACACATTCTGCCCTTATAGTGATGTGTTTAGTGGCGTGTTGGGATCACTTCTGGGTTCGGTGCCATGTGCATGTGCGCAATCACGTCATTTGGACACGTGTCAGTCGGTTGTTGCGTTTACGTATCTTTGTGAGACAGACTTATCACCATTGACTATCTGACAATCATCAGATCTGACATTGAACTACCGGTACTTGTGGCAAAATGCAAGCTCAGCCATCTCACTGATACTTGCCAAAATGGACTTTATCATAAATAAAAGTATTAAAAATATTCATAGCTTGTTTTATTATTTTCACATATTTATACAAGAAGCAACAATCAATATTCAACCATCCCACCCCCACTGAAGCACAAAATTTTATTTAATTACATTTCACTTTCAAGTTATTTTAAGTTTTTAAACAAAGGCATCATTCCACAATTGGTAATTTTTCCTTGGAGGCCTAGGGCATACCGGTAGTTTATCAAAATGTGGTCTGCAAGCTTCATTCAGGTGGTCCATTGTGTATCTGTATTACATATTCATATTGATTTTTAATTTTATTTCTATTGCTGCTTTTGTTTCTTAGATGAAGTCTATGGAATTCAAATTGTAATTCAATACAATGCTATACAAGAAATAAAATCAATAAAATTGCTGATTTAGGACAAAAGTCTGAGGTGGTTAAAATAAACAAGCAAAGCCAATACATAGGGAAAGTGAAAAACATCCCAATTTTTTTGCCTGTGAGAAAATTCTCTGATTTAAACACAAAATTTAGACACTTTAGCACAGACAAGAAGACCAGCAGGCGATAGCTGGAGAAGCAGCAAGAGTGTACTCTCTAATTTTTTATGCCTAACACTCCATGCACCCATGTTTTGTTATGCCACCACATGATCATGGCAGCCATTTTCTAACTGACGCCCACAGCACTTTCTCAAAATTCAAAAAGTGCCCACTGGTCCAAAAAGGTTGTTGACTCCTACTTTACAGTTACTTCTGCAAAACTGAAAAGTGCTCAGCACGATGCTAGTCCCAGAGGACACTTGGGTGTATGATTTGGGATGAGCAGAAACTTAGTTTGGGGTTCACATCCTATGTTTCCCCCCCCCATACCTATAGTTGTGGACCTGAGTGCAGTGCCACTTGAACACCTTATCACAAAACAAAACTTTAGGCCAAAAGTGATGTTAGGCGTGTCTGATAAGACTGTCTCTTTGTGGTATCTTTTATTTAGGACAGCAGCCCAATGCTTATTTTGAGATGAATAATCTCCAAATGCTGATTCAAAAATAAGTTGGAAATAATTGGTATGTTTAACCCAAGGCTGAATGGGATTTATCTGGGAACATAGAAAATTGTTGCTGTTTTTTCATTCAGACTGTTTGGGCAATGGGGAGCTAGTAACCAGCTTCAGCCTTGTACAGCCAGATAGATATTAGGATTAGGAATGATTTTAAGGGCTGTTTTAGATCATATGGGAGCAATAACCATAGGCACTGAACCTTCTACAACATAACTGGGTAGTGATAGAATCAGAGTTGGAAGAGACCCCAAGGGCCATTCAGTCCAACCCCCTGCCAAGCAGGAAACACCATCAAAGCATTCCTGACAGGTGGCCGTCAAGCCTCTGCTTAAAGACCTCCAAAGAAGGAGACTCCACCACACTCCTTGGCAGCAAATTCCACTGTCGAACAGCTCTTACTGTCAGGAAGTTCTTTCTAATGTTTAGGTGGAATCTTCTTTCTTGTAGTTTGAATCCATTGCTCCGTGTCCGCTTCTCTGGAGCAGCAGAAAACAACCTTTCTCCCTCCTCTATATGACATCCCTTTATATATTTGAACATGGCTATCATATCACCCCTTAACCTTCTCTTCTCCAGGCTAAACATACCCAGCTCCCTAAGCCGTTCCTCATAAGGCATCGTTTCCAGGCCTTTGACCATTTTGGTTGCCCTCCTCTGGACACGTTCCAGCTTGTCAGTATCCTTCTTGAACTGTGGTGCCCAGAATTGGACACAGTATTCCAAGTGAGGTCTGACCAGAGCGGAATACAGTGGTACTATTACTTCCCTTCATCTAGATGCTATACTCCTATTGATGCAGCCCAGAATTGCATTGGCTTTTTTAGCTGCTGCATCAGTGTAGAAAGAATCCATGAAGGTTTGAAAGCCACTGCCTCATAATGCCAAGTGCAAACAGGTGACCTCCTTGGCACACAAGGGGCTGCTCCAAACCTGCAGCAACATGAGTGGCAGGTGGTAGGGTGGCCTGTGCACATGGTAGAGTCCTCTTTTGATTGCTCCCTTCACATACAAGAATTCCTGTGAGCAGAAAACCCTTGAGGTGGGGTGGGATTCCACCCCTGTTCTTCGCCCGTTGGTCTTGCTTGCAAGGAGTCTTTGAGAGGGGAGGGGAATCCTTCAAAAACGAATCTCCAGTTGCACCAGTACTTCAAGCACCGCATTCTGCTGCATGTGTAAACAAGGTTCAAGAGAGGAAACGGGCGCAGAGCAAAGGAGAAAAACAGCAGGGTCGGTGGTGTGCATTGTTAAGAGCGGAGTAGGCCAAGGCCAAGGCCAGCTAAGAGTTGCTGCAGGCAGGCAATGACGCACTTTGCACAATGGCAAGGTTGGAGCGGAGTGGGAAGGGAGGCTCAGCAGGGAGGGAGACATATAAGTATCGATGCGCAGCAATATTCCGCGGCAGGGAGAGGGCGAGCACCTGTTACGGCCAGCAGGCCATTATTTATTTATTTTCCGGAACAATGAGGACTAGGCGCGCCCTTTTAAAAATGCCACGGAACATTCCGCCGCTTTGCACAAGCATTTACACCGCCCATGATGAATGGCGGAGGGCCGGGTTCTTGGCGCAGGCAAGCGCGCGAGGCCACCTTAAGAGGACGGCGGCGCGCAGGCGGCTCCTCCCAGCCCCGTGTCGGAGGCAGCCGAGGAACGTGTCACGGCTCGGCCGGCGGGAGAGCGGGGGAGACGCGCGCCCGCTGCGCCCTCGCCAAATGGCCGTCGGGGCGCCGCACAGCGCGGAAGGGCCGGCGGGAAAGCTTCCCTCCGCGCGCCCCGTCGCGGGTGGGGGGCGTGGGGAACGCCAAGAAACCCACGGGGAGGGAGGGGAGGCGTCTGCAGAAGCGGAAATTACTCCCCTCTCCCTTCCCCGTGCGCGTCGGGGAGGATGGGGCCGGCGGAAGGGCAGGGGGGAGGGCGCCCCTTGGGAAGCGCCGCCGCGGACAGCCTTGCCCAGGCAAACCTGGGTCTGCCCATGGGGGGGGGGGAGCCGTGTTGGCCGTGCAACGTCCCTTTGACGGAGCCAGTCCCTGAGGCCAGGTGAGGCGAGCGCCTCAGGTGGCAGCATCCCCATCCTTCATTGCTCGCCTTCTGCCCATTTAGATCTTCACTCATCCCTTCTTCCCTGTCGCGGAGGGGGGCACCATCAAATGTCTTGGCCCTTTCTCGATTTCTTGTGGGCCTGGTGCAGACACCTGCAAGCAGAATTTTGAGGCCGTTTCGCCACACTTTTACAAGAAAGATGCACTTCAGTGGGTTGCCCAGGGCACTGCTTTAGTTGTGCACCAGAGATGCCGTCAACCTGCGTTTGAAAGTATAATTGCCTTTGCTGTATTCGTGTACACCTGCTCTATGTGGGGCTTTCCTTGTTGCATGATCCAGAAGCTGCAGTCAGAGGCGTAGCAAGGGGGGCGGGGCGCCCCGGGCAGCGCCCTGGTGGGGGTGACAAATGGGGCGGGGGTCCTGCCCCCCGCTTTTTTTTTTAAGGCTATTTTTGGCGCTGCCGGGGCGTAGCCGCAGGGGCGGCCAGCAAGGAGGGGTGTCACGCTTGTCACTGACGTGACCCCCCCCCCCTCGCTGGCCGCCCCAGCAGCGCCAAAAATAGCCTCCTCCCCGCCGCTGGCTGGCTTGCGGCGCCGCGGCATGGAGGAGAGGGGTGGGCCAGCAGCCAGGAGGGGGGTCACCTCCTCCTGGCTGGTCCGCCCCTCTCCTCCATGCCGTGGCTCTGCCCAGGGAGCCCAGCGGCTGAAAGGGTTTTTTTCAGTGGCTTTTTTCGCTGCGGCATGGGGCAAAGGAGTCGCTCCGTGCGCATGCGCATTGTGACGTCATGCGCACGGAGCAACACCCTGCCCCCAGGGGTGCCGCTTGGCTTGCCGCCGCCGGTACCCAAGCGGCACGCTACGCCCCTGGCTGCAGTTAATGCAAGATGCTGCAGCACAATTGCTGGCCAGGAGTGAGGCCAAACACACAGCAAAACCCAGAGTGTATTTATATAAGCCATTTCTCTCCCAGCCTCCCATCTGACCCACTTCCCTCCCACCCAATTTATACTCTGGAAAAATAAATGTTGGCCGGGCAACCACTGAGTGATTGCCCAGAGCAGCTCCAAGCGTTGGGATAAGTAACCTCTGGCCCTCTGAACACTGTTGGATCACCGCTCCCATCATCTCTGAGGCAGGCTTGGGGCTGATGGGAGTTGGAGTCCAACAACATCTGGATGCCACAGGTTGTCCATTCATGGTTCCAAGCTAGTGGAGTAAGCCAAACCAAGTTACCTACAGTTGCTGCTGGTTTCTCCTAAGAGGGAAAAGACTGCTAGCAGGGAGGCTGGGGAGCGGTAGGACTTAATGGATAACATGGTGTCATTAGTGAATGCTGCAGAGTTTCATAATTCCCTGTCTCTGAACACAAGCCTCAATGACTCGTCCTTGTCACCTCCAACCAGAGTTGAGTGTTTAAAGACCCCTCAGAAGTTCCATCTTTTTATTTCGGTCAATAACCAGTAGAGAAGATAAGAAAACAGAGCACATGAAACACAATAAAATATTCTAAGTATACAATTAAATGTAGAGTTAAAAACATTATAGAATATTTAAAAACAATGAGAAATATAAAATGATTATATTAAAATGGTTAAAAAAACAAGGTAAGGCGTTAATTTAAAATTAAGGCAAGATGGGAGCACGTTAAACATAGCCTGGGCAAATGGTTTCCTAAATTTTGGGATAGTCAAATGGGTCAGATAGTCAGCAGGAAGAAGAGCCCACCCTCTGTCTCTAAAAGTTAGAAAAATAGAAGCTGCATTTATGCAATTTTGCAACGCAATATCCCAAATGCGTTGACGTATATTTTCTTTGGCTTTTGCATAACCCATGGCAAGAATAGCATTTTGTGAGAATCCTAAATTTAGTACTTTCTCATTTACCATCTTCTTCCACCTTGACTGAAATGTGCTAGTAAGGGTCAAGAGGGCTAGGTCTTTAGACATGAATAACAGTTTTAACCAAAATTTCATCTTAAATATCCAGATCTGAGATCCAGTAGAAATTTATTCAGTCTCTAATCATAGAAGTGCATTGGGCACACATTTTTGAAGGCCGAGAACACTTCTCAGAAATTTTGTTTGGACAGATTCTAGAGCCTCAAACTGGTTAAATGTGCGTGCTTGTGTTCCGTACAGCATTTGTGGTAAGATCTTAACACTGAACACCTGAATTGCTGAGGGAACATGCTAAACTAAATAAACTAGCGAGTTATGGCTCTGTTGTGCATTTGCTATTGCGCTTCAGTTTTCCAGGAGCCGGTAGCTTGAAAATTTATTTCCAGATATTTTTAAAATTTGACCTGTTCAATTAGATGTCCATTGATTTGCCAGCGATGTTTGCACCGTTTCCAATTAAAAACTAAAACTTTAGATTTATCATAATTAATTGTCAGCTGTTCAGTATTACAATAGGCACCCAGAGCTCTTAATAGCTGTCTCAGACCTACACATGCCAATGACAGGAGTCTGCATCATCTGCGTAAAGTAGAATAGTTAGGGATGTCCCTGGCAATTTAGGTGGATGAGAATTTGTTTCAGAAAGTATCTTAACCAAGGAGTTAATATGAATGTTTAACAGAGTGGGGGCAAGAACACAACCTTGTTTTGCTCCCATATACGCTGGTATTAACCTAGTTAACTGACCTTCATAGTAGTGGTTAAAAGTGAGAGCTGGGAACTCCCCGGTTCATGTCTCGCATCATCTAAGACAGCGTTTCCCAACCGGTGTGCCGCGGCACACTATTGTGCCGCGAGACACCGGCTGATGTGCCGCGGGAAAAGGGACCTGCAGCCCAGGGCTGCACAGGACCGTGGCGGCAGCGCTGCTGGAGCCCGGCGGCGAAGCGGAAGCCAGGGCGGCGCTGCTCCCTTGGCTGCTGCAGCAGCAGCAACAGAAGCCTCGCGGGAGAATCCCGACCTGGTGCCCCAGCTGATGGGCGGGAGAAAGGACGCCGCGCTACAGCTGATCCCAGAGGTAACTCTGGGTCAGGAGACCCGGCATAGCCGGGTCGGGGAGGAGCGGTGTGCCGCGAGATTTTTTTAATGAAACAAGTGTGCCGTTGCCTAGATTAGGTTGGGAAACACTGATCTAAGAAACTACTGGGAACCTCAGCCCCCACATGCAATGTGCAGATAATAATTCTGGTTTCTCTTGAAGGGTTGTAAGTATAACTGAACTAACTCACATCAAGCACTTTGAAGAGGTAATATTATTCTTGCTCTGAAGGAGTAACTCCTAACAACTGCATTGCTGCACAGCAGCAGATCCAGATGTGGAAAAGCATCACAAGGAACAGATGCGCACAAGCAGCCGTGTGCAGCATTAGACCTGCTTACAAACCAGGGTGATGCCTTTGTCACAGATTTATAACTTCTGTGAAGCACAGTCATGTGCAGGTCCTGGCTTCTTGATTTAAGCAGACTGTGGAAGAGACAGCGTCTTTGAAAAGACTTAGTAGAGTAGCATAAATAATGCCTGTGACTCGGCTAAGCACCAGGTGGCAGCAGAATTCCATATGCAATTCTCAAAATGACTTGTCAATACTCTCCCCGCCCCTTTAGGCTTAAAAATTTGCTGTGTTAAAAAGAAGAAAAAGCATACATAGTCATAGAAAGGTACAAGAACAATATCAGAATATCTGGATGTGCTTTAAACTGACGGTGTAAGAGAGAAGCAATGTAATTGAAGTCTAGGTACAGTATTAGAAACATAAATGGCATTGCTCCACAATAATGGAATCTCAGCTGAATTTTGTTAGTATTGTTTCTTTTCTTTTTTTATAAGAATTTTATTGGGTTTTATAATTAAACAATTAACAAACAAAGAAAAGAATCATCATTTCTAACATAATTTCTACTATTTGGTCATATAAACATACACAGCATACATCATATTTTCCCCTCCATTTTTTATACACATCTTTGGGGTGACTTCCTCACGTCCCCCCTGCTGCGTTTCATTTTATATAATCTTAGTAATCTCTTAACGTCTTTAAATATCTTTTATAATTCACACTAATGTTTTTTTCCTTAATCAACAGTCTTAACCTATATCATCTATCATTAATACATCATACTATCTATTTAGTCTGCAGTCTCTTATATAATCCAACTTTTATTTCAACCTTTAAGTCTTACAATGCTTTTTAAAATAGTATTTTATTGTTAGTATTGTTTCTTTTGTTGGTGTTTTGTTAAAATTCCTTCCTAATTATTGTCTCATCTAGAACCATCTTGTTATTTTGAACTGAATAAAATGATGTGATGCAGCAGTTTCCATGGAAACTAGACCACCTTTTTCCTGGATCTTCAGTGGCCTTCTCTATCCACCCACTGTCATGCTGCATGCCCAGGCTCCATCCCAGTTTGTACAGTTTGGCCTTCCCTGCTTCTTCTTTATGTCTCTTTAACTGGACCCAGTCCTCGATTTCACCTCGCTCAGAACAGCTTACTACAATGCATTTATAATTAGGATTGCGCAGAATTAGGGACAGCTGGGGCTGGATTATACATTCATGTTAGGGCTGCTGACTTGTCAAATAGTCTCTGTGCAACAGGTGTTAGAGGTGCTTTTTTCTGGTAAGTAAACACCCCTAATGCATATTCATCACTTGATGACTGCAGAATCGGGTGAAGACTCATTATGTGCATCAGCCAACAAGCATCAGAGACCATAAATGGAACTTCCATGTCAATTCACATCAAGGACACCACTTTTTCATGGTGCAAGTTCTTAAGTGATACGCAAACCAGCCTCCCGTGGATTGCAGTTAGAGGGCTGGTTGAGCTTGGAGGGCAGCATGTCTGAGATCCTCAACCTGGGGTCTGCAGGTGCACAATCACCCTTAAGGACTTCCCTTGGTGCCCATGAAGCCTCTGAGAGCCCCCACCCCACCCCCTTCATTTTGAGGCTCAGATCAACTCCCAGGCAGCTGAACAGAGAGAATAGTGGGTGGAAGGGAAAGACTGGGAAGGAAGCAGAATGGCTGGGAGGAAAGGAGGGAGGAGAGAGTGACAAAGAGAGAGAGAGAGAAAATGGATGGCCTGAGAAAGGATACATGCAGGTGAGCATCTTGGAGCGAGTAAAGCATACCATCTCGAAACTCTGTGCCCTCAAAAATCAAATCACAGACTACATCTGTCTCCACTGACTGTATTGCAAATAATTATGGGTCCAGTGCTTTCCAGCACTGCCCTGGCAAAAAAACATGGATCTGTAAGGTGGGTGAGCAAAGGTGTGAGTTTCTTATCTGGGGCTGGACTGCTCACATTGGGCCTTTAAATTCAGTTACAAGGCAATTGCAAGCCAATAATTACTTTCTGGCCTGCAGGTGTGATGTGGATTTTCTTTTCTTTTCTTTTTTTTAATATCATTTTTATTTATTTTCAAAACATTTATATAACAATAACATTCACATATTATCCACATCTTGTACCTTTTTTGGCTTTTTACAGCCTTTGCTTCCTTCAGTCCTTCCTAGCGACTTTATACTTTCTCTATTTCATCTTATATTTCTTATTTCTACCATTGCTTTTTAACATCTCACTCAAAGCTTATAACTGTAAAGTTCATGTTTAGCAACAATATTTCCTTCTTAATCTACAATGCCTCTTGTAGTCCTACCAACGTATTCAGTTCAGCAATTTCCTTTAAATAGTCTGTATATTTAGTCCAATCTTTGACGAACTTCTGGTCCCGCTGTTCTCGGATTCTCCCCGTCATTTTATCCATTTCTGCATAGTCCAATAATTTCATTCTCCACTCTTCTATTGTCGGTGTTTGTTCTTGTTTCCATTTCTGTGCTATTAACATTCTCGCCGCAGTCACTGCATACTGGAAAAGCTTAATGTCCTGCTTTTTAATGTCTGTACCTGTAATTCCTAACAGAAAGGCTTCTGGTTTTTTAGCAAAAGTATATTTCAACATTTTCTTAAGGTGTGATGTGGATTTTCAACAAGTTTTGATAGATGCTGCTGAGATTGCAAAGGAGCTAGAAATACTACCAAGTATACTACCTAGAAATACTACCAAAATACAACCAAGCTCTGAGGCAGAATAAGTTAGAAAAAAGGAGAAGGAAACCGTGGTTTCAGAATGAGGCCAAAGCAGAAATTCAAAGTAGGTTACTACTATGCTGTCTTATACATGGTTATACAATCTGTCTTCTGGGGTAGTTTGTCCACTTTTGGTCCCCATCCTGCACTCAGCTCTCACCTGTGGCTCCTAGAACCTGTCAGCAGGTGACAGTAGTCACACCCCAGGAACGGCTTCGACTGGCCGGCTAAACCAGGTGAGGGGAGCTGGTGGGTCTCAAGCTCCGAGTGAGTTACGGACTTCCCCTGCGTGTGAAGACAGGCTCAAGAGTAGGTCCATTGGCCAAGAAGGCGGTTTCTGCATGTGCTGTAGAGGGATGTGGAAGGCAGATGGGGCTCTTCAACCGGGGAAGGGAGCCCATCTAGCAAAAGGAAAACTGATACCAAAGCTCCACTGCCTCGCAGAGGCTTCTTCAGGAGAAGAAAAGGCTAAGGAGTAAGCCCTACACAAATCTGGACTGGAGTCCCTAAGACGGTTGGATGGTGCCTTGTATGCAGGGGTGTAGGAAGGGGTGTGTGGCCCGCCCCGGGTGTCACCCTGAGGGGGGTGACAAAATGGCGGGCGGCACTCACTGCGGGGCCTGCAGCGCACCGTAGCCAAGCGTCTCGGGCACCTGCAGGCTCCATGCTGTCCGCCTGCTGCCTCCCCCCCAGCTGTAGGGTGGCCAAGGGCGCATGCGTGCCGTCTATATGGCTGCTGTGCGTGTGCCACCAGGCGGTTTGCCCCGCTCCTATCGGCGGTTCGCCCCGCCCCTCGACACTGGGTGGCAGAGAGCCTTCCTCCGCCACTGCTTGTACGACTCCTTCCAGCAACACCTGTAGCCAAGCTGGTGCCAAATGTATTGCTCTGCTTTCCTTTGGACCACAACAGTGAGGTCCGGATGGGGGGTCTTGTCATCTGGGCAGCCCAGGACCTCCAAACACACTGCCGATGCTTGCGCCCTGGGGAGCTCACTTTAATGCTGCTTCACCCCCAGAGGCATAAGAGCCAACTCCTAGGAGCCCAGGTCACTTTGCCCCGCCAATAAAATATTTGAGGGGCAATGCTGCCTTTCTTTCTTTTCCATGTTTGAACTTTGTTTCCCAACAAGCCCTTTAAACGAACTTGTAAAAATGTTGCTTGATGGCAAGAGAGCTGGGATTGGGCAAAACCTCCGACATCGTTTCTAATGATCCTTGTGATTGGAGACTGGTTTTTTTGGGGGGGGGGGGACAGAGAGAAAGAGACAGAAATAGAATGCTAACTGGCTGCTTAATCCACGGGGCAGGTTCCCGGAGCTCTGCTAGGACAAGAGAGGAAGCCACTCCTGGCGGCTTATCATTTAAAAAAATTAAACTAGGAGTGCCTAATTCAGATGACTTGGAGGATAAAGCTCCCCACCTAAATAGTGTAACTGGAGGGGGCGGAGTGCCTTTGGCGGTGGCACGGTGCATCCCAAGGCGCCACAGAGCCCAGCGTGCCACTCCCCAAAGCAGTGTGGCCCGAGGCTAGGCTCACAGCTATCAAGCTGCTACATCCACCACCACCCCAGCTGCCAGAGGTCAGCCAAGAAGGACACAAACAGGCATATGCTGGCCCTGTGAGTGGCGCTGGCCATGCAGCGCACCCGAGCCACCAAGTCTCTTCTCAGCACCCTCCAGCTGAAGGGCGTGATGTGCCTGGGAGTGATGCACCGACTCAAGTGCCCTGCAGGCCCCATGCTGCCCAAAAAAGCAGCACAGGGCTGGCATCCGCCCACCGCCTCCCCCTCAGCTGCCCTCCACCTGGAGGGTGCCTGGGAGGGACACAGCTTCTCAGGTGCCACTGGGGCTCTCTACGCCACTGCCCCAACTGTTGTTGTTGTTTGTTGTTGTGCCCTTTAACCCAAACCCCAATTGAAACACAATATTTAAAAGCAATTTAAAATGACTTACTATCACAGAAATAAGGTGGGTCCTAAAAATACGCCCAAGCAGACAAATGCATACTTTTGCAGCCAGCCATCATTGATTGCGGGTGGGGTGGGGTGGTGGAGGCAACCACGTGCCTAGAAACTTGGGCTTGGGGAGAGTTGGATTCAAGTCCCTTTTTAGCTTTAAGAATTCAGAGTAACCCTGGACCAGTCACTATTTCTGAGACCAGTCAACCTCATGGAGCTGACGAGACAGACAGATGCCAACTTCTTCTTCTTCTTTGAAGATCACTCGTAACCAAGTAAGGTTGTCTTCCATGAACACGGTCTTAACAGTGAGTCCGTAAGTGACTGTGAAGGCCAATTCTGGATCCACATGTCCTTCCACAGTGGGGACATAAGTTTCCAGATGGGAGTTTATCATGGTGAGGGTTTGCCAAGCGTGCCTTCCTCTTAGCACGTTTCTCCCTTTCGCCCTGAATGTGAGTGTCTTCAAAGTCCATGACACCTTTGGCAAAGGCTGTTCTCCAATTGGAGCGCTCGCAGGCCAGTGTTTCCCAACTGTCAGTGTTTATACTACATTTTTTAGATTTGCCTTTTTGCAAATTTGCCTCTTTTTTTTACCACCAGCATTACGCTTTCCATTTTAAAGTTCAGAATAGAGACCAGTCAACCTTGTGGAGCTGACGAGACAGACAGATGCCAATAACAACACTGAATATTGAAGTTTGTGGTGAGGCGGAGTTGTTTTCTAGCCCTTGGTCAAGTATTTTCTTTAAAGTTGTTAATCTGGAGATTCAGCAAATCCTGCTGCAGTCACAATGGGCCAGTATGAAACCCTGCTGTGTGTCAGATTTGCTGAGGCTTAGGAGCTGCCTGTGGGTGAGGATGACTTTTGATGAGACAAAGGAAAGATCCTGGCTAAGGAAACCTTTGATGTGCACAGAGGAAGCTTGTGTACAAGGCCTTGTTTACCTGGACTGATGTGAGAATGCAAAAGCCCTGGGTAAACTGTCTGATAAAAAGAACAAGAAACCTCTTAACTGATCAAGAGCATTAGAAAAACCATCTTTGAGGACAGAACAGTTGGTAATGTCCTAACTGAACTGGCAGCGATGGCATTTGTTTATGGGATGATGCTGAAACGGAATGTGCTTACATAAGATTTGGAGAATTTGCAGGGACACTGGTGACGTTTTCCCCTGATAAAATTCAGGAAAGTAGAAACAGTGACAAGTTCTTTCTGCTCTTTCAGCTGACCTCTGCACATCACGAAAGGTCTGGGTATGCCAGTGACTAATATGAAACCTCCAGGATGCCACTTCCACTCCACTCCTGCCCTCCCCCCTTTTACTCCCTTTCCCTCTTTTCTGGTATTAGCTATGTATTTTGGTAACTCAGAATGGATGATTTAGCTCTTAGGTATGGTTGCTAGAGAAAGTTTAGGACAATAGTTGAAGATAGTATGAAGGAAGAGGCTTGACTTCATTTCCTTGGTCCTTATTTGCTGCATTATATATTTCTGGCCATTTCTGTATTGTCTTTATTTACTTTAAAAGGTAAAGGGACCCCTGACCGTTAGGTCCAGTCGCGGATGACTCTGGGGTTGCAGCGCTCATCTTGCTCTATAGGCCAAGGGAGCCGGCGTTTTGTCCGCAGACAGCTTCTGGGTCATGTGGCCAGCATGACTAAGCCACTTCTGGTGAATCCAGAGCAGCGCACAGAAATGCCGTTTACCTTCCCGCCAGAGCGGTACCTACTTATCTACTTGCACTTTGACGTGCTTTCGAACTGCTAGGTTGGCAGGAGCTGGGACCGAGCAACGGGAGCTCACTCCATCGCGGGGATTCGAACCGCCGACCTTCTGATCGGCAAGCCCTAGGCTCTGTGGTTTAACCCACAGTGCCACCCGATGTAAATAGTAAATTTACTTTACTATTTCTTTATTTCCTGCCCTTGTGGGGCACCTGGGGGGGCAATGTGAATGACTGTGAATCCACTTCCCTCCCTCAGGTCATTATAACCCCTTTTTTGAATGCCTGGATAGGGCTTTATGGTTGGTTTTATTGGTTCACCTTACCCACTATGCTTTGATTTCAAAGCCAGGTTTCCAAAAGTCCCTTGTTCAAGAGGTCCTAGGCAAGATAGGCAGGAGAGTCAACATTTGGGCCAAAAATATTTACCAGTGCTAGAGTTGTTGGGGCATTTCCAGTGAGTAGAATGATAACGCAGTTCTCTTCATCAGCAAAATCAAGCACAGATCTTTTGTGGATTAATGTGGCTAGTGTTTGAGTCCCCTAAGTCCATGATCGATCAGAGAAGAATGGATGGAGGCAGGTTTCAGTGAAAGCAAGGCAGATCTTTATTTTTCTGTTGGAACAGAGTCGCCCACCCTCCACTCATTGGAAGGAGGTGAGAGACCAAGAAGAAAGTATGCAGGAACCTTTAAAGACTTAGACATTGCCCAACCTCTTAGCCAAAGACCACCCTAAAAGCAACATACAAGCATCACAGGAAGTGGTGGTCTCCAACAGAAATTTGAGATTGTGGTTTTTCTCCTGTCTGCCAGGATACCTGATAATGTTTTATGGACTGCATTACCTGGGCAGTCTGGCCATTCTTTTGAAATGGTAAATACTTTAGTTCTTGAATCCAGGTCACAGGCCCACCCTATTCATACACAAATATGCCCTCAAGACAGGATTTCTGGGTAAAAAGATATACAGTGGTACCTCGGGTTACAAGAGGCTTCAGGTTATAGACGCTTCAGGTTACAGACTCCGCTAACCCAGAAATAGTACCTCGGGTTAAGAACTTTGCTCCAGGATGAGAACAGAAATCGCGCGGCAGCGGGAGGCCCCATTAGCTGAAGTGGTACCTCAGGTTAAGAACAGTTTCAGGTTAAGAACAGACCTCCAGAACAAATTAAGTTCTTAACCAGAGGTACCACTATACTGGGAAAGGTTTCTCCATGACATTTCCTTCTGCAGAGGAAATATTTGGGTTTTTTTAAGAGTCAGGATGGCTTCAGGATTGCTCTCCTGTGCTATTTCAGACATGTGGTATATATATTCTAGATGTGTGTTTACCTTGTGCATTTATGAACATTTATTTTATATTTGAGACCTTATAATTCTTACAACATGAGAAAGGAGAAAAAGAGGAAGTGTAGGTAGGAAATGTTGTCCCTTACCATTCCACAATGTTCTCTGCTGATGGCTATTTGAGATGAATTCAGTGCAACAATGTGGTATTGTCAAAGGGTGGCTCTGTGGCAGCCTCCAACATGAGGCAAAGTGAATTTGCATGTAGGCGATGGATGTGCTTGCCAAGGGCACTGGGGCAGCCAGAAATTGCAGCTGCCTTGAGTCATGACAGAAGGGAAAGGGGGGGGGGGAATCAAAACCTAAACCAGAGGAAGTTATGTTACAATGCAAGCATTGAGGGGGGGGAGGCTGAACTTTGGTGTGGGCGGATGGGAGAGACAGAAAAAAATTACCCTGAACAGCTTGTTGAGAAACATTTAAAAGCACAAACAAGACGCGGGTGGCGCTGTGGTCTAAACCACTGAGCCTCTTGGGCTTGCCAATCAGAAGGTCAGCGGTTCGAATCCCCGCGACGGGGTGAGCTCCCGTTGTTTGGTCCCTGCTCCTGCCCACCTAGCAGTTCGAAAGCACGTCAAAGTCAAGTAGATAAATAGGTACCGCTGCAGCAGGAAGGTAAACGGCGTTTCGGTGCGCTGCTCTGGTTCGCCAGAAGCGGCTTAGTCATGCTGGCCACATGACCTGGAAGCTGTCTGCAGACAAAACACCGTCTCCCTTGGCCTATAGAGCGAGATGAGCGCCACAACCCCAGAGTCATCCGTGAGTGGACCTTTATCTTTTTATGCATTTCTACTTGGAAATAAATCCCTTAACTCCAGTAGGGCTTGAGTTCCCAGCAACTGGAGTCAAACACAGGTCAGGATTAAAATAATGTCACCCATGCCAGTGAAGTTGACTCAAGTAAAGCAAAATACAGTTCAGGCCTAGTGGTCTCAGCAACCCTTCCTAATACAGTAAGTCTTGCCCTGATGTCACAGTTGTGAGAACTGATGGTCCCACCTTCCCACCCCTCTCTAAGGCTCCTCCTCTCCAGGATATTTCCCAGTCTGAAACTGCGTCTGCACACAACTACAGGTAATCTCTGTTCTGCTCTTTTCATTTCTCTGCATGTTCTTGGAGACTAGCAGGGAGGGGAGCTGGTTGCAGCAGGAGGTAGAAACTCCCTGGATTCTTCTGCAGCCTATTGTATTTTTTTATTTTTATTTTTTGCATTCCTGGGCATAGAATCAGAAACCATCCCCTTGGATGTGAGTGGCCTTCTCTTTTTGCTCTACAGGTTGTTATGGGAGTAACCCACATTCCTGTTAGTGAGAATGACATGCAGGGTACAGTGGTACCTTGGTTTTCGAACGTAATCCATTCCAGAAGACTGTTGGACTTCTGAAACATTCGAAAACTGAGGCACAAAGGGCAGTCGGCAAATTCCATTGAGAAAATTGAAAAACACGCAGTGGAAACCGTTCAACTTCTGAGGCGCGTCCGAAAACGGAAGCATTCACTTCTGGGTTTTCGGTGTTCAAGTTCCAAAACATTTGTCAACAGAGATGTTTGGGAACCGAGGTACCACTGCACCAATGTGCAAAGCTCATAAACTGAACTATTTATTTAATTTATTTCAACAATGTCTCTGGCACAACACCAGAGGTTACAGTAAGGTAAAATCATTTAAACCATAAAAATTGGAATGCTTTCTTAAAATGCCTGCTTAAAACATCAGGTGCCAAACGTCCCATGTTGTCACAGAGGCTGGCATGGGTTGCCTCCTTAATGACGCAGCCTCTCTCATTAACCACTAGGGGGAGCAGCTGGCCATGTTGTTCCCCTGAAACTGTGTACACACACTATACCTTTGAAGCACATTACTTCCCTCAAAGAGTTCTGGGCAAAGTAGTTAAGGCCTCACAGAGTTACAATTCCCAGCAACGCTTAACAAACTAGGGAAAGAATTTGCTTCAAGCATGTAATGCGTTCACAGCCCAAGCATCTCCTGTGGGAACTCCGCTATCTTTATTCGTGATCTCAGTTCCACCCATTTGTCTCCCTTCTGTCTGCTTCAGGATGTCTTTGATGAGCTTTGACAGGATGAGATGTTGCTCCAACTAGGAAGCAACTTGGGACTGGGAAGTGAATCTCTGTAAGGTACTGGAGGCCCCACTCCTTCCAGCATCTCAGCCACATGCCTTGACCCACACAGATGTTTCTGTGCACTTCCTATCCTCCTAAGTAGTCTCATGGGCAGCTCACCGGGCCCTTCAGATATGCCTGGTGGGCTACATTTGACTTCATTGAATTGTAGAGTTGGAAGGGACCCCAAGGGCCATCTAGTCCAACCCCCTGCAATGCAGGAACCTCAACATTCAAGACAAATGGCTATCTAACAACCTCCACCGTTCCTCATAAGGCTTGGTTTCCAGACCCTTCATCATCTTGGTTGCCCTCCTCTGCACACATGCCAGCTTGTCAATATCCTCCTTAAATTGTGGTCCTGGATACAGGACTCCACGTGGGGTCTCACCAAGAGTGGTACTATTACTTTCCTTGATCTGAACGCTATACTAATCTTGATGCAGCCTAGAAGATAGTGGTTCCCTAACTACTCCACACATGTACTACTGGCAGTCCAGGTGTCCCCGATCTTATATTATCACTTGGTGGGTGACAAGTTGTGCAAGCCTGAGCTAACAAGTGATTATTTTTTTCATCATTATCATTGCTGAGGTGGTAAGTGTGCTTAGATTTTTAAAAAATAGTGTTATGGGGTTTTTTGTGGGGTTTTGTGGGGCCCTGGGTAAGCACCTGGACCCCTTAAATCTTGCACCACTCGGAGATTGGGGTGGTGTGCAACAATATGACGTGGTTTTGGGGGGGTGTAGGTTTCTCAAGTCTTTGTGCTTTATTACATTACCATGTAAAGGTAAAGGTACCCCTGACCATTAGGTCCAGTCGTGTCCGACTCTGGGGTTGCGGCGCTCATCTCGCTTTATTGGCCGAGGGAGCCAGCATACAGCTTCCGGATCATATGGTCAGCATGACTAAGCCGCTTTTGTCGAACCAGAGCAGCACACGGAAACGCCGTTTACCTTCCCGCCGGAGTGGTACCTATTTATCTACTTGCACTTTGACGTGCTTTCAAACTGCTGGGTTGGCAGGAGCTGGGACCGAGTAACGGGAGCTCACCCCGTCGCAGGGATTTGAACCGCCGACCTTCCGATCGGCAAGCCCTAGGCTCTGTGGTTTAACCCACAGCGCCACCCGCGTCCCATTTACATGGCATTAATCAAACGTTATTTAGGGAACATAAATACCTAGTCAGGGCATTGATGCATCTAGCTCAGTTTTGTCTAAATAATTCTCAAGGTTTTCGCAGTGGGGACATTCCTATACTATACATGGATGGATATTCTAGCAATTCTCTACCACTGACTGCAGCCCTTGCCCAAGTAGCTGTTTTGCTAGCTTTGTCTCATCCAATTTCATTCAGCATAGGGGGAAACCCTCCTACACAGAACCCTTTGCATTTGCCCCAGCTGACATTCTTGCTTCCTGTTATTCTTGGCATTTGCCAATATTCTACTCCCGGATTTAGGGATCACTCTCATCCGGGTTTATGTAAAAAGGTTCTTGTTCTTCTATTTTCTGTACGCTTATCTTTGACTTTGAAGTAGTCTCGATAAAGTGGTGGGAATGAAAAACAAGCTGGCATTAACATACATCATGCACACAATAGAACTGCACAGAAGTGGAAAGAAGCAAATGTTTGCCTTAGGGATCAGGTGGAATTAAGAGAAAGAACCCCTGAGACCAAGTGACTATCCTGTGCCATGGGTGAGGTGGCAGAAGTCAATCTCCTGCTCCTCTGCAGGGGAAAGGCTTATGCGCATAAAGGCAAGAAAGGAAGGAGGTGAATCTCACAAGGTGCTGATGGAAAACAGTATGGTGTGTTTACAAAAGCATTCCGTGTGTGTGTGTGTGTGTGTGTGTGTGTGTGTTTGCACGTGCCTAAGACACTTCAGGTAGGACAACTCCATCAGAGGCAATTATCACTACTGTCTTTTGAATGAAGTGTTTTTGTCTTTGGGGATAAGCTCTTCAGAGCACTTGCAAATGTATTATTCAGGGGGCAGGACAGGGGGCAGGCCTCTGACAGAAGAGCTGCTATACTGCACCAGGTTAGGCACAGCAGCAAATAGTTTGAAGTGGGGGCAGTGGTGGTTGTGTTGTTAATAAATTGTGCTATTTCCTTCCAGACCTTGTGAGGTTCACCTCTTTTCTTTTTCTGGCGTGGGAGTTGGGACTGGGACACCTTCCTTTTCCCTGCTTATTTGCATAAGGGCCCAGCTTCCTGTAGGGACAGGTCCCTCAAACAGGCTATCCATGCATCTCATCCACCACACCTAAGAGACTGGAAATGCAGCCAGACTTGGAAGTATGGGCTGTAGAGCACAGGAGAGAAGGACCTGGAAGAAAGCCAGTCATTCCTGGATGGGAACAGGCACAGGAGTCAATGAAACTATGCATATGGAGGCGAGTGGGTGGATACCCACACACACAAGGCAGACTCACACATAAAAGTGCTGCCCTCTTTCTGCCTTCCCGTTCAGAGAACTGCTACCCAGGAAGTTCTGGTAAATGCAAAATAGGTTTCAGGTGTCATCACAGGCAGGAGTAAAACACATATGTTGGGAAAGATTGAGGGCACAAGGAGAAGGGGACGACAGAGGACGAGATGGTTGGACAGTCTTCTCGAAGCTACTAACATGAGTTTGGCCAAACTGCGGGAGGCAGTGGAAGACAGGAGTGCCTGGCGTGCTCTGGTCCATGGGGTCACAAAGAGTCGGACATGACCAAATGACTAAACTGAAGGAGCGTCTCCACCCCCATCGTTCTGCCCGGACACTGAGGTCCATCTCCGAGGGCTTTCTGGCGGTTCCCTCACTGCGAGAAGCCAAGTTACAGGGAACCAGGCAGAGGGCCTTCTCGGTAGTGGCACCCTCCCACCAGATGTCAAAGAGAAAAACAACTACCAGACTTTTAGAAGACATCTGAAGGCACCTCTGTTTAATAGATTATTGGATGTTAATATTCTGTTGGAAGATGCCCAGAGTGGCTGGGGAAACCCAGCCAGATGGGTGGGGTATAACTAATATATTATATTATATTATATTATATTATATTATATTATATTATATTATATTATATTATATTATATTATATTATATTATATTATTATATTGTATTATATTATTATAATTAAACAAGACAAGTTGTAATGCAAACACTGTTTTGGAATAGAATGAGGATACATAAGCTTCCATGAAGCATTTGGTGGTGTCAACGGGGAAGAGGGAAATAATAAAAGATCTAATTACAGGGCTGGAAGGTTAATCCCGTCTTAGGAAACAGTAGCTAATAATAACCTTCGTTATGGAAGAAGAACATTACCTCTAATAATCATAACTTATCTGAGTTCGCATCAGTTGAAGTCACTTCGTTCTTTTCAAAGTGCAACAGGGCAAACAAAAGGGCAGATGCACTCCATACATTTGAAGCATGTGACTGGGAACTTGGAATTGTAATTTGCTAAGGATGTTAGCAATTGTGGCTAGGTGAGGGGGAAACTACAGTTCCCAGGATGCTTTGGGGAAAGTCAGGTGCTATAAATGTGTGTTGGGTGTGCTTTAAATGCATGCTGTGGATTAATTTGCTTAAATTTGATGGGTGTCCTTGTTTGGGGTATCATTAAGATTAAATACCAGCCTCAATTTGTGGCTATCTTTTCCCAAAGGGTATATCTAACATAATTGATCTGAGGTGGTTGCTCTGTGGTTGATTCTTCTGCAATATGGCTTTTCAGCGGTATCTAGTGAATGACCGATGCTAGTGAGTCATCATTTTCCCCATAGGCTTATCTTTCTTCCCAAATGCCAGGTAGCTTAGAGACTTTTTTTCCCTTGTAGGAGACACTTGTTTGTAGCTTTGTTGTTGTTTTAGCACCTGAGGCGCCACAAGGCACTTCAAGGGGCTCTCACTTCAACTCCTGCTTTGTCTTGGAGAAATCCAGTATATCTACAAAGCATCCAGCTCCAGGTTCAGGACTTGTCCAATGCTGCTGCACACCCCAAGGATATAATAAAAGGACATTATGTCCTACAAATGGAGCTGGTGTTTCACCTGACAACTATTGGGTCATTGTTATAGTAAGGATTAATGGGACGATAAAAGCATGTCAAGAGCCATAATAATGTTAGAAACAATAATTATTAAGTATGTGTATCAATACATTCCAGATATGTAAATAAACAGAAGGGAGGCGATCCTTGGAAGGGAGGCCTTCAAATGACCTCTGTGGTTCAGTCAACGGGCTTCCTGCCAAAGTACTACTAAAATTCAGCAGAATTTTACAGTGTTCAGAGGAGGAGGAGGAGAAATGGCAGAAATCAGTCATGCTTGAAAGAAGCACTGGGGAAACTGTATAACCAAACTAGAAATTTTCATTCACTAAATGTTCAGAAAATGGCTGAAAATCCAGGAGACTACTAAGAAAGTGTATAGAGAAATAATTCTTTTTTTCTTGTCCCATGGGAATGGTGTGTGTATGAACATCACATGGAATAGAGCTAAACACAGGCTACAAGTAGGATGTCAGATGTTACAAACAAAATTATCTGCTCCCTGCCCAGTCAGATTTTGTGTAAAACTTAAGAAGTCTATAATCACAAGAAGTATTCTGGCATCAATGGCAGGGGACAGCAGTTCCCAACTGTATACTTACGGAAGACCCAGTGTTCATTATTTGTTACTAGTGGACGTTCAGCCCGTTAAATTAACAGGCGCTAGAACATCCGTTCTTCCTTCCCTGTTTCTCCCTCCCCCCTCCCTCCCTCTGTTCTTCCTTCCTTCCTCTCTCCCTACATTTTTCCATTCTTCCTTCCATGTTTCCTTCCTTCCTTCCTTTCTCCCTCCCTCCCTTTCTCTATTCTCCCTCCCTCCCTCCATTTTTCCGTTCTTCTTTCCCTGTTCCTTCCCTGTTCCTTCCTTCGCAACGACGGCGCCCCCGCCAGCCTCTTCCTCCTCGGTGTCCGCGACCACGGCTCCGTCATCATCGTCCGCGGCGCTGCCTCAGCCTCCGTTGGGTGGGCCACCCGACGGGGCTGAGGCGGCGGCGGCCTGAGGAGGAGGTGGAGGCGGACACGGCAATGGCGGCGGCGCAGTTTCGGGCGGCCGCTCGAAGTGTCTCTGCGTCGTCCAATCCCTGTGTCCGTGGGGGACATGCGCAGTAGCGCAAACCCACAGACGGACGGCACACAGAGACACTTGCACTTTATTATATAGGATTCATGAACAACACCAGTATGTTTTCAGACCCAGCTTATTTTTATGATTGTAAGTTGTTTTTAATTGTTTTTGATATTGTGTTTTAATACTGTAATTTACCCTTTGACCTTAGGGAAATAAATAAATAAATAATCATAGATCAGATAAACTTTGATGTCAAAGAAGATACATAGGATGAGTAATCTTGGCTCTGATAGTGATCTACTCACACTGAGTAGATACGCCCTACTGGATGAAGAGTTCCTGGGACAAGGCTGACTGCACAATCGTAAAGCTGGTTTCTAGGTGGCATGTCTTCCTCAATGGGAAATCTATATTTTTCAGATAGCTGGGAAAACTTAAGGCTGACAGCTTCTTTTTAGATAGCTGGAAAGATTATCTTCCAGAATCTATAACTGAAACACAGCTGGTACATGACCCCTCAAAAACTCTCCTATAATAAGAATAAATGCTCTAATTGTGGGGTGAAATAGATGTCGACCACCCCGATCCAAAGCACAAGGATAAACGCACTCCTCAGCAAGCAGAGTTTTAAAAGTCACAAAAGCAAGCAGCAGTTTAGTGTGGGTTTGAGGCTTTTAAACCTTTTACTATCCCATTTAGTCTGCTACCAGAGCTTCCCCATTTCTACCCATCTTAGCATTGAACAGACTACAGACCTTAGTAAGTTTTAAAATGCTTTACTTACAAAGTTCTAAAGGTCAGGTTCATACATTTATCTATGCAACAGCAAGTAAACATAGGCAGAAATACTGGGATACAAAATAGATTGAAATAGCTCCAAGCATGCGGTTCAAGCTTGTAGCAAACAAGTTCAGGCACACCTTATCTTGGTGAGTTCACATGGTGAAAGAGAATGAAGAAAGGAGGAAACTTAACTTCCTTCCTTTCACATGAGGGGCATGACCTAGCTGAGCCTAGGAATACAATTCTATGATCATGCATTACACTTGCTAGTTATATTTGACTGCAATTTCTCATGCTAATTTGAGCTGGAGAGGCTGTGATGCCACAGGTATATGTGGCACATGTGGCAGACATGTCCAAAAATACAGGAATTTTGGACAATGGTGTTTTAATAGTATATCAAATAATTCTACCTAATCTACAGTTCACTCTCCTTAATTTATTTATTGGAGAACCTGTTAACTGCTGCAAGGGCAGTGATATTGTGGACATGTACAGCAGTGTAGCTAGCCACTTGGGCATTGTAGGGCAGCTAAGGGGGAAGCGGCAGGCAGATGCAAGCCACACACTGCTGTTTCAGACAGCGCAGGGCCTGCAGGCGCCCTAGCCACTGCGCCACACCCAGGAGAGACACATGGTTCAGGCACACTGCAGGCCCCACGGTAAGTGCTGTCCCCCATGGTGTGATGCCCAGTGCGCCGCCCCCACCCCAGCTATGCCTCTGGACATGGAATAACATGGAGGGGCTTAGTAAAGCTATATAGTACACCCAAATTCGGCAGGTGGCCTTTTTGGAAAAAAATTGATGGAGGAGCAAAATTGGAAACGGATCAAAAGACAATGGATACTTTTACCCCAATTTGGGTATGATCTTATGGTTCATACAAATTAACAAGTTGCCAAATTCCCTCCCCCTGGCATTTACTCATTTATGACTGGCATAGATAGGATAGGATCAAAGGATGGAGTTTCTAGGAAGGCTGTCAGCAAAGGAAGAGGACCAGAGATCAGTTAAATAAAAAATAAGGTTAATATACAAAAAACATTTACTTTATATGGGTTTAAAAAACAAATAATTTTTTAGGTTTTCAAAACCAGCAGACGTAAGACTAGTTGCTTAGTTTCTTAATTAGTAACCCACCTTAATGCACACATACACATAAAACAAGTATCACAAAATTAGAAATTGACAATGCATAGATATTTACTTTATGATTTGAAATTTGAACTTGAACCTACTTAGCATCTTAGGAGTTGCATTTGTTAGGTTTTTCTTTCCTTTCTTTAATTATTTCATTTTTGTTTGTTTTTCTTTCTTTTTATCTCTTACAAGGTGAGGCGTATCAAGGGCCCGATTGCTGCAGGCTGAATTTATTGACAGAATTTGGCTCACTTGGAGTATGTTGCGTACACTACTTTGAAAAAAGAGAAACAGCTATCTGAATCAAGGTCAATTGAAGGAAATTTTGCTGACATTCAGATGACCCCAAAATCAGTGTGGTATGGAGGCAACCTGGGAGATGGCTGGACCTCCAATAATAATAAGGAAGCCAAAAGAACTACAAAAATAATAATTAAATATATTATTTATATCATACTTTAAATGTAGTGTACACAAACACAAGGGAAGAGATACTTGGGAGAAAAATGGCTTTCAAACGATCCCTGCGATTCAGCAATAGTGTTTCCAAAGTACATGCTTTGCCTATTTAATGGAATCCAAGGGTCATCTAGTCCAACCCAGTGGCAGGAGGTTTCCCCAGTTGAACCCATGCCATCTCCATTAAAAGGCTTTCAGGCATCCAGTCTGGAGAGGGTCCTCCTCTGCTGGAGTTTTGGAAAGCTGCTACAAGTCAAAAATAGATAGCACTGGGCTACTTGGGCCAATGGTGAAAAGCACATTCATATTTGCCAGTGGCCTAAGCAAATATATTCAAGTGACTGTGGGCCCCATTAACGACAAACCCCCAAATCTGGGGTCCTCTCCAAACCTGTGCCAAAGTTTTGCAGTTGTTTTGCAGCATTTTGCAGCAGAAACCCCGCGTTTAGCACATAGCTGTCAACTCTCGGATTTGAAAATAAGGGATTTTCCCCAAACTTTCGGATTTGAAAATAAGGGATGCCGCGAGAGCGGTGCAATGGCACCAAGTAGCCTCGCCACCCTGCGCTCCAGAGGCTGCGCGCGAACGGGTAAGCGAAAGAGCGAGCGCATAGACGGCAGGCAGGCTGTCTGTCTGGTTGGGTGTGAGGGTCTGGCTGCACAAGGCATGCAAGCTCCGCCCCCAGTCGGTCTCAGGCTCCTTATTGGCAGCCGAGCAACGCAGCTGAGGAGCCTCCCTGGCCGGCAGGGAGGGAGAGGAGCTGCTTCCTTTGAAATCCGGGAAATTTAAGGGATATCAACAATCCGGGATAGCAGCAGGAAACGGCATTGGAATAAGGGAGTTTCCCGCAAAAAAAGGGAGGATTGACAGCTATGGTTTAGCAGCGCCCAACAAACTGAGCAATTGCTACTTCAATGTGGGGGAATCCCAAATGTTGGGGTTCGTAGTTAATGTTAAATACAAACCCTGTGTTTGATATATCAATTGCTGAGTTTGTGAGGCACTGCAAAATGCGGGGTTTTCACTGCAAAACTCTGCAAACGAACTGCAAAACTTTGGCACAGGTTTGGAGAAGGTCCCAAATTCCGGGGTTCATTGTTAATTTTCCTGTGACAGAGTAAGCAAAGCTCTGTAAACTACTGGAAATTCCTGCCAGGTTCGGCATGAGATGCTATCTTAGACTGTATTCAATCCCTGATCCATCTAGCCTAGTATTTACTCTGAACAGAAGCAGCCAGGAAGTCGAATGTTACTTGGAGCTGTCAGGTCTGTTAATCCTTCTTAATTAAACATGCCTAAGCTACTTCGCATGATTGTTTTGAAGATAAAAGGAGGGGAGAAGAATGTATGGCCACAAGCTTCTTAGAGGAAAGACCGGTGAAAACATGGAAAATAAATAATAAATTTAAAACAACCTCTCTCTATGGTAGACAAATCAAACTGCCCTATACCCAGACAGACCTTTGGTCCATCGGACTCACTGCTGCGACTGTAACAGTTTTCCAGAGCCCCTTTCTCTATCCTGTGTTATAGAACAGGGGTGGCCAACTCCCAAGAGACTGCGATCTACTCACAGAGTTAAAAACTGGCAGTGATCTACCCCTCTTTTTGGTCAAAGTTGTTGAGCTTTTTTTAAAGAGGAGGAAAGGAAAGCCCACTTTTTTTTAGGGGAGGCAAAGTTGTTGAGGTTCTTTGGGGGGGGCAGTGATCTACCAGTGATATACCGCAGACGTCCAGTGATCTACCGGTAGATCACGATCTACCGGTACCTGTTGGACGTGCCTGTAAATATAGAAAAATATGGGGTTGGCTTTTACAACCAAAAGTGAAGTTGAAGCTTCATGCCTGACTGTTAATCTCGCGGTTACAGGTAGGTAGCCGTGTTGGTCTGTCATAGTCAAAACAAAATGAAAAATGAAAAAATTCCTTCCAGTAGCACCTTAGAGACCAACTAAGTTTGTTCTTGGTATGAGCTTTCGTGTGCATGCACACTTCTTCAGATACACAGCAAAACCACAACATAGGATAAAGCCTGCATGTGCTGTCAACAGACCGGGGGGGGGGGGGGTCCCTCTTTGTTCAACTGCTTCACAACATTCCTACTTCTTACAATGCTTTCAAAACATTTTTGAAATATGCAGGCTTTAGCAGGCTTGGGGGAGACTGGGCTATTTTGCACATGCCAACCTATGGAATTACTGATAAATAGCATTCAAACAAAGATAAGTTGTGCATTCAGTGCTGCGGGCTCAAACCTGCGGAACTCCTGCCCTGAGGGATAGCTCATTTGGTAGAGCATGAGAATCTTAATCTCAGGGCTGTGGCCTTGAGCTCCACGTTGGGTGAAAGATTCCAGCATTGCGGGGGGGGGGGGAGCCTAAAACATCCTCGTGGTCCTTTCCAACTCTTCTGTGATTTTGTACAGGCACATACATTTATCTGATGAAAATAAGGATGTCCTATTCAGTAATAGGAGAGATGCGGGTGGCGCTGTGGGTTAAACCACAGAGCCTAGGGCTTGCTGATCAGAAGGTCGGCGGTTTGAATCCCTGTGACGGGGTGAGCTCCTGTTGCTCGGTCCCAGCTCCTGCCAACCTAGCAGTTCAAAAGCATGTCAAAGTGCAAGTAGATAAATAGGTACCGCTCTGGTGGGAAGGTAAACGGCGTTTCCGTGCGCTGCTCTGGTTCGCCAGAAGCGGCTTAGTCATGCTGGCCACATGATCCGGAAACTGTACGCCGGCTCTCGGCCAATAAAGCAAGATGAGCGCCGCAACCCCAGAGTCGTCCATGACTGGACCTAATGGTCAGGAGTCCCTTTACCTTTACCTTTACCTTTATTCAACAACAATAATAGTAGTAATAATAATAATAATAATAATAATTTTATTTCTACCCTGCTCATCTGACTGGGTTGCCCCAGCCACTCTGGAAGGTTTCCAACATATATAAAAACATAACGAAACATTAAACATTAAAAAAAACCTTCCCAAACAGGGCTGCCTTCTGATGTATTCTAAAGGTTGTATAAGTACAGTGGCATCTCCAGTTGCGGACGGGATCCATTCCGGAGGTCCAGTTGGATCCTGAGGTTTCTGCAACCTGAGGACCGCTTCTGCACATGTGCGTTGGGCGAAACCCAGTAAAATACATCTGGGTTTGCCATGTGCGCATCCCGAAGAGTTACATAAACGGAGGTATGACTGTACTTATCTCCTTGGCTTCATAACTCCATACCCTCCAGCATATCTCCAAGGAAAACAGAGACGCCTTAAGGAAAAGTGGGACATTCCAGGATGAAATCAGAAACTGGGACGGCGTCTGTAAATCCAGAACTGTCCCTGGAAAATAAGGGACTATTGGAGGGCTTGCAGGCACCTTTCTGGCTGAATGTCATGAAAAGGATGGCAGACTTTCTTATTCCAGCAGGCAATTTAAGGCAGTGCTTGGGTTTCTGTTTGGATTTATTATTATTTTTATCATTTTAGAGGTTAAGGTAAAGGACCCCTGGACGGTTAAGTTCAGCCAAATATAGTTTTTATGTATACACACCCTGTTCACCTCTGTGGCTTGTGAGTGGCACCTCATTTGTTTGTCACTTGAGAGCCTTTCAGTCATGGCTTGCTGTATCATGAGGTAAGTCAACAGCAAACATATTTTTTTCCTCCTCGTCTTTCTAAACCAGGGGTCAGCAACCTTTTTCAGCCGTGGGCCGGTCCACCGTCCCTCAGACCATGTGGTGGGCCGGACTATATTTTGGAAAAAAAATATGAACAAATTCCTATGCCCCACAAATAACCCAGAGATGCATTTTAAATAAAAGCACACATTCTACTCATGTAAAAACACGCTGATTCCCGGACCGTCTGCGGGCCAGATTGAGAAGGCGATTAGGCTGCATCCAGCTCCCGGGCCATAGGTTGCCCACCCCTGGCTTAGTCTCTGCTACGCTGCAAGTTTGCTGAGACACCACCACTGAAATATATTTATTTCAGCAGCAGCATTTCAGAACCACCTTTTAAATAATGTGTTACTGGCAAAAACAAAACAAAAAATTACAAGAAAATGTACAAAGGGTGCTGGGTGCCAAAAGAAATACATTTGTCAAGGGGAAATTAAAATGAAAGGGAAAGAGGAAAAAATGGTGGAAATAAACTGGAACTGAAAACGAGGGAGATAAATGCAGCTAGGATAGAGAGAAATTAATGGCAGGGAGGATATGAAAAGAAGTAGATTGGACCAGGAAATATACTGAAGAACTCGGACATGACCTCTGCTTTGTCGTCTTCTAGCTCAGCCAGCATTTTATTTGCATCAGCATCCCAGCCACAAGCAGAGCCCAGGGACAAGAGCAGGCTTCCTCAAACTCGGCCCTCCAGATGTTTTGAGACTACAGTTCCCATCATCCCTGACCACTGGTCCTGTTAGCTAAGGATCATGGGAGTTGTAGGCCAAAAAACATCTGGAGGGCCGAGTTTGAAGAAGCCTGTTATTTGTCCACCACCAGCAGCATATTACCAAGAAAGTAATCCCATCACTATTTTAGGCATTTCTCTAAGCACCTTGGCTCCAAAATTTCTATCTACTGCTGGTGATGGACTATTTAGCTGGGGGCAGAAAAAAGAAACCAGTTGGCATCCATTAACACAGACCAGGGGTGTGGTCCTACCCTCGATGCAGCAAGGCTGGTGCCTCCAGAATGTGCCCATGTCAGTTCCTCATGCAATTTTGCCTTGCATCACACTTACGGATCAGCATTCCAGAGCTCAGGAGAGGGAAAGCACCAGGCAAGAAAACTACTCAGCATCCATTAAGGGGAGCTACTGCCACCCAGCTAGGAAAAACCCACACAATTTTCAGCTCCTCACCCAGGGTGACAAAACAAAAGTTCCCTTGTGCTATTAATTAACCCCTCCCTTTTCCTAGTAAAAAAAACCTCCTCCCTCACTTAACTGAGTATATAATAGGAATTCCCAGTTAGAGCTGCTGGTTAAGGTTGTTTAGTTTTTGTTTTGTTTGTCATTCTTTGCCTAATTCTGCACTGGAAGCCGCTGGAAACTGGCCAGAGAGTGGTTGGGGAAACCCAGCCAGATGGGCGGGATATGAATAATAAAATTATTGTTGCTGTTGCAAACAGCATTCAATAACCTTTACAGGTTTGGAACTGGCATCTACTGATGTCCACTTCAGTTTTATTGCTGACCTACGACTGACTCTGGCTCTGGCTCCGACTCAGCCTTTAAATAGAAAGTGAATCAGATTTGCCCCCCTACCCCCACTCTTGACATAAATGTAGTATGGGCCAAATAAAATGAAAAACTAAAATATGACACTCGCCCAAAACAGATACTTAGACTTTTCAGAAGACTATTCCTGAAAATACTCCACAAAAGGAGAAATAAAATGAATGAGTAGCAAAATTAATTAGAAATAACCACAGTGGGACTTCTGGTTTGGCTCGCCATGGCGGGGGCTGATTATAACATTGGAGCCGTTTCACATGGAATGTTTTGAGGATGAGATGGGAGTAATCATCCTCCCAAACCCCCCGCCCGGGCTGGGGGGGCAGCTTCACCCGCAGATCCATAGCTGTCAACCCTCCCTTTTTTTGCGGGAAACTCCCTTATTCCAATGCCGTTTCCCGCTGCTATCCCGGATTGTTGATGTCCCTTAAATTTCCCGGATTTCAAAGGAAGCAGCTCCTCTCCCTCCCTGCCAGCCAGGGAGGCTCCTCAGCTGCCAATAAGGAGTCTGAGACCGACTGGGGGCGGAGCTTGCATGCCTTGTGCAGCCAGACCCTCACGCCCAACCAGACAGACAGCCTGCCTGCCGTCTATGCGCTCGCTCTTTCGCTCATCCATTTGCGTGCAGCCTCTGGAGCGCAGGGTGGCGAGGCTACTTGGTGCCTTTGCACCGCCCTCGCGGCATCCCTTATTTTCAAATCCGAAAGTTTGGGAAAATCCCTTATTTTCAAATCCAAAAGTTTGAAAAAATCCCTTATTTTCGAATCGGAAAGTTGACAGCTATGTGCAGATCGCCCAACACTAGCCCCCAATCCGGAAAGGAATGAGGGGGCTGGGGGCGCTGGGTGGAAAGCACCGTGCGTCTCTCTGGCAACTTTCCGAAGTTGCCACCATGAGCGAACATTTTTTAAGATGAAAATTCGGATTTAATTAAGGGCATACTCTGAGTGAGGGGGTATAAACTGCTGCATTTCAAGCTTCATTTGCACCGTGTTGTTCGCATCAGAGAGGAAGCAGGGATGTCTTCATCTGATGCTCATTAAAAAACATGTTTCCCTGCTCCTGCAACCCTTCCACTGAATTCCTATTCATGAAGCTGTGGTCTGCGCATGCGAGCTCATGTGTGAATGCGCAATGTCTGGCTTAGGTTACCTAGTCAAATAATGATTGAAATATTTTGAGGCAAAAATGCATAGGGCAGTATACAAATTTAATAAATAGATATGTTTTCTAAAAATCTACACCAAAAAGTGTTAGGTATCCTTCCCCAAAGGCAGGTGGCCCTTGTGGATGGCATGCAGGGAAGTCCACTAGGTTTTGAGTCCTTCTTTGCCTCCCTCTCCCTCTGTCTCTTTTTCCTGGAATTCTTCCCTCAGGGCAGCTGGTGGTAGAGGATGGTGGAGGCGGCATTATACAGACAAGCCTGAGGGATACAGGTAAAGAAACTGGCACAGCAACTGTCCTTTGGTCCAACATATTGCTAACAGCATTTCCATGTCCTGTTTTCCCTCATTCCTGAGTCAACTGTTCCTTATCACAACCTTGTAATTGGCCCACTGGGCATGTTTCTTCAAACAGTCTTTGCATGCAAGTAGTTCGTGATCTTTGTTTGCACAGGATCAGGGCTATCCTGAGTGAGAGGAGTCTTTTCCTTCCACTCTGTTGGCTCCTAGAATTTTTAAGGCCCTCTTGTAGCTCGGGGGTTATGCATGCCTGCGGGCTTAATACGCCCCCCAAGATTTTTTTTTGTAACAGTACCCACAGTGCCAGGAACCTTTGTGCATGCTTTAGTACCACATTTATAAAACAATGGCCCCGATCCACATAATGGAATGCCAATCACATGATGGCAAAATACATCCTTTGTCCCCTGAGCTTATCATTACTGTCCAATAGCCAACATGTAACCATCTGCTCTTTATTTGTGTGCATTAGAGATGAGTTCGAAAGCATGCCAAAAAAGTGCAAGTGGATAAATAGATACCGCTCCAGCAGGAAGGTAAACGGTGTTTCCGTGCGCTGCTCTGGTTTCGCCATAAGAGGCTTAGTCATGCTGGCCATATGGCCCGGAAAAACTGTCAGCGGACAAACGCCGGCTCCCTCGGCCTGTAAAGCGAGATGAGCGCCGCAACCCCAGAGTCGTTCACGACTGGACTTAACTGTCAGGGATCCTTTACCTTTACCTTTTTACCTCCTAACAACCTTCTGGCGTGATTTGGCCTGGCTATTCCAGCAACTGAATCCTTGCTGGATCCAGGAATTAGAAGGAGGCTCAGACATACAGCCTAATCCACACGCACATCCAACTCACAACAATATGTTACATTATTTGACAACAACAATCTCTATGGAGCAGGATCCTACTATAATTTTTACTCAGAAGTATTCTGCCAGACAGTTGACCTGAATCCATTAAACTGATTAAGCACTTGCAGGCATCGTAACTGAGGCATGGAATGTGCCTGGCATGATGAACTTTATTGTAAACAGAAAACAAAAAATGCATCTTTTTTGGGGGGGGGTGTAACTAATATCTGCCTTATTGAGAAGCATGCAGGAAGTCCTACAAAACACATGCAACTTTGCCCACTTCTGACACCCAACTGCTAACATACGCCCATTTTCATGACAAAGATACTCCAGGAATCTGTCCCAAAGGTCTAGAGCTGGCTTTCTTGGGGCCAGTCTTCTTATCAGGTCATTTGATTACTCAACCAATGAACAGACTGCCTGCTCCTTGTTCATTTTCATCTCTGCTCACAGGAATGTACTCCATCCAAGCCAGGCCCACTGGAGCTTTGTACATGCACTTCGGCATTCTGACTGCATAATTGCCCATCTTACTCTCAGGAACTCGGTTTGGTAACCTTCTACAATGAGGCCAACTTTAAAGCAAAGGTCATGAAAGCCAGCATCCTGAGTTCATTTCCTAAGAATTGGCAAGGTGTTATAGATAGTGCAAAACAGGCCCAGTCAAAGGATTGTTATGGAGTGTGCCAATCTGGTTTATTTCTGTATATCATGACCTCAGTGAACTTGGCATAACTTGGTATTAAAAGAGGCTCCCAGTTTGACCTATTTTATCCCTTGGTGCTAGTCTTCATCTTAGACGATGACCCGGATGACATGAGTAAATATATTGACATCCTAATACCTAATGTAGAGATCAGTACACTTAATCCTTTGTTACCAACAAATATTAATGATCACTTCCTGTAGAAAGAACTGAGTTCCCTATAGACATATGCATAACCAGTTAGTCCCATCGTTCTGCCCGGACACTGAGGTCCAGCTCCGAGGGCCTTCTGGCGGTTCCCTCGCTGCGAGAAGCAAAGCTACAGGGAACCAGGCAGAGGGCCTTCTCGGTAGTGGCGCCCGCCCTGTGGAACGCCCTCCCATCAGATGTCAAAGAGAAAAACAACTACCTGACTTTTAGAAGACATCTGAAGGCAGCCCTGTTTAGGGAAGTTTTTAATGTGTGACATTTTAATGTATTTTAATCTTTGTTGGAAGCTGCCCAGAGTGGCTGGGGAAACCCAGCCGGATGGACGGGGTACAAATAATAAATTATTATAGTCATTTCTCACTAAAGTCATGTCCTTTCAATTGCAAACTGGACAAGAGAAATACAATAAGCAGAGAGGAACTTGTTGGAAATCAACCGTGGAACCAATAAATAAAGATGTTGTAGCACTCACTCATTAGGGTTGCCAGGTCTGCTTCAAAAAAATAGCGGACAAGCCGGGGGGGGGGGTTAAATTAAATTAAATTATATATTTTCTTACAAACATTTTAACACGTATTAAAATAATCACTTCAAAACTTTACTTAAAATTCAAAACATCAAATATATTATAATAATATGTAAAATATTAAATTACATTTTACTTTGCTGTCGTGTGTATTTTTTATTTGACTGCGCAGCTTTGATCAATTCTTTGTGTTTAAGGAATAATTCTTTAATTTCAGTACAACGTTGAGAAATATTAAATATAATGTTATAATCTTAATCTTAATTTTATCTTAATTTTATCATCTTAATCTTAGGGTCATGGGTTCGAGCCCCCATGGGTTCGATTCCTGCATTGCAGGGGGGTTGGACTAGATGATCCTCGTGGTCCCTTCCAACAACTCTACAATTCTATGTTTCTATGCTTGCTTCTTAGGGATCCTTGGGGCAAAGCTACCCAAGTTCCTTCTTACCGTTCCTGTATTAGGGAGGCGATCCTTGGGGCAAGGATCTCGCTCCCTCAGGTCGTCGGGCAAGTCTCCTCCAAGCCCGCCTCCCCCCCCCCCGCGCCTCTACCGGTAGCTGGTTTGCTGCTGCTCCTGCGCGTCGGGAACAGGAAGAGGCGTCTTTTTCTTTCGCGCCTCTCCCTTTTGTTCTCCCCGCGAGTCAGGAACAGGCGGGGCAGAACTCCGGCAAGAGGCGCCTCCCTCCCCCCATTTTTTAAATGTCTTGTGAAACAATTGAGTATGACTAATAATTTTTTCAGAGAATCGAGTTCAATGGATATTCTATCTTTGTCTCATTCTTACTTATGAAAAAAAGACAAAACGTGATTCTCCTATCCTTATTCTCTTAGACTGTACAGCTTTAGATTACGTACCATTTCATCATAAAGCTTTTGAATAAAAAAAATGTCCACTATTTTGTGGGAAAAAAATAGTGAACATAATGTGAAAAAAGCGGACTGTCCGCTCAAATAGTGGACACCTGGCAACCCTATCAAGACCACTCCCTTCTTCACTGGGTCAAAGTGGGACTTAAACCTCCCATTTTCTATGGTTGGGGAGCTCAAAGCTCCAACAGGACCCCCTTTTCACTCCGTGCTCTCAAGCAGGGCCAACCCAAGACCTTTTGGCACTTGATGCAGACCCCAAAATGGTAAGCCCCCCCCCTGCCATGGAACAAGGGGTGAGGGACGATCTACAGCAGGAACAAGGAGGGGAGAAAGATCGACACTGGGATCTGCTGCCCCGGTGAGTCCTCCTGCCACCTGAGGTGGTCGCCTCACATTGCCTCATTATTATTATTATTATTATTATTATTATTATTATTATTATTATTATTATTTTAAATCCAATTTCGTTGTACTTGTACAATGACAATAAAGATATATACATATACATATACATACATGGGCTGTCCCTCCTCTCACGGAGCAGCTTCGTTTCATTGGCCCACAGGCCAAAGAATGGAGGAGAAAGATACTTCCCTTCCCTTTCTCCCTTTCCTTTTAATGTGCAACAATCCAATCAAGGTAACTAAATGCTGCAAAAATTGTCTTCTTCAACCAGGCCTTTGGCTGATCAGTATCTGATACCATTTTAAATGGGGAGGGAGAATATTGTTCTATTTGATATTGTTTTTATTATGCATTTTGTGTTTCTTATTTTGTATTTTTATGTTGTGAACCACCCTGAGATCTATGGGCAGTAAACACAATCAATCAATCAATATGTGTTTTTATCCACTACTGTTATAATTATGGATTGGTGTCATTTCGAATTTCAAAAGAAGTGAGGGTATAATAAAAAATATAATTGGAAAAGTTACAGTAAAGTCTCTGGACACCATTTGAGTCACTTCCTGTCTGGTTGCTAAAGAAAATTGGGTAATGAAACAAGGAATCAACTAACGTCATCGCAGTTTGCAACATTGGGTGTGTAACTGGATTTCACCCCAAAAGCAAAAGGGAACTGTTTAAAATGTCATTATTTTATCTGTGTGGAAACAGAGACATGTCTGATGCTGGCCAAGCCCAGATATTGGGTTCAGAAGAGTGCTGTGCTGGAAATTTATTCTGTGTGCAACCCCCATCGACCATCCTCTATCAATTAAAGAGAAAAGAAAATGCATTCTAAAATCATCAAAGGCAGGGGAAATGGGGAAATTCTCGTGGGCAGGGAGAAGGGCTTTGTCGAGCTCACCAGCCTCTTATTTTTTATGTGGTGTGGATTTTTGTGACTATCCTTCCTTTCATTCTACAAATCAAGCCGTATGCTCCTTTGAGTGTGTGCGGTTTCATTCTTTGTGTGTACCTGCATTTTTTTCTTTTATTGCAAAACTTGTGTGAAATAAATTCATGCAAGAACCCAGCTTTCCTCCTTTGCTAAAATGGTTGTGATAAAAAGTGGGTGTTTAGTGGATGGGGAACTTATTTTTCTGATGGGCCATGGGGGCCAGAAAATTCTAGAGGCTTCTGTTAAAACTGAAAGCTGTCCTATACTGTTCGCTTTCCCATTTTTAATTCATGTTTGGATTATTTAGAATAGAATAGAATATATTTTATTGTCATTGTCCCCTTAGTATTTAACTTAGTATTCAGCTAAGTCCTTTCCAGAGAAAACCCACTGAACTTAATGGACCTAAGTGAATCATGTAAAAAGGTAAAGGTAAAGGGACCCCTGACCATTTGGTCCAGTCGTGTCTGACTCTGGGGTTGCGGCACTCATCTCGCTTTATTGGCCGAGAGCCGGCGTACAGCTTCCAGGTCATGTGGCCAGCATGACAAAGCCGCTTCTGGTGAACCAGAGCAGCACATGGAAACGCCATTTACCTTCCCACCGGAGCAGTTCCTATTTATCTACTTGCACTTTGACGTGCTTTCGAACTGCTAGGTGGGCAGGAGCTGGGACCGAGCAACGGGAGCTCACCCCATCACAGGGATTCGATCTAGACCCTCACTCCCAACCAGACAGACAGACAGACAGCCTGCCTGCCGTCTATGCGCTCGCTCTTTCGCTCACCCGTTCGCGCGCAGCCTCTGGAGCGCAGGGTAGCGAGGCTACTTGGTGCCATTGCACCACCCTCGCGGCATCCCTTATTTTCAAATCCGAAAGTTGACAGCTATGATTCTGGTGCAGGAGGAGGCTGAAATTCAAGTGCTCCCCTCCTCAGTCATGAGACTCTGGGTTGAGGACTCCACGCTGGTTATCTGGCAATTCTGCAACGTAGTCTCAAAGGAGAACGTCATCTCTGTCTCCCAAGTTCCTAAGTGTTCCCCATTAGTCCAATTGCTATGACAGCACTGTCTCCATGACAACCCTTCAGCTGAGAACACCCTTACGGGAACACAAGCAAGGAGTGAATATAAGAAGGCGGATGGAGGCATTTCAGTGCTCCTTGCCGGCTGCAGCCCTGAACTTCAGGGTCTGCTTTAAAGGTAAAGGTAAAGGGACCCCTACCCGTCAGGTCCAATCGCAGACAACTCTGGGGTTGCGGCGCTCATCTTGCTTTACTGGCCGAGGGAGCCGGCGTACAGCTTCTGGGTCATGTGGCCAGCATGACAAAGCCGCTTCTGGCGAACCAGAGCAGCGCACGGAAACGCCGTTTACCTTCCCGCTGCAGCGGTACCTATTTATCTACTTGCACTTTAACGTGCTTCCGAACTGCTACCGTAGGTTGGCAGGAGCAGGGACCGAGCAACAGGAGCTCATCCCGTTGTGGGGATTCGAACCGCCGACTTTCCGATCGGCAAGCCCTAGGCTCAGTGGTTTAGACCACAGCGCCACCTGCGTCCCCTCAGGGTCTGCTTTAGAGCCTGTCAAAACGGCATCTCCCAAAGCTTCTTTGGGTATAAAATGCCAGGCTGTCTCCCTGTTGGGGACCCAAAATCTTCTCAAGTATTCTGAATTTGCATAAATTTCCAATTCTACTATTAACATTTTTAATGTGAAATTTCGAATACGAGTTCAAAATTCAAATGGTGAATGGATGGATGGATGGCGGCTAACAGATTGAGGTTGAATCCTGACAAGACAGAAGTACTGTTTTTGGGGGACAGGGGGCAGGCGGGTGTGGGGGACTCCCTGGTCCTGAATGGCATAACTGTGCCCGTGAAGGACCAGGTACGCAGCCTGGGAGTCATTTTAGCCTCACAGCTGTCCATGGAAGCGCAGATTAATTCTGTGTCCAGGGCAGCTGTCTACCAACTCCATCTGGTGCGCAGGCTGAGACCCTACCTGTCCGCAGACTGTCTCGCCAGAGTGGTGCATGCTCTAGTTATCTCCCGCTTGGACTACTGCAATGCGCTCTATGTGGGGCTACCTTTGAAGGTGACCCGGAAACTGCAATTAATCCAGAATGCGGCAGCTAGACTGGTGACTGGGAGTGGCCGCCATGACCACATAACACCGGTCCTGAGAGATCTACATTGGCTCCCAGTACGTTTCCGAGCACAATTCAAAGTGTTGGTGCTGACCTTTAAAGCCCTAAACGGCCTCGGTCCTGTATACCTGAAGGAGCGTCTCCACCCCCACCATTCAGCCCGGACACTGAGATCCAGCGCCGAGGGCCTTCTGGTGGTTCCCTTACTGCGAGACGCAAAGATACAGGGAACCAGGCAGAGGGCCTTCTCGGTAGTGGCGCCCGCCCTGTGGAACACCCTCCCATCCCATGTCAAAGAGATAAATAACTACCTGACATTTAGAAAACACCTGAAGGCAGCCCTGTTTAGGGAAGTTTTTAATGTGTGATATTTTAATGTATTTTAGTGTTTGTTGGAAGCCGCCCAGAGTGGCTGGGGAGACCCGGCCAGATGGGCGGGGTACAAATAATAAAGTATTATTATTATTATTATTATTATTATTATTATTATTATTATTATTATCTCAGCTGCCAAATACAGTGACATGTTGCCTGCTCCATCTGAAAGAAGAGGAAAGGCAAACGCAGGACTCCGTGTGTCCCCCCCATTCCTTTCACAGTTCTTATGTCACCTGCCTTTCCCCCTTATCTGCTGTGGTGAGCAGGAGGGAATGGACACACTCGAAACACTATGAAGTATAAAATGTCATTGCATGTCCGCTAACAAATACAGTGGTACCTCTGGTTACGTACTTAATTTGTTCTGGAGGTCTGTTCTTAACCTGAAACCTTCTTGACCTGAAGCACCACTTTAGCTAAGGTGGCCTCCCGCTGCCGCTGTGCTGCCACCGCCCGATTTCTGTTCTCATCCTGAAGCAAAGTTCTTAACCCGAGGTAATATTTCTGGGTTAGCAGAGTCTGTAACCTGAAGCATATGTAACCTGAAGCATATGTAACCCGAGGTACCACTGTACTGTCAAATATTCATAGCCTCAACTAGTCAAAGATGAGATAGTAAACACAAATGCATTAGGATGTCAAATAATCAGTGAATATCTGCATAAGAGAATTTTGATTCAGCTTTTCAGGAGCTAATTAATTCCATCTCTAATATTTCATGGAGAATGCCTTTGCCTTCAAAGTTATACCAGACAAGCCTAAGAGACTGACCTGAAACATGCATGCGTGTTTTGACACATTCAAAGGAAAGCTCTAAGGAGTTCTACAACTGGCACCACTTATACTGTATAGACTTACTGATATGATTGATGTTTTATTTCCAGATTTCCTGGGTGAGGGCATGCAGATTGCTGAAGCACGAGGTTAGACACTGAACAGGAGGCAACTGAGGACATGTGCCCCAGGAAAGTTCAGCCTATGAGCTACCAGAGGGAAAAAGCTGGAGAGAAGAAAATATGTGTGGAAGAAGGAATCATTCAAGAGGCTGAATTAGAGGGGAAAGTGAAAATAATGTGTCCATTGAATATCCCAGTATGATTGAGCTACAATATACTTTGCTTACAATATACACAAGGTTAAAAAATGCATTTATCTTACCACACCCACTAATTTTGTAATGTGTAAAGAAAACAGAATGCAGACTGCTTCAAGAGATGATGTGGTTATTCAGGATACTCCCTCAGCAAAATATTTGGACCAGATGTTTTTGAGGCATTGGGTATTTAGAAGGAATGAGGATAGTATCTATGAAGACTGCATTATAAATGTCAATATAAGGCATTAAAATAGAGATGAAATGAAAATTCCACAGAGGAGAAAGGCAACATTCTCCTATGATTGTCATAACGTACTAGAAAGGGGTGTCTGGGGAGCTAAGAAAGAGGGGCAAAATTCTCACACTAGTGAGAAGGGATGTATTAAATAGGCAAGGCAACATGTTGAGAGCACCTCAGATGAAGTTGTGCTGCAGATACTGGTCCTCAAGTCTCTATCATTTTTATGACTGGGAATATTTCCTTTCCACAACAATGCTACAAATTAATATTAAGTTCATTCACTTTTTGCACTTGTGACTGTTCTGGGAATGCCAGCTGGACTGGGTAGATGCTTTGTGTCACCTTGGCCGTCTCCACGCTCCCCTCTGCTCTGCATCTAGTGCACTTCCAGTGGTTTGAGAAGCCTTGCACCCACAACATTAGCCGCAACCATGGGTCTGTCCTGTCATTTATGAAATACAGCATTTTTATGCATTCTGCCGCCCAAACCAGGTTTAATTCAAATTGAGAGAAAGAACAACCTAGCTGTTTTTTAAGTTGGTAGTGTCCACACCCCTCGTCTTTTTCTCTAATGCAAACTTGGCAGTTGGAGAGAGCTTGGGTGACTCCCATGGAATCTGGATGGTGTTTGAACTGAGAAGATGCAAGGAATGCCAAGTGTTCATTGCCGAAGAAACCACTGGCTGACAGTCTGTCTTCTAGTCCAGGAAGCCCTGAAGGACTTGGGACTTGGTTATATTTAGGACCGCCTTTCCGTTTATACCCCTGCCAAGTCTTTGTTCATCAGGTGAGATACCCCTTAATAGTGCTGCAAGATATCCATGTTCACCTTATGTCTGTACAAGTAAAAACCTTCTCATTTTTCAAGGGCACAGGAGCAAAGGATACCTGACCACAGCATGCAAAGCGAAATCAGCTTTCAAAATTGTTTGTGGGCACCAAGAGTTATCTAGAGCTGGAACTTGTGTTGCAGATTATTAGTCTAGTTTGACCCCTTCACATAGAACCCAGTTCACGTTGTTCCCTTCTTTGTTCTGGGAAAGTTCACTCTATTGTCTCTGCTTCCTGCAGTAGTTGGTTAACATTTCCTTTTTTGAAAGTGAGGAGACTTCTGCAAATACTCTTGAGCAAACATTTTCCTCTTAAGAACATAGGAATATCATAGCCTGCAGGATCAGGCCAATGGCTCATCTAGTCCAGCATCCTGTTCTCATAGTGGCCAACCATATGCTTGTGGGAAACCAGTGAGCAGATGTTTGTGGGGAAACCCTGGTTTCCAGCAGCTGGTTTTTCAAAGCATTGCTGCCTCCAACTGTGGAGGTAGCGCATAGCCATCATGGCCATAGCTGTCAACTTTCGGATTTGAAAATAAGGGATTTTTCCAAACTTTCGGATTTGAAAATAAGGGATTTTCCCAAACTTTCGGATTTGAAAATAAGGGATGCCGCGAGGGCAGTGCAATGGCACCAAGTAGCCTTGCCACCCTGTGCTCCAGAGGCTGTGCGCGAACGGGTGAGCGAAAGAGCGAGCGCATAGATGGCAGGCAGGCTGTCTGTCTGGTTGGGCATGAGGGTCTGTCTGCACAAGGCATGCAAGCTCCGCCCCCAGTCGGTCTCAGACTCCTTATTGGCAGCCGAGCAACTCAGCTGAGGAGCCTCCCTGGCCGGCAGGGAGGGAGAGGAGCTGCTTCCTTTGAAATCCAGGAAATTTAAGAGATATGAACAATCCAGGATAGCAGCGGGAAACGGCATTGGAATAAGGGAGTTTCCCGCCAAAAAAGGGAGGGTTGACAGCTATGATCATGGCTGGTAGCCCTTTCCATGAATCTGTCTAATCCTCTTTTAAAGGCATGCAAGTTGGCATCCATCCCTGCCTCCTGGGGAGCAAGTTTAACTACCGGTATGTGATGCATGAATAAACACTTTCTCTTATCTGTCCTATATCTTCCAGCATTCAGCTTCATTGATGTCCACGAGTTCTAGTGTTATGAGAGAGGGAGAAAAAGCTTTTCTCTGTCCCCGTTCTCCATGCCATGAGTAATTTTATAAACTTCTATCATGTCGCCTCTTACTCACCTTTCCTCACCCGGACATAACAACCTTTCTTCATAGGGGAGTTGCGCCATTGCCTTGATAATTTTGGTGGCCCTTTCCTAAACCTTTTCTAACTCTGCAGTACCCTCTTTGAGGTGAGGCTACCAGAACTGTCTTGAGACACTCCGCTTTTCTTTGTAGCAATAATAATAATAGTAATAATAGTAATAATAGTAATAATAGTAATAATAATAATAATAATAATAATAATAATAATAATAATAATACTTTATTATCTGTACCCCACCCATCTGGCCGGGTCCCCCCAGCCACTCTGGGCGGCTTCCAACAAATATCAAAATACATTAAAATATCACAGATTAAAAACTTCCCTAAACAGGGCTGCCTTCAGGTATTTTCTAAATGTCAGGTAGTTGTATATCTCTTTGACCTCTGCTGGGAGGGCGTTCCACAGGGCGGGCGCCACTACCGAGAAGGCCCTCTGCCTGGTTCCCTGTAGCTTTGCTTCTCGCAGTGAGGGAACCGCCAGAAGGCCCTCGGCGCTGGATCTCAGTGTCCGGGTTGAACGGTGGGGGTGGAGACGCTCCTTCAGGTATACAGGACCGAGGCCATTTAGTGCTTTAAAGGTCAGCACCAACGCTTTGAATTGTGCTCGGAAACGTACTGGGAGCCAATGTAGATCTCTCAGGACCGGTGTTATGTGGTCCCGGCGGCCGCTCCCAGTCCCCAGTCTAGCTGCCGCATTCTGGATTAATTGCAGTTTCCAGGTCACCTTCAAAGGTAGCCCCACGTAGAGCGCATTGCAGTAGTCCAAGCGGGAGATAACTACAGCATGCACCACTCTGGCAAGACAGTCCGCGGGCAGGTAGGGTCTCAGCCTGCGTCCCAGATGGAGCTGGTAGACAGCCGCCCTGGACACAGAATTAACCTGCGCCTCCATGGACAGCTGTGAGTCCAGAACGACTCCCAGGCTGCGCACCTGGTCCTTCAGGGGCTGCTCTGCATCACTAACTGTCCTTCCTACCCAATAACACCCTTTTGCTTTTTCTTCCCGTTACATCACAGATATTATTTCCTAAGATTAAAGTTGAAGGGAAGCGTGTCCATGTGTCCAACTTCATTTAATTTCTTTTCAGTTTACCTCTCTGCTCTTTTCTCCCTCCCCTTCGCCTCCCCCCCAGCCTAGCCAGCCAGTCCCATAATTATGCACCGGGTGTTTGGTCGGCCTGGCTTGCTCTCTCTCTCAACGCAGACGACCCTTTTCTCCTCTTGAGTTTGTGAGCTTGAGGGGGTTACTGAATTTGTAATGATCTGTTCCCAGAAAACACACACACACACATTCATTAATGGGAAGAGATCCTTTTCTCTTCCCAGTGTATCTCTTCAGCATCTGTTGGCTACAGAATCACTTCTTCGCCTTCCCCTGTCCATTCTTCACCATGCAAGTGGTCCCATATCTGCAGAACCTCCTTGATTGAGGCGGAAATATTTACGACATGTTTTGGAGGAGGGAGAGGGCTTCTATGGTCCTCATTGCACATCTCAAATAGCGCTTTCATCAATGGGGGTAGGGCAGAGAAAACAGGGGTCCCCTAGGCTTAACAGGAGGTCAAAGAAGGTTCCCTCAAGCCCTATGAAACAGATTTTGTGGTCCACTTTTTCTCACATGGCATTGCAAGAGGTGACCATGTAGATATGGCTCTGATATAGGTGGAGGGCAGGAATTATAGATAAGGACTGAGCAGATGAGGCCAAGTTTTGTTTCTGGATGGGGGAGCAGGACATACTCCATGTCTGGAATGGGAAAGGGGCTGAATGTGCGGTCTGAGAGAAATTGAAAAGAGGGCATTGAGGTTTTTGTTTACTGCTGTTGTAAAGGTAAAGGGACCCCTGACCATTAGGTCCACTTGTGACCGACTCTGGGGTTGCGGCGCTCATCTCACTTTATTGGCCGAGAGCCGGTGTACAGCTTCCGGGTCATGTGGCCAGCATGACAAAGCCACTTTCTGGCGAACCAGAGCAGCGCACGGAAATGCCAGAGTGGTTCCTATTTATCTACTTGCACTTTGACGTGCTTTCAAACTGCTAGGTGGGCAGGAGCAGGGACCCAGCAATGGGAGCTCACCCCGTCATGGGGATTCGAACTGCCGACCTTCTGATTGGCAAGCCCTAGGCTCTGTGGTTTAACCCACAGCGCCACACACGTCCCTCTGCTGTTGTAAGTTTACCCTAATGCTCTTATTAAGATGTTACAACTAGCTTCTTCTACCCTATTTTGGAGGCTTATTTCCCCCCCCCCCAAATTCTCATTCTGCTCTCCACCTAAATGATATCTCCTGTCCTACAGAAATTTGCCTGCTGGCTGCAGTGCTGAACAGCAGCACCAACTCTCTCTCTCTCTCTCTCTCTTTTTCTCTCTCTCTCTCTGTGTGTGTGTGTGTGCATACACACATTACTCTGGACGTGTGAGGCAGCACATAGTCTCTGGAGTCTTCTAAGGAAGGCCCCATCAGCCGTCTTTTCTTATGCGTCAGAGCTGAAAGGGGCTGGCATCTCATCCTCTCACCTCTGACCTTTGTTTTGTATCTTTGCATGTTCCCCAGGCTATAAAAGAAAGAGGAGAGCTAGGGGGTCTGACAATGATGGAAAAGGAGGCATTGATGGAGTGAACCTAAGGGGTGGAAAACTGAATGAAAGAAACAGGAATGGTGTGGGTGGGATATAAGAAGGGGCAAATGGATAGAGATGAATGAAAAAGGATGGAGAGGATGGGAAGGGAGAGCCAACACACACAAGAAGCCTCACTGGCTGGCTGCTAAGATGCGGTTCATGGTTGTTTACCAGCCTGCCTGTAAAAAAGCTAATGCTACTCTAGGCTGCATCAACAGAAGCATAGTGCCCTGATCAAGAGAAGTAATGTTGTTTTTGGCATCTGTCTGTCTTGAGAAACAATGGAGTGTGTCTCTAGGGGGTGAAATCAAACTGCTGTGTTAGCAACAGCCAACCACAAGCTACTGAAAGAGCTAGGAAGGTAAAAGCAAGATTTTAAGCTCTTCCGATATGCAGTGACTGCGGCGAGAATGTTAATAGCACAAAAATGGAAACAAGAACAAACACCGACAAAGGAAGAATGGATAGTGAAACTAACGGAGTATGCAGAATTGGACAAGATGACGGGGAGAATCCGAGAATAGCGGGACCAGAAGTTCATCAAAGACTGGACTAAATTTGCAGACTATCTAAAGGAAAATTGTACTCAATTGAATACGTTGGTAGGACTGCAAGAAGCTTTGTAGAGTAAGGAAGAAATGTTGTTAATACGAAGATATAGTGATTAATTTTTAGAAAGTAACAATATAAAACAAATGTTAATGTATTGTTTTTTAATATTTGCTGGAAGCCGCCCAGAGTGGCTGGGGAGACCCAGCCAGGTGGGCGGGGTACAAATAATAAATTATTATTATTATTATTATTATTATTATTATTATTATTATTATTATTGATTTAAGAAAGATAGATATAAGGAATAGATATTAGAATATCATGAGGAAGGTTTGACCGAAGTCATGGCCATAAAAAGCCAAAATGGTATAAGATGTGAAGATAAATATGTGAATTTTATTATTGTATTCTTATAAAACTAATAAAAAATGATATTATTATTATTTTTTAAAAAGAGCTACCGGTAGGAAGGTGTTGAATGCAGAAAGAAGCCAGAATGAGGGGTGGAGTCCGTCAGTGATAGGTACAGGGGGCATAGTGGAAGGGTGAGGGAAGAAGCTGACAGAGAACAGGAAGCAGGTGAGTGAGAAAGGGAGGTGTCCCAGGCCACGTGAAGGGGGTTGACATGGCGGGTGATGCAGTAGCTCAAGGACGGAGGCAGAGACTGCAGGACCATTGACTGCTGCCCTGGCATCCTGAATAGGAAGGCCACTGGGACACATGGCAACACATCCAGTTTCAAATATCTCAAGGGCTTCCGATGCAGTTCAGTACCCTGAGAGGCAAAGAGTTTGGAGGGAGAGGAGGAAGTGGACCTGGCCCCAAGTCTGCAGGGTTTTCCTCTTGCGCAATAAATCCATCCTGTGTTAGAGTCCCCAAAACTTCATATTGTCCTCTTTGACGTCGGAATTCGCACCCGGTACCTAGGCGAAGTGGGGTCCGACTCCAAGGGGAGTTCGGAGGAGTTTTCCCCGGTGAAGGTTGAGTTGAAGCCTTCCCGCGCCGAAGAAACAGAGACCACACGGAGCTGTCAAAGCAAGGCGAAGTCCCCTTTATTGATCTGTTGCAGCAGAGGTTCCCACCAACGTAGCGGATACAGAGAGAGAACCCCGATTATTGTTACGGGCAGTTTATATACACTTTGTTTTGCATAAAGTTCATTGGACAGGAAAAAGGCGGTAAAAAAGAGGTTTACAAAAGGTAAGTACATTTTAATTTCTCTTGGGTGGGGACAACAATACAGTGAGAAAGCTTTAATTATTTACTGATGGTCTTGTTTGTTTGCTTGCAGGGCATTGCCGGAGATTGGATTTTCCTTTGTTTGTCTTTACGAATAAAACTGTTTCTTTTCTCTATTCTGTGTCCTTGCGTGGTTCTTGCTGCTTCTTTCTAGATGCTGTAGGTGGCGCTGTGGGGCGTGAGGAAGCTGGTTTGACAGCTCGGGTTCTTTGTGAATGGCTGGGAGAGCTTTATGAATGAACTGGATTCTATGAATGGAGACCCGCTCGTTTAACCTTGCTTTGGTTTACAGAGTTACACACTTTAGATACACAGGGTTACATTTATACTGCAGACAATTACAATGTACACAAGATTCATACAGTAAAGGATTTGGAACATTGGGGACGGCTCACTTTTACGGAGCCGGGGGGTCGGGGAAAGGGAGAGAAGGGGAAAGGGTTTGAGTGCGTTTTTACAGCACTGGATAGGACTGGAAGGGAGAGATTGAAGAGTGTTTTCCAGCCCCTTTTCGAGGGGGGTTGGGGTGGTAGTATTAGAAGTGGCTGATCAGTCATCTAGGTGAAAGGTCAAGGCATTTGTTTAAGTTTGCAGAAGGAGGGGGTTTTGGAGGGAGATGGATTATGTAGATGCGCTTATGCACTTATGCAGACGTTCGCAGGCTAATCCTTTGGCTTGCTGATTAAGCAATATGCAAGGAGGGTTGCCCGAGGCAGGAGGGGTGGGGGCCAGGTTACCGGGTCACGTCCTTCTCCGGGAGGGGTTTTGCCTTGGTCCTTGTTCTAAAAATGGCTCCAGTGGTGTCAAGATTCAAGATGGAGCGGGGTCCCTTCTCTGGTCATAGGGGTGCGTGAACCCCCCCCCCTCCTATAACAATCCCTTCTCTGCGGCTTGATTTTAGAATAAAATCATTGCCGCACTCCTCCACAAGCGTATTCCCCCTTTCCCAGGTGGTACAATGGGAGAGAATCGAGCGGGTGAGGAAGGACCGGTGTTTGGGTGTGGGTGCGGGGAGGCAGGGCTGAAGAGAGGACGGTGGGGAAACATTGGATGCAGCAGCAGATTAGGAGGGTGAGGAGGATCAAGGCGCATATTACAAATAAGGCTCCCTTTACAGTTTCTCGTACCCAAGAGGTGTTTGGTAGCCATGACCATGGGTCCCAATCCGAAAGCCCCTCATGTTTAATATTTCTTAGTCCACCGGTCAGAGAATCTATTGCATCGAGGTGGGTGGTGATGTTAAAGGTTTGGTCCGTTACATAAGAACAGCACTCTGCCCCGATGACCTTACAGGCTCCTCCTTGGGCCGATAGTAAAATGTCGAGACATAATTTATTCTGTACACTAAGACGACGGACCTCTGTTAGTTCAGTGAGGAGAGAAACAGTGATAGCTTCTGATTCATTAATAAACCTGAGGAGGACATCAGTTAGCTTGAGGATGTCTAAATGGTTGGAAAATGCGCCGTAGGCTGGAAAAAGGGCACGGAGCCAGGTCTCCCCGTTAGGCGGAGGGGGTGGTGGTGTGGTTATAGAGCGCCTACCTCTTCCATGCCCCGGAAAAGTCTGGGTAATGCGGAACCCTGGGTGGATGTGTCCTAAGAAGCATGTTCCTTTCATGTGAATGCTGATCCAGGAATATGCCCTTTCCGAACAGACCCAATGTAACCCATTTAAAAGTCCCTCAACCTTCCCTGTCCTGAACGTCTCCACGAGGTCCACATGAGGTTCCTCCCCAGTGAAGGGGTAGAGAACAGACATGAGGGCAGCCCGGAGAGTAGGGTATGCTTGAGTGTGGGTGCGGTTCCGGACCCGGGTGGTGAGTCCCTCAGGGTTGGTGTTCAAGGTTACAGCGCACGTGCTGGTTCCGATGTGGCTCCCCGTTCCTGAGAACTCCTTGCACACCGGTCCTACCGCTTGACCACTCAAGTAAATATATTGTAAGCTAGGTTTCAGGAAGGTGAGGTTACGATTGCGGAGAAAGCCAGAGTTGTACTGGGGCAGGGACAAAGGCGTAGCTATGAACGGAACCCCTTGCTCGAGATGGGTTGGCGTGTGTGTGCAAATCCAGCAGTTAGTGAGATTCGTGGTGCGCACAACACGTTGCATTAACTGTACATAAGTATTGCTCTGCCAAGACGATAGGTGAGGGGAGTGTTGTGAGAGGGGCAGCTCTGTTAAGTTAATGTTTCGGGGAGCGGTACCGACAGGGTATAAAGGATCCTGGCGATATAGCAGGTTAGGGTCGACTGCAATCCCACCGCACCTTTGGGGGCCCTCTGGATCCCATTCGAAGGCCTGACCTCCCCCCACTGGGTGCAACCACCCTTCAATGTACGTGTTCCCCTCCCAGCCCGTCTCAGTCCCCAAGTTCCATATGCAGCAAAACCTGCGTGCGCAAATACCTTGCAAGGTAGATGGTGTGAAGGAGTTGGTGCAGGTGAAGCCGTATGTCCAGTAATCGTTGTAAACGAATTCAGTGTACCCCTCCCAAAGTCCTTTTCCTTGGTCGGTATGGCGATAGTGACGGATGATGGATCCCCATTGTCCCTGGATGGTTGAGCCGTTGTGGCAGGTTAGGCGGGTGGACTGTTGATCTAGAGTGTAGAAGGCTCGCCCGAGGATGTCGAAGGACTTTGTACGGATGAGGAGTTCCCATGCCTGGGAATCTTGAAGACGAGGTCTGAAAGAGTGACGAAGCCAGGACCTTGTCCCAGGGAGGCAAAATGGGAAATCGCCGAAAGAGTTGAGACCCGATTCCAAGGAAGACTGGACTGTCGTCTGATCAAGGAAGACATGCTCAGCTGGCCGGTTCCCGCAGTTGAAACTTGATGTGAGCACTGCCGGATCGGGCTGTAACAGGAACCCGAAGAAGAGGTAGGTAGTGAGCTTCATGGTTACCTGCGAGGAGAGAAGAAAATTGACAGCAGGGAACTATAGGGGAAGGTAAGTAAACAAGGGGTTTGGGGCTGTGGGATGGTTGGGAGAGGGAAAAGTTGGGAATATGGATTTAAGGCGGGGAGGCCGAAGAGGTTTCCCTCCGGAACTGCAGGCGAATGGGGGGTTGCTCAGGATCTTCCGGGCTAGGATCGACCACAATCCTCGAGAGCCACTTCTCTTCGGGGTATTCTAGCCTCCCTTCTCCGGTCGCTAGGGGACTATGAGTACCCCCGCTGTCATCTGGTTGGATACCGGGTGCTGTGTCTTCCGGTTGGAGAGAACCAGGGGCTGGAACGGGTTCAACGGTAAGGGTGGTAGTCTCATCCAAGGGAGGTGTGGCAGTGGTGTTATTTGATTCGCCAGTAATGGCCGGGTCATCATCAGGGGGTCGAGCACGTTTACAGAGTGAGTGATGTATCCACGCTGAGCGTTCGGACACCTTCAAGGCAGCTGGAGTCGTCAGAAGGACTTGGAAAGGTCCTTCCCATTGTGGTTCCAGTGTATTTTTTCGATGGTTCCTAATACGCACCCAATCCCCAGGCTGGAACTGGTGGGCATCGATATCTAGAGGAGTATTCTGGCAGTCTGCTGCATAGCGGTGGAGTTTCTTAAGATGCCGTTGTAGTTCGGATACATACGTTGCCAATTCAGCCTCTCCAGCTTCTAACTCTGAAATGGGAAGCTGGGTTGTGTGGGTGGGGGAAGGTCTTCCAAATAGGAGTTCATATGGAGACAGTTTTAGTGTCCCTCTGGGCTGGCTTCTGATGTTGTGTAAAACTATTGGCAGCGCATTGACCCACTTAAGATTGGTTGCCTTACAAAGTTTCCCTAATTGAGTCTTAATAAGCCCGTTCATTCGTTCGGTTTGGCCGGACGACTGAGGGTGGTATGGGGTATGGAGTTCCCACTTTATCCCGAATGCCTTGGAGACTGCCTGGACAATTTCGGCGGTGAAGTGAGTGCCGCGATCACTGTCCAAGCGGCGGGGAACTCCGTACCGGGGAATGATTTCTTGCATTAATATTCTGGCTACCGTCTGAGCATTTGCCTTTCTTGTAGGGAATGCCTCCGGCCAACCCGATAACTTATCCGTGATGACCAATAGGAAACGGAAGTTCTGGCACCTAGGAAGTTCTGCAAAATCTAGTTGCAAACTCTCGAAGGGAATATATGCCCAAGGACGAGAGCCAGGCGGCCCGCGCGGTTCCCTCCTTGGGTTGAATCCAGCACACACGTGGCAATTTTTTGTAACAGATTTAGCGAATTGGTGGACCCCTGGTGCGTACCAGTGTCGCAGGAGGCTGTCTGCCAAACGGTCAGCCCCCCAATGAGTAAAGTTATGCAACACACGGAGGTGCCTAGGGATCCATGCCTTAGGCATTATCATGCGACCATCGGGAAGCACCCAGGTATTCTCTTTGTTCTGTGCCCCTAGTGCCTTCCATTGTTCAATTTCATGTGCCTCGGCCGTTGTATACATCCTATTGAAATCTATGTCGGCGGGGACTACGATGGCTTGAAATTCGTTATCCTTACGGCTAGAGGTGGCTGCTTGTTGGGCAACTGTGTCTGCGAGGCGATTCCCCGTCGATACGAAGTCAGTCCCGGTTGTGTGTGCCTTGCAGTGGATTACGGAAATTGCCGAAGGGAAATGGATGGAGTCCATTAGCCTTTTCACAAGCGCGGCATGGGATATTTGGGTTCCCGCAGCCGTCAGGAATCCCCTCTGCTTCCACAAGGTCCCGGTCGCGTGAACCAAGCCGAAGCAGTATTTGGAGTCGGTGTAAATATTTACTCGTTTACCTTCGCTGAGTTCACACGCCCGAATTAGTGCTATGAGCTCGGCTGCCTGTGCGCTGTATCTTTGATTGATGGAAGCGGATTCTAGTATTGATTCATGGGTGACCACTGCGTATCCGGTTTTCCGCTCCCCATTCACCATTTTGGAGCTCCCGTCTGTAAAAATGGAGAGGTCTGGGTTTTCAAGCGGAAGGTGGTCCAAATCATTTCGGGGTTTCTCCGCCAACCTGACAGCCTGGACGCAATCATGGTGTGGAGTCCCGTCATCTGGTAGTGGCAAGAGCGTGGCGGGGTTCAAAGTGTTTACCCGCTTTATCCTTACGTTGGAAGGGGTCAGGAGTGCAGCCTCATACTGATTCAAACGGGGGTTGCTGAAATGCTGGCAGCCCCGTAGGTTGAGTAGAGTGGCCACGGAGTGTGGAACGTTCAAGATAAGTTCTTGGTTTTGGACGATCTCGAGGGCCCGCTCCACTAGTTCGGCTGCCGCCGCAATTGCTCTGAGGCAACCTACGGTCCCCTTAGCTACCGGGTCTAGTTGTAGGCTGTAATAAGCAACGGGTCGCTCCTGTCCCCTGAATGTCTGTGTCAGGACCCCAGAGGCTACCCCTTTATTTTCATGGACGAACAGGGAAAAAGGGAGCCTGTAGTCTGGGAGTCCCAGTGCCGGTGCAGAGCGAAGTTCCCTTTTTATTATTTCAAAGTTTTGAAGGGTTTCCTTATTCCATTCAAGGGGTTCGGGCTCATCCTTACCGGTCATCTTGACAAGAGGTTTGGTAAGCTCTCCGTAAGCTGGAATCCACGCTCGGCAGAACCCACTCATTCCTAGGAACCCCCGCAGTTGTTTTTTAGTCTGTGGAAGTGGTACCTTCGCAATGGCTTCGATCCTTTCAGTAGTCAGGGTTCGTGTTCCGTTTCCAATGATGTGGCCAAGATATTTCACTTCTGTTTGGCAATATTGAAGCTTTTTTGGCGATACTTTATGTCCTTTGTGGGCCAGTGCGGTCAATAGATACACTGTGTCTTTATGGCAGTTTTCCTTTGATGTAGAACTCAAAATCAAATCATCAACGTACATTATCAAGCTCGACCCAGCGGGGAACCTTAGATCTTGTAAGTCCTTGTGGAGGGCCGTTGCGAAAATGGTAGGGCTCTCCACATAACCCTGGGGGAGTCGTGTCCAAGTTAGCTGGCCACTTTCCCAAGTGAAAGCAAATAAAAACTGGCTTTCTTCATGGACCCGTATTGAAAAGAAGGCTGAGCACAGGTCAACGACCGTAAAATGGGTGCTGTCTGGTGGTATCCCGGTGAGGATGGTATTTGGGTTAGCGGTGATGGAGTGTCGTGGTATCACAAAATTATTAATTATTCTGAGGTCCTGCACAAGCCGGTAGCGGGGTGGGTTCCCTGGTTTGCGGACCGGCAAGAGCGGAGAGTTACACGGGCTGGCACACGGGGTTAATATTCCCTGGTCCAAAAAGTCTTTGATCATGGGCTTCAGCCCTTCTCTAGCCTCGGTTGGCAGAGGGTACTGGCGGGCGTACGGAAAGGGTCTGTCGGTGTGGTAAATGATCCGTACAGGCTCCGCTGACTTGAGGAGTCCCACTGCAGTGGAAGTAGTTCCCCAGAGCCATGTCGGTACCTCGGTTTCAAGAGGTGGGGGTACCCCGCTTGTAGGTGATTCCTCAGTTGTTAACATCCCTTGAAATGCGGCTGCCGACTCCTCAGGCATGTGGAGGTATATTCCCTCTGTGCTGCAGCTAATGGTGGCCTTTAATTTGCAGAGCAAATCTCTCCCCAGCAGGTTGACAGGGCTGGGAGTTAGCAAAAAGGAATGTTCAGCGGCTAAGGGTCCGATGGTGACCTTGGCGGGTTCAGAGAGATGGCAAACTCGGGGAATCCCGTCGATGCCCATTATGCGTTGTCGCTGGCGGCTGGATCTTAGATGGCTTTCGCTCAGGGTTGAAAAGGTGGCTCCGGTGTCTAGGAGGCATTTGTAGTCGTGCCCATCGATCTTTAGGGTGCAGATGGGGTCATGTGCAGACAACAGGATGGTAGGGCATATGAGGGCTGTTTCTTCGGGACTCCCAGCTGGTTGTCAATTGCTGGGCGCGGGGGTGTGGAGTGTGTTGGAGGTGCTGTGAGGTCGGGGTTGAGGGGGTTGGTGGTAGTAGGGGCTTTGTCCTGTAGTGGTCATCGTCGGTGGAATATCCTGAGGTGTCTGTGTAAAAGGGTTGGTGTTGCCCTGATTGGGCATACTAGTCATGTCCCTCTGGAATATAGGGCAATTTTTTCGGAAATGGCCCTCTTGGTTGCAGTAGAAGCAGGCAAAAGATCCCATTGGCCGGTTGGTGGTGGCGGCTTTCCCGTAGGGGTAGGGATTTCTACCGAAGTTGCCCCCCCTTCCTGATGTCTGCCACCTCGGGTTTCCACGGTAAGGCTGGTAACCAGGCAATGACCCTTGGATTGCAGGCCATGGGGGGTTGTTTCCTTGGGCGAAGGCGGGGGGGCCTCCGAAAGCTAACGCCAAAACTCGTGCATCCTCTTCCTTTTCTCGCCGGACCTCCCTCCTTTTCCTTTCGTCTCTCCCTTCATAAACTGTTTTGGCGATGGCAATGATTTCGGACATGGGTTTTCCCTCGTAACCCAGCTGTAACGTGAGGACTCTCCTGATGTCTGGAGTGCACTGGTCTTTAAAAAGGCTTTTCACCACGATTTGATTGTCAGGAAGGTCTGGGTCAATGCCTCCCCACGTCTTGAAGGCGTGTATGAGGCGGCTGTAGAAGGCTGATGGAGACTCATCGGGGCCTTGGATGATAGCATGTATCTTAGTCCAGTTCACCCCTTTCTTTCCTGCCAACTTAACTCCCTCTAGGATTGCTTTTCTGAAAACTTTTAGACTCCAATAACCCTTTTCTGTGTTGTAATCCCAATTCGGGTTATTCTGTAGATGGTGCGCCGAAACCACTTCAGCATCGGTGGGTTTATTGGTGCCGTCCTGGAAGTTGGGCTTTAAAAGGGCTTCCCCTGCTCTGGCAAGAATTTCTTCGCGCTCTGGATCGTTGAAGACAGCTTCCAGGAACATGTGTACATCAGCCCATGAAGGATTATGCACATTGAAGATGGAGTTGATCTGTCGGAGGCAGTACCCCGGGTTCTCGTCTAAGCTGGACATCTGGTTGCTCCAATTTAGGAGGTCACCAGAGGAGAATGGTATATGGGAGTACACAAAAGTGGCATTCCCTTCTCCATTTGCAGGGGCGACAGGCACAGCTCTGAGTGGGAACTGTCCCGCTTGGCTACTGGATGTTGCGGCGTCAGGTTCTTGAGGTTTCCCGGCGTTTTGTTCCTCTAGGGCTTCCTTAAGGACTGCCTTGAATTGGTTCACTAAGGAATTGCTTCGGGTCCGACTTGCCACTGGGCTGAGGTTTGGGGGCTCCCGGGCATCGTCCCGTGGCGTATTGGACCCACCGTCCGCTGGGCTTAGTGCCGGTGGCTGTTCTGACGGTCCTTGCACCCCTGGCCGCGGACTTCCGTCCTCTGGTGGAATGGGCCTGCGGACAAGGAGTGGGCACTGGTCGGGGAACTCTTCTTCTGTGGCCTCATGGTAAGGGGGCGGCCGGACTTCTCGTCTTTTAAGGACCGGCATCTGGTGGCTACCGCTTGCCATGCCCCGGGTTCGTTGTAGGAGGCCCCTGGCTGCTTCGAAGAGGTCTAGGTATTCTAGCTGTAGCGGGTATTGGTCTTCTAGCACGGTCCGCAAGAAGGATATTCTTTCGCTGTTGAAGGAGCCCCCTGACAGCCAAAGTTTCTCAACTGGGTGGTGTGCGGTAGCTTTCACCCAGACAACGTTGCATAGTTTCTTCAATCTTTTCTTCTCTAAATTGGAGGACTCTGGCAGTTCCGCCCAGTTGGAAAGGACGTATCGTAGCGGACTGTCAGACTCAGAGTCCTTACCATAGCCAAGCCGCAGTTGGGCTTTGCTCTGGCAGGGAGTCTGGGCACTAAATTCCTTGGACTGGGGTGCACCCATGTTTACAAAAGGATTAGGCCTATTAGACTGCAGTTCGGGTTAAGCAAAACCTCTGGATCCTGGACACTTCACTACCTCAACTGGACCTAGGGTCCGCACAGTCCCTCACTGTGCCCTGCCTACCGTTCGCTGCGCTACTACTAGGTGGCTCCGGTGCGATCAAGCCCTATCGGAACCCCCCTTACTAGTGCCAATCAGATTGTTGAGGGCCCGACAGCAACGCTCCTGCCTCTTACAAACTAAAGAAAAGGACCACCAGCCTTAGGACGCTTGCGTGTGCAATGCCAAGCGGTAATGTCCCGATAGAATGGTGAAAGGAAAAGGCGTCCTTGCGTTCTGACAGTAACCCGTCACTTCCTTGCGGATCGGAGTTACGCAGGGGCGGCTACACCTTTGGAGAATTTAAAGAGAAAAGCAGCAAGGGGTGACAAGAGCTGTCAGGGTGTCGAAGGGCCAGTTGCCTTACGGCTGGCACGTTGTAACGTGTAGCACTGTACCCAGGACCTTGATTCTACTTTATAATTCAGCCTTGCAGCTGTGCTGCTAACCAAGGTCCGAGAGAGAGATAGAAAAGGGATAGAACAGATAAGAAGTTATCGTTGCTGCGGTCACTTGTCCACCCCTTTTCCCGTGTCCCTATTCTATACTCACGTAACGATTCCCCCGTCTGCGTTGCTTTGGCTCCGTGAGGTCCCGCCGGAACTCCAATTATCGCCAACGACCCTGGTTCCGAGGTGGAGGGAAGCCCTCCCTCAAATTGCGGGGATGCGCGCTGGGTTTCCCCCTTCCCTTTCCCCGGATCGTCGGTGAACTCGGAGTCCCTTCGTGGTCGCCAATTGACGTCGGAATTCGCACCCGGTACCTAGGCGAAGTGGGGTCCGACTCCAAGGGGAGTTCGGAGGAGTTTTCCCCGGTGAAGGTTGAGTTGAAGCCTTCCCGCGCCGAAGAAACAGAGACCACACGGAGCTGTCAAAGCAAGGCGAAGTCCCCTTTATTGATCTGTTGCAGCAGAGGTTCCCACCAACGTAGCGGATACAGAGAGAGAACCCCGATTATTGTTACGGGCAGTTTATATACACTTTGTTTTGCATAAAGTTCATTGGACAGGAAAAAGGCGGTAAAAAAGAGGTTTACAAAAGGTAAGTACATTTTAATTTCTCTTGGGTGGGGACAACAATACAGTGAGAAAGCTTTAATTATTTACTGATGGTCTTGTTTGTTTGCTTGCAGGGCATTGCCGGAGATTGGATTTTCCTTTGTTTGTCTTTACGAATAAAACTGTTTCTTTTCTCTATTCTGTGTCCTTGCGTGGTTCTTGCTGCTTCTTTCTAGATGCTGTAGGTGGCGCTGTGGGGCGTGAGGAAGCTGGTTTGACAGCTCGGGTTCTTTGTGAATGGCTGGGAGAGCTTTATGAATGAACTGGATTCTATGAATGGAGACCCGCTCGTTTAACCTTGCTTTGGTTTACAGAGTTACACACTTTAGATACACAGGGTTACATTTATACTGCAGACAATTACAATGTACACAAGATTCATACAGTAAAGGATTTGGAACATTGGGGACGGCTCACTTTTACGGAGCCGGGGGGTCGGGGAAAGGGAGAGAAGGGGAAAGGGTTTGAGTGCGTTTTTACAGCACTGGATAGGACTGGAAGGGAGAGATTGAAGAGTGTTTTCCAGCCCCTTTTCGAGGGGGGTTGGGGTGGTAGTATTAGAAGTGGCTGATCAGTCATCTAGGTGAAAGGTCAAGGCATTTGTTTAAGTTTGCAGAAGGAGGGGGTTTTGGAGGGAGATGGATTATGTAGATGCGCTTATGCACTTATGCAGACGTTCGCAGGCTAATCCTTTGGCTTGCTGATTAAGCAATATGCAAGGAGGGTTGCCCGAGGCAGGAGGGGTGGGGGCCAGGTTACCGGGTCACGTCCTTCTCCGGGAGGGGTTTTGCCTTGGTCCTTGTTCTAAAAATGGCTCCAGTGGTGTCAAGATTCAAGATGGAGCGGGGTCCCTTCTCTGGTCATAGGGGTGCGTGAACCCCCCCCCCTCCTATAACATCTTCATTGTGGGACATTGTCAATAACAAACCCTACGATGTCAAAACCAAGGCATGACCAGTCTAAGTACAACTGGTATTTTAAAATAATAGCTAAAATTCTTGAACCCCTGCGTTCTACATTGTCTAAGGCCATGGTAGAGCTGTTCCCTTGAGAGAGGCATGGAAGTGCTAATTGGCAGAGATCCTCAATACATCTCAAATTATATCGTAATGAACGATGGAAGACAAAAAATACAACTTCCCCTCCTGACACTAGTATCTGGAATCTTTGCCAGCCCCCATGTTGGTGTTCAACCTGATATGGCACACAGTCGTGTCACATGAATGATGGGATGCAGCCTGTCAGGGGTAGTGAGCTCTGACCTTCCTCAAAATAGTGTTTCTATTTCTTTCCGCTGGTTGGCATTACAGTTTTCCATCAGGTGTTGCTGGAAAGGCAGCAAGCTTTTGAAAAACTGCCATCACTCTTCACACTCCATACCAAGTTTTGCCTGCCCACCAGCTGTAGAAAAGAACCTACGGTACCTCTCTTTCTCTCCGTGTGTGTGCGTGTGTAACTTTTAAAGCAACATCCTGATTTTCTTTTGCTTTAAGTTGAAAATAGTTCTGTTTGTTCATTTAAAAAAACACAACCTGAATTCTGAACAGAAAACATCTTTAGCCCAGATAAAATGTGTAAATATGGTGTATCCACAAGTAAAAATA